>CM064915.1:55991230-57393730 GCA_032727855.1 Quercus ilex subsp. ballota
GTAAAAATACGTATAATGTTGTTTAAAAACTTAAAAGTGTTACTTAAACTGCCATACCAAACGACCCTTAGTCCTTTGATTCTTGAAGCTGAGAATCAGGCTTGTGATTGTTGCCATTTTGGAATTGAGACATGTACTACACTATGTGTTTCATTAGTAATAATTTCTCTATATTTGCAGGCTCCACAACAATCACAAAGGGATTTACCAATTTTCGATTAATTTTGTATTAATTCTACTCTACTGTATTATGCTATTCCTCTCTCCCCTCCCTCCAAGTCAAATGGCATTAACCAGATGTCTCTATCTTTTAAAGCGTGCAACTATACATGTGATGTGACTCCTTTAGAAGTCTTTCATCTTCGAGGACCTTTTTTTTTTTTTTTTTGGTTAAGAAAGAAGACTTTAAACTTTACTGAAAAGGAGGGGCCAAATGAGCCTGAACAAGATGATAAATAGTTGGTGGAACTTCTTCCATCCAAATTACACAATCTGCTAAATTTGCAGCTAATTTAGCCAATCCGTGCGCAACTTTGTTGCCCTCCCTCTTTGTATGAGAGTAGGACACTTCTGAAAAATTCCTTACCAAGTTACAAGCATCTCTAATCAACAAACCGTAAGCAGCCAGACCCACATCTTCTGTTTCCAATGCCTGTGTCACCACCTTAGAATCACCTTCCAAGATTACATTTTCAAGGCCAATGTCAGCAGCCAACTCAAGGGCACGGGATGCAGCCAGCGCCTCAATCTCCACTGCTTTGTAGGCTTGGTTCAGCGGCTAGACCAGTGAAGCAATCACAAGACTGTCACCGTTGCGAATAACTACTCCAATACCAGATCTGTTGGTGTCGGAGAAGACCACTCCATCATAGTTAATTTTGAAGACATTTGGTGCAGGGGGTGACCAAGAAATTAGTTGCTGTCTCTGTCTAGGTAGAGCAGCTGGTTGGATTGCTAAGAACTCATGGAATCTGTCATTTGCAAACTGAGCCAGTTGGGACGTGGAACAACAAGGCTGTTGGGTCCTTAATTGGTTCCGTTGAGTCCAAATGGACCAAACAAACATAGCAAATAGCTCAGGAGATTTATCATTTTTTATAATCTAAGCCATAAACTCACCAAAGCTCTGGAAGGTAGAATGAGCCCAAAACCTCCACAAATCCAATGCTCCTCAAACCCCATCAAGCTCTGTACAACTCCACACTGCATGTAGAATATCTTCCCTTCCCCCTGAACATCTATCATAGGAATGGTCAGTAATGATGTGTCGACGTATTAAATTCCCTTTGGTTGGGAGGGAATTTTTGCAAGCTCTCCAAATCAAATGTTTTACTTTGTTTGGGGAATCAAGAGACCATACTACCTTCCACAAGCCTTTTTCATAATCTGGAGGTTCTTCAAGCCGGTTGAAATCCACCTCTTCTCTCAAAAATCGATAACCCAACTTGCATGAGTACTGTCCATTTGGAGACAGAGGCCAGAAAATAGAGTCATTTGCTTCGAACCGAGATAGAGGGATCTTTTTAATAAGCTCCGCCTCCTGTGGAATAAAAATTCCATCAATCATCCCTTCATTCCAGCTTCTAGTTTCTGCATTAATAAGACATTCAACAGCAGCTTCCTCCATAGACTCCAAAACAGGGGATGTAACTCTAGTTGGATGTTTTATTGGCAGCCAATGGTGCTGCCAAATCTTTATAGATCTGCCATTGCCAACCCTCCAGCACGCTCCCTCTAAGATGACATCCCTACCTCTAAGAATGCTTCTCCAAGCGTAGGAACCCGAAGCCGAGTCTTGAGCCTCTAAAACGGAGCAATGGGGAAAGAATTTGGCCTTGAAAACCTTATAGAAAAGTGATTCCCTATTGTTCATCAGTCTCCAAGCTTGCTTCGCCAAAAGTGCATCATTAAAATGAATTAGATCTCTAAAACCCAATCCTCCAACCAGCTTTGATTTGGTTAAATCATCCCACCGCAACCAATGGATCTTTCTTCTATCTCTCCTTTGACCCCACCAAAACTTCTTGACCATAGCTTTAATCTCATGACAAAGGCCCAAAGGGAGCTTGAAACACCCCATAACAAAGGACGGAATGGCTTGGATTACTACCTTGATTAGAACTTCCCGCTCGAGGAAGTTATTGAGAAGTGAGAAAGCAATTGATATTTTTGTTGTCACGTCAAATATTTTCTTTTTAAGAAAAACGTGTTAAGTGAAAATCACTTATTTTGGTTTTGTCTGCTATCAAAGAAATGAGGGTGAAAACATTTTCCCTTCTTTTTTTTAATGTTTTCATCATTAATATATTGTATATACGGTGGCGAAATCGGGAAAAAAAATTTCAGTTGGGCCAAATTATACCACTTTGATATGCCTTAACATACAGTACCACTTGAAATATGCTAACATACAAAAACTACATGAAATTTTTTTTTTTAATGAATGGCAAAGGTAGAAAATGTCCCAAATTTTTAACCATTAAAATTAACGGTAGCTTTTTTTTTTCTTATTAAAAAAAAAAAAGAAACAGAAAAGCGGACACACTATTTTCTCAACAAAAAAAAAAAAAAAAAGGACACGCGGTTAGAAATATTGCACAAATTAGTCATGCTTGCATGTTGCTTTGAAGGCTTGCCAAGGTAGTTTGAGGCCTAAGGTAAAAGTTTTTAAAAGACTTTTTTATATTTAAGTATCACTTAAATAATATTTAGTTTGTTTTTTATATTATAATTTTTTAATTTCAAATGTATTATTAATGCTTACTTTTTAAGGACTGTTTGGTACATGTGTTTAAACACATGTTTTCAGTTTTTAAATAATATTACATGTCTTTTCACAATTTTTTTCACCCACACGTATCTCCAATTCACCCATAGTGAGCTAGTGATACAACTATATGGGTTTTACAAACTGAGGTGTCACCAATAAAAAATAAATTATTAAAATATTCATTTATTATATTTTTTAAGAAACACCAATCATATTCTTGCTGCATCTTTTTGTATTTTTGCTGTAAAATTTGTGATAGCTTTATCATTTTTTCATTCACTTAATGGTGGTTGGATTGGATTTCTATTAATTCATAATATTTTTGGAAAAAATGTTAAAAGTCATTACAAATTTTAATATAAAAAAACTTACAAATTAATGTGACAATGAGGTGACACATCAATAAAAGAATAAATGAATATTAATTTCTTTTTTGTGATTAGTAAAATATCAATTTATATAGATAACTTACGAGTTTTGAAGTAAAACTTGAAATATGCTAACATAACTTTAGTTTTTTAGTTCTTTAAGAGTGAAAAAAAAAAAATGTACACAACTCACATATTTTTTTGGCAAAAATGCAAAACTGACCTTCTAACTTTCATGTTTTTTCATTTTAGTCCTCTAACTTTTAGTTTTGTCAATTCAGTCCTCTAACTTTCAAATTTTGTCAATTCAAGTCTCCGTTACAAATCCGTTACTGCTGCCAAAATGACGCCGTTTTCATGTCTTTTTTTTTTTTTTTTTTTTTTTTCGGAATTAAAAAAAAAAAAAAAAAAAGGGGAACGACGACGTCGTTCCCCTTCCCTGAATCAAAACAAAAACAAAAAGCTTTGTTTGCCGTTTTCTTTCTCAGGGGTGTAGTAAAAAGCAAAACAAACTTAACCACAATGCTAAAGAGAATAAAGCTCCTGAGATTCCATCTCTGCCATAATTGCTTCACTTTAGTGATATGCCTTAAAAAATTCAACAATTGGCTATTTCCTTGCAAAACAATCATGGTTAATACCTTTCCCTTGGGGGGACAAAGTTAACTCACTTGTCAAAAAAATTAAAATAAAGTGAAGCAGGGAAGTTTGTCAAAAAACAAAAAGGGAACGAATCCCTTTTTGTTTTTGTTTTGATTCAGGGAAGGGGAACGACGTAATGAAAACGGCGTCGTTTTGGCAGCTGTAACGGCAGCAGTAACGGATTTGTAACGGAGACTTGAATTGACAAAAATTGAAAGTTAGAGGACTGAATTGACAAAACTGAAAGTTAGAGGACTGAAATGAAAAAACGTGAAAGTTAGAGGACCAATTTTGCATTTTTGCCTATTTTTTTTAATTAAAAGAAAATTACAAGTGGCCCCATCCTTTCTTATGTTTTTTTATTCTAAGGGCCTTTCTTGTGTTTGGGGCCTAGGACCGGCCCGCTTTCGTTGGCTTTTCTTCTTCCACGCATGAAACATTTTCATGTGGGTAGGTCATAGGCTTTTAATGCATTCTGTCTCTTCTGCTTTGTGCAGTATATAGTTTTGTTTTTCATTCTCCGTATGCGTTATCTTAACGTGTATCCAAAAAATCTTATCAAAAAAAAAAAAAAAAAAGTGTATCCAATTTCATCAAAAGAAAAAGAAAAAGAAAAAAAAAAGTGTATCCAATAATTCATCAAAAGAAAGGGGGAAAAAAAAAATGTATCCAATACGTGAAGAATCTGAGCATTTTTAGCTTTTCTAAAAAAAATTTATTTTTAAACATAAAAAAATTATTTTATCTATTTTTAATTTTAACACATCGCTTTATAATACACTCTACATCATATCTTTTATTATTTTATATTTTATTTAAATATTAATTTTTTTAATTTTTATATTATTATTTCTTTTTGGTTCCCAAGTCCCAACGTCACACGAGGGCAAATTTCAGTAATGCTCAACCGGTCAACAGAAATGAGAGAAAATGTATGAATAAAAAATTCCAAAATATTGATAGCGTACTTGTCCAGACTATTCTATTATTAGATTGATGCCATGGCAAAGGTCAAATTTGACACATCTCATGAATGTAATATTTTGTCTTTGGCGTGCTAAATGCTAAAAATTTAGCATTCAACACATTTGATACTAGTGCTCTAGCCTCTAAGTGCGTAAGCATTTTCATAAAGAAATAACTCAAATAGGTACATAAGCTAAAAAGCAAATGCAAGTGTAGGGAAATAAAAAATCAAAGAGTGAATAATGAAGAGTGGAGTATGTAGCAAAGTATGTGTAATGTTATAAGTATCAATAAAACTCTCTTTTATTGAGAGTTATTGTGTGTAATCAATTGTTAGAGTATGTGTGTTTCAAACACTTGAACTATATTTGTGTCCCACATTGGTTAGAGATGAGTTTTCATATATGTTTATAAATCATTGCACCACTTAAGTGTTAGCTTAAAAGTTAATGGGCTAAGGGTTGGAATTAAGCTAGTCTCTATCTCTCTTGGGCCTCATTCTTTTCCCTTTCTTTTGTCTTTAGCCCATTTAGGTTCTGCCCGTTTGGCATTAAACAGCAGCCCGTTGGGCATTTATTATGTTGCCTGTTGGATGCACAGTAACCGTTGGGAGCAGCTCTTAGTTAGCTTATTAAACCCTACAACACACACTATTCATTCATTATATTTTTTTCTCATCTTCTCCAGTCGTATCCCTCTGTTTTTTTTGCTGCACAAAAAAACTTCTTTGCTGCACAGAAAAATTTCAGCTTCAATTTGTTAAGGAAAGGAAAGGCAAGTAAGGTTATTTCTAGTTCTTCTTGCTTGAATGTGTGATCAACTTGAAGAAAATACTATAGTTTAATCTTGGAAGGTTGTTCGGCCAAGAGAGGCATTCACACCGAGTTCTACTCCGGGTGGCACGAATCAACCTTTAAAGACAACGCATTTTGCGTGATTCTATAGTTTGTGAGATCTTTCTAACTCTATCTTTTTATTTTTGTCATTGCTAATTTTTTAGGGTTTGTATTGTTGAATCAAAACTTGTTTATTTAGCCATATTATCCAACATGGACTAACATTTGTTACACAGTATTTGATACTTTCTTTTTTTAGAGCAGTAAAACTTTTTCATTTTCAAAATTTTAGCTGCATATGGTGCAGTGTAGTGGGAAGAAATGGGAAAAATGAAACATTTCCCATTCTCAAAAGGTTAGTAATGTGAAATTTTCATAAGTTCATCCCCATAAAAATAAAAAAATAAAAAAAAAATAAAAAAAAAAATAAAAACTTTTTCTATTTCTAAATCCCATTAACGTATGGCGAATGATACATACAAGGCATGCAGAGCACCACAATGCTAAGGACAGAGACAAAGCCAGAACTAAGAGTTAGGAGAAGCAACTTTGCTATTGGTTGTGTACAATGACTTCAGCCTCCTACTTTGTTGCTACTTAGTTGTTTAGCTACTAGTTGTTAAAATTTTTTTAAATGGTCAAATTATTTGTTTTAGATAAAAATTGTTGACTAGGCTTAATTTTTTATTTTATTTTTTTAGTTTTACTATTGGTAATTTTTGTTGTTGCACTAATTTTTTTGAGCTTGTATATTTCTTTTTTAGATTTTAGACTTATAAATATTTTTTAATTAGTCTTTAAAACAAGGAAAATGTTTGAATTACAAACTTTTTTACAATTTGCTAATAATGTAAGTGATGGGCCTAAATGCGAACCAATAAGAATTTGCTACCTTAACAATTTGTAAAAATGTTATAGAAAAATTTGTGACTATGACAATACTCTTAAAAGAATCAATGATATTTTTAAGAGGGAAAAAGTGTAATTTTCTAAAATAAAATTGCTAAAATTAGTACCCATATATATAATAATATTTAAAAAAAAAATTGGGGGGAGGGGGGGCATTGCTCCCCAAGTCCAACCATGGCTCCGTTTATGGCCAAGGACATGGCAAAAAAAAAAAAAAAGGCTATGCCCAGCCAGTTAATGATGATTGATGGATAATAATGAAAACCATGAAATCTGATTCACATTCCGAGTTTCTTTTGCAAATGGTGTATAAACAACAATCTCTTTTCAAAGAAGAAAGTAGGAACGAGGGAATGAATGGGAGAAAGTTGAGTTCAGCACCTGAATGTATTAGCTCCTTGTCTTCTTGTATTAAAGTAGGGGAACTAAGCAAGCAATTTTGATCACTTGCTGTCTTCTTATTAGATATTGTTAGGCGAGGATCAGCGGTGTTTGGGTATAAAGATTGTGAAAAGGCAAATTATTTTGGAGGAAATTCTATGTGGAATTGATGGATAATGTCTGGCACACCATTAGCACAAACATTACTCTTGACCGGGCTCGCCCAGGGGAGGGGGGAGGCTATTTCACATAAAGTGATACATACATTATGTCACACCCTAAACCCAACTATAAAGATAAGCACGTGATAACTGCCACACGCTTATAAAGTAAGCACCTTACAAGTGTGCTAGGCCTTCTTAGGAACTAAAATTTTTCCTCAAAAATTAAGTCAAATAAATTCAAAATACCTCAAAATTATTTCTTTATGAATAGATCTCCAATAATTTAATAGGAACAAAATCCAAACCTCATGTACATAATGCCAATTGGCCAATAAATATAAAACTATTAGAAGACCATCCAATCTCAAAATCACCAAGCTTCTTTTCTTGCTCACAACACAACATCAAAGTTCCCAAAACTTGCTATATATTCTTCATAATTTGAAACTAGAGGGGAAAAAGGAGTGAGTTGACAATTCAATAAGTAACCAAAATCCTAGTAAGTTCTATCGCAATAGACCTGTAAAGTAATAAGATGTAATATGAGTCTTCAAAAGTTATGCTATACTATGGGTTTTCAAAAATAACTAAAGAAGTTTCACAGTCTTAAAATAATAAGTTGCAAATAGATTACATACTTTAATCTTACAAATATATTATAGATGGTTTAGAAAGTAGTCAATTTTCCATATATCAAAAGCTATAACTTACAATAGGTTCCAAAAATACATAACCAGTTTTAATGACTCAAAATAGTTCAAATACTCAAACATTTCCAAAATCAAATATATAGTTTTAAGGACTCAAAATAGTTCAAATATTCAAACGTAATTCATATTCTTAACAATCTTATGACTATGATCACGTTATATCCCCGTGACTAAGTATCAGAGTACCAATGAATAACCCATATTGGCTGTGTATCAGAGTACCAATGAATAACCCTCATTAGTTTGAGTATCAGAATACCAATGAATTACCCCCATTGGTTGGGTATCAAAGTACCAATGAATAACCCCCATTAGTTTGGGTACCAAAGTACCAATGAATAACCCTCATTGGCTGGGTATCAGAATCAATTCATAGTCAGATTGTCCATAATCATATATATGAAATCATAGTTTTTAACAAAAATATATCTTATTCAAGCATGTATATAAAAATCATACACTCAATATTAAAATATATTCATAATAACCCTTTACTTGAAATCAGTAATACAATAGAAATAAAAATTCTAACAATTATAAACAATTTTCACTAGTTAAAAATACATTAATATAAGCAAAATAAAACCCAATTAGGATAAGGTTATTTATCTCAGCTAACTCACCACAAAGAACTTCTCTCAAACACTTTCTCTAAAATCCTTAGATATCACCTAAACAATTTTCAAGCACTATACTCAATAATCTTGGGGTTCGTTTGGTAGAGAAGTTTGAGTAATATTGTTTGTAATTTTTTGAAATACGTGTGGGTAAAAAATTGTGTGAAAATATGTGTAATGTTGTTTAAAAACTGAAAATGAGTTGTTTAACAACTCTACCAAATGGGGTCATGCAAATAATTCAAGAAAAACTTATAACGGTATCCAGCAAAAAAAAAAACTATTAAAAATATCCCATAATTTTTCACTATTATTTCAACGCAAAAATCCACATATTCACCACATATTTATTCTTTACTTTCTGCCACTAATAATACCAAAGGATAAGACCTATAGAATACGAACAAGTCTAGTGTCACAACTTGTGGTATAATTTGTGTCATAACTCGTCCATGTGGCGAGTTGTGGTTGGTAGAGAGACGATGATAGGTCCATGTGGAAACACTCCTCTACCAATCATAACTCACTACATGGACAAGTTGTAACACAAATTATACCATAAATTGTGGCACTAGACCTATTCATAAAATACATAAAAGTAAAAGTCACTTGTAAAAGAAGAGCAACACATGGACTACTCTTCAGGTACATGTTTCTTTTTCATTTTTTTCCCTTTTTTTACCACCTGCCACCATTATCATCTTTTGAGATGTTGACAACTCCAAGTACAAGCTAGGCCATGTGCCTTACGGAACAACCATTATTATTATTATTATTATTATTTTTTAATGATGCAAAAGCTAATTTATATGACAGCAAGGTCTATAAAAGAAATTGTGCATCAACAACCCAACTAAAGTCCAATCATAGTTTCTCAAAAAAAAAAAAAAAAAAAAGTCCAATCATAGGATGGAAATTTGCAAAGTTTAATTATGCGTTTGGATCCGGATGAACCTACGTTTGGCATTTTGTGTGTTTTTTGTTTTTTGTTTTTTCTTTTTGCACGCGTTTTAGCTTTAGGGGATAGAGTGCACTGTTCACGGGACCTACAATCACTTTATTCATAAAAATTTTTTAAAATAGGTCACACGATACTATTCACACATTTAAAAATTATTTTTCTACATTATTTTCAGTTTTCAGCAAAATAAGTTATATCCAAACGGACCTTAAGACTGGCACTACGACAAAATATCTTGAAGATCCATCCTAGACTCATCTTCTTCTTTACGGTCTACCTTTTTATTTATTTATTTTTTAACTTGTCAGACCTCAACTCATCAAATCGGTACTATTCCAACTGTGCAGAAACTTGTCCCACCAAGCTTAAAATTTTGTAGATTTTGGGCCTGTTTGGTACGTGTGTTTAAACAACAGTTTTTAATTTGTTTTGGAAATACGTGTGGGTAAAAAAATGTGAAAAATACGGGTAATATTGTTTAAAAACTAAAAACATGTGTTTAAAATAGTGTACCAAATAGGGCCAGAGCTCAACGCAACAAAAGGCATGGATAATCACAGCGTCTAGTTTACCGAAAATAAATTCAAACTTTTCTTCGTTTGCATCATTAAAAATCTTGAATAATTATATAGTTTCACTACTGGCCAAAATACCTACATAAAAAATACTCTAATTTCAAATAAAACTTAGATTTGACAAGAAAGAGATTCTTAGGCTCTTACATCAATTGTGCAGTCAAACATTCTCTACTTGAGTATTTTGGGTAGTCTTCTCTCTCAAAACATCTGTCACTATACGCTGACTTAAATTATACTATATATAGCTAGGGTTTCAACCTTATTTTCTAAAAAACCCCTTAGAAATATTAATTATAAAATTGACCCCATAAACAAATTTACTTAAATAACCTTCCTTTTAATCTTTTTTTTTCCCGGGTATTACACATGATGTTCAAGAGTTTTTTACCTAACTCAAACTTTGCTTTGTGTTTATTGTCTCACATGTTGTGAGCTATATAAGAAAGCAGGCCGTGTTTGTTACACACAAATTGTTCTACACAACTATTTCACATAAAGTGATACACTGATACATACATTATGTTCAAGAGTTTTTTACCTAACTCAAACTTTGCTTTGTATTTCTTGTCCCACATGTTGTGAAGTATATAAGAAAGCATGCTGTGTTTGTTACACACAAACTGTTCTACACAATTTTACAAAGTCTAAAAAATAACTAAAATCGTGACTCAAAGTCACAATTTATTTGGAGGAGTTTTTCAACCCAATCCAACTTACTAAGTTAGGTTGAGTAGATAGATTGCGCTTACATGTTTCATGCTTTGTAAAAAATTGGGCTTTTATCAATAATTTGCATTTTCTAATAAATTATTACAATTTATGTAATATGCCTCAATTTTGTTCTAAAATTTTAAATTCATCAAAACTAATTCCCAAAATAAGAAGACAAATAATCTTTTTTAATAATAATAATAATAATAATATATAAATTTATATATATGGTGGATCATGTTTAGTGAGATAGGTTGAAAAAACTTTCAGCCAATCTAAACCAAAACTTAAAAATAAAATTTCAACCCAACCCACAAAAAATCAACCTGAAGCGCTGCGTTGGGTTGATTTGGATTGGATTGGTCTTGTCGCTAGATACTTTAGACGAACATCCATTGAAAGTTACCAAAGCCTTGGTGCCCACACGATACAATAGGCTTTAATTTGAAAAATCATTGAACTCCTTAGAAAATCGAGTCAATAAAACTAAGGTGGGCCTTATTGCCCGTTAGGCCGGAAATGATTATTTATTTCAACCCAATCTGGCGAACATGGCCTGGTTTGGGATACCACCTAATTTAAATGCCCAAAGCAATTTCTTCAGCCCAATGTTTACACGCATCGAATTCCGAACCTCCTTCAAAATATCCTAAAAGCTAAAATATTTTTTCGTCTTTGGTGATTTGAAAAAAAAAAAAAAAAAAAAAAATCGAAAAGTCGATTTAGTTCTTGATTTTTTGCTTCAATTTTTATTTATTTAAAGAACTTTAATTGTTAAATTAGTCATTCGAGTTTAATTTTTGTCAATTTAATCCCCCACTTTGTAAAAATGATCCAATTTAATCATTTTGCAAATCCATTAACATATGAAAACATTTAAACATTCCTCTTTTTTATTTTTTTCTGCTGAGATTAAACAATACTCATTTAATAACAATATATGTTAAAAGACACATATAATGAACGTTTTCAATTAACTTTTTAATTAAAAAAGAATGTTTAAACCTTAAAACGATGTTATTTGTTAACAAAATAGGACAGAAGGACCATATTGACTCAATTTATAAATTGTGCATTTAGGAATTGTTGAAAAAAGTTTTTTTTTTTTGGTTGTTGTTGCTTTTTTGTGTGTCAAAATAATCTAGCTTTTAGTTTTTTGGTAACACATTTAATATAAAAGTTACAAAAAATTATATCTTTTGATAAATACTACAAATAAACTAACAGAAATAAACAATTCCCAAACTGAAATGAGAGATCAAATTAACAAAAAAATAACTAATTTAACAATAATATAGTTAGGAGTACAACAAAAGTTCATAATAATTTTATAACATTCCTAAAATAGCCTATCACTTTACACATGGATGCAATTTATTTATTTTAATATTAATTTGAAAATGTTGTAAAATTGTTGTAAAATTTTGTTTTGTCAATAATTCATTTAACAATGGAAATAAGATTTAGGGGACTAAATTGAATTTTAACTAAAAGAATATAAAATGCAAACGTGCAGTTTATAACCTATAAGTTTGTTGAATTGTCATTTAGTCCACTAAGTTTAAATTTTACCATTTTAGTCCATTAACATTGACAACGCAATCATTTTAATCAGTCCATCCATCACCATTTGAAAAAACACAGTTAACTCTCTTATAACAACGTTGTTTTAAATCATTTTTTTAAATACTAAAGAAATAAAACGATATTGTTATAAAAGAGTTAACAATGTTTTTTCAAGTGTTAATGGGCAAAAGGACTAAAAGAATAGCATTACCAAAAGTAACAGGCTAAAATAACAAAATTTAAACTTAGGAGATTAAAATTACAATTCACTAATTGTAATTTTAAACCCAAAAAGACCAAAAAAAGAAAAAAAAAAAGAGAGAAGAAAAAATGAAAGTTAATGAATGCCATGACAAGGTTGGATTTGATCTTCCAATCAAAACTCAAAACCTTCTTCACTTACAAGCAAAGTGAAAACAAAGATTTGCAGTGTAACTGACGGAAACTTATTAAAAGCTTGAAAGAAATTGGCGTAATTACCCTTTGCATAATGTTAGCTAAAAATTAAAGTAAAGTAAAGTTAATTTGATTATTATTTGATTGGGGAACCACATACAAGCCTTTGCATATAATTACTATTAGTTGCCAAATCCACCAATTCTCATTCTCTCTCTCGCGCCCAGTTCGCCTTCTCTTTCTCCTCCTTTCTTCCCCCATTCTTAAATCTCTCTCTCTCTCTCTCCCCTTTCCATTTCAATCAAATTCTCTCGCTGCCGAATCAAACACACGGACCCGAACCCGATTTGAATCTGTTGTTTGGATCCATTTCCCAAGGTACCAATTTCACCTCCCTTTCCTTTCTGGTCAATCTTCCATTTCCATTTTTTTTTCTTCTTCTAATGTTAATTTATCAATCTGATTAATGCTTTTTGAAAAAAAAAAAAAAAAAAAAAACTGCTCCGATCAGAGCTGATTCAATGTATGAACGTTTCTCACATTGTAACAGTCCAATTCGTCAGATCCATTTGCCGAGTTGATCTACTCTGCAATGCAATGCAATACGATCCATTGTCGTTTTGATAATTCAATATCTATCTAATCTCTACACGTATCTAGATCTGTGAATTTCTTGTTTAATTCATTTTCTTCCATTTTATGGTATTCACACTTTGAATTCTACGCTTTTTTGGTTCTTGCCTTAGCAGTGGCCAAAAGATAGTATCTATTAGGTTTTCTTTCGGCGTTGGATCAGTTAGTTGATTTTCAATTCTTGAAGACTTCATTATGTACATGCAGTTGCTTCATGTGTTGTTTCGTTAATCATGTTCTTTTTTGGAGTCTGTAATGATTTAGATGGATTTATTCTCTGTTTCGTTTTAAATTTTAGCTGAAACAGTATGAAGGTTCTATTAATAACACGTTTCGCGTATTTGATTCGCTTAGTTTAAATTGGTTATGATGATATTTGACTGTGGTTTGTTGTAATCTTTGTGTGTAGCTCGGCATGAATATAGTTTGAGTGAGTATTTGCTAGGCTTTTTTTTTTTTTTTGAAAAAGTAATACTAATATGGAAGAAGAAGATGAAGTAAAAGAAGTTAGGGAAATTTCTGACAAGGATTCAGATGGTAATGAACTAATCAGTGGCGTACAGGAAAGAATAGGATCGTCTCAGCGGGTTATCAATGGCATTGGCACTGAGATTGGAAACACAAATGTAGGCCCCCTAGGAGTTGATTCTGTGGCCGCGGTCATGGACGAAGAACAGTTTGAGCAGGTATCGTTGAAAGATCAGGAGAAGTCTGTTGATGAATCTCTGGGTGGTGGTGATTTGGAATCAAATCGCTCTTCGAATTCGGATCATGTAAGACACTCATCTGATCGGTTTCATGATGGCTCTCAATTATCTGGCATGTCTGGGGCAGAAATTGATTCTTCTCCAGTTGCTGAGACGAAACATGATTACCCCATATCAGGCCCTGGGCGAGAGAGACAGGTAGGTCATAAGAAATCTTCCTCGTCAACTAGTTTTGATTCTTCTGTATATACAGATGCTGCATATTCTCCCATTTCTTCACCACCAAGGCCTAGGCCCAAACCTGTTATGCCAAATGTGTCTCCAGAGTTGTTGCATTTAGTGGATTCTGCAATTATGGGGAAGCCTGAAAGCTTGGAAAAACTAAAGAATATTGTTACTGGTGAGGAGAATTTTGGAAGTGGTGATGAAATGGACAGCATTGCTTTCTTGGTAGTTGATTCGCTTCTTGCAACAATGGGTGGTGTTGAAAGTTTCGAAGAGGACGAGGATAACAATCCTCCTAGTGTTATGCTAAATTCTCGGGCTGCCACAGTGTCGGGTGAACTTATTCCATGGCTTCCTTGGGCAGGTGATAGTGAGGTTATCATGTCCCCTAGGACACGAATGGTTAGGGGATTGCTTGCTATATTACGGGCTTGCACAAGAAATAGAGCAATGTGCTCTATGGCTGGTTTGTTAGGAGTTCTTTTAAGCACAGCAGAGAAGATTTTTGCTCAGGAAGTTGGTTCAACAGAGCAAATGAGATGGGATGGAACTCCTTTATGCTACTGCATCCAATACTTAGCTGGACATTCACTTAGTGTTATTGATTTGCATAAATGGCTTCAAGTCATTACAAGAACGCTTGCCACTGTATGGGCTACTCGCTTAATGCTTGCATTGGAGAAAGCAATGGGTGGAAAGGAGTCAAAGGGACCAGCACAAACATTTGAGTTTGATGGTGAAAGCTCTGGTTTGCTAGGGCCTGGTGACAGTCGTTGGCCATTCACTAATGGTTATGCATTTGCAACGTGGATCTACATTGAATCCTTCGCGGACACGTTAAATACAGCCACTGCTGCTGCTGCTATTGCTGCAGCTGCAGCAGCAAAGTCTGGAAAATCGTCAGCTATGTCAGCTGCTGCCGCTGCTAGTGCACTTGCTGGTGAAGGCACAGCACACATGCCTCGGCTCTTCAGTTTCTTATCTGCTGATAATCAGGGGATAGAGGCATACTTTCATGCACAGTTTTTGGTGGTTGAATGTGGCAGTGGAAAGGGAAAGAAGGCTTCTTTGCATTTTACTCATGCATTTAAGCCACAATGCTGGTACTTTATTGGTTTGGAGCATACATGCAAGCAAGGACTGCTTGGGAAAGCAGAAAGTGAACTGAGATTGTATATTGATGGATACTTGTATGAAAGTCGTCCTTTTGAGTTTCCTCGGATTTCCAAGTCACTTGCATTTTGCTGTATTGGGACAAATCCCCCTCCTACAATGGCTGGTTTACAACGTCGGCGACGTCAGTGCCCTTTGTTTGCTGAGATGGGGCCTGTTTATATCTTTAAGGAACCAATTGGTCCAGAAAGGATGGCACGTTTGGCTTCTAGAGGAGGAGATGTGCTGCCTTCTTTTGGTAGTGGAGCTGGACTACCATGGTTAGCAGCAAATGATCATGTGCAAAGCTTGGCAGAGGAAAGTTCTCTTTTGGATGCAGAAATTGGTGGATGCATTTACCTTCTCTATCACCCGAGTTTGCTAAGTGGTAGATTCTGTCCAGATGCTTCTCCTTCTGGTGCTGCAGGTTAACTCATTTCTATCTTATTTACTATATTTGAATAACACTAAATTAAATATGGGCACTTTGATATCTATGTAGCAAGTGTTTGATACGTAATATGTGTTACTCTTGTGGTTGATTTTACTTATAACGATGCCTGTGCATTCAGGCAGTAATCTATCTTATCTGACACAATAATCTTTTGAGTCAACTCTTGAGTCTCATAAATAAATATAAATCATTCAATGAAAAAAGTAAGATTTTTCATTAGGTTTGATATTTATTTTTTCATTAGGTTTGATATTTATTATATGTAAATGGCTAAGTTGGAGGTTACTAAAAAAAAGGTTAAGTTGGACATTCTTAAAATAACTTTGTTTGTGGCTGATTTGATAAATGATTTTCAATTACTTTTTGGGGAATATGGAAGGTCGACTCTACTCATACAGAAGCAGAAGGAATTATAAAAAAGGTTCCAGTTAAGGAAAAGTATCTGAACCTGATTGAGAAGGATAGCTACTTGGTTCAAAATAAGCTAATGGTGTTTGTGGGGTGCGGGGAAGAGCTCTCTGTCATCCTCCATTTCCCTCTCCTGTCAACAGAAGAAATTCATTTTTTTGTTTTAATGCCTTTTTCTTGTGAGGCTAACTCATGCTTTTCTTGCATTTGTTTAAATTAATTTTCTGGTTTTTGGTAAATTAGCAATGTACTCAAACAATACAGTAAGTGGGGTAACAAAATAACTACTTCCCTTCTCTTCTCTCTCTCTCTCTTGCACACTTGTTCGCCTCTTCGTCTTAAACCTTCCATTCATTTTGATACTCATATAATGAATTGCTTCCTCTTCTCTTTTGTATCTGTTGCCAGCTTTTGCCGAAAGCTTTTTAGGGAATTGATCTATGTGTCCATAAAAATATCATTAAAAGATAATGAGAGTATAAATCTAAATAAACTTTTAGCATTTATAGTTAATCATATAATTAGCCTAAGCAGAATATTTTTTTTTTGATAGGTAATTAGCCTAAGCAGAATAGGAAATTTCTCTTATGAATTGTGCCTTGAATAATTTGCTAGCATTTGTGTCTTCCTTCTTAATTACCCATTAGTAATGATTCAGGAATGCTCCGACGACCAGCTGAGGTTCTTGGGCAAGTCCATGTTGCTACACGAATGAGACCAGTGGAGGCGTTGTGGGCCTTGGCCTATGGCGGTCCCATGTCTTTGCTTCCACTGGCAGTAAGCGATGTTGATAAAGATAGCCTAGATCCACAACCAGGGAATTTTCCTTTTTCACTGGCCACTGCTACTCTTGCTTCCCCAATATTCCGAATTATTTCTATGGCTATTCAACATCCTTGGAACAATGAAGAGTTGTGTCGTACCAAAGGGCCTGAG
This sequence comes from Quercus ilex subsp. ballota, assembly GCA_032727855.1. NCBI lineage: Eukaryota > Viridiplantae > Streptophyta > Magnoliopsida > Fagales > Fagaceae > Quercus > Quercus ilex. The sequence goes on from CM064915.1 coordinate 56,008,321, forward strand.
GTTCTGTCTAGAATCTTAAACTTTCTTTTGCAAAGTCTGTCTTCTCTTGATGATGGGAAGCGCAATGGTGTTGGAAATGAGGAACTTGTTGCAGCCATTGTCTCCCTTTGTCAATTTCAAAAGATTAATCACGCCCTCAAAGTGCATCTTTTCAGTACGCTGCTATTGGATCTCAAAATTTGGAGCTTGTGCAACTATGGACTACAAAAGAAGCTTCTCTCATCACTTGCAGACATGGTTTTCACAGAGTCATCAGTAATGCGAGATGCAAATGCTATTCAGATGCTTCTTGATGGCTGCAGAATATGCTATTGGACAATTCATGAAAAGGACTCGGTGAATACTTTTTCTCTAAAGGAGTCCATGCGTCCAGTTGGTGAAGTGAATGCTTTGGTTGATGAACTTTTAGTAATTATTGAACTTCTAGTAGGAGCAGCACCTCCTTCTTTTGCTTCAGATGATGTCCGTTGTTTACTAGGGTTCATGGTTGACTGCCCACAACCCAATCAGGTAGAGTTACAGTGTGGACATTGTTCTCTAAAGCAGATTCATATTGGTGTGGTTGTTTGCTTTGATGCTGTTAATTTTTTTTCCTTTATTTTTCTTTGTGATATCAATATCAACCAGAACCAAATGAGGGATTGGATTACTAATAAGAACAGACACACCAATTATCTATCTATAAGGCAACAAGGAAAATATAAAGGTTTAACTATTTATACGTTTTCAGTTCAATACTTAAAATTTTGCACTTAACTTTTCAAACTCCTTAAGGCAGCCCTTAAAAACATAACATGGCAGTACCTAAAATTCCCTTCTCTTTTGTTTTCTGGTCTTTATTTTAATGGAACTAAAGTTTGTATGATATAATATGTACATACATACGTATGTATTTATATATGTACGTACATATATTTGCTTTTGCTAATGCCTGGTCTTTTGTTATTGGTTTAAAATGCTAATGATATATTGCTTGATAGTTTCAAACATGATTGGTTTTAAGTGACACAAATTCATATTTAAATTAATCATTACCTGGCTTTTAAGATGGTACATGTAATACACACACATATGTATAATGTATATATATAACACATCGAGATATTTTCCTTGCGTTATTATTTTTTTTTTTCACATTATTTGTAATAGTTATTAGTATTTCCCTGTTTCTTGAAAATGATTTATGGCTTATGCAATCTCTAATTTTCCCTTGTATTTTTTAATTATGTGATTGTTATGATTTTGTGGGTAAAGTAGGAAAGAGTTCCAAAGCCAAAATAGCAGCTTTGTTAATTGAGATGAAAAATAATTTGATAGCCAAAAATAAAGTGGTTAATTTTTTTTAGGCTAAATATTCTTTTCTTCCCTAAAATATAGCCTAAGTTCTTTTTTGTCCTTCAAAATGTAAAAGGTTCTATTTTTTTCGTTGAAAATCTAAAATTTTTTACTTGTCGTTCTTCTGTCCACCTCTGTTAAGTTTTAGGAACAAAATTAAAACCTAAATGATATTTCAGGGACAAAAGTTGAACCTATACTGTATCTTTTTTGTCCCTAAAATATTGTTTAGGTTCTTTTTTGGTTCCTAAAATATGTAATCTGTTGGACATGCTGACAACAAATTTAATGAAAGTGGACAAAAGGACGAAATGGGTGACATTTTAAAATTTTAAGGGATGGAAATAGAACTTTATAAGTTTTCAGGGATGAAAATACAACCTGTACTATATTTCAAGGATGAAAAGAATATATTTGCCATCTTATATGTGTAAAATCATATATTTTATACCTATCAAAAAAAAAAAAAAAAATTGTATATATGAAAGATAAAGACATTAATATGACCAATATGATGCCAATTTCATTAAGTTAGTTCCATTCTCCTTCCGTGCTACCTGATTGCATCTTGAAATACAAAATTAGAGAATCAACTCAAGGACCTTTTGTATATCCTCAAATAATCATTTTTCTTTACTGTGGCATGAGCTGTCACCCTAAAACCTTCTATCTTAATTATTATCCTGAAAGTTGTCCAAAAAAAGCCAAACAAGCTCTTGGCACAACACTGCTAAACTGACTATTGATAGTTTAGTAACATATTGAGAGGTGCATGTGTTTTGTTTCGCATATCCAATTTTTTAATCTAGTTACGTTGTCAAAGAACATATGTTTTTCAGGAATTGTAGATTCTGATAATAATCTTAAAAAGGGTTCTACTTTTGCATGGCTGTGGTTCTCCATAATCTTTGTGTTTAATTGTTTAGAATTTGGTAGTGACAATGAACAAATTATTCACCTTTTGCCCTCATGGATGGTGTTTACTTTTCATTTGAAATTTAAAGGGAATCAATAGGAACTATTTTCTTATTGTTCTGCTCAAAATGACTCCTATGTTAATCCAGGTTGCAAGGGTGTTGCATCTAATGTATCGGTTGGTGGTACAGCCGAATACATTTAGAGCTCAAACATTTGCAGAGGCATTCCTAGCATGTGGTGGTCTAGAAACACTTCTTGTTCTGCTGCAAAGAGAAGCTAAATCTGGTGACTCTAGTGATATTGATACTGTGACTGAGAGTGATGAAAGTTTGTCGGTCCAGGAACCTGAACTAGATTGTGATAGTGGGGTTCCTGAGACAAGTCAGGATGATGTAGGATCCACAGAGGAAAAGGAATTTGTTTTACATGAGAAAGATTGTGATTCTCAACCTCTTGAAAGTGGTATCAGCCCTGTTGCTTATTCCCCCAGCATGAAAGTTGAAAGGATGACATCTGCATCTGAGAATCCTTTAATTAAAAATTTGGGTGGTATAAGCTTATCAATTAGTGCTGACAATGCGAGAAATAATGTTTACAACATTGACAAAAGTGATGGGATTGTTGTTGGGATCATAGGTCTCTTAGGTGCTTTATTAGCATCAGGGCATTTGAAATTTGGTTCGCATGCTTCTTCAGATATGTCAAGCAATCTTTTTGGTAGTGGGCTGCCTGATGGAGGTGGTACTATGTTTGATGATAAAGTTTGTCTGCTACTTTATGCTTTACAGAAAGCTTTCCATGCAGCACCAAACAGGCTCATGACTGGCAATGTATACACGGCTTTAATGGGGGCTTCGGTATGGCTTTAACTTGTTTTTATCTTCCACATTGAGTCCTATATACCTGATTATCACTAATCCAGATCTGAAATTTTCTTCTTATATTATATAAACACTCATTGACTGGGATGGGAGATACTTTTTTTTTGGGTTTTATTCAGATATAAATAAATGCATTGGTTTGTGTATATATATATATATATATATATAAACTATTCTGATTCGTAATTCTGAAATAATTGTTTGTTTAACAATGAAACGTCTGATATTGTTTCCTTTTCCATTACTTCATTTACTCTGTTGACATTGTATGAACACTCACGTTTTTTTCTTTTGATTGAAACTTAGGGCTTTTGATGAAAAACCTTAGAGCCTGTATTGCACCCTTATAGTTCCACTTAAGATCATTTTTTGTGATATTGCACTATAAATGGTACAATTATATAATAGGCATTAAAATTTTATCTACAAAACATTGGATTTTAAAATTTTTGCATCTCCTTATATAATAGGCTTTGTATTTGTCATCATGATTGCACTTATTTTTCAATAAAAATCTTAAGTTGCTTTCTTTTGAGTTATTTTTATGCTTTTTATATGAATATGAGATGGATATTTAAATTGGTAAATGCAATTCGTTTTCTCCTTGGGGCCTTTCCATTTGCCAGTGGCAGTTCTGTTCGAATTGCAGTCTCTAGTGTTTAGTTTTTGTTTACCCAATTTCAGTGTGCTCAATATTTCTTTGTTTGAAGCTCCTTTACAACACTCTAGAAAACTCCCTTTCAAGGGGAGGATTATCTATGCCTTATGAGCTCATGCAGGTTTCAGTCTATATTTTGTATGTGTTAGAAACATATATTTTGAGACTTGAGAGTGAGAATCTGATTTTGTTATTTTCCCATGTTTTGTTTCAGATTAATGCTTCTTCAGCAGATGATGGCCTGAACTTTTATGATTCTGGTCATCGATTTGAACATTCACAACTTCTGTTGGTTCTTTTGCGTTCACTTCCGTATGCATCTAGGAGTTTTCAAAGTCGAGCTCTGCAGGTATTATTTCCATGTTTCTTGTGCTCTGACATGTGAATTCATTTAATGTGAATTTGTTAGAACAGTGCCTCTTATATCTTATCTTTTTTTGCCTGAGATGGAATTGGTACCTATTGTTGAAAGAATGTTCTTTCTGGTGTTTGGTATAAGTAAGAGAAAAAAAGTTTTGATACTTGTATGAATTATGCTGTATTTTGGTCTGCACGATATATCCATTATTTGGCTTTAGCATGTGATATTTATTCTATGAAGTGAGAGTCTGTGTCTATTCAGATTTAATATCTGAGGGACTTAAATAATCATTTAGTCACATTTCAGTCAGATTTTTTTTTTTTCAGTTTGCTTAAATCTTGTCAAAGTTTAGAAATGACTGCTAGATGGGTAGAACTATCTTCATGCAAATTATTTAATGGCTTCCATTGTAAAATAGTCAACAGAGATTGTATCCTCTATTTTAATGCATTGTTAGACTGAGGACTTTTTTTGAACCACAGTTGTCAATTTTACTTTTATTCAATCTTTCTATATTTAGTGGTCTTCCATTCGTAGTTTACATACATATATGCTTCAAGCCAAGTGTTAGAGGGAGTGTACGATGTGTTGTCACTTGTCAATTGCTAAAAGATACAGCCATCATGGAAGTTTGTTTATGATTATCCAGTAACAAGAATTCTAGTTGCTTGAATGTCTTGCTTTTGTTCTGCACATTTTTGGTTCTCCTGATTGTGGTCCTTGACATTCTATTTTAGTTCTGAGCTGCTTCTCTCTATATGATTTCAGGATCTTCTGTTTTTGGCTTGCAGTCATCCAGAAAATAGAAGCAGTCTGACAAACATGGAGGAATGGCCTGAATGGATTCTGGAAATTCTTATATCAAACCATGAGGTGCTACTATTAGAATTCAGTTTGGACTCTTTTGTATGTTTTTAAATTTGCGTAGTTTAAGTCATACATAAAGTGTGAAGCATGACATAGGCAAGAAAGTATTAGTTTTTAGCTGTGATATGTGACTTATTTGTTATATGCCAATAGATACCAGTTTTGAAGATACTAACTGTACTTGTTTTTACAGTTGGGTGCAAGCAAAAGCCTTAATTCTACAGGCTTAGGAGACATAGAGGACCTTATACACAACTTCCTGATTATCATGTTAGAGCATTCAATGCGCCAAAAGGATGGATGGAAGGTTATTTAAGTTAATCTTAGCCTTAAGACATTCACTGCTTTTGTTCATAATCAATAGATTGTTGCATATCCTTTCAAGTCTGTTGTGTATTATCATAATGATGTTGATACCATGTTGCACCTCCTGCTCTTGCAAGTGCTAGGTGGAGGGTGAAGTCGTGGGTTCATAATAATGTTGATATACCATGTTTTGTGCCATGGTCTGTTGCACATACCTTCTTGTTCTCTGCATTTGATTGAATGGCTGCTTTGGAGCCATGTTTTTACTATCAATTTGAAATATAGTTAATTCATCAAAAAAAGAAAAAAAAGAAAGAAAAGAAATATGGTTAAATGTGGAACTTGAAATGAAATACTGGATTTTGGAGTATTCGAAATTTTGTATTAAGAGCCACTGCTTTGAAGTGGTAAAGATTATGGAATGTGCAAGTCAACAGAAGTCTCAAATTTTACTGGAAGTTCAGGTATAAATAAATGTGATGCATAGAGGTCAATGAATGGTATGAGATACCCTTTCAATTAATTGTTGGGACTGCATTGATCTGGACTGTCTATGATGTGGAACCTACAGAAGACTAATATGCATGGACAATTTACATCCTGCAGAGTCCTGTAGTAATTTGGGGATGTGGTCTCTCCATAAACTACTTTTAATACAATGCCTTCGCGGGGGGAAAAAAACGGATGAAGCATCTAGCATATACATTTTTTATAATGTATGTGCCAGACCACTTGCTTGTTTCGTTTGTAATTCTCAGTTTCGATGAAAGAATTTCTTCTACTGGTCTGGTTCTAATTACAACTCGAGAATCGAATTCTTTTCACTGATAGGTCCTAGCTATGTGAACGTGTCATCTGTTTTGTGAATTAGTTGAAGAAACTGGGAGGAGTAAAGTTTGTTTGGTTTAATATTTTCTATGTATCAATATTTTCAAGATGGGTTAACTTGGTTTCTCTGGAGTGCTGGCTTTTCTAACAAATTTCCAATCTGGTTGAATCAACTTGCTATCTTTATGTGTGAAAAAATAATGAAATGGAAGGCTCAGTTTTCTGATAAAAGTTCAAGAGATTTCCTTGTTGAGGATCTGCTGTTTGTTTGGCGTGCTGACTGGTCTAGGCTTAAAAAGACACTTGCACAATCATTATTGTTCTACCTGTTATACTTCACTGATTTGATACCATTGCCCATGATTGAATATACGCATGCATCTTGTACTTTCAACTGAATGGAGATAGTTCTATCTATTTTTGCTGGGAATCATTATATTGATCCTGACTAGATTTCCTTACTCTCTAATCATATCAATTTTATTTATATTTTTTGGTTATTACTTCCTTTTTTCAGGATATTGAGGCTACAATTCATTGTGCAGAATGGCTTTCTATTGTGGGTGGATCGAGCACTGGAGACCAGCGGGTCAGGTACTATATTTCTGGCCTGTTCTGCAAATTTCCCTACTTTTTTTGGAAATGAATGATCTACTCTTGAGTTTTGCTACCTTCGTTTTACTGTTCTGCTGTTTCTTGGTTCCATAGCTGACAAAATGTGGGCCTCCCAAGCAGGTTTTGATAAGTTTGGGTTGAAATTTATTTGTTTAAGTAGTTGGGCTGACCTGCTTCAAAAATGCCCTTTTGCCATCCCTATTTGTTGTGAATGCTATCTGGTTTTCATTTTATTTCATTTTTCAATTTTAAATAAATAGAATATTTAGTGTGCTGCCACTCACACACAAACAGGCACACAAGTTGTGTGCCTTTTACATTGGACAATTTACCCATTCACGTCTAAATTTTGTTTAATCCTTGCTGCATAAACCATAGTCAGTTAAACAAATAAGTGTTTAAACTTGATTGGATCATGTGGTACACCAGACATTTTTTTGGTGCTTTACTCTTATGTATATATAGGCCATAGCCCGTGTAACTGGGTAGCAACCTTTTTTCTTCTTTTAATGAATTATTTACTTATAAAAAAAAAGTGGTACACCAGAAAAAAAATAGACATATGAAGGACTATGAGCCTCTTTTGTTTCCCCCTTAAATACTTTGTATATATAGCATGGTTAGAGTGGGGGGGCTCTTGGCTGGATCAGTGTTGTCAAAGGTGAGCCAGGCGCTAGCCTAGTTGCCCAGGTGAGTTTAGGCACCACTAAGGTGCCTTTAGTGAGGCACTCACCTTTAGTGCCTAGGCGAGCTTAAGGCAACCACCTTAAGGCAACCACCTTAAGCCATGAAACCTATTGTAAATTTTCTTTTTTTAGTTTTAAATTTGTAATAGAAGATTGTTGTAAAACCTATCATTAGATTATTAATTTTAAAAAGCATGTTATAAAACCTATTGTTAGATAAATTAATTTACAAGAGTTTGTTGTAAAACTTATTGTTAGATTAATTAATTTCTCGTAGAAGCTTGTTGTAAAACCTATTGTTAGAGTAACTAATAGAGCCTAAACCATGTTAATCCTTTTGAAATCATTTGATAGACCTAATTTTTCATGCAACACATATAAAAACAGTTTATTATAATATTTCAATACACTAGGTACATATGATTTAAGTTGTATATGTATAACAAATATATTTAGAACTTGGCGCCTTGCTTTACTCGGGCTAGCGCCTTTTTGTCGCCTCATGCCTTGGGCAATACAAGGCCTTGGCACCTTAAGGTTGCCTTTTGCTTTTGACTACCTTGGTTGGATGAGGATAGCCCCCATTTTTCAGCCTATTGTACAATTTATTCATTCAAAAAGGGATAGAAAATAAACAAAGTAGTTAATTTTTTTTTGGAGCAATTTGAGATCTTTTCATTGTCTGGTGATGTGTTGAAATCACTTGCTTATACTTGCATTGGCTCATTTCCTCTCCTTTAAAAAATAAAAATGAAAAGTATAAAATAAATTCAGATACGTGTATTGGTGTCTGACTTGGGTGCTAGTTTGTGAGACAAATATAAATGGTGAAAATGGCATTCCAGAACTGATTTACATAAAAAAAAAAGGGACACAGAAGGCCTCTTGGATTGACATTCACTATGTTTAGAATTATGATTTGCTGGATATTTGCATAGTCCTATGCTTTTCTCAGGGTCAGTCTTGTAATTTGCCTTTATTGCTCAGATATTTTCTTCCATTGGCTTTGCCCAACTAAAATACTCCATGTAGTTTCTGTGCTGCAGAATGCTAAATGCTGCCCTTTTCTAGTTTTCAAAACAAAATTATGTAGCATATGCAAATGAAATTCACATAGGCTATGTTTTAATTCATATATGCCAACAACAGTTTTACTTATCAAAAACATCAGCAGCAGTTGCTTTTTTTCTTTCATCTTTCATCTTTATCATTAATAAATTACCTTATTTGGTTCATCATCTTCAACTTTTGAAGACGTGAAGAATCTTTGCCAATATTTAAAAGAAGGCTGTTGGGTGGCTTGCTGGATTTTGCTGCAAGGGAACTGCAGGTTCAGGTATCTTTTGTTTCTAGAAATTAAAGTTCCCTTGTTTGTTAAAGACATTATGCCAGTTATTTGGCATTTTATCAATGTTTGTAGATCTGATTGCAAATTGCCTGATATAAATCACTTCTTTTTTAATGTTAACTAATTGAACCTTTATAGAAAAGATTATATTTTAAAGGCCTTCCCCAAACTTTTATATGTTAATTGTGATTGAGCAGTATATTGCTTCCCATTTCCTCATTATACTTCCTCTTTCCCCCCTTTTCCCCCTCCATTTTATTCTCTTCATTCTGTTGCCTATTGGAGCTACTTGTGAGTTGCTAGTTATCTCTCTTAATGTTCTTAAACATTGGAATGATGAAAGCTATTCTGAGCATTCATTATTTTCTAGTAATCTGCAATAATTTCTACATCCAGTTTTTCCCTTTCAGCAGACTCAAGTTATTGCTGCAGCTGCTGCTGGTGTTGCAGCTGAGGGGTTGTCACCAAAAGATTCTAGAGCAGAAGCAGAGAATGCTGCCCAGCTTTCTGTGGCTCTGGTTGAGAATGCAATTGTTATACTAATGCTTGTTGAGGATCATTTACGGTTACAGAGCAAACTATCCTGCGCTTCACGTGCTAAAGATGGCTCTCCATCTTCCTTTTCTCTTGCGTCTCCTTTGAATAACCACCCAAATTCATTAACAACTGGCAGAGAATCAATGGAAGCTATGGGTGATCGCAGATCATCATCTAGTGATACTGGGGGACTCCCTCTTGATGTATGTATACCCTTATTCCAGAACCTTATCTCACACACACGACTATGCACCCACACTCTGGGATTTAGTTATTCGTATTAATGATTCTTTTAGGTACAATATTTGAAATGTAGAAGTCTTTAATGTTTCTTTGAGTAAATAAATTATATATATATATATATATATATATATTTTTATATCAATGTTTTGTTGACATGTCAATTGGGTACATGACTCTTAGTAGCAGAACAATTTAATTCTTTATGCTTTGCATCTGAATTACCCTAAACGTGATTTATTGTCAGAATTTTATTCATTTTGCTTTTTTTGAGTACACTGTCATATTAGTTTGAGTTTTATAGTCTAGTTGCTTCTCATGCTGTCATGCTTTTATATATCATGATGTTAGTTTTTTATTCGTAGGACTTACACATTTTAATATATCAATCAGGTCCTTGCTTCAATGGCTGATACAAATGGGCAAGTTTCTGCAGCAGTGATGGAACGCCTTACTGCAGCAGCAGCTGCTGAGCCTTACGAATCTGTTGCCTGTGCTTTTGTGTCATATGGGAGTTGTGCTATGGATATAGCTGAGGGTTGGAAATATAGGAGCAGATTATGGTATGGTGTTGACCATCCTTCAAAAACAGCCATCTCTGGTGGTGGTGGCAGTGGCTGGGAATCTTGGAAGTCTGCTTTGGAAAAAGATGCAAATGGAAACTGGATTGAACTTCCTCTGGTAAAGAAATCTGTTGCAATGCTCCAAGCTTTGTTGTTAGATGAGTCTGGACTTGGTGGTGGTCTTGGTATTGGCGGAGGATCAGGTACTGGAATGGGTGGAATGGCTGCACTATACCAGTTATTGGACAGTGACCAACCATTCTTATGCATGCTTCGGATGGTGCTTCTCTCAATGAGGGAAGAAGATGATGGTGAAGACACTATGCTTATGAGAAGTGTAAGCTTAGAGGACGGCATGCCAGAAGGAAGGAAACCACGCTCAGCCTTGTTGTGGAGGTAAGTTAGCTACAGCTATTTTTTTTTTGATAAGTAATAAGACTTTTATTCAACAAGAAAACGCAAACAGCCATTACAAGTGTTCATGATGGTGAACACAAAAAACAGCAAACAAAAACAACAGAAAACAGAATAAGAGAAGCAACTTAAGTGGCACTACTAAGAGTAGAAAAGAACTCCAAAGAAGAAGAACAGTTTGAATAACCCCAGCACTTAGCCCATTCAAAAAGAGTATTTCGGCTGAGCGCTTGTAACTGATCAAGTGTTCTCTCTAGGCCCTCAAAAGAGCGCCGGTTTCTTTCCAACCAAACAACCCACACCAAACAACCAAACAACCCACATCAAACAATCAGTAAACCTCCCATGGTAATGTTCCTGGCACAGAGATGGTGCTCATCAAGTAAAAGTCTGAAACATCTACAGTTGATCTAAGGTTTTAGTTTTATGCAGTGAAGTTACAATAGCGCCTTTCCCAACATATATTTATGTAATACTATCTATAATTCTACCCTACCATAAAAACTTACTCTACTTATTCAAAATTGTCCACAAATATTATTTCTCTGATTACTTTGCATCTTTAAGAATCATTGTTGCTAAAAATCAAATATGTTGAAATACTATTCCAGTATTCCTTTCCTTCTCTTTGTTTACAGCATCAGTATACCTGGCTTTCTGCAATTCATAGTTTGTTTAAGATATCTCAAGTTCTGAAAGGCCTCTTCCCTGAATCAGGCATTCTAATTTTTCATTGTCCACCATTTATCTCAACATCATTGCTGCTGCTAGTACCTCATATCTGTTTTAATCATTTTCTTCAATTATTTCTCATTAAGTGTCTGTTTGGGAACAGCTTATTTAGTTGAAATTGAAAACTTTTTTCTGAAAGTATTATAGATAAAGTTAAAAGGTAGCTGAAATAGTACAATAGGGCTATGAATAATACCAAAAAGTGCAATGAGACCCATGAATAGTAGCAAAAATAAGCTGAATTGTAAAAAAAAAAAGCTTTTTAAGCAATCCCAAACACACACTAAAATTTCATATTTGTATTTAAATCGACAGTTTTTCCAACTGTAATCGTGATTTATTTCTTTGCCAAAAAAAACTAAGCACAACAGGAGAATATCTTCATATTAACATACTTCCAACAACTCTTATTTTGTTTAGATTTTCATTGCATTGTTCTGGCTAAGATTCTTCTATAATCTTATATATTACCATTCCACTGAACTAGTTTATCTCTAAAATCATCTAATTGAGTTCCAACTATAGCCAACTAATAATTGTTTTTCTCTCCTCAATTTTATTGATTGTTGTAATCTGGGTTCTTGATTTGTGCCACTGTTGTACACTTCCAGTGTACTTGGTTGGTTTTTTTTAATAAAATTTCTTACGTTACTTATCAAAAAAAAAAAAAACCATAGCCAACTAATGGGAACCAAAAAGCTCTTTTGGAGAGGATTCATGCCATAGTTTTAGAATTTAGTGCTCTAATTTCTGAATCTTGATTGCTACTCGTGAATTCAATGTGGATTTAGTGGATTGGATTGACTTTCTTTTGACAGTAATGTTTAATAATAAAAAATAGGACTCATTGTGTTTTATATGTATAGTTTGAGCCATTTTTTAATATACAATAAATTAACCTGAAGGATGGTTCCAATAAAAAATGTTTTGCATTCTGGCCTGGCTGTATCATATTGTCTGTGTCTCACTATTTCAGTTGTGCACTGTGGCTCACCCATATTTAGATTTATTGTTACTATACAAGTTGGTGCTGCTGCTGCCACATATTATGTTATACTGAACTGTATGACATCTAGACAGAGATGATATGCAATTGATTACTTATTGAAAAAAGGAAGAGGAACCAGATTAATTACATCACCTCTGTTTTTAAATGTGTTTGCCTCTAGTCAGCCGGACTGGCACTGGATTATTTTGTTGGCTTTATGCCTGCTCCTAGGATTTAATTCATATTTCCCTAGTTTCCAGAAGAATTCAAGTTTTTGATTCTTGAGTACTATAGTCTATAACTTTTTTTCTCAACACTTCACTATACAAAGCTTGTGTGAGCTCATGTTGTCCTCTCTAAATAACACAGGCAGCAAGAAGCTCACTAAAGAGTAAAAATAAACAGTTTCCTAAAAAGTGTGGTCTAACATGCGGGCCTAATGGGCACCCTCTGTAGGTCATGTTAAGTTACTATTGAGTCTTTTTTTTCCCTTTTCATTAGAAAGCTGTTGGTTTAATTTATTTTACTTTTAGGAGTCAGAATATTTCTGTAAGTTTCAGATTTCTAGGTATGGGCTGTAGTTGGGTCCATCTGGTCAGTCCCATGGGTCATGTTATGGGTTTATTATGTAATCAAAGGGTTTTTTTGTGGGTTAAATAGATATTTAGTTTGGGCCTGGTAGTTAAAGCTCAAGGAGTCCAAGTCTATATGGGGTATGATCAATACAATTGTATTTGTCTTTGCTTTCTTTAGATGTTTTCCTAGTTTCTTAGATTTTTACTCAATTTAATTCCAAATTTTGTTCTGTTATGGACACAATGTGGCACCTATATGGAAGGCATCAGTAAGAGTTTAGTTAGGTTTGTAAGATCCATGTGTGTTTTGTTCCAGTAAGTTTTGCCACTAGCATATTGAAACTGCATAGCTGTGATCCTAAGATAAACAAAGGCTCTTCTATGAATATCTTTACATGAGTCTTGCATTTATGATGTCATCAGCATAATTTTTTTTGGTTATCCTGCTGTTCAAGTTTTTATTTTTATTTTTTCAATATACAGCTATGAACTAATAAATATTATTGATGTACAGTGTGCTTTCACCTGTCCTAAACATGCCAATTTCCGATTCCAAGAGACAGCGAGTATTGGTAGCATCTTGTGTTATTTATTCTGAGGTTAGTTAAAATATGTAATTGATTGCAGTGGTTAGTGCTCTACATGTTTGCTTAGGTCAGATCTTAGTTTGTTTCATGCTGAGATCATGATGGAAGCTGTATTGTTTCCTTCCACCTTTTTTTTTTTTGAGTAATGCTAGGATTACAACTTTTGCCACAACTTGCTTACGTGGCAAGTCGTGAGTGGTGGAGTTGTGGACCCACCATTTTACTCCACCACTCATGACTTGCCATGTGAGCAAGTTGTGAAAAAGTTGTGGTCCTAGTATTTATTTATTTATTTTTTTTTCTCAAGGGACATTGGATCCATTGCTGTCTTGATTGTTGATAATTGTTCTTGTAGTTACCTTAGCATAACATTTACTTTGCAGGTATGGCATGCTGTTGGTAGGGACAGAAAGCCTCTTCGCAAACAGTACCTTGAGGCCATATTACCACCATTTGTTGCTGTTCTGAGGAGGTGGAGGCCACTTTTGGCTGGAATTCATGAACTTGCTACTGCTGATGGTTTGAACCCTCTTATTGTTGATGACCGTGCATTGGCTGCTGATGCCCTGCCAATAGAGGTTATTGGAGACTGTCATCCTTCTTTTATTCTGTTTTGATATATATAATTTTTTTTTGGATTCATAGCTTCTAGTGTATCAGTTTTATATTTCCACATGCTGACTAAACATATTTCTGGCCTTAAATAAGGCTTTGTGAATGGTATCTTGACAATCTTTAATCTTTCAACATTTGTTCTGTGAGTAGATGCCGTCACAGAACAAATGTGAGTTTTGATCCCATGGGTGGGGGAAGGGGAGTTTCAGACTGGTGACCTCTTTATTACTCATGGTCCCTAAACGATTGTGCTACCTCTTGGGGTTAGATGCTGTCGATTGATTGATGTCGACTTATCTTGCTCATTTGAAAATTCCACTGTAGTAAGGCACAAATAAAATAAATTATGTTTTTACTAGAGGTCCTGTTCCTTGTGTGTTGATATGAATAAGTTAGCATTATGCGTCAGTACTCAGGCAGGGCCCTTCATTGATATTCCTGTGTTTTTTCGTGGGAAAATGTTGTGTTTTGGGGTGAGGACAAGATTTGAGAAAAAACATTTTTTTTGATAGGTAAGACTTTAGAAAAAAAAAAAACACATCCGTCACTCCAAGGTGAAGCATCTTCCCAAGCTATTCACTTTTTGGTAGTACAAAGTATCTTGTGTCTTGTATTTCTTCACTAGTGAATCACGTGCATAAAACTATGTTTGAACTGCAACTATTCACTACAAATGTTTAAAATTTTATAAATTTTGTGTTGCTTATATTTGATTACTGTCAGCATTTGTATTTGTAATTTTCTTCCAATGATTTGATATTCACTTAGGACAAGTATGTTGTAATTTATTCTGGTAGTTTGTCTTAGCTTAATTTGTTTGGGGGAGAATTATAATCACCCTACTTTTAGATTCTGAAACTCTGATTTTTTTTTTTTTTTTTTTTTGTGTGAAGACTTTCTTGCATTCACAGTTTGGAGTACTTGAAATTAAAATGGAGGCCAATATTGTTGTATCTTCTGTTATTCCTTTTTTCTATTACATGGTTAGAAGTATCTCCTGGTGTGCCCTTTATTATCTATATATACCTTTTATGTTGCATCTTTTTTTATTGGTTGAGATGTGCCAATTGCCAATGCTGTTTGGATCAAAAGGTTTATTTCCTATAAACAAGGGGTGGAGTATGATGTTACAGTTGGATCCTGATTGAGTGTTGGGTTTACCTGTAAAAAAAATCTTTTGAGACATATCATTTTTATATCTTTCAGGCTGCTCTTGCCATGATATCCCCAGCTTGGGCTGCTGCTTTTGCATCACCGCCTGCTGCAATGGCATTGGCAATGATTGCTGCTGGTGCTTCTGGGGGTGAGTCCTCAGCTCCTGCTACTAATTTGCAGCTCAAGCGTGACTCATCATTGCTTGAAAGGAAAACTGCTAGGCTTCATACATTTTCAAGCTTTCATAAACCTTTGGAGGCACCTAACAAATCGCCGGCACTTCCTAAGGACAAAGCTGCTGCAAAAGCTGCTGCCTTGGCAGCGGCACGTGATCTTGAACGCAGTGCTAAGATTGGTTCTGGAAGGGGTCTCAGTGCTGTGGCAATGGCCACTTCTGCACAACGAAGGAATGCCAGTGACATGGAGCGTGTGAAGAGATGGAATGTATCTGAAGCAATGGGAGTTGCTTGGATGGAATGTTTGCAACCAGTTGATACAAGATCAGTTTATGGGAAAGATTTTAATGCTCTTTCCTACAAATTCATTGCTGTACTTGTTGCAAGTTTTGCTCTAGCAAGGAACATGCAACGATCAGAGGTTTGAGTGGTGCTTTTCCTTCTGGTTTTCATTACTTACGGAGGTAGCATTTAAGATTTATCATTTTTCCTTTCTCTCCAGATTGACAGGCGCGCTCAAGTTGATGTAATAGCTCGTCATCGTTTTTCAACTGGAATTCGTGCATGGCGCAAACTCATCCATTGCTTGATAGAAATGAACTGTCTTTTTGGTCCATTCGGGGACCATTTATGCAATCCTGCACGTGTATGTTGTTAGAACTTATTCTGTAAACGGCATCTTCAGTTGTTGCTGCATTTGTATTAGTTACTCATGATATGATGGCTCTGCACCTTTTGTATCATTTATGGCTTGTTTACTGCAAAGGTAGGAATCATAATCTCTGAAAGAAACTATTGTGGATCTGTAGGTTTTTTGGAAGTTGGACTTAATGGAAAGTGCTTCAAGGATGAGACCATGTTTGAGGAGGAATTATAGAGGGTCTGATCACTTTGGTGCTGCTGCCAATTATGAGGATCATATTGAGACAAAGCAGGATCAAGAAAATGTCATAAATTCATCGAATGCTCCTATTCTAGCAGCTGAAGCCATCTCGATGGAGCCAGTCAATGAAGAAGATGAGCAGGTGGAAATTGATAATTCAGATATCAGGGCTCATGAAACAAAACATGGTGCAGATATTCAGCCAAGAGCATCTGGGACAGCTGAGCAAACCATGCAGGCATCCCTTGGAGGTAATGATCAACTCACTAGTGACCAAGACTTGGTCCAAAGTTCGTCAGCAGTTGCACCTGGGTATGTTCCCAGTGAACTTGATGAAAGAATAGTTTTTGAGCTTCCTTCATCAATGGTTCGGCCACTGAGGGTTGTACGAGGAACCTTTCAAGTAAGTTATACAAGCTCAAGCTTGACATTTCTTTCAATTTACATTTGATAATCTCATTTGCTTTGCCATCATGCCATGTCTAGATACATATTATGATGTGGGCGCACTAAATTTTTTTTTTATTCCATAAATGTCAGAGAAGTATATGCAATCAATTAGAACTAAGGAAAATTCCTCTTTTGGATCATTGAAAATATCCACTATTCCATTTATGTTTAAAGGCCAACTTGGTATCGTTGCTGTTGTCCCTTACCTAAGAGAATGAGCCCTGTTTAGACACTTCCTTGAGCAATGGCGGTGAGCTGTACCGTTTGAATGATATTACTGCTTGTTAAAATGCTGTGCTCAACCTGATCTCAAGATGCAGTTATGTTGTGGCTCTGTGGTGTTTTAGAGTTCAACACTCATGGTGTCCTTTTTTAAATGAAAAATTTGCTTAAAGAGCCAAACCTTTTTTGTTTTTTTTTTTGTTTTTGTTTTTTTTGTTTTTGTTTTTTTTTTTTTTTTTTTTGCACAGAGCCAAACCTTGTTTGGATTGGAAGATACTAGTAGATATGTCTCCAATATATGTTTTTTTTTTTTTAGATAAGTAAGAAAGATGTATATAAGTTGGCAAGTTTATTATTATTATTATTATTATTTTTGATTAGTAAGAAAGATGTATATAACAACAAAGTGGAGGGTGAGGTTGTTGGTTTGAAACTTATTGTGTGCCTGTGCAACTTACAATTTAAAAAAATCCCTTGTCGATTCCCATTTTCTAGATACTATTTTTTAAACCCCCCTTTCAAGATACATAGCATGCATTTTAAAATGATATCTTATTTTTTTATATTTCATCCACAGTGACTGTGACTATCAAACCTTTTTTCTGTTTCCAATGGATTGGAATTGAAATTGGACTACCTTCTTTTCTTTTAATTATGAGATAGGCAACTGAAATCAATATTTAAGTGCTATAACTTGTCCCAAGAAATTTGACTTATCGTAATTACTCATGATAATTTCTACTAAGCTTAGACTCCAATGTCTCCTTTTTCAGGTAACCAGTAGGAGAATAAATTTTATAGTTGATAATAGCGAGGCCAACATCACAGATGGGTTGGAATGCAGTACTGAGTTGAGAGGCCTAGAAAAGGATCACAGCTGGTTGATGTCCTCTCTTCATCAAATATATAGCAGAAGGTAAAGTCAATAGTATATTTATGTTAGTTTTATTGTAATTTATTTTTGTGCTTGTTGGAACTTTAGTAAATTGAGCTATTAATTTTTGAAATATCATTGAATACATCAATTTTTTTTTTTTTTACTGTAAGAAATATTAAGCTTTTAGATAGCTAATAGTGGGTTGATCTAGGTTTTTTTTTGGGTCGTATCTAACATGTTAAGGGTCTGTTTGAATACCGCTTATTGCTGAAAATTGAAAATACTGTAGCAAAATAATTTTTAAATGTGTGAATAGTGCCGTGGGACCTAGTTTAAAATTTTTTTTTTGGCTGAAAAAAGTATTTGCGGGTCCCGTGAACAGTGCATGGGACCCATTGTATTTCAGCAAAAAGCAGGAACGCATGGAAAACGTGTGTTCCAAACGCACACTAAGATTATGTTTGTCATTGGGGAACTGAGTTTAGAAAAAAGAAGTAAAGATGGACTGGCATTTGGTTCATGGAACTATAATGATCTGCTGTTTCAGCGAAAAATATCTGAAGACTGTCTTTTTTTTTATTTTTTATTTTTATAGGTAAGTCACACATGCACCCTATAGGTCATGAACTTAAGACCTCACTCGCCACCAAGCACTTGCAAGGGGAGGAGGTGCCAGTTGAGCTAGAGCTCATTGGCTCTGTCTTTATTATTATTATTTTTTTATATTTATTTTTAAGTTTCTCATAAAACGCATTTGGTTAGGGAAAATGGAAAATGGTTTTCAAAATTGTTTGCCCTTCGAGAATCTATTTTTGTAACATATGGAATTTTCATTGCTTCTTATCAAACCTAGCTTTACAGTTTGGTTTCTTTCAAAAAAACGGCATTGCAATGTAGTGGATGGTTCCATTTCTAAACTAACTTGGTCAAATTCTGATTTACCTATAATCCTTAGGCACCTAAACATAGGGGTGGCAAAATCCAACACAATCAGTTAACACGACACGAAATTGGCAGGTTAGGTGTTGAGGCTTAACGGGTTCGTGTCATATTCGGGCTGACACGACTAACTCGTTTAATAAATGTGTCGTGTTTGTGTCCAACCCATGGAACCTGTTTGACTCATCTGACATGTTTATCTAATTGTCATTTTACCAATATACCTTTCAAAACCCTAGGTTTATAAACTAAGGTTTATTTTGTTTGACATATTGATTGAATATTTGTGATATTGAGATATGTTTTAGATTTTAATGATTATTTATGATGCAGTTACTCATTAGTTCTAAATTTGATATTAAAAAAATCTATTTATTTGGTTTTTCATAGTTTAGATCAATTGGGTATATACTAAAATTTGTATTTTTTTTCACTTTGATAAAATCTGATAAACGGGTCAACATGACTGACCTGTTTAATAAACAGGTCGTGTTAGGGTTGAGGAATCTTGACCTGTTTAATATACGTGTCAAGTTAGTGTTGACCCATATAGTCGAATACTCATGAGTTGACACGACATGAATCCGACATGTAACACAAATTGCCACCTCTACCTAAACACACCTAAACACTAAGGCTAGATTGAGTAATGGCAAGAACCAGCCACTATGGACCTATCAAAAAGAACCAGCTATTATGGATTTGATATACCAGCTACCGTGAACTCTTTGTGTTTTTCTTGCTATTCTTTTCATTAATAATATTTTCTTTTTACTTATCAAAAAAAAGATAGTAAGCCACTTAACATCTATTTGCTGTGAAGAAAGATGCCTTTCTTTCATTTTCTCCTCACTTAAGTCAGAGATGTTATTTCTCATACTATATTTTGTAGTTATGTAATATAATGTGATGCCATTGCCTCTCAGCTGTTCATGTTAAGTTATTTGATACTTTTCTGTTTGTTTCTGTTCTTCGTCTCCCTTTACTGGGTTCTTTTCCCCACAGGTATCTCCTAAGAAGGAGTGCTTTGGAATTGTTCATGGTTGACCGCTCAAATTTCTTCTTTGATTTTGGGGTACATCTTTGAAAGATATCATCTCCATTTCCTTTGCTTTTTGCTTGTGTAAATAATAAAAGTATAAAATTATTTTAACGGTTTCCAATCCTTGCAATAGCCTGCTAATCGACCTGTTGTTGACATTTACTTTTTCTTGTCCCCCCCCCCCCCCCCTTTTTATACTTCAGAGTGTTGAGGGGCGGCGAAACGCATATCGAGCTATTGTTCAAGCACGTCCTCCTCATTTGAACAATATATATTTGGCAACTCAGGTTTGCATCTTGTTCCTCCTGGTATATGTGTAGATAATTTTCTGTGAAAGTTTTTTGTCTGTTGGTGTTGTGTAAGGATCATGTTAGCAAAAATATAAAAGTTATAAACTTTCTACTTTTACACCCACAATAACTTCATCTGTCAACTCCATTGTTGGTCCTCTCATTCCAGTCAAATTTACTAAATTTCAAAGAATTTTAGACATGGAGCTTTCCCGTCCAGATAGTGCTCAAACTAAAGTTTCTATTTATTTATTTATTATCTGAGTTTATGAATCAGATAGCTACTTTGTGAATGTAATATTTGGTATACATGACAGGCATGTAGAGTGCATTAGGTTTTGTCTGGTAGAGAAGTGAGAGGAAAGAAAATGTAAAGTGGATGAGAAAAAAAAAAAGGATAGAAGAGATTAATATTTGTTAGGAGGGAGAGAAAAGTGGAGAGAATAAAGCATCTTGTATTAAATTCTATTATATCCTTTTATTGAATAAATTAGAGGGATTAGATTGTCAAATCACCTATGTTAGACTTTTATTAAAAAAAAAAAAATCACCTATGTAAGACATTTTTCTCCCATTTTGGGAAGATTTTAAGTGGCACACCTAGATAGAAAGCAATAAGCTTTCATTTTTTTCATTTCTTCTACTTTTTTGTTCTACCAAACAAGAGAGAATTGCAATCTATCTTCCATTTTCTCTTCACCCTTGTCTATCCTCTCATTTTTCCACCCTACCTAATGCACTCTTTGTCTGATTGTGGAAGTAATAAAGATTTTTTTTAGGTAAGAAGAAAACTCACAAGATAGAGCCTCCTAAAGAATTACAATTGTAGATTAAATAGTCTTTGATATTGACTAATGAGTTACAAGATACCCCCAATCATAGGATTTGTGTTTTTAAAATTAAAATGTGAGCTTAAAATCTCACTTATTCTAGGTATTACACTTTTACGTAGCTTCTTTTTAAACAAAATAAGCTTATTTGAACACACTCAGAACATTAAAAAAAAAAAAACTAGACATGATCTCTATGACATTTGAATTTAGCTTCGTGTGTGTGAGTGATTTCAGTGCAGAATTATAATTTCTACAAGGATTTCCCCCTTCATCTTTGCTTTTATAGTTGAGGACTAATTTAATTATTTATGTATTCTAGAGACCTGATCAACTCCTGAAGAGAACTCAGCTTATGGAACGTTGGGCAAGGTGGGAGGTATGAGTTCAGAGTGAACTTCACATTGTCAGGAATATTGTTTGCAGTTATATAGCTTTAGTGCTTTCATTTCTTAAATTTTAATATGTCCCATAAAGAGATGAGAATAATAATCTGTATAATCACAACTCTCATGCAGATCAGCAATTTTGAATATCTGATGCAGCTGAATACCCTGGCTGGTCGTAGTTATAATGACATCACTCAGGTTGATTTTTCTCAACAGTTGTTCATTTTATATGGAGAAATTCTGAGCATCTGTTACTAAGTTTTTTCATTAATCTTGCAGTATCCAGTTTTCCCTTGGATTCTTTCTGACTACAGTTCAAAGAGTTTGGATCTCACTGATCCTTCTTCTTATCGAGATCTTTCAAAGGTGGCATCATTTGAATATTTCTTCCTGTCATTTAGAATTATGAATTTTATGGTGTCATTAAAGCCTTATATTTTACAGCCTGTCGGTGCTTTGAATCCTGACCGTCTCAAAAAATTCCAAGAGAGATATTCTAGCTTTGAGGATCCCGTCATCCCCAAATTCCATTATGGTTCACACTACTCAAGTGCTGGAACAGTAGGTGTTCCCTTGTATTTATTTTTTTGTAATAGTGTATTTGCTGTGTTAATATATTGTAATTGCTGTGCCCAATGAGTTATAGCTCATCTGAAACTCGAACTCCATTCTCCGATAATAATTGGTTGGAGGGTGAGATCGGGGGTTCAAATTACTCAAGTGAGGAATTCGATGATTGCTGCAAGTTGGAGACTGCGAGCCGTGGACCTTCCATTGAGGAATTTGATGATATTTGATATTTCTTTATTTGCTTTGCAAAATATCATGTTGCTTGTGTGTAATCCATAATTAAAAAAAATTATTATTTATATATTGAAAAATTTTCTGGTTTGATTTCAGGATCCTATTTTGCTAGGGTAGTAGTGAATTATGATAACTCACAAATTCAAGAGTAATTTGAACTTTTCTTGCTAAAAGTTAGCATGAAAGTTTGCTTACATCCATTGTTTGCCTTAGTTTATATGAAATGTTGCTTGTTTTTCAATTATGTTGTCATTTTCAAATTATTTCAAAGTTAAAATACCTTTGGTTCTTTGGTTATTCGGCTGTGCACACTGAAAATTTTGCAATTTATCCTGGATCCTAGTTTGCTAGTTAGTAGTGAATTGAGAGACTTGAACTTTCCTTGCTAAATGTTCACAGGAAGTTCTAGGTACATGTCAAATGTTGCCTGTTTACTAATTAGGTTGTCATTTTCTCAAAGCATAGATCTCAAATTATTTCAAAGTTAAAACACCTTTTTATTCTTTGGTAATTCAGCTGTCTACACCGAAAATTTGCAATTCATACTGGACCCTAGATTGCTAGTTATTGAATTGAGAAAAACTTGAGCTTTCCTTGCTGAAAGTTCATGTGAAATTCTAGGTACATCTATTATCTTCATTATATTATATAAAATGTGCCATGTTTTTATTTGTCTCTCCTTTGTACACTTTCTGTGTACTAGGGCAGCGCGACCCCTTTTTTTTGCGCCTTTCAATTAAATTCCTTATTAAAAAAAAAAAATCTATGTTTCCAGATTTGTCATTTCTCAAAGTACAACTTTATTCGTGACAAGACACCTTTATTCTTTGGTAATCTGGCAGTCTATGTTGAAAAATGGCAATTTGTTTGATTTAATATTCTGAAACTTGTCATTTCTGATATTTATACAATGTTCTTTGTGTTTGGGTACCAATTAAATTCAGTATCAATTGGGTGAAGTTTCTTAATTATTAGGAGACACTATGATGATACCTCTGTAATTTTTTGTGTTTCTATTACAGGTTCTATATTACCTTGTTAGGGTCGAACCATTTACAACTCTCTCGATTCAATTGCAAGGTGGCAAATTTGATCATGCAGATCGGATGTTTTCAGATATTGCTGGTACTTGGAATGGAATTCTTGAGGAAATGAGTGATGTGAAGGAATTGGTATGTGTATGATCATTATTATGAAGGAATTACACCTCTCATCTTTGTTTGCTTTTCAATTTCATATAATGGGTATGAATTTGGAATAAATTTTCTGTGTTTTTGTACCTTAGGTTCCTGAGCTATTTTACCTCCCTGAGACCTTGACCAATGAAAACTCAATTGATTTTGGTACAACACAATTAGGTGGAAAGCTTGGTATGTTTCTCAAAGTACTTTGTTTTAGTAACATGGATAAATATTGATGGCCATCAAACTGAAGTTGAATGTTCTCTTTTGATTTATATTCACCATATCAGATTCTGTCGAACTTCCTCCTTGGGCTGAAAACCCAATTGATTTCATTCATAAGCATCGAATGGCTCTTGAGAGCGAGCATGTATCTGCCCATTTGCATGAGTGGATTGATCTTATATTTGGGTAGGTATCCCAATTTTGTTACAGGAATTATAATTTTCTGAATCATATTGCTCTGTTATTTCATTTTTAATCTTTAGACGATTGTTAACAATGGTAGAGATATTAGAAAACTGTCATACTGAAATCAACTTGGAGCTTTTTTTTTTTTCATCTGGTGTTTACTGCATTGAATTGGAACGTTCAGGTATAAGCAACGGGGCAAAGAAGCTATATTGGCAAATAATGTATTCTTTTATATCACCTATGAAGGGACAGTTGATATTGATAAGATATTGGACCCAGTAAGTCTATTTTGCTGGCCATAATTGCTCTTCGATTTTTCTGCTTCTTACTTATGTTCATTTTGTTTTCCTCTTTTGTACCAACAAAAGGTACAACAGCGTGCTACACAAGACCAGATTGCATACTTTGGACAAACCCCATCCCAACTTTTGACTGTCCCTCATTTGAAGAAGATGCCATTAGCTGATGTTCTTCATTTGCAGGTAACAGTCAATTTCATTTGGCTGAACCTTAATTTTCTTGGGTTCAATTTGTTTCTGCAGATTTGCTTATACATATGGAATTTTTTTGTTTTCATCCTTAATTTTAATGTAGCATTCTATATCTTCCCCCTAGATTTTTATGGAGGTGTCGTGTATCTCCATTATGTTGCTGGTAGTGGGATGTATTTCATGATAATTTAAAACCAAAATGGGGGATTAAGCTTATTAGTCTCTCCATGAAGCTTTAGGAGAGTAATTGAGCACAGGTTGAGACATGAAACAACAATATCAGAGAATTAATTTGGTATTATTTTAGGGTAGACAACAATGGAGGCTATTTTCTTCCCTAGGCATTTAATGGAGAAAATAGAGAAAGGAGTTGAGATTTTCAAATGGTTTTTATTGACTTAGAGAAAGTTTATGATAAGGTATTTAGAAAGGCATCACAATAAGTTTGTATTAAGGATCAGTATTAAGTTCTTATCTCTTCACATTTAATTATGAATGAGCATACTCTATTCAAGAGAAGGTTCTATGGTGTCTGCTTTCTACATATGATATTGTTGTTAGTTGATAAGACTAGAGCTAACTGATTGGAAGTTTGGAGGGATACTTTAAAATATAAGGGTTTAAAGGTAAATAGGACCAGTATGGTCAAAGGCGAGCCAGGTTCTCGGTCAAGGCAAGGCACCTTTGAAGCCTTGAGGCAAGGTGCCTCTAAATAGGGTGTTTGCCTTTGGAGCCTAGGTGAACGGCTGAGCACTCAAGCTTGCCTTAAAGCCTAAGTGAGAGCCCAAGCGTCTTATAGATTGTTAAGGCGCTTGAGGTGAGAGCCTCAATGAAATTCAGCAAAAAGAAAGAAAGGAAAAAATAAATAAAAGGGGAAAAAAAAACCTTCAATCATATAATCTTTTAGCTTTGTTTTTTTTTTACTTTTTGTTTTTAGAAGATTTTATATAATATTGTTAAATTTTATTTTTAGATTAATAGAGCCTGCTACTGGTTTGAATTTTCAAACTATTCCTAGTAAGCATTAGATACATATGATTTGAATTCAAAAGGTGGTAAGAAGGTTGGTAGGGTGGCAAAAGTGTACTTTCCAAAAGGAGGAAGGGTGATTTTGATTAAGAGTACGCTATCTTCTTTTATTTATATTTTCTTTTATATCTTTGTTCATGATGCCTACACATGTGGCCAATAAATTGGAAAAACTCCAAAGATATATTGTATGGGGAGGCATTGGTGATACCTCAGAAGTTCTTCTTGGTGGATTAGAGAGTGGTGTGCTCACCCTTAAAAGAAAGGGAATTTGGGTATCAAGAAGCTTAGCTCTTTTAATTTGGCACTCTTAGGGAAGTGGCCTTGGAGGTTTGGAGCAGAAAGGGACCATCTCTGGAGGAGAGTAATCTATGCTGAATATGGTGAAGTTTGGGGAGGGTTGATAACAGAGCAGCCTTGGGGTCAGAAGAGTATCAGTGGGGGATGGAAGCCATTCTTCAAATTATCATGGTTTGTATGAGCCAGCTCTTGAGTAAGATTTTGGACAAGGAGGCTTCAACATCTTAATTGTTCAATACCTATGAGGGTGAGGTCCAATACATTAATCCTCATGTCATCAGGATTGGGAATGGAATCAGTTGCTTCTTTTTTTGAGTTGCTCTAGGATAATTTGCCTTCGTCGACATGTGAAGACTGAGCCTTGTGGATACCAAACAAGAAAGGCATGTTTGAGGTTTGATCATGCTATAATGCCCTTAGGGGTTCTACAGGTTTCCCTTCCCTTGGAAGAGCATATGGATGACCAAGGTCCCACAATGTGGAATGCAGCTTTAGGGAAAATCTTGACAATTGACAACTTCGAAAAAGGCATCTTGTCGATAATTGATTGGTGTTGTATGTGTTAAAGAAGCAGGGAGTCTATTGATGACCTGCTACTTAAATGTTCTTTGGCAACAAAGATATGTTCATTTGTCTTTGCATTGTTTGGACTATTCTGGGTGATGCCTAAATTTGGGCTTGATCTTTTGG
Source organism: Quercus ilex subsp. ballota (assembly GCA_032727855.1). Taxonomy (NCBI): domain Eukaryota; kingdom Viridiplantae; phylum Streptophyta; class Magnoliopsida; order Fagales; family Fagaceae; genus Quercus; species Quercus ilex. The sequence continues at coordinate 56,034,537 of CM064915.1, forward strand.
AGTTTGGCAAGGATGATTTCATTGCCATAGAGTAGCTAAGGTGTGGCAAATCATGCCCATTTGTGTCGTGGAATTTGTGGTATGAAAGAAACAGGAGGGTTTTTGATGGAATTGAACGTCCTACCTTTGTAATCAAAGAGCACAATTTGTGGTCCTTGTATGAAAAGAGTGTAATAATTATATTTAGAGTTCTGCACTTCACTTTGCTCGCCTGAGTGCCTTTTTGGTACCTTAGGTGATGCAAGGGCTTGGCACCTCAAGGTTGCCTTTTGCTGTTGACCACATTAAATAGGACTAAAATTGATTATTTGCCCATCGAGATGATAAAATAAGAGTGGGCTGGGGTAAATAAAGTAAAGAAGTGTGAGTGTAAATATTGCAAGATGCCCCAGTAAGGCTAAATGGTACATCCATGATGATAATAATGATGATAACGGTGTACTGCTATTGTACATCCTTTGTGCATGAGTTGTCTTCTCCCTCCTCCCCGCCCCCACAAATACAACCCCTTATCAAAAAAATAATAAAAGCTCCTTTCACTTGAGTTTTCATGTCAACATTGAGGTTTCAGCTGTTATGGTGTCTGTTATCTGATAAAGTATATACTTAAAAGATGATCCTGATTGTAGTTTTACTTGTCAGACCATCTTTCGCAATCCTCAAGAAGTCAAACCATATGCTATTCCAACACCTGAACGCTGCAATCTACCTGCAGCTGCCATTCATGCTTCTTCAGATACTGTTGTAATTGTTGATATTAATGCCCCAGCAGCACGTGTTGCACAGCACAAGTGGCAGCCCAACACACCTGATGGTCAGGGTACACCGTTCCTCTTTCAACATGGCAGAGCCTCAGCCAGCTCTGCTGGTGGAACATTTCTACGCATGTTCAAAGGACCAGCTGGATCTGGTGCTGACGAGTGGCACTTTCCTCAAGCTCTAGCATTTGCCACATCTGGGATCAGAAGCTCAGCTATAGTTTCAATTACATGTGACAATGAAATTATTACTGGTAAGCATATATATATATATATATATATATTTTATTCTAACCTTACGTACTTTGAATTTAATACATCAAGTAGAGTGCTTCCATTCCTGTAAAAAATCGTAAGAATTTTTTAACTTGATGAAGTATTTTTTTGCTAAACACTTTCCTTGGGTATACTGTGAGTTCATTGTGTACTTTTTTAATCTAATGATAGGACTTTACTAGCTTACAACCTTGCAACTCTGCATTCTTGCTTCTCTTTTTGTATCTGTAAAGAACCTACCAGGTTAGCAGTGTTGTCAACCTGGGCATATCTTACACCATTTGTAGTAATATTTTAGAAGAATTACTTTCATCCTTACACATTTCATTCATCAATTATACGGCATTTCTTCCAAACAAAAATAAATCTTTGAAAGGCTATTAAGTGATCAGAGGTTGATTAAATTTATTGATGCTAATCTTTTGCCTTCCCAAATTTTTAGGACTAAAGCTGTGTTGTTGTTGTTGTTGTATACTAATCTTGTGCTTTGTTGTGTTACTGGAAAGGTGGATGAAACTGACTAGAGCAGCAAGTTATTCATGGTTAATAGTTAGTACTTATTTTACTCATAGGATTTTCTATTGATATACCAGATTAGTGTGATTCTGATAGATAGCTTTTGTGAGTATCCGAGAAACTTGCAGGTGCTAAATTGTTCAGCCATCTCTGTCGAAATGTCTTGGCTAATAGATGCACAGTACATTCATGCATTAAACTAGTAATAAATTTGGAATTTGATGTTTAAAAGCAGTAGACCCTTAGAAAATTCTGAGCTGCATTTGAGGAGAACCAAATAATGGAACTGGAAGAAAAAGAATGGAAAGCTAATTTGGTACTTGTTTCTGAATACATCAATTTTGGGGGTTTTAACTTTATCACTGGTGACCTTTTTATTTTTGGATTTTCTATTTATTCAATTTCAGATTCATCTAATTCTTATATTACATTAGGATGTTTGACATATTTTTTTATCAATGGTAACAGTGCATTTTCCATTAAATTTTATGTGAGTTTGCTCTATCTATTAGTTTGATTTCTGATAAGGAATTTGGAAATGCCTATAAGAGAGAGTGAAAATTTTGGAATCCACATACCTGAACCCCGAATAATTCTCTTTTTTTTTTTCCTTTTCTATTTTCTTTCTTTGCTCATTAATTTTCACACTGAAGGAAGACTAACGTTAGAAATGTGTAGGTGTGTCTGTGTGATATTTCTGCTTAGTTTGATTCCCTAGAAGATAGTGGAAAAGACAAAGGAAACAATGTAGAATTTTGAATTGACATAATCTATTTCTATCACTTGTGTTTTCATTTTCTTTGCCATTCTGGTGTTCCTGGAAACCTGGTGGAGCCTAACGAGAACATGTCTAGCCTTGGAAATGTTAGTTAGTCCTTTCTAATGTCATGTTCATGTTACTTTTGTCTTTTATTAGTTGGATTTGTTGGACTTAATCCTCCCCTGGGCCCTACAGAAGGTTATTAACTTACAATATATTGATGTTATTGTTGTTATTTGCACTATGGTTGTTTGGATTTTCTACATATATCTCTAGTGTGAACTCTTTTTCCACTGCTGCATGTTAAAATTCAGCCTACATTGAATTTGATGACTGAGATAAGTATTTGCTATTGCACTTCTAGATTAACTTTGTCTTGTACCTTTTCTGCTGGTAACTAGGTGGACACTTGGATAATAGTATCAAGCTAATATCATCTGATGGTGCAAAAACCTTAGAAACAGCCCATGGGCACTGTGCTCCAGTTACTTGTCTTGGTCTTTCACCTGATAGCAACTACCTGGTGACGGGATCCAGGGACACGACGGTGTTACTTTGGAGAATACATAGGGCATTTACTTCTCGCTCAACCAGCATATTAGAGCCTTCCACTGGAACAGGGGCACCGACTTCAACCAGCAGTACTACTCTATCAAATGTATTAGCAGACAAAAGCAGGAGGTGTCGTATTGAAGGTCCCCTACATGTTCTTCGGGGCCACCACCAGGAAATACTCTGTTGTTGTGTCAACTCAGATCTGGGAGTTGTGGTTTCATGCTCCACTTCTTCAGATATTCTCTTGCATTCTATAAGAAGGGGTCGCCTGATAAGAAGGTTTTCTGGGGTGGAGGCCCATGCTGTCTGCCTCTCATCTCAGGGGGTTGTAATGGCCTGGAATAAATCACAACAAACTCTCAATACCTTCTCTCTTAATGGGGTTTTGATTGCTAGGGCACGACTTCCTTTCCATTGTAGCATCAGTTGCTTGGAAATTTCTATGGACGGGGAGAGTGCTTTGATTGGAATGAATTCATGTTTGGAAAATGATATGACTGCCAATAATAGCTGGGATCTGAAGTTACAGAAGCCAGGGACTGAAAATCTTGATTTGGAATCAGATGAAACTGGGAAAAGCAACAGATTGGATCTTCCGTCGCCTTCAATTGGCTTCCTGGATCTGCATACTCTTAAGGTAGGAGGCATGGTACATATGAGATTGGTACAACAATCCGTCATATTTATTCTCCTTATATTAGTGGTGTTAACCACATAAATTACTTGAAATCTGGTACGTTGAGGTGCCGGAGTGTGTTTTGGTGTTTAAAGCCCATTGTTAAGATACAGGAACTTGGCTAAATTGTTAAGCCCTCTTGTCTTTTCTCCTTCCATTCCATGCCCTGGGTCTGAATAAGTTTTTGTAAAACTTAGCATTCCTATAATATCAATGAGACAGAACAGAACATGATGACAGGAATTTCATTTTATCTCTTCTTTTTTTTTTTTCTTTGCCTCTTGCACATGTCTTACGACTGACATTTAACATGGATATTTTTCATTTTGATGTCTTAGATTTTGCCACAAATTACTTGCTTGGTGTCATAACTCATGAGTAAGTTGGCTCATGCCCTACTAACAGGCAATAATACCTAATCCTGCAGGTATTTCATATACTGGAGCTTGGTGAAGGGCAAGATATTACAGCTCTGGCTCTAAACAAGGATAACACGAATCTCTTGGTGTCAACTGCAGATAAACGATTGATAATATTCACGGATCCAGCTGTAAGTTAAATGTTATGTTATTCTTTGTATTTCATGTTGTTATTGCTTACTCCATGGCAGAGCAATATGCTACTATTTGAGCTGGGGAATCTTCTTCGACTCCTTTTAACACTGTTTAATGGGATAACCATGCTCAAATGTTTTGTTAAATGATCTTTTTTCATGTGATTAACTGAAGAACATATGATGCTCAACAAAAGAAGAAAAAAACAAAAACAAAAAACTGAAGAATCTATGAAGGACATTGCTAACAACCAGCAAATGCTTTCAGTCTATTCTGGGGACTGAGGGTGGTTGTCCCACTTAAGCAAAGAACAAATTGATTCCGTTTGAGACTTTCAATTACCTGAGCTCCTTCATCTTTATAATGGAATACAATAGATATTTAAAAGAAAGAGAAATTTCCTCGACCTTTTAGTTTTTATTTAATGTTCTAATTGTTGTTATTGTACATCGATTTATTTTGTTACTTTGATGTAAGCAAAATTTTTTAATTAAAATAAACTTTTGTTTTATAAAACAGTATTTTAAGAACAGAATAGATTTTCTTTACCCTGCAAAAAGAAAAAGGAAATAAGTAGCAATCACTGTAAATGTATATTCTAAATTGAAATGTTGTCACACTGTTGCTGCCTATTGCTTGCAGTTGAGTTTGAAAGTGGTGGATCACATGCTCAAGCTTGGTTGGGAAGGTGATGGGCTCAGACCACTCATAAAGTCGTAGTTTTAGACCTTTGATATTTGTTTTACTGGATACGGAACACAAAAGACATGGATACCATTATTAGACCACCAGGACAGATATACTACAAGAGCCTGTTGGCTGCCTTGTTCAAAATCAAAGTCAATTTCGTTCGACGCCGTCTGTGTGGGTGTAACATAAGTATTAGTCTAGCAGAGCAATCCTATGTATATCTATAGAGTGCGTTGTTGTTAGATGTATTCAGGCATTTTGTTTTTTGAAGGAAAAAAAAATTGAGTTGTAAGTATGCTGTCATTGAGGTTGTGAAGATCTTTAGGGTCTGAGGTTAGGCTGTTCATTTTTGTCAATCAAAATTTTTGTTATAGAAAATTAAATGAAAGTACAGTATATACATTCCTGTATTCTTTTTGGATAGAGGCTACCATGGCTTTCTCCGGTAGCTCAATAGACCCATATTTCTCTAGCGAAACAGAATTGAATCATGGTAAACAGAATTGAGGTATTGAAGGCTGCCCCATCATGAAGCTGCCTGATGTTTCATCTAATCATTAATACAAATAAATATGTAAATAAGATTTTGTGGTAATTATTAAACATTTAATTTCATGGTAATTTTACTGGATTCCTGAGACTATGGCCAACATTCAGGCCTAAATTTTATTCCAATGTGTACAAAAATTTTGTCATGTTCTTTTATTTTTGGGTAAATTGCAAATTGTATTCCTAAAGTTTGGGGATGTTTGGATTTTACATCTTAAAATTTTAGAGTTTAGATTTTACTCATAAAGTTATATTTCGTAGCCCTTCTGTTTATGATTTCTATTAAGTGTCATAAGTTTGCCATGCTTGTTTATTTTGTCCAATAAAATGATGTTACGTTATTTTTATTTTAATTATTAATAATTTTATAGGCTAAAAAAATGACGTAACATTCCTTTATAGAACGAATTAGACATCCAAGGCAAGCTTATGTGACACTTAGTGGAAAATATAGATAGAAGGGTTGCCGATGCAAATGGAATATAACTTTAGGGGATAAAATTCAAAATTTAAAACTTTAGGGTGTAAAATTAAAAAATCTCAGAACGTTAAAGGTGTAGTTTGTAATTTACCCTTTAGGTTTTTGAGAAACAAATTGTCCCATGTTCTAAACCAAAGAAATCTATATTACTGCATCTTGTTATAACTTATAACCGTTGGCGTTAGTGGATGTTACTTCTTTCCATGTTTTTCTTTCTATACTGTTTTTATGTCAATCGAACTTCAGTTTTTCTTTCTCCCCATCCTATCTTTCTTGGATCTTACACTACCTTCCATTATGTAAGCCCATTATATGTTCGCGACTGCTATTGGTAAATGACCGACTTAATTCTTATATTTTGGAGCCATAGAAGACTATCAGGTGTTTTTTAAAGGAGATTGGTATTTATTTTGTGTCCCATCTTTGAGTGTGATGACGTTGAATTTGTCCTAGTCATGAAATTTGACCACTGCCCAACGGCCCTATATGATCACTTGATTGAAGAGATCCAGTTGATGGCCTCCCAAGTCCAGTTGATACCCTCTTGTTTTGTTGCCGTGGTTAAGCAATGATTGTGCATTACGTGGGTTTTCTTAAACTTCTCATGAGACCACCCTCTGAGCATTACGTGGGTTTTCACACATTGCGGTGGATATTCCCCTCTTTCCACCTCAGGCTAAATTTTAGTTCATTTCAAGTCATTCCAGGTTATTTCAGTAAATTTCGTTTTGGTTCTCTTTTTTTTTTTTTAATAAAAAAATAATAATTAATGTTATATTATTTTGATTTGATTTTTATTATTTTATTGGTGATGAGTAAATATTAGTGTTAAATGTGCATTTAAATATTTGTTTATAATCTTCAAACTATACGCCAGATTTGATTGGAATCGAAACATTTTGTTTTAATAGACAAATTGGAAAACCAAAATATTGGTCTCACATATGAGTCCCACGTGTATATATATTTTAAGAGACGGTCTCATGAGTTACAAGGGGGAAAATTTGCAAAATAACACCAAAATGTTAATAATTTCGTTAGTTAGCATTGTTTCCAAATTATTTAGGAAACTAACATCTCGAGTTTCTTAGACTCGAGTTCACTATAGCGAATCGAGTGTCGAAGACTTGTGTTGACGTGGAAATCGAGTCTCTAATACTCGAGTTCCCTCAAACCCAAATATCCCACTGGAAACAAACCAACCTAGAAAACACAGAAAATGAATCTGGAAACAAACCAAACCAGAAAACATAGAAAACAAACTTTTGGTGCTGAGATCTACAAACCCAAGCCGCTCCGATGCCAAGATTGTCAAACCCAAGCTAAGATTGTCAAACTCAAGCAGCTTTGATGTCGAGATTGTCAAACCCAATGTCGAGATCGTGATTTTTGGGTTTGGGTTTTTGTTTCGATTTTGAGATCATTATTTTAAGGGTTTGGGTTAGGGTTTTTGCTTTACTTTCAAGATCGTTATTTTAAGGGAAGAACTATCTTGAGTTTTGGGGGCTTGGAAGAAGAGAGTGGAAAGGTAGTGGAGAAAAGAAAAAAAAAATGAAGATGGAGAGAAGAAAAAGAAGGAAGGAAGAAAAAAGGAGAGTTTCCATGTGGACTTTAGTTCTAACTCTAGTTTCTTAAGCTCGAGTTGCTACAATAATTTAGACTCGAGAAGCTAGTTTCCTGAATAGTAATGTTGCTAACTTATGAAATTGTTAGCAAAATGGTGTTATTTTGGGGGAAAAAAATCTAGTTACAAGGTAATTTTTTTACTGTAATTATCTTACATGGCAAACCATGAGTGATCGACAACCTGCCATTTTTACGTGAGAATTACCACTTTTTCCATTGCTGGCAATCTACCGCAAGAATAAGAGTAATGCTTGGGACACATAAAAGTGCACAATTTTCTGTCACAACTCATCACGTGGCAAGTTGTGAATGATGGAGGTATGATGGTGGGACAACTTGCCACGTAACGAGTTGTGGTACAAAGTTACACACTTTTATGTATCCCAAGCATTACTCCAAGAATCATTGTGGCAAAAAATATTGGACTTTTTAGGTCGTAATTTTGGCGAAATTGGGATACTAATTTCGTTTTCCAAATAATATAGTTAGTAGGCCACTTTTTCAAAGTATATACCATAGTAGCATCTCGAGCCTAAAAGGCTTGATTGTGGGCTTATAAACCGAGCCTTAGAGGCTCAGTTTTCATGTTTTAAGGTACCGTGATGTGGAACCTTTTCCACGTGGAAATCGAGTCTTATAGACTCAATTTTCATATCGAGCCTCAGAATGTTGATTTTTGTGGTCTAATATTCCACGTAGATGCCACATGGAAATTGAGCTTTAGAGACTCGGTTTGCTAAAAGTGAAACCGAGTCTCAGAAACTCGATTTTTAAATTGTGGTCAAAATGTAGGACACGTGGTTTGGGTCCCTAAGAAAGAGCTTTGACTGGGTCTCTCGGGTGACTTTCACATGTTCTGCTGCTTGACTGAAACGTTCACTTTCATATGTTCACTCCCTCTCTCTCATACAATCCCAACACTTAATCAAGTCTTCCCTCTCTCACTCCCCCTCTCACTCTCATACAATTCTAGCACATCCTCATGTCAGGTAAGGGTCTCACTCTCTAGTTGGTTGTTGGTTGTTTGTTGTTTGGTTTTGATATTTGTCTTTAATTTTTTTTTTTTTTTTGCTTGAGTATGAAATTATAATCATTGATTGTATTTGGTGATGTAACTGCTTCATTTTGGTTTTGCCATAAAAACTTTTTAGCTCCATTATGTACTGGTAATCTCCCATAAGTAGTAAAAATATCAAATGTTTCCATGAGTAATGAAATGGGATTGATCTGCTAAAAATATCAAATGTTGCTGTAGTAGAAATATCAAATGTTGCCATGAGTAATGAAATGGGTTTCTCTTGTTTTCACTAAAGAGCAACATAAAACTTAAGAAATGAGAAATTTTTTTTCTAGTGAGAAATGTGTAACTGTTGGTAGAATATTATTATCAAGAATACTATGAGCAGTGTCCTCAACCAATACTGGTCGACTAATCAGAAACCAAGTCAAAATTTGAGGATCACAGAAAATGTGATACCTGAGCAACATACTACTATTTCTTCCTACATGATTGCCTTGCTTAAATGTAGTACATCTTGATAATAATATTCTACCAACAGTTACACAGACCTAAGTAGCCAAATTAACAGTGACCTCTAGCCAGTAATTTATTTATTACTATATAGATAAGAAGTTCTATAAACTAAGCTAATGAAATGTAAATTATGTAATTTAATGTAATGCTCACATAGAGTGATGTAATGACTCTTGTAGTATAGCCGGGTTGGAGTGCATCCAGGCTGCACCAAAGTACCCTGATCGATATGTTTGTAATGACTTGAACCCACTTCCTATATTTAATAAAGTTTTTGTTAAGTGAGCTTATAATTGAGACAATAAAACTAAAGACAAAACCAATTATTGTCTAATTGGTTTTGTCTTTAGTTTTATTGTCTTCAATGTCAAGTAGAAGTAGACAACACTCTTTTCTTCAACTTGCCATGAAGAAGAGTTTTAGTGATCGGCTCTTAGCCACTTTTACCATTTACTATCGTTCCAAGCGGTCAATTTCCATGTTGAAAGAACTCCATTTGAGTATGTTTTACAAATTTACAAGACTAATGTGCACTGTTGTTTCCTATACAGATTATGTATAACTTGTGATTAAAAATTATGCTAATTTCTATAGACTAAATTTGAGACCTAGTTTGAATTGTATGAGATATTACATCCATTTGTTGAGTATGAATCAAGTATCAAAGAAATTGGACTAGTATTGAATGTTTTATGAGTTTTTCATTTTGACTCTTAATCTATCTTTGACGGAATTGAGTTTAGTGGCTTGTACAAATTTTAATTAATCATTAAGAAATGAGACTGAACTGAAATTTATAGAGTATGAACTAATCATAGCTTTGCTCTATGTTCATATTAAGTTTTATGCCAATTGGAGACTTTTAAGTAAGTTAAATTAAGTTCACAAGCAGACTGATTTACATTAACTTGAATCTTTAAGAGTAATGAAATACTAAGAAATTATAGACTTAAAGCTTGGTTTTGGATTATTATATTAGATTTTCATTTGATGTCACTATCCATTGATATGTGTTTTAATACTTGAGCAAATTTATTATGGCTTCATACAATGGTTTAATACCTAAAAGAAACACATGTACTTCAGTATCCCAATAAGTATATATATATATATATATATATATCTCTCCAATTTCTCCATTCTTAGTAACAATTTACCATAGCTGACCAAATCAAACTTAGATTTTTTTTTTTTTGATAGACCAGAAAAAATACAAGAGAGTTCAAAACATACAATGGTCAATAGGCATCTCAGTGGCCAGCTTAGCTAGAAACCTAACATTACCTATCACAACTTTAGGAACACATACAGAGTAATAGACTAGACCTGTTTGATCTACATTGCGTATTAGAAACTAACACAGGTCTCCAACTATCACTAAGTAACAAAATAAAGCTGTAACCCAATCCCTTAGCCTTTATAACAGCATCAACCATTGCTTCCAAGATTAAAAGAGCACCCACTTTCTCTAAACAGCTAGATACTCTTTGCAAAATCACCTCCCTTTGCAGATTTCTGGCTTCATAGGCAAAACCAGCTCGGTAAAGCTTCTTAGCTCTAATCCCAGCCACTTTGAAGATTAATTGCCAAGGCTTCTGAGGAACTGAATTCCTTCCAAGCTGAACTGAAGTTCTGTGTACTGCAGCACCATAACTAGCAAAGGCTTCCTTGTACATGCAAATAAAAGACTGAGATGTTAGGACAACTTCTAGAGGGTTTGGATGCTTTCCTTCATGAATTACTAAGTTTCTATGGGTCCATATGCTCCACAGAGTGGTAAAAATCCCCTGTAAATAGTTCATGTTCTCTGGTTCAAGATTTTTATGAATCTGCAGAAGCTTATCAATTCAAATCTGCACAGTACAATTCCCGAAGTCAGAAGTGTGCACTGCCAGAGGGGTGCCATGCCAAACAGCCCTAGTGAAGGAACAAAACAAGAAAAAGATGTGATGTAGTTTCTTCAGCTTTATCACAGAGAGGACAAGTGCTTGATACTGGAATCCCCCTATTTCTAAGTGTATGGAAGGTAGGCAAGCTGTCATGTAAAAGTCTCCACATGAAATTGCAGATTTTTAAGGGCACTTGCACTTTCCAGATTACATGCCACCAGGTTTGAGTAGAAGCATTAGTATTCCTAGATAGAAGATTATAAGCCTTCTTGACCTAGTAGTCACCTGAGGACAAATGTTTCCAGACTAGTCTATCAGCAACAGCCCCAATCTTAGAGATAGGCAAACTCAAAATTTCATTGCTTATATGACGAGGATAGATAGCTCTCACTAGGTTTAGCTTCCAAGCATGGGAGGAACTGTCAATAAGGTCAGCCACTGACCCTTGATTCAGATGGTGTTGCTCCAAACTTTGTGGTTGGCAAGGAAACCAATCCTTATGACTAAGAGGAATATTGGAACCAGAACCAATAAGCCACCTTCCTTCCTGAAGACTTCTGTTTTTATGGGAGATAATGCCTCTCCAAAACCAAGAGTGGTGCGATTTAGGATTGCAATCATGGATAGAAGAATGAGGGAAATATTTGGCCTTGAAAACTTTAGAGATCAAAGATTGAGGGTTGAGACTAATTCTCTAGAACTATTTGGCTAACATGGCCTGGTTCATAAGACTAAACTTCTTCAAACCCAACCCTCCTTCCCTTCTTGGTCTACAAATCTTGTCCCAACTAAGAAGGTGCATTTTCCTAGCATTTGGGTCGTGACCCCACCAAAAGGCCCTAACGATGGCATCCATTTTGTTACATATGGATTCTGGCACTTTCAAACAAGAAAAGGTGTAAAGAGGTAAGGATTGAAGGTTAGAGGTAATCAGAGAAGTCTTGGCAGCCTGAGAAAGAAGTTTGGCCTTCCAACTCTGCAACTTGGAATGCATTTTATCCACAAGAAACTGGAAATCAGCCACCCTCTTACCTCTCAACAAAAAATTAATGCCTAAATATTTACTAGGAGATTGCACCAGGTTAACCTTAAGCTGATGTGCTAGACCCACCTTGACTTCCTCAGCCATATTTGGTGAGCAATAAAGCTCAGATTTGTTCAAGTTTATGATCTGTCCTGATAGAGAGCAATACCAATTGAGAATGTACCGCAAATTGGCAAGGGACATAGCATCATGCTTGAAGAACAACAAGGCATCATCAGCAAAAAAACAAATGGGTGAGGGGGGTACCATATCTGCCCAATTTAATACCTTTGATTTTCTTTTGATTTCAGCTTGCATAAAGGCTAAAGATAAAATATTTGCACACATAAGGAATAGGTAAGGGGATAGGGGGTCACCCTGTCTAAGGCCCTTCCTGGGGGTAAAGGACTGAGAGAGATTGCTATTTATGAGCAAGGTATATCTGACTATGGTTACACACTCCATAATCCAATTTACCCAGGTTGTATTAAAATTCATGGTAGTAAGGACAGCTTTCAAAAACTTCTAATCAACCCTATCATAAGCCTTACTCATGTCAACTTTCAGAGCACCAAAGCATTGTTTACTACCTCTCTTTTTCCCTAAGTAGTCAAAGATTTCATGAGCAATCAAAATGTTATCAGATATATTCCTGCCCCCTAATAAATGCACTTTGGAAAGGGGTAATGAGACTGTCCATAAAAGGTTTCAGCCTATTAACCATAAGCCTGGCAATCACTCTATAAATGACATTGCAAAGGCTAATAGGTCTAAACTGGGAAACCTCTTCAGGAAAAGGGAGATGTAGGTATGGTTTAGGTACATTAAGAGGAAACCAAAATGGAAGAAGGCATGTACTGTTCTAAAAACATCATTCCTAACTATGTCCCAGAATTCTTGGTAAAAGAAAGCAGGAATGCCATCAGGTCTAAGGGCTTTATGAGACCCTAATTGGAACACAGTACATTCAATCTCCTCATTTGTGATAGGCTTATTAAGACACTGAAGCTGATGAGTAGACAGTTTAGGGATAGGAAGTGAGACTAGGTCATCATGGATGGATTGGTAATCCTTGTCAATAGAATCCCCATAGGCTAACCTGAAATGGTCAGCAATAGTACTTTCAATGACATTAGGATCCTCAGTGAAATGACCCTCACTGGTTTTAAGCTGCAGTATTCTACTTTTAGCCCTCTTATGTTTAACAAGCATCTGGAAGTACTTCGTATTTCTATCCCCCAAAACTATACCCTTGTTTCGAGCCTTTTGAGCCCATTTCATTTCCTCCCTATTCATGAGAATCTCTAAATCACCTCTAAGAATACTTTCTCTCCTAGCATCATCCACACTTTGGATTGAATTTTGAAGATGCATAAGTTCTTTTTGTTTCTGGATAATTTCCTTTTCAACTCTCCCAAAGACGTCCCTGTTCCACTTAATCAAGTCAGATCTAAGCTTAGCGTTTTTGTTACAGAGTTGAAATGCCATTGAACCAGGAAAACTGGAATTCCAAGCATCTCTGACCACCTCCTTACAAGAAGGATGCGTGAGCCACATTTGCTCAAAACGAAAAGGTTTATGCCTGAAAGGTTAGGTAATGTCAAAATCCAGTAAGATAGGCCCATGATTAGAGTGAAGGATTGGTTGATTCTTAAGACCATAGTGGGGGTAAGCATGAAGCCAATCAATGCTTGCAAAGGCTCTATCCAGCTTTTCCATAACAAAACCCTCCTCTATCCTATTATTAACCCAAGTGAATTTTTGACCTGAGGAAGCCAATTCACACAATTCTAGATAAAAAATAAGTTGTTGAAAGGCATCTATACCCAGAACTTTTCCCATTGAAGGATAACTTATCCTCATAAGACAAAATTTGATTAAAATCTCCTATACACAACCAATTCTTATGAGATTGAAATTTAAGTTCTCTAAGCTTAGCCCAAACAGAATCTCGTTTTGAGTGATCAGGTTGACCATATACAAAAGTAATGGTTAAAGGGTTACCTTTGTTGTCCACCACTTCAGTATGCACCAAATTTTTTGACTCAAAAATGATCTGAACCTTCTGTCTTGATCTCCAAGCTAACAACAAACCACCCTTGAAACCTTCTCTAGGCAGTTCCCACCCATAAGAGAATCCACATTTCTGCCAAATTACTTGTCCTTTATGTCTAGTTAACCGAGTCTCCATCAAAAAGAGAATATCAGGCCTGTACTCGAGGGCTTTTTTCTAACACTGACGAACTGTAGAGGACTTGCCCAAACCTCTATAGTTCCAGCATAAAATCCTCATGGGTATTGGGGAAGCTTTTAGGGTTAGCTTCCCAACACCCATTTGGATTCCTGGAGTTTCCTAAGTCCGAAGTAGAATTAGGGCAATGGATTATAGAATTTCCCTGCTTAACCCCATGAACTGTTATCCTCTTCTCCCTAATACTATCTTCATTACACCCCTGTTTTCCAAAAAGACCACAAAGTAGCCTTTGACGAATATTTCTTCCAAATCTTTCAATATCCTTCCTCAACCTCTTCCTAGACACACCCAACTGGATAGATACTGAATCATGCGTTTGTTCCTCTTCCACTCCGTTGCATATTTTAGGAATAGAAGGACCAGGATCAGATTGGGCCATACCTTGTGGGTCATACCTTGTAGAAATTCCCTGCTCAACCCCATGACCTGCTATCCTCTTCTCCATAATACTATCTTCATAGCACCCCTATTCTCCAAAAAGACCACAAAGTAGCCTTTGGCGAATATTTCTTCCATATCTCTCAATATCCTTCCTCAACCTCTTCCTAGACACACCCAACTGGATAGATACAGACTCATGCCTTTGTTCCTCTTCCACTTCGTCGCAAATTTTAGGAATAGAAGGACCAGGATCAGATTAGGTCATACCTTGTGGGATTTCCTGATTATTACCCAAAGATTGACTCTTGTCATCAGAATTCAACTGAGGCCCATTATCCGTACTTCTTCTTCCATCCCGGTTGGGCTGGGCCCTCGATGTAAGAACTCTAGGCCCATCACTTGGCCCACTTATTTCATAACGAAAACGTCCCCTATCTACACGTTGCACTAAAGATTCATCAAAAAGGCTAGGAGAATCAGGAATCAGCCCTCTTTCCCAAGTAGATGCATGTCTGACCTCAGGTCTATCATCATTCAGACGGTCCAGGTTAAACATCGTAACAGTCATCGAGTCACTCTCTGAATCTGTAGTCATGGATTGTGAATTCCTGAGGTCTCCATTAGTTAAATAAGGACCATGGCCATTCACCCAGATCCATTTCAACTTCGTATCACTCAGATGCCTCCAAGAAGGTCTATTGGAGAGAAACCCTGAATAACGGTCTTGCTCTGTGTCAAAGGCAGGGGAATTTAGAGGATCGACTAAGGGATTTTGTGGATTCAGGTGAAGGAAATTAATGGCTCTGTGAAGTGATGCATGTTCATTATCAGCACAAGTAGAGGCTTGGGCATGGACACCATAATCAGGTCTCGAAAAAGGCGAGGTATCTGGGGTAGGATAGTTAGGATGATGGGATGCATGTGAGGTGGAGGCTGAAGAAGAGGGTGCATGTGGGTTTTGAGCCTGGTGGTGATGGTTATGAGAATGGGGATTGGGCTCAAAATGGATTAAAGAAGTCCACCCTCCTCTAGGGTTGTAAAACGCTCTCAAATCATTAGTAAATAGAGGTTTAAGGGAATTAAACCGAAAGTTTACCTGGTGGAGCCTCTGGATTCTCAGACGCTGTCTAACCAGACTTCTTTCCACCTCATCCAAGCTTAGAGAACACTGTCCTCTAGTATGTCCCATAATACCACACCGCTTGCAAAACTTATGGACCCTTTCACATTTACACTGTATCCAAACATAAGCTCCATTATCTAATCTCATCATGAATCCAGTCAACAGTGGAGCCCAAGGGTCTACCCTGACTCTTATACGCATGAATCTAATGTTACGAGGCACTCTGTCATACAAGTCTATTCTCTCAAAATCACCCATAATTTGGCCCATTTTCTCAGCCAACTCAGGGTACTGGTATTCCAATGGTAGACCATGCAACTGAACCCATAGGGAAACATAATTAAGTTGCAATTTTCCTAATACAAGATTCGGCCTCCATTTTTCCAAAATGAACAGAGCACTATCCACTGACCAAGGGCCTTCATTGCACAGATGGTTCAGGTTTTCCATGTGAGCAAAACGCAAGATATTTATAAGTATGATTCCCTTCTAACAACTTGCACAACCCCTCGAAGACGCCATGCAGATCGAAGAACGTGTTAAAGATACCCAATAGAAAACTTCCTATAGTTCATAATAAAGCCAATAGCACAATGACCCTAAAACTCCCTCTGAAAAGAGAGCTCAGTAGGGTCAGCTTCAATAATGGGCCTATGCCTAGCGAAAGACACTCCATGATCATCATTGGTTTGAGAATCAGTGTCACTATCATCAACAAGGGGGTCAGAATTGATATCTGAATCACTGCTCTCGGTCCACCCATAATCCTTAGAGTTGAAAACGTCATCCATAAGAGACAAGTACAGGGATTGCATGCAAAGAAAAAACACAGAAAAGCAAGATAGAAAGACCACAGAAGAGACAAAGAAAGGAAGGGGTGTAAAACAAAAGAAGTGAAAACAGGAAAAGGAGAAAGGAGAAAAGAGAAACGCTGAGTGAGGCTGATGTATGAAAAGACAGAACAAAGGACACGCTACATACATGCAAAGGAGCAGAGAAAAGAGAGAGAAAACCAAAGCAAAAGATAGATGTAGGACAAGACAGGAAAAGACACAAGTGGAGGAAAAGGCGAAAGGAACAAGAAAGGCCAGCAAGTTAGGAGAGAAAGAAAGGTAAGAGAACAAAGGGAACTAGTGGGACAAGACCCACCAGGATGACGCCGGCGAAAAAACCACACGGGAACGACTCTCACAAGAGAGAAAGGCAAAACACTTCAAAGTGGTGTTTCAACTAAAATTTCTTCCTTTGACTAAATCAAACTTAGATTTAGATCAAAGTAAATTTTGATCAACAAAGCACTAAAATTAAATTCTCAGCAAATATAAACAAACCTAGAAACATAATCCGATTCCATAGCAAATATAAACAAACCCAGAAACCCAGAAACATAAATTGTTAAGAAAAACAATAAAGCTTCGATCTTTTTTAACAGTTCTATTAGAAATTCAAAACAGAAACCAAAATAGAAAAAAAACGAACTTTCACCAAAGATTCTTTGATTTTTCCCACTGTTTCTCAGCAACCAAACGGTGAAACACACTTTGCATTTTGCATAAAGGGACTCACCTTTTTTGTTTTTGTTTTCAGAGATCGCATAGACTGAAGGACCTCAAAGCTCTGTGATGACCGTTTGCTACATCTCTGTTCTTTTGGCGAAGCTGATGAATGTGAAATAGTGGAGACTAAGATTGGAGACTGAGTGAGAGTGGAGACGGTGACAGGGTGTCTGTGTGAGGGTGGAGAGGGTGACTGACAGAGGCATGAGAGTGGGTCGGTGAGTAAGAGAGTGAGAGGGTGAGTGAGAGTGGGTCGGGGTCGGTGAGGTTGAAAGAGTGAAAGGGTGAGGCTGAGAGAGTGAGAGGGTGAGTGAGAGTGGGTCGGGGTCGGTGAGGCTGAGAGAGTGAGAGGGTGAGCGAGGGTCGGCGTCGGTGAGGCTGAGAGAATGAGAGTGGGTTAGGGTCGGTGAGGCTGAGAGAGTAGATGGTGAGTGAGAGTGCTCTGGTCTATGTGAGAGTGAGAGGGTGAGTGAGAGTGGAGAGGCGTTAGTTAAAGACAAGAGTGCTTTAAATTTTGAAAAAGCCCTATTAGAAATTGAGTCTTAGAGACTCGGTTTCCAGGTGGCTTCCACATGGATCATCCACGTCACATACAAATTGCCACGTCACACACAAGTGGAAATCGAGCCTCTAAGACTCGATTTCCAGGTGGATGCCAAGTGGTAAGTGCGCCACATCAAATCTGATGAAAACATAAAAACTGAGCCTCAAAAACTCAATTTATAGGCCCAAAATCAGGTTTTTGAGACTTGAGGTGTTAGTATGTAACATACTTTGAGAACCAGGCGGGATTTTTTAGAAAATAACTACAAAACCCAAACAATATTATTAGTTAGGCAACGTTTCAAACATATTGCATTTCTAGCAATTCGACTATAGAGGAGTCGATTTTACTGTTCATATTGCCTTTTTTTGTGAGCCACGTAGGATAGAAGTCGACTTCAGTGGAGTCGACTTCTACACAAAGAAGTCGACTTCAGTGAAGTCGACTTCTATACAAAGAAGTCGACTTCACTGAAGTCGATTTCCTTGTGTAGAAATTCAAAGAAACCTCACAACCAGAGAAGCATGTTCTTCGTGCTTCGCCGTACCCGAGCGTGTTCTTCGTGCTTCGCCGTCGATGTTGCTGGGTTCGTCGAGGTCTGGTGAAGAAATCGGCATGTTCTTCGTGCTTTGCCGTCGGTGTTGCTGGGTTCGTCGGGATCTGGTGAAGAAATCGGCGCCTGGGTTCGTCGGGGTTTAGTGAAATGGGCAGCTGGGTTCGTCGGCGCCTGCGTTCACTTGCTCGTCGGTGTTGCTGGGTTCGTTTGCTGGGTTCTTCGCCTGGGTTCGTGCTTCGCCTGGGTTCTTCGCCTGGGTTCTTCGCTAGTTGTGTGGACCTAGAGTTGGTGGGTTTTTTGGGGAAGTCGACTTCAGTGGAGTCGACTTCTTTGTATAGAAGTCGACTTCACTAAAGTCGACTTCTTTGTACAGAAGTCGATTCCACTGAAGTCGACTTCTTTGTGTAGAAGTCGACTCCACTGAAGTCGACTTCTTTGTACTGAAGTCGACTTCTTTGTACAGAAGTCGATTCCACTGAAGTGAACTTCTTTGTGTAGAAGTCGACTCCACTGAAGTCGACTTCTTTCCTATGTGGCCCACAAAAAAAGGCAATATGAACAGTAAAATCGACTCTTCTATAGTCGAATTGCTAGAAATGCAATATGTTTGAAACATTGCCTAACTAATAATATTGTTTGGGTTTTGTAGTTATTTTCTAAAAAAACCCGAACCAGGCCTACTAAATAGATATTTGGGAAATCTTGGTTAAATTCCAATTTTGCTCCGTAATTTTCGACCAAGCAAATGAAAAACTGAAGCGAGAAAGAAAGTAAGCAAAGCAGGGAAAGTAGTAGGGTTGCTAGCTATTCGCAACTCGCTAAACAACATATCATATTATTCAGAGATGGGTAGGAAAGGACAGAGAAGAAGAGAGAAAAACTATGCAGCCGCACATGGAGGCCACAGCCGCCTCCCTCCGCCGCCCGTCCTCTCCCAAATCGACGCTGTCCCTTCCAAACTCCGCAAGCTCATGTCCCTCACTTCCTCTCTCTCCCCCAAACCCCAAGGTTCCCTCTCTCTCTCTCTCTTCCTGTCTATATGCCTATATATAGGTTTTTTTTTATATTTTATTTTTATCTTTCTCAGATGGCTTTGTGTTTGTTTCAGAGTCTGCTGCAAAGAATGGTCAAGCTAATAAAGTAAGTTTCTTCTAATTTTGTTTTCTCTCTTCCATAACTAATCCCAAGTTTCAATTATTCTTATTCTTATTAATTGGAATTCTATAGTGCTCACTTCTTTTCTGCCCAATCCATGATCATTGTAGTGTGTTTTTTTTTTTTGCTAATTTGTAGTGATTTGTTGATATTGGGGCTGTGCTTTATTGCTTGTTTCTGCTCCCATTAAATGTGTTTTAATAATGAATTTTGAGATTTAAAAAAAAAAAATAATTCTTGAGATTGAATATGTAGAATGATATATAAGGTGCTAAGCATTGAGGATGAAACTGAGTTGCATTTTTTTATTAGATACTCTGTTTTTCGTTGGCTGAATCACAAATTCATGCTTCCAATGGCAATGATAGTTGTAGAATGTAAACTTGTATTAGGGTATCAGGTATTGTCAAGTTGTTAGATTTATGATTAGGTTTTGTTTAGAAAACATGGGTGTGATACTTCCCTTAAAAGTTAAATCCTTTTTGGGAACTTTATTAATTCTTGAAAGCTTCACTGCTTATGCAAGAATTTGACAATTCACTATGAACAGTGAGATTTTGATGATTGACTATCTATTTTGATTGGTATACACACACACACCCAGTGGGTCTTGAACCCATGACCTCATCCTCCATCCCATTATTATGAGAGGTGGAAGTGCCAGCTGAGCTATAGCTAATTGGCTGATGACTGACTATATTTTATAATTGAAAACTTAATAGAAAAGTTACAATTGAGGTTGGTTTAAAAGTAGTTCAATTTGACGTTTTACTTTTAATTTTTATTGGATGCTGACACTAGGGGTGCACAGCTTGATAAGCTAACAACTATTTATTTTTATTATGTTACAACTCTTGCAAACATAATTGATTTCTTCTGCTCTCCCCCTCCCTTTTTTTGGCCTCTTGTTCTTGTTAATTTTTCTCCATGGGGAAATAAATTTTATGTAACATGTGCTTGAGTTGTTATTGTAACAATCAATGGGTGATTGACTTGTTCTTTTCTTTTTTTGAATTTTTTATGGGGACCCCATTATTCATGCCCTAAGCCCCTAGTAGTTTTCCTAACAACTCTGATTCTTCTTATCAAGCTTTTAGTTCTTCAGAAAAAAAATCAGATTTTGTGCTGATTAGTTATGTCTGATAAATTTACAGAAACCCTGTCCAAAGGATAGAGCTGACTCAAGAACTAGTGCGATGGACGATGGAGGTAATGATGAGCATTTGAAGACACCTGAGGATACAGATGGTGGTGATGATATTGTGCAAAACAGCACAAGTGAAAAGAAAAAGAAAAAAAGAAAGAGAAAGCAGGTTAATGACCTTCGATTTGAAACACCCATGGAGAACTCAGATACTCGTCTTAAAAGACGGGAGCGCAAGAAAAAGTAAGCAATTAAATTGTACTTTATTATTTTTTCTTTTTTAACCAGTTTGATATTAAAAAACCACATTATGCCAATTATCTTTTTGCGGTGTGTAATTTTACATGGTTCTGGCAAAAGCAAACAGAGTAAAATTTCCAGAACTTCTTACTCAGCTCAGGCATGCTGCCTTTGCTTAACAGATATGTAAGTAAACCTTAAGTTTATACAGGTACCTGGAAGAAAAGAAGAAGAAACATAAAAAGGCCAAGACAGGGGAGGAGCTGGACTTTCCTGGGCGTGAGAAGATAAAATTTGGAGAAGTGGTTGAAGCTCCACCAAAGTTGACTTCAGTTCCTAAGGTATCATCATATATTTTGTTTTATTATATAACAGATAAATATGATCTCCCATTGACAAGAAATCTCATTTTTTTTTTTTGACTGATATTATTATGAAGGCATTCAAGAATGCCCAAAATGCTTCGCAAGAGAGGATTCGGTTGCAAACTATCGAGGCATATAGGAGCCGCAAGGGATGGGCTTCAAGGCCAGGGATTCAACTTCCTTCTCCAGTGACTACACCAGCACTTTAGTAGGTTTCAAATGATGCATGCCCATGTTCCTATAATCCATGTCTTTTATGTTTGCATGACATTTAGGTGTGTATTTATTGTTGAGGACTTGAGGGCTCGCGCTCTCACAAATTTTGTTATGAATGGAAATGAAGAAAGGTGGTGGATCATTTTCTTTTGTATTATTGTGGAATCTAGTCTAATTATGTATACTGAAAAGTGAAAACTAACCCCATGTCGCAACATTATATATATATATATAATTTTTTTTTTTTGGGTCTAAAGATTAATGAAAACGTCATTTTAGTTTTTTTTTACCGCTCTAAGTATCAATCATATCTTTTATATTATGTGGATAAACTTTCCAAGAGTGCTTGAAAAGCTTAGGTTTCATGCTGTCTTCCACCATTCTAGGAGGCTGAAAGACTTGTAATAAAGACTTGGCAAAAGTTTGGTCTCATCATGTAACCTAAGGTAATTTTTGTTTTTGTTTTTGATTTTTTAAATTACTATCTTGTATTTTATTATTTGATCTTACTTATATAATTGAAATATATTCTTTAAGTTACATATAATTATTTATTAAATTTTGCATCCCACAAACATAATACTAATTCATTTTTGTTTTCTCTAACAACGATGCATCTGCCGTACTCACGAAAAAAAAAATAAGGATGCATCTGTGGTCTTTGATGGAGGAATTAAGCAAAGTTTTATTTAGTGTGATTCTAGCACTCAAGGAGTTTTTAAATGGTGCATTTGGTCATTAATTTTTTGAACCAATTCTATCATCTGATGTAATACACTTGAAGTAAAAGTCATATATATATATATATATATCATCTGAAGGGATGATAAAAAACCCTTTTGCTTAAATCCAGTCATTTGCTCATACATAGGATTCAGTTCATGATTTTATGCTTGGCTTGTAATCCAACATGTTACAAATTTCATTGAGATATCAACTTGAGGAATATCTTGAAACCCTTGCTGGATAAATCATGAGTCCTTAATTTAATCCCTTCGCCTAGACAAGGTTTTAGGCTGAAACTGAGACGAGCTGTCTGATACAGAAAATGGATTAGCATTTTCCGAAAGACCAAAACTATGAGGTATCTTTCGTAGACTTAGCAGAAGTCAGAGAACAAACAAAATCTGCAGGTCATTTACATTATAATGGAACAAGGTGAGCAAGAATTCTACAAAGTTATAAAAGATATTGGATTAGAACAAAAGTATCAATTTCAACAATAACAAGAGAATTTTGTAAAGATTATACATTGTTTAGGACGATATATAATGAAAATAGTAAATTATTGGCCCTTTTGTCCCTTTTGATTGCACAAAAGCCATTGAGGACAATATTATGCATTTTTCTTTTATTGGTTAAAGTAGCAGGCTGTCCACAATGCCCTAATTCTTACAACAGATTGTTGATTGTATGGTCAGAATTGAACCCACCTCGTCAAAATACCAGCAAGGGACTCTCTGATTCATAAGTCAGTATTGGTGAATTTGGAGAAAGGATAATTATGTGGCAGTGATGGTTTTCTTTCTTTCATACCTTTCACTGATTGTTTTATGGAAGATTTTGAGGCTTTTGATCAGAGGGTGTCCCAAGAGTACCTGGCTATGAGTTTCTTTCATTTTATGCCTAAGGACTGACGCTACGTTTGTTGCTTTTGAGGTGAGGAATGATGAAGACGGCGGTACTTTAGGCAGGCCAAACACTGACAAGCAAATTGAGGTTGGGGTGCTGATTCTAAGCCAGTGTGGACTTTGGGGGTCATGTTTGAGCCCCCCTTTTGTAGTTAAACAATTTGGCTTCACTGAGTGTCTTTTTGACAATGTGTGCCTACTCTATGTTTGTCCTGAGTTCATGTAGGTCACATTCTTTGTTGCATTTGGTGAAGTATCTTTGCTAGGTTGGGTTTTAGTCTAGCTTTCATAGTTAGCTTCAATCTAGTGTCATGATTTTGGTCAATCTCATGGTCATGGTCATAGAACATTTTCCTCATTCTTTCAAGTGAGATCAGTTCATGACCTCGGTCAGTCTCATGGCTTTAAAGCCTTTTCCTCATTCTTTGAGGTGAGGTGATCAGTCTTATGAGCTCAGCCTATTTTATGAATTTAGGACGTTTTCCTCATTCTTTGAAGTGAGGTCAATTTTATGACCTCGACCACTCTCATGGCTTTAGGATATTTGTCCTCATTCTGTAAGGTGAAGTCTCACGGCCTTGAACGGTTTGGCTCGCTACGTGAATGACCTAATCTCCTCCTATAGACACAAGTAGTATGAAAAAATGAAGTACTTTTATTTAATAATGGCAGTGATTAGATGTTACATTTACATACGAGTATTATCTTTTCAAGTTCTCAGTGTGCCATGTATGGCGTGGAGCAGTGACTTACCTTCTAATATCTCCAAGTGATTAGTCCCTTGCTTGTTCTTACTAGTTACCTTGTTTGGGTCTTCCTAGTTCGGCCTAAGCAATCCCTTGTAGCATGGCTGAACTTCCTTAACACCAAGTCTCCTATCTATACCTTCCTTCGGTTTACCTTGGCGTTGTAGTATCCTATTATCCTTATCCAACAGGGTGCATGGCTACTCACTCCCTCTTCTCCTCAAGTAAGCCCAAGCTCTCCCTAAGCTTGGTTGAGTTCCCAGTTAGGGTGAGTTTTTACTAATTCTTAGAGAATTGTTGATTTTTGTATTTATTGTGCACTCAACTTTTGGGCATACATTTGAGAAGACATTGTAATTGGTTTTATAATAGTGAATATTTGGTTGGAGTTGGTTCCCAAGTTTTTCCTTTCAAGAAGAAAGGGTTTCTACGTAAATATTGGTGTTTTTGTGTGTGATTAATTATTTTCTTATTGGTTTGAGATATTGGCCCGGGAATTTTAGCTAGAATATTTAAAAAAAATTGTTGATTTAAATATATATATATATATATATATTGCATATGTGGCCCAACAGATTTTTCACTTTCTAACGAGTTGACCTTTAAATGAAAGCGCTTAGACAAAAGAGCAGTTACAGAGAATCAGAGGTTGCTGGTCTGGTGAAAGAGTTCAAACTGAATAATCAGTCTGTAGCATAACTTGGTGATTATGAAAGCCCATATTATTATCCAACTTAGGGATAATGTAGGCTGGTTTTTTGCCTACATGAAGATTTATACAGGGAAAACCAACTGAGCATCTGTTTCCTTTGTAACTAATACTAAGTTAACTTCCATGTCTCCAGAAGACACGAACATGGAGGCCTCCATCAATGTGAAGATTAAGCATTGTCCTGTAATCAACAGCTTTCTTATCATCGCTTAATTTGAACACGTAACAGCCTAACAGGACTGCGGAGAAGATCTTCATATGCCAATAAGCAAATTCCTTTCCTAGACATATTCTTGGGCCACCCTGTTAACCAGCACCATGAGAGACTTTGTTTAGTACCACTAGTAATTCTTTTTAATATTGAACTGGACTTGAATTGAAGGTCACACCCTAGACGTGTTATGTTGCTATACTTGCACTCTGATGTGCTTTATGTTACTTCAAAGTAAGTCAAACATTGGCCAGAAGAGCTAGTAGTGAGCTTGCGCTTGAAGCATGATTCATGAGTTTGAAATTTTACAGAAAAAACATCTACTAACCTGGAATGCAGTAAACTTGAAAGGGCTTTCTTGCCGGAATAAACCATCCTCATCAAGCCACCTCTCTGATTTGAATTCTTCTGCTTCATTACCCCAAATGAATCTCATCCTGCCCATTGCATACGGTTGGTAAGCCACCATATCTCCTTTCCTCACGCTAAAACCATCAGGCAGAGTATCATCAGAAAAGCAAATCTTTGCATCCTGTATCCAAAGGGGGAAGATAATGTAAAAGGCACAGACCATAGTTAATATTATGGTTAGATGATTAAATTCACTATTTCCTAACAACTTAAACTTTTGGAATAATTGATAATTTATTATGGTATCAAAGTAGGTGATCCAAAGTTTGAACCTTGTCTCCAATCTACCATCCATTTAAAAATATTTAAAATTTAAATAATTATGTTACATTATTCGGGAATTGTTATGCATAGCTTGGTATTTCATTCCACTATTTGGATGCCAAAATTTTTCAGATTAGAAGAACTTTGTCTATCCTTTCTGTTAAACTAACCAACATGGGTTTCCAAGGAGGAAATTCGTCACATGCTGATGCATATGGTCAATTTTTTCCTTACCACTGGAAGTGGGGGGTAAAGTCTGATAGTTTCGGTTATAGCTGCACGGAGATACTGCATCTTTCCTAGAGTTTCCTCATTCATGCTGGCTGCAAAATCAGCAAAATTATCTATTTCACTTATTTTCGTTGCTTCTTTCACTTCCTGTGCAAGCAAGGATGCCTGCAGAGCGTGTAAATGAGCCAGGAAAGAGTTGTTACTGTTGTGTCTTTGCCAGCAGATATGAAGTTAAGAATAATATCTCTCAAATATTTTGCACTGGTCTCGCTCACTTGCAGAAACCTTGACAAAATGTCTTCTTTCTTCATCTGCACAGATAAATAAATTGACAAACTAAGATCAAGTCTTTACCCTCAACTGATATTGAGGTATGGTGTAATTCACTTACAGCTGAATCGTTTTCTGAATCATGCATACGCTGAACCTTAATATGGATTGGCTTATATACAAAATTGTCAATTACTTCGATATTTTTCTTTAGTGCTGCTTCTGATCCAATATTTAGAATCCTCTTCATTTGCCAAAAGATATCAACATGTCGCCAAAGGATCAGTGCACTAGAATCATCAAAAGCTTTGCCGAAATTGTTGCATTCTTCATTTGAAGCACACATGCTATCTAGCTCCACTCCAAATGCAACTTTAAAAATTGAATCTAGAGTTGATTTCATAAAGTGATCCTGCAGTCATTATATGGTTGGAACTCAAATGGGATCATCGGATTCATATGCAAATCTGGAGTGTAGCATACTCACCTGAATATCCATTATCCGGTTAGAGTTAGCAACCTCATACAATATATGAGCAAGTTTTGCCACATTCTTTTGGAAGATTATGCTGCTGTAGTTCCTCAATATCTTTGTGGAGAACTCATAACTTGATACCTTCCTCTGTTGGCGCCACTTATCGCCATCAACTGTGAAAATTCCATCACCTAACAAATCCCTCAGAATGCTGTTATGGTAACAAACCTGCACAAAGTTTCAGAAAATGTTTTATATTATATACCTTCCTTTATCATCTACTGGAGATGCCATAATTTTTTAGGGAATAGGCTGAACTAGCCAGCTTCAACCAGCTCAGGATGCCAATGCTAACGTTAGTAATTGATAATCCAGCTATCAAATATGTAATGTGATAAGCGGCATTGTCTTTCTATATCTGTACGTAGATAAGTACACCTATCTTTCAAATAATTTTATTTCTGTCAGCAAGTCATGCATTTTGTGAATCAAGTTATACCTTGCCATAATTGTTGAAATTTGTTTCAAGTATATACTCAACATTTGCTGGGTCAGTCGTATAGATCTCATTCCTAAAAGGGCTGAGCAGCCTGTAGGTCTTATACTTCCCAGCAAGATCAGTCATATAGTGCTGCAACCTATTGAAATTCAGAAGCTGGTTAAATATAGTGCCACC
The DNA here is from genome assembly GCA_032727855.1 of Quercus ilex subsp. ballota. Classification (NCBI taxonomy): domain Eukaryota; kingdom Viridiplantae; phylum Streptophyta; class Magnoliopsida; order Fagales; family Fagaceae; genus Quercus; species Quercus ilex. The sequence goes on from CM064915.1 coordinate 56,061,586, forward strand.
AATAGGATGATACTTCTTCCCATGCTTTTGCTGCAATTTCCTGGAGAAAATAAAGATTAAGAGAAGAGGTAGGATTATAGCTAAGACTATGGACATGGGGTCGGAAAGAAAATCCATGCACATTGTATTGGATAACAAATAAGGGTGGTTCATGAGTTTTATAGAACAATTGGTGTCACTGCTTGCATTTGACTACCCCGGCTGGAGAGATTCAATGACAGGATGGGAGAAAAAAAAAAATCCAAAAATGCTGTTGGCATACCGATTTGATTCCAAAATGACTACTTTCTTCTGTCTTCAAAGAGGACAGAAGAAAGTACATAACACGCCAATTGAGTCAGTGGTATGATTCACTCTATGCACTTTTTCATATGTTTGAATCATCCTCTTCCTTAAAGACAAGTTTTCCTCCGAACTGGGTTAGCAGAATCTCATTGAGACCATTACATGATAGTTCATAAGACCATCCACAGATATTAAATCACATAATATAATAACTCATTTAAATAAGTCACATGGCTGTTAAATAGCTCATGAGCCTCATGTGACCACAAGCGCATATGAATATTTCTTTGAGTTACCAAAAAGTGTGTTGGAGGAACTTTTCCCAAATTGGCTTGGAGGAAAAATCTGACCCTTGCTGAACTAGAATCAAACCATGACATGGGGTCAGAAAGGAAATCCATGCAAACTATATGGGATAAAAAAGAAAGGGTTGTTCATTGGTTCTATTGAGGAAACTGGAGTCAGTGCTTGCATTGGACTTCCCTGGCTGTAGAGATTCGCTGGCCGATTGGGTAAAAAAATGCCAAAAGTGTTGCTGGTTTATGGATTTGGATTCCAATATGACTACTATTTTCTGTCTTCAAAGAGGACAGAAGAAATTATATATGAGGCTAGATTAATGGAAATAAGAGTCAGTGGTATGGTTCACTTTATGCACTTATATATGTTTAATCTGCCTTCTCTTAGACTTACTGAAGCATAATCAAACAATGATCATGTATTCATGTTTAACCTTATGAATGGTCCAAATAATGCTTAATGGGCCTCGTTCGCTCCACTCTTAGGGGGGAAAAAAAGATTCTACGTGTTCCTCAGTTTCACTCAAATCTTCTAGCAATTATCAATAGTGATGTGTCCTATGTGAAAGTGACGCTTTGAAGAGGTACACATCTCGGATTAGTAAGAAATTAAGAATCTAACTGATGTAATTATTCGGCAAAAGAAAAACTAATCTAATTAGAGATAGGAGTAGATTTTCAAAAGGTTATTGTGGGTTCCTCAATGCCAAAACAAACCTCCTGCATCTTTCCTTTTTAACTTGTAAACTAGGTAAAAAGGGGACTTATTTCTCATAGTGATTCAGAGCAAAATTAAAATTTTAATATCAATTAATATTGCTGTTTTTAAAACAAATTTTGACAATACAGCACCTTCAAAAATTGCATCTTCAAGCCGTCATTTCATGTAAAACCATGAGTTGAAGAATTAATATTTCTGTTTTTAAAACAAATTTTGACAATACAACACCTTCAAAACTACACAATATTCACAATTGATGTGCTAATATACACATTTTAAGAGGCGAAAAGGAAATATCCATGTTAAAAACATGAAAGTGGATATGAGAGAATCATTATCCAATTTGCAATTGCCATGATGCATACAAAGTGAAATCACATGTTAAAGATGAGTTTTTATTGTGATATGAAATTGTAACATGTAATTTTAGTGAATTATAAAACTACATCTTCAAGATGTTATTTCACTAGGAGAGAAATCTCATCTTCAATGTCATTTCTTTTTTTTTGGTCAACCATGGAAATACCATTAAACTAGGAATTTATCAGTCTGTTACAATGCACATTAGCTTTATCAGAAGCTAAAATATTTTCCACCACAGGCGGTGGGTACAAAAAGACAACAAAAGAAGCTAAGCTACTAGCACCTAGCTTGGCCAATGCATCAGCGCATTGGTTGGCCTCCCTATATATGTGGGTTATCTGCTTGTTGGGAATCTCTTTCACCAGGTTCCTGCAATCAGTGAGCAATGGTTCCATTAACAAATTGTTAGAGTTATTATTCAAAAGCAATACAACACTTAAAGCATCCATTTCAATAATAAGGTTGTTTAGCCCCATTTCCTTAGCTAGAAGAAGACCATCTCTGAGTGCCCATAGCTCTGCCATACAGCTATTGGTGCAACCAAGGGGCCTAGCAAAACCTTTCAGCCATTGCCCATCATGATCCCTTATCACACCGCCCCCCAATGTCATTTCACTATAGATGTAATGTGAGTATTAGAGTTTGGTTTATTTTTTAGTTTTTGGGCTTTTTGAAAAAATGGCAATTTATAATTGCTACTCAGAGCAAAAGTGCACTTATTCACATTTACAAGACTAAAAAAAGCATGATTTCAAAATTTCACCAAATGCCCTATGCTCACGTTTTCAAACTGCCAACGTGATTTTGGTCCAAAAAACTCTAACCAAATGGGCACATAAATTAGAACCCTCCCCCCTTCCAAATCAAAATATGAAGTAGAAGCACATAATAGCCTCCCGAATCTTAGATCTTGCCTAACCTTATCACTGTATAATAATAATAATAAAATATAGGAGAAATTGCAGTTAACCCACCTGTGGTTTGGCCCGTTTTAACAATGTTTACCCGTGGTTTGAAATTTGTCACTTAACCCACCTGAGGTGGCATCCGTTAGACCCCCGTTACCTACCTCTCTCTTTTCACCGTTAAAAATAGGGGTAAATGTGTCTTTTTCATTATATTTTATGTCTCTCTCTTCTTTTCTCCCCTTCTTCTTCTTCTTCACATAAAACATAAAAGAAAACCTATACACCTACAGTCAGAACGAAATTGGAATTTAACCATAAAATCCCAACTATGTAGTTAATAGTCATTAGTTTCAAACTATATTTTTTACTAGCATCTCGAGTCTAAGAGACTCGATTTAGGAGCTATAAATCGAGTTTTTGAGGGTCGATTTTTATGTTTAGATTGGGTCTGAGTTGGCACTTTTTCCACGTGGCGTCCACATGGAAATCGAGTCTCTAAGACTCGATTTACAACCCCATATATACCATCACCACAACGCAGCAAATCAGAAATCAGAAATCAAAGCCCAAAAAAAAAAAAAAGGCTGAAGAAGAAAAGAAATCCCCAGGCAGCGGTGACCCAGGGCCAGGCCGCGCGCGAGCCCAGGCCAGCGCGGCCCAGGCCGACGCGAGCCCAGGCCGCGCGACCTCTTTCTCTCAGATCTGGTCTTTCTCTCTCTCTCTCTCTCTTCTCTGATCTGGTGAGCTCGCGCGGCCTCTTTCTCTCTGAACTGATCTTTCTCTCCCTCAGATCTGGTCTTTCTCTCTTTCTCTCTCTCTCTCTCTTCTCTATCTGGTGAGGTGAGGCGTGTCTGAGACTTAAAATTTTTTGAAATTTTTTTGGTTTAGAAATCGAGTCTTTGAGACTTGATTTCCACGTGGTTGCCACGTGAAAAAAATGCCACATCAACCCATAAAAATCGAGTCTCAAAAATTCGATTTATGGCCCAAAATCGACCCTCTTAAACTCGAGATGCTACTATGTTATATACTTTCCAAACCAGGCCAACTAACTATAAAGTTTGATATTTATGCCTAGTTACCCGGATTCCCCCCTACAGTCACAAACAAATCCACAAATCCATGTGAACATATACCCACAGATTTGCTAGCCTTTCATTGCTAAATCCAAAAATTGACTACATAATTCTTCATAAAATAATCACAAAATAAAACTCTAACCCTCTTTCTTTTGCTGGGTTCTCTAAAAAAAACCCAGATTCAAGTAAAAAAAAAAAAATCTGCAAAAAAAAAAAACCCAGCAAGTCCACTCTCAGATCTTCATCTTCTGTCGATATTCACACCTATTCACACCTATTCACATCTGCAAAAAAACCCAGCAAGTAAAACTGTCGATATTCACACCTATTCACCGCCTCCTGATCTCCTTGCCATTCTTCCTCTCAAGTCCACTCTCAGATCTTCATCTTCTGGTCCCCAGATTGGACCCAATAACCCCAAGTTCCTTTTGGTTCGTTCGTATTTCTATTATTTATTACCCATTTTGAAACAAATTACAAAACAATCATCTTTATCTTTATCTTTGTTACAAACAAACAGGGAATGCAAGCTCTCCTGGATTTAATTTTGGCAGTGGATGGTTCTGTTTCGGAAGCAGCCAAATATGTTGGTTTAAGCACCGGTGCCCTCTCTCGCTTAATACTATCTCATGATTCTCTTCCAATGGCTGTCAATCAACTCAGGGCTTCCAAGGTAACCAACCACCTTATTCTACTACTTCCAAACAAAACAAATAGGATATCTTCAATTTCACCTTTATTATATTCTTCCTTTCACACATAGGTCAAACTTTACCTTGTTTTTGAGATCTTCTTCCATGGAGATGGTTTCAAAAGTCGAAGGATGCGTGAAAGGAACAGATCTCCACCATCCGTTGCCTTGCTGGTCTTTGATGTTCATGTACAACTTCAAATCTTGAGGCTTTACTTGTTCGATTTTGACGGATTATGGATTTGGGGATTTTTGGGGTTCTAAGGTAGAGAGAGAGAGGGAGAGAAAGGATTCTAATTCAGTTCTAATTTTGGCTTATATATAGTAAAGGAGATTTTTTAACGGAAATGGCAGAGGTGGGTAACGGGGGTCTAACGGAGGCCACCTCAGGTGGATTAAGTGACAAATTTCAAATCACGGGTGGGCATTGTTAAAATGGGCAAAACCACAGGTGAGTTAACTGCAGTTTCCCCTAAAATATAAAAAACTTTGGGTGGCCTGGTAGAATTTCTTTTAAAAAGGAAAATCGATTGCATAGTGAAATCATAGATTGAACAATTGATTTCACTGTGGGGATTTCACTGTGGGGGTGAAGTTGTGGGTGCACCCAATTTCACTAAATGGAGTAAAAATCATACCAGCAATTTTATGCTACTAATGTGCCCTATACCTGCCATTTTGCAGTTGTTTTAGAGATACCATTTTTTAAGCATGAAACTGCATTTCAATAAAATCTTAAATGGAGAATACAATTTCAAAAAGTGTGATATTTTATAAATTATTTCAGAACAACAATATTTTTATAATTTGATATCAAAATTAAAATTTTACTCAAAATCACTCCTTTTCTCATCATTATTAACCTCTTTCCCTCATTTTATGTCCATCGTGAAGGTTGACAATGGCCAATTTATGGCAATTTAAAATTATCTTCCTAGGCTCCATTTGTTTGGGCATATAATATTTTTGGAAAAAAAAATTTCTTCACATTTTTTAGTGTAATTGGAAATTTCTAATTAATAGAAAACATGTTCATAAACAACAGAAAATCACACCAAAATAATAATTAACAGCTCACATTTTATAGAAACATAATTAATTTTCTAAACCAAGTCTATGCCTACTCCCAACTTCCATCACCCTTCCCACTCCTGTGTTGCCACCTTCATCCCCTTCCCCCTTCTCCAAGTCATCACCACCTTCCTCTTCATCAGCGGCACTACCACCTTCCTCCCTTTAGTCCCCTGCGTTGCTACTACTACATCCCTTCCCCTGCTCCTTGATGCTACCACCATCACCTCTCTCCATCCCTCCTCTCATTCCCACTTGCCACCACCATCATCTCCCATGCGCCCCCCCCCCCCCCCCCCCCCCAACACAGCCCGCACCCCCCCCCCCCCCCTCCCCAAAAACTACTTTGTGCCAACACCACCACTGCCTACCCCACCTTCACTCACCAATTGATTATAGTTGTGAACTAGATAGTGGAACAATAACAACAACAATACAAATCCACTCTAGAATTGTTACTGATATTATGATGATAGTGCGAGTTGATAATTTGAACAGTTCTTTATTTATAATGGCAAGCTTAGACTCATTGATCATAGGATATATAATCACATAAAAAGTCTTACATCAATCTTTGTATATTACAATACACCTTTTTCTTTTAGGGACTCTGGCAATAGAAAATTGCCATTAAACAATGAATATTTTGAATACAAAGAATCTCTATATATGTCAGATGGTATTTATTTCCACGCTCATAAGATACCATGCTACTTTCCACGCCTGGGGATGGCTCGAATTTCGAGACCTCCATCTATGTGAAGATTAATCATTGTCCTGTAATTGACAGTTCTGTTTTCGTTAGCCATTTTGAACTCGAAACAGCCTAACAAGACAGCCGAGAAGATCTTCATCTGCCTATAGGCAAACTCCTTTCCTAGACAAATTCGTGGCCCTGCCTGTAAACCAGTAGAAATTTAATTTTGGTTTCTCCAACAAGAAGACAACAGACTTAACTTTCTACACTAGAGGTGACTTTGCATCAAAGGAAAATTGTATAAATGTAATTTTGCAGTAAATTTGTATGGCTACATGTTTACGTTACTTCAAAGACAATTCAATGTTAGCCACAAAAATTAAACATGTCTATGATGAAGATGAGCCTAAAGAATGAAAAAGTAGAAATGCAACATGTCCCCAACACAATTTTCACTAACCTGGAAGGCTGTGAACTTGAAAGGGCTCTCGGGCTGGAATATTCCTTCTTCATTGAGCCATCTCTCTGGTCTGAATTCCTCAGTGTCATCACCCCATATGAATTTCATCCTACCCATTGCATACGGTTGGTAAGCCACCATATCTCCTTTGTTCACACTGTATCCATCTGGTAGAGTATCATCAGAAAAGCATATCTTTGCATCCTGTAAGCAAAGAAATCTAAGGTTTAGAATTACATTTGGGGGAATCATGTCAAATAAGTGGGAACCTACTAGGAAGCTGCTCTCAGACATTTGGGAAACTAATGGTGGCAATGTACATGTCCTTATTAGTTAACAACCAATGAATATGCAGTGTTACTTTGCAGTAAAAGGAAGAATAGTGTGATTCTAGATATTTAAAAATTTTGGTGAACCATTACTCTGGAACCACGCACATGGCACATGTTGGTCTTAAAGAGGAAATAATGAAGAAAAGACATGCAGTATTTCATATGCAGTTATGAAATGCTGACAGTAGATATAGTCAGATTTCCTTACCACAGGAACTGCAGGATAGAGTCTGAGAGTTTCAGTGATCGCTGCATGGAGATATTGCATCTTTTCTAGAGCTTCTTCACTAATACTGGCTGCAAACTCAGCATAGTTTGTGATCTCTTTCATGTTAGTAGCTTCCTTCACTTCTTTTGCAATTTTCAACTGCACAGCAGGATGCTTGCAGACCATGTAAATAAACCAAGCAATTGTGGTTGCTGTTGTGTCTTTTCCAGCTATGATGAAGTTAAGAATTATATCTCTTAAGTATGTTGGATCAGTGTCTGTCACTTGCAAAAACCTTGATAGAATGTCTTCTCTCTTCATCTGCATTGTGCATGATAACAAATTTATCTCATGGATGTACAAACTAATACGAAACAGAAACTTTTAGCTAAATTCTACTCACAGAAGATTCGTCCTCTGAATTCTTCATTTGCTCAATCTTGCTGTGGATTAGCTTAAACACAAAATTGTTAACAAGTTTGGTGCTCCTTTTTAAGGTTGCTTCTGATCCGATATTTAGAAACTTCTTGATCCTCCAAAAGATATCAACATAACGAAAAAGGGTCATTGCACTTGAATCATTGAAGGCATTGCTGAAATTCTTGCCTTCTTCATCTGATCCACACATGCTATCTAATTCAATTCCAAATGCAACTTGGAACAATGAATCCATAGTTGATTTCATCAATAGATCCTACATGAATAATTAGAGTTAGACAATGTGCAATACCATAAGGAATTAGTCTCTTTGTGAACACTGAATTGTCCAAAACTTACTTGAATATCCAATATCTGGTTGGCAGTTGCTGCTTCAGACACCATATTAGCAAATTTTGCTGCATTTTTTCTGAAAATCGTACTACTAAAGTCCCTCAACACCTTTGTGGAGAACTCATGGCTTGATATCTTCCTCTGTTGGCGCCACTTGTCACCATCAACTGTGAAAATCCCATCACCTAGAAGGTCCTTCAGATTCATGTAGTTATACGATCCCTGCAGAAAGTGTTGAGATACAGAACTTTAGTCTTCAATCCCAAATACGTATTCTATCTCTCAAGCATTGCCAAAATTTGAACTTCAATCCTCATAAATATAGTAACATACCATATGCAGTGCTTGAGGAAAATAAGTCACATAAATCATGTTGAAAGTTTGCAAATCACTGTTGTTCTTTCAGCACAAAAGTGGAAAATGGATTTCTCTAACCTTCTTTGGAAATATCAAATATGCTTAATTTTTTAGTTTCATTAACATCATGTCATGGAATTTTTACAAAGGGATAGCTTATTGATTTTACATTCACAATAAAAGACTAATCTCATGTCTTAACAAAATTACATTGCTCTTTCTAACGCTTTTGTTATTTAGTACTATATATAAAGTGGTCCTTGATATCGTATCTCACCAAATGCAGACAATTGGTTACAAGTTTTTAAATAATTTGCAATTAATCTATATTGCCATGGTAAATTTATAATGGACCTAGCAAGAATTTAGATAATTATAATAGAGTAATTCTATGACCACATCATTTACCACACACTTTTCCGCAACTATGTTATGTGGCAGACCGGCTATTTATCACTTTCACATGGACCGCCACTTTTTCTCTACCGCTCATCCACATCAGAGTTGTAGCAAAGATATGGTATAAAAGGGTGTGTTCCTAAATTTTTTCTCATAGCAATACTTGTAGAAGCACATGGTATATGTCTACTAAAAAACTATCTGTCAGTTTTAATTACTTAAAATGCAAGCACATGGTATGTCTACCAAAAAACTTGAATTGACTTTAGACTAAGATAATTTTCCCCAATAAATTGATTACATTATTCCAGTTGAAACCTTAGTTGTGGTGTAAATTAATTGCCACTCATTGGTTTTGCTTTATAGAATTCATAAATTCCAAAGGAAAAGGAAAAAAAAAATTCATATTAAGTAACATTTTATAATTGTAAACCCAGTAAGAGACGATCAGGACAAACCTTGCCATAGTTGTCAAAGTTTGTTTTGAGTATATACTCAACATTTGCAGGATCCGAGGTGTATATCTCGTTTCGCAGTGGGCTGAGCAGCCTGTAGGTCTTGTACTTGGTAGCAAGAGCAGTCATATAGTGGTGCAACCTATTGAAGTGGAGTAGCTGATGAAACATGGTACCTGCAATAGGATGGTACTTCTTCTTTCTCGTACTTTTGTTCAGTTTCCTGGCTAGGATATGGAGAACTAGAAGAGATACGAGCAGAGCCAAAGCAGCTAAACATATGGGCTTTGAGAGAAAATCCATGGAGGTAAGGTAGGTGATGGTCAAAGGTTATGCCTGTGATAAAGAGGTCTGCTTATAGAGATACACCATATGTACATGGACTATTCAGCAAAAAAAAAAAAGATTTATAAAACAAACGCAATGAATGGAGTGATGGACTTTTTGAGCTTCACGGATAATGGCTGTGGTGGACCATGTGTTGTGACGTGTATCTTTCCAGCAATAAGTAAGTTTTCGGATTCTCAATGAGCAATGTGCCCTTTTCGGTAAATCCAAACTTCCCTTAAGAAACACAAATAAAAGTCTCTTGATTCATGAATCCAAAGGTGAAATAGCCAAATACCATCTTTCACTGAAATATTTAGTGATTTATTGCTGTTTGTAAAATATTTAACAATTTATCACTGTTTTAAAAACAAATTTATGAAGCTCAAGTTCTACATAGAACTCGAATTTATGAAAATCGAGTTATAAATGTGACATGGTGACAGAACTAATCTAGCATTTTATAAATTAAAAGTTTACGTGAAACTCGAGTTTTAAAAATTCGAGTTCCCTGTAATATGAAACTTGAGCTCTTGAAGCTCGAGTTCCTTTAAAAATTTGAACAAATGAGAAATAAGCTCATATTCCTATGCCTATGTACCTCTCCTTTTCTTTTCTTATTTCATTGTCTTTACCCAAGTTTCAGTTGAAACCAAACAAACCACAACATCCCTTAGGAGCAAGTGTGGTCACTAGAGCAGGGCTGGCTCAATAGGTGATGCAATTGTCTAAGGCCTCTAAATAAAAGAAGGCCCCCACTTGTAAAAAAAAAATTATATATATAATATATTTATCTATATATTTTAATTAAAAAATTTTTAAGTACTTTTATTGGTCAATAAAATGCATTAAAAAGACCCCATTGTATACTAAAATGTAGAAGATTAAAAAGGAAAAAAACAAAAATAGTCAAACTTCAGCTAACAAAATTAAATTTAGGCTGGATAGCACGTTTTCTACACAGTTGCATATTGCACAGCAGCACAGGCTGCACAATTGCGCAATGCACACTGCACAGGCTGCATAGCCCAGTGGCCCACAGTCATAGGACAACACGTTTTCTTACTTTATCAATTATTATAAATTATCATATCAATTAATAATTTGATGTGTATCATATCAACTCATTTGTATTATAGTGACACTAATTTATTGAACCATGTAATAAATTAATTTTTATTTGAAAAAGAAAGATTAAGTGGATTAGCTATTGTAGGGTCAAGATTTGCAGCCTAAGCCCAAAAGATATGGGATGTGAGCCCACTAAGCCCAATACAATAAATTTGTAGAGAGTGGGTAAAAGAACTAGGTTGTTTGTGAACTCAACAATAGTTAATCAAGGTTTGATTAAAAGAACAAGTACTAAAACGCTGAGAACTTGAATAAATTTAGGTTCGAGGAGATAAATTATAGTTTGAATGGCTAAGATTACTCTTGGAGTTACAGTAAATTTTTTTTCTTCTTCTTTTCCTTCTTTTTTCCGATCCCTTTTCATGAGAGGTCTCTTCCATTTATATAGTTTTCTTTTAAACCATCTTCATCGTATACTTGTTCTTCATCTAAGCATCCACTTGAGTACATGTTACATCAGATATCTTCTTTAGTTCTCTATGAGTGGTGGCAGCTGAGATTGCACTGTTCAGGGGTCTTCTCCACATAAATGCGATCAGAAAAGTTGCTGCAGTGCATTAAACGCAATGATAGTAGCTTTTTCTCTAGATATTTCTCTATTTCTATCATCTTTATACGTGCAAGAAGTTCATCCTTATCGCTGGAACTTCCTGGAAGTTCACCCAAGCTGCCCAGGTATTTACTTGACTGATATTCTTCAAGTCCGAGGAGGATATACTCCTCGGACTTTACTCCCTCATCCTTTGCTTACGTGATTCTCCATTGTAGGGCCTTTCCTAGTCCTTTACCCCTCCTCGGAAATACTTATATCTTTAAATGGGGCCTAAGGCCCAACATATGCGTTTGGGTTTTTACCCCCACAATTTGTAATGGTAGAGGCGTGCCTTGCACTTCAGTTCCTTGGCAACAAAACCGTGAAGGGATGGAAGCTTGAGACGTTGCACTCTAAGCATACCCGTGGCCTACCCCAAAGCGGACAATATTGGAGATGGGCACTGCCCTCAAAAGCGCCTTTTTGTAGGGAGAATTTTTGTTCAACCCCGCAATCTATTTATCCGCTTTAGAGGGCAGGCCACAGGCATGCTTAGAGCTCAACGTCCTGAGCTTCTATCCCCTGCACGGCTTTGTCCTCAAGCGACGTGGGCATGCTTTGTGCAAGAGTTCCACATCGACAAGAGAAGCGCCCCCCTATGCCTTATAAGCATGAGCTGAAGGCATAAAGGTACCACTACTCACATCTACAGCTATATTAAAATTAAAATTAACAAAATCTTATTTAAGATCTACTATGTCACAAAAAAAAAAAAGTAGATTAGCTATATTATCAACTGAAAAAGAAATGTTAGAGGAACTTAAATACAAAAACTTAATTAGTAATTTTGCATCTCAAAAAGTAAGAAAAATAGATTTTAAATAAGAAAATTCAATATATATTATTTGATTAATATTTAAATATAAAAAAAACTCTACTTAAAATTTTTGCCTAAGACTCTCAAAGTTGTTGAGTCGGCCGTGCACTAGAGTAGACAAGTCAAAGACTCATTTAAGGAGCTTGTCTCACAAGCTTTACTTCATGTCTAAGATGTGGCCTTATGTGCGTAGGACACGCTGAAGTGAAAAAGAAAAGCTGAAGGAAAAGAAGAAATGAAATAGACTAAAGAAAAGGAAGCTTTTTTTTTTTTTTTTTGTGGTAAACAAGAAAAGGAAGCTATTTGACCACTTTGGTGAGGAGAAGTTTTATAATAAATTTACCATGTTGCCATGCTAAAAATCAAGCACCGCCTCTCTAGAAATTTTTAGTGTTTTTCTCTTAATCTCTTTCTCTCCAGAATTCTCTAGAGCTTCCCTACATAATTTAATCAGCCACAAATTTACAAAATGTCTAGAAGGTTGGTAATTATTTTACTGCCTATAAAAGATGAAGCTGGAAGCTTCACGTCAGTTTCTTAACCGACCTACATCTAGTATATATAGATAGGATGATGCCAATATCGTGTGACTTGTGAAGTGAAGGACAGGTGAAGTGAAGTGTGTAAAAAGCACCCAGTCTAAAAGTCATAGTTTGTAGGTGTCTAGAATTAGGGTTTTGCTTACCTCTAGTACTTTTTAAACTGATTTTTTTTTTTTATTTTAATGTGAAGTGAAGGACAGGTGAAGTGAAGTGTGTAAAAAGCACCAAGTCTAAAAGTCATAGTTTGTAGGTGTCTAGAATTAGAGTTTCTCTTACCTCCAGTACTTTTTAAACTGAAATTTCTTTTTATTTTAATGAGAGACTGCCACATCACCCACTAACTAAATAAAAAGTGGAGATTAAAACCCACTATTACTTGCCATTGTATATTTAAATAAAATGACACATCTAGTTAAAAAAGTACTGGAGGTAAACCAAACCCTTTGAAGTAAAGTGTCATGCATATGCAAGTGTATTTGGTGAGTGAGTGCATTAAATAAATAACTAGTGTGTGATGTGCACTAGTGTAATAGTTGTACTTGTAAAGTGTTGTAATTCAAAGAGTCCAGTTTTCAATAAAAGTTCTTTTTTCAATGTTTAGTTCAACATGCCATTAAAGATGTAGACCTCCATTTTAGAGATATGTACATCAATTTTATGGTACTTGAGTTTCATAAACTCGAGCAACACATTACAAGGTTTCACGTGGCATTTTTTAATTAAAATAATCTAGGTCAATGGGTGCCATTGTGGCAGTTTTTTTTATGGAACTCGAGTTTTTGAAACTTGAGTTTCCTGAATTCGAGTTTTAAAAAGGTGGTAGATTACTAAATATTTTACAAATAGTGGTAGGTTGTTAAATATTTCAACAAAAGATGGTATTTGGCCATTTTGGCTTGCATCCTAACAAATCCTCAAAGGAAAAAGTGAGTAATTATGGACCACACCATTGAAACCATCGCCAGAGATGATAGTGACCGGAGACAGAGGAGAAGTGGCACTAATATTGTATATCACTTTTATACGGATTCATTATTGTTTTTCCACCATTCATAATTTGCTACATCATTAATAATTTTGATAGTTGCATGGATGAAGCTATGGTTGGACTTGGGAGGCAATGACCCCTCCAATTTTTTTTTTTTTTTTAAATATTATTATATACAAGGTACTAATTTTAACAATTTTGTTTTATAAAATTACACTACCCCTTAACAATATCATTGATTCTTTTAAGAGTATTGTTATAGTCACAATTTTTTTTACAATATTTTTACAAATTGTTAAGGTAGCAAATTTTTATTAGTTTGCATTTGGGCTCACCACTTACATTATTTTTTTACTTACCAATAACCAATCACACATCAATAATTTGTAAAAAAGTTCGTAGTTCTAGCATTTTTCTCATTTTAAAGACCTTAAAAAATTTATAGATCTAAAATTTAAAACAAAATATACAAGTCCAAAAAATTAGTCCAACAACAAAAATTATCAATAGTTATAAAAAAAAACAAAAAAAAAATTAAGTCTAGCTAACCAATTTTACGTAAAACAAACAACTTGACTACGCTTTTAAACAAACAATTTTTTCTATTAATATTTTAAGGCAAGTTGGTATTAAACTCACTTTGGATTATAAAATAGATAGTGACAAAAGTCATTAGCATTCTAAATTCCAAATAGGGGAAATTGCAATTTACCCACCTGTGGTTTGACCCATTTTAACAATGCCCACCCGTAGTTTAAAATTTGTCACTTAACCCACCTGAGGTGACCTCCGTTAGACCCCCGTTACCCACCTCAGCCCTTTCCGTTAAAAAATCTCCTTTACTATATAAGCCACAATAGAAACAGAATTAGAAGCAACAACGAAGAACGACTTCTCTCTCACCATCTTAGAAATCAATCTTCAAACCCAAATCCCATTCATGACCTGATTCTTGTTCAATCAACACAATAATTGGTTCCCTCTTGATGTATATACTACCAACAATATACATCAAATCTTGCCGTTAAAAAAAAAAAAAAAAATCAATTTAAAAGTTACAAACCCAGATAGCAAGGGAAAACAAAAAGAAACCCATAAATGTATTTAAAGTGAATATTTGAATCCATCGTTCCCACTGCTTCGATCTTAGCCGATCTAGACAGTCAGGTTGCTCCACGAGGCCATGCACTATTCCCTCCTGGCAAGCGAGTCTGCCCACTCTTCTGCATCGCTTCCTGCGAGATCGTCGGCGGCATTGAATCCATGGCCATGCCCGCCGCTTGCGCCATCGAGATGATCCACGATGCGGTTCTCATCCAAGACGATCTCCCTTGCATGGACAACGCTCATCTCCGCCGTGGTAAGCCCACCACCCACAAGGCACTCGGCGAAGCCGTCGCCATTCTCGCCGGTGATGGCCTTTTAGCCTTAGCTTTCGAGCACATTGCCTTGTACACACCAACAGCCGTGCCCCTAGCGAGAATAGTCCGTGGCATTGGGGAGGTAGCGAGGTGCATCTGGTTTTTTTTTTTGTGACTGTAGCGAATCTGGGTTTTTGATGTGAATCTGGGTTTTTTTTTGTGGCTTTGTTTGTGACTGTAGTGAATCTGGGTTTTTGATGTGAATTTGTTTGTGACCGTAGCGAATCTGGGTTTTTTTTTTTTTGTTTGATGTGAACATTTCTGGGTTTTGATTGTGAAGAAGAAGAAGGATAGAAAAGAGGAGAGAGACATAAAACATAATGAAAAAGACACATTTACCCCTATTTTTAATGGTGAAAAGGGAGAGGTGGGTAACGGGGGTCTAACGGAGGTCACCTCAGGTGGGTTAAGTGACAAATTTCAAACTACGGGTGGGCACTTTTAAAACGGGTCAAACCACAGGTGGATAAAATGCAGTTTCCCCTTCCAAATATGATGAAAGACAAAGATGAAGACAATCAACTTATGAACAGTAATTGTGGGATTCAGGCCCTCTAGGCTACATTCAAGCTAATGGTGTAACTCGTGGACTACATGATACTCGCGACTATCCGCCAAAGTTTGAATACCAATCATAATACTGTTAACAACACAGATATATTTCATTGCTTAGTATTATTAGGAATAATGATCACAAAGGGACCAATCATAGACCGAACTAAGATTTCGAGTTAAGGGCAGAGTATAAGTTAAAAAAAAATCATGAAACCACTGCCCCAATCTAAATAATTTCTAAAACATTTATTTGTATAGTTACGGTAATTATGTAAAATTTTTCAATCAACCTCAAAATACACATATTATCATTGTACAAAAATACATTTGTCCTATAGTAATTGTGTAAATTTGCAAAATACATTTGTGCTACAGTAATTGTATAAATTTACACAATTATTATAGCACAAATGTATTTTTGCACAATGATACATGAGTGCATTTTAAGGTTGATTTGACAAATTTGGCAATTAATAGAAATGATATTACATTGAAATCAAAGTAAAATTAGAGAGGAAGTTCTCAAAAGTTTTGAAAGAGGAGCCCAAATATAAAATTGAAATATATATATATATATATATATTCCTTAAGAGTAGGGGCCCCGGTACCCCTTGGGTCCCACCTAATTCCGCCCATGCAACCAATGGTAAGCACATTTTGTTTTGTACTAATACTATTCATAAGGATTATAAATTTTTTGAAAGAATTGCAACTTTTGATGATAATTTTTATGAGGAAGATTTTATTGATGATTACTTGATTTAGATGATTTCTTTGACTACATGGATATTCCTGAGGAGAGAAAAGTTGGTCAAATGGATATTTCTGGGGAGAGAAAAGTTAAATTCATTTTGTATAAGCTTGGCTGAAATGCCTTATGTTGGTGGGAATCAACATAATTTTATATAATTCAATGACGTCAAGATAGAATTTGGTCGTAACCAAGGATGAAAAAAAATAAAAAATAAAATAAAAGCTTACAATTGACGCTCTCTCTTTTTCTTTTCTTTTTTCCTTTTTTTGCCTTCAATTATGATGTGATATTGTTATACACAAGCCAAACTGGCAGGCTTACTAATTGAAAAGTTCATACACGAGGAATTATATTGATCAATTTAACATTCAACATTGAGAAAAGATGGTCAACAATACAAAGTCAAGTTTTGAAAAAAATGATGTAATTTAAACTTAAACCCCATCATAGCAGTCATCCCAAATTACTATAAAAATGTGCCAGAGAAAAAAAGGTCAAATGATAGAAATTGAAGGTTGTTAAATCAGTAGAAATGTATTCTTTACAAATTTCAATTATTAACATTTTTTTTTTATTTGGATCAACACGAAGCTTCTTTCAAACCAAAGAAAATATCTTGCATCAGCAGGGCAACAATTAAAACCAGCAGCAAATAAATGTTCACAATAACACCAGGCTAACATCTCTCAACAACAGCAAGAAAGCACTGAAAAGCCAAACTTTTCCAGTATCTATCACCTCTAAATCAATCCAAGCGCCATGTTACACATTTCAGGAACAGCAAAGACTTATTTATGTAAGTGCAAGTGCTTGTAATTTTGTTTCACCTATTAGAGTTTATGACAGTGTCCTAGAAGTTCCACAAAGATGGAGGCCTCCATCAATTTGAAGTGTGAACATTGTCTTGTAAGTTACATTTTTCGTATCATCAGCTAGTTTAAAACGGAATAAGCAGAGAAGAGCAATTGAGACTATTTTAATAGTTGGTCCCTATCCTTTATGTCATATCTCAATTTGGTCCTTAATCCTTTAATTGTGTCAGTTTGGTCCCTAACTTTTTAGTATCGTGTCAAAATAGTCCCGGCTGTAAAGTGATAAATGAAAAATGTTGACATGGCTAACAATCAAAATAAAATATTATTTTTTAACGCTACATAACTTCCACATAAGCTGCCGCGTGACATTAATTATAAATATCAACATTTTCTAATTTACTATGACTCTCTCTCTCTCTCTCTCTCTCTCTCTCTCCCCCCCCCCCCCTCCCCCCGGCAGACTCCATGACAGAAACTCTTTGAGCTCCTTCAATTAGGCCAATCAATTGAATACAAATTGGACTAAAATAAAAGTTTTTTGTAAGATTCTTTTAAGAAGAAAATAAGCTAAGGAAACAAATACAATCACCTCAGAATTGAATACTCACTTGAGATTAATATTGTAAAAGATTCTTAAAAAAAAAAAAATCAATACTATAAAACTAGACCCAAACTAGCAAACAATGTAAACAAGATTCAAATCCAAAATAAAACAAGTACAAACATGGATCTTTAAAAATTGGAATGATTATACAAAAAAAAAAAAGAGAGAAATTGTTAGACCAACCAAGAGCTATAAAGTGATGCTCCAGATGCTTCCGTACATTTTCGTTGGAAAGTTCGTATAATTGTATTGTCTCTCTCTGACTCTCCCATTCTTACTGTTTCCCTTAAAACCAAATTGACTTGCCATTACACAAGGCACCAGGCAGTAGCCATGATCATAAAATGAAAATCAAAGAAAATTATCAAACCTGTTACATCACCAGAGGTACTGGTAGCATTGTTTTCATCGCACAGAACATTGTTCAATGTACTGTGAATCATTACGTGCGCTTCGATTTTCATTTGGTAGAGGAATATCTTTGATGGGTTTTCCGTGTTTGGTCATGGTGTTAATCAAGGAAAGCCTATGCCAGGCTAAGACTTATGGCATTTGATCTCATGGATTTCAGAGGTGTGGGTGATGGGATCACTAAGAACACAGAGGCCATTAAGGATTTTTTTTTTTTTTTTTTAAATTTCTTTTTAACGTTGTCGTGACAGTTCACGTGGAATGAAAATAATATTTTATTTTAACTGTTAACCATGTCAGCATTTTTCATCTATCACTTAACGACTAAGACCATTTTGACACAATACCAAAATGTTAGAGACCAATTTGACATAATTAAAAGGTTATGGACCAAATTGAAATATGACGTAAATAATAGAAACTAATTTTGTAATTTCCCCTTTTATCTGCATGTAAGCAAAGTCTTTCCCTATACAAATTTGTGGTCCAGCTAGCATATAGACTAGGTTGGCAACGCTGCAACATCGGTATTATTTGCATTTTACTCTAAAATATATTAAACATTGTAGTTGACTTTCCCTTTATCTATGAATAATAAAAAAAGTCATATTAATTATAGGACAAAGTTTAGTTAGAACACAGGTTGTAGGCTAAGGCACAACCTTACTAAATAAAATAAACACTACTACATATTTTAAAATTTTAACCATTGTATTGTATGTTCTTTACACTCTTAATACACATGTCAAATTTTGTGTCAATCAAATATTATTTACTATTTGATTTATAAACTTATATTTTATTCATAATTTTAAACTATAAAAACTTGCAATTTAAACAATTTATTGATGACATAGATACTGATCTTTAATTTTCTAGAAATTTTGCAAAAACAGAGGATATAAGAAGAAGATGTAATTCAATGGTGGATTTATCAAAATGCACATCCAATAAAAAGATATTGAGTAAAGTTGGCTACAACCAATTTTGTAGTCAAATGCTACAACCAATTTTGTAACTAAATTTTGTCCTTAATTATAGGAATTTATAATCAATAACTTTGTAGCTCAACTAAAACTTACTGGTTTGCCCAACGAAAGCTCAAATCCCCACTCATGCTTGTTGTAGTACTATCAAAAAAATGAGTGGTTTTAAACTTTTAGGTTCTTTGGTTGGATTGGGGTTGGACCAATTCTTTAATCTTTTCACATTAAATTAAAAAAAAAATCAATTCAATTATTATTTTCACATTATTATGTATATAATATCTTTATAATGATATATAAACACACCTCCCATCCCCACCTTCACTCACCAATGATTATAGTTGTGAAGTGTGAACTAGAGAGGGGAACAACAAGAATACAAATCCACATTAGAATTGTTACTGTGATGATAATGATAGCGTGCCTTGATAATTCGTACATTTCTTCATTTATAATGGTAAGCTTAGACTCATCGAGCATAGGATATATAATCACAATAAATGTATTAGGGCGTGATTGGTAAGAAGATTTTTGTTTTTGTTTTCAAAATATTATAAAAACAATTTTCAAAAAATTGAAATTGAAACTAGTTTTCAGGTAATAATTTTTATATTATACGTGTTTGGCTTTCATTTTTAAGAACAATTTTCAAAATACTAAAAAAAAAAAAATAGAAATAAAAATTGTTTGGGAGAGCATTTCTATTTTTGAGATTTTTAAAAAAAAATTTTTTTTATAAAAAGTAACGTGTAGAATCTATAGATTACTTTGTTTTTTTTTTTTTTTTTTGGATAGTGATGAGGAAATAGAGCTCATATTACTCTTTTTTTTTTTTTTTTTTTTTTTATATAATGATAAATTTCAAATTTGAAGTGTGAGATCTTTTTAGGGATAATTGCAGTAAACCTACCTGTGGTTTGACCGATTTAACAAATCCTACCCGTGGTTTAAAAAGTATCACTTAACCTACCTAAGGTGTCCTCTATTAAACAGCTATAAGCTTGTAACCCACCTCTCCTTTTAATCAATAAAAATGAGGGTAAATGTGTCTTTTTTATTATATTTTATGTCCCTCTCCTCTTTTCTCTCATTCTTCTTCTTCACATAAAACATAAAAAATATATATAAAAAAGTAAGTCAAGATAAAATTTGTTTCTTCATTTTTTATATACATAATTAGCACAAAGTTTTATGAAAGAGGGTAGACAAAGGAATTTTTCAAACCATAAAGTAATTTTACAAATTTGAGTTAAAAATCTCCATTACAAAATGGGGTGCTCATTTTCTGGGTTGAATGAGCTAAAATCAAAACCCAGAAATGTATATGGAATGATGTGTTTAACGTTCTTACCTAATGCCCACTGCAATTGCCAAACATACTTTTACAATGACAAGAAAACCAATACACCTATAGTTACAAACAAAGCCACAAATCCTCGTGAACATACGCCCACAGATTCACTAGCCTTCCACTAAAAAATCCAAAAATTGACTACTCAATTCTTCACAGAACAATCACAAAATAAAATTAATTGAATACAAATTGAGAAAAAGGTATCCATCAGTTTCCACATTCTACCAAATTTTCATTTGTCGACGCCTCACTAAATTGCAGCTCTTTCATTTTCTGTAGAAATTAACATCCAAAGGCATCAACGTTTTGACAACAAATATGAAATGGTTAAACCCATCCCCAAAATGTTTCCTCTATGGAGCATGGAAAACTGGTGTGGGGCAGAGCAAGGCAAGGCAGAGCCGGAAATTTTTACCATCCCTATAACCCTATCAAACTAGTCATCCCAGATTACAATAAAAATGTGTAGGGGAAAAAAAGGCAAAATGATAGAAATTGATGGTAGTTAAATAAGTTGAAATGTTTTCTTTACAAAATTCAATTATTAATATTTTTTCTGATCAACTCGGAGCTTTACTCAAACCAAAGAAAACATCTTGCAACAGTAGGGCAACAAGTACAACCAGCAGCAAACAACTGTTCACAAGAACACTAGACTAAGACGTCACAACAACAGTAAGATACACAATCCACTCCAACTAACACTCGAAATAAGAGACAAACTAAAATCAAGAAGAAAGCTCTGAAAAACTAAAATTTTCCTTCACCGATCACCTCTAAATCAATCCAAGCGCCTCCATTAGATTTTATGACGGTGTCCTAACAGTTGCACAAAGATGGAGGCCTCCATCAATATGAAGTGTGATCATTGTCCTGTAAGTTACATTTTTTGTATCATCAGCTAGTTTAAATCGGAAGAAGTGGAGGAGAGCAATTGAGACTATTTTCATCTGCATGTAAGCAAAGTCTTTCCCTAGACAAATCTGTGGTCCGGCCTGCATATATTAGCACAAGTGCAAAAATATTAGAAATGAAAGATATGTTTACATGTGGTAAGCACTCAACTAAATGATGATACAAACATGAAATGCTACAAATTTGAATGGTGATTCAGATTGAAAGATTCCATTCTTTAGCCATCTTTCGGGACGAAATTCCTCCGCATCTTCTCCCCAAATATAAGGCATCCTGCCCATGGCATAAGCCATGTAGTATACCCCATCCCCTTTCTTCACTCTATACCCGTCAGGAAGAATGTCATCCATGTTTGCACACCTCCCATCCTTGAAGTACACCAAAGGGATCAAATTAAAATCTATCAAAAATATTATCATCATGGGCTTAGGAAGAAAAGAAAAACGTATAATTATGATGAAGTGCACTGTTAGAGTTGATGAGCAAGTAGGGGAAAAAAGAAAAGGAAAGGCAAATTATAATTAGAAAGTAAATTAGAACCTATCAAAGAAGAGTCCAAATTTGGTAAGGATGGGATATAAAACTAATATTTTACACCATCTAATAAGAGATTGCCATATTAGCTTTTTACTTCATATCAATACATTCTAGGACACCTAATAACATCTCAATAAACCTCTAAGATGATGTGGTATGTTGAAATTGGAGGGTGTTAAACTTGAGTTTTACATCACAGCCTTATAGAATTTAAACTCATTAAAGAAATCCATACTTATTTATTAATAAATGAATAATGCTAAGGATACTATTGTTCACAATCTTTTCCACATCTATTCATGTGATAAGCTGTAACTGCAGTAACCTCACTTCCACATAATTCTATTCTTGACACTATTATTAGCATTAAAGCAAGTTGTAGCAGATGGTAAAATTAGTTTCAAAACTGAAAATGAATAAAGTTTCTGAGTTAGTTACGAAAGGAACTGCAGGGTATAGCCTCAAGGTCTCAGTCAATGCCGCAAGAAGATAATGCATTTGATCTAGTGTTGCATTAGTTATATTTGCCATGAAATCATCAAGGTTAGCTCCATTGTCTTGACTACCGGTGATGTCTTCCACTTCTTGCACGACTTTTTCCTGTATTAGAGGGTTCTTGCAGAGCATATAGAGGAACCATGAGAGAGTGCTTGCACTTGTATCTTTGCCTGCGATTATAAAATTCAAAATTATGTCCCTTAGATATTGATCATTCATTTTGTATGGATTGCTTTTGCTCTCCACCATAAACCTTGAAAGTATATCCTCCTTGTCATTCTGGAAATCATTAAATAAAATCATCAAGATTCAACTAAAACAATAGTCCAAATTATCAAAGCTAGTGGTACATCTCATTGTACCAAAGTCCTTTAAAAGATAGATAGCAATGGAAGTTACAAATAGTCAAATACATCCTGGGTTTCCCCAAATAGGCATTGTCATTTTGTCACAAATTTAAAACTTACGCAATCTTGTTTCACTTCTAGCAGTTCCCTCTTGGTCCTAATTACTCCATGCACAAAAGCATCAAGGATTTTGATTTTCTTCTTAAGGGCAGCTTCGGAGCCAATATTAAGAAACCTCTTCAGCTTCCAGAATGGATCAACATAGCGCCAATAGACCAAGGCATTTGAATCATCAAATGCCTTCATGAATGCAGTTCCCTCCTTGCTTGACCCCTCCAAGCAATTCAATTCTACCCCAAACCCAACTTTGAAAATTGAATCCAAAGTGCATCTCATTAGTATGTCCTACAAATTTAGAAGGAAAAATATCTCACTATGTAATTCTTTTACTTTTCTGTAGTAAAATCAAGTGATGACAGCACACACTATGCGCTTACTTCCTGTCTTGCTCATTTATCTTTGCTAGTAAATTTCATAATTAGTAAAATTCAGCACTCTTTCTTCTCAAAATCATTAAGCATGTATTTAGGTGATTTGTAGAACAATTGCTAATACAAACTGTTTTATATGAATTTGCTTTAATAAAACGTATGTGATGCACGTAATAGACTTAATTTAACATCTTACAATTAACAATTTCATATCCACATATTAATAAAATTAAAATTCATTCATAAATTTCTTTGATAGAAAAATTTTATCATTTCTATGTTTAGACCTTCATCTAAATCAACCAATTTCTTTTCTACTATCATATCAAACTCCAATTGCATCACAAATTTGTCTCTTCCCTAGCACATAGTAATATTAATTAAAACAACATGTTCATAATTTATTCAGAGAAAAAAAAAGAAAAAGTTAAAGACTGAAATATTATTTTTTCAGGAATAGAAACCTAGGACACAAGACATGCTTTAAAGGTTAGTTACTTGCTTGCATATCAAAAGCCTGACCATCATCTGATAACTTGTGAACAACTCTAACCAGCTTAGTAGCGTTTCTCCTAAACACAGCAAAGCTATAATCTCTAAGCACTCTTGTGGAGAACTCAAAGCTCGCAAGCTTCCTCTGCTGCCGCCACTTGTCACCGTCCACGGCAAATATCCCCTGCCCGAAAAGATCAACCACAATATCCTGATTATACTTTCCTTTACAATACTTATCGAAATTGGTTTTTAAGATATGCTCGATGTTTCGTATGTCTGTCGTGTATGTCTGGCTTTGTCCCAGACCAAGAAGTCGGAAGGTTCGGTGTTTCTTTGCAGTTTCGGTATGGTAATCACAGAGTTTTCTGTAGTAGAAGAGCAGGTGGAAGACAGTGCCACGTACAGGCGGGTAGTTTGGGTTCTTGATTGATTGTCCGGTGAAAACTTTGAGTGCGATAATAGAGATGTTTAGGAAGAGAAGGAATAGTGAGAAGGCTATGAAGGTCAAGATGATGGTGAGGATATCCATAGTCTCTCTGTTTGTTTTACTTGTGAGTTGTGAGTTGTGACCAAAAGGATAAATAACATACTTTTAGTTTTATCTCATAATGTGTGAAAAGGACGATGATCGCGATTCATTAGATACATTTTCTATCGAAAGACTTATGTGGACAAGAAATTGGTTCAATCATATTCATAGTTTTTAATTTTATAACCTTAACAAATTGTGAAAGTTATCAAAAAAAAAATTGTCACTATTCTATAATGTGAGAGATTTGTGCAACCTTTTCTCTGTCATATAAGGTAATGAAAGAAGCATATGTAATATACTAATATGATATATGTGTCATTATGCATAATGCTTTAAGTCATTTGTGTCATTATGCATAATTCTTTAAGTCAGGCCGCCCTTCTACTTGGCCAATTAGGCCATTGCCTAAGGTCCCCAAGTGGAAGGGGCCCCAACAGTTTGGAAAAAAAGAGGTATTAGAAAGAAAAAAAAATGGTTCCTAATTAAATCCCAAAAAATATGCTCCATCCTTTTGACCCAAGAACATGAAGAAAATTCTTTGGTCTAAACAAAATTAATTGTCCCAAAAAATAACATCATTAACTTCTAGACAAACCTTAAGTGTGTGTCTATTTAACAATTAATTTGTTTCTCAAAAAAAAAAAAAAAAAAAAACTTCTACACAAATTAAAATTTACAACCAAATAAAATACAAATCCGGTCTAAAAAATTATAAAACAATCACAAATAAATATATTATTGATAGTTGTTAGGGACATATTTCATGTAATTGGCTAATCCTTTAACAAAACACATTTTACTTGAAATTTGGTAGATTTAGGATGAGTTTAGTACTTCAAGAAACAAGTGTTCGAGTTAAGTATTAAAACCATGCAAGTCTGACCAAGAAACAAGTGAAGGAAGTACTGTTCATTAAAGCTCGATAGAAGTCTCAACAGAATACTTTCTATCGAGATTTAATGTTGAAGCTCGACACAAGTTGTATTTGTCAAGAATTACGAAATCAAACTTTTCAGATATGATTACATGCATATTCCTATGTATTTGTGTAGGGTTTCTTTTTTTAAAACCCTAGACATATATAAGGATTATTTTGAAGGCTGTCACGCATGTGATTGTGTGATTGGAATGCAAAAAGTGACCTAGTTCATTATTCTCTCTGTAGAAGCTACTGTGTCTTTACGCCAAAGATTTTATGATCAAGGAGCTTCCTGATCTTCATTGTTGATGAACTGAAGAACTTTGCAACCAATAATCTTCTTCAAATTGGTGAGTTAGTCATGTATTGGGATCCGTGCATCATTGGTTAGTCAGGTACTGGGATTCGTGCATTGAACGGAAAGATTGCCGCTACAATACAAGTCCAATTGGGTATTAGGATAAGGGCTCAACTGTAGGTTGGTATATCGGGATAGGCCAAAAGATTTGGTAAGATTCCTTATACTTATAACCACTTGTGATTGATAATAGTAGATTCTTGAGAGTGGGGGCCTTGAAATCACCCGACGGGGTTTTGCCTTGGTGGTTTTCCCTATTTATAAACAAATCACCTATGTCAAATTTAATTTCCATTGCATTTAGTTATTTGGTGATTTGTTTGTGCTACCACGCCATTGCATGTAATTGAACTTAATTAATTAACTTGGGTAATTAATTAATTTGAAAAGGAGTCAATTCATTTTTGCCCTATCAATAGTGTTTCTTTTATTTGTAAATACTGTTTGATTAGAAATATCTATTAGAAAATATGCATTTGGATATAAAAACATAAAAGAAAAAAAAATTAATTGAGTCTCAAAAAGGATCAATAGATAATTTTTTTTATTAGTAATAAACAAATTACAATACATATTTAGATGAAAATATCACAAATGAGCAAAAAATTCACCAAAAAGAGTTAGAAGATAATGAATTTATATAATTGCAAGATAACAATGAAAATAACCATAATGATGTTCAATTTTGCAATACAAAAAATCTTGATAATGAACTTCAAAATAATTTATAATGATGAAAATCTCATAAATGAAGAAGTTCACCAAAAATAGTTAGAAGATGATGAAATAGTACAATTGAAAGATACAACGAAAATAACCATAATGATGTTTGTGGGGTCAAAGAATTCGGTAACCCCAGCCCATTTTTATACTAGGCCCAAGGCCTACGCCGAGGAAGAAGGAATGTCCAAGGACGAATGAAGAAGGTCCACACTGCCAAGAAACATCGCTGATGACAATTCTGTCCTCGGCCAACTGAGATCATAGAAGGGAGAGGGGCACGCCATCAAAGGCAACCTCCCAGAACATCCCAAAGAAAAGGACAGGTACAACGGATCATCTATGGGAGCACGGTGGAGGAGCAATTCAAGGAAAAACTGTCACCTCCACATTAAATGCCCACAACTAACATCCTAGCCACATTAATGAGGAAATGACCTCTGAACAGTGCGGCCTTGGTTGCTGCAACTCACAGGAGGTTTGGTAAGGTGGCTGATAGGACAGGCAGTTAGGTATAGGCTTGGATGATCAACAAGTGGAAGGCAAAGATCGTTTAAAGATGACTATATAATAGGAGAAACCCACCATAGAGAGAGGGGGGGAACAATCTGAAGAACTCATGTAACCATTCTCATTCAATAATTACTAGAACAAAACTCCTCGGATTGTGCCGAGGATAAACTTTCTTAGATAAATTCAGTTCATCTCTGTTTGATTGTCATGAACGCCATATTAACTGTTGTCCATGCACTAAAGTCTAGTTCTTTGGCCCACTCGAAAGTCCCTGAGGGAGGCGTTATCCATCAAGGGCTCCCCATGGAGTATAGGGGCAAGCAGCCAAGCTTGGGGCTCGAACTGCACGGCAACCTCCTTTTCCTGACACTAGTGCCCAATTCTCAACTGCTTGGAAGGTTGACGGGCTTCATCTTCCTCTTGGGAGGAGTAAGATCTCCCCCCTGGGAGGAGCGAGATCTCCCCCCGTCCATTGGCTCTTTGCCTTTGGATGGCCTTTTCCTTTTTGGATCGGCGGACTCGAGCCGAGGAGTCAGGGTCTGCTGAGCAGAGGATGACCTAGTTTGCATAGGCAAGGGCTTGGGTGGAGGAGGAGGAAGCTTGGATTGTTGCTTCCCCAGCATGTCCTTCCCCGGTTGGCTCTCAATCAGGTCGAACAGGCTAGTTTGAGGTTTCCTCTTGAAACCCATCTCGGCCTAAGAAGAAATCCCTTCTAACAAGATATCCGCTTCGATCAAGTTGGGGTCACTTAGGTCACCAGAGAGGTCCTCAGGCGAATTGACTTGGTCAAAAGCGTCAAATTCGTCCTCGGACGGACCCAAATCAGCAACTTCTTCTTCTCTCTCTGCACTTTCTCCCTCGTCCTCTGCAACCTGATAGGATGAAGAAGGGCCTGACAACGGGACGCCCTCTGGGATAGGAGATCCTTCAGGGAGCAAGAACCCGTGCTCCGCTACAGTGATCTTGTGAAGCGGAGGATCTTTGGCTCTGACCACGTACTTCAGAGCCGAGAACGATTTCTGAATTGGGTCGTATCCAAGGATCTTGTGAGCAGCCCTAACTTGGTTGTTGGCCTCGTTCACAAAAATCTCCACCCTAAGGACGGCTTCCAAATCCTCCTTGTTGACCAAATGAAAGTGTCGTTCAAAAGCGTGTGGATCTGCAAAAAAGAAAGCATATTCTTATTAGCAACCAAGCAATGCAAACTATGATAAAACAAAAGATCAAACCCTCTCCTACTCTAAATACCCCACCTGGAGTCCCTTCCTCT
Organism: Quercus ilex subsp. ballota; assembly: GCA_032727855.1. Taxonomy (NCBI): domain Eukaryota; kingdom Viridiplantae; phylum Streptophyta; class Magnoliopsida; order Fagales; family Fagaceae; genus Quercus; species Quercus ilex. The sequence goes on from CM064915.1 coordinate 56,089,574, forward strand.
ATCGGACAATGAAGGCCGTCGTGCCACTCCCCAGACACGATGAGAAAGTCCTTGTTTAACCCTTTGCTGGACTCAGGGAGGCACTGAATAAGCCGGATCTTATCATCTCTCGTCTTCATATAATAGGATTTACCCTTTAGGTGTTAGAGGTTGTAGCACCAGTTTATATCGTGGTGGGTTAACCTTAACCCCATTTTCTTGTTTAGAGCGTCCACACAACCTAAAATCCTAAACACGTTAGTGGCGCACTAGGTAGGAGCTAATCGGAAGTGCCTAAGGTAGCCCCTCATCACCGGCCCCATAAGAATTCTCATACCGCCTTCAAGGAAGGCGATTATGGGAATCACTACTTCACCCTCATTCCTCCTGATATGCCACTCCCCTTCTTCACGATACCTCAAACCTACGTTACTGGGTATCCTATAATCGGCAATGAATTTCTCCATTACCTCTTCAGACTCAACCAACTTCTTAAACCTACCCATCCCTAGGAGCGGCTAAAAGACTCAGGGAAAAGCGAAAGAAAGAAAGGAACGAGAGGAAAAGAAACTTGAAGGAAGAAAATATGAGTTAGGGAGAGAAGAAAACTTACAGAAATAAGGAAAAGCTTCTCGGACAGGCTTTTTATGCTGAAAAAAGACGTAAGTTTGGTTGGAGACTTGACCAAATTCAGGGTATGTGCGCAAGAACTCTTAAATGTAAAAGTAAAGAAGCAAATCGGTTTAAATGAGTATTTATACCCCCAATTAAAATGGACCGTGCAGGTTTCCCGCCCATAAAGGTGAAAAAATCTCCACCGTTAGATTACCATCACACCGTTGAACGTGGAGAGCACAGAGCCGCCAGAATTTAATGAGGGCGCGCGCCGTATACCGAAGTGCCAGAAACGTGCCTTAGACAGGTGAAGAGACTCTGGCACTGGCAGAGGACAAGACTTGACAAGCCATGACAAAGGCCCGAGGACATCAAAATCCTCTTCCCCGTCCGAGGAGCCTGACAGCAGGGTTTTTAGGGGCTATTGTGGGGTTAAAGAATTCGGCAACCCCAGCCCATTTTTATACTAGGCCCAAGGCCCACGCCGAGGAAGAAGGAATGTTCGAGGACGAACGAAGAAGGTCCACACTGCCAAGAAACATCGCCGAGGACAATCCTATCCTCGACCAATCGAGATCATAGAAGGGAGAGTGGCACGCCATTAAAGGTAACCTCCTAGAACATCCCAAAGAAAAGGACAGGTACAATGGATTAGCCATGGGAGCACGGTGGAGGAGCAATTCAAGGAAAAACTGTCACATCCACATTAAATGCCCACAACTAACGTCCTGGCCGCATTAATGAGGAAATGACCTCTGAACAGTGTTGCCTTGGTTACTGCAACTCACAGGAGGTTTGGTAAGGTGGCTGATGGGATAGGCAGTTAGGTATAGGTTTGGATGATCAACAAGTGGAAGGCAAAGATCGTTTAAAGAGGACTATATAATAGGAGAAACCCACCATAGAGAGAAGGGGGGAACAATTTGAAGAACTCCTGTAACCATTCTCATTCAATAATTACTAGAACAAAGCTCCTCGGATTGTGCCGAGGATAAACTTTCTTAGATAAACTCAGTTCATCTCTGTTTGATTGTCATGAACGCCATATTAACTGTTATCCATGCACTAAAGTCTAGTTCTTTGACCTACTCTCTACAAATTCATTGTATTGGGTTAGTTGGGTCTAAGTCCACTTATCCAGCAAAAGAAGTGCGCAAACCCAGTCCCTACAATGTTCAAATACATGCATTACTTATAGAATTTTACTAACAATATCTGTTACAATTGTTGCTTTTACAGAAAGAAGTTTTTTAAAATTAAATTTATAAAATCATATCTAAGATCAACAATGTCCTAAGAAAGATTAAGTGGATTAGCTATATTATTGAAAAACAAATGTCAGAAGAACTTGAATGCAAAAATTTAATTAGTCAATTTGCACCTCAAAAGGTAAGAAAAATATTTTTTAAATTAAATATATTATAATATGAAAATATTAATTATTTTAATTAATACATAAATATAAACAGACTTTACTCTAATTGTCGTCATAGGCCCCAAAATGTCTAGGGCTGGTCCTGGCTTTAACCCCGATGAGGAGGATGTATTACGATATATATGTGTCATCGTGCATAATGCTCTAACCCTGAGTAGGAGGATGTATATATCCCAATACACGAGATACTTTCTCCAATAATAAATTCATGTGAAAAAGATGTTGATCTAATCACTACTTATCACCTTAATAGACTGTGAAAATTGTTGCAAAAAAATGTTGTATCTATCATATAATGTAATAAAAGTCGGAAATGTCATGTTGAAAATGAGAGTTTTCATATGTTCATAGTCAACAAAAAATTACACGAAAATGATAAAAATAACAACTCACATTTTAGCTCTACATGATGTATAGGAAAATGTAATATAATTATTTTATATATAAAATTTGTAGGTTAAATAGTGCATGTGTTATTTAAAAATATTTTCTATTTTTATGAGTTTTATTTAAGGAAATATATAATTTATTTTGCATTCAACAACAATGCATATATATATATATATATATATGTATGTAAAGCGTAATTTAATAAAACTATTTAAATTACATAATTATAATATTTTTTTTTATATAAATGAAGAAAATTTTATTAATATGAATTTTTTTTTAAATATACCACAATAGATTAAGTAGTTTGAACATATACAAGAATATTAGGGAAAAAAAAATGCACACCCCTATTCATTGGAACATATGTAACATGTTACATTAAGTCTAAATTATTATATAAGTTTAGAATTGTAGCATTTTTTATTCTTTCCAAATATAAGTTAATTCCTATATTATTGAAAGTTAAATTTTAAGGTAATCTTTTGAATATTTATCATTTTTATTAATTTTTTTTTAGGGTTCATTTCTCTAATTTATAATGTATTTTCTGTTTGTATTTTTTATCCCAAATTTTAAAGAGTTTGGCCCAAACAGAATAAAATTTCGTACTTTTCAACCAAAAAATTAATTAATTTTTGAGCCAAAAACTTAAAAGGCAACGTACAAAAAGATATGATTTAAGGCCTAATTAGTCCAAAATTGACTAAAGTGGATCAAAATGGACCAAAGTAGACCGCAATAGACCAAAGGCAAGTTGTTAGTAAACTCACTACGTATTATAGAATAGATAGTTACAAAAGTCGTTAGCATTTTAAATTCCTAATATGGTGAAAGACAAAGATGAAGACAATCATTACCTTATCAACAATGGCACTTATTGGATATAGGCCCTCAAGGCTACATTCATGCTAATGGTGTAACTCACGAATGTCGACCCTAGTTTGAATACCAATCATAATCGTGCTAACAATAGATATATCTCTCATAGAGTTGAAGCTCACTAACAACCTATTTGGAAGCTCATCTTAATTCCCTGTTTCCGTAGGTCCGGGCCCAGCGGATAGAGTATCACTATGATCACGCCCACGTAGAAGACGCCAACTTAGGTCAGCCCTTCTAACTATTTTTCATTCATAAAAAAAAAGGTAAAATAATAATAATAATAATAATAATAATAAAAACAACCTATTTGGAAGCACACATTGCTTAGTATTATTAGGAATAATGATAATAAAGGTGAAACTCATAGACAACCAATGGTAAGCACATTTTGTTTTGTACTATTAGTAAGGGTTATAAATTTTATAAAAGAATTGCAACTCTTGATGGTAATTATTAAAAGGAAGATTTTAATGATTGATTGCTTGATCTAGATGATTTCTTTGATTCTATGGATATTCCTAAGGAGATAAAAATTCAATTCAATTTATGTAGGCTAAGCTGAAATGCCTTATATATTATTGGTGGAAAATCAACACAATTTTATATAATTCAATGACGTCAAAATTGAATTTGGTCGTAACCAAGGATTGAAAACAATAAACAAAAAAAACTTACAATTGAGTCATTGACTCTCTTTTTTGCCTTGGAATGAAGTGATATTGTTATAAACAAGCCAGGCTGGTAGGCTTACTAATTGAAAAGTTCATACACGAGGAATTATATTGATCAATTATATTCAACATTAAGAGAAGATGATCAACAATACATAGTCAAGTTTTGAAGAAAATTATGAAGTAATGAAACTCATCCCCAACCTGTTTCCTCATAGGGGCAAGGAAAACTTGTGTGGGGCCGGCAGAATGGGGCAAGGCCAGGCAGGAAATTTTTACCATTCCTATAACCCAATCATACCAGCCATCCCAAATTACAATGAAAATGTGCAGGAGAAAAAAAAGGTAAAATGATAGAAAATGATAGTTGTTAAAATAGTGGAAATGTATTCTTTGCAAATTTCAATTATTAACATTCTTTTTGGATCAACACGAAGCTTTATTCAAACCAAAGAAAACTTCTTGCATCAGCAGGGCAACAAGTAAAACCAGCAGCAAAGAACTGTTAACAATAACACCAGACTAACATCTCCCAACAGGCAACAACGGCAAGATACACAATCTACTCAAACTAAACACCATAGAGGAGACAAACTACAAAACAAACTCAAAACAACAAGAAAGCAATGAAAAGCCTTTTCCACAAAATTACAAGCACTTCCACTTTCATATATTAGAATTTATGACAGTGTCCTAGTGTTAAATTACCGATTGTTCCAAAAACTTAAACTATTGAGATATGGTAAATTTAATCATTCAACCACATAATTCAAACACTCCTCTTCACGCGTGGGCCGAAACTACCTATTAATAGGTAAGGCCCAACATGTAGAAATTTAAATGGGAGGTAGAGTAGAAGAGATCAGAATCGAACTCAAATCTCATACTCTGATACCATGTTAAATTACCTATTGTTCTAAAAGTTTAAATTATTAAGATATGATAAATTTAATTATTTAACCATACATATTTCTAACACTCCTTCTCACGTGTGGGCCGAAACTACATTTTAATAGGTGAGTGAAGGAGACATGAATCGAACTCAAGATGTCCTGCTCTGATACCATATTAAATTACCGATTAACCCAAAAGTTTAAACTATTGGAATATGATAAATTTAATCATTTAACCACACAATTCTAACATCTAGAAGTTGCACAAAGATGGAAGCCTCTATCAATGTAAAGTGTGAACATTGTCCTGTAAGTTACATTTTTTGTATCATTAGCTAGTTTAAATCGGAAGAAGCGGAGAAGAGCGATTGAGACTATTTTGCTGTAGTAGAAGAGCTGGTCGAAGACCATGCCACGTATGGACGGTTCTTGATCGATTTTCAGGTGAAAACTTTGAGTGCGATAATAAAGATATTTAGCAAGAGAAGGAATAGCGAGAAGGTTGAGAAAGTCAAGATGATGGTGAGAATATCCATCTCTGTTTGTTTGACTTGTGACAAAGGGCAATTCATAAATAGTCCCGAAACAGTGTTCCAAGCTCTCACATAGGTAGCTTGCCCCTTATGTGAGAGCCCAGAACACCTGAAAGATTGCTCCAAGACTACATATGTTTTTTCCAAGGATAGGACAATTCTTACATGGCCCCGACGCCATCCCCCAGACTTTCACATAACATAGGTTTATCTCATAAAGTGTGAGACTTACAATCATGTGGAAACCATGATGAGCTATGAGAAGGATAGTGCATGAATCACGTTTCATTAGATTTAGATACCTTTTCTAATGATAGACTAATGTGAACAAGAAATTGCTCCAATAATATTTTATTAAAAAAAAGTTGTCAATATTCTATAATGTGGAAATTTTGTGCAACCTTGTCTCTATCATCAATCAATATACATAAGTAAGTAGAAACCTCATACGAGAGTGCATGTGGTATTGCCAAGTGACGCTCTTATTTTGCATTTAGCCTTTTTTTACTTCTTTCATTATGTTTTTCTATATTAATATGTGTTGTGATGATCCCAAGCGTTTTCACTTTTCAGTTTTCTATTAAAAAGTGAGAATACACAATTTCACCGATTTGCCAATATTTCATATATTTTTTTCTTTTTTGATGAAGTTTCATACTTTTCTCACAACCCATAATTTTGAGAGAAGTTTGTGTTCTAAAAATTTTGTTCGCACAATCCTTCATACGATCCCATTATTTTTTCAAAGAAGACCTTTCTTTTAAAGAAATTGTTTAATGCAATCCTTCTATGTACAACTCTCTCTTCTTCCCTTTCCCTTCCCTTACTTTTTCCTCACTTCTTTCCTTTTCATCTCCCTTACAACCAAACAGGATATTAGTTTCCAAATTCAGCTAATAAAAAAAAGTGTTTTGAGGATACTAATAAAAATAGTTTGAATTTGGTAAGAATGGAGTGTAAAATTCATGTTTTACACCATTCAATAAGAGATGTCATATAAGCTTTTTACTTAAAACTCAGTACATCATACCACAATTAATAACATTTTAATAAACTTCCAATTTGGTTGATCTTTCAGATGAGTATTATAATTGATTGAGTGTGGTTGTTTTTATTCTTTAATACGTGATAAGATGATGTGGTATGTTGGAATTGGAGGGTGTAAAACTTGGGTTTTAAATCACATCCTTATAAAATTTAATCTTTAATAAAAATACGTAAAAAAACATGTTTAATTACCGTTTTAGTCTTTAACACTTGTGTTAGGTTCTAAGGTCTTAGGATTTTATGTATTTAGAACTCTAATTTGTAATGTTGGCAAACCATGATCAAAACATTGTATTTAGTCTTATTTAGACTTGCTCAAAGTGGTTTAATATTGTAAAGTTGGAATCGAGTGACTGCAGAAGTACTTGGGACTTTCGGCCTGGCTCGATCGATCGAAGAATAGACTCGATTGATCGAAAATCGCACAGGTTGATTTTTCTGCAGAATTTCCAACTCAGCCCTACTTCATTAAACGTTTAGGGTTTTATGTTTTTACCCTAGGTATATAAACTAAACCCTAGCCACGTTTTTGAAGGTTGTCCATATTGCTTTGTTGCTCATACATTGCTGTTTTGTGTGAATCTCTTGTGAGATCTTTGAGGAGCTTTTCTTTACACAAAACTTAGGGTTTTCAAGGTAGAGATGATTTCAACATCTTGAAGATCATTACTGTTGCAACCATTGGAACTTAAAAGAAAAGCAAGCGGGGAGCTTGTAGCTGATTGAGGAATTCAAGAAAGAAGTAGTCCGTGGATTCGGAGCCTGCGCGTGGTCGTGTCAGGAAGTTCTACTGGTGGGTAGCATTAGGAAGTCGAGCGGGGAGCTTGTAGTCCTTTTGTAAGAACTTCAATTCTTTCATAGTGAATTCTGTTATGCCTTGAGGATCGGTGGGTCAAATCCTCCCCAGGTTTTTACCATGTGGTTTCCTGGGTGATCATATCTTGTGTTATTTATTTTCCGCTGCATTATTATTCTTGATATGATTGTTTGATTGTTTTAACCTAGAATTGCTTAATTTGACTAAGTAATAACTTGGCTAATTAATCTAGGCTACGCAATCTGGTTGTTTAAGGGGTCTAAATTTCCATCAACTTGTACTATGTATCGAAATGGTTTTTAACATCTTAAACGTGTCAATTTTGTTTCTAAACTTTTGGTATTGTGTCAAAATAATCCTTATTATTAAGCGGTACATGAAAAGAATTGATGTATCTAACATTAATATCAAAATAATATTTTTATGCCATCTAAGCTATCCTTTGAATTATCAAGTGTCCTTAATTAGAAAATAAAACAAAATATTTGAAAATATATTAATTGCATCTCCATAAGTAAATGAGATGTCATTTTATTAGTAGAAATTGAAAATTTCTTTTCATTTCTTTTCCTCTGCTTTCTTGGCAACCAAATGGGGTTTAAGTCTTGACTTTTTAGTTAAAGTGCTCATGAACAACATAAAAAAAAACTTACTATTTACCTAATTTTAAAATGAAAATTAAAAAAAAAAAAAAAAAAAAACAAAAACAAAACAAAAGCCAAATGTCAATTTTTTTACATTATCATTTTTTTAAGAAGTTAAAGTTATTACCAATTATATTATAAAAATCTTGTAAACTAACATGGTAATGAATATAATTCGTGTCATGTCAACATGGTAATAAATCAATTTCCTAATTATTTTTCTATTTTGTGTTTAAAAATTGATACATTCATTTAATAAAAGTAGTGTGTAACCTCGTGCATATGCACATGTACATTTAAAAAAAATCACAATTATATATATATATATATATATATATATATATGATTTAGAATCTAATTGGATCTAGACTCTTTGGTTTTTGTACAAAATAACTCATTTGCTACAAAAATTAAAATATTAGATGAGATATATGGCGCAAAATTGACCTCCAACTAAATTTCAATTTAAAATCTAATTGAATTTAAATTCTTTGATTTTTGCACCTAATAATTCACTTGACACACAAATTTAAAAATTAGATGAGACACGTGGTGCAAAATTATACTCCAATTTAGAATTAAATTAAATTTTCTATCAGTTTTGGCTATATATATATGTGTGTGTGTATAGCAACCTACCATTACTCTATTTAAAATTACATGTTGTTCATGAAATCACAGTCCCATATATGGCACTTTTTTAGGAGCCACTATCTCATCAAAAAAACCATTTCATAAAAAATAAAAAATAAAATGTTAGTATATTGCAATGTATTTAGAATGGTGAGTCGATGTCCATCGGTATTGGGAATCAATGTTTAAAAATTAAAAAAAAAAAACCTTAAATTGGACACGTGGCGCAAAATTAGACAACAATTGGAATCCAATTTAGAATCTAATTGTATTTTCTCTTAGTTTTGGCTTTAATTTTATATATAGAATGGTTATTGGCCTGTGTGTTGCACAATTTGTTTTGGTATGATCTTTTTTGGTAAATATTATGACTAGAGAACATTTTTTTGGGAAAAAAAAAACTTCTTTCATTTTTATGTAGTGATTTTAAAAAATACAATGAAGGGTTTTAAGATTAAATTTTGTTCATTTTATGAAATACATTTATATAAAATAAAACTCATAAAATGCATAAGACATATGTAAAGGTATAATTCATGACTATGCATGAAAGTTATTGTATTTTTTTTAATTTCTATTAGCTAGATCACATTTCTTAAATAAGCTGAACAATCACTTCATCACCATGTTATGCACGTAATCAGGAATGTTGTTAGTTAGTACATGATTGCCTAATAAACAATATTGAGTAAAAATTATTTTAATTCTATTTAAGAAATTTTTTGTGAAATTCTCATTTTCTTGTCCATTTTTTTAATCTAATAGATTTAATTTTTCATGTTAGTTTAATTGAATAGTATTGTGTTTATACGTTTTTTTCTTAACTACAATTGATAATTCACAAAATGAGTAAACAACTTATTGAGTATTGCAAAAGATACAAATATGAACATTAACATGAGCATGAACATGAAGGGAGATTTCTATTCATTTTCTTGAAGAAAAAATGTACTTACAGAAAATTCCAAACTTTATTAGGTAAAGAAGAATCAAAGTTATAGATAGCAAAATCAATAAACCAAAAATTTTAGGAGCCTAAGAGGAGCCATTACTCATTTGAAACAATCCAAAACTAATGGGTACTTCATTTGAGCATATGTGAAAAAGGCATATACATACTACAAATGGTAAAGGAGAAAGAAAAAGTTGCTAATCCCTTTTAATATGGTTAATTGATTTGCCTCAATCAGTCGCCCAAACAACATACTGCTTATTCATACTACAACCACAAATGACAATGCAGCATTAGCCATCTATAATTGCTAATCTGAAAGTACAGAATTCTTTAATAGCTCTACCTTCATTTCTTTTGGCTAATATGTCTTTACTAAATCAAAATCAAACCACAAAAATCATATAAAAATCACCAAATTAGAGTTTATAAATATAATTAAATTTTTAAAAGAAATCTAGGCACAATTGCACAAAAATTCCATGTAACTAAGTCACACTTAGGAATATTGGACCCTTTTTCCTTTGTATAAACAGGGGGGTCCTAATGGGATGAGGGGGCTAACAATTTTCTCTCCAAAACATTTATTGTAGGAACATAAAAGTTTTCCATTGTAAACTTTTCACGATTAAAGAACATGACTTGCCAACTAATCAAACTAGAGTTTTTAGTACCTACAGCAATTTCATAACATCAAAAACAAACCCCAGTGTATACAGTGTCAAATTCCATAGTCTCCTGTTACATCAAATGTGTGTTTAATTTTTCTCGCAAAGTATTGAATATTAAAGCTTCTGGGCCATAGTCTCAGTTACAACTCTCAATCATGTTGGACTTGGATGACACCTATCAACACCGTATCATTATGAGATGTAGAAAAAAATATGGAGTGTACACAACGTTTAGTGTGGATGGGAAGAAATTTCATCATATTCCAATTGGTTAGGTTAGTAAGGGACCTATTCCAATTTAATGATCCTGGAATTTTGTATACAAGTAATAATCAAGGAACTTCTGCCTAAAATAAGTCAGACTTTTGGCAAGAGAGAAAATTGATGTCTAGACAAATCAAGCTAAGGTCGACCAAAATGGACCATATTCTTAATTTCTTATCTCTATTTGTTCCATGTACAAGACTTATAGTTAATGCTTGGCGTATAAAAGTTGAACATCTTATCTAAAGTCCATCCTCTAAAAGTTTGAGAAAAAATTCATTTAAACCAACACAATATATAAATTATAAAGGAATCAAAGAAAAATTGTCAAAAATAATGAAAATTTAACCTATGCTTAAATTCTTATAAGGATGAACACAATAGCAGTATCCTTATTTTAAAAAAAATAAAGATAAAAAAAAAAAAAAAATCTATGCTTATTTTGTATGTACGATAAAGTCCTTTCACAAAGTTTTTAGAAACTCATGTTGATTAGTGATTAGGAGTTATAAATGAATAATCATCTCTCTCTCTCTCTCTCTCTCTATATATATATATATATAAGCAGAGATCTCATGCAGGAGTGCATGAGATCTTGCCAAGTGACACTCTAATTTTGCATTTAGCATTTTCTTTTACCTCTTTCATTAAGTTTTTTTTTATTGTTACCCAAAAGTTTATATTAACTTATTTTACTATTATCTCATTAGTCTCTCATTAATTTCCTAAGCTAACAACACACATTTTTCTCTTTTTCATGTCTTTTAGCATGCCCACCATTTTAATATTTTTAAAAAACTAAAAAAATAATAATTAAGGACTAATAGTAATAACTAACCAGATAAGGCCTTGGAGAGAGATAGAGAGACACAAAAATGTTGTGAATTGTTAAATAGAACGCATTGTTTCACTACAAAATCAAAATGCATTGTTTCACTATAAAAGACCTAAGACTGACAAAACATTTGAAAGAGAGAGAAAGAGAAATCTGAGGGGCTGTCGCCTTTGTCATATTGGTCTCCCACCACCATCAAGATGCTGAAACCCCTATGGGTATTTTTTTTTTCTTTTTAATTAGGGGATTAAATATGATTTAGGTTTGGGTAATTTGGTTGGATAGTTTTTGTTTTGGATATATAAGTAGAGAGAATATTTGATACGCAATGTAAAGCTATATTCTACCATGGTTTTAAATCATCTATAAGACACGTGTAGGAACGGAGCCAGAACTTTGAATTAGGGAGGGCGATTTTACTGTTGGCTCTGTGCAGTGATCTTAACCTCTGATTCTGCTACTTAGTTACTAAGATTTTTTTTTAATTTTTTTTAATTTTTAGGTAAGAACAAAATTATTTTTGTTTAGAATTTTTTTTAAAAGGCAGGGTTATTTATTTTGGATAAAATTAGTTAATTGAGCTTAATTTTGTTTTTAGTTTTACTCGTAATTTTTGTTGTTGAGGTTTTTTTTTTTTTTTTTTTTTTTTTTTTTGGCTTGTATATTTTTTTTTTAGATTTTGGATCTATAAATTTTTTAATACTCACTAAAATGAGGAAAATGCTATAGCTGCAAGTTTTTTTTATAAATTAATTATGTAATAAATGGTTATTGGTAAGCAAAAAAATGATGTGAGTGGTGTGCCCATATGCGAACCAATAAGAATTTGCTGCCAAAAAGATTTGTAAAAATGTTATAAAAAAGTTTGTGAGTATAGTATTACTCTTAGAAGAATCAATAATATTGTTAAAGGGAAATAAAATGTAATTTTATAGAACAAAATTGTTAAAATTAATACACATATATATAATAATAATATATATATATATATATATATATTTTAAATTTAGGGGGGCCATTGTCCCCCTGGTCCAAGGGTAGTTCTGCCCCTGGACACGTGCATACACACATGCCCACACCATGTTTTAATGTCGCACTATCAATGAGTGGAAGACAATGAGAGAGTTGGACATACTTTTATTTCATACTATTAAATATGTGAACACAACACAAATTATTTGATTTTCATGGTCCCGTTACTCTTTTACATTTATTTTTGGTTTCATGTTGTAAAAATAAAAATAAAAAAAATAAATCTTACCTTGAGAAGGCTATAAATATGCAGTGAAACAACAATTATAAATTGCACACACATAACCATTATAATTATTCAGTTCAAGGAATGAGTAAAAAAAAAAAAAAAAATTGGAGGAATATTGTAGAATAAAAGTTGTTACAAAATGTCTCTCTCTCTGAGATCTCATGCGAGAGTGCATGAGGTCCTGCTAAGTGGCACTCTAATTTTGCATTTAGCCTTTTTTTACCTCTTTCATTAAGTTTTTTTTTTTTTTTTTTAATTTTTTATTGTTACTCAAAAGTTCACATTATCTTATTTTACTGTTATCTCATTAATATCTCATTAATTGCCTACGCTTGCATTACACCTTTCACTATTTTTCATGTCTTTTAGCATACCCACTGTTTTAGCATTTTTTTTAAAATAAAAATAAATAATAAGTAAGGACTAATAGTAATAACTAACGAGATAAGACTCTAGAGAGAGATAGAGAGACACAAAAATGTTGTAGATTGTTAAATAAAATGCACTATTTCACTATATTACCAAAATAAAAGACCTGAGACTAACAAAACATTTGAAAGAGAGAAAAAGAGGAATCTGAGGGGTCACCACCTCCGTTATACTATCCTCCCACCAACATCAAGACACTGAAACCCCTATGAGTAATCTTTTTTTCTTTTTAAATTAGGGGCTTAAATATGATTTAGATTTAGGTAATTTGGTTAGTTGGTTTTTGTTTTAGGTATATAAGTAGAGAGAATGGTTTAATTTTAAATAATTTATAAAACACATGCATACACACTTGCCTACATCATGTCTTAATGTTACACTATCGATGAGTGGAAGACAATCAGAGAGTTGGGTATACTTTTATTTCATAGTATGAAATATGTGAACACAACACAAATTAGTTTATTTTCGTGGTCCCATTACTCTTTTGCATTTATTTTTGGTTTCATGATTTTTTTTTAAAAAAATTACCTTAAGAAGGCTACAAATATGCAGTGAAGTTACTAAACCAATTTTTAATATCTCAAAATGTATATGTTTCTTTACTCCAATTAAGTTTACTTTTTCTTTATAATTCATGTACAACATTATTCAAAACTGTTTTACATAAAATATCACAAAATTATATGTGCATCGCACGGGCAACTTACTAGTATAATGTAATGAAAGTTGCATATGTAATATGTGTCATTGGCATGCTTTAACCATGAGAAGTGGATGCATGTATTACAATACACAAGATGCCTTCTCCAATGATAAATTCAAAATTGTAATATAATTATTTCATAAGAATATAATATAAAAAATTTGTAGGTTAAACACTACATATGTTATTTAAAAGTATTTTATATTTTTATAAGTTTTCTGTAATGAAACATTTATATATAATATATATAACCAGGATTCGAACCTAGGGGCGCCAAAATTCTTTGTTTGAAAATTTTTGAAAATTGGTATGTCAACACTAGTGGTCTGTTTGAATTGAGAGGGAAGGAGGGAGAGTAGAGTAAATTTAGCCCTAAATTAACCTATTTTTAACCAACTCTACTTTACTCTCCTCAACACCTTCTCCTTCTCCTCTGAATCCAAACGGACCCTAGAGGTTGGCAATGTTGCATTATCAGTATTATTTGCATTTTTCTCTAAAAAAAATATTAAACATTCTAGTTGAATTTCCTATAATCTATGAATAAAAAAAAGTCATATTAATTATAGGAAAAAGTTTAGTTAGAAAACAGGTTGTAGGTTAAGGCACAACCTTACTAAATGAAATAAACATTACTACATATTTTGAAAATTTAAACACTATATTGTGTAGCAGGTCTTTTTTGTTATATTGGGCTAGGCTACCTCCTGCAGTACTAGGCCCAAATGATCTGAGTGAGAGAGTTGAGACCGGTCCAACTGCAACTCAACTTGGTCCGGCTTGTGCGCAAATTATGCCTTGTCTGCCAGGAACATGCTTACGGCAGGCAGAGTTATTCTAGATGAGTTATGGTAGGCAGACATGATAATAAAACAAAAAGAGAATACTTCGACTTCTCAATTAAAGTAAACAATTAATCCTTAATTAAAAGAGATAATCACAATAATGATAATTACTTTTAATAAAGAAAGCAAGTTAATAAGTGGTCAGCACATGGGTCAATCAAGAGAACAATGAAATCAGAGCAAATTCAGTCTGCAGGACCAAGACTAGAGAGGGAAGAATGCTTCTTCTCAACGCAATCAACCTCCCAAGGAAAATCCTGCCGTGGAAGTTAATTACTTTGAAGGAAACGGATCTGAATGGTTGGTGCCCGGAGGAAAACCCCTTTGTTTACTTTTGGCAGAGAGTAGGATTTTGAGAGGGAGAGAGGGAATCAACCTATTGGTACATGCCTACCGGTCTAACTCTCTGTTTTTTCCTTTCTTCTTTCTTTGTTTTTTTTAGTTTTCCTCTTATCTTTTCTTTCTTTTCTTTCACACTTGTTTTCTATTTCGTGGTTCCTCAAAGACAATTCTTACTGTCCTCCCTTCGTCCTCTTCCTTCTGGGCACGGCAAGGGTCTCTTTTTATAGTGCCTGTCATGACTAGATTTTATTATTTTAGCCCTTAACCACCTTTGTCTGGTCTGGGAGTACTTACCGACCACCATTAGTCTGTCTGTATGCCACTCCCCATTTCCAGACAAAGGAAAATTATTTTATTTATTAGTCTGTCGTGGCACCCTTTCCTGCCACGGTGTGGGTGCTCTCTCTCTCTATCCCTTATGGCATGCACCTAACGGTTCCAACTCAACCTTGCTTCTTCTTTTGGGTGGTATGTCGTCCCAGCAGGATGTACCCCCCAAAAGAGCTTGAGTAGGGACTGCAGAATAGGTTTTTCCCTCTCCCCACTGCCAAACCATGCCCTCTTACCTCTGACCTATGACCCCACCATGTCCCATATTGGCTGAGTACAGGCTGATGCTGTCTGAGCCTTGCGCGTGCTTCCCTTTCATGTATGTCCAAAATCTGCTTGCTGCTCATGCGTTCGCCGCAGTCTGGAGGCTTGCCTGCACAATCTGTCGTCCTTCTTTAACCTTTTATGTGGCTTGCTTTATGATTTCCCGCTCCCCTTAGGTGCTCGGCTTTGCTTGATGTTGGGCTTTGCTTTCTTTTAGTCTATTCTTTGATTGCCATCATTTTCTGCCATGTCACTCTGTCATTCATGTTGCAATGACTCAATCCTGCTGGACCTCTTTAGGCCTGCCGTTTATTCTTTCCCCAGTGGCTTAGCATGGCCATTGGTTTTCTTACTTATGGGCTCCTGTGTCCCTTTTGTTTTCTCTTGGGCATCCTTGACCCATTTTCTTAACTCTGCATTCCCATGGGCTTTTACTAACTCCATTGGGCTTCCCCAGCCCAATTACCTTATCCTCATCCTTGGGGTCCATGAGCTTGCCATTAACCCCTTATTTTCTTTACTTGCATTACTTTAGGCCTGCCATGACCCATTCTCACTTTTCTACATCATATACTGCTCATGGATTTGCTATTTCTCTCTTTCCGGGCTCTTTTAAGCTCATTTGTTTCCTCAAGACCCATTTGTTTATTTTATGGACCTATGACCCATTATTCCTGTAGCTTGGGCTTAATGGTTCTTTCTATCTGTTTACCAACTCCTTTCCTAACCGTGTTTTTAGGCTTCTTTCTCATTTGTCTTCCAAAATGACCATCAACAAATTGCATATTCTTTACACTCTTAATACACATGTCAAATTTTGTGTCAATCAAATATTATTTACTATTTGATCTATAAACTTATATTTTATGCATAATTTTAAATTACAAAAACTTGCAATTTAAACAATTTATTGATGACATAGATATTGATCTTTAATTTTCAAGAAATTTTGCAAGAATAGAGGATATAAGAAGAAGATGTAATCCAATTGTGGACTTATCAAAATGCACATCTAATAAAAAGATATTGAGTAAAGTTGTAGATTAAGGTTACAACCAATTTTGTTGCTAAACTTTGTCCTTAATTATAGCGATTTATAATCAATAACTTTGTAGCTCGACTAGAACTTCCTGGTGTGCCCAACGAAAGCTCAAATCCCCACTCATGCTTGTTGTAGTACTATCGAATAAATGAGTGGCTCTAAACTCCTAGGTTCTTTGGTTGGATTGGGGTTGGACCAATTCTTTAATCTTTTCACATTAAATTAAAAAAAAAATCAATTTAATTATTATTTTCACATTATTATATATCTAATATCTTTATAATGATATATAAACAAACCTCCCTTTCCCACCTTCACTCACCAATTGATTATAGTTGTGAAGTGTGAACTTGAGAGGGGAACAAGAAGAATACAAATCCACTTTAGAATTGTTACTGCTATGACAATGATAGTGTGCCTTGATAATTCGTACATTTCTTCATTTATAATGGAAAGCTTAGAATCATCGAGCATAGTATATATAATCATACTAAATGTATTAGGGCGTGAAGATTTTTGTTCTTGTTTTCAAAACAATATAAAAATAATTTTCAAACAATTGAAATTAAAACTAGTTTTCAAGTAATAATTTTTATGTTATGTGTATTTGTCTCTCACTTTTAAGAACAATTTTCAAAATACTAAAAACAAAAAAATAAAAATAATGTATAGAATCTATAGATTTCTATTTTTGAGAGACCATTTCGGTTTTTGAGAGACCATTTCTATTTTTGAGATTTAAAAAAAAATTATAAAAAATAATGTATAGAATCTATAGATTACTTCTTTTTTCTTTTTTCTTTTTTTGATGATGATAAGGGAATAGATCTCATGTTACTTTTTTTTTTTTCATAATGATAAGTTTCAAATTTGAAGTGTGAAAATTCTTTTTAGGGATAATTATAGTAAACTCACATGTGATTTGGCCGGTTTTAACAAAGTCTACCCGTCGTTTAAAAAGTATCACTTAACCTACTTGATGTGACCTTTGTTAGGCAACCGTAACCCACCCCCCCCCTCTTTTCACCGTTAAAAATAGGGGTTAATGTGTCTTTTTCATTATATTTTATGTCTCTCTCCTCTTTTCTCTCCTTCTTCACATTAAACATAAAAATCAAAAAGGAAGTTTTTTTTTTTTTTTTTTTGAGAGTGATCAAAAAGCAAGTAAAGATAAAATTTGTTTCTTCATTTTTCAAATACATAATTAGCACAAAGTTTTACGAAAGAGAGTAGACAAAGCAATTTTTCAAACCATAAAATAATTTTACAAATTTGAGTTAATAATCTCCGTTACAGAATGGGGTGCTCATTTTCTGGGTTGAATGAGCTAAAATCAAAACCCAGAAATGTATATGGAATGATCGATGTGTTTAACGTTCTTACCCAATGCCCATTACAATTGCCAAACATACTTTTACAATGACAAGAAAACCAATACACCTATAGTCACAAAAAAAGCCACAAATCCACGGGAACATACACCCACAGATTCACTAGCCTTCCACTACAAAATCCAAAAATTGACTACTCAATTCTTCACAAAACAATCACAAAATAAAATTAATTAAATACAAATTGAGGATAAAGGTATCCATCAGTTTCCACATTCAACCAAATTTTCATTTGTCGATGCCTCACTAAATTGCAGCTCTTTCATTTTCTGTAGAAATTAACATCCAAAGGCATCAACGTTTTGACAACAAATATGAAATGGTTAAACCCATCCCCAAAATGATGAAGTGGTTAAATCCATACCCAAAATGTTTCCTCTTTGGAGCATGGAAAACTGGTGTGGGGCAGAGCAAGGCAAGGCAGAGCCGGAAATTTTTACCATCCCTATAACCCTATCAAACTAGTCATCCCAGATTACAATAAAAATGTGTAGGGGGAAAAAAAGGCAAAATGACAGAAATTGATGGTAGCTAAATAAGTTGAAATGTTTTCTTTACAAAATTCAATTATTAAAATTTTTTCTGATCAACCCGGAGCTTATTCAAACCAAAGAAAATATCTTGCAACAGTAAGGCAACAAGTACAACCAGCAGCAAACAATTGTTCACAAGAACACTAGACTATGACGTCACAACAACAGTAAGATACACAATCCACTCAAACTAACACACGAAATAAGAGACAAAACTAAAATCAAGAAGAAAGAAAGCTTAAATTTTCCATCACCGATCACCTCTAAATCAATCCAAGCGCCTCCATTAGATTTTATGACGGTGTCCTAACAGTTGCACAAACAGGGGCGGAGCCACATAGTGGCTTGAGGGGGCCGAGGCCCCTGCAAAAAAAAAAAAAAATTCCCATTAGAGTAGGAAGAAAAAAAAATTGGCCCCCCCAACATGAACCAGCCGGCCCCCCCTACCCGTTTCTCACCCATTTTCCCAGCCCCCAATTAACAATTAGGAACACCTCAAATTAAAAAGTACATATATATATATATATATATATATATATATATATCTGTTCTACTTTCAAGCAGGAAAAAAAAAAAAAAAAAAAAAAGCCCAAAGCAAATTTGAACTAAAATTCGAAAATAAGAAATGTAACAGAGCCCACGGCAAGCCAAGCCCACGGCGAGCCCAAGCTTGCTCACGGCAAGCCCACTGCCCACGGATTCTCAACCCAAAAAAGAAAAAAAAAACAGAAAAAAAAACCAGTACAGAGCATCACGTCGTCGCTGGCAGAATTGCAATCCATCACGTCGCTGGCAGTGGCAGAGAAATCAAGCCCTAAATCCAATACTAAAACACATCATACTCCAGCAAATCAAAACGCAAAACAGAGGTGTTTATCAAAAAAAAAAAAAAAAAAAACCCCAATACCAAAACCAAAACCAAACCCCAGGTCCCTAGCAAACCAAACCCAGTAACCCACCGTCCCACGGTCACGTCGCCGCAGCTAGCTCGTCGTCGTCGTTGCTCGCCCGGTCGCCGCTCATCGCAGATCACAGAACGTAGATCAGAGATCGCAGAGTTCTCTGCCTCTGCTCTAGTGCTCAGTGCGACGGTGCTCCCTCCGCGGCTCCGCCCCTCCCTCAAGGTATTTCTCACTTTTTCTCTCTGACTCTCTCAGTCTCTCTCTCTTTATCTCACTGAAATTTGAAACCCATTTTTTCGCAGATCGTAGCGGTGACGGTCAGTGCCTCATCGGAGATTGTAGATCGTGCTGCCTCTACTCTGGTGCAGCGGTGCTCCGTGCTCTTTGGCAGTTGCTCCCTCCGCTCCAGCCTCCGGCAGTCCGGCGCCCTCCCTCAAAGTTTTTCTCTCAAACTCTTTCTCAGTCTCTCTCTCTTTATCTCACTGAAGGAAACAAAATGAAATGAATATTTATGAATTATGAAAGTCTCTTTATTCTTTATCTAAGCTGATGATTCTCATATGTCGTAAGTGTCTCTCTCTCTTTTGAATTGTGAGTATCTGATTGGCTCATTGGCTGGGTTTGCTTTTTACTTGTTTTAGTGTTTTTGTCTTTTTAAATTTGGCATTATCTTATCCCCTTTTGTTGCTGGCCAGTGACTCAGTGTGTTGTGTTTGTCTGTTTGGTGAAATATTAATTGTCATTTAGTGTGACGTGTGTTATAATTTGTGATTGGCATTGCGAAATTTTCTGATTGCAGCTAGCTATTGTGATTGGGGCGCATTTTGTGTTTTTCTGTTGGCTGTTGAGTGGGGTGGGGAGGGGATAGATGGGCTATGGGCACATGGAGCCGGGTGCAACATAATAATTAAAGCAATGTAATTAAATTAACCAATATATAATAAAAGCTATATAATTAAAGCTATAGTGAAAATTAAATTAAAACTAAACAATAATAATTAAACCTATATAATTAAATTAACCAATATATTATAAAAGACAAATTAATTAAATTATTTTTGTTTTTGTTTGAGGGGTTATTATTAATTAAAGTTGTATTAAAAATGGGCCGACTGTTTAAATTATAGTGAAAATTTTGTTTTTTTCTTGAGTATGAATAACATTCATATAACTAAGTAAAAATTTCTAATTAATTTTTTTTTTAAATTCTTTTCAGGTTAATTTTTGAGTCATATTCTTAAAGCTAAAAGAATTATGAGCAAACGAAAAACAATTGATGCATTCTTTAAGAAAAAAGATGCTAGCAATTCAGAAATTAGGACACCTGTGGCTGTAGAAACAAATCTTAATACTTCAATACCTGATGAACACCCCTCCAAATGTCCAAAACTTCAATTTGAAGAGATAGATCGTGATCCAGGATCACGTAAACAAATATGTGAATTTCCTATCAACCAACAAGATGAAATCCGACGAGCTTATCTCAAAGAAGGTCCATATCAACCTGAAAATATAGACTATCCATACAGTGATGATACTCATCGTCGTCGATTTCAACCTTCATGGTTTGGTTCACATAAAGATTGGTTGGAATACTCACCTTCAATGGATGCGATATATTGTCTACCTTGCTACCTTTTTAGTAAGAAACCAATAGGTCGTCCCGGATCAGATGTATTCATTTCACGAGGTTTTAATAATTGGAAAAAGGTGAAAGATGGAATGAATTGTCCTTTAATTTGTCATGAAGGGAAAGAACCAAACTCCCCACATAAAATTGCTATGAAATGTTGCGAGGATTTAAAGAATCATTCACGGCATATTGACAAGCTGATTGAGAAACAAACATCAAAAGAATTAGAGAATAATCGATTGCGGCTCAAAACCTCAGTAGAGTGTGCTCGATGGCTAGCATTCCAAGCTTGTGCTTTTAACGGTCATGATGAAAGCCTTGATTCAAAAAATAGAGGTAATTTTATTGAATTGATAAAATTCACATCAACTTTCAATGACAAAGTAGCTAGTGTTGTCTTGGAAAATGCACCAGGAAATGCCAAATATACATCACCCACAATTCAAAAGGAGATTTTGCATATTCTTGCTAGTAATGTGCGAAATGCTATTCGTGAAGAAATTGGGGATGCAAAATTTTGCATTCTTGTTGATGAAGCTCGGGATGAGTCGAAGAGAGAGCAAACGGCCATCATTTTGAGGTTTGTTGATAAAGAAGGTTTCATTAAAGAGCGTTTCTTTCATGTTGTGCATGTTAGAGACACTACTGCATTGACTTTAAAGAATGAGATATGTGCTGTCCTTTCTCATTACAACCTCCACATTGAAAATATTCGAGGTCAAGGATATGATGGGGCTAGTAACATGCATGGTGAATGGAATGGATTACAAGCTCTTTTTCTTAAAGAGTGCCCATATGCTTATTATGTACACTGTATGGCTCATAGGTTGCAATTAGCTCTAGTTACAGCATCTAGAGAAGTAAAAGATGTTTATCAGTTCTTTGATCATTTGGTTAATATTATCAATATTGTTGTTGGTTCTAGTAAGCGTAATGATGAATTGCAACATGCTCAAGCAGAACAAGTTGAGAATATGATTGCTTCTAATGAAATTGAGACTGGAAGAGGTGCAAACCAGATTGGTACTTTGCAACGAGCTGGAGATACTAGGTGGGGATCTCATTTTCAATCTATTTGTAGTTTGATTAACATGTTTGATGCTACTTGCAAAGTTATCAACACTATCTCTGAGGAAGGGGCTAACTATAAAGAACGCGGTGATGCCGAGGGAGCTTATCAGGTATTAACATCATTTGAATTTATTTTAATCTTGCATTTGATGAAAGAGATAATGGGAATTACTAATGTTCTTTGTCAAGCTTTGCAACAACGTTTTCAAGACCTTTTAAATGCCATGCATTTAGTTTCAACTACAAAATCACTTATTCAAAAGTTGAGAGATGATGGATGGGAGCCTTTACTTGCTAGTGTTATAGCATTTTGTGAGCAACATGAAATTGATATTCCTGATATGAATGCTCATTACACTAAAGGTCGAGGTAGATATCGTCGTCAAGATGAAGATTTAACAATGGAACATCATTTTAGAATTTCTATATTTACAGTTGCAATAGACTTTCAATTGCAAGAATTGAAAAGTAGATTTTGTGAGCTAACAACGGAACTTGTCATTCTTAGTTCAGCTTTAAATCCCAAGGATGCTTTTAGATTATTCAAAATTGTTCATATATGCAATTTAGTTAAGAAATATTATCCTCAAGATTTTACTGAACATGAACAAGAACTTTTGGAGTCTCAATTGCAACATTATGAGCTTGATGTGATAAAACATCCAGATTTTCAGAATATGAGTACAATTTCCGAGCTATGTAGGGGATTAAAAATTTCAGGAAAGTCTAATATCTATTTTTTGATTGATAGACTTATTCGTCTTGTGTTGACCCTTCCAGTTTCTACAGCAACTACAGAACGAGCTTTCTCAGCTATGAAGTTGTTAAAAACAAGACTTCGCAATATAATGGATGATGAGTTTTTGGCAGATAATATGATAGTTTATATAGAGAAGGAAATTGCAGGGAATTTCACTATGGTGATGATAATGGATGAATTTTATTCCATGAAAAATCGTCATCAGGCATGATTTGATCCGGTTGATGACCCGACCTGACTTGAATAATGTTGCGTGGTTTTTAATGGGAGATTTACTAAGGCTTAGTCCATGGAGTGGAGGCTTGGGCAGACAAAAATTTTTTAGCCCATTTTGTAGCCCATTGTGAATCATGTGCGCAGGATATAAAAGCCTTTTTTTGTGATTAGAGTTTTGTCTTGTTGTTGTTTTTGAGAAAGAAAAACCCTGTAGCCGCACATTGTAATTTTTTTTGATAATAGTGAAATCCCTGCAACTCCGTGGACGTAGGCAAATTGCCGAACCACGTAAATACTGTCTTGTGCATGTGATTGTTTTTCTTTTGGCGTTTTGTTTTCTCTATTTTTTTGTTTTTCACAGGTTTGGAATTTCGGTTGAATTCCCAACATGTTCAAGTATATGATGATATATGAAAGTTAATAATTTTGTATCCAATAGACTTAAGAATTATATTTAGTATATTTATGTTATAACTCGGCCCCCCCATGTATTTATTCCTGGCTACGCCCCTGGTGGAAGATATAGTGCTGAAGGTGGTAGAGATGATGGTGGTGGTATATATAATGACATGCAATTATGATAACAACATTATAATGATAATGGCAGTGGTGGTGGTGATGGTACGGACTGGTTATTGTATTAACAATGATAACAATATGGGGTAATCACGGTGGTGGTATAATGTTTTGGAAAACATTCAACTTTCCTTCTGAATTTTTTTTTTCATTATTTTTCTTAAAGCTGGTCAAGCATGATTGTCATATAAATATATATATATATATATATATTTCATTCTTTAATAATACAAAAAATCATAGAAATTAAGAATGCATTTTAGGATTATTGGTCGAACTTAATTTTATGTAGTTCAGTCATAAATCATAATTCATTTTCAGAATGGAAAAAAGACAGGTTTGATAATGTTGATGATGAGTTTAAGGCAAATCTAGATTTCTTTTACAGCATACAAGAATTTTTACAGAGACAAAACTGAGCTTCCCGCCGGAGGAGCTTGAGCCTTTGCGGTTTAGTCATAAAGTAGTGGATAGCTAGATTCAGAATCTAGTTTGTTCATGATTGCATTGGGCACCCAAAGCACAAAAAGAAGTTAAAAACAGAAAAGAAAAAGATTCCTGTATAAAATTTTACTCACTTTATTTTTTTACAGCTTTTTTCAATTGTCTAAAATTTTCAATATTTAGTTATATGATTTACATGAATAATGTAACATTAACACCGGCCTTTTCTTCCATATAGATTTGATTCTGCAGGTTAACTATGCCAGTAGGTTTCTGCATATCATTTGGAGATACTAAAGTTGACATGCAATGTTGAGTTAAAACTATAAGAGTACAAACTAAATAGATATTCTCACAAAAAAACTGTACATCAAAAGATATGTGTAGAAAAAAAATTTTGGTTAACGCCTATGTTACTATTTGGAACTCTTGGAACAACTAATTATTCTTCAGGCAGACTGTAATTTTCATCCCATACGCACTAAGTGATTATAGAGAGGTTTAAGGGTGGCCTCAAGATATTGGTTAAGAGTTTAAAGTACAAAACCTCACAGATCTCATGAAACTTAAGAATTGCTAAATTAAACTCATTGGGGAGTTATTTAGAAAAACCTAAACCAACTCTATGCTAATCATAATAGGATTAAATTACTTATACTGCAAGTGCATGCTTGGATACACTTGGCTTGAATCCTAAAAGATGTAAAAATTTCAAAAATAAACTTTGATATTGAAGATGGATTCACATCATCATACTATATATCCTATCTCCTTACTTTTCCCAAAAAAAAAAAACAAAAAACAAAAACAAAAATGCATGTCTTTCATTTTCAAGCTACAACATGACACAATTGACTCGTGACACTGCCATATGCCTGATAAAGTTTCTTTCTTTTTATGTTTTTTAGGGAAACTGTCGTACTCATACTAGTTGCATAAGAAAAGCTACATAACCGACGACTGTTGTAGGGAACCACCACTGTTCTACATCTCTGGAAAATTATTGGCAGCCAATATGATAATGCAGCAGCCTAGCTACCACATCAAAGTAGAATGTCTCGATCTTAAGGGCTCAGACTCTCTTTTTCTTTTTTCTTTTTTCTTTTTTTGTTTTTGAATGGACAACATTCTAATCTCATATTAGATAAATTGAAATCTTTCGAAATTTATTTACTCAATTTTCTTTTTCTCCTTAAAAAAAAAAATTATCAATGCTTGTTTCCCAATTATCTTTTTCTTATCTAATTGTATCAATTTAAAAGTATACAATTGAAGAAAACGACTGCATTGATTTGATTGCAACAAAGTTCAGGAGTCAAAGTGTGCCCACATAACCCCATATATATATATATATAAGATTAACAATGATTCTAGGATCATAACCTTAATCCAATCATAAGTTATATATATATATATATATATATATATATCCAAGCAAGATGTGACAAGGTTGTTCTACTAGAATTAGTAAAGATTAATTAGTACTGCGTTATTCCTAGCATGGTCCAAGTGAGCTAGGCTAAGCAAATTAAGAGTAATATTAAGAGTAATATATATATATATATATATATATATATATCAACTTCAATCTCTTTCATTGTCACCTTTCAAAAATGGTTGAAAAATGTAAAAAGAGTAATGATAACAACACCACAGTGGCCCCTCTTCCTTCCAGGGCTGCAAGCAACCCAGGCAAGGCTGAACACATAGACACATTTTTGTTTGGCACATTGATATGTCGTATTTGAGTGATTGTGCTGTGTCCCAAAAAATGTGATCGTGATGTATCTATCTCGGTTTTCTTTCAAGCTTTGCCTTTGTCATCTCATTTTCATATACCTTTTATACCAAAATTAAGGGGAAACTAAATAATTTCATGCTCATCATCATGGTCCCCTCGATTAATTTTTCACTTATTGCCAATGCAGAAAAAATATATTTGTGCCAACTTCATCATAAGTCCATGTTCAAGGCTCTGCAAGAAAAGCCACTTTTGGCTCATTTTTTCCAATATATATTCAATATGCCACCTCAATTGTCACCATAACCATCAAATTATAAGGTGGTAGTGTCTGTGTGGCCCTTTGTTGTGGTAGTGCACACGAAAATATCTATGGTCCCCAAAGCTAGACCATGATGGTAAAATGTACGATAAAAGGTCCACATAGTGATTGAACATAAATGATAGTAACAAACAATGTACTATATTAATTGAGACCACAAGTGTAATGGTAGATGATAGACATGCAGGTTGTAGAAAATAGAAAGGTTTAAATGTTTTGATTAGTGGTTGGTTTCCAATATGAATTGCTTAGGATGTGAGGTTGTAACTTGTAGTACATTTATGGCATTTGAGTCCAAACTTGATGCTTTCAACTATGGTACACTTTGTATAAAGGTTCCATCAGATTTTGTTCGGCCGGTGGAAGACAAATTTTTTTTTTTTTTTTTTTTTTTTTTGGAGTTGAGTGCGATTTTCTTCTATTTCAAAAGGTTGAGGTGACCAAGCAAAGGCTACCTACTTTTCTTTTTTTTCTTTTCTCTTTTTTTGGAATTTTGAGCCGAGAGTTAAGGGACCAATAAGGCCTGCCCACGAAGTTGAAGCTTGACCACTAAACCAATTACAGTACTATTTTTCAAGGCTCAACGTTATGGGAATCTATTACATTTCAACGTGGACCTGTAACTCCATTGTTCAATCCCGATCATGTACTCAGCCTCAGTGTGTTTTCTTTTTATTTCTCTCTCTCTCTCTCTCTTTTAGGGATAGCCCATTTTCAGGGAATGGTTTAAGGTCCTAAGGGTATCTATCATATTTCAGCAGAGCTAGGACAAGATAGAGACCCAACCACTGAAATTTATTCTGGGTTTTTTCAAGACTAAAAGCACTCGTGGATCCATGAAACACAAGAGGGCCCAAAATACATGATCTAAGATTCCAAATTCCTTCCCCCACCCCCCCCCCCCCCCCCCCCCCGCTTTTTTTTTTTTATTGGTCTCTCTGTTTTGGGTATGTGCAAAGTGCAAACATTTTGAGTTTTCACTAGGAAGTTTGGTGTCTTTGGTTTCAGACGGAGACGGAGGCCGAAAGACCCAGGATTTTTCTGAGGGGACCGGAGTGGACCAAAGGCCTTCATGTCCAATTGGTGGTTCAATATTGGCTAGTGGGCCTATGAATTGGCGAGGTCAACACAAAGCTCAATACTCTGTGGAAAACCATCGGCCCGCCCATATCAAAGCTCACATGTCCTAGCAATACATGAACTCTTTTAGGCAGACTTTAATTCCGTTTAGATACAACTTATTTTTTCTAAAATTGAAAACTAAAAACTGAAAATATTATAGTAAAATAATTTTTAAATGTGTGAATAGTACCGTAAGACTCATTTTTAATATTTTTTTTCTGAATAAAGTGGTTGTGGGTCCCATGAACAGTATTGCTACAGTGCGTGAACAATGCTGCTACAGGTCAACATATGCGACTAAAAAAAAAAAAAAGAGGAAAACATCGAAAGTTGCAAACGCAAACGCGCTATCCAAACAAATACTTTAATATACCATAAGTAAAATAGAAAATAATAGATTTGATAAATTTGTTGTGGCATATGTTGCATGTTCAGGTTTCAAGGGTGTTGTGGGGCCAAATAATCCCACGGCCCAGCCCACTTCATTCCTGGGCTGAAGGCCCGAGCCGAGGAGACATCCAAGTCCGAGGATGACCTCATCATCGGACGTTCGAGAGTTTGAGGAACATGTTCGCAGCAAGCGGTCATCTCCACACTAAACGCACCTGACAACTGCCCTGGCCGCATTAATGAGGAAAGGACCTTCACCAGTGTCGCCTTGGTTGCTGCGACTCCCAAAGAGACTGGGAAGGCGGCTGATGGGACAAGCACCTGAGCAAAGGTCATGATCACTTAACAAGTGTAGGGCTAGGATTGGTTGGGCAAGGGGTATATAATGTAAGGGAATCCCTCCTGAAAAAAGAGGGGAAGAGGAAAGAGAAAAAAAAAAGAACTCTAAAGAAAGAAAGGAAAAGAGAGAAAACAGGGCAAGAGCCTCCTCGGCCCATGGCCGAGGAGCCCATCCCCTTTGTAAACTGTGCTAAGTCTTTTTCTTTAAGTAAAAGAGACCGAAGTTCACGCCACTGGAGCGCCGGCTGGCGCCTAGACCTTCGACCCACTCTCTATAAATTCATTGCGGGGTTCGTTGGGCTTTTGACCCGTGTCCATTGGGCTTGGGCAACCATAAACCCAGTCCCTACAATTGGCGCCGTCTGTGGGAAGGATTAGTGCACCGGTGGGCGCAACAGGCGACTGTTCTAAACAACCGTTCCATGGAAGATCGGCGGTGAAAAAAAAAAAAAAAACTATCAAAAAGAAGAGCGTTGCAGAAAGATAAAAGCTTGAAGACAAAAGATTCAACAGTAAAAAGAAAAGTACTTGATATTATTCAAAAAAAAAAGTCACAGATTACAATCAGAGGCTTAGGCAGGCTTGTTTTACAACTGTTCCTACCAGCTAGTCCTACAATCAGAGGCCCAGGCGGACCCAACCTAAAACTAGCTAGAGGGAGATGTCAACTCGTCTCCTTATTGGCATAAAGAGAATGGGAGAGCTTGACAATAAGGGGGCGGAAGGGGAATGAGAGCTTGAACAAAGCGAGGAGCAGATGCAGGGGCTCCGGGACGCCCTCCCCCATGATGTTCCCTTGATTCTCTCTAGTCCACGCGAGTGTTGGGGTCGGTGACGGCAACGCTCGGGCACCGCCCATAATGTGAGTTCGCATGTCTCCTCCGTCGGGGGTGCACTCTGAGGAGGGACGCTAGGTATTTCAACAACATCCCTCCGGGTCACCGTGCATGGCGCCATCGGGGTTACGCCTAGACTCTGCCACACCGGAAGCCCAGTGGGGGCTACGGCCACAACGGCTCTTGGCACGGATGTTCTCATACCCGTCCAAAGCCGCCCCATATCGCCTAACTCCGGTCACAATCCCGGCGGGGTTGTTAAAGGGGCATGGGGAGTTGAAGGGGTATCTTCTTTCTGGTTGGGTTGAGAAGTTCATGGAACGAAGAGAAACCATTCCCCCAGGGAGCCTTATATAGAGGATGAAGGTAGGTGGGAGTTAATCCACGCAGAATTCGAAAAACTGGTTAACGAAGCGTTGGATAGTAATGAAGCGGCCAGATTCCAAAGGAGCCGCAAACCGTTGAGCTTATGGGGATTTACGAGGCCATTAATGAAGGCGCGTCTCGCGCACCGAAGCGTCAGGCGCGGAACACGAACGGCCAAGGGACGCTTCGCGAATGACAGAGATGAGGGCTCGAGATGGAGATGAGATCAATGCCACGTGCAAGATCATGAGCCGTCCGAAGGAGGAATCGTCCCCAGTAAAGCTAACCGAGGACAAACCCCTATTCCCAGAGGCCAAGCGTTAGACAGAACCAAGGCACTGCATGGTCCTCGGACTCAGGCCTATGGGGAAACTAACCGCTCCAGATGCCAAGCGTTAGACAGAACCAAGGCATTGCATGGTCCTCGGACTCAGGCCTATGGGGAAACTAACCGCTCCAGATGCCAAGCGTTAGACAGAACCAAGGCACTGCATGGTCCTCGGACTCAGGCCTATGGGGAAACTAACCGCTCCAGATGCCAAGCGTTAGACAGAACCAAGGCACTGCATGGTCCTCGGACTCAGGCCTATGGGGAAACTAACCGCTCCAGATGCCAAGCGTTAGACAGAACCAAGGCACTGCATGGTCCTCGGACTCAGGCCTATGGGGAAACTAATCGCTCCAGATGCCAAGCGTTAGACAGAACCAAAGCTCTGCACGGTCCTCGGACTCAGGCTCACGGGGAAGCTAAATACTTCGGATGAACCTAAGTGTTAGGCAGAACCGAGGCTCACGGTCCTCGGACTCAGGCTCACGGGGAAACCAACCACCTTAGATGATCCTAAGAGTTAGACAGAACCAAGGCACTGCATGGTCCCAAGACTCAGGCCTATGGGGAAACTAACTCCTTCAGAGGATTCCAGGTGTTGGAAAGAACCAAAAGCGTTGCATAATCCCAGGACTCAGACCTATGGGGAAACTAACTACTTCAGAGGATTCTAAGTGTTAGACAGAACCCAAAGCACTGTACGGTCCTCGGACTCAAGCTTATGGGGAAGTCAACCATGTCAAGGGGAACCTAAGTGTCAACCTAAAGAATTTTCTACCCGGCCCTTAGGGAAAGATGGGCCCACTCGAGCATACATGCCCTCGCTGCAACAATTGATGCCGCGACTGGCCGAGATGCAATTAAAGATAAAATTACGCAAGTAAAGAAAGAACGAATGACGTGCAAGTAAGCAAACAACCACAACAGACAGGAAAAGGAATAAAACTCACATTCCATTAAGTTCACAAATATTACATGATGAGTACCATATTACAGTCACAAAGCCAAAAGAAAAAAGAAGAAAATACAAAGGACCAGGAAGACAACAGGGTCGGAGGGCCTGCCCCACTCACTTATACTCCTCCCTCAGCTGGGGGCTGCACCATAGCAGCGTCAAGGCTTTCTGAGCTTTGGCCAGAGGGGACGGCCTGTGAAGGCGAAGCAGGAATAGCTGCCTCCTCAGCAGCAGGAGCTCCAGCTCCAGCGCCAGACTTCACAGCCTCCTGGGGCGCCTCCCCAACGGGGCCCACACCCGATTCTGCCACCTTGGAAGGGTCACTTCCTTGGGCGGGCTCAGCCACGGGCTCAGCAGTTGATGTGTCCTCACCCGTAGCAGTGCCGGTTTCCTCCGCAGCCTCCTCGGCCTCAGCGCCACTTGGAGCAGCCTCGCGGATGGCAGGAGGGTAGTACACATTCTCCTCCTTCCACAAGTCGGATGAGGCCTCGATCCCAGCCCGCCTGAGAGCCTCCCTCCAAACCTCGGCAAAGTAGCGCCTGCACAACCCAGGGACTTCAGACCTAAATGTTGCTGCTGTCTCTTCCATCCCCGCGGCGTAAGCCTCCTCCTCGGCTTCCTTCATAGCGGCCAGGGCTTCCTCCCTGCCCTGGTCAGCCTCAAACTTGGCCCTCACGGCCTCGTCCCTCGCCCACTCGGCTGCCTTCTTGTCCGACTCGGCGGCAGCCACCTTCTTGGGCAAATCTGCAAGCAACCCCTTTGCAGTCTTCAGCTGCTCCTCCGCCTCAGCCAGGCGCTTCGAGTAATCCTCGGCCCGCTTCTGAAAACCGGCGAGACCGGACAAGGCAGTGTCCCGGGCACTGGTCATCGCACTCAGCTCCTCCCGGGCCTTGGATAGATCAGCCTCAGAGTGCTTAAGAACCTGGGTGGCCTCCAGACGTTTCTCGCGCTCCACCTCCATGGCTTTCCCCTGGTCACGGGCCACGTCCTCCAACCTATAGGTAGCCTGAATGGCCTGTCCAACAAAACAAGTACGCCATCAGCTGAGACCAAAAAGCGGAAAGGAAGAGCTACAACTAGGAAAAGTCACAAGTATTGAGGGGCTTACCATCCCCAAGTACCGCTTGAGGCAGAGGAAGACCTCCCTGCTCCTCATAGTCGCCAGCTCTGCCATGTCGGCTGGGAGTAACAGGCACCTTTCCACCGCGTCGGCCACGTATGTGCCCTCGCCCTCGTTGAAATCTCTGAGGGAGGAGTCATCCCTCAGCGGCGCCCCGCGGAGCATGGGGGTAGGAAGCCAGGCCTGAGGCTCGGGCTGGTCGTCGACTTGTTTGTCCTGGCCTCGGGAGCCTATCTTCAACTGTTTGGACGGCCGCCGATCATCACCCTCCTCCCGTGGGGGCTCGGACCTCTCCTCAGCTGGCCTCTTGCCCTTATCCTTCTTCTGCTTGGGATCAGAGGGCTCACGTCTGGAAGGCAGACTCGTCTTGGGCAGAGAGGGATGAAGCCCTGATTGGGTAGAAGCCGACTTGCCCTGGGCAGAACGAGTTTTTGGAGGAGGAGGAGGGAGCTCCGACTTAGATTTCTCCGGCTGGCCTTCGATCAGTTCCGCCAAGCTAAGTTGCGGCTTCTTCTTGTAGCCCATTTTCTGCCGAGAAGAGGACTTGGACGCTGAGAAATCCGCTTCGGTCAGACGAGGGTCACCCAAATCTCCTGGAGGGTCCTCGGACTGGTGAGCTTGATCAAACACGCTAAATTCGTCCTCGGCGGGGCCAAAATCAGCAACCTCCACTTCCCTCTCAGGGCCTACTTCGGCGGGTTCCGAGATTCTAAGGGAGGAGGAGGGACTCGCAGGTATTACGCCTTCTGATGTGGAGGGCACCTCAGGGAACCGAAACCCGTCCTCGGTCACAGTTATCTTCCGAAGCCGAGGATCCTTTGCTCTGATCACGTGCTTCGGCGCCGCAAATGACTTGTGAGCCGGGTCATATTTCAAAATTTCGTGAGCAGCCCTAACCTGATTATCGGCCTCGTTCACAAAAACCTTTGCCCTCAACGCCTTTTGCAAGTCTTCCCGGTTGATTAGGCTGAAGTGGCGCGTGAAGGCGTGAGGATCTGCAAAAAGAAACACATCCACATTAGAAACCAAACAATGCAAGAAAGAGGGACGAGAGAAAAGATGGAACTGATTAGGGTCCTAGAACCCTCTCTCTCTCCATTTTCCCACTGCCCACCTGAGGTCCCCTCCGTCGTCGGGCAGTGAAGGCCATCATGCCACTCTCCAGACACGATGAGGAAGTCTTTGTTCAACCCCTTGCTGGACTCAGGGAGACACTGAATGAGCCGGACTCTGTCATCCCTGGTCTTCAGATAGTAAGTTTCGCCCTTCAGGCACTGGAGATTATAGCACCAGTTGACGTCATGGTGGGTCAATCTCAGGCCCATCTTTTCATTTAGGGCATCCACACAGCCCAGGACCCTAAAGACGTTGATGGCACACTGAGTGGAGGCTAACCGGAAGTGCATCAGATAGTCTCTCATCACCGGACCCATGGGAATCCTCATGCCACCTTCAACGAAGGCAACGATGGGAATCACTACCTCACCCTCCTGCCTCCGAAAGCGCCACTCACCCTCCGCACAATACCTCAAGCCCACATTGGCCGGTATCTTGTAGTCGGCGATAAATCTCTCCATCGCCTCCTCAGTGAAGACATACTTCTTAAAAATACCCATCCCAAATAAAGCCTAAACGAGCTAAGAGGGAGCAAACGAAAAAGAGGCAAAGAAGGAGAAGGAGAAAGTTCAAAGGGAGATAGAGTGACTTACAGAAAGGTGTAGAAGCTCCTCGGACAGGTCTTTTATGCTAGAGATGTAGACTCTTGAGTACAAAGAAGCAGAGGAGCCGGACTTTCAAATGGGTATTTATACCCTAAAATCAAGGAACAGAGCGGGTTTTTCCACCCCCAACCGTTAGGCAAATCCCCACCGTTCGATTGACATCTTCCCGTTGAACGTGGGGAGCACAAAGCCGTCAGGATTTAATGAAGGGCACGTCGCGCCTTTCGAGGCGTCGGTAACGCTTCTGAGGCAGGCGAAAAGACTCTAGTACCCCCAGAGGGCCAAACTCAACGGTACACGACGCGTGCCCAAGGACATCAAAATCCTCCTCTCCGCCCGAGGACGCGGACAGCAAAATTTTGAGGGGCTATTGTGGGGCCAAATAATCCCACGGCCCAGCCCACTTCATTCCTGGGCCGAAGGCCCGAGCCAAGGAGACATCCAAGTCCGAGGATGACCTCATCATCGGACGTCCGAGAGTTTGAGGAACATGTTCGCAGCAAGCGGTCATCTCCACACTAAACGCACCTGACAACCGCCCTGGCCGCATTAATGAGGAAAGGACCTTCACCAGTGTCGTCTTGGTTGCCGCGACTCCCAAAGAGACTGGGAAGGCGGCTGATGGGACAAGCACTTGAGCAAAGGTCATGATCACTCAACAAGTGTAGGGCTAGGATTGGTTGGGCAAGGGGTATATAATGTAAGGGAATCCCTCCTGAAAAAAGAGGGGAAGAGGAAAGAGAAAAAGAAAAGAACTCTAAAGAAAGAAAGGAAAAGAGAGAAAACAGGGCAAGAGCCTCCTGGCCCATGGCCGAGGAGCCCATCCCCTTTGTAAACTGTGCTAAGTCTTTTTCTTTAAGTAAAAGAGACCGAAATTCACGCCACTGGAGCGCCGGCCGGCGCCTAGACCTTCGACCCACTCTCTATAAATTCATTGCGGGGTTCGTTGGACTTTTGACCCGTGTCCATTGGGTTTGGGCAACCAAAAACCCAGTCCCTACAGGTGTCAAAGTTTTTTTCAAAAAAATGCATTTATAATCCTATCCATTGAATGAAGATTATGTTAGTAATAGTAATCTTTATTACTGAGAATAAAAAACATTATAATGGATTAGCTATTCTTATTCACAAGTTTGGTTGTTACATATAGAAATTCGACGAAACTACAATATTGGTCCCTCAAGTTTACTCTATGTGCGCAATTGATCCTTCAAATTTCAAGGAAGCACAATTGGTATCTCAAGTTTTAAAATTAAGTTGTATTAGTCATTTTACTAACTGTCGTTAGTGGTGTTACTTACGTGGCTAACAGAACAATTACTTGACATTTTTTTTAATGATGTGGCATTTTTTATATTGAAAAATTACAACATAAATTTACACGTAAGAAATTCACAAACCAATACCAAATTAAAACCAATATTGCGACTGATTCATAACATGTCTCCACTATTTATTTTACAATCAAATGATAAAATTAAGGAATACAATCAATAAGATGTACAAATCCAAAACCAGAACCAACCTCTTATTACCCTTTGAGTTGACAACAACAAAACAAAAATTAAAAACAAAAAAATCAATACGGAAAGTATGAGGAAAGCTCAATCCTTCTGCGTGTGACGTCCATCTCAGGAATGTAAGATAAGGTTACAAAAGAATACATTGACAAATGACTATTCTTTAAGACTGTTGATGAAAATCAAAATCTTAGGAAAACCATATACACGACATGATAAATAACCCAAAAAGAGAAGGGAAAAAAAAAAATTTGAACATATTTTTCCTAAATTCACAAAACCATAAACGAAAATTCACAAAAATATTCAAAAAAAAAAATTGTTATACTGTAGCAATCTTGCATAAGTTCGATGCCAGATTCCTACAAGAATACCCCAAAGATCTCTCTGAAGAAATCAATCTCTTGGCGCTTTTGGTAATCTGACTTTTTACTATACACATGAACAAAATCTTCAGGTTTAGCAACCACCATGAACTGACGCACCCAAGTTACCCTTGAGAATTGCAATTGGTGATGATAGCTTTCTTATGTCCCATACTTGACAAGTCTTTTCCTGATTCCCAGTGGCAAAGCTGTGTCCATCCAGGGGTGGAGCCACGTAGTGGCTTGGGAGGGCCTCGGCCCCTGCAATTTTTTTTTTTTTTTTTCCATTAGAGTAGGTAGAAAAAAAAATTGGGCCCCCCCAATATTGGACAGCCGACCCCCCCCCCCCCCCATGCCCAATTCTCAACTATTCTCCTAAGCTCAGCTTAAATATTCTCCCAAGCCCAGCTTTAATTTTAGGCCTTATCACCTTATGTACTCCAAATAAAACAAGCTGGCCCACTAAAGTCCAAACACTAAAAACAAAATTTCACTTTCTCTTCATTTCAAAAAATCCACCCACTGACCCACGGAATCCCTTTCTTTACTTCTTATTATTTTGTTTTGTCTTCTTTGATACACTTTCATTTGCACTAGTACCGTTGCTTACCTACCAGCCCCCAAAACTTCAGTCCTCTGTACTCATAGTCCCAAAAAAAAAAAAAAAATCCTAACCAATTTTTTCTTTCTTCATCAACTTTAGTTTTGGAACTTGGTGACTACTTGGTGACTGGTGAGTTTTCTTCTCTTTCTTAAGCATTAGACATTCATCTCTTTTTAGTGTCTTTTTTTGATATTCTCAACCATCTACACCTAAATATTCACATGCTCTTGATATTTTCATATATTTTTAGAGAACTACATGATTGAAGGCATGGAGAGATTATTTGTGACGAGTCTTGAAGGGAAGATCTAAAGTTGGAGGCAGTCAGGCAAAGGCAGTAGGCATTGCTACACGGGTGACCCATCTTTGCACTTTGTGAAGACAAAGTTTCTAAGGTAAAATTGTTTTGATTTATTACCTATTTTTGATTAGTTAGATATCATGTGGCTGTGGGTGTTGTTAAATTATTTGGTTTATGTTGTGTACCAATACTTGTGTGTTTAATTTTTGTTTTTGTTTGAGGGGTTATTATTAATTAAAGTCGTATTAAAAATGGGTTGTCTGTTTAAATTATAGTGGAAATTTTGTTTTTTCTTGAGTATGAATAACATTCATATAACTAAGTAAAAATTTCTAATTAAAATTTTATTTTTTAAACTTCTTTTCAGGTTAATTTTTGAGTCATATTCTTAAAGCTAAAAGAATTATAAGCAAACGAAAAACAATTGATACATTCTTTAAGAAAAAATATGTTAGCAATTCAGAAATTAGGACACCTATGGCTATAGAAACAAATGTTGATACTTCAATGCCTGATGAACACTCTAACCCCTCCAAATGTTCAAGAATTCAATCTGAAGAGATAGATCGTGGTCCAGGATCACGTAAACAAATATGTGAATTCCCTATCAACAAACAAGATGAAATTCGACGAACTTATCTCAAAGAAGGTCCATATCAACCTAAAAATATAGACTATCCATACAACGATGATACTCATTGTTGTCGATTTCAACCTTCATGGTTCGAATCAGCCCCCCCATGTAAAAATTCCTGGCTACGCCCCTGTGCACAAAGATGGAGGCCTCCATCAATATGAAGTGTGAACATTGTCCTGTAAGTTACATTTTTCGTATCATCAGCTAGTTTAAATCGGAAGAAGTGGAGGAGAGCAATTGAGACTATTTTCATCTGCATGTAAGCAAAGTCTTTCCCTAGACAAATCTGTGGTCCGGCCTGCATATATTAGCACAAGTGCAAAAATATTAGAAATGAAAGATGTGTTTACATGTGGTAAGCACTCAACTAAATGATGATACAAACATGAAATGCTACAAATTTGAATGGTGATTCAGATTGAAATTAAGATTCCATTCTTTAGCCATCTTTCGGGACGAAATTCCTCCGCATCTTCTCCCCAAATATAAGGCATCCTGCCCATGGCATAAGCCAAGTAGTATACCCCATCCCCTTTCTTCACTCTATACCCGTCAGGAAGAATGTCATCCATGTTTGCACACCTCCCATCCTTGAAGTACACCAAAGGGATCACATTAAAATCTATCAAAAATATTATCATCATGGGCTTAGCAAGAAAAGTAAAACGTATAATTATGATGAAGTGCACTGTTAGAGCTGATGACCAAGTAAGGGAAAAAAGAAAAGGAAAGGTAAAATATAATTAGAAAGAGTCTAAATTTAGTAAAGATGGGGTGTAAAACTCATATTTTACACCATCTAATAAGAGATTGCCACATTAGCTTTTTACTTAATATCAATGCATCCTACGACACTTAATAACATCTTAATAAACCTCTAATTTGGTTGGATTTTCATATAGTTATTAGAATTGATTGGGTATAATTATGTTTATTTTTTAATATGTGATAAGATGATGTGATATGTTAAAATTAGAGGGTATTAAACTTGGATTTTACATCACATCCTTATAGAATTTAAACTCATTAAAGAAATCCATAATCTATATATTACTAAAAGCTGAAGCGTAGCATTTATTGTTGCTACGCTCCAATTAAGCCACATCAGCGTCCACCTCATTATCATTTTCTTTTCAATTTTCCTATAATAGTTTTTAACATTTACTTTTTATTTTATTTTAATATTTATATTTTTCCAACCTTTCTTCATCCTTACCTTTTCATCTCCCCACTACCCTCTACATAAATATTATTCTTCTTCTTTTCATCTCCCCACTACTCTCTACATAAATATTATACTTCTTCTTTCTCTTCATCTTCCTTTATTTTGTCTCTTCTTATTCACACTCTCTTACTATAAATTGGTAACTATCTATTCCATTCTATGCATGGTTTTTTCTCACAAAAAAAGGTTCTCTCTCTCTCTCTCTCTCAATTTTTCGATGAATTTTTTTATACAGTCTTCTATTTATGCCAAATTACTAATCTTTGGGAATCCTTTCTTTTCTTTTTTTCTTCTTTGCTTTTCTACACTAGAATCATTATGCTCATTTCTCACTTAATTTAATCGGGTAGTTTGCCGGAATTCAAAAAAAGGTTCTCTCTCTCTTTCTCTCTCAATTTTTCGATGAATTTTTTATACATTCTTCTATTTATACCAAATTACTAATCTTTGGGATTTTTTTTTTTCTACACTAGAATCATTAAGCTCATTTTCTCACTTAATTTAATTGGGTATTTTGCAGGAATTCAAGTAAAACCAGACAATAAGGAATTTTACGGCATTGGAGAACGCCTGAATATATACCAGCCAAAAGTTGAAAGTCAGCAAATTTGTGGAGCTATGATTAAGCTTCAAACGGGATTGATGGTATTGCCAATGTTCTTTAATTAGCATCCTTATTTCTATTTCTCTATATATGTTTCCTAGAATTAGTATTAGTCTCATTTTTATTTTCTCTATTATATTCTAGGTAAACCAAGAGTTCTTTAAAACTCCACATTGGTTAATGCCATTGAGATTTGTTTTTTAATTTTTTTTCCCTCTTTAATTGTTAAATGTTACCCTTTTTTTGCTCTTTCTTATAACTCTAATTAATGTTGAAGGTTCTTTTTTTTTTTTTTTTTTGGGGGTAGTTAAGGTTGATGGTTCTTTCTTACAGAGAAAAGAAAAAATTGAAAACAATTGAATTCTATATAAACCTGTACCTAAAGGGGACATGAGCCTTTGTTTATTTTATTAGAGACAATATATTAAAGCGGCATATCCTTTGGCCATTGCATTGCATTTCTTAGAGGTTAAAAGATAAAGCTTGTCATTATAGGAAAACATTTTGGGTGGGGATAAGGGTGTCATTTTGTTTGCTCTAAGAGTAACAAAAGATCCTATTATAAAGGAAGCCCACAATCATATCACATGCTTATTACACTAACCATGAGCACTACTCATTATTCTCTCTCACCATGTTTCTACTACATTTGCATTTAGCAACCTAAGATTAAAATTTATTCCCAATAGAAGACTTGTAGAATCATTCATTTTTTATAGGAAACTAGCCGCAGACTCGCATGATGCGTGGGAATATAAATATTATGCAATGAAGTGTAATATATAAAAAGTAACAATTACTTCAAGCATTGTCTTTTTTTCCAAAAAAAAAAAAAAAAAAAAATATTTTTACACACTTTTTTTTTAATCTTTTTATCTCTACAAATATATCATTTTAATATTTTTTGTGTATTTCATTAATAATTTTTAAGGTGAACCATATTCTTCTAACTTTGTTGTAGTGTGTTACATTTGCTTAATATACAACTCATCTCTTAAAGAATAAGGAAATTATTATAATAATAAAAAAAATAATCACAAAATTACAGTGTTAACTTAACCAAAATTAAAATAAAACTAAAGAAATAAAAAATAGATTTTATAATAATTTATTAGTCAAAAAATTAGCAGGCATATTCAAATTTCTATTTCCAAAAACAACTAAGTATTAATCCAAACCAAAATTCCATCAAAATTATAAAAGGGAAAGAAAAGACTTTCTTATGGGAAATTAAAAAAGCACAATCCTAAAACACATATTAAAAAACAAAAACCATCAATCTTAATTTGAGTTATAAGAAAGAACAAAAATCTTTTATGTGCAATTGTTCTCTTTATTGGTAAAGAACAAAAATCTTTTATGTGCAATTGTTCTCTTTATTGGTATTTATTGTTATATATTTTATTTTTACTTTTTTTTCTTCTCATCTTATGTTATTCAACATTTAAATTCAGTCACATCTTCTACACCATTAAATTATTTATATTTTCTCTCTTTTTTATTTTTAATAATTAAACATGGAATATTTTATTTAAATAATAAAATTATCCTTAAAAAATTGTACTTTTTTTTTTTTTTTTACATTTACACTTTGTCCAAGCTTTTTCCTTACCTTTATCTTTTCATCTCCCCACTACCTTCTACCTTAATATCACTATTCATCTCCCCACATCTTCCATATCATTAAATTATTTATATTTTTCTCTCCTTTTTATTTAAAAATTAAAAATTAAAAATTTTACTTAATTTCAATAAATAAAAGTGTTATCATAAAGTGGACTAATACTAGGGACACACTCATTCTCAAATCCAATACATCAAAGTAAAAATATAATACAAAAAAAAATGCCAATTGGGAAACACTAAATCAAAAATAATAATAATAATAATGAGGATATCAAACCAAATATAATATAAAGAAACTAATAGTTATGGATATACTAACTTAAGAGTAGCAAAATTAAATGGAAAACTACTTTAGATGCATGACTAACTTGCTAATCTTGCACAACTAAAAGTAAAATTAATCCAAAATAATTTAAAACTCCAAAGAAACAATGCTCTTAATAAATAACCTCTTACAAAACCTAAACTCCACAAATTGGAAATAATCTCCAAAATATAAATCATGAATTACAAAATAAGGATAACTAAAATTCTATAAGTCTTCAAGTAATATAGAATTCGCCTACAACTTCCACGCTCAACCTTGCACCTTACAAAGCGATCAGAAGGTCCTATATTCCCAACTACACTTCAATCTGAAAAATAATAATTGATGGGGTGAGCCACATCTAGTAAGTAATTATACAGAATACACAACAGAATAGAGTCAAGCAACGCACGAGTATTTTTGATTTTTTTCACAAACTCATTTAACGATATCAAAAATAATTATTCCAAAACATATAATGAATCACTTAATACATATGTAATCACATCTTAAAATCATTAGAAATCACATACATAAAATTGATCAGAGCACAGTGTCACATATACACATCACATATTCTCACATACAATCCTGTGAGCGGATAACAACATCTAACCCCTGCTGGTGAGGGATCAACACATATTCTCACATACAATCCTATGAGCGGATTTACACATAAATCTGATATATCTGATCAATTCTAAAAACATTCATTCTGAGTCACATATCACCAAACGAAATATATACAAAATAGAATAATTTTCTTAATATTAACAATTATTCCAAATATACAGGCATAGGGAATATCACAATATCGAATTGAACATAAATCAAAGGATGCTTGACTTTCATGGGGAACGAATAGAAACTGAGAAGTTTATATAAATATATTACAATTCTTGAGTAAATCTGAAAATTTGATTTGCTAAAAGAAACTTTTTATATACCATTTGGAGAATAGGAACATGACTTTGAAATCACTTGGTTTTAACAAATTTAAAGAACAAGAATCTTTTTAGAAAACTTACTTTGAAACTCAATTATTTTCGAAAAATGGTTTAGTATAGAAATCATCTTTTAAATGAGATTTGGACATTCAAAACGTTATTTAAAATTCGAAGTTTCTCTTTAAAACATTGTCTAAAAGTCGAAGTTTCTCTTTCAATAATGTAAAAATAATGCTTTCGATAAACTTTCGAAAATATAAGTCTGAAATACAAAACTTTTGAAAACTTTTAACTTCTAAGAACCTAATGGACAAAACTTGTGCATATTATGCATAATTACTTACCTCTCTTGCTAGTACTTCTGAACACAGCTGAACACTTTAATCTTCCGTAAGCTCTAAACAAAAGAATGCTTTAATCAGTAATCACGGAATCTAATCCTTACAACCCTTTTCTTTCCTACTGTCCTACACAAAATCAGGAATGAAAACTACTTTCATATATACCATTGAATTAGGCAATTTATTATTCCTTATCAAAGTCTCACCGTAACAATATTTCCCCAAAACTAACCTGTACTAGAGTTCAAACAAATTTCTATAACCACAATTGATATTCTAGGCCAATAATGTTTCCTTGAATTATCAAACCTTAGAGGCAGTAACCAATATATTGTAACTCAGGATTTGATATGTGCCCCAGTGGAAAGTAAACCCTTATACCTTCTTTAAGCTTTATAATCTTGACTTTTATTCTAGAATACAAGCTGTAGGGACCCTAGGATTTAATATATATGGATATATATAACCCAAAGAAATGTAAAGGCCATGTACATAATCAGACTGTGTAACCCATGGCTTTACTCTTGCAAGTTTTGTAATTCCATGGCTTTATCTAGATACACACAGTGGCCTTGTTCTTAAATGTAGTCCGTGGCTTTATAATCCCAAAGTTAAAAAAAAAACGTTAAGCCAATCTAATCTATATAACCATCAGGAAATGTAAAAACCATGTTTTCCGTGAATTAGGATTTGCGATCTAGGAATTAATATATATATATATATATATACCCGATGAAGAACTTAAATTCATCTACACAAATTATGATTTATAGTGTAAACAATCCTCTTTTAAACAATCTACCCATCACTACCAATTCCATGATAAGATTCTAACTTTTTAATTCTTTGATTCTAATGGTGAGAAATCATACCTCGAACGATTAGTTGCCTCTTCAATTAACTCCAAGGAAAAATATACCTTCTAGCCTCCTTAGTGATGAAACCCTAGCCTCCTTAGTGATGAAACCCTTCTTATCCCAATCCTAATTATCCTTTCCTCCAACTTATATTTTAACACATCAGAAATGTGGGCTTGGTGGGGTAGTGGGCTGGAGTTTAAATCCACTTAGGCTTATCTCTTTAGTCTCCAAGAGGCCCATAGAACATCTTTCTCTTTTCTTTTTATTTATTTTAATTGCCTTACTAAATTGTATGCACTAAAACTTTAATTTTCTCACCTATTTGTAGCACCACAAAATTGTCTACTCCCATCTTACTATGCACACACATACAATACCACAACTCTATATTAAAATTGACAAGGTACA
Source organism: Quercus ilex subsp. ballota (assembly GCA_032727855.1). Lineage (NCBI taxonomy): Eukaryota > Viridiplantae > Streptophyta > Magnoliopsida > Fagales > Fagaceae > Quercus > Quercus ilex. Next base: position 56,132,568 of record CM064915.1, read on the forward strand.
GTGATAATCATAAAATCAAAATTGGGGTATTACACTCTTCCCCCCTTAAAATAAGTTTAGTCCTCTAAACTTGATATACCTTAGTCCTTGAACATAGAGAGATATTAGTCAACCAAATTAGCATCACTAAAATTCAGTACTGTCCATAACATGTATGAATGGCAATCTTAAGAATATCCTCCTTCTTAACTTTAAGTTGACGGTAACCTAATTTAAGGACAATCTTGGGTAATCGATATTTATTCCTCACAGTCATCCTATTTCATAACCTATTGTCAATGCATAATATCTTTTCCACATGAAAATACACCATTGAATACAACCCTTATCTAGAACTCAAAAATATCATGATAACCAATCTACATTATATCATATCAAAATCTCAAATCTTAAAGAGACTTAAAACAACCATTACTTCCTTGTCTACTATCATCACCATACAATACTTACATAAACTCAGCAACCATTATTTTACTTAATAAGAGAAAATAAGGAGATGGTACCTGACTTAGTTTCCTCATCACTTTGCCCAGTAATAGCAAACACTCGTCCTTGGATTTTTGGCCTTTGATTCGTATCATTAAGCTTAACCATCGGCTCACTCTTCAAAACTGGGCAATCTTTGATACGATGACCCATTTTTCCACACTTAAAACATGCCCCACTTTCACGATAGCAAACACCGTTATGCTTTTTACCACACTTTGAACAATTCTCTATTACTTGTTGCACCACCTTAGGCTCTAGTTCTATTGTAGCCTTCTTTTTGAATGGTTTGTCGTTTTCATTTTCTTTTTGAGATTCTTCAGGCTTGGATCTCTTTTTATTTTGATCTCGAATTTTTTGATAGTCTTCACATTCCTTCTCAACAACTTTTGCCGTCTCCATTACCTCAGAGTAAGCCTTCAATCGTAAGGCTGCCATCCTAGTCCTGATACTTGGTCGGAGACCCCTTTGAAATTTCTTAGCCTTTTTAACATCATCAGACACAATATGAGGGGCAAATCGAGCCAACTCAGTAAACTTAGCCTCATACTGTAATACTGTTTTATTCCCTTGAATGAGCTCCATAAACTCCACTTCTTTTTCATCCCGTACACTTTCTGGAAAATATTTCTCATAAAAAGCATCAAGGAAAACAGTCCAAGTCAATATCTCATCTTCCTCAAGTGGCACAGTCTTTTTGGTGGATCTCCACCAATGCTCTGCTTCCCCCTTCAGCATAAAGGAAGCAAAAGAGACTTTTTGCACTTCAGTACAGCCAATCACATCAAAAATTTTCTTCATTTGCATTATCCAGGATTCTGCTTCTGTAGGATCAGGGTTGCCCAAAAATGAAGGAGGACCCAATTTCCTGAATTGCTCAATAGTACATCCTTCAATCTCAGCATCTTTGGGCTTAACTGTTCCACTAGTACTAACATGCTTCTCCACCACCTCAGCAAGACTTTTGATAGCACTTAAAACACCCTCAAGGCTCTCAGATTTTGGCTCAGAACCAGAAGGGGTAGAATTGCGGGGTGGCATTTTCCTATAACCAAACAAACAACACTTTAGAGTAGGATAAACCTCAAAGAAAAATCATAGTATACAGGAGATACTAAAGCTTTTACTATTCTTATGATCCTAAGCATATAGGCACACAGCTTCTAACAATTATCAAATCCATAAAAATACCCATTGATTATCCAATGATTCAAGCCTATTCTTCCACATCCTATACAAAGACATCAGAAGTCTTAATTGTCTACAGAATCCTAGGGTCCCTACAGCTTGTATTCTAGAATAAAAGTCAAGATTATAAAGCTTAAAGAACGTATAAGGGTTTACTTTCCATTGGGGCACATATCAAATCCTGAGTTACAATATATTGGTTACTGCCTCTAAGGTTTGATAATTCAAGGAAACATTATTGGCCTAGAATATCAATTGAGGTTATAGAAATTTGTTTGAACTCTAGTACAGGTTAGTTTTGGGGAAATATTGTTACGGTGAGACTTTGATAAGGAATAATAAATTGCCTAATTCAATGGTATATATGAAAGTAGAAAAAGCACAATCCTAAAACACATATTAAAAAAAAAAAACCATCAATCTTAATTTGAGTTATAAGAAAGAACAAAAATCTTTTATGTGCAATTGTTCTCTTTATTGGTAAAGAACAAAAATCTTTTATGTGCAATTGTTCTCTTTATTGGTATTTATTGTTATATATTTTATTTTTACTTTTTTTTTCTTCTCATCTTATGTTATTCAACATTTAAATTCAGTCACATCTTCTACACCATTAAATTATTTATATTTTCTCTCTTTTTTATTTTTAATAATTAAACATGGAATATTTTATTTAAATAATAAAATTATCCTTAAAAAATTGTACTTTTTTTTTTTTTTTTACATTTACACTTTGTCCAAGCTTTTTCCTTACCTTTATCTTTTCATCTCCCCACTACCTTCTACCTTAATATCACTATTTATCTCCCCACATCTTCCATATCATTAAATTATTTATATTTTTCTCTCCTTTTTATTTAAAAATTAAAAATTAAAAATTTTACTTAATTTCAATAAATAAAAGTGTTATCATAAAGTGGAGTAATACTAGGGACACACTCATTCTCAAATCCAATACATCAAAGTAAAAATATAATACAAAAAAAAATGCCAATTGGGAAACACTAAATCAAAAATAATAATAATAATAATAATGAGGATATCAAACCAAATATAATATAAAGAAACTAATAGTTATGGATATACTAACTTAAGAGTAGCAAAATTAAATGGAAAAAAAAAAAAACTTCAATCCATATTTAACGCAATAAAATCATCATCAAATTTTGAAAAACAATAGACTGCTTATGGAGAGAGAGAGAGAGAGAGAGAGAGAGAGAGAGAGAGAGAGAGAGAGAGAGAGAGAGAGAGAGAGAGATGGTAAAGAAAAAAAAATTAAATGTCAATTAGTAACTATTAATTGGAAAACAAAGAGGTTGTAAAGAGAAGTAAAAGTAAAAAATAAATATGACCAATATGGAGAACATTAAAAACTTTACACTGCAATAAAATCAACTGTTACATTCACTTAAAAAATTGAATCAATAATCAATAATTATACACAATCATAGCAATATATTTAAACTAAAAACTAATCAAACTCTAATTCATAACTAAAAAGATATGTTCTCATGTAATAATAGAAATTACATAAGAAATAAAGTTAGAAAATTTTAAAATCCCTTTTTTGACATTTCATTTAACTTTATATTTATATGTATGTATGTATGTATGTATGTATGTATATATAAATGTAATCTTCATACACAATTACATTTAAAAATCTAATAAACAATGCTACATCTCATTTAACACCTCTGTTATGAAAATCATTAGCCAGTAAATATTTGATAATAGTAAAAAATGTTATAAATAAAACTATGGAAAAAAAGTGATAAAACTAATTAGCTACTATCATTGTGAAGTAGTAGTCTATGATTTTACACATCTAAAGAAATGGAATATATAGAGTTTACTTAAGGTATATGTAAAGATTCACGTTAAAAAAAAGATATGTAAAGGTTAAAAAAATGTATATTCTATAAATAAATAAAAAGGTATATGTAAGGTTTTTATTAACTTAAAAGAAAATGAAAAATCAATTATTAACAACAACAAGAATAATAATAATAATAATAATAATAATAATAATAATAATAATATAGAGGTAATTACATTCCCCTTCCTTGAGGTTTGAAGAAATGACACTCTATCCCAAATTTGAAAGGAAACAATATTTCCACCCTTTACATTTGTTTAACCAAACTTTGTTAAATTAATATTAAAATATTGTGTACTAACCTGCCTGTACTTAAGGTAGATTCCAAAATTATCCTTAATTTTAAAATTAAATTCTCTTATTTTAAAATTTTAAATTAAAGTGTATTTCAAAATATTAAGTAATGTCTTTTGCTTCTTCTTTTTTTCCCCCTTTTCTTTTCCCAATGAGTTATGGAGAGATTTGTCATTTCAAATCTTTTGGTATTTTATAAATTTGTATTTTAATTCTAAAGTTATGAGTAATGTCTTTACTAAACATGGTTAAACATTTATAAACAGATTCTTAAATAAATTTAAAATATTTTGTTATTAATATAAACAAAATGGGAGAGTATTATTACTTATTACCCCAAATATATATAATAAGATCACCCTAAAAAAAATTATCTCGCGCAATGCGCGAGTCTGCGACTAGTTATTTATTAATAAATGAATAATGCTAAGGATACTGTTGTTCACAATCTTTTTCACATCTATTCATGTGATAAGTTGTAACTACAGTAACCTCACTTTCACATAATTCTATTCTTGACACTACTTTTATTAGCATTAAAGCAAGTTGTAGCAGATGGTAAAATTAGTGTCAAAACTGAAAATGAATAAAGTTTCCGAGTTAGCTACGAAGGGAACTGCAGGGTATAGCCTCAAGGTCTCAGTCAATGCCGCATGAAGATAATGCATTTGATCTAGTGTTGCATTAGTTATATTTGCCATGAAATCATCAAGGTTATCTCCATTGTCTTGACTGCCGGTGATGTCTTCCACTTCTTGCGCAACTTTTCCTGTAGTAGAGGGTTCTTGCAGAGCATATAGAGGAACCATGAGAGAGTGCTTGCACTTGTATCTTTGCCTGCGATCATAAAATTCAAAATTATGTCCCTTAGATATTGATCATTCATTTTGTATGGATTCCGTTTGCTCTCCACCAGAAACCTTGAAAGTATATCCTCCTTGTCATTCTGGAAATCATTAAATAAAATCATCAAGATTCAACTAAACCAATAGTCCAGATTATCAAAGCTAGTGGTACATCTCATTGTACCAAAGTCCTTTAAAAGATAGATAGCAATGGAAGTTACAAATAGTCAAATACATCCGGGGTTTCCCCAAATAGGCATTGTCAGTTTGTCACAAATTTAAAACTTACGCAATCTTGTTTCACTTCTAGTAGTTCCCTCTTGGTCCTAATTACTCCATGCACAAAAGCATCAAGGATTTTGATTTTCTTCTTAAGGGCAGCTTCGGAGCCAATATTAAGAAACCTCTTCAGCTTCCAGAATGGATCGACATAGCGCCAATAGACCAAGGCATTTGAATCATCAAATGCCTTCATGAATGCAGTTCCCTCTTTGCTTGACCGCTCCAAGCAATTCAATTCTACCCCAAACCCAACTTTGAAAATTGAATCCAAAGCGCATCTCATTAGTATGTCCTACAAATTTAGAAGGAAAAATATCTCACTATGTAATTCTTTTGCTTTTCTATAGTAAAATCAAGTGATGACAGCACACACTATGCGCTTGCTTCCTGTCTTGCTCGTTTATCTTTGCTAGTAAATTTCATAATTAGTAAAATTCAGCACTCTTTCTTCTCAAAACCATTAAGCATGTATTTAGGTGATTTGTAGAACAATTGCTAATACAAACTGTTTTATATGAATTTGCTTTAATAAACGTATGTGATGCACGTAATAGACTTAATTTAACATCTTACAATTAACAATTTCATATCCACATATTAATAAAATTAAAATTCATTCATAAATTTCTTCGATAGAAAAAATTTATCATTTCTATGTTTAGACCTTCATCTAAATCAACCAATTTCTTGTCTATTATCATATCAAACTCCAATTGCATCACAAATTTGTCTCTTCCGAAGCACATAGTAATATTAATTAAAACAACATGTCCATAATTTATTCAGAAAAAAAAAAAAAAAAAAAAGTTAGACTGAAATATTATTTTTCAGGAATAGAAACCTAGGACGCAAGACATGCTTTAAAGGTTAGTTAATTACTTACTTGCATATCAAAAGCCTGACCATCATCTGATAACTTGTGAACAACTCTAACCAGCTTAGTAGCGTTTCTCCTAAACACAGCAAAGCTATAATCTCTAAGCACTCTTGTGGAGAACTCAAAGCTCGCAAGCTTCCTCTGCTGCCGCCACTTGTCACCGTCCACGGCAAATATCCCCTGCCCAAAAAGATCAACCATGATATCCTGATTATACTTTCCTTTACAATACTTATCGAAATTGGTTTTTAAGATATGCTCGATGTTTCGTATGTCTGTCGTGTATGTCTGGCTTTGTCCCAGACCAAGGAGTCGGAAGGTTCGGTGTTTCTTTGCAGTTTCGGTATGCTAATCACAGAGTTTTCTGTAGTAGAAGAGCAGGTGGAAGACAGTGCCATGTACAGGCGGGTAGTTTGGGTTCTTGATTGATTGTCCGGTGAAAACTTTGAGTGCGATAATAGAGATGTTTAGGAAGAGAAGGAATAGTGAGAAGGCTATGAAGGTCAAGATGATGGTGAGGATATCCATAGTCTCTCTGTTTGTTTTACTTGTGAGTTGTGAGTTGTGACCAAAAGGATAAATAACATACTTTTAGTTTTATCTCATAATGTGTGAGAAGGACGATGATCGCGATTCATTAGATACATTTTCTATCGAAAGACTTATGTGGACAAGAAATTGGTTCAATCATATTTATAGTTTTTAATTTTATAACCTTAACAAATTGTGAAAGTTATCCAAAAAAAAAAAAAATTGTCACTATTCTATGATGTGAGAGATTTGTGCAACCTTTTCTCTGTCACTATTCTAAAAAATTATAAAACAATCACAAATAAATATATTATTGATAGTTGTTAGGGACATATTTCATGTAATTGGCTAATCCTTTAACAAAACACATTTTACTTGTAATTTGGTAGATTTAGGATGAGTTTAGTACTTCAAGAAACAAGTGTTCAAGTTAAGTATTAAAACCATGCAAGTCTGACCAAGAAACAAGTGAAGGAAGTACTGTTCATTAAAGCTCGATAGAAGTCTCGACAGAATACTTTCTATCGAGATTTAATTTTGAAGCTCGACACAAGCTGTATTTGTCAAGAATTACGAAATCAAACTTTTTAGATCTGATTACACGCATATTCCTATGTATTTGTGTAGGGTTTCTTTTTTTGAAACCCTAGACATATATAAAGATTATTTTGAAGGTTGTCACGCATGTGATTGTGTGATTGGAATGCAAAAAGTGACCTAGTTCATTATTCTCTCTGTAGAAGCTACTGTGTCTTTACGCCAAGGGTTTTATGATCAAGGAGCTTCCTGATCTTCATTGTTGATGAACTGAAGAACTTTGCAACCAATAATCTTCTTCAAATTGGCGAGTTAGTCACGTATTGGGATCCATGCATCATTGGTTAGTCAGGTACTGGGATTCGTGCATTGAACGGAGAGATTGTCGCTACAATACAAGTCCAATTGGGTATTGGGATAAGGGCTCAACTGTAGGTTGGTATTTCGGGATAGGCCAAAAGATTTGGTAAGATTCCTTATACTTGTAACCACTTGTGATTGATAATAGTGGATTCTTGATAGTGGGGGCCTTGAAATCACTCGACGGGGTTTTGCCTTGGTGGTTTTCCCCATTTGTAAACAAATCACCTATGTCAAATTTAATTTCCACTGCATTTAGTTATTTGGTGATTTGTTTGTGCTACCACGCCATTGCATGTAATTGAACTTAATTAATTAACTTGGGTAATTAATTAATTTGAAAAGGAGTCAATTCATTTTTGCCCTATCAATAGTGTTTCTTTTATTTGTAAATACTGTTTGATTAGAAATGTCTATTAGAAAATATGCATTTGGATATAAAAACATAAAAGAAAAAAAATTAATTGAGTCTCAAAAAGGATCAATAGATAATTTTTTTTTATTAGTAATAAACAAATTACAATACATATTTAGATGAAAATATCACAAATGAGCAAAAAATTCACCAAAAAGAGTTAGAAGATAATGAATTTATATAATTGCAAGATAACAATGAAAATAACCATAATGATGTTCAATTTTGCAATACAAAAAATCTTGATAATGAACTTCAAAATAATTTATAATGATGAAAATCTCATAAATGAAGAAGTTCACCAAAAATAGTTAGAAGATGATGAAATAGTACAATTGAAAGATACAACGAAAATAACCATAATGATGTTTGTGGAGTCAAAGAATTCGGCAACCCCGGCCCATTTTTATACTAGGCCCAAGGCCCACGCCGAGGAAGAAGGAATGTCCGAGGACGAACGAAGAAGGTCCACATTGCCAAGAAACATCGCCGAGGACAATCCTGTCCTCGACCAACCGAGATCATAGAAGGGAGAGGGGCACGCCATTAAAGGCAACCTCCCAGAACATCCCAAAGAAAAGGACAGGTACAACATATCAGCCATGGGAGCATGGTGGAGGAGCAATTCAAGGAAAAACTGTCACCTCCACATTAAATGCCCACAACTAACATCCTAGCCGCATTAATGAGGAAATGACATCTGAACAGTGCTGCCTTGGTTGCTGCAACTCACAGGAGGTTTGGTAAGGTGGCTGATGGGACAGGCAGTTAGGTATAGGTTTGGATGATCAACAAGTGGAAGGCAAAGATCGTTTAAAGAGGACTATATAATAGGAGAAACCCACCATAGAGAGAGGAGGGGAACAATCTGAAGAACTCCTGTAACCATTCTCATTCAATAATTACTAGAACAAAGCTCCTCGGATTGTGCCGAGGATAAACTTTCTTAGATAAATTCAGTTCATCTCTGTTTGATTGTCATGAGCGCCATATTAACTGTTGTCCATGCACTAAAGTCTAATTCTTTGGCCCACTCGGAAGTCCCTGAGGGAGGCGTTATCCATCAAGGGCTCCCCATGGAGCATAGGGGCAAGCAGCCAAGCTTGGGGCTCGGACTGCAGGGCAACCTCCTTTTCCTAACCCTAGTGCCCAATTCTCAACTGCTTGGAAGGTTGAAGGGCTTCATCTTCCTCCTGGGAGGAGCGAGATCTCCCCCGTCCATTGGCTCTTTGCCTTTGGATGGCATCTTCCTTTTTGGATCGGCGGACTCGAGCCGAGGAGTCAGGGTCTGCTGAGCAGAGGATGACCTAGTCTGCACAGGCAAAGGCTTGGGTGGAGGAGGAGGAACCTTGGATTGTTGCTTCCCCGGCATGTCCTTCCCCAGCTGGCCCTCAATCATGTCGAACAGGCTAGTTTGAGGTTTCCTCTTGATACCCATCTCGGCCTGAGAAGAAATCCCTTCTGACAAGATATCCGCTTCGGTCAAGTTGGGGTCACCTAGGTCACCAAAGAGGTCCTCGGGCGAATTGACTTGGTCGAAAGCGTCAAATTCGTCCTCAGACGGACCCAAATCAGCAACTTCTTCTTCTCTCTCTGCACTTTCTCCCTCGTCCTCTGCAACCTGATAGGATGAAGAAGGGCCTGACAACGGGACGCCCTCTGGGATAGGAGATCCTTTAGGGAGCAAGAACCCGTGCTCCGCTACAGTGATCTTGTGAAGCCGAGGATCTTTGGCTCTAACCACGTACTTCGGAGCCGAGAACGATTTCTGAATTGGGTCGTATCCAAGGATCTTGTGAGCAGCCCTAAGTTGGTTGTCGGCTTCGTTCACAAAAATCTCTGCCCTAAGGACGACTTCCAAATCCTTCTTGTTGACTAAATGAAAGTATCGTTCAAAAGCGTGTGGATATGCAAAAAAGAAAGCATATTCTTATTTGCAACCAAGCAATGCAAACTATGATAAAACCAAAGATCAAACCCTCTCCTACTCTAAATACCCCACCTGGAGTCCCCTCCTCTATCGGACAATGAAGGTCGTCGTGCCACTCCCCGGACACGATGAGAAAGTCCTTGTTTAACCTTTTGCTGGACTCAGGGAGGCACTAAATAAGCCGGATCTTATCATCTCTCGTCTTCATATAATAGGATTTACCCTTTAGGTGTTGGAGGTTGTAGCACCAGTTTATATCGTGGTGGGTTAACCTTAACCCCATTTTCTCGTTTAGAGCGTCCACACAACCCAAAATCCTAAACACGTTAGTGGCGCACTAGGTAGGGGCTAATCAGAAGTGCCTAAGGTAGCCCCTCATCACCAGCCCCATAAGAATTCTCATACCGCCTTCAAGGAAGGCGATTATGAGAATCACTACTTCACCCTCATTCCTCCTGATATGCCACTCCCCTTCTTCACGATACCTCAAATCTACGTTACTGGGTATCCTAATTTCTCCATTACCTCTTCAGACTCAACCAACTTTTTAAATCTACCCATCCCTAGGAGCGACTAAAAGACTCAGGGAAAAGCGAAAGAAAGAGAGGAACGAGAGGAAAAGAAACTTAGAAGGAAGAAAATATGAGTTAGGGAGAGAAGAAAACTTATAGAAATGAGGAAAAGCTCCTCGAACAGGCTTTTTATGCTGAAAAAAGACGTAAGTTTGGTTGGAGACTTGACCAAATTCAAGGTATGTGCGCAAGAACTCTTAAATGTAAAAGTAAAGAAGCAAATCGGTTCAAATGGGTATTTATGCCCCCAATTAAAATGGACCATGCAGGTTTCCCGCCCATAAAGGTGAAAAAATCTCCACCGTTAGATTACCATCACACCGTTGAACGTGGGGAGTACAGAGCCACCAGAATTTAATGAGGGCACGCGCCGTATACCAAAGTGCCAGAAACGTGCCTTAGACAGGTGAAGAGACTCTGGCACTGGCAGAGGACAAGACTTGACAAGCCATGACAAAGGCCCGAAGACATCAAAATCCTCTTCCCCGTCCGAGGAGCCTGACAGCAGGATTTTGAGGGGCTATTGTAGGGTCAAAGAATTCGGCAACCCCAACCCATTTTTATACTAGGCCCAAGGCCCATGCCGAGGAAGAAGGAATGTTCGAGGACGAATGAAGAAGGTCCACACTGCCAAGAAACATCGCCGAGGACAATCCTATCCTCGGCCAATCGAGATCATAGAAGGGAGAGCGGCACACCATTAAAGGCAACCTCCTAGAACATCCCAAAGAAAAGGACAGGTACAATGGATCAGCCATGGGAGCACGGTGGAGAAGCAATTCAAGGAAAAACTGTCACCTCCACATTAAATGCCCACAACTAACGTCCTGGTCGTATTAATGAGGAAATGACCTCTAAACAGTGCTGTCTTGGTTACTGCAACTCACAAGAGGTTTGGTAAGGTGGCTGATGGGACAGGCAGTTAGGTATAGGTTTGGATGATCAACAAGTGGAAGGCAAAGATCGTTTAAAGAGGACTATATAATAGGAGAAACCCACCATAGAGAGATGGGGGGAACAATCTGAAGAACTCTTGTAACCATTCTCATTCAATAATTACTAGAACAAAGCTCCTCGGATTGTGCCGAGGATAAACTTTCTTAGATAAACACAGTTCATCTCTGTTTGATTGTCATGAACGTCATATTAACTGTTGTCCATGCACTAAAGTCTAGTTCTTTGACCCACTCTCTACAAATTCATTGTATTAGGTTAGTTGGGTCTAAGTCCACTTATCCAGCAAAAGAAGTGCTCAAACCCAGTCCCTACAATGTTCAAATACATGCATTACTTATAGAATTTTACTAACAATATCTGTTACAATTGTTGCTTTTACAAAAAGAAGTTTTTTTAAATTAAATTTATAAAATCATATCTAAGATCAACAATGTCCTAAGAAAGATTAAGTGGATTAGCTATATTATTGAAAAACAAATGTCAGAAGAACTTGAATGCAAAAATTTAATTAGTCAATTTGCACCTCAAAAGGTAAGAAAAATATTTTTTAAATTAAATATATTATAATATAAAAATATTAATTATTTTAATTAATACATAAATATAAGCAGACTTTACTCTAATTGTCGTCATAGGCCCCAAAATGTCTAGGGCTGGCCCTGGCTTTAACCCCAATGAGGAGGATGTATTACGATATATATGCGTCATCATGCATAATGCTCTAACCCTGAGTAGGAGGATGTATATATCCCAATACACGAGATACTTTCTCCAATAATAAATTCATGTGAAAAAGATGTTGATCTAATCACTACTTATCACCTTAATAGATTGTGAAAATTGTTGCAAAAAAATGTTGTATCTATCATATATAATGTAATAAAAGTTGGAAATGTCATGTTGAAAATGAGAGTTTTCACATGTTCATAGTCAACAAAAAATTACACAAAAATGATAAAAATAACAACTCACATTTTAGCTCTACATGATGCATAGGAAAATGTAATATAATTATTTTATATACAAAATTTGCAGGTTAAATAGTGCATGTGTTATTTAAAAATATTTTCTATTTTTATGAGTTTTATTTAAGGAAATATATAATTTATTTTGCATTCAACAACAATGCATATATATATATATATATATATATATGTATGTATGTATGTATGTAACGCGTAATTTAATAAAACTATTTAAATTACATAATTATAATATTTTTTTTATATAAATGGAGAAAATTTTATTAATATGAATTTTTTTTTAAATATACCACAATAGATTAAGTAGTTTGAACATATACAAGAATATTAGGGAAAAAAAAATGCACACCCCTATTAAATGGAACATATGTAACATGTTACATTAAGTCTAAATTATTATATAAGTTTAGAATTGTAGCATTTTTTATTCTTTCCAAATATAAGTTAATTCCTATATTATTGAAAGTTAAATTTTAAGGAAATCTTTTGAATATTTATCATTTTTATTAATTTTTTTTTAGGGCTCATTTCTCTAATTTATAATGTATTTTCTGTTTGTATTTTTTATCCCAAATTTTAAAGAGTTTGGCCCAAATAGAATAAAATTTCGTACTTTTCAACCAAAAAATTAATTAATTTTTGAGCCAAAAACTTAAAAGGCAACGTACAAAAAGATATGATTTAAGGCCTAATTAGTCCAAAATTGACCAAAGTGGATCAAAATGGACCAAAGTAGACCGCAATAGACCAAAGGCAAGTTGTTAGCAAACTCACTACGTATTATAGAATAGATAGTGACAAAAGTCGTTAGCATTTTAAATTCCTAATATGGTGAAAGACAAAGATGAAGACAATCATTACCTTATCAACAATGGCACTTATTGGATATAGGCCCTCAAGGCTACATTCATGCTAATGGTGTAACTCATGAATGTCGACCGAAGTTTGAATACCAATCATAATCGTGCTAACAATAGATATATCTCTCATAGAGTTGAAGCTCACTAACAACCTATTTGGAAGCTCATCTTAATTCCCTATTTCCGTAGGTCCGGGCCCAGCGGATAGAGTATCACTATGATCACGCCCACGTAGAAGACGCCAACTTAGGTCACCCCCTTCTAACTATTTTTCATTCATAAAAAAAAAAGTAAAATAATAATAATAATAATAATAATAATAATAATAACAACCTATTTGGAAGCACACATTGCTTAGTATTATTAGGAATAATGATAATAAAGGTGAAACTCATAGACAACCAATGGTAAGCACATTTTGTTTTGTACTATTAGTAAGGGTTATAAATTTTATAAAAGAATTGCAACTCTTGATGGTAATTATTAAAAGGAAGATTTTAATGATTGATTGCTTGATCTAGATGATTTCTTTGATTCTATGGATATTCCTAAGGAGATAAAAATTCAATTCAATTTATGTAGGCTAAGCTGAAATGCCTTATATATTATTGGTGGAAAATCAACACAATTTTATATAATTCAATGACGTCAAAATTGAATTTGGTCGTAACCAAGGATTGAAAACAATAAACAAACAAAAACTTACAATTGAGTCATTGACTCTCTTTTTTGCCTTGGAATGAAGTGATGTTGTTATAAACAAGCCAGGCTGGTAGGCTTACTAATTGAAAAGTTCATACACGAGGAATTATATTGATCAATTATATTCAACATTAAGAGAAGATGATCAACAATACATAGTCAAGTTTTGAAGAAAATTATGAAGTAATTAAACTCATCCCCAACCTGTTTCCTCATAGGGGCAAGGAAAACTTGTGTGGGGCCGGCAGAATGGGGCAAGGCCAGGCAGGAAACTTTTACCATTCCTATAACCCAATCATACCAGCCATCCCAAATTACAATGAAAATGTGCAGGAGAAAAAAAGGTAAAATGATAGAAAATGATAGTTGTTAAAATAGTGGAAATGTATTCTTTGCAAATTTCAATTATTAACATTCTTTTTGGATCAACACGAAGCTTTATTCAAACCAAAGAAAACTTCTTGCATCAGCAGGGCAACAAGTAAAACCAGCAGCAAAGAACTGTTAACAATAACACCAGACTAACATCTCCCAACAGGCAACAACGGCAAGATACACAATCTACTCAAACTAAACACCATAGAGGAGACAAACTACAAAACAAACTCAAAACAACAAGAAAGCAATGAAAAGCCTAACTTTTCCACAAAATTACAAGCACTTCCACTTTCATATATTAGAATTTATGACAGTGTCCTAGTGTTAAATTACCAATTGTTCCAAAAACTTAAGCTATTGGGATATGGTAAATTTAATTATTTAATCACATAATTCAAACACTCCTCCTCACGCGTGGGCCGAAACTACCTATTAATAGGTGAGGCCCAACATGTAGAAATTTAAATGGGAGGTAGAGTGGAAGAGATAAGAATCGAACTCAGATCTCATACTCTGATACCATGTTAAATTACCGATTGTTCCAAAAGTTTAAACTATTAAGATATGATAAATTTAATTATTTAACCATACATATTTCTAACACTCCTTCTCACGTGTGGGCCGAAACTACATTTTAATAGGTGAGTGAAGGAGACATGAATCGAACTCAAGATGTCCTGCTCTGATACCATATTAAATTACCGATTAACCCAAAAGTTTAAACAGTTGGAATATGATAAATTTAATCATTTAACTACACAATTCTAACACCTAGAAGTTGCACAAAGATGGAAGCCTCTATCAATGTAAAGTGTGAACATTGTCCTGTAAGTTACATTTTTTGTATCATTAGCTAGTTTAAATCAGAAGAAGCGGAGAAGAGCGATTGAGACTATTTTGCTGTAGTAGAAGAGCTGGTCGAAGACCATGCCACGTATGGACGGTTCTTGATCGATTTTCAGGTGAAAACTTTGAGTGCGATAATAAAGATATTTAGGAAGAGAAGGAATAGCGAGAAGGTTGAGAAAGTCAAGATGATGGTGAGAATATCCATCTCTGTTTGTTTGACTTGTGACAAAGGGCAATTCATAAATAGTCCCGAAACAGTGGTCCGAGCTCTCACATAGGTAGCTTGCCCCTTATGTGAGAGCCCAGAACACCTGAAAGATTGCTCCAAGGCTACGTATGTTTTTTCCAAGGATAGGATAATTCTTACATGGCCCCGACGCCATCCCCCAGACTTTCACATAACATAGGTTTATCTCATAAAGTGTGAGACTTACAATCATGTGGAAACCATGATGAGCTATGAGAAGCATAGTGCATGAATCACGTTTCATTAGATTTAGATACCTTTTCTAATGATAGACTAATGTGAACAAGAAATTGCTCCAATAATATTTTATTAAAAAAAAGTTGTCAATATTCTATAATGTGGAAATTTTGTGCAACCTTGTCTCTATCATCAATCAATATACATAAGTAGAAACCTCATACGAGAGTGCATGCGGTCTTGCCAAGTGACGCTCTTACTTTGCATTTAGCCTTTTTTTACCTCTTTCATTAAGTTTTTCTATATTAATATGTGTTGTGATGATCCCAAGCGTTTTCACTTTTCAGTTTTCTATTAAAAAGTGAGAATACACAATTTCACCGATTTGCCAATATTTCATTTTTTTTTTCTTTTTTGATGAAGTTTCATACTTTTCTCACAACCCATAATTTTGAGAGAAGTTTGTGTTCTAAAAATTTTCTTAGCACAATCCTTCATACGATCCCATTATTTTTTCAAAGAAGACCTTTCTTTTAAAGAAATTGTTTAATGCAATTCTTCTATGTACAACTCTCTCTTCTTCCCTTTCCCTTCCCTTACTTTTTCCTCACTTCTTTCCTTTTCATCTCCCTTACAACCAAACAGGATATTAGTTTCCAAATTCAGCTAATAAAAAAAAGTGTTTTGAGGATACTAATAAAAATAGTTTGAATTTGGTAAGAATGGAGTGTAAAATTCATGTTTTACACCATCCAATAAGAGATGTCATATAAGCTTTTTACTTAAAACTCAGTACATCGTACCACAATTAATAACATTTTAATAAACTTCCAATTTGGTTGATCTTTCAGATGAGTATTATAATTGATTGAGTGTGGTTGTTTTTATTCTTTAATACGTGATAAGATGATGTGGCATGTTGGAATTGGAGGGTGTAAAACTTGGGTTTTAAACCACATCCTTATAAAATTTAATCTTTAATAAAAATACGTAAAAAACATGTTTAATTACCGTTTTAGTCTTTAACACTTGTACTATGTATCGAAATGGTTTTTAACATCTTAAACGTGTCAATTTTGTTTCTAAACTTTTGGTATTGTGTCAAAATAATCCTTATTATTAAGCGGTACATGAAAAGAATTGATGTATCTAACATTAATATCAAAATAATATTTTTATACCATCTAAGCTATCCTTTGAATTATCAAGTGTCCTTAATTAGAAAATAAAACAAAATATTTGAAAATATATTAATTGCATCTCCATAAGTAAATGAGATGTCATTTTATTAGTAGAAATTGAAAATTTCTTTTCATTTCTTTTCCTCTGCTTTCTTGGCAACCAAATGGGGTTTAAGTCTTGACTTTTTAGTTAAAGTGCTCATGAACAACATAAAAAAAAACTTACTATTTACCTAATTTTAAAATGAAAATTATTAAAAAAAAAAAAAAAAACAAAACAAAAACAAAACAAAAGCCAAATGTCAATTTTTTTACATTATCATTTTTTTAAGAAGTTAAAGTTATTACCAATTATATTATAAAAATCTTGTAAACTAACATGGTAATGAATATAATTCGTGTCATGTCAACATGGTAATAAATCAATTTCCTAATTATTTTTCTATTTTGTGTTTAAAAATTGATACATTCATTTAATAAAAGTAGTGTGTAACCTCGTGCATATGCACATGTACATTTAAAAACAATCACAATTATATATATATATATATATATATGATTTAGAATCTAATTGGATCTAGACTCTTTGGTTTTTGTACAAAATAACTCATTTGCTACAAAAATTAAAATATTAGATGAGATATATGGCGCAAAATTGACCTCCAACTAAATTTCAATTTAAAATCTAATTGAATTTAAATTCTTTGATTTTTGCACCTAATAATTCACTTGACACACAAATTTAAAAATTAGAAGAGACACGTGGTGCAAAATTATACTCCAATTTAGAATTAAATTAAATTTTCTATCAGTTTTGGCTATATATATATATATGTGTGTGTGTATAGCAACCTACCATCACTCTATTTAAAATTACATGTTGTTCATGAAATCACAGTCCCATATATGGCACTTTTTTAGGAGCCACTATCTCATCAAAAAAACCATTTCATAAAAAATAAAAAATAAAATGTTAGTATATTGCAATGTATTTAGAATGGTGAGTCGATGTCCATCGGTATTTGGAATCAATGTTTAAAAATTAAAAAAAAACCTTAAATTGGACACGTGGCGCAAAATTAGACAACAATTGGAATCCAATTTAGAATCTAATTGTATTTTCTCTTAGTTTTGGCTTTAATTTTATATATAGAATGGTTATTGGCCTGTGTGTTGCACAATTTGTTTTGGTATGATCTTTTTTGGTAAATATTATGACAAGAGAACATTTTTTTGGGAAAAAAAAACTTCTTTCATTTTTATGTAGTGATTTTAAAAAATACAATGAAGGGTTTTAAGATTAAATTTTGTTCATTTTATGAAATACATTTATATAAAATAAAACTCATAAAATGCATAAGACATATGTAAAGGTATAATTCATGACTATGCATGAAAGTTATTGTATTTTTTTTAATTTCTATTAGCTAGATCACATTTCTTAAATAAGCTGAACAATCACTTCATCACCATGTTATGCACACTGACGGGACTGACGATACCGTCTAGCATGGACGTCCTCATTCCTGGACGACGACACCATTAGGAATGACGAAGTGACCTTTCACATTACTGACGAAAACATCCAGGTCATTCAATGCAGTCAATTAAACCCAGAAACGGTTACAAGTCCAACTGTGTGGACCGTTGGAGCATATTGATGCCACATTACACCACCTCAAGCGTTACCAAGAGGAGCATTAAGACCTCCATAACTACCCCAACGGCTAGAAGCCATGAGAGTATATAAAAGACCACCCATTGCTAAGAACAAGGGACATAAACACTAAGAGACTTTTTATCTTTACTTTGTCCAGTTTCAAATAGTATTGTGTATTGACTTTGGCATCGGATGCTTTGTGGCAGGCACCACACCGGTGATCGGAGATTGTTTCCATCTGACGATTGACTGGCGAATTTACGATCTATCAGTTTGGCGCCGTCTGTGGGGAACGACATTTTCGTGTTCCGACTCGAAAAGGTAGTTTCCAATCAACTATTACTTTCAGATGGAATCCAACCAAGATTCCGCAGCCTTAGCCCAGCAGGTTCAAGCTCTCACAGCTGCTGTCGAGGAACTCACCAAGCAAAATCAGGAGATGAAACTACAGATTCAACAAGAGGAGAATCGATCCAAAAACAACATAGAGGACGAGGGAAATAGCCACAGGAGAGATGATCATCTAAGGCCTACTACTCCAGGAGACCAAAATTCAGATCTTCTTCAGGAAATGAGGAGAGAGATGGACGAATTGAAAAATGCCATCAGGGGAAAGACAGACCAGAGCGTGGGCAAATTGGTAAGGGCAATAGACTCGCCTTTCACAGTCACAGTCTTGGGATGCCCAGTACCGTCGAAGTTCAGGCTGCCACAACTGGAACCATTTGACGAGCTCAAGGACCCACAGGATCACCTCAACACCTTCAAAACGACTCTAGGGCTCCAGCAGCCCCCTGACGAGATAATGTGCCGTTCCTTTCCTACTACCTTTAAAGGAGCTGCAAGAGAATGGTTCACCAAGCTGCCAACGTCATCCATTGACAATTTCGACCAATTGAGTAATGCCTTCTTACGGCACTTCATTGGGGGACAGCGTCCCAAGAGGCCAGCTGATTATTTGCTTACCATCAGACAAGGAGAAAAAGAAACCCTGCGGTCCTACATTAAGCGCTTCACTAGGGAGACCCTAGAGGTGGACGAAGCAGACGATAAGGTGCAGCTGACGACTTTCAAAGCAAGTCTAAAGTCCAGGGATCTCGTGGCTTCACTAGCGAAGAACCCTCCAAAAACGATGGCAGAAATGCTCATAAAAGCGCAGAAGTACATGAATGCTGAGGATGCATTAGCAGCCATAAGGGATACAGAAAAGCCAGGAGATAGAGGAAGGAAGGAGGACGAACGTAGGGGACAGAAAAAGGGAGTGCTCAGATCGTTGGACTAATGACGGTAACAGAAGGAGAGACGATAAAAATCCAAGGACGGTAAAACTTACTCCTCTTATTATGCCTGTTGATAAAATTTTAACGCAGATTAAGGACGAACATTACCTTAAATGGCCGCGGCCATTGCATTCGTCTCCTAATGTCCGCGATAAGAATAAGTATTGCCGATTTCACAAGGATCATGGCCACTATACAGAAGACTGTCGGGACTTGAAGGAACAGATAGAGGAGTTGATAAGGAAGGGGAAATTACAGAAGTTCGTGAAGAAGGGAGAATACAGCAAATTTCAAGACGGAAATAAAAACCAGCACGAGTCCTCGTCCAAGGACGGTAGCCGCCAATTCCAACCACCTCAGAACGTGATCGGGGAGATACAGACGATCACAGGGGGACCCATAACTGAGGGGTCGTTCAAGTCCCTCAGAAAGGCATATCAAAGGCAAGTGAACATTGTCTACATGATACCTCCGTCCAAGCTGCGACAGACGAATCAAGATATGTCTTTCAATGAAGCAGATGCCAAAGGAGTGAAGCAGCCCCACAATGACCCGTTAGTCATAATGCTGACCGTAGAAGGGTTCAACACCAAAAGGATCCTTGTAGACAACGATAGCTCGGCAGATATCATCTACCTCCCAGCATTTCAGCAACTCAAGTTAGATCCAAGGAAACTGTGCCCCTTTGACACCCCTCTTGTCAGTTTCAGTGGAGACAGAGTATATCCCAAGGGCATAATGACGTTGACAGTAACGGTGGGGACCTACCCGAAGCAACTAACTCGCCAAATAGACTTTTTAGTGGTAGACTGCCCCTCGTCTTACAATGTGATTATTGGGAGACCCACGCTCAACAAATGGAAGGCAGCCACGTCCACCTACTGCCTGAAGGTCAAGTTCCCAACAGACAACAGGATTGGAGAAGTAAGAGGCGATCAAGTCTTAGCCAGAGAATGCTATCAGGCCGTCTTGGCCGCAAAAGAAAACCATACTTGGACGATTGAGGAGAAAGAAGAAGACAAAATAGAAGCTTTAGAAACAGTGAAGCTGGACGAAGAAGAGGACACCAAGACGACGAGGATAGGGACGACGCTAAGCCCCGAGATATGGTCAAGGCTAGTCCAATTCCAAAAAGAGAACCAAGATATCTTCGCATGGAGCCATGAGGACATGCCCGGTATATCCACAGAAGTCATCCAGCATAAGCTGAACGTAGATCTAGAGAAGAAACTCGTCAAGCAGAAGAGAAGGGTGTTTGCTCCAGAACGAGATCAAGCCGTCACAGACGAGGTAAATAAACTGCTAAAGGCAAGATTCATCCGGGAGGTCTACTATCCTGATTGGCTCGCAAACGTCGTCCTCGTTAAAAAAGCGAATGGAAAGTGGAGAATGTGTGTGGACTTCACGGACCTGAATAAAGCGTGCCCGAAGGATAGTTTCCCTCTACCGAGGATTGACTAACTTGTGGACTCTACTGCCGGACATAAGTTGTTAACATTCATGGACGCCTTCTCGGGATACAACTAGATTAAAATGGCTGACGAAGATCAAGAAAGGACTGCTTTCATCACAAACCAGGGGCTGTATTGCTATAAGGTAATGCCCTTTGGATTGAAAAATGCAGGTGCTACATATCAGAGATTGGTGAACAGAATATTCAACAAACAGATAGGCAGAAATATGGAAGTATACGTGGATGATATGCTCGTCAAGAGATAAGAAGAACTTGCCCATTTGGACGACCTCAAGGAGACATTTGCTACCCTCAAGCAATACCAAATGAAGCTGAATCCTAGTAAGTGTGTTTTTGGTGTAGCTTCAGGAAAATTCCTGGGATTTATGGTGTCCCAGAGAGGAATAGAGGCAAACCCGAAGAAGGTACAAGCCATAATCAACATGGCATCACCCAAGACCGTCAAGGAAGTCCAGAAGCTTACTGGAAGGATCGCAGCCCTGAATAGGTTCGTCTCTAGGGCTACGGACAAATGCCTGCCTTTCTTCAAAACCTTAAAGCAAGCTTTTGTTTGGACGGACGAATGCGAAGCAGCCTTCCAGGAGCTCAAACGCTACTTGAGTAATCCGCCCCTTCTAAGCCCGTCCAAAGAAGATGAGAACTTATATCTGTATTTAGCAGTATCAGATACGGCCGTCAGTGGAGCCCTGATCAGAGAAGAAGGCAAAAAGCAGCTTCCGGTTTATTACGTCAGCCAAGCCTTCCAGGGGGCTGAGCCCAGGTATCCGAAGATTGAGAAGATTGCACTTGCGTTGATCGTGGCCTCCCGAAAACTAAGACAATACTTCCAAGCAAATCCCATCCTGGTGATGACAGACCAACCCATCAAAAAGTCCATGAACAGGCCTGAAGCAGCTGGAAGAATGGTCCAATGGGCAATTGAACTCAGCCAATTTGACATCGAGTACCATCCCAGGACAGCCATTAAAGCACAAGCCTTGGTGGATTTCATCGCCGAGTTCACTTCCCCGAATGAGGATAATCACGCCGATGAGGCCGAGAGATGGACGATACAGACCGACGGTTCGTCAGCTCGAAATCAGGGGGGAGTAGGGGTCGTCATAGTCACCCTAGAAGGAAAAGTACTGAAATACGGTGTTCAGCTAAAATTCCCGACCACCAACAACGAGGCAGAATATGAAGGGATTCTGACGGGATTGAGACTCGAAAAGGTGCTTGGGGCTAAGAACCTATTAGTCCAAAACGATTCAAAGCTGGTAATAGGGCAGGTCTAGGGAGAATATGAAGCGAAGGAAGAAAGAATGCAGAAATATCTCAAACTGACGAAGCGTTTAGCTCAGGAGTTCGATAAAGTGGAGTTCGTACAGATACCGAGGAGCCAGAATATGGAGGCAGACGAAGTCTCGAAGATAGCCTCGTCAAAAGATGGATCAATGAACATGGACCTGAAGATGGAAATCCAGAAATACCCCAGCATTGAAGAAGTTCCAACGTTCTCAATTCAAAACACAGATAGCTGGATGACGCCCATCATATCCTTCCTCCAGGACAGGCACCTCCCCCAGAATACAGACGAGGCTAGAAAGATTAAAAAGAGGGCAGCCAGATTTACAATTCTCAACGACACCCTCTACAAGAGGGGCTTTTCCATGCCCTACTTGAAGTGTGTTAGTGAAGATGAAGCTAAGTACATCCTGGAAGAGATACACGAAGGAATCTGTGGAGACCATGCTGGCCCTAAATCCCTGGTAAGTAAAGTTCTTCGAACAGGTTACTTCTGGCCCACTATACAGGTGAACGCAATGCAATTCGTCAAGAAATGTAACAAGTGCCAACGGTTCGGGAATGTCCAGTGACTTCCGGCAGAAAGACTGACGACGATAATGTCCCCATGGCCATTTGCACAATGGGGAATCGACATCGTTGGCCCACTGCCCCTAGGTAAAGGTCAGGTAAAATTCTTGCTAGTTTCTATTGATTATTTCACGAAATGGGTTGAAGCAGAGCCACTGGCGACCATCACTGAAGCAAAAATCCGAAGCTTCGTGTGGAAGAATATAATTTGCAGGTTCGAGATTCCAATGACGATAATATCAGATAACGGACGACAATTCGACTGCCAAGGCTTCAAAGATTTTTTCTCAGGACTGGGAATCAAGAACCAGTTCTCATCGCCAGGACATCCACAGGCAAACGGACAGACGGAGGTTACAAACCGTACGCTACTAAAGATCATAAAAATTAAGCTGGACGACGCGAAGGGCGCATGGCCAGAAGAATTGCCCAATGTCTTGTGGGCCTACAAAACAACAGCTAGAACCTCGACGGGAGAGACCCCCTTCAGGCTCACCTACGGGACTGAAGTAGTAATCCCGGTCGAAGTAGGAGTAACCAGCACCTGGCGAGAAATGTTCAACGAATGAGCCAATAATGATCGTCTACAAGTCAACCTAGACTGTCTAGATGAAGTAAGGGACAAAGCTTACAGTAGATTGACAGACTACCAGAAAAGGATGACGGATTATTACAACAGAAGGGTGAAACTCAGAAGGCTCGACATTGGCGACCTCGTCCTGCGCAAAGTGACCCCGGCGACCAAAGATCCTACTCAAGGGAAGCTCGGCCCCACAGGGGAAGGACCTTACCAAGTCGTCCATTACTCCAGGCAAGGTAGTTACCACCTGGAAACCCTGGACGGACAAAGACTCCTGAGGCCATGGAACATTGAACACTTGAAAAAATACCATCAATAGAAGTAACCTTTAAATGTATTCATTATTGAAACCAATAAAGATGTTATCCAGCATATGTTTCTCTGTGACCAGGTCTATTCAATCATAAGTCATAAACAGCCAAAAGTGGCTAAGTAACAAGATTCCGCCTTGACGGAAGTAAGTTACTGACAATCATAAAACTCTTTAAAAGGGTAGAAGTACAGCCAAAAGTGGCTAAGTAACAAGATTCCGCCTTGACGGATGTAAGTTACTGACGATCATAAAACTCTTTAAAAGGGTAGAAGTACAACCAAAAGTGGCTAAGTAACAAGATTCCGCCTTGACGGATGTAAGTTACTGACGATCATAAAACTCTTTAAAAGGGTAAAAGTAAAAGCCAAAAATGACTAAGTAACAAAATTCCGCCTTAACGGATGTAAGTTACTGACGACTACAAAACCCTCTGAAGGGTACAAGCAATGGCTTAATAACTAGATCCCGCATATAACGGAGGTAAGTTATTAACAATGACGATTCATACAGGTTTAAAGGACGGACCCTATGTAGATATGCATATCGCATGGACGAGGGAAGCCAATACATCACAACCAACGGTCATACAAACACAACTACAAGTAAGTACGCAGATGTAAGTTAAATTAAAACCTAAAAGCAACGGGTAAATGACAAGTGTTTTTACAATCAAAGACCCATAAACACTGGGCTAAAAACATTGTTCTGAAAATAGATTAATTGTTCGAGAATTAGATAAAATAAAACAAACCCAAAACACGATGGGCATCCAAAAAGAAAGACAAAAAATTTCTAAGTATCAGGTTCGAGCGACATCATCGTCAGCAACAGCTGCGTCAATGGAAGCCTCGTTAGCAGGAGCACCGTCAGCTGGAGCATCGTCAGTAGGAGCATCCACAGAGGCCTCAGGCTCGGAAACAGAAGGTCGAGCAACCTTGTCTGCAGCCATTTCTTGGTCCACTTCCTCCAGGTCCAGCCCCTCCATGTTCACCCCCGAAGGGTGCTTCACGAGGTATCTCCTCAGAAGCTCGAAACCCTTAAAATACCAACTAAAGAGCACAGTATTGTACTCGTCAGTGGTTTGAAAGGCCTCGACGGACCTGGCAGCTATGGTCTTGAGACTTTCCCTGGCCCCGAGGAGCTGCTCGTCCTTCTCCTTAGTCAATTGGCGCTCAACCCGGAGGTCGTCATTCAACTTCTTAATCTGCTCCTTCAAAGTGTTGGTCTCACCCATGGAGGCAATAAGGTCTTTCTTCAACGTCGAATTCTCTGCCTCTAAGACCTCCATTCTAGATGTCATGGACGCCACCTTGGCCTCCTGAGTAAAATACTCAGAGGAAAGATATAGGCTCTCCCCCAACACCTGAACAAGCTTGTGAACATGACGAGCTGCAACCTCATTAATAGGGACGCCAGACAAAGCCCTCAAGTCTGCAGACGTCACTGCCTCGTGGGCTTGCTCCACAGCCATCTTCTCGTCATTCCAAAGGGTTGACGGGCGAGAGGTAGCTTTCTCCGTTTCCTTTTCAGACAGCCGCGGCCTTTTAGAGACAGGAGTGCCGCCTATTTCTTCCACGGACGCCGTAGGAGAAGCCGTCCTCATCGTCTCACCCCCGGAGACAATTGGACGAACAGAGGGAATTGGAGCAGCATGACCTCCCTTTCCAGTGACTCGCACTGTCTTCTTCCCTAAGTTCGACAGGGGCTCATCTTTCTTAGATCTCATCTTCACGTAAAGATCTTTGTTGAATTTGATCGTCATTTCTGCCAGAAGGGAATACTTGTAAAAAAAAAAAAAAAAAAAACTCGGCCCGACGAATTGAACACTTACTCTTTTTTTCAATCTCAACTTGGCGCAAGACGAAGGAAGAGGGGTCTGGACCAAGATTGTAAAAGGCAAGAGTCTGAGGATTCACCAAGTCGTCCCAGCTCTCAATCGTCTTGGTGTACTCGATTGCCTGCTCAACCCGTGCCTTATACTTGCCTTTAAGTACAGGTCGTCTTTTCACTACAAAAAAAAAATAAAATAAAAAAAAAGGGGAGTAAGAGGTTAGTGACGGTAACAAATTCAGAAGAGCTAAAGTAACAAAAAGGAATACTGACGCACCTAAAGTCGGGGTTCCCCACCGATGAAGCAACCTCGGAACGTCACCCCAATCCTTGCTGGAAGGGGTCTCAAAATCGTCCCCGGACACAAAGAAAAATCTTGATTTCCAGTACCTGAAGGACGAAGGTAACCCTCTAACAATCCTGGTCCTCCTCTCCCAGGGTACCAACTCATAGTACCCATACTCTTTGGATCCTTTCAAACGGTATAGGTGGACGAGTTCACTTACTTTGATCATATCCCCGTTAGCAGCCAACCATATCTCCATACAGTTAACCACTATCCTCCACGAGTTAGGCATTAGCTACCCTGGAGCAATCCCAAAATGGTTTAAAATTTCCATCAGGAAGGGGTGGACGGGGAATCTAAGGCCGCAAGTGAAGGCGGCCTCGTAGAAGCACACCTTACCTGGAAAGAAATGACAAGCTCCTTCCTCGTCATTGGGTCGACGAACTCGAACCCTCTTCGGAAACTGAAACCTATCCCTAAATCTACCAACCGTGTCAACGTCCAACCCACAGATCTCATCCAGAGCATGAAAAGCCCTAACCACTTGAGGACTAGAGACGGCAGTATCTCTCTCCACTGGATCACCGCTAGACGACAACCCCGTATCAAGATCGCTGGACCTAACCTCAGACATCGTCCTTCTCTCTCTCTCTCTTGACCCTCGAACCAGTCAATTGATTGCCGTATTAAAGGCAACAATTCAGCCAATACTACGCTCAGACCACTACCCTCAAAAACAAAACCTTCAAGACCTGGAAAAGTACCTAAGGACCCCCCCTAAACGTGTGAAAAGAAAAGAAACCGAGGGGCAAACGACTTTGACCTCAAGGTTACTGACCATGAAAAAGCCCAAAAGGAAACGCAGGGAAGAAAATAGAACTAAAACCCAGAAGATCGAAAGCAAATAGAAAGAAACAAAAAGAAAGGAAAAAGAAGGAAATCAGAAATACTACCACAGCAAAACAAAAGAAAAAAAAAACGAGAAAAGAAGAGTAGCGTACCTTGAACAATGGCGGACCAAGGAAACACTGCCAAACAGCACACCAATTCGAAGAGGAGAAGCAGGAGAAAGCCAACAGAAGAGAAGTAATGATTGAAGATTTTCAAAATATGAAAAAGAACATAAGGAGAAAAAGAAATCAAAAACAAAGGCTTGAAAAACGAAAAGACCAGCGGGAAACCCAATAGTTGAAGCATTAACTCCACCAGTCAGCACACGCCACGTATGCCACGATCCGTGGAACGCCGCCACCTCGCACTTAATACGGAGCAGAACCCCAAGAGTCATTCGTAACATGTAACCCTTCACATTTTGTGATCGTCAAAAGATATGACGAACGCAGAATCGGGGGGTAACTGACGGGATTGACGATACCGTCTAGCATGGACGTCCTCATTCCTGGACGACGACACCATTAGGAATGACGAAATGACCTTTCACATTACTGACGAAAACATCCAGGTCATTCAATGCAGTCAATTAAACCCAGAAACGGTTACAAGTCCAACTGTGTGGACCGTTGGAGCATATTGATGCCACATTACACCACCTCAAGCGTTACCAAGAGGAGCATTAAGACCTCCATAACTACCCCAACGGCTAGAAGCCATGAGAGTATATAAAAGACCACCCATTGCTAAGAACAAGGGACATAAACACTAAGAGACTTTTTATCTTTACTTTGTCCAGTTTCAAATAGTATTGTGTATTGACTTTGGCATCGGAGGTTTTGTGGCAGGCACCACACTGGTGATTAGAGATTGTTTCCATCTGACGATTGACTGACGAATTTACGATCCATCACACGTAATCACTGGAATGTTGTTAGTTAGTACATGATTGCCTAATAAACAATATTGAGTAAAAATTATTTTAATTCTATTTAAGAAATTTTTTGTGAAATTCTCATTTTCTTGTCCATTTTTTTAATCTAATAGATTTAATTTTTCATGTTAGTTTAATTGAATAGTATTGTGTTTATACGTTTTTTTCTTAACTACAATTGATAATTCACAAAATGAGTAAACAACTTATTGAGTATTGCAAAAGATACAAATATGAACATTAACATGAGCATGAACATGAAGGGAGATTTCTATTCATTTTCTTGAAGAAAAAATGTACTTACAGAAAATTCCAAACTTTATTAGGTAAAGAAGAATCAAAGTTATAGATAGCAAAATCAATAAACCAAAAATTTTAGGAGCCTAAGAGGAGCCATTTCTCATTTGAAACAATCCAAAACTAATGGGTACTTCATTTGAGCATATGTGAAAAAGGCATATACATACTACAAATGGTAAAGGAGAAAGAAAAAGTTGCTAATCCCTTTTAATATGGTTAATTGCTTTGCCTCAATCAGTCGCCCAAACAACATACTGCTTATTCATACTACAACCACAAATGACAATGCAGCATTAGCCATCTATAATTGCTAATCTGAAAGTACAGAATTCTTTAATAGCTCTACCTTCGTTTCTTTTGGCTAATATGTCTTTACTAAATCAAAATCAAACCACAAAAATCATATAAGAATCACCAAATTAGAGTTTATAAATATAATTAAATTTTTAAAAGAAATCTAGGCACAATTGCACAAAAATTCCATGTAACTAAGTCACACTTAGGAATATTGGACCATTTTTCCTTTGTATAAACAGGGGGTCCGAATGGGATGAGGGGGCTAACAATTTTCTCTCCAAAACATTTATTGTAGGAACATAAAAGTTTTCCATTATAAACTTTTCACGATTAAAGAACATGACTTGCCAACTAATCAAACTAGAGTTTTTAGTACCTACAGCAATTTCATAACATCAAAAACAAACCCCAGTGTATACAGTGTCAAATTCCATAGTCTCCTGTTACATCAAATGTGTGTTTAATTTTTCTCGCAAAGTATTGAATAGTAAAGCTTCTGGGCCATAGTCTCAGTTACAACTCTCAATCATGTTGGACTTGGATACACCTATCAACACCATATCATTATGAGATGCAAAAAAAAATATGGAGTGTACACAACGTTTAGTGTGGATGGGAAGAAATTTCATCATATTCCAATTGGTTAGGTTAGTAAGGGACCTATTCCAATTTAATGATCCTAGAATTTTGTATACAAGTAATAATCAAGGAACTTCTACCTAAAATAAGTCAGACTTTTGGCAAGAGAGAAAATTGATGTCTAGACAAATCAAGCTAAGGTCGACCAAAATGGACCATATTCTTAATTTCTTTTCTCTATTTGTTCCATGTACAAGACTTATAGTTAATGCTTGGCGTATAAAAGTTGAACATCTTATCTAAAGTCCATCCTCTGAAAGTTTGAGAAAAAATTCATTTAAACCAACACAATATATAAATTATAAAGGAATCAAAGAAAAATTGTCAAAAATAATGAAAATTTAACCTATGCTTAAATTCTTATAAGGATGAACACAATAGCAGTATCCTTATTTAAAAAAAAATAAAGATAAAAAAAAAAAAAAAAAAAAATCTATGCTTATTTTGTATGTACGATAAAGTCCTATCACAAAGTTTTTAAAAACTCATGTTGATTAGTGATTAGGAGTTATAAATGAATAATCATCTATATATATATATATATATATATAAGCAGAGATCTCATGCAGGAGTGCATGAGATCTTGCCAAGTGACACTCTAATTTTGCATTTAGCATTTTTTTTTACCTCTTTCATTAAGTTTTTTTTTATTGTTACCCAAAAGTTTATATTAACTTATTTTACTGTTATCTCAGTAGTCTCTCATTAATTTCCTAAGCTAACAACACACATTTTTCTCTTTTTCATGTCTTTTAGCATGCCCACCATTTTAATATTTTTAAAAAACTAAAAAAATAATAATTAAGGACTAATAGTAATAACTAACCAGATAAGGCCTTGGAGAGAGATAGAGAGACACAAAAATGTTGTGAATTGTTAAATAGAACGCATTGTTTCACTACAAAATCAAAATGCATTGTTTCACTATAAAAGACCTAAGACTGACAAAACATTTGAAAGAGAGAGAAAGAGAAATCTGAGGGGCTGTCGCCTTTGTCATATTGGTCTCCCACCACCATCAAGACGCTGAAACCCCTATGGGTATTTTTTTTTTTTTTCTTTTTAATTAGGGGATTAAATATGATTTAGGTTTGGGTAATTTGGTTGAATAGTTTTTGTTTTGGATATATAAGTAGAGAGAATATTTAATACGCAATGTAAAGCTATATTCTACCATGGTTTTAAATCATCTATAAGACACGTGTAGGAACGAAGCCAGAACTTTGAATTAGGGGGGGCGGTTTTACTGTTGGCTCTGTGGAGTGATCTTAACCTCTGATTCTGCTACTTAGCTGCTAAGATTTTTTTTTAATTTTTTTTAATTTTTAGGTAAGAACAAAATTATTTTTGTTTAGAATTTTTTTTAAAATGCAGGGTTATTTATTTTGGATAAAATTAGTTAATTGAGCTTAATTTTGTTTTTAGTTTTACTCGTAATTTTTGTTGTTGAGGTTTTTTTTTTTTTTTTTTTTTTTGGCTTGTATATTTTTTTTTTAGATTTTGGATCTATAAATTTTTTAATACTCACTAAAATGAGGAAAATGCTACAGCTGCAAGTTTTTTTATAAATTAATTATGTAATAAATGGTTATTGGTAAGCAAAAAAATGATGGGAGTGGTGTGCCCATATGCGAACCAATAAGAATTTGCTGCCAAAAAGATTTGTAAAAATGTTATAAAAAAGTTTGTGAGTATAGTAATACTCTTAGAAGAATCAATAATATTGTTAAAGAGAAATAAAATGTAATTTTATAGAACAAAATTGTTAAAATTAATACACATATATATAATAATAATAATATATATATATATATATTTTTTTTTTAATTTAGGGGGGGCCATTGCCCCCCTGGTCTAAGGGGAGTTCTGCCCCTGGACACGTGCATATACACATGCCCACACCATGTTTTAATGTCGCACTATCAATGAGTGGAAGACAATGAGAGAGTTGGACATACTTTTATTTCATACTATTAAATATGTGAACACAACACAAATTATTTGATTTTCATGGTCCCGTTACTCTTTTACATTTATTTTTGGTCTCATGTTGTAAAAATAAAAAATAAAAAAAATAAATCTTACCTTGAGAAGGCTATAAATATGCAGTGAAACAACAATTATAAATTGCACACACATAACCATTATAATTATTCAGTTCAAGGAATGAGTAAAAAAAAAAAAAATTGGAGGAATATTATAGAATAAAAGTTGTTACAAAATGTCTCTCTCTCTGATATCTCATGCGATAGTGCATGAGGTCCTGCTAAGTGGCACTCTAATTTTGCATTTAGCCTTTTTTTACCTCTTTCATTAAGTTTTTTTTTTTTTAATTTTTTATTGTTACTCAAAAGTTCACATTATCTTATTTTACTGTTATCTCATTAATATCTCATTAATTGCCTACGCTTGCATTACACCTTTCACTATTCTTCATGTCTTTTAGCATACCCACTGTTTTAGCATTTTTTTTTAAATAAAAATAAATAATAAGTAAGGACTAATAGTAATAACTAACGAGATAAAACTCTAGAGAGAGATAGAGAGACACAAAAATGTTGTAGATTGTTAAATAAAATGCACTATTTCACTATATTACCAAAATAAAAGACCTGAGACTAACAAAACATTTGAAAGAGAGAAAAAGAGGAATCTAAGGGGTCACCACCTTCGTTATACTATCCTCCCACCAACATCAAGACACTGAAACCCCTATGAGTAATCTTTTTTTCTTTTTAAATTAGGGGCTTAAATATGATTTAGGTTTAGGTAATTTGGTTAGTTAGTTTTTGTTTTAGGTATATAAGTAGAGGGAATATTTGGTGCGCAATGTAAAGTCATATTCTACCATGGTTTAATTTTAAATAATTTATAAAACACATACATACACACTTGCCTACACCATGTCTTAATGTTGCACTATCGATGAGTGGAAGACAGTCAGAGAGTTGGGTATACTTTTATTTCATAGTATGAAATATGTGAACACAACACAAATTAGTTTATTTTCGTGGTCCCATTACTCTTTTGCATTTATTTTTGGTTTCATGATTTTTTTTTTTTTTTTAAATTACCTTAAGAATGCTACAAATATGCTGTGAAGTTACTAAACCAATTTTTAATATCTCAAAATGTATATGTTTCTTTACTCCAATTAAGTTTACTTTTTCTTTATAATTCATGTACAACATTATTCAAAACTGTTTTACATAAAATATCACAAAATTATATGTGCATCGCACGGGCAACTTACTAGTATAATGTAATGAAAGTTGCATATGTAATATGTGTCATTGGCATGCTTTAACCCTGAGAAGTGGATGCATGTACTACAATACACAAGATGCCTTCTCCAATGATAAATTCAAAATTGTAATATAATTATTTCATAAGAATATAATATAAAAAATTTGTAGGTTAAACACTACATATGTTATTTAAAAGTATTTTATATTTTTATAAGTTTTCTGTAATAAAACATTTATATATAATATATATAACCAGGATTTGAACCTAGGGGCACCAAAATTCTTTGTTTGAAATTTTTTGAAAATTGGTATGTCAACACTAGTGGTCTGTTTGAATTGAGAGGGAAGGAGGGAGAGTAGAGTAAATTTAGCCCTAAATTAACCTATTTTTAACTAACTCTACTTTACTCTCCTCCACACCTTCTCCTTCTCCCCTGAATCCAAACGGGCCCTAGAGGTTGGCAATGTTGCATTATCAGTATTATTTGCATTTTTCTCTAAAAAAAATATTAAACATTCTAGTTGAATTTCCTATAATCTATGAATAAAAAAAAGTCATATTAATTATAGGAAAAAGTTTAGTTACAAAACAGGTTGTAGGTTAAGGCACAACCTTACTAAATGAAATAAACATTACTACATATTTTGAAAATTTAAACACTAAATTGTGTAGCAGGTCTTTTTTGTTATATTGGGCTAGGCTGCCTTCTTCAGTACTAGGCCCAAATGATCTGAGTGAGGGAGTTGAGACCGGTCCAACTGCAACTCAACTTGGTCCGGCTTGTGCGCAAATTATGCCTTGTCTGCCAGGAACATGCTTACGGCAAGCAGAGTTATTCTAGATGAGTTATGGTAGGCAGACATGATAATAAAACAAAAAGAGAATACTTCGACTTCTCAATTAAAGTAAACAACTAATCCTTAATTAAAAGAGATAATCACAATAATGATAATTACTTTTGATAAAGAAAGCAAGTTAATAAGTGGTCAGCACATGGGTCAATCAAGAGAACAATGAAATCAGAGCAAATTCAGTCTGCAGGACCAAGACTAGAGAGGGAAGAACGCTTCTTCTTAACGCAATCAACATCCCAAGGAAAATCCTGCCGTGGAAGTTAATTACTTTGAAGGAAACGGATCTGAATGATTGGTGCCCAGAGGAAAACCCCTTTGTTTACTTTTGGCAGAGAGTAGGATTTTGAGAGGGAGAGAGGGAATCAACCTATTGGTACATGCCTACCAGTCTAACTCTCTGTTTTTTCCTTTCTTCTTTCTTTGTTTTTTTTAGTTTTCCTCTTATCTTTTCTTTCTTTTCTTTCACACTTGTTTTCTATTTCGTGGTTCCTCAGAGACAATTCTTACTGTCCTCCCTTCGTCCTCTTCCTTCTGGGCACGACAAGGGTCTCTTTTTATAGTGCCTGTCATGACTAGATTTTATTATTTTAGCCCTTAACCACCTTTGTCTGGTTTAGGTGTACTTACCGACCACCATTAGTCTGTCTGTGTGCCACTCCCCATTTCCAGACAAAGGAAAACTATTTTATTTATTAGTCTGTCGTGGCACCCTTTCCTGCCACGGTGTGGGTGCTCTTTCTCTCTATCCCTTATGGCGTGCACCTAACAGTTCCAACTCAACCTTGCTTCTTCTTTTGGGTGGTATGTCGTCCCAGCAGGACGTACCCCCCAAAAGAGCTTGAGTAGGGACCGCAGAATAGGTTTTTCCCTCTCCCCACCGCCAAACCATGCCCTCTTATCTCGACCTATGACCCCACCATGTCCCATATTGGCTGAGTACAGGCTGATGGTGTCTGAGCCTTGCACGTGCTTCCCTTTCATGTATGTCCAAAATCTGCTTGCTGCTCATGCGTTCGCCACGGTCTAGAGGCTTGCCTGCACAGTCTGTCGTCCTTCTTTAACCTTTTATGTGGGTTGCTTTATGATTTCCCGCTCCCCTTAGGTGTTCGGCTTTGCGTGATGTTGGGCTTTGCCTTCTTTTAGTCTATTCTTTGATTGCCATCATTTTCTGTCATGTCACTCTGTCATTCATGTTGCAATGACTCAATCCTGCTGGACCTCTTTAGGCCTGCCGTTTATTCTTTCCCCAGTGGCTTAGCATGGCCATTGGTTTTCTTACTTATGGGCTCCTGTGTCCCTTTTATTTTCTCTTGGGCGTCCTTGGCCCATTTTCTTAACTCTGCATTCCCATGGGTTTTTACTAACTCCATTGGACTTCCCCAGCCCAATTACCTTATCCTCATCCTTAAGGTTCATGGGCTTGTCATTAACCCCTTACTTTCTTTACTTTCTTTACTTGCATTACTTTAGGCTTGTCATGACCCATTCTCACTTTTCTACATCATATACTGCCCATGGATTTGCTATTTCTCTCTTTCCGGGCTCTTTTAAGCTCATTTGTTTCCTCAAGACCCATTTGTTTATTTTATGGATCTATGACCCATTATTCCTGTCGCTTGGACTTAATGGTTCTTTCTATCTGTTTACCAACTCTTTTCCTAACCGTGTCTTTAGGCTTCTTTCTCATTTGTCTTCCAAAATGACCATCAACAAATTGCATATTCTTTACACTTTTAATACACATGTCAAATTTTGTGTCAATCAAATATTATTTACTATTTGATCTATAAACTTATATTTTATGCATAATTTTAAATTACAAAAACTTGCAATTTAAACAATTTATTGATGACATAGATATTGATCTTTAATTTTCAAGAAATTTTGCAAGAATAGAGGATATAAGAAGAAGATGTAATCCAATTGTGGACTTATCAAAATGCACATCTAATAAAAAGATATTGAGTAAAGTTGTAGATTAAGGTTACAACCAATTTTGTTGCTAAACTTTGTCCTTAATTATAGCGATTTATAATCAATAACTTTGTAGCTCAACTAGAACTTCCTGGTGTGCCCAACGAAAGCTCAAATCCCCACTCATGCTTGTTGTAGTACTATCGAATAAATGAGTAGCTCTAAACTCCTAGGTTCTTTGGTTGGATTGGGGTTGGACTAATTCTTTAATCTTTTCACATTAAATTTTAAAAAAAAAAATCAATTTAGTTATTATTTTCACATTATTATATATCTAATATCTTTATAATGATATATAAACAAACCTCCCTTTCCCACCTTCACTCACCAATTGATTATAGTTGTGAAGTGTGAACTTGAGAGGGGAACAAGAAGAATACAAATCCACTTTAGAATTGTTACTGCTATGACAATGATAGTGTGCCTTGATAATTCGTACATTTCTTCATTTATAATGGAAAGCTTAGAATCATCGAGCATAGTATATATATTCATACTAAATGTATTAGGGCGTGAAGATTTTTGTTCTTGTTTTCAAAACAATATAAAAATAATTTTCAAAAAATTGAAATTAAAACTAGTTTTCAAGTAATAATTTTTATGTTATGTGTGTTTGTCTCTCACTTTTAAGAACAATTTTCAAAATACTAAAAACAAAAAAATAAAAATAATGTACAGAATCTATAGATTTCTATTTTTGAGAGACCATTTCTGTTTTTGAGAGACCATTTCTATTTTTGAGATTTTAAAAAAAAATTATAAAAAATAACGTATAGAATCTATAGATTACTTCTTTTTTCTTTTTTCTTTTTTTGATAATGATAAGGGAATAGATCTCATTTTACTTTTTTTTTTTTTTCTTTTTTTTTTCATAATGATAAGTTTCAAATTTGAAGTGTGAAAATTCTTTTTAGGGATAATTATAGTAAACTCACATGTGATTTGGCCGGTTTTAACAAAGTCTACCCGTCGTTTAAAAAGTATCACTTAACCTACTTGATGTGACCTTTGTTAGGCAACCGTAACCCACCCCCCCCCCCCCTTTCACCGTTAAAAATATGGGTTAATGTGTCTTTTTCATTATATTTTATGTCTCTCTCCTCTTTTCTCTCCTTCTTCACATTAAACATAAAAATCAAAAAGCAAGTTTTTTTTTTTTTTTTTTTTTTTTTGAGAGTGGTCAAAAAGCAAGTAAAGATAAAATTTGTTTCTTCATTTTTCAAATACATAATTAGCACAAAGTTTTACGAAAGAGAGTAGACAAAGCAATTTTTCAAACCATAAAATAATTTTACAAATTTGAGTTAATAATCTCCGTTACAAAATGGGGTGCTCATTTTCTGGGTTGAATGAGCTAAAATCAAAACCCAGAAATGTATATGGAATGATCAATGTGTTTAACTTTCTTACCCAATGCCAACTACAATTGCCAAACATACTTTTACAATGACAAGAAAACCAATACACCTATAGTCACAAAAAAAGCCACAAATCCACGGGAACATACACCCACAGATTCACTAGCCTTCCACTACAAAATCCAAAAATTGACTACTCAACTCTTCACAAAACAATCACAAAATAAAATTAATTAAATACAAATTGAGGATAAAGGTATCCATCAGTTTCCACATTCAACCAAATTTCCATTTGTCGATGCCTCACTAAATTGCAGCTCTTTCATTTTCTGTAGAAATTAACATCCAAAGGCATCAACGTTTTGACAACAAATATGAAATGGTTAAACCCATCCCCAAAATGATGAAATGGTTAAATCCATACCCAAAATGTTTCCTCTTTGGAGCATGGAAAACTGGTGTGGGGCAGAGCAAGGCAAGGCAGAGCCGGAAATTTTTACCATCCCTATAACCCTGTCAAACTAGTCATCCCAGATTACAATAAAAATGTGTAGGGGAGAAAAAAAGGCAAAATGACAGAAATTGATGGTAGCTAAATAAGTTGAAATGTTTTCTTTACAAAATTCAATTATTAAAATTTTTTCTGATCAACCCGGAGCTTATTCAAACCAAAGAAAATATCTTGCAACAGTAGGGCAACAAGTACAACCAGCAGCAAACAATTGTTCACAAGAACACTAGACTATGACGTCACAACAACAGTAAGATACACAATCCACTCAAACTAACACACGAAATAAGAGACAAAACTAAAATCAAGAAGAAAGCACTGAAAAGCTAAAATTTTCCATCACCGATCACCTCTAAATCAATCCAAGCGCCTCCATTAGAGTTTATGACGGTGTCCTAACAGTTGCACAAAGATGGAGGCCTCCATCAATATGAAGTGTGAACATTGTCCTGTAAGTTACATTTTTTGTATCATCAGCTAGTTTAAATCGGAAGAAGTGGAGGAGAGCAATTGAGACTATTTTCATCTGCATGTAAGCAAAGTCTTTCCCTAGACAAATCTGTGGTCCGGCCTGCATATATTAGCACAAGTGCAAAAATATTAGAAATGAAAGATGTGTTTACATGTGGTAAGCACTCAACTAAATGATGATACAAACATGAAATGCTACAAATTTGAATGGTGATTCAGATTGAAAGATTCCATTCTTTAGCCATCTTTCGGGACGAAATTCCTCCGCATCTTCTCCCCAAATATAAGGCATCCTGCCCATGGCATAAGCCATGTAGTATACCCCATCCCCTTTCTTCACTCTATACCCGTCAGGAAGAATGTCATCCATGTTTGCACACCTCCCATCCTTGAAGTACACCAAAGGGATCACATTAAAATCTATCAAAAATATTATCATCATGGGCTTAGCAAGAAAAGTAAAACGTATAATTATGATGAAGTGCACTGTTAGAGCTGATGACCAAGTAAGGGAAAAAAGAAAAGGAAAGGTAAAATATAATTAGAAAGAGTCTAAATTTGGTAAAGATGGGGTATAAAACTCATATTTTACACCATCTAATAAGAGATTGCCACATTAGCTTTTTACTTAATATCAATGCATCCTACGACACCTAATAACATCTTAATAAATCTCTAATTTGGTTGGATTTTCATATAGGTATTAGAATTGATTAGGTATAATTATGTTTATTTTTTAATATGTGATAAGATAATGTGATATGTTAAAATTAGAGGGTATTGAACTTAGATTTTACAACACATCCTTATAGAATTTAAACTCATTAAAGAAATCCATAATTATTTATTAATAAATGAATAATGCTAAGGATACTGTTGTTCACAATCTTTTTCACATCTATTCATGTGATAAGTTGTAACTACAGTAACCTCACTTTCACATAATTATGTTCTTGACACTACTTTTATTAGCATTAAAGCAAGTTGTAGCAGATGATAAAATTAGTGTCAAAACTGAAAATGAATAAAGTTTCCGAGTTAGTTACGAAGGGAACTGCAGGGTATAGCCTCAAGGTCTCAGTCAATGCCGCATGAAGATAATGCATTTGATCTAGTGTTGCATTAGTTATATTTGCCATGAAATCATCAAGGTTATCTCCATTGTCTTGACTGCCGGTGATGTCTTCCACTTCTTGCGCAACTTTTTCCTGTATTAGAGGGTTCTTGCAGAGCATATAGAGGAACCATGAGAGAGTGCTTGCACTTGTATCTTTGCCTGCGATCATAAAATTCAAAATTATGTCCCTTAGATATTGATCATTCATTTTGTATGGATTCCGTTTGCTCTCCACCAGAAACCTTGAAAGTATATCCTCCTTGTCATTCTGGAAAGCATTAAATAAAATCATCAAGATTCAACTAAACCAATAGTCCAGATTATCAAAGCTAGTGGTACATCTCATTGTACCAAAGTCCTTTAAAAGATAGATAGCAATGGAAGTTACAAATAGTCAAATACATCCTGGGTTTCCCCAAATAGGCATTGTCAGTTTGTCACAAATTTAAAACTTACGCAATCTTGTTTCACTTCTAGTAGTTCCCTCTTGGTCCTAATTACTCCATGCACAAAAGCATCAAGGATTTTGATTTTCTTCTTAAGGGCAGCTTCGGAGCCAATATTAAGAAACCTCTTCAGCTTCCAGAATGGATCGACGTAGCGCCAATAGACCAAGGCATTTGAATCATCAAATGCCTTCATGAATGCAGTTCCCTCTTTGCTTGACCCCTCCAAGCAATTCAATTCTACCCCAAACCCAACTTTGAAAATTGAATCCAAAGCGCATCTCATTAGTATGTCCTACAAATTTAGAAGGAAAAATATCTCACTATGTAATTCTTTTACTTTTCTATAGTAAAATCAAGTGATGACAGCACACACTATGCGCTTGCTTCCTGTCTTGCTCGTTTATCTTTGCTAGTAAATTTCATAATTAGTAAAATTCAGCACTCTTTCTTGTCAAAACCATTAAGCATGTATTTAGGTGATTTGTAGAACAATTGCTAATACAAACTGTTTTATATGAATTTGCTTTAATAAAACGTATGTGATGCACGTAATAGACTTAATTTAACATCTTACAATTAACAATTTCATATCCACATATTAATAAAATTAAAATTCATTCATAAATTTCTTCGATAGAAAAAATTTATCATTTCTATATTTAGACCTTCATCTAAATCAACCAATTTCTTTTCTATTATCATATCAAACTCCAATTGCATCACAAATTTGTCTCTTCCCTAGCACATAGTAATATTAATTAAAATAACATGTCCATAATTTATTCAGAAAAAAATAAAAAAAAGTTAGACTGAAATATTATTTTTCAGGAATAGAAACCTAGGACGCAAGACATGCTTTAAAGGTTAGTTAATTACTTACTTGCATATCAAAAGCCTGACCATCATCTGATAACTTGTGAACAGCTCTAACCAGCTTAGTAGCGTTTCTCCTAAACACAGCAAAGCTATAATCTCTAAGCACTCTTGTGGAGAACTCAAAGCTCGCAAGCTTCCTCTGCTGCCGCCACTTGTCACCGTCCACAACAAATATCCCCTGCCCAAAAAGATCAACCACAATATCCTGATTATACTTTCCTTTACAATACTTATCGAAATTGGTTTTTAAGATATGCTCGATGTTTCGTATATCTGTCGTGTATGTGTCGCTTTGTCCCGGACCAAGGAGTCGAAAGGTTCGGTGTTTCTTTGCAGTTTCGGTATGGTAATCACAGAGTTTTCTGTAGTAGAAGAGCTCGTGGAAGACAGTGCCATGTACAGGCGGGTAGTTTGGGTTCTTGATTGATTGTCTGGTGAAAACTTTGAGTGCGATAATAGAGATGTTTAGGAAGAGAAGGAGTAGTGAGAAGGCTATGAAGGTCAAGATGATGGTGAGGATGTCCATAGTCTCTCTGTTTGTTTTACTTGTGACTGTGACAAAAAGGACAAATAACCTACTTTTATCTCATAATGTGTGGAAAGGACGATGATCATGATTCATTAGATACATTTTCTTAACGATAGGCTTACGTGGACACGAAATTGGTTCAATCATATTTTATAGTTTTTAATTTTATCACCTTAACAAATTGCGAAAGTAAATTAAAAAAAAAAATAAAAGAAGTTGTCACTATTCTATAATGTGAGAGTTTTGTGCAACCTTCTCTCTGTCGTATAAGGTAATGAAAGTAGCATATGTAATATACTAATGT
Source organism: Quercus ilex subsp. ballota (assembly GCA_032727855.1). Taxonomy (NCBI): domain Eukaryota; kingdom Viridiplantae; phylum Streptophyta; class Magnoliopsida; order Fagales; family Fagaceae; genus Quercus; species Quercus ilex. The sequence goes on from CM064915.1 coordinate 56,173,128, forward strand.
GATATATGTGTCATTATGCATAATGCTTTAACCCCGATGAGTAGGATGTATTATGATATATGCGTCATCAGGCATAATGCTATAACCTCAAGGAGGATGTATATATCCCAATACACGAGATACTTTCTCTAATAATAAATTCACGTGAAAATAATGTTAATTTAATCACAACTTATCACCTTAATTGATTGTGAAAATTGTTGCAAAAAAAATGTTGTATCTATCATATAATGTAATAAAAGTCAGAAATGTCAGGTTGAAAATGAGTTTTCACATGTTCATAGTCAATGAAAAATCACACAAAAATGATAATTAACAACTCACATTTTAACTCTACGTGATGCATAAGAAAATGTAATATGATTATTTTATATATAAAATTTGTAAGTTAAACAGTGCACGTGTTATTTAAAATATTTTCTATTTTTATAAGTTTTATGTAAGGAAACATATAATCTATTTTGCATTCAACAACAATGCATATACATGTATGTATGTAAAGCATAATTTAATAAAACTATTTAAATTACATAATTATAATATTATTTTTTATAAGTGGAGAAAATGTTATTAATATAATTTGTTTTAAATATACCATAATAGATTAAGTAGTTTGAACATATACAAGAATATTAGAAGAAAAACAAAATGTACACCCCCATTCAATGGAACATATGTAACTTGTTACATTAAGTCTAAATTATTATTTACGTTTAGAATTGTAGCATTTTTTTTTCTTTCCAAATATAAGTATAATTCTTATATTATTGAAACTTGAATTTTAAGGTAATCTTTTGAATATTTATCATTTTTATTGATTTTTTTAGGGATCATTTGTCTAATTTATAATGTATTTTCTGTTTGTATTTTTTAGCCCAAATAGAATAAAATTTCATACTTTTCAAACAAAAAATTAATTAATTTTTGAGCCAAAAACTTAAAAAGCAACCTACAAAAAGTTATAATTTAAGGCCCAATTAGTCCAAAATTGACCGAAGTGGATCAAAGTGGACCGCGATAGACTAAAGACAAGTTGTTAGTAAACTCATTGCATATTATAGAATAGATAGTGACAAAAATCGTTAGTATTTTAAATTCCTTATATGGTGAAAGACAAAGATGAAGACAATCATCACCTTATCAACGGTGTTACTCATGGGATGTAGGCCCTCAAGGCTACATTCATGCTATGGTGTAACTCGTGGACTACATGAAATTCGCGACATATTTATCGACCTAAGTTTGAATACCAATCATAATTGCGCTAACAATAGATATATCTCTCATAGAGTTGAAGACTTGAAGCTCACTAACAACCTATTTGGAAGCTCATCCGGATTCCCTGCTTTTGTAGGCCTGGGCCCAACGAATAGATTATCATTATGGTCATGCCCAAGTGGAAGAGACCAACTCAAGTTGCCCCCTTCTACCTATTTTTCATTCATAAAAATAATAAATAAATAAATAAAACAACCTATTTGGAAGCACACATTGCTTATTATTATTAGGAATAATGATAATAAAGATGAAACTTATAGACAACCAATGGTAAGCTCATTTTGTTTTGTACTATTAGTAAGGATTATAAATTTTATAAAAGAATTGCAACTTTTGATGGTAATTATTATAAGGAAGATTTTATTGATTGATTGCTTGATGAGCTATGAGAAGGATAGTGCATGAATCACGTTTCATTAGATTTAGATACCTTTTCTAATGATAGACTTATGTGAACAAGAAATTGCTCCAATAATATTTTATTAAAAAAAAGTTGTCACTATTCTATAACGTGGAAATTTTGTGCAACCTTGTCCCTATCATATAATAATGTAATGAAAGTTGCATATGTAATATGTGTCATTGGCATGCTTCAACCCTGAGAAGAGGACGCATGTATTACAATACACGAGATACCTTCTCCCATGATAAATTCGAAAATGTAATATAATTATTTCATAAGAATATAATATAAAAAATTTATACGTTAAATACTACACATGTTATTTAAAAGTATTTTATATTTTTATAAGTTTTATGTAATGGAAATTTTTTATATAATATATATAACCAGGATTCGAACTTAGGGGGCCAAAATTCTTTGATTGAAAATTTTCGAAAATTGGTATGTCAACAATAGAGGTTGGCAATGCTGCATCATCAATATTATTTGCATTTTTCTATAAAAAAATATTAAATATTGTAGTTGACTTTCCCATAATCTTTGAATCAGAAAAAAGTCATATTAATTGTAGGACAAAGTTTAGCTACAAAACAGGTTATAGGCAGCCTCAAAAAAAAAAAAAAAAAAAAAAAAAAACAGGTTATAGGCTAAGGCACAACCTTACTAAATAAAATAAACATTACCACATATTTTGAAAATCTAACCATTGAATTGCATATTCTTTACACTCTTAATACACCTGTCAAATTTTGTGTCAATCAAATATTATTTACTATTTAATCTATAAACTTATATTTTATGCATAGTTTCGAACTACAAAAACTTGCATTTTTTTTTTTTTTTTTTTTGAGAATAAAAGGATCCACTTTATTAATGTAAGGATAATTTATGATGTTACATCAACATAAACTAGATACGTAATGTCTGGTGGCACAGATTCCATCCAAACAGTTAAAGGAAAAAACTTTCTAGCTCTCCTAGCTAAAGCATGAGCAACTCCGTTGCCCTGCCGCCTAACATGAGAGAAAGAACAAGTTTGGAACAAACCCCTTAAAGACTTACAGTCTTTTATAATATGACCAATACTATACCAGTCTAGACATTGACCCACTAATGCTTTTACCACAAGCTCTGAGTCTCCTTCAAATATAGCATGTCTCAGTCCCAACTCCTCCATGAATAACATTTCTCTCATTGCAATTTAAATAATTTATTGATGACATAGGTAATAATAATCTTTAATTTTCTAGAAATTTTGCAAGAACAGAGGATATAAGAAGAATATGTAATCTAATGGTAGATTTATCAAAATGCACATCTATTAAAAAGATATTGAGTAAAGTTGTAGCTTAAGACTATAACCAATTTTATAGCTAAATTTTGTCCTTAATTATAGGGATTTATAATCAATAGCTTTGTAACTCAACTAAAACTTCCTAGTGGCTCAAATCCCCACTCATGCTTGTTGTAGTACTATCGAAAAAATGAGTGGTTCTAAACTTTTAGGTTCTTTGGTTGGATTGGGGTTGGACCATTTCTTTAATCTTTTCACATTAAATTTTAAAAAAAATCAATTTAGTTATTATTTTCACATTATTATATATCTAATATCTTTATAATCTATATTCTATATATATATATATATATATATATATATATATATCTAAAAACTGAAGTGTAGCATTTATTGTTGCTATGCTCATATTGTGCCACCTCATTCGCCACGTCATTGCCTGCATAAGCATTCTTTTTCTTATTTAATTTTTATTCTTAAATTTTGTTGACAATATTAGAATATATAAATATTTTTTTGAGAGTATATTAAATATATAAATAGATTGACTTTACACATTCATCTTAGGCAGTTTTAACTTTATATATAACTTTGCATTTATAAATTCATCTACTTTATTGAGATGTTTATAACTAAGCAATAAAATTGATGAATAATTTAAAACCAAAAACAATGTCTATAAATATCTATCTATACTATTATATAATCTATATCTATATATATATATATATATAGATATCTAAAAACTGAAGCGGAACATTTATTATTGCTATGTTCATATTGCGCCACCTCATTCGTCATGTCATTGCCTGCATAATCATTCTTTTTCATTTTTAATTTTTATTCCTAAATTTTGTTGACAATCTATATAAATAAATATATATATATATATATATATATATCTCTCTCTCTCTCTCTAAAGGAAAAAATTTAGGTACAGTATCTTAGGTGTTGTTCCTTAGGTTCCCCTCTTAAGATTCAGCCATGTGGCTACTTAATTAAAAAATACACTTCCTTCCCATAAGAAAAAATCCACATGGTAAAATCTTAAAATGAGAACCTAAGAAACAGTACCTAAGTACTGTACCTGAGTCTTGCTCATATCTAAATTAAAAGCTGAAGCGTAACATTTATTATTGTTATGCTCATATTGTGCCACCTCATTCGCCATGTCATTGCCTGCAAAATCATTTTGTTTCTTATTTAATTTTTATTCCTAAATTTTGTTGACAATATTAGAATATATAAATTTTTTTTGAGAATATATTAAATATATAAATAGATTGACTTTACACATTCATCTTGGGCAATTTTAACTTTATATATAATTTTGCATTTATAAATTTATCAACTTAGTAATAAAATCAAATGAAGAATTTAAAACCAAAAACAATGTCTATACATATCTATCTATACTATTATATAATAATGGAAGCTTTAAAATAAATTTTACAAAGCTCTTTTTGTGCCATGTCATTAGCAGCCTTTTTTTATTTTTTAGTTTTTACAATTTTCAGTTTTTTACTTTGTTTAACATTTCATCTTCTTCAACCATTGTCTTCTACTTAGTTCAAATTTTCATCAATCAAATGTTTAAATTTCAAGTTTTTATAGTCTAAAATTATACATAAAAAATAAATTTATGGGTCGAATTGTAAATAACATCTTATTGACACGAAAATTAACATGCATGTTAAGGACAGAAAGAACATGCAATCAGTGATTAAAATTTTAAAATATGTAATCATGTTAATTTTTTTAATGTAAGTTGTAGTCATTATATAACTACAATCAAGTTTTAGCCAAACTTTGTCCGAGAGTAATAAACAATTCTAATATATTTTTATGATTTTTGTACTGTAGTTGAACATTGATGCATTAGAAAAATTGAAATTTTGACAGTCAAATGATGCTGATCAGTTTATTGCCAAAAGATAACAAAAATTATTAGCTTAATGCATTTAGATTCTTCCTTCCTTCCAAGCATTTCACATTTTGGTTACAAATGTTGACCGATCCAAAGCAACATATATTAGCTTCCAAGTTCCAGCTATCTGCTCGCTGCGTGCTTTGACTTTTTTTATAGTTTATCATAACCGTCTCTCTCTCTCTCTCTCTCTCTCTACATATTTTTTCAACCAATTTGTCCATTATATTATTTTCAACCGCTAGCAATTGTTTATTGATTATACTTTATATGATCATGACTCATAACCCATAGGATAACTCTCCGTTAACAGTTTTTGGCCTCACTCAGCTCACTATATAAAATTGACAAATTCATTCTACATGTTGTCTATTCTAAAATTTCCATGTTCAAGTTGTTCTCTAAAAAATTTTCTGGTATAAAAATTACCTTTCAAACAACACCAAAAGTAACATATATAACAAAACCAGCTTAAAAGTTCTCTCATCTAGACATAGATTTCAACAATATTTGTCAAACATGAAAGGGAGCATAAAATACTGTAGCAGTAACTCATTACATTTGAGAAGTTCATGACAAAAGATCAGCCAGAGAAGTGAGAAATGGAACCGTTTTATTTATCTCATCAGAACATCTGAAGTATACTGCAGAGGTAGAATAGTTTGTTTAGAACATGGTATGACATGCTAAACCTGCCCTTGTAAATTCATATATATTACTCAGAACTATCAGGTGCACAACTCAGGAAACATAAATTTTCTTAAGATCCATTTCAGATGTTACATTGTTCTTGCTCTCAGATGGAATAGAGGAGGGAAGATGCTGTGAAGGGAAGGGAGAGATGACAACTTTTCCTCTTGCTCTTCCAGTTTCCAAATACCGAAAAGCTTCAATTACATCTCCAAAATTATAAGGGCCAGTTGGATCAATCACAGCCTTAAGCTTTCCACTCTCCAAATATGGCCTAAGCTTCTCTAAGTTTTCACCAGAAACTGTCAAGCTTGAATAAACAGCTCTTGGATTAGTCAAAGGCCATGTTATGTCAACAATTGGCGCGTCATCCTTAGCTACTAAAAAAGAATTCTTGCTGTCACCTGAAGATCAAAATTTTAATGAAATATGAGGACCAATTGAATAGTGATAGTCTAACAGATAAGCATACTTAATAGGGTAAATCAGATTCTTGGTTCAATCCCAAAATCTAGTAAAAATAACCATGTTACTAACCTTGGTCAAGCTAACAGTGGCATGATGAAACACTTTCCTTACAAAGCCTACCAGATAATAAGGAATACTAAATCTCACTTCAAAGCACTGAATTAAAACTTTGCTTTAGAAGAGAAATATTAACAGCTACCAATGACCTTTAAGCTAAATGACACCCCCATGCTCCATAAGGATTGGGGGGTGGTTGGTGAAATCATGGATTCAAATTTCAAGTCCCAGTAATCAATCAAACAAAAAAATACACTCAAATTGAGTACGTGCACTGCAACCAGTTTTCTAATCACAAGGAAGACAGAAAATGTAAAAAAGAATGAGGCTGCTAGCTCTAATTTTCTCATATTGTTTTCTCCAAAAAAGCAAAGCAGTTGTAATGGTTTAAAGTAGTAACAGTACAGCAATCATGCTTTCACATATACAGATTATTTGCCTAATAACAAGGGTAAATAAATTTTAAAATCTATTCAACAAATCAAGGTGCTAATATGAAAAGAGAGCTACCATAAAGCACTTCCCTGCTAGGGTGGAAATTCTAAGTAAATTAATCCATGTGAGAAATTTACCAATTGTATCATAGACGAAATCATATTTCTCGTTGATGTCTTCATATCTAGTCTTTGTGTAGTCTACAACTTTATCAGCACCCAACTTTTTAACAAATTCCACCTTTGGGGTACTAGTTGTAGCCACAACATAAGAAGCTCCATACAAGTGCTTGGCTAGTTGAACAACCAAAGTTCCAAAACCACCTGCTCCACCTACTACAAAAATCGATTGCCCCTCTTTAAAACCTGCAGTTTTGAAACCTTCTATCGCAGTCTGAACTGCTAAAGGCAAGCTGGCAGCTTCCTCAAATGAAAGGTTTTTCGGTTTTCTTGCAATCAAACTCTCTTCCACAATTATTAACTCTGCCAGAGTTCCAAGCTGCTTTAAATTTTCTTCTGCATTAAAATCTTGGATGTTCCCATAAATCTCATCACCTATATCAAATTTCATAACACTGCTGCCTTTTTCTAGCACTACACCAGCCATGTCACAGCCAGGGACCACCTGCACGAATACTAAGATAAATGATATATCTTAAGATCTTGCTGGTTCAAATTTAATTACTAACCTGCTAGAGAGTAGGGGCCAGGAGTTATTTTTTTGCATGTTTATATGTTTTTCAGCAGCATTAGTACAAAGATCTATAAATTTCTCAAAGGTATCAGCATATAATACGTAAAAGATTATTTGCAAGCCACAAATATGCAACAATTTTTCAGCTTAAATTAATAACTTATCCTTATTCAACATGAATTTATTATCTATTGTTTTTTACCTTGTCTTTCCTACCTGCTTCAAATTATTTTAACCACCTCCCCCACCCCCCCCCCCCCCCATATTTTTTCTGTTAATCTTAAATGACAAAGTTTTTCTTTCACATCCTGTATCTTAAAATAGTAAACCAACTCATCTTTACAGTAGAGTCCAAAGGAGTCCTATGATATAACAAGACAATATAAAGCAATTCAAACCAAGAACCTAACAAATCAGAACTGTTGCTTAGAAAAGAAAAAAAAAAAGGCACATTAACCCCACCAACCCCCCGCGTGCACGCGGTGTGCTGGGTGGCCACTTAGTATAAATTTACTCCTTTTTTTGGCACTTTTGGTTCCTACTCACAGGAAAGTTAGAAGAAAAGATTGGTCTCTGCCGCCTCTTGGAATCGATAGGATTCAAAGCAGCAGCTCGAACTTGGACAAGAAGTTGGTTATGCAGGGGAGTTGGAATAGGGAAGTCTCCCAGCTTGAGGACTTCCTTGGGACCATTCTCCTCGTAAAGCCAAGCTTTCTGCATTTTTCAATACAGAGATCTCTTGTCCTCTCCAATTTAGACAGCTAGGAGATACTTTCAATTACTAGATTTAAGGTAGAGCTAAACTGATCAGCTTGAGCCTTATGAGGATAGGGAGAGTAAAATTAAGTTATGGAAGGAAATAACTGAAAATAGTGATTGTACTATCCATGAAAAAGAGATGCTGTGATTAAATGAGTGGATACCAGTGAAGATGATGAAATATCTTATATGCTATATGATTGACATAGTGATTTTTTCTTCTATAATTGGGTAATGGCTCCGGTGATGAGACCAAAATAAATCTACTCACTGTAATGAATATTAGAGGTACTGATTATGTTGTTCTTGTTTTTGTGTATGAGATAAATGCAAAAAGATTGTGTGGCATGGCGAGCAATGTATTGTGCACATCGATCCAATAGTAGGCATGGGCTCAATTGCTACTTGATAAAAATATGTTGATGTTGATACCTTACCTATCTGAAGTGATTAGGGTTCAAAGCATGTGATAGATAGATAAGATCGTATTAGTTTCACCTTGAAGGATGCTCAATCAAGAAGTGGCCCACAAATTTATTGCTTCAGACTTCAAGTTGTAGGTATCCCATTTCAGTAATTATGACAATGGTGAAAACTATCTAATTTTTCAAAGCTATGGCCTTCTCTAATGATGTTCTACTCATTTCACCAAAACAATACTCAAGTTTATACTCCAATCTGAAATAGCACCCCTCCGTATTTCTATTAACTATTGGCATGCACTTAGAGCTTCTTATGACAACAAAAGAATAGGCAAAACTAGGATCCACCATTTTGGGGTTTCAAAACTTTCAATTTATCACATATAATTGCTGAGATAACCTGGCACTTATACCTTAGGTTTACAAACACTGAAATTTTGAGCAATCCCCAGAAAAAAGATAACCTAAAATTAATGGTTCAAACTTGAGATTGATGGTTTGTGCTATAGAAATTAAGAGAATCATTATTTGGAAATTGACCTCCAATCTGTTCTCTTAGGTACAAAAATCTTCAATAATTAAGGTAGTAATAATAATTGAAGGTTTATTATATATACTGGATTGAAGAATATTTGTACAAAGAAGAACTCGCAGCAATAATTATATGATAGAGACAAAATGACTACCAATAATGTTACCAACGTGAAGGTTGTGACCACTTTCTGTATCATCCATTCCAATGAGGGTGGGCTGAGGTAGACAGGGAGCCAGATATATATATATATATATATACACTTGTATCCATATAGTACAAGTCACTGTATCATGATGAACATGAAATCCACATGTATGTAACCGGGCTTCTCTTTGATAGGCACTAAAAAAAAAAGTACTGTAACTTAAAGTTAATTCTTGTTACACACTCGGTACATGTACACACAATGTGTAACTATTACAGAGTAACTTAAACACCATGAGAGAAAATTATGCATTGTTCAAAAAACTAAGGGTCTGTTTGGTACACATGTGAGTGAAAAGTGTGTATAAATATATGTAATGTTGTTTAAAAACTGAAAACATGTGTTTAAACACATGTGCCAACGAACTCTTAAATTGTTAGGAAAGAGGAGTTAATTGTTTCAACAAAAAGAAAACAAGCATTGATTCTCAGAAACAGCCTCCATGAACTACACATATATAGCTATATTTCTAAATTGAGTTGTTAACTGTTAAATTACCGATTGTCCCAAAAGCTTAAGCTATTGGGATAAGGTAAATTTAATCATTTAACCAATACTTCTAACACTCCCCCTCACGTGTGGACCGAAACTACCTTTTAATAGGTGAGACCCAACACGTGGAAATTTAAATGGGAGGTAGAGTGAAAGAGACAATGATCGAACTCAGGATCTCATGCTCTGATACCATGTTAAATTACCGATTGTCCCAAAAGCTTAAGCTATTGGGATATGGTAAATTTAATCATTTAACCAATATTTCTAACATTAACATTCTTATATAATCTAACATTAGCAACATGTTGCAAAAAACTACTCATAACACAGGTCACCAACTTCCCTTTTCATCAAGCACATGTTTAAAACAACGTCCCAAATCCTCTTAATAATAAAAATATTTTTTTTTAAAAAAAACATAGAATGAATAAATGATCCGAAGCATCAACATGCACAACACAACACATCCTCTTTCAAAGCCCAAGTAGCCGTTCCCTATATTTGGTAGTGAACTTGTCGTTGAGATCAACGAACCAGCTTACACATGCATTCTTAATTAGGTACACTTTTTGAGAACCACACCAACTGCTTCCACCGCCTAACCAAAGGCTTCTTGTCACGGATTGTATGCCAACTTCGAGTGTATCTGCCAGTATACTTTTTATTTGCGCAACCACGGTCGCCTTGTTCTCCGCCACTTCTGCCACCGACGACGACTCCATGGCCTTGCCCAAATTTCTGATGAAATTGTATTCTCAACGTCAAAGAAGGTGCTGCAAGTGTTTTCTTTTGCCTTGTTCTTAGTGGACGGTCGCCGAGTTTAGTTGTGGGTTTGGACTGTGGAATGCTTAAGGAATTAGGTTTTGCTTGTATTTAATTGAAAGTTTTTGCTTTTTCGTGAAGTAAAAGCAATATATTTATTTTGGGTTTTTTTATTATAAATAATTGGTATAGTTGATAATTATAAATTATAATAATGGAAAATAAATTTGAATATTGGAAATACCAGGAGATGATACAAGTTATTAAATGATGTATTTATATTTTTTTTGAAGAAAAAAAAATAAAGTCAAAAGGTGTTAAAGACACACAATCGCAGTGAATTGATGTGGTGTAAGCCAATGAACTATAAACAAATGCATTTTTTTTTAAATTGCATTACAAGTTACAATTCATAATGGAATATTTATTATTCCTTAATATCTAAACCTTAGGTCCTCTTTAACAAGGCTCAAAAAAAAAAATCTTCATATAATGTGTAATATATGTGAAGTGGAATGAAGGATATTACAAATTAAACTACATAAGTTTTAAAAATTGATATTAAAAAAATTAATTTTAATATTAATTTTGACACATTGGATTGATGAAATCATGCAATAACCCCAGAAACCCAATTGTTATGATTGGTACATAATAAAAATGGTGTTAATGATAAACTTAAATAAAAGTGATGTGATTCTAATTGTAGGGATAAGGCCCAAAATTATATATTAGGCCTTGGGTTTTATCCGAGGACGTTGGCATGTCCAAGGACGGACATATAGTTATGAGAGATTCCAGTTTAGAGTCTAATGAGTAAGAAAAGAGTGAAACGTGGTCTGAGGAGGAATTCCTCCTCGGCTATGACAAATATGGCTCAAACACGTATTCCAACGACGAAAATGACCTCCATAGAAGCTCTAGTATTAGAAGTGTGTCTCATGAACACATGAGAAGGTAGGGAACCCAAAAATATCTAAGGGAAAGTTGCTACCTCCGCATTAAATGCACTATAACTACTTTTCTGGTCGCATTTATGTGGAGAAGACCTCTGAACAGTGCTTCCTTAACTACCGCAACTCACAGAGAGCCTGAAATGGTGTTTGATGGGACAGGCACTCGAATGGTGGCTTGAACGATTGACAAATAGAGGGTCAGGATCACCGGGAATGAGATATATAATGTAAGAGATCCCTGAAGGAAGAGGGATCGGAAAAATAGAGAAAGAATACTGTAGCAATCAAAGTTGCATTTGTAATCAGTTATATCGATTTGTAATCAGTTATATTTGTAGATCAGCATCATCCTAGTAGAGAGATTAATTTTGTGGTTAAGAATATGGTTAAGTGGGCTATTTTGTACAATAAAGAAGGAAATACTGAGTGTTTCAATCTCCAGGCTATAGGTGTTTTTCTTTTTTTAATGATTAGTTTTTATTTATGTGTATTTGGTTGGAAAGATGAAAAAATAGAGAGATGGAAAACTCTTTTATTTGATTTAGAAGAAAAATAAGATAATAAAAAATATAGTTTATATAAATTTACTCTCATTTCCCTTTTACATTCAAAAAATAGTTTAAAAGGGAAAATATTTTCCAATATTAAAAAATTAAAGAAACCTTATTGTTAAAGTTGAGGAAAAAAAATGCACACACATAAGTGGGAGGAGGTGGAGGTAGATAGATAATTTCCCATCAAGCTCCACACCCCCCCCCCCCCCCAAACAACATTTCTCATCAAATTAGCGAGACGAAAAATGTTAGAACCACAACCAATTCCACAATAATCTAATGTGGCTAACTGTGAGTGGTAGAAAAAAAAAAAAAAAGTAGATTTATATAAAAGTAACAAGCAATCAATATAGTCTGTCACATAAAATAGTTGAGAAATGAATATAAAATTAGTTGTAGTCCTAGTATTATTCGGGAGACTCCAAAATCACCCCAAATGATAGGCTCGACTCGTCTGAGGAGAAAACTCTTGTACCTCACCAAAATCTGTCATTTTCCCCTCTTAACCAAACACTCTCCCATACCATTTTCTCCCTACTTTTATCTCCCTCATTTTCCATCCCCTAATTTTCACCCTCAACTAAATGCACTCTTAATGAAACACTTATTCACAAAAAAAAGAAAAATAAAAAATTGAAGATCAAGGTTTTTCTTTTTTCTTTTTTTAAGAAGAAGAGAGGTAGGAAACATGGTTTTATACGTTGTCTAATCGACCGCCAGCATTAGAACAGTGTATTGGGGAAAAAAAAGTCAGACGTACGGTATCAGTTAAAACTTAAAACTAAAAATGCTCAAAAACAGAGAAACATTAAAAAGGAATGGCGCCGTTGCCGGGGATCGAACCCGGGTCACCCGCGTGACAGGCGGGAATACTCACCACTATACTACAACGACCAGATGGTTAATTGTTTAAGAATAAAATTATATATAATTTACAATTAGCTAATAACTATAAAAGAAAGTAAAGAGAGGTTTCTTCGGCCCTTCAGGCTCTTTTTTTTTTTTTTTCTTTAATTTTTTTTAAGTATTATTAATAACATTTAATATTTCCCGTATGTAGCACGAATTCGATTACACGAAGAAATATTAAATTTTCATTAATTTATTCTCCAACAAAAAAAAAACCATTTATTTAACTTAATATTCCCATAAGCGGCGCCAAATATATTTACACCTCCAAATTCCACAATCTCGTTTTCGTGATTAATAAAAGTGAAAAAAAAAAAAACAGTCATTCAAAATCTGTTGTTGAACTCAAAAATTCGCTTTTTGATTTTTCCAGAGCCAAGCTTGAAGCACTCCGTCGGAAATCATCTCTCGGGAAAAAAAAAATGGTGAGAATCTCTCTCTCTCTCTCTCTCTGTGGCTCGCTTTCTCTTTAGCTTTCGCCTTTTGAATTTTGACTTGATCACATAAATTTCCCTCTTTTCGTGTTTCAGACATGAGCTTCCTGAAGGGACTCATCGACGCTTTTGGCTCAATCTTTAGCTCCCCACCCTACGATTCCAACCCAAACCCAAACCCTATCCATCCCAATTCTTCTTCTTCTTCTTCATCATCAACCATGGAAGGCGTGTCGAACGAGCGCGTCGCACACAAGCTCAAGGGTTACCACGACTTGGCAACGGAAGAGATCGCCAAGGCCGTTAGAGCCGAAGAGTGGGGCTTAGTCGACGATGCTATTCTTCACTACAAGAACGCCCAGAGAATACTCCTCGAAGCTAGTTCCACTCCTGCTCCTTCATATATTACCTCCAGGTAATTCTATTCCCCCCCCCCCCCCCCTTTTTCTTTTGGGGTTTGCATTCTATTTGGCTGCTGAGAAAGTTGTACATTGTGTTTTGTTTTTGGTTATATAAACTTTAAGTAATTGGTGTTTTTTGTCCTCTCTTTTACTGCGAATTTGTTCGGCAATTGCTTGAACAGATTGTAGATAGATGGGAGCTTGGCATTAGCTCTGGTGTCTAATACTTTAGGAAAAATGATATGGGCATTCATATTTTGTTCTATAAATTTAGTCTAAGATGGCCTCACTTAGCAAACCCGTGTATACGGTTAATTCTGGTGGCAAGCCCATGTGTAATGGGGCTTAAATGTAGATTTTTTTGCAATAGAAGAATTGAGAGGTTTTCAGGTTAGCACTCTAATGGTACAAAGAATGGGTTTTATATGCAATGGAGAGATTTGAAAGCAATAAAAACATCCTTTCATTTGTCGTCAGATTGTAAAGAGTTCTTGTGCGTCTTTAGGGTTTGTTATAGAACATCATAGTCATCTTAAGATCTCTCTGATCTGATTGGTCGAGGAAAATTTAATTAGATGTGAATTTTAAGTGTTTCTATCTGGATTGTGAAACATCTTAGTTTATTTCTTTAATGATCTCTTGATAAAATCGGGTTGTCGCATTTTTTTCAGCAGTTGGAAAGGGGAGTGGACATTCTCTATGTATCAAAGAGATTTAGGATATTGTTGGGTCTATTTATTAACTCTTTTCTCGCAAGTTGAAATTTACAAATCTTGTTAAAGTTATCTCACATAAAAGGAAGTTCATATCTGAGTGTTAGATAGTACTTCCAATACTAGTGCTCCTTTTCCTTCTATAAATGAAATCTTTTGTATAACTCTTTATCTTGGAACATGTTCTTCTTCTTCTTTTAAAACTTTTTTCCTTTCCTTTCTTTTCTTTTGAAAGGGGATTAGGGGCTAGTTTAAAGGATTCAGATTTCACATAATTCTATAGTACTAGTGCACACATCCATTGCCAACTTAGCAATTGGTCCTCTATAGTGAAAGTGAAGTGTTAACCAAACAGATTTCATGAATATACATTTTTTGTAATTACTTAGGTTACCAAAATAAGTAAATTGTTGATATTGAAGTTGTTCCCAATGCTTTGCATGACTCTAGTGGAGTTGGAAATATGAATTTTGGATTTAACCCTTCTTCTTTTTTTCTTTGCCTTATTTTCAATTATGTTTACTCTAAAGGGTAGCTCAAACAATTGGGGGCCACACCTTATGAAGCCAGTCACTAGTTCGAATCTCTCCCTCCCCTTGGGGTCAAAACTTAATTATTAAATATGTGTGTGGGGGTAGTTATTCTTTATTTGTATTATTTAAATAGATGGTTTTGTAACAGTGAACAAGAGAAGGTGAAATCTTATCGTCAAAAAATATCAAAATGGCAGGGTCATGTGTCAGAAAGATTACAAGCTTTAAGTAGGCGTACAGGTTCGTTTCTCATACTGTTACGACTGATCATGCATTGTTTTTTAAGTTGATATGGATTTATAGGGAGCGCTTATACTTATTCCTTTCTCTTTTCTGCCCCCTTCTTGTTTCAGGTGGCACATCGACAAGCAAGGTATTTGTTCTTGTTGAATTATAAAAGTAGATTTTTATTTTAGTTTATATTTTCCACTTGAAGCATGATTATGCTTTTTCTGGTAAGTAGGTGTATTTTTAGTTGAATTTTTTCCACTTAATCCTTTCTTGATTTTATTTAATTGGAAATGTGTTTGGACAATGTTCTTTACCTTTCATTTTTACTATTCTTCAAGTCCTTAATACTTATAAACTAGCCTCGTTGTTTTTTTTTGGTTTCCTTTTTAAAGAACATCAACGATGATTACACACCCATTTTTCTTTTCTTTTTTTTAAATAAAATAATCTTGATTATGACCTAGATGCTTCTTTTTCTTTTTTTTCAGAGCCCTGCACTGAATCCTAGAAAGGATGTTTTGAAAAAATCTTCTTCTTTTAGTACAAACAGCCCAAGTATGAGGAATCAGACAGATAAAGTTGAAATCTCTAAACCTACAAAAGACGCTAACTCTGGTTATGAAGACAAATTGGTTGAAATGATAAATACTACAATAGTGGATAGAAGTCCATCCGTTAAATGGGAAGATGTTGGTATGAAATTATTAATGCTCTGTTTTTCTCATTTTCTGTTTCCTTTGGTAGTCATGTAGCTCATTAAATAACAAAGTTACTTATTTGAGTTTGTTTGCAGCTGGTCTTGAGAAGGCAAAGCAAGCTTTAATGGAGATGGTAATCTTGCCAACTAAAAGAAGAGACTTATTTACTGGTCTTCGGAGGCCAGCTAGAGGTAATGACACAATTCTTTGGAATACTTTTACATACAGACCAGTGACACTCCAAAAATTAGTTTAATGAGAAAACATCTGATGTTATTAGGTTTGCTTCTCTTTGGTCCACCCGGTAATGGGAAGACCATGCTTGCCAAAGCAGTCGCTTCAGAGTCAGAGGCAACATTTTTTAATGTCTCTGCATCTTCCTTGACATCAAAATGGGTGTGTCTCTGTCCTTGATTTATTAATTTGTTTTAAAGATCATGATGTCTATGGTTCTTCTTTTAGTTATTGTCCTTATTGGAGAGGGTCTTATAAGTTTTATTTACATTGAAATAGGTGGGGGAGGCTGAAAAGCTTGTACGGGCTCTGTTCATGGTTGCTAAATCCAGACAGCCATCTGTAATTTTCATGGATGAAGTATGCTATCCTTTCTGCAAACTACATTGTGAGGGTCTTAGTAGTCCCCATACTCGGTTTTCCTTGAAGTATGCTATTCCTTTTATGCTTAAGTAGATTGTGTAGTTCATGAAGGAACATTGAGTGCATAAAGTTTGCATTGCATTGCTGTGTCCTATGGCACTTTTCAGATTCCTATTTGTTTGGAACTTAAGCTGGAACTTGATATACCAATCCTAGTTGGCTGAAATTGATTGTATTGGAGAATGAACAATTATTGCTGTGGCTAGGAGTTGAGTTTCATATTGTTATTTAGGAATCTGAATGATAATCTTGTCTTACAATAAAATTAATCAAATACATGAATATTTGTGAAGGTCGCAAATTCATATTTTACATATTAGGGCATTCACAATGAGCTCAACGGAGTTCTAGTTAAGTTTTGCTAGAAAAGCCTTTTTCTATTGTAACTACCAACCATTTTGTTACATTCCCCAATGAACTCTCTATTTTATTCTTTATTCCATTTTTTTTTTTTTAATCTTTTTATACTCTTTCAATGTCAAATTTTTTCTTCCCCTCCATCACCACATTTCCTCATTCAACACACAGAAATGAACAACAACATCACTCCCAATCTGTGAATGCAC
Source organism: Quercus ilex subsp. ballota (assembly GCA_032727855.1). Taxonomy (NCBI): domain Eukaryota; kingdom Viridiplantae; phylum Streptophyta; class Magnoliopsida; order Fagales; family Fagaceae; genus Quercus; species Quercus ilex. The sequence goes on from CM064915.1 coordinate 56,190,203, forward strand.
AAAATCCGCACCAACAAGATCCACGGCCAAGCTTACTGGAACCCTAAACCCAAGCCCATTAATAAACCCATCTGAACTGAGTCCTAACCCAATCAATGAACCCCTGCTGCCAGCTCAGATCGGATCATCGATCCCCCAGCCACCACCACAAACTCAAGTGTCAACGTCAAAGCCAATATGTAAGCTGCAAGATCCACCCATGCATTAGTCCAATCTGGATCTAATCAGTTCCATTGGAAGCCATGTTGCTTGCCATTGCCAAACCATGCCACCACAAGGACCATCATGATGTGTGTCGGTACCGTCTCGTTGCCATTACTAACATATTGATCTGCCGTCATGAGACCTCCATTGAACAACTGTCTCACTCGTTGGGCCAGCATCAAAGAAGAAGAGTGGAGCAAAGCAAAAATCAGTGTATTGTACTGGAAGAAGAGAGAGTCTTGGTTGGGAGGGAATAAAAAAGGGATGGCAAAGATTTAGCTTTGCTACTGTAAGTCAACAATTAGAGTTACTGTAGCAAAGCAAAAATCTGTTGAGTCAGTGGCGAGCTCATTGGAGACAATAAAGTGAGTTTTTTTCATCAAAATTTTGAGAATGGGGTTTGTTGAGCTCATTGTGAATGCTCTTAGGGGCCTATTGGGTAGCATTGTTCAACTTTGCTTCCCTCATGTTTTTCTTCTGCTTTTTCTCTCCTAAACATACTCTATAACCATTGTGAAATGACTATGTTAGAAACTTGTCTTTTTTTACACTCAACCATCATTTAGATGTTTACCGGCACAACCTCCACCACCATCAGTGCTATGTCCACCGTAACCACCATCTGCACTATTAGTGTTATTCTTCCTTGTAATTGGGATTTTAAGGTTTGTTGTTTGTTGTTTGTTGTTGAGTTCCGTTACCTAACTTTGCTTTCATCATATAAACTAGTATAATATATATATATATATATTTTTTTATAAGTATATAAACTAGTATAATATTTACTATTATTAAGACTTGTTCTTTGGTTTGCTTATGAAAAAGAGAATGGGATGGTGCTTTAATTGGAATTTTTTTTTATTCCAAATTTGTAGCATTTTGAAATGGTAATTAATTATTCTTTTTTTGTATGATTGTTAACAGATTGATAGTGTCATGTCAACAAGATTGGCTAATGAAAATGATGCGAGTCGAAGGTTAAAGTCAGAGTTTCTTATACAGTTTGATGGGGTGGCCTCTAATAGTAATGATGTAATAATTGTCATTGGTGAGCTCTATATTTAATTCAGTTAGGTTTTGGAGTCAGCTACATGCATCTTTCACAGTGGTGTTGTTTTATAGGCCACATATTTTATTCAATAGTATACCATCATGTCCAACATCCATGGACGTTTCTTTTGATGTCCTTGCTGGATTTGATTTTTTATTGATGTAATTTGCATATCTAATGATTCAGTTTCATTTTCTAATTTTCTCTGCTTTCATGCTCATGCAGGTGCTACTAATAAGCCACAAGAACTGGATGATGCTGTTCTTAGGAGATTGGTTAGTATTTGTCATGAATGTGCTGCAACTCGATTGTTTTGGGAACTTAAATTATGAAATATGAAGTGCTGAGTTTTTTTAACATTCAAGGATAAATATTCATGTATCATTATTAGTTATATTAATTTTGGTTTGTCTAATATCATGTGGTATTTATACATAGAAATTGCATTGTAATTGGATTTATCCTTCCATTTGATGCAATAAGAGCTTAGTTACTGTAATAGTAGTTTTCAGTCACTTTCTTCATGCTTCGATGTCCTTGTGCTTTTTGGTGGGAGCAAACTTATAAAAGATGCTAAGCCTTCAGGGCCAGAAAGTACAAGGAGTGGCAAAAGGGGTGGGGGGGAAGGAACTTATGAATGTTTGTTTAGTTCAACTTGAAGGCAAATGGAGAGCCTTTAGCCCTAGTGTCTAGAGAACTCACCTAGAGTAGTGGCTGGAATATACTAATTGCTCACGTTTTTTAAATTTCAAAAAGATTCTAATGTGAAAAAAGATATGACACAACAAACAACTAGAGTAGTATATTAAAAGATTGTTTAGCTTTTGTTTTCCCTTTTTCCTTATTGAAAGCTTCATATATTGTTTTTTGGCGGATTATCATAATTTTTTACTCAATTTTATCTTTGGTAATGTGACTCAGTTTAATGTGAAACCCTGAACCAGGTGAAGCGAATATACATACCTTTACCAGATGAAAATGTTAGGAGACTACTTCTTAAGAACAAACTCAAGGGCCAGGCCTTTTCCTTACCCAGTAAGAATATACTGTATTTTATCTTGAACCTTGTCTTTTTTAAACGAACAATTCATATTTCTTATCAATATCTTTAAAAAGCTGCTTATGGTTGTACTCTTTTTGTTATTACTAGGCAAAATAAAGTGAACTTGTAGAACCTTTTTTTTTTATTTAAATTCAAATCTGGTTGCATTAAACTATTAGAAAGGTTTTTCTTTTTTCTGGGAGTCCCATGGAAGTGTAGAAAGGAATGTTGCCCAAATTGGCTACACCTTTTAGAGTGGCTAGTAATGAATTTTTATGGGAAGTTTTATTAAGTCCCAGAAAAGATGAAACTCTATTGGAACTTTTCTCATTTTTAGCGGTTAAATCATCACCCTCTCTAGATCCAGCTTCTATTGTAGATCTAAAAGGTCAGGTGTGATATTAAGCTAGTTTGGTATAATATTTTGAGATACTTAAAGCATCAAAGTTAATTGGGAGGGATAGAAACAGGAATAAGAAAGTTGTAGGGTTTACTCTCTCCACTATTTTGTTGTAAGAAGAAGAAGAAGCATCCAAAATAATTAGGAATGATTGAAACAAGAATAAGAAAGTTGTAGGTTTCACACTCACCTTAATACTATCTCTTATGTACTACCATAATTACAAAAAGTACCCTAGATGCATATTGTTTACTGATGATATTGTAGCCAACAACATGGTAAAAATAGTCCTCTATGTTAATGTTCCCCTTTAGTTCACTGTAGAAAACCTCTGTGAGCACAATATGAAGTTAGTATGGTTATGCTTTGGAAAATATGGACAGTAAATGAATTTGACACCTGGAGATACACACCTGAATCCATGTTCAGGGATAGACCTATATGGTATATGTATGGATGCATGTATTGATTCATCTACTTGTAGCAGGTGTGATGGGGTACCGGGCACCAATCAATGAAACAAATTGAATATCTTTTTTTGGATAAGTAAAACAAATTGAATATCTGGTCCCATCTGTTTGCAAGTCAAAACATACTTGTCAATGTATATTGTTTCTTAGAGGTCCACTTATAATAATTGAATTTAATGCTAGTGTGATTATAAGCAACAGTTATAGGCCTCCAAAAGACAGTTAGATTGGCCAGTTCTTTGGTTGAAACAAGTTTTTCAACATAGGTAATTAATTAGACTACTGGATTTTTCTGTTACTGAAACATGGTATCTCATTATATAGCATACAAAAGGAAGTGAATTGTGCAAGCATAGCTCGTGTGACCTGTGCAATGTTGTTAGTGTCCCTTTTAACTGCACTGAATTATGAAAAGTATGAATCAGATGATGATTTGCCTCATTATTTTTGACAGGTGGAGATATAGAGAGACTTGCCAGAGTGACAGAGGGTAACATAATTATGCTACCTAAGAGACTTGTCGCAAAACAAAATCTCAAACAACATTTGAAAAAAAAAAAATTGTTCTAGTTCAATTGAAATTACAAATTGTTATTCTTGATGGACAGGATATTCTGGAAGTGACCTGCAAGCGTTATGCGAAGAGGCTGCAATGATGCCAATCAGAGAGCTAGGAGCTAACATTCTTACTGTCAAAGCAAATCAGGTAATCTAAACTTGTATACGGTTGTAACCCTATTTGTGACCTAGTAACTAATTCCTAAATGGTTCTAGAATTCTCCCTCCGTATTGTGTCTGAAATTGATTTGGTGGTGTAAACAACTTCCTAATATATGCCAAAAATGAGGGTGCAAGCTGGTATGGAACATGCACTGACCCTTTTAATTGTCCAGGCAGTAGCCCTCTTAGTTGTCCAAGCTGTAAAACTAATGTGGAATTTATTTTCCAGCAACCCTCTTTTTATTTTTTATAACAATTGGTGATATTTTGTTTTACATGGTTTAAGCTTTTTAGTAGAGTATGTTTATTAAGTTAGTGTAATTGCTATACATCTGAGTAATTGGATGTGGTTTATTTAAACCTTCCACTTTGACTAGTAAATATTAGATTGTGTTGCTTTTCTTAAGAAATCATGCTATATGTTCTAATCTTAACTGTTTTTCTTTAAAAATCAGGTAAGGCCACTAAGATATGAAGATTTCCATAAGGCAATGACGGTCATCAGACCCAGCTTAAACAAAAGCAAGTGGGAAGAGCTTGAGCAATGGAATGAAGAGTATGGCTCTAACTGAATTTTTTACATGTTACGATTTTAACAATTCAAAGCAAAGCTGTGTTATAGTGATTCAAACCTACCAGTGAGTGGTAAAAAGGAAAAGGCAAATCCTAGTGGTCTACATTGTGTAAATGTCACTCCTCACAACCTGAATCTTACTATTGTTGAATGATTTGTATTCTTCTGCACAATTACCAAGACTGGTCTTTATATCTCTAAAAAGTTTAATTGTAAAACAATTTGAATGAAGTTTTATATATGGTTTATGAATTATCATCATTTTGTGGTAAATGGAATCATTAACATTATATTACGCGTTGTTAAGAAGAGGAACCAGATCAGGAATATATAAATGGTTAAGAATAATATAAATATTTAATCTATATGTTAAGAATATGATTTTATTGTTGGGAGTAAATTTACAATTTGGATAGCTTACTTTGGGGAAAAGAATCCACAATTTAGAAAGTTGTTGGGATGTTAAATCTAGTAGATAGTTTGAACACACACTGTAAAACTACCCCTTGTTTTTTATAATTAGGTTGAATGCTTGGCTGTTGTCCTGAAAATCATTCCAGTTAGAACTTAGAAGTAACATGCTACTTTCAGTGCAACATCAGGTGAAGACAAGCTATTTTCAACAAATTTGTTAAACATGAAGAGAAGCGCACCAAAAAATGTAGTTTTCCAATGTCAAGCCAACCTTGAATCTACTTGTTAACGCCTCACCATTAATGGTGGAGCAACACATTTGATTTATCAACTTTCAGATAAGCAGATGATTTTGCGTCATAGCAAGTGAAAATTCCTTGATGGTTTTGAAGGAAAAGTTTTTACAATGAAGCAATGAGTAGTATTACAATAACCCTCCATGCTAGTTTCCCGGATTACTGTAAAAATGTGCGCAAACCACAAATGACAGACAACGATGATAGTGAAATTCAGTTGAAAAGTGTTGGACAGTCCAATTATTAATACCCTAAAAGTTGAATTCAAGTTCCTTGTTAAGTTGTTATACACTTCAGGAGCACCAATGGAGAACAGCGGAACGTTATTTACTTATTTTGCTTTACATACTGGAGTTTACGACAGTCCTAGAAATTGTAAAAACATGGAGACCTCCATCAATCTGGAGAGTGAACATTGTCCTATAAGTTACATTTTTCATATCATCAGTTAGTTTAAACCGGAAGAGGCGGAGTAGAGCAATTGAAACTATTTTAATCTGCAGGTAAGCAAAGTCCTTCCCTAGGCAAATTCAAGGGCCCGCCTGCAACCCAAGTATTTATGAGGTAACTAAAAGACGATACAAACGTTTGAATGGTCATGTTGAAAAATTCCATTGTCGAGCCATCTTTTCTGGTCGATACTCTTTGGTATATTTTCCCCAAATATAAGGCATCCTGCCCATGGCAAAGCCCATGTAGAATATCACATTTTCACATACCCTTTTTTTCAGTCTGTAGCCATCAAGAAGAATGTCGTCCATATCTGCAGACCTCTGTTGTGAACTGGAAAATTAAAAAGATAACTTAGTCGATTCGAGGTAACTAGCCTCCTAAACTTGAGAGAGATAATAGAGTTTTTGGTTTAATTTCTGCTTGCTTCATTCATAATTCCTACTTACATAAGTACTAGTGAAGAGATAATCCTCATCACCACAAATTCCTAAAACATAGGACCCAACTCCTATTTGAATTGAAATACAAATATTAATCCTAATCCTAATCCTAATCCTAATTTATTGCTGAAATTCTCATCCTAATCTACTGCAGAAGCTTATTTGAATTCAACTTGAAAACCATCATCCTTATCTTCTTATATTGTTATCCACGTGCAATGCAATCTCCCTTTTGGTGTTGTCTAAACCATAGCAACCTCCCATTCTTGAAGTACACCAAAGAGACCACGTTACCAAACTATCAAAATTCAAAAGTAATGTTTTCATGAAGCCCACTGTTAAAACTTCATAAAATAATTGTAATTACTAGAAAATATAACAAATAGTAGCAGATAGTAAAATTTGTGTCCAAATTAAACACCGATAAAGTTTCGAGATTAATTCCATGGGAACTGCAGGGTATAGCCTCAAAGTCTCTGTCAATGCGCATGCAGATAATCCATTTGATCCAGTATTTCATCAGTTATATTTGCCATGAACTCATCAATGTTAAGCTTCATCATCTTGATTCTTGACTACTTGTTACATCTCGCACTTCTTGCACAATTTTTGCTGTATTAGAGGGTTCTTGCAGAGCATATAGAGTAACCATGAGACACTACTTGCACTTGTATCTTTGCCAGCGATCATAAAATTCAAATTTTGTCCCTTAGATGTTGATAATTTCATTGTTTTATAATGTATCCATTGATTTTATTTTATTTTTTGAAACTCCTAGACATTAGTGTAAATTAAATTTATCAATTAACATATTCTTTCTAACAAGCTTTCTCTGCTGTCTCCACTTGTCCCCCCTCCACCGCAAATATTCCCTAACCAAAAATATCAGCCAAAATATACCGATTACACTTGCCTTTCGAATACTTATTGAAATAAGTTTTTGCTATATGCTTGATATTTAGATGAGTTTTAGAATTATATAATACTAAAAAAACATGAGCTTATGGTTTGATTGTATATATAACATATCATATAATTGACATTTTCTCAAAATATATATATATATATATAATTGACATAGAATTTGGCAAGTATTTTAAAGAGAATATGTACTCCAACTATGGAATTTTAAAATTATCAACCCAATCAAAAGTTTTTGTTATCTACCAAAGAAAAAGTTGTTAAATCGTGTACTACTAATAAAAATCTACATGTTTCTCCAAAAAAAAAATATCTACACTTTTTAACAAAATAAAAAATAAGAATCTGTACTTATCTCAACAAAAAAAAAAGGGTACACTTTATATACACACACACACATATATATATATGAAAATAATATGTTTCAAAAGAAAAAAATTACTTATTACAAACAAAATACTAGTATTAAAAAAATTAGTCCGTTAAAGAAAAACTTTTTTGATAAAGCCTTTAAAGAAAAACTTAGAGAAACTCATGATATGCTATATCATCCGCAAATAAGAATATGAATATCTTGATCTATGGCTCCAGTACGAAAAATATTTTAAAACTTAGCAAAGAGGAGATTACAAAAAATAAAAATAAATAATATAATTTGTTTATAACCATGTAATATATAGCTTAGTATTTATTAAATATAAGAATATGTGAACAAAATCATTTTAAGAAATTTAAATAATATATCTAACGACAATAAATATAAGAAGTAAAGTGATCATGTTATCAAAATTATTGGGATAAAATGACAATTTTCAAACCTTTTTTTTCTTTTTCTTTTTTTAGAGCTCTAACAACTTTCAAATTCAATAGACTTATCAAAAGTAAATGATTTCGATCAAAACTTATGAGGAGTAAATTGTATTTTTGTCTTTTAGGAGGGAAAAAAAATCAAACCAAACCAAACAGTGCCTTGGTTTGTTCTGTTTGCGGTTTTAAACGCGGCGTTTTAACCGTAAGAAAATTTAAATTCGCTTCCCTCTCTCTCTCTCTCCAAGTCCAAACTGGGAATTCTGAATTCTCAAAATCCAAACAAACGAAAAGAAATGAAATCCCAAACCCAATCACCAAAGAAGCAATGGTCCTTGCAAGACTTCGAGATCGGAAAACCCCTCGGAAAAGGGAAATTCGGCCGAGTCTATCTCGCCAGAGAAGCCAAGGTGAAGTGAAAAGTACCAATGTTGTTTGTTTTTTTCTTTTGATTTCATTTTCTAAAAGTAAGCAATCCTCTAAATCAAAGTCTCTGACATTTTGGGTTGGCAGAGCAAATACATAGTGGCGTTGAAGGTGATATTCAAAGAGCAAATAGAGAAGTACAAAATTCAGCACCAGCTCAAGAGAGAAATGGAGATTCAATCCGCTCTTCGCCACCCAAATATATTGCGACTCTACGGTTGGTTCCACGACTCCGAACGCATTTTCTTGATTCTCGAATACGCTCATGGCGGCGAGCTCTATAGGGAGCTCAGAAAACGCGGATTTCTCTCTGAGAACAAAGCTGCCACTGTATTTCTCTCTCTCCCTTCTCTGTTTGTTTACTGAGAAATTGAGTGTGTGTGTGTGTGTGTATATATAATTTTGGCATAATGGCTTGAGTGATGGTGGTGGTGGTGGTTGTATATGTTGGGATAATTGTGGTTTGCTTCAACTATATGTGCTATGCTTTTTGTGTTGCGCATGACTGTTAATTATTACTTAATATGTTTAGTTACAACGGGTTTTCTTGTCCTTTCTTCTTGTTTAATTCATTGGTTCTTGTCAAATTTAGTATCCTTATGCATATCCCTTGTGAATTTTAGTACATTTTGAGCCTCGCGCAAGCGTTGGCGTTTTTTCATGAGAAAGATGTGATTCATAGAGACATCAAGCCCGAAAATCTGTTGCTTGATCATGAGGTATGCTAAAAAATCCTTCATGACATTTTTTCTTTTTTGTCCTTTTAGTTTTATAAAGGAACCTGTTCTTTTCCTAAGTTTGGATCGATTATGTAAATGTGTATTTTTCAAGTGGATAATATTTTTGGTGTATTGTAGTTCATTTCAAACATACAGACCATGGCTCTTGATAGTTGACTTTGTGGGGAAATTTTTTTCTGGCATGAATTGCACTAGTCTTACTTGACAAGTTTAGCCCAAATTCTAAGCGCAGTCAATTTCAGATTTTTATCTGTTTCTTTCTTTACCTGCCCAAAAATAAGAATCATCCAAATTTTGGTGATGCTATTTTTCTTTTAATAAGTCAGCCGTAAGTATTTCTGTATGAACTTTAATTCTACTTGGGCATATCTATGGTACTAATTTATACAATAACGGAGCTACAAGGGAGTAAGGGACCATTTGGATATAGCTTTGTTTTGTACAATGTTAAAGCAGAAATTGCGACAGTTGAGCTTATGAACAGAACAATGTTTTTAATTCCTCTCAGCCTAAAGCTTCTGTCTATCTACAAGATGAGTACACCTACTATAGGCACAAATTCGATGCATTTTCTGCACAATCTATAGCAGAAATTGCAACTGAGGTTGGACACTTGAGCTTACGAATAAGACAATTTTTTGAACTCTCTCTCTCTCTCTCTCCCTTTCTAATCTTTTTCTTGATGGTTTCTTTTTTGTATTTGAATAATAATTTATTAAGAAGCTCCAAACAGAGAGGAATTCCACATTTTCTTCTTATTTGTTCAATAGATACTTGTCTATAATTGGTTGAAAAAATTTTAATGATTTTTTTCCCAAACCTGGACCAACGTTAAATATTATTATTGAGGAAGTGAGAACTATGTTACAGATTTTCTGTTTAATTTATAGATGCAATATATTTGAACCTATAGCGCTTCTTTTATGATGATTGTTCTTTATCATCAAGCCAAGACAATTAATTGTTTGACTTAGTTATAATTATATCTGTAGGGTCGACTGAAAATTGCCGACTTTGGATGGTCTGTACAGTCAAGAGCCAAGAGACGCACCATGTGTGGAACTTTGGATTATTTAGCACCAGAAATGGTGGAGAACAAAGCTCATGACTACGCAGTTGACAACTGGACTTTGGGTATCCTTTGCTATGAGTTCCTTTATGGTGTCCCTCCATTTGAGGCTGAGAATCAAACCGATACCTTTAGAAGGTAAGGTAGAGATAATTGTTTTAGTGTGATTACTGTGGAAGAAAATTGTACCATAAATTGTGTTATTTTTAGTTTGTTAACTTGTATTTGGCTGTACCAGGATAATGAATGTTGACCTGAGCTTTCCTTCCACCCCTTGTGTTTCTACAGAAGCCAAGGATCTCATTCTTCAAGTATGTTAGTCCGTGTCTATTGACTCTATTTTCATGTTGATATCTGGGTGTACAGGAAATGCTGTATTGAATATATTTAGTTGTGTTCCTGAATATGTGATCTGAAAATATGTGCAGCTACTGGTGAAGGACTCCTCAAAAAGGCTATCTCTTCAGAAGATCATGGAGCATCCTTGGATAGTCAAGAATGCAGATCCAAGTATCTGCAATAAGTAGGATTTTAAACTTCAAAGCTGATTCTGCCATGGCTTGGAGGAATCAACATGATTGAATTCTGCATCTATTGGTGTTTCTTTTTTTCCCTCTCCACTCAATGAAGCAGCTTCCAAAGCTCTTCATATAACCTTCAATATTTCTTCTTATCTTAGGCTGCTTCCTGACTGAGAAACATTGACTTGCAAACCCAGGCTTTGAGCTTCATGTATTATACATTTTGTATATGATAATTCAATGTACGTTCTTTCTCTTGCCATGGATAGGTTTGCTACTATGGATTTATATATAGAAATTAGATTACAGGTTCTAATTAATCTATTATTCCAAACGGTAATGACAAATTGTCCATGCCAGTTTATTTTGATATTTGTAATTGTTTAGTTTTTTGAATGGCTTTTATTGGTTTACAATATAGTTGCAAGGTGGATTACCGCAACCATTGTTGTTTGTCATCTACAGTAACACCTATTTAGCATATTATTCCGGAAGCCAATCGTTAGCATGATACTAGTCGGCCTATTGATATGATTGTGGGCAAGACCCAGTGCAACTTTACCTAACAAGAGTTTCTCAAAAATAAAAACAAAAACAAAAAAAATATATATAACCTTTACCTAACAAGAAAAAAATTGTTCAAGTTTTAGTTCTGAGTTTGTCAAAAAAAAAATCTTAAAATTTACATATTTGTTTAGAGTTCTTTGAGGATTCCCCAAAATGTTTATGAGAATCTCCTGGCAACCTAGAGACAGGTTCTATTATTCGAGAATAAGAACAAAATGACCTTCACTGTTATGATCTATTTTTCTGACTAAGCAAAAATAGTATCAACTAGCTTGTAATGGCTTAAATCAAAAGAATTCAATAAAATGAAAGACTAATGAATTCATTCATACAAGTATGGTTGGTGGTTTATACTTCTGATTGAAGAATGAATGATAATATGTATAATGCATCTCCAATTCGTTTTCTTAAGCAAGCACAGCATTATGATTTCCATTACAAAAGCATTCTAAACAAAGCTTCTCACCCCCTCACCACCTTTCACTTCCTCGTACACAGCCAACGCATTGTTCATTACTTTGGGTTTCTGTAGCAGTTTAGCCCTCTTTATTCCAGATGGGTGAGTCGATTGGATACCACCCTCGCCACCAAGCTTCCTCTCATATACTATGGGTGCCACTTGAGGGTTATATCCAGCAGATGCCATTAACATTAGCCCAATGTAATCTGCTTCCGCTTCTCTCCTGTGAAGGAAATAAAATGTAACATTGTTATGATTTGACATGACAAATAATTTTCCCATATTTTAACAACAAATTAGTGTTAAGAAAAAATTAAGATAACAAAATTTAGAATTTCACAACAATATCAATTATAAACACGGGGAAAGAAATTTAAAGCACATGCATATAGGTTTTATTTGACCAATAATAAGAAAGAAAAACAAAAAAGGAATTCCATATAATAATTATCACTAGTCCACAGCATAAGAAGGTTCCAATTCATCTGCAATTGCAATTATAGATCTTTATAAAAATAAAAATAAATAATAAATAAAAAGAAATATCTTAGCTTTCAAAGCTCATCCAAGTAAATAGAAATCATTCCTTTGGATTCACTAATCTATATGCAATCTCAGGAAACTAACGCCTTAGGAAGCAGGCCCTCTTAACCTGTAGATAACAATTGAGTTTGGAGATATGAGTATTACCGAACAGTGTCTGTTAGTGACACTAGCATAGCATCCTCTTTACCTATCAAATATATATATATAGCATCCTCCTATCCTCCAAATCTGCTTAGGTAATTCTCATCAACACAACGAGGAAAGCCCTGGCCCTTATTAATTATGGAAAGATGTTTGAGATACTTTCTCAGTACAAGGTCATTAATTAGCAGCGTTTTTTCGAAGAACTAATTGATTACCTATGACAAAAATAAAATGTCCAGACAAACATGCAAAAGCCTAGTGTAAACTTTAATTCCTAATTTCAAATATAAAATGCAGCTTCTATCTTATTCTTTAAACCAGTTACATAGTACATACACACCATGAATTCAAAGGGAGAAAAACTCAAAAACAAAACGCATTCAAAATGAATAGAGAATGACTGAAACTGTTAAACATAAGAATCAAGGAGAAGAAAATACCTCCTGCTCATAAAATTGGCAAACATATCTTGAAGACTTGCAAGACTGTCCACATTTCCTTTTGAAGTTGAATCGCCATTAGTAATAACAGCGTAAATAAGAGCAATCAGTGCGGAAAGCATCAAGAAAAGCCTCACAATACCTTCTGCTATATGCCTAGCCACAGCATGCCCAACCTAACCAAAAAAAGGGGGTTAATTTAAAACCAAAATGCACTATATAGTTAAATCCAATAAAATTATGAATACTGTAATTCTAAAGAATGACCAAAACAGACCTCATGCCCAATAATAGTTGCTAACTCTGCATCATCGTCTACAACATCAAGCAACCCATTGCAAACAACAATCCTTCCACCAAGGTGACAGGAAGCATTAACTTCCGGAGTATTAAGCACATACACTTCCCAATTTCTTTGGTTCAAATGTTTAGTAGCAGGTTTCCATATAAAGTTTCGATTCCGCTTTTGGCTATGCTTAAACCCTGCTTCAGCAAGAGCATCTTTAAAACCAAAATATTGTGCCACTCTATCTCCAAAATCTCTACTTGCACCTAAATGGCCATTGATCTTGAACTCAGTTCCAAGCCTTAACCCACTATTCATTGCAACAATGATCTTTGTTGCTACGGATTGTACCCGAATAGTTCTAGGGTCAGACAGAGGGAGTAATTTTCCTTTGTTTTTCTTCTCAAACTCCTGCCACTGATACTCTCCTAACTTATCCTCAATGTTTTCAGTGAGAGCAAGATGAAACCTTCCTGTGTATGGGACTCTTTGTATTCTTGCACAACGAATAGTAGTACAAACCACAGAACCACCAAATAACAAAGCAACCCAACTTCTTCTACAAAATCTCATCAATCTTTGTACGTGCATTGACCAATTCAGTGAATTCGACACTGTTCTTGCTTGGTAAAATCTCCTTGTGACGTGAAGAAAACGACATGTTTGATGAATATTACGTTGCACTCCTCCAACTCCAAGCAAACCCACAGCAGGAACCACACTAAACCTTGAAAAGTTTGAACCCAAGATTGTAGAACTATTTGGCACGAACCGGCTATTATTAGCTGCACCAAAAGCTACATTTTTCTTTGAAAAGAAAGATGAGAGCGCGTTGAATGTGTTTAACTTGGCTTTTGCGAAAGAAAACCCCATGAATAATTACTCAAACCCTAGTAAATTGAGCAATATAATGGTGATGATACTAGTACAGTAGTACTAGTGTACTACTACTATATATACTATCTGTGAAGGAAAGATTTTACCCTGGAGATTCTTGTTGAAAAACTTGGACATCCAACTCTAAAATTGGTTTCTTTAATGGTTGAATAAACTTAAAGACTCTGGTTTTGAAGTCGAGTAGATACGAAGGAGATCAGGCTAGAAGGTATACTTGCGGAACAAGCAACATTCTGAATTGGGCCAAACGAATACAGGCCCAATTTTATAGGAATAAGCCCGTATCAGAATTGAAATTTATGGTTGGATTTTTATTCCAATCATTTACGTTAATGAGCTGTTATTTTGTCCTATTTAAAAAGGCAAAAAGGTAATAAAGCCTTATAGGTGTAATCAGAGTCCACTTCTTTTTTTTTTCCCCCCCTAGGCCACCCTACTTGAACAATTGCAGATATGGTGGAGGATAATCTTCTTTTGCCGAAAACTTCATTTTTATGTCTATGGACTATGGTCTATGGGTGTATGGCCTGTGTGTTACAACTTAAAAAAGCTCCTTAAATTTTTCTCCCAAAAAAAAAAAAAAACTCCTTAAAGGAACTTTAAGAACCTTTTAACTAAAAGTTTTCACCCGTTTCATAATTTTATTAAGATTGCCTTTGTTTTGACACAAAACGTTTTCTGAAAATATATATATATATATATATTTCAGGAAAATAACTTGTTTTCTAGTGTTTGGTTTGTGTTGGATTATTTTTATAAAAAATATATTATAAATTATTTTAATATTGATTAAATGCTCAATTAAGTGAATTGATGAAATCAATTTTTATCGTTAATGGCAATATCGCTTTCTTTGCTAAAGCTTTTTTTTTTTTGGTTGAGAATACTAAGTATTTTAACATACACACAACGAAAAAAAAAATAAAAAAAAAAATTGACAACAGTGTATATCCAAAAAAGCCTAAGTTTTTTTGCTAAAATGGAGACCTCCTTCGGGTGCAATGTACAAAAAAAACTATGATGGGGCTGTGTTCAGTGAATCGGGAGAGGCAAGTATCAGGGTCGTAGTTCGGGATGCTAAGGGTAAGGTAATTGCGGCATTAGCTGAAAAAATCACTTACCCGGGTTCAGTGGAGATGTTGGAAGCCTTAGCTGCAAGAAGGGCTGCAAAATTTATTGTTGAATTGGTTATCTCTTTTTCTGAATTTGAAGGAGACTCGGAGGTGGTGTGCAGTGCGTTGAGGACAGCAAATTGGGGTCACCCGTCCATCGGTCATATTGTCAAAGACACTTTGTCTATTGTTGGTTCGCTTAAAACTTTTTCTTTCTCTCATACTAGGCAGCAGGGTAATTGTGTAGCTCATACTTTGGCTAAGAGAGCAATAGTTTCATTTCCTTTACTAGTGTGGATGGAGCATGTTCCATCTAACATACATCAGCTTATTATTTTAGATTCTTCAACTACTTAATAAAAGTTTTTGGTGTTGATTCTCTAAAAAAAAAAAAGTTGAATTTCAATTGTGCTAACGTAGGAGACATCTCTATTTTTTCCCAAAGGAATCCTTAGAATTACCATTTCTTAGCTTTCAATTTGCCTCTGACCATCAAATGAAATGTGAATAACCCGTCCTCCTTTCTTTGAAACAAGGGGCGCTTCTAGTTTTGTCTGTGCTTGAAACAATTTTGTCTTCTCCATATTACCATATCTCTAGAGTCAATAATTTTATATGAGGAAGTACTGATCTCAATCACTTGCTGCCATTACTCTTTAGTTTTCTGTTGAAGTCTGTGAGAGTGCCTTTTTTTCTTCAGCACAGTGGCCCAAGGATCCTGGGCCAAATAATTGTTGTTAGTGGACTGGGCTTGGTTCATCGTAGCTAAAGGGCTGTTTAAGAACCAAGTGGTGCACAGGGCAGGTTTCCTACAACACAAATAAACTAATAAGCGAGAATATCTGTATTGAATGACAGCTCAAACAGTAAAGAAATGCGTAGTAATAAAAAATACAGTAAAACAGGGGTTGGGGATCCTCGGATTAATGAGAGACATTTCATTAATTTTCTTTGATTATGATTACAATGTGCTTACTTAGACGTGATACAAGGTTCAAATTAACTCAAAAATTGCAGACTTTGATGGCTATTCAAGCCTCTAAGACTTGCAAAGTTTGAATCATTTCGAATCCAAGTATGTGCTATAATGGCTGTTTCTGGGATACCTGGAGACGATCCTCTATTTTTCCTTGAATTTTACAGAGTTCTTTCTATGGTTCTGTTATGATATCTTTTCTCAAATCAAAGTGATGATGAATGAGTGAATTGAATGCCCCTTCAGCATGGGTTTTCTCTTCCTTTTATAGTGCAACTCTAGGGCTCTGAGGTACCAGTGATTTCTCTCTTTTGCCCTTCAAAGCTCGTACTGCGTCAGTTACCTAGGGGCTGGTCCTTTCCTTTTTTTCTCATAATTTCTTCCTTTTGGTCCGACCAAGCTAAAAGCCCCTAGCTAACTTTCTATTCCAAGATCCTCTCAGGTTGCTGATCTTGGCTATTTGGCCCTCTTCGCCTTTTCAGCTTTTGTCTGCCTTCCATCCTTGTCATTTTTCCCAAACAGTCAGAATTCTTTACTGCTAGGTTGAAAGCTCCCTCCAGCCACTTATACTTATGGTTTTCTCATTCTTGGTTCCTTGGGGTACAGCTCCTTTGTTCATGAATATTTGCTTTATACTTTCTGATTCCTCACTGCATGGTTGGGCGTTTGAGACCCGTTTTGTCCTTCATCCTTTATGCTTTTTTCCTTTGAACCGTTTCAATTCTTACTTAGAGCGTATTGTGCGTCCCAAGGATCCCCAGGCTCTGGTAATCTCCGGGATCTCGGCCCAATTCTTCCTATTGGGCTTCTTTTGGCTTACTGATCTTGGCTTGCTAGGCCTTTCCTTTGCTTCATGGATTTTAAAGTCTGTTCTTTCATAGGTCTTTGGATCCCAATTCTTTGGACTTTTCACCCTTTTCTTCTTTCTTTTCCTCTTTTCTTCATTACGTGAGCCCAACTCTTTTATTTCTCTAGTTTTATTTCCCATAAAGTTAGCCCAATGTGTTATTTCTTTGGGCCTTGGGCTGTGATTAATTTTGAACCTCAACAAGGTCTATCCTATAGAGGTACTCAAATTGGATCGGTGATTGATTTCTAGGTTTCGTTGTAAACCTAATTGATTACTTCCAATTACGTAAATCAATAGTTCTGAAATAAATTTATTGACTAAATGAACGTTTTTAGTGGCTTAATAATGTATAATAGCAATATTCCCTTGTCAAATATCTTTCCTTAGAAAATGTTTCCTTTCAAATGTTCTGACCTTTTAATTTATGATGAATTCAACAACTTTCAAATATCCTTAAATATACTTTCTCAAAATGTGTATATATATGGTACGAATTCTTTGGGCTATAAACTGATTTCATGTCTTGCCAATAAAAGTAAGAAAAGATAGAAAGAAACAGAGTGCATTTCTTCTATTTCAAATACTCTTGCCTAAATTTATTGTTAGTTCTCTTATGACTTTTCCTTCTTTCAAGGGCAGCTTTAGTCAGGTGAGTTACGCTTTCTTTCCCCTTATTAGTTTGGATGGAGCCTAAATTTATTGTTGGATCCAGACGTTTTAACTTTCTTATAATCTCTGTTTTTTTAATAAACGCAGCTCCGTTTTGAGTATCCAAAAAAAAATTACTTATGACTATTTCTTCTTACTTAAAAATAATAATAAAATATTTTCTTCTTAACTCTATATTTTCTGGTAAAAGAAAGTATTATTGAGACATTCAAATCCTAAAAATTGTGTAGGCTTGTAAGCACGGGCGGAGCCCCCCTTGAGTTTTTAAATTTCCCATTAGAAGTTTGGGCAAAGTTACAAGTTAAGATAGGCCCCCCCCCCCCCCCCCCGATTTTAGAATTTATTAGTCTCCTAAAAATGAAAATTTTGAACCTTCATGTTTTTCAACTAGTCCAGAAAACCCCAAAATAATTAAAAGGACACAACAAACCCAAACCCAATATTAACCATATCTTCTCTAATATATATATATATATATATATTAACCATATCTTCTAATGAAAAAAAAAATCATTACCTATATCTGGCCCACTCCTCCGACTGAGGCCCTTCTAGAGTTCAAATACAAAACCCCTCTCTCCTTAAACAAATCCCTAAATTGCAAATAAATAAACCCAAATATGTCTTTTTCAACCAATTCCTAATCACCAATTACAAAGAAAATAATCTCAAATTTGTCTTACGGTTTCCCATTGTGCCGCCATCTCCTTGTTGCCTCCTTTACTCGAGAAGCCGCTTGCAAGGCATCTCGCCGAACAGTCCACACTCACCAGCAGCTAATCACTAGTACTTCTCCCTTTCTCTCTCTAATCACTACAATAATGTTGATTGTATTTGTGTAGCTTTAATGAATGAGTGAGTGACTTTTACTTTATTTTTACCATTGAACGAGTGGCCTGTATAAGTATAGTCACTGTTGATATAATATTTTGATTATAAATATATAAAAGTGTTGATTGTTGAAATATAACTTATATTTTTTAATAATACTTTTTGTTTTTTTTTTAATTTTTATATGGAGTTATTATTTGCTTAATAGTTGAAGGTACTGAGATAAAGTTTTCTCTTATTAAACATAGTTTATATTTTGCTGATCACAAATTGTAAGTAACTCGTCTATAATTGATGCAAAGTAGGAAAAATGTTCAATATTTAGAAACTAGTGTTCAATCCTTTGTCTCAATTGTTAAATCTTTAGATATTGAACTCTCTAGAAGGGCTTAAAAGTTTATTATTACTCTTGTAGTTGCAACCATTTCTACCGAATGTGTATTTTCAACCATGAAACTTGCCAAATTGAAATTTTGTAACAAGGGAGATATAAGTTTTTTTTAGTTAACTTCTAAATCAAGTATATTTTTTCTTTTTACATAAGATTTTTGTTATAGTCATCTTGGCCCCCCCGGAAGATTTTTTTGGCTCCACCACTGCTTGTAAGGATAATCAGCAATGTAGCTAGACTATTGTATTCTGAGGACAACGTGTAGAAATTATTTTGGCTACTACATCGGATAAATCCGTAGATGGCACGTATTGTGCGACTTAGTCCGCTCCTCAACTCTACTACCTCTATTAGTATTTTCATTTTGTATAAATTTCATGTAAAAATTAGGTAATATCTCTCCTTTATTTCCAAATATATAAAATAAATAATTAGATGAAAATAAAAGTTAAAAAACTAAATTCACAAGATACATAACTAAAATCAATATAATCAACATAAAAATATGTTTATATTTTCAATAAGACATGCCCGGTACATCCATAATTACATCATAAGCTAGGGAAGTTCATGTTCAAAATACACCACTTAAACCTAGTTAAACATAAGCAAAATACACAAATTATCACAATACTATACATAACCATAAACCATGATATTACCATCCAAGTTCTAATACATACCATTCCAAATGTGTGTTTGGATAGCAAGATTTGAGTCTATGGATTTAGGATCCGTTTGAATAGAACTTATTTTGTTGAAACTGAAAACACTGTAGCAAAATAATTTTTAAATGTGTGAATAGTACCGTGAGACCCATTTTTAATGAAAAAGTTGCTGAAAAGTTATATTTGTGGGTTCGTGAACAGTGCACGAGTGCACTATTCACGGTTGAAAAGTCAACATTTGCAGCTACTGTTCATGAACAGTAGCTGCATTACTCCCTAAAAATAGAGAGAGAGAGAGAGAGAGATGAAAACGCAAAACGTGCAAACACTGAAATGCAACGCATATCCAAACCCAGCATTCGATTTGAGTAATTAAAACTCAAAAATACCTTGTTTGGAGTTTTAAAAGATCAAGGATTTGAATTTGACCAAATCCACTAATGATTTTAAACCTTTAAAATCCTTGAATTTTAAATGATATCTAAATTTAATGAATCTAATTTATCTTCTCGAAAAAAAGAAAAAAAAAATCTATTGATTTAAAATCCTTCCAAACTCAACCTAAAATTGTTCCATATCATGATACTACCATCCAAGTTAATATATAACCATTCCAAAGCAAAAATTGTTCCATAACCATAATACTACCATTAAAAGTCTAATACATACCATTCCAAAACAAGAATATTGTTATATATCCAAAACACTACATATCATGGGTTTCACTAATCACTACCCTTGCTGAAGAAATTATCCAAGCAAAGCTTTCGAAACTTAGCATTCTTAACCAAAAATGCCCTTTTCATTACTAGCCTATTGGTTAAAGGAACTTGCAAACATAGTTTCATCAATCCCCTCCATGAACAATAATATGAATAGTGCATCTCCCATTCGTTTTCTTAAGCAAGCAAAGCATTATGATTTCTATTACGAAAGCATCCTAGACAAAGCTTCTCACCCCCTCACCAGCTTTCACTTCCTTGTACACAGCCAACGCTTTGTTCATTACTTCTGCTTTATTTAGAAGTTCAGCCCTCTTAATACAAGATGGGTGAGTTGAATTGATTCCGCCTTCACCGCCAAGATTCCTCAGGTTTCTCTTATATATTCTGGGTGCCACTTTAGGGTTATATCCAGCAGATGCCATTAACATTAATCCAATATAATCTGCTTCCTCTTCCCTCCTGTGAAGGAAATCAAATGTAACATTATTACAATTTGACATGACAAATAATTATCCCAACTTTTAACTACAAATTACTGTGAAGAAAATTCAAGTTAACAGAATTTAGAATTTCACAACAATATCAATTATGGACACCAAGAAAGAAATTTCAAGCACATGCATTTAGATTTTGTTTGAACAATAATAAAGAAAAAGAAGTAAGGAATTCCATATAATAATTATCACAACAAGTCCACGGCGTAAGAAGGTTCCAATTCATTTGAAAATCCAAATAGATCTTTTTTAAAACAAAAATGAAAAAGAAAGAAATATCTTAGCTTTTAACGCTCATTTCAAGTGAATTGAAATCCTTTTTTTGGATTCACAAATCCATATGCAATCTCAAGTAATTAACGCCTAAGGAAGCAGCCCATTTCAACTTGTAGATAACAACTGGGATTGGAATCTTTGGATATGAATATACCAAACAGTGTCTGCTAGTGACACTAATATAGCATTCTCCTGTCCTCCCAATCTGCTTTGTTAATACTCATCAACACAATGAGGAAAGCTCTGGCCATTATTGACCAAGGGCCCCTTCAGAAATAATAATGGAAAGATCATAGGAGTATTTGAGAAACTTTCTCAGTACAAGGTCGTTAATTAGCGGCGTTATTTGAAGAACTAATTGATTATCTATGACGAAGAAAAAAAAAATGACCAAACAAATATGCAGAAGCCTTGTGTAAACTTTAATTCCTACTTTCAAATATGAAATGCAGCTTCTATCTGTCTTATTCTTTAAAAAGTTGCATACAGACCACGAATTCAAAGGGGGGAGAAAAAAAAAATGCATTCAAAATTGTTAGAGAATGATTTAAACATGAGGATTTTGATGAGAAAAAAATACCTCCTGCTTATAAAATTCTTAAACATTCCCCAAAGTTTTGCAGGACCATCCGGATTTCTTCTTGACGTTGAATTGCCAACATTAAGAATAGCAAAAATAAGAAGAATCAGAGCAATGAGAACCCAGACAAAATCCATCACAAAACGTTCTGAGCTATGCCTAGCCACAGCATGCCCAATCTACCCACACAAAAAGGGGTAAATTAATTTAAAACCAAAATGCACTAAATAGTTCTCATATAGTATAATCCAATAGAGGAATGAATACTGTATTTCTAAAGAAAATGACCAAATTATACCTCATGCGCAATAATAGTAGCTAACTCTGCATCATGGTATAGAATCTCAAGCAACCCTTGTGAACAAAAATCCTTCGACCAAAGAAGCATACGGCATTAATTTCCGAAGTATCCACCACATAGACTTCCCAATCTCTTCGGTTCAAAAATTTAGTAGCAGGTTTCCATATATAGTTTCGATCCCACTTTTGTATCTGCTTAAACCCATGTTCAGCCTTATCTCCTTCAGATTTTGGTGCCAACAACGACCCTTTTATCTCCAAAATCTCTGCTAGCATATAAATGGCCATTGATCGTGAACTCTGTCTCCAACCCTTAACCCGCTATTCATTGCTATAATGACCTTTGTAGCTATAGATTGTACCCGAATAGTTCGAGGGTCTGATAGAGGGAGTAATTTCCCTTTGTGTTCCTCCTCAAACATAGCACCAAACACCAAACTAAAGCCACATATTCTCCCACAAAATCCCATCAATCTTTCTACGCGCATTGGCCAGTTTAGTGACTTTGGCTCTGTTTTTGCATGGCAAAATCTCTTTGTGGTGTGAAGAAAACAATGTGTATGATTAATATTATGTTGCAACCTTCCAACTCCAACCAAACCCACAACAGGAACCACACTATACCTAGTAAACTTTGAACTCAAAATTGTAGAACAATGTGGCATGAACAGGCTGTTTTTAGTTGCCCCAAACAGCTATAATTTTTTTTGGACATAAAGATGAGAACGTGTTGGTTGTGATCAATTTGGATTTTATGTAAGAAAAAGCCATCAGAATAATTACTCGAACTCCAGCAAATTAAGCAATATATTATGGTGATACTTGTAACTTGCTAGTAACTACTACTATACAATTTATCTGTGAAGTAAAGATCAAAGATGGTACCTAATTCTTTGAGAGTTCCAGCTTGCTTGTTGAAAACCGCACTAATAATGGTTTCTTTACTTGTATCGTATACGAGAACAATCTGATATTCTACCCCCTGTTTCAGGGTTTCAGGTGTCTCAGAGTGAAATGGTTTAGTTATTAGGACACCATTTCATTTTATATATATGAAAAAATATATATTACCACATCTTCTGTGCGACAATTTTACTATAATTCTTGCATATGCTATAATATGCTATATTTTAGCATCTGAGTACAACAATAGCCCATTACCCAATCTTGCAATTGGAAAAAAATTTGCGATTGTGTTATAGTACCATCCTAAATTTATGATGGTACTAATACTATAGCTCACTTGCAAAATTAAAATAATGTTTTTTATTCATTCACCTCAAAAGCATCTTCTTTTTTCTCTTTCTCCCTGACTCGCCGCAAAATTAAAATACTATTTTTTATTGTTTTGGGTTATATATTTTATTGTATAAATGTATTATTTTAATGTGTTGTATAGGAATATAGAAGTTGAGATGTTGAGTTTGTTGTAAAATTGTATAGTATAATAGATAAAGTAGCTTTTGAGATGTTGAGTTTGTTGTAAAATTGTATAGTATAATAGATAAAGTAGCTTTTGAGATGGTAAAATGGGATATTTTGTAGAAACCAGATGCTAATGCTCATAGGGCAAGCTATGAGCAATGAAAATAAATAATGAGTGCATGTAAAAGTTACAGGTAACTAATCACAATTTATAACATCGATTAATTGTAGAATAAATGTATAGTTCTAAAACTACTCTTTATATATATACTCCTTATTATTATTTATTAAAAAAAAGAACCCAAAAAAAAAAAAAATGAAAGAGACATATTTGATATTCCAACTATTTCCAAGTGTTCTTTTTTTTTTTTAAGGAAATATTGCAATTTTATTCCAAGCAACTGTATAATAACAGATTAACAGTATTAGTTTTCACTTCAGTGACTAATTAATGGGTTAATGGTCATTCTGTGTGATTCTTAACTTTCGATTTTTATATATTATTAAGAGAAGTATACATAATAGTATAATACATAGTTGCGGAACGACAAAGAAAAAAATATTAATTGGGCCAAATGAATACAGGCCCAATTCTTAAGGGATGAATAAAATAATGAATAAGATGCCAATAAATCAAATTTGGATTTGGATTTTTGTTCAGCTTGACGAAATTAGGTCTGTTTGGAATTCGCTTATTTTGCTGAAATTGAAAATTTTTTGCTCAAAATATTATAAATAAAGGTAAAAGTTTTTTTGAGAATAATAAAGGTAAAAGTTAGTTGAAATAGTACAATGTGACCTATGAATAGTATCAAAAAGTGCAGTAAGACCCATAAATAGTAGAAAAAATAAGTTGAATAATAAAATAAGCTGACTTTTTAATTTTTGCCAAACAGACACTTGGTATGATGCTTTTTCTTTTTTTCTTTTTTTCTTTTGGTATGGCGCATTAAATTTGATGGTTTAGTGATGTGGAAATTTGACTGCTAGTTATTATTAAGTTTGGATGATTTTGTTATTTTAAAAATTAGTTTTGATAAATTTTAAAAAATTTAATACAATTGAAGTATATAATATTAATTGTAATAATTTATTGAAAAAAATGTTTATACAATTGATAAAAACCCAAATTTTGACAAGTCATAAAACATGTATGCGCAACCTACCAACTCATTGGTTTTTATTCATGTAATGAGTTGGGTTGGGAATTTCTCAATCTAACAAGGTCGGGTTAGGTTAAAAAAACCATATAAGTATCTAACACAATTCATGCACACCCCTATTGTTAACAAGTTGATATCTCCTAGTGTTTTTAAAAGAGAGCTTTTTTTTTCTCAATCTGGATCATTTCAATCCATTTGGTCCACTTTGGATTAATTGACCCTTAAATTGGTTCTTTTTGTAGTTTGTCTTTTCAGTTTTGGGTTCAAATTTTCTTTTTCTTTTTCTTTTTTTTTTTCTTAATTTTTGGGTTGAAAAGTAGGAAATTTTATTCTATTTGAGCCAAACTTTTTAATTTTTGACTAAACAATACAAACAAAATAGGCATTAGAATATGGGCCTAAAAAACAATAAATATCATAAATATTCAAAAGATTATCTTAAAAATTCAGTTTTCAATAATATAGGTATTATACATATATTTGAAAAAAAAAAATGTTAGAATTCTAAACTTATATAATAATTTAAACTTAATATAACGTGTTACATGTGTTCCATGAAATGAAGGTGTATATATATATATATATATATATAAATATATTAATATTAATATTCTTGGATATGTTCAAATTAATCAACCGATTGTGGTATATTTTTTATATATAAAAAATTCTTTTAATAACATCTTCTTCATTATATTAAAAAATATTATAATTATGCAATTTAAATATTTTTATTAAATTAAGTTTATATGTATATATATATCTCACTATGTATTTATGTTGAATGCAAAATACATTATATGTTCCATTACATAAAACTTATAGAAAATAGAAAATACTTTTAAATAACACCTGCACTCTTTAATCTAAAAAAAATTTATTATAATTGTAAGGACCAGATTTCAACTCCTAATCCACTACGTGGATGGACTTAGGCCCAAAAAGCCCAAAACAATAAATTTATAGAGAATGAGTTGAAAAACTGGGTTTTAGTTAATCAAACGAACACAAGAATGGATTCAAATTATAAAAGAATGAAAAGAAAAAGGTTTGTATTGAAGAAAAATCGTCCTCGACGAGATCCGAGGAGGTCTGTTCTTATGTATTATTCTCAAGTTCGGTTACAAATTTGGTTAATGAATGCTATAGTGTTTTACTCTTGAATTTCGATCCCTTCTTCTTGTTGCCACCTTCTTATTTTATACTGTCTTTCCTTTTCATTCCCACCTTACATGTGCATGTTAGAGGGTTGGTGTTGATACTTGTCCCATCAGCCCCTTCCCTAAGTCACCATGTAGTAGCTGTAAGGCTGAAACAACACTGTTCAGGTATCACCTCCACATTAATGCGACCAGAGAGTTAGCTGCAGTGCATTTAATGCGAAGGTAGTAGCTTTCCCTTTAGATATTTTAGGGCACCTTCCTATCCGATATCTCCACGATACTTATCAACTCCAACGAGACTTCTTGGAATATCACCCTAAGCAATAGACAACTCTTTCGAACCTCGGCATCAATCAGCCAAGGATATATTTATCCTCGGCCCACCCTGTTGGGCCATTATGGTCAAAACTAACTTCTATTTACTAACAGTCTTTTCTAATAAAGATTTCTTCTCCTCGTAGAACCCCTTGTCCTCGGATTGAGCCATAGACCAGTAACACAAACAAATGATGGACTCCAGGGCCCAATAGCCGTACAATAATCTTATAAAATAATTATATTACATTTTTCTAAGCATCTCGTGAGTAATAAGATGGGAACAAAAGTCATGGTCAATTGATAAAATAAGGAAGAATATGAGTTACCATGTGTGCTTCTAATGGGTGTTCATTTCTCTTGAATTTTTGAATCAGTGGCTGGTACCCATCGGAAAGCTCAGACGCAATGGAACCTTCCAATAGTGAGATGGTAAGGAAACATGATTTTGTGAAATAAAATTTTGAGATTATAAAGGCTGGTAGGGAATGATTACTTTAAGAATTAGGGAAGTACTGCCTTGTTGAGTTATGGGTACTCTCTTCCTTATTTTAATTTTATATTGTAGGGGAATTGAACCTGCTGGAAGGGGATTTATCATTTACTAGTGTGGATGGATAGAGATAGATGACAACACGCATTTCTGCGCCTAGGCTAATCTTAGTTTTAGGCTTTCTTTTAGCCCACCGTGAGATGAGATCCTTGGTTACTATTGTTTAAGGGCTAAAATGGGAAGTACCACTATTTGATAAAATATGAATGTATCTACTACTATTTGCAAAATAATTGAAGATCTGCTACTTTTTTAAAACTCGCGCATGTAAATCTTGAATTTGCCGTGTAACTCAAGGTTCATGGAAAATAGCAACCATTTTTTGATGTAGCTCGAGTTTCAAGAATTTGAGTTCTATAAAAAATAACACGGCAAACTTGAAGGCTATTTTTTCAAAGAACTTGAGTTTCAAAAATGTGATAGATTGTCAAATATTTTGCAATATATTGCTAAATAGTAATATATGGCCATTTTGACCCTTGTTTATGTTGGATTTGTCCTGGTGGATAAGGGTTTCTTGCTAGATAGTGGACACTACTGACAGTTCTGTAAAATCTGCCACAATCAGTACCAATAGCTTTCTTATTATTGATTCCATCACCACGAACTCACTTTCCTCTCTAATTACAATAGGTAAATAGCTGCAGCCCAAGCCATTCATCAAAATGACATCTTAACTTTTTCTATATACTGCTTGCCACAATTTCTTTATAAAAGAGCAATCAGAAAAATAATGCTTTCTATATTTAATCATGCTTCTCCAAAAAAAAAAAACACAAAAGAAATCTCCTGTGCAACCCCATTACGCTAATCTATTACTTGTCAATAGCTTGCTTTTAATAGCCAATAAAACATAAAAGCATACTTTGAGACAGCTTTAGGAAACCAAACAATATTCTACCAATGAACATCAGGTAGTTTTGCCAAATGGATTGGTTTCTGCAGTTGCATATTTTCCCATCTTAGATGGCAGCAAACGAAACATAATCTTCGTAAGAAAAAAAGGCTTTGTATAGTTACAAACAAGGGTTTCCATTTTAACAAAATAGGCCTCTCGATAGTTACAAGATACAGAACAAGAAGCTCATCGGTTATATATCTCCTCCTTACACAACACAAATAAAATCACCGTTACCTCTGCATGCAACAATGCCTCAAAACCAGTTTCTCAACCACTTGCAATCGTATGAAAGCACTTAAAAGATTAAAAGGGTAGTCTTGTAGACAGCATCTTTACGAAGAAACATAACCATATTCATTGGCAGCAATGCTGGTGTCCGTAATTGTGGTGTCACTGCTACTGCTGGTACTCTTTTCATCATTGTGTATTAATTGAGGACTTGCTTGGATTGAAATGGAGAGATTTGTGTTTGGTATTGCACAAGCTGCTTTGTTGGGTATATTTGTAGAACAATATGGTGGAGCTCTATGACTTGCAGCAGTGGAAACAGGGGGAACAGATATTGTTTGGGAGGCTGCCACACGCTTTTTGGCACCTCTGTGCATGTGCTGCTCACAATACTTCTGATCAGGAACCACATCCCTGCTGCACCGCCACTTCTTTCCATCTGTTCTTCTACACCTCCCTGGTTCAAGTTCATT
Organism: Quercus ilex subsp. ballota; assembly: GCA_032727855.1. Taxonomy (NCBI): domain Eukaryota; kingdom Viridiplantae; phylum Streptophyta; class Magnoliopsida; order Fagales; family Fagaceae; genus Quercus; species Quercus ilex. Next base: position 56,218,184 of record CM064915.1, read on the forward strand.
CCCATTTCGGTCTCCAAAGCATGAACCACTGCAACCTTGAACTGAAAAAAGTAGATGAAAAGAAGGTAAATCTCATTTCACAATTCCGAAAGAAAGCAATGTACTAAAATATGATCACTCAAAATTTTCAACAAGGCACAATGAGATTAAACATACACCCACTTAAAGCAGTAAATTATATAACATTTTTCTATGACAAAGCATCAGCATCTCAGTCCTATTCTAACTTTGGTATCACACAATATTTATCAAAATCAAGTGACCAAGTTCCAACAAAATCAGACACATAAACCTTACTTATAAACCATTTCATCAAAATTGATTTGATCTTAACTTACAACTCAAATTGCTAATAGCAGTAGATGAAAGAAATTTTCAGAAATAAATGCATCAAAGTTTTATTACCAATGAATCAAAAGAAAGAGGATTTCTATAAGAGTCTGCCAACAGCATAAACATATCAACCATATCAAGACTAAATTCTAGTTTACCTAACAATCTTTATGAGAAAGCATTAGTATAAAGAAATGGAGAATATATATATATATATATATATAGTGAAGAACAAACAAAAGAGACACATACTGAAAAGATAAAACAATCTACATAAGAAAATCAATAGCCTTCAAAGGATTAAGGGGGCCAATGGAGAAGTCCATCTATTTATACCAGCAAACAATAACAAGAAAGCAGTCTCTGAGGGAAAAGAAAAGGAGAAATCCCTGTTACAAAAATGTCATCATTTATAACAGTTTTCAGATGACAAAAGGGTTTCAATATTACCAATATTACCTTGAAGAACACTCTTCGGTGAGAAGTCCAATCCCATTGACATGCCAATATTTATGTTGTTAACCCTTTTTCTGCTGCTTTTCATGGTGGCATTGTAACAGGCATAGTTGCCACTCATATCTTTCCTGTCAGTATTGTGGTCAATTTTGTTGTTGGAATTAGGGGTAGTTGTGATGCTTGCGGTAACAGTGGCAGGTATGGTAGTCGCAGAGATCAGGGTTCTGGTGGTAACAGCATCACAAATTTCATTTTTCTTGCTTCCAATATTGCTACTGGGGGTGTTGGTGTTACTGGTGGTGGAGGTACTATGGCTGTTGGCACTGTTAGTACAAGATGGAGTCATGAGTTGCAGGCCTACAGCAGGTGAATTAGCATGCTTGGTTTTCAACTCTGTTAACTTGTCAGTTAACTTGTTGGATGGTGTTGACTCTGAAAGAGAGGCAATTTTAAAAGCTTCCACAGGCTTTCTTGAACGCTGACGGCCTCTGTGCATGTGCCGTTCACAGTATTTCTGATCTGGAACCACATTCTTACCACACCTCCATTTCTTCCCATCAGTTCTTCGACACCTTCCTGGTTCAGGATCCATCATGGTCCTATAGTCAAATCCCTTGGGGCTAAAATAACCTATAACTGAACGGGATCAACAAAAAGAAACAAAACCCAGATCACAACCTTCAACTGAAATTTTAATAGGTAATTGCAATATTTGATTAATGAAAACCAATCCCAAAATTCATATTTCATAAACATAAACCAATTTCAACTGACTAAACATGACTCCATTTAAAAAATCAATATTTCTCAGCAAAGTTCTCAGAAAACAAAAGGCAATCATTTGATTTGACATTAGCCTAATCCCAAATTCCAAATTTAGCCATGATGACTAACACTATTTCAGATAAACAAAACCAATACAAAATTTTAAAAAATATATTTCCCAAACCAAGAGAAAATTAACTTGATTAGGCTGATCCACTCTCAAATTTCAAGCCTAATAAACACATACCATCTTATAAAACAAATATAAGATCAAAATTCTATGAAAAATCCATAAAAACAAAATAGCTGATCTATCTGCTTAACATAATCCTATATCAAGTCTTGCAAGCTTAAACCCACCCCAAACACACGCACACCACACATATACACATATATAATCAATAATCCCAATAAAGTTTCACTTACAAATCTACTGGAACAAAAAAAATGTAACCAATTAAGAAACCCATCAAATTTCTAATCAAATAAAGTCAAGATCACCTCACAATTGAAAACCCTCCTCAATTCCAATTCAAAGAACTCTAAAAGATGAAAAAGACAGCAACTTTCTTAATAACCAAAAAACAAAAAGTTAAAGAGGACCCTATTGAAAGCAAGAAAAGTTGAAAGACTAAAGAGACTCACAGCTAGGATATCGGTCATAAATAGCGGGACCAAAACAGCTAGCCACGCTCTTCCAAATGGGAATGACGAGGTGAAGAGGAACAGGGAGAGCAGCAGCCAAGTGCTTGTAGATGAGAGCCTGTTGTTGAAGCTCATGCAGCTGAGTTGGTGTCAATAACACAGGCTTTCCGTGTCTTTGTGTGTCTTCACAAGAGCAGCTACTGCTACTACCAATAGCAATAGTCACGGGGTTTTGTGCTTCATCACAAGCGCTACTACAACTAGCACCAATCCCAAGACCAAGCTTGATCCACGGTTGTTGTGCTTCTTCTTGTGCAATTTCCTTTACAGCTTCAACCTTCACCGTCGATGCCTTTCCAAACAACTTCTGGGGTCCACCTCCACCACCTAAATAAAAACAAAAAAAGCAGAAATCTTTATTGACCCAAAAAACCAAATAAGCGAAAAAAAGAGTCAAAGAGGCATAGAGAGAGAGAGAGAGAGAGAACCAGACTTTGATGAGGTAGTAGAGCCTCCATTTTCACATGAGCTTCAAGTTTTTAAGAGACAGAACAAACCAAAAACCCAAAATTGGGATTTGAGGGAAAGTGAAGAAAGATAAAGATAGAGATGGAGAGACAATGTGATGAGAGTAAATTTCTAACGACAAAAGCAAAACCTGAAACAACTGCGAACGTGACAGGACAGCAAGTATCAACACACACTACTACAGGTGCAGTGCAGGTCCTTGACATATTAATTAAAAAGCGTATTTCAAAAGCCCAAAAAAAAAAAAAATCAAAACCCCAAAAGCAAAACCGAAAAAAAAGCCTCTTGCACTCACAAGACTCACAACAAATGGTGTGTGAGTGTAAATGTGGTGTGTGAGAGAGAAAGTGAGATTAAAGTTTGTCAGTGTGTCAGATTTCTGACAATTTCTCGGCCTTCTTTTTTATTTTTCTCTGAAGCTCTCTTCAGTGCCAAAAAAATATATAAATAAAAAATAAAAAAATGTATAGTACATTGTATTGGCAGTATTGGGAATAAATTCAAGCGGGGATGATATATATGTGTAGTTTCAGCGTACTGAGAAGCGCGTGAGGGACACGGAGATATTTGCTGGGCGGGTACGTGGGGGGTTTGTGACTTTCTGTTGAACTGGTACACGCGCCTTGTCAGGTGGTTGTCTGTCTGGCAATAACGTTAGGGAGAGGGAGACACGTCATTGGATTTTCCGTTACGTGGTTCAGGAAGGAAGGGTTGGTGGGGCCCATGTGTGGGTGCTCTCAGTGATAAGTGGGCCTTCGCAGTGGCTGTGGAGTGCTCCTCTTCGTCTTGTATCGTATTGTTTCTTTCTTTCTTTCTTTTCAGATTAGTTTTTTTTTTTGGATTGGGTTGGGTCAGATTAGGTAGGATCACCGATATGGGCTAGACTTGTTGTTTGCCTCTGTTGCATTGTCAAATCCAATTAAACCTAATAAGACAAAATTTACACATATTATGGATACGTTTATATTTTATATATATAAAGTATATATTTGATTGGATTATATATTTGATGATCATTTGATTGGATTATATATTTGTTTGATATACATAGGTTTTTTTTTGAGAAAGAGACCAGGTACTTTAATAAATCAAGGCTGAAAATCAGCTAATACAAAAGATATAATGCTCGTTGGATAGAAGTCCAACTAAACTGAAATAGGAGAACAATGTCTAACTCTCTAGGCCAGAGCATGAGCAACAGTATCGTCCTGCCTACAGACATGAGAGAAAGAGGTAGTCACAAAGAAGTTTTCAATGCATAAGATATCTCGAATGAAATTACCACTCGAAGCAAAATCCCAGCCACCCCATTGAAGGGCCTTCATAACCTACTCCGAATCTCCTTTAAAAATTACCCTGTCAAGGCCAAGTTCTTTTGCGAAGAGGGCAGCACGTCTGGCAACCAGTAACTCCAACGCTTCCACTGTTGGTGGCTTTCAAAATGCTTTGCCAAGCAAAAGAGCCAAAAGATACAGAAGCTTCAAAAATGGACCCATGAGAGAAATACTTTGCTTTGAACACCTTGTAAAACAGGAAGTGCTCATCATGAACCAACCTCCACACTTGTTTAGCGAGCAAGGCCTCATTGAACTTGCACAAATTTTTAAAACCCATCCCCCGCTTCCTTAGGTTTGCAAAGCACCTCCCACTTCTTCCAATGTATTTTCCGATCCCCGAAAACAAGTTTGATATACATAGGTTATAGCTTATAGGTTGACAATATTAATGTGAGTGTTAAGAAAGTAACACAAGATGACAAAATAGAGAATATATAAGGGTAATAAGTGGATTTAAATACACTTGAATTTATTTGATTGGATGATGTTTTTTAATACAGTTTTCAAAAAATTATTTTCTATTTTTATTAAACATGTTTATGAAAATTGTTGAGGGATGTTTTTAGGATATAAAAAATGTTTTTAATGACATAATTATAAATAAATTGAGAACAATAGATCACTCATTTGCCTAAACTTTTCTATCTCTTACATTTAGAAGTTTATCTTTATCACAAAAATTCTCACACTTCAATTTTGAAACTTATTATTAAAAAAAAAAAAATTTAAAAAAAACAAACAACAACAATAATAACAATACATGAGCTCTTTTATTCCAGGATTTAGTTTTGTTTCTTTTGGTGCTTATTCATTATCCAAAAAAAAAAAAATACATGTAATCTACACGTTACTTTTTGTTAAATAATTAACTTTTTCTCAAAAGTAGAAAATGGTCTCCCAAAAATATCATTTTTTTCACCATTTTGAAAATATTCTTAAAAATTAGAGTCAAGTTCGTACAATGTAAAATTATTATGTGAAAAATAGTTTTTTACATACAATTTTTTGAAAACTATTTCCACATTGTTTTGAAAACAAAAACAAAACTTTCCCTACTAAACATGTCCTAAAATAATAAAATATTTTTAAAAAATGATTCAATGTTGAATTCATTTTCTAAGGTTGGATTACAAAGTAATAAAGTATTTTGAGATAGTCTGGCCCAATATTTGCTTAAGTTCAAAATCAAGTATAAGGCCCATCTTATCAAAAAAGTATAAAGCCCATACTGTCCAAAAAAAGTGTAAGGCCCATGATAAAAACTTGCTATTTTGTTTATGAGAAATTGGGCTGGAATTGGAAGTTGAAGTCCCTTTATCTTTATTCGCATCCAGAGCATGCCAGCTCGCCTGATAACGGGCTACAAGGTCCAAAATAAAAAGAAAGAAAAAACATCATAAAAAAATATAAGGCCCTGACTTAATGTATTAAAAGTTAAAAACTTTATTCAGCCCAAAAAAAAAATGTATTAATACTTCAAACTTCAAAGTTCAAATCAATGGGCTACTGCTAGGCTGCTAGCTCATAGAGTCATAGACTCATAGTCTCATACCACATGACAACAAAATAGAAGCTACTTCAGGTTACTTTATTCTATCTTTTTTTTCTTTTGTTCTTTATCTTGCATTTCTCTTTTGCTATATATGAAATGCAATCTTCTTTATAAAGAACAACAGTGTCGAAGCTTTGGCAGCTGTCTGAGCAATCCTCTTTTCCCAGGAACTTGGTCTCTCTTCCTTTATTATTCTTGAGGGTGACTCTGAATTGATTATCATCGCTTTGTAGAGAGGAAGACAAATTTTTGGCTTCCTTTGGTCATCTTCTTGGCTCGGTGAAACCCACTATAGATGACTTTAATAGTATTTGTTTCTCTCATACATGTAGACTAGGCAATTCTATAGGCTATAACTCACAATCTTGCTAAACATGCAAGACATGTTAAAAGTTTATTGGTATGATTGAAGTATGTTCTTTCCTATTTTCATGATGTTCTTTTGGCCGACTATGGCTAGTTTTTTTTTTTTTTTTTAATAAAGTTCCTAGTGATTCTTCTAAAAAAAAAAAAAAAACTACTAAATAAGTTTTCTACTTTTCTTTTATAGTATAGTATGAGTGAGTATCTTATGAGTTATCTTTCAATATTGTTATTGGTTTCTTAAGGTCTCTTATGAGGCATCCAATCTAATTGAAACAAAATTTATTGAGAGACTCTAATTTCTAAACCTAAACGGAAAAATCATTGTAAATTCATAACACAAATTCCTTGAGGTTTGGAGTTTGATATAATAAATCAATTATTTATTGTCAAGAGCCTTTTGATACAATAAATCAATTCTTGCTTGTAGAGATCCAACAGGCAACAGGGTGAGCTTGTGTTCAACCTTCCAATTCTCTCTCTAGACATGAACTTGATTTCATCTAACAAAAAGAAATAAGTTCTTTTTAATTAACTGATAACATAGTTAATAGTTTTTTTTTTGTTAAACAAACTGAATATATAAAAACTAAGCAACAACTAGTCTATTACAAAAGAGCTCAACTTTATTAAAAGTTAGCAAATTATCCACCACTGGCGATGGTTCATACAAAATAAGGAAGTCAGTCTAGACCACTTCCATTTTAGCAAGCCTATCCACACATCTATTAATTTCTCTAAATATGTGAGACATTGTAGTTAATAGTTAAAACTTATAAAATAGATTGAAGGGAAAAACAAAACAATGTAGAAATTGCTTTTAATTTGTAACATTTCGGGTTTTTTTTATTATTTATTTATCATTTTAAACCCAAAACTCATTTTTCATGCTGAATATTGAGTTCTCACTATCGTTAATAGAGGCAAACAAGCATGTGGACCATCTATCATATTCAGATGTTAATGGGGCACAACATCGTCACATGACATCCAATACAAATAATTAAAATTATTCTAATTTTAATAATTTTAACCTGCATGAGATGTTACGTTGTTGCCGACAATATATAGTTTGCGTAACAACCATCAAGGCATCAAACCCCCTCCGTAATGCTTTTATCGAGTGGTGTAAATACTAAATACTAAATAGGATTTTAATATAATAGTTCAGAATTGGTCATTTAAATTTATTTCTTTCTTGTCTTTCCACTATCTCCTTCCCTGTATCCTATGTCTTTTGTTTATATTATCTCAAAAAAAAAAAAATTTATTTTAAACATAGGCCAATTTTTAACTCATTACTAAATTAAATTATATATTAAAGCTCAATTTATTTTCTTATCAAACAAACTTGAATTAATTCACAAGCTACTTGATATACTTATATTTTTTTCTATATATAGTAAGCACAATGACTAATTTTTTTTACCATTTCACAACTTTATGCTAATAATTAATAACTAAATTATATTATATTATTTAAATTAATTAAATAGAATGATTTTTGATTATTATAAAAATTAGATTAACCAATCTTGTTTTTGTTAAAAAATATATATAATTTTATTAACCAATAAAAAGAGACTATTTATATGCTCATTAAATTACAAGTATTAATTTGATATCTTATGAACATATTTACTGTAGGGGTATTGGGCTCGGGGGTCCATTACTTGTTTATATTTTTGAGCCTGTGGCCCAAGCTGAGGATAAAGGGTTGACCGAGGAAGGGAAATCTTTGTCCGAAGAGATAGTGGTAGTAAATAAAAATGTTAGTTTTGGTCATGATGGCTGAAGAGGGTAGGCCAAGGATAAATGCATCCTCGGCTCACCAAAACCAAGGTCCAAAGAGGTAGTCTGTCGTCTAGAATAACGTTTCAAGAAGTACTGTTGGTGCGGATAAGCATTGTAGAGATATCAGACGAAGAAAAATCCTAAAATATCTTAGGGGAAAGCTACTACTATCGCATTAAATGCTCTGTAATTAACTTCCTGACTGCATTAATGAGAAAAAGACCCCTGAACAGTGCAGCGTTGACTGCCCCAACGCGCAGAGAACTTGAAAGGGTGTCTGATGAGACAAACACTCAAGTAGTAGTTTTCAAGTAGTAGCTTGGATGACCAACAAGTGGAGGGCCAAGATTGTTTAAAGAAAGCTATATAATGGAAGAAACACTCCACGGAGAGGGATATAAAAAGACAAAGAGAAGAATACTGTAACATCAAGAACTGACTTTGTAATTAAACCTGAAAGAAATATATAAGAACCAGTCTCCTCAGACTTTGCCGAGGACGATTTTCTTTAATTTAAACTTGCTTAGTTCCACTATTTTGTCATCAAGACCAACTGAACTTGTTGTTTGATTAACTAAAACCCCGTTTTCCAACCCATTATCTACAAATTCATTATTTTAGGTTTTTTGGGCCTAAGTCCATCCACTTGTTAGGCTAGGAATTCAAATTTAGTCCTTACATTTACAAATTTACATATTTTAATATCAAGTTTATATTGTTTGTCATATGCTTTTGTACGTTAGAACCTTATTTTCTCTCAATTGCACGTGCGTGTGTTTGTTTTTAAAAAAATCGATATAAGTCTATTTTAAATGTTTATACATATAGATATATAATGTTATATATACTTTAAGCAAGTCTCATACTTACAAGCTCGTTCTCATGCACATATTTTTTTTTTAGAGAGTTTCAACCAATGGCGTCCGCTCCTGATGATAGCTCTTTATCATTAGATCAAGACACCAATCAGTTTTTGGTGTAGGCGGATATTGAACCTCAGATCTCTTATTTAACCATCAAAGACTTTACCAGTTAAGCTAACTAAAACCCACAATGCACATTTTTATATTTGAGTTGGCTTTTTTAATAGTCAAATATATATATATATATATATATATATATTTATTTTAAACTTGAGCATGACTCATTTGTTAAATAAACCAATATAAACAAATTTTTTCCCAATACCAACACTAGCAACTCTAGCAATACCAAATTTTTACATTTAAATATTTTATCTTTCACTAATACAATGACATTTAATGAACTTATAGCTTGGTATGCGATTTGCCGTATTTTATCTCAATAGAAAAGATAAAAGAAAAGAAAACTTGTTTTTTAATAAAGAATATATCCAGTAGTTCATCTCACGATTATGTGGAAGTGGTAATTGGGGTTATTATTTTGTGTAGGGGTGTTGGGCCTAAAAATTCATTATTTATTTGGATTTTGGGCCTATGGCCCAAGCTGAGGACACAATTCTGTCCGAGGAAGAAGAATCTTTGTTAAAAGAAAGTGTGATGGTGAATGGAGAGGTTAGCTTTGTCCATAATGACTCAACAGGGTGAGCCGAGGACCAATGCCTCCTCAACAGACCAAGGCTGAAGTCCAAAGAGGTAGTTTGCCGACTAAGGCATTATTCCAGGAAGATCTATTGGTGCAGATAAGTATGGCAAAGACATCAGATGAGAAAGTACCCTAAAATATATAAGGAGAAAGCTGCTACCTCCGCATTAAATGCACTGTACCTAACTCCCTGGCCGCATTAATGTGGAGGTGATGCCTGAACAGTATATTTCAACCTTACAGCTACTAGATGGAAATGGATGGAAGGTGCTGATGGGACAAGTATCAAGACCGACCATCTTGAATGCACGTGGCAAGTGGAAATGAGGAAGAAGGAGAGTATATAAAGAAAGGATGGAGACAAGATAAGGAAAAAGATGGATAAGAAAAAAAAGATTGTAACATCTAAGAACGAGGCTTGTAATTAAATTTGAGAAGAATATATAAGAACAGACCACCTCAGATCTTGCCGAGGATAATTTGTCTCCAATAAAAACATTTTTCTGTCCAATCTCTTAACATTTAGATCCCTTGTAATGTCTGTTTGATCAACTAAGGCTCAGTATTCAACCAATTCTCTACAAATTTATTGTTTTGGACTTTTTGGGCCTAAGTCCATTCACGTAGTGGGCTTGGAATTCAAATCTGGTCCTTACATTTTGGTTTCGAGTCAATTTAAGAAAAATATTTTTTTGTTCTTATTTAATCCATTCATAAGCTTTTAAAAGTTCCAATATTTAACAAATTTAGGATAAGGCCATAAAATTTGTTTTTTCATTTAAAATAGTTTGGGCAAAATTATGAGAATGATTAGAGAAAAGCTACCTTACTCTTGTTTTCACTAATCCAACAATGTTTGAAAGATATATATTGAGACCCACCAATGAGAGATAAGAATTAAAATGAAAATTAAAAACGTTTTTGTTAGAAATACTAAAAGTTGTAAATTTGAGCTACAAAGTTTTTAATATCATAAAATTGACAAGGATTGGAGCAAGCTACCCCATTCTCATTTTCAGTAATAAATTAAAATGTTTGAAAGATATGTTTTGACAACCACCAATGAGAGTTAAAGGCATATTCTTGCTTCAGATTGAGGCACACAAGATGCTTAATTGCCAGTCCATTAATGCTTTTTTCTTCTTTAATTCGGGCCTGTCGTTTTTTTTTTTTTTTTTTTTTTTTTTTTTTTTTTGCGTAGCGCTTTCTTCTTTTTAAAAGTTGAAAGCAAATTACAGTTCATCGCAACATAACTATGTTCCGAACGTTGAATGTTACTTAAATGTTAATCATATCATAATTATCAATTTGAGCCGGTTATCAATACAGTGGTAATAAACTAATAACCACGTTAATTATCAATACGCTGGCAATCACTCCAATTGTTACCATCTCATCAATAGCAATAGAGTATAGACAATAATCACACGAGAGAAATTACAAATTGCAATTCAAATCTACTCTCTTCACCTGATTTTGAATTTCAATTATTGCAATTTGTTGTAAATTAACCTCTATATATAGTTGCATAAACATCTCAAAAAAAAAAACCAGTGAATCCAAAATTATATCAATAAAATCATATTACAAATGTTTAGTTATATGATATGTCTGGATTGAGGGGAGGAAATGAGAGTAGAAGAAAGTAAAGTAGAGTTGGTCCAAAATATTATTTCACCAGTATTATCTCATTCCCCAAGCCACCAAAAATCACAAAATCCACCCCAATAATTGCAACACCGTTGTCCTCACCACCCTATCTTCTAATCTCCTAATTATCAATCTTAATGATATATATATATATATATTACTGCGTTATTAAGACGATCAAGAGATTCACTAAAGTTCTTCTATTCGGTCTTATTAAAATCATCCCTCATCAAATAAAAAATCGTTTGAGATGTATCATCAAAGTAAAGCCACTTCTTCCTTAAAAAAAAAAAAAAAAGTAAAGCCACTTAGCCACCACGTAAAAAAATTATATAATTTTATATTTATATATATTGGTTTTATTTTTGAATTTTAAAATGGATCGCTCGACCTTATAAGTTTTAAAATGGAGGAAAGAATAATCTTATAAAGAATGAAAGGGTAACTTAATCATTTGTATTTCTTATCTAATAAAAAATCATATTTATTAAATAGAAGGAAAGGGTAACTCAAAAATATGTTTATTTCATACATATATTGAAAGGTTTTGATTGTGGAATGACCGTATAAGTATTGACTCTATTGAGTGGAACAAGTGGAACCTTCTCGCCCAATAAATTCCAAGATTAATATATAACATGCACAATTTTTTCATTGGTTGATTAAGAGTAATGGCTTTCACAATTAATAAAGGGATTATTGCAAGGGAATTCAAACTTCAGAGTTAGATTTACTAACAATTTGTAACTAATCCTTTGCACGTGTTTGTTTTTCTCAAAAAAAGAAAAGAAAGATAAATACCAACTTCACATGGTCTATCAATAAAAATAACCATAATTTTAATATCCTAATAATTAATCCTACTACAAACTCTTTTCAAAAATTCCTCCTACAAATTAATTTATTTGAATCAATAAAACACATCCCTAAAAAAAAGGATAATGTAAGGATAAAGGGCCTAGATATGGGGTATTGAGCCGTGGACCGTGTATGAGGACATCAAGTAATCCGAGAATAGGTAATAATAATGGAGGCCTACAAGACAATGGTCCATGGAAAGAGTTTGGTCATAAGGAATTAGAATTGTTGTCTGATGAGAAGTACCTCCTCGGCTAAATAGAGTAGAGGTCATAAGTCTAACCTTTCGTCAAGAACAAGGCAACGGACAATCGTGCTAGCAAGGATAAGCATCAGATATGAATAAGACAAAAGAGAGTTCGGAAATATCTTAGAAGAAAGTTACTACCACCGTATTGAATGCTCTGCAGCTAACCCCCTGGCTGCATTAATGTGGAGGTGATACTTGAATAGTAACATTCAGCCTTACAACTACTCACAAAGACTTCAGGAAGATGTTGATGTGACAAATATCAAAACCAACAATCTGGTCTACACGTAGAGGGCTGAGATGAAGTAAAAAAGGGGAATATAAAGAAGAAGAATTCCATTACGCAGGGATCATCAGATATTTAGTAGAAAAACCACTGTAAACTGTAGAACTATAATTTTGTATAAGTTTAAAAGAAATATATAAAAACAACCTTCCTCGGACTTGGCCGAGGAGGACTTTTTTTGTCCAAACTATTTGTTTATACTTTCTAATAACAACTAGCCTACTGTGATTATTGTCCACCTCACTCATTGAAAGTTCAGTTTCAAGCTCACTGTTTACAAATTCATTGTTTTGAACTCTTTAAACCCATAGTTCTCAGAACCGGACCGGACCGGGAGGTCAGACCGTGAAAACCGTGAACCGTGATGAAAATCGATTTTTTAAGTATAAAGAACCGGGCATATGTGGCAATTCCGTGAACCCCTAAAACGGGGGTTGGACCGTATGAACCGGTCAAGAACTGTGCGGTCCAACCCCTTAGCAATTTTTTTTTTTTAAATTTTATAAAAACAACTTAACACAATTTTATTCTACTTAATTAAATTATCCATCTCTTACAAGGAATAAAAAAAGTTATAATTAAAATTCTTCAAAGATATTCAACTTTACTTCAAAAATTAATCATAAATTTTAATATTTTCATGGTTATTATTTTATTTTATTAACTTTCTTATTTAATTATTAAATATATGCTTGAAAATCATTAAATTTCCCTCACAGATATAGATATATTAGTCAATTTTGCTAGTTTTATAAATTTAATATCTATATTTAGGCTTTAATTAATTATTAAATTAATTATGACGTTATCATGGTTCGACCCCGGTTCGACCTCAGTTCGACCTCAAAAACCTTGAACCTCTCCCTTTTACGGTTCAATGAACGGTCCGGGTCTGAAAACCTTATTTAAACCATTGACCTTACTTTTGGGTTTTAGGAGCAAAACGTGCTCTTACAGATAAGTTAGACTCATAACATATCATCATCATGTCAATTAATGAATAATCACTGTCATGTTGTACTCGTTTGGCCTCCGCGTTTCAGTGCGCGTCCGCGTTTCAGTTTCTTTTTTTTTTTTTTTCAGCCGCAAAGGCTGACTTTTCCACTGTGAACAGTGCATTCGTGCACTGTTCACGGACCCACAAATACCATTTTTCAGCAACTTTTTCATTAAAAATGGGTCCCACGATACTATTTACACATTTAAAAATTATTTTGCTACAGTGTTTTCAGTTTTCAGCAACAATAAGTTCAATCCAAACGGACCCGTTGTGTAACAATTTGATTGATGTTACAATTAATTAATTACAGCAAATTGCACTACAAGTCTTACAAATTAAGGTGGAAACTTTTATACCCAAAATAAATATATAATTCAAAATTTATTTATTATGTTACTGTTTTGAAACCAATCAAATTCATTATCATACTGATTTATAAGCATTTTATAATAAATTCAGTTTTCCCAATTATTTTCTCAATACAAAACTATTATGTTGAACGTTTGCTACAGAGCATTGTACCCTAAGTTTTAAGCACATGGTGAGTAGTTACAGTAGCTAGAGTTAGAATAGGTCTTTAAAGTTAGATACCACTTATACAAGTTGTGACCAAATTTATATACTGCCTGCATTGACCATATCTTTGAAGCACTCGCTAGTCGCTACAGTCTAAACTCATGACCAACTCAACTCAAGGTTCCCCCAACCTTTTCATTGGGTTTGTTTACAACCGTTAGACAGGGAAAAAAAACTAACCCGACCGTTTCCCCTGATTAGCAAAAGAACCCAAAGCCACCAACTTTTGTTTAGAACCGTTACTCGCAGAACCATCTTATTCATAATAACACCCACCCATAAATCACTTTGTTCTACCGTCTCAAACGTCCTAAACAAAAAGGCAAAAGACAAGGACACATATCTGTAATTCCACTCAAAAGAGTTTTGTAGCCTATTACCATTTAGCAAAAAACAAATGCCTACACAAACGCCTTTTCATTTCCAGCTGTGAACCTAGCCCTTTCTGCCTCCTCACGTGGACCCCCAAATCCCTTTAACTCTAGTTAAACCCCCTAAACAACAACCATGGTTAACGGAACCCCTTAACTCTAGTTAACCCATCTCTCTCTATCTCTTTTTAACTCTCATTAATTCCCTCTTCACACTCTCACTCTCTTTCCAAGCTCCAAAACTTTCCAACATGGGACACAAAATCCTCTTCTTTCTCACTCTCACAGCAGTAGTGCTGCTAACCACAACAACCATCTCAGCCCACAACATCACCGCCATTCTCTCAGGCTTCCCAGAGTACTCAGACTTCAACAACTACCTCACCCAAACGAAACTCGACGACGAGATCAACAGTCGCCAAACAATCACTGTCCTTGTCCTGAACAACGGCGCCTTGTCCGCCCTCACAGCCAAACACCCCATCTCCGTCATTAAAAACGCGCTCAGCCTCCACGTCGTCCTCGACTACTACGACCCCACCAAGCTCCACCAAATCCCAAAGGGCTCGACTCTCAGCACCACTCTTTACCAAACTACCGGAAATGCCCCTGGAAATCTAGGCTTTGTCAATATCACCGACCTCCAGGGTGGCAAAGTCGCCTTCGGCTCGGCGGTTCCCGGCTCGAAACTCGACTCGAGCTACACCAAAGCGGTCAAGCAAATCCCTTACAACATTTCGGTGATCGAGATCAGCGCGCCGATCATTGCGCCGGGACTTTTGACGGCTCCGGCTCCGACGGCTTCTGACGTTAACATAACGGCCGCGCTTGAGAAGGCTGGGTGCAAGACCTTCGCGTCGTTGATTACCACAGACGGCGTGATTAAAACTTTTCAGTCGACGGCTGATAAGGGTTTGACCGTTTTTGCACCGAACGACGAGGCGTTTAAAGCCGCTGGAGTGCCTGATCTAAACAAGCTCTCCAACGCTGATAGAGTCTCGCTCCTACTCTATCATGCACGCGCTGGCTACACTCCCAAAGGAACTTTGAAAACCACAAAGGATCCGATCGACACTCTGGCGTCTAACGGTGCCGGAAAGTACGATCTGAAAGTCACGACGGCCGGAGACGAGGTCACGCTTCACACCGGAGTGGACTCGTCGAGACTCGCCGACACGGTGCTCGACGCCACGCCTTTGGCTATCTTCACCGTCGACAATGTGCTTCTTCCGGAAGAGCTGTTCGGAAAGTCTCCCTCGCCTGCGCCGGCTCCGGGGCCGGTGACGACTCCGACTCCGACTCCAGCGCCTGTTTTGGCTCCAAGTCCGGCGTCCAAGGCGCCGTCTCCGGCGAAAGCTTCGCCGCCTGCACCTCCAGCAGAGACTCCTTCGAATTCTCCGGCGGACTCTCCGATGGCGGAGTCTGAGAGTAGTAAGACGGCGAACGGAGCGCATCACGTGAAGGGTTCTGCAGTGATGGCAGTAGTTCTCACTGGCTGTGCCACTGTTATTTCCTCGCTTATCCTGTCCTGAATAGTAATTTCATAGGTCTTTTTAAAACTGTTGCTTTTTTTTATTTAATTTTTTGAGTTATTATTATTCTGTTAGTAGTTTTTTTTTTGGGATTTAAGCTTAGCTGCGCATTTTAGCAGCAGTGTCACAGTGTGTGTCATCTTGGGTGTTTCATATTGATGCCTTTGCCAGCTCTTTTTTAAAAATGTTTTTTGAGATTGTGGTATGGTATTAATCGGGTGTTTCGCACTGTAAATTAGTAAAAATGGAGATATGTATATATATATATATATATATATATATATTCTTCGTGTTTGTGATAATGGAGTGGGAGCCCACGTGGAGAGAGAGTGGTAGTGGGGTCAGGGGTCTACTATAATTTCAGTATTATACTTTTGTATTTGTATTCGAAGGGACCACTTTTAGAAATGTTTTTGTTTTTGGTGATTGTTGTCGATGGAGGTTGGTTGCATCAATCTTTTTCAGAACACACGGATTATATTTTCGTGCGGCGAATGGGTTGGCTGGAAAAGCAAAAACATATTTATTCTTTTTTATTTACTATCATTAAAATGGACTGTTCTGTTCTGTTCTGCACATGTTTGATCATTGCAAAGAGTGGATTAGGGGAACTAAATCTTACTCTTCCTTCTCAAATTATTGGTCTAGTTAAAAAAACCTAATTATTTAGAAAAACATTATTAAAAAAATTATTTAAGGAAAACATTTTAAAGTTATTGTAGATTTCAAATTCTATTAGTGAATTACTCTTACAATTTGCAAACCTATATTCAAATTCAAATTCTATAGCCGCCAAAAACATTTTATTTTTTCTTAAATTTTCATCTAGTTTCTCTTGTTGTTAGGGTTTTATTTCTCCCAAAACCCTAGCCACTTGTAGAATTCCATACCTAACGTGTATAGGTTTCTTTTCCCTTCAACCTCTTGGGGATCTGATAGGATGGTGTGTTAGCTTCCCTAGTAGTGGGTTCTTTGTTTGGGGCGTCCAAGCTTCAGCACTTTCTTATGGTTGGTTTTAATGAGTTGTGGTCCCCTTTTTCCCTAACCGAAGAAGAGGAGAGAGGTGCTGATGTTCCTCGTCAGAAGGGAGCGACGATTCATCGTCTTGCTAGCCGTTTCTTCACAAAGAGAGTTTTGAGCGTTGATGCGGTGGCTCGAACCTTCAAACCACTGTGGAAATTGATCATGGAACTTAAGATCCGAGATATTGGTGAGAATATCCTACTGTTTGCATTTGAAGATAACCTAGACCTCGAACGTGTACTGGAGTTTGAACCATGGTCCTATGACAAAAACTTGGCGATTTTTCAGCAGGCTCACGATGCTAAATCCACCCCCTTCCTAGAATTCTCTCATGCAACTTTTTGGGTTTAGTTACACAACGTGCCAGAAAAATCTTTGACTCAGGAAACTGGGGAAGCGATTTGCAAGTAGCTAGGGACTGTGGTACAAGTGGTAGACCTTGAAGATGATGGTTTTGGCGGCGAATTTCTTCGAGTTCGGGTTACCAAGGATATTACAAAACCCCTAACTCAGTGCAATAAACTTTGGGCTGATGGCAAGTAGATTCATTGGGTGGGAATCAAGTATAAGCAGCTACCAAATATTTGTTATTGGTGTGGATGTGTATCACATGGGTGTGGGGGGGGGGGGGGGTGGGGTAGTGTGGCTTCAAGGTAAGGGAAAACTGAGGAAAGAAGATCAACAATATGGGGAATGGCTACGAACGGATCCGGTTAGACACATCCAAAAATCAGTAGCTGTAATTTCAGGTGCATCTCAGAGTCAAGCACCATGGTGGAGGAAGCAGAATGGTCCAATGAAGAAGCCTAGTAACCAAGCTGGATATACAGCCCCTATACAACCTCACAATGAGAATGGGTCGGGGTTAGCAACAGCTATGGAATCAGATGAGAACTTGGTTGATGTTGACAGCTCAAATGTGAGGCAGCCTCTTATGCACTCTGCCAACCAATTTAGATTTGATCTAAATCATGACAGCAATAGGCAACGGATTGCAAATCCTAAGGGAGAGTGGGAACATGCACATGGATTGGAAGCAGAGGTGGTAAGCTTAAAGATAGTAGATGGTGTGGTTAATTCTCCATGTAAGGATGCATTCGGGCCCCACTCCACTCCCCTCACTGATCTCACCAACAGAGGTAATCTTGATTCTACCCTTTTTCCTATTACCAAAAAAAAAAAAAAAATGGAAAAGAGTGGAACATGAGGCTGAGCCAACTACCACAGCTACCTCAGATGTTCTGGGTGATCGCCGCCATACTTTAGACTTGACTGACCTGAGTGATAACAAAAAATAGCGTTTGGTATTCTGTAGTTCAGACGACAAAGAAAACTTTGAGGTGGTAGCTGGTTTCCAAAACCACCGGTCCTTATGAGTTGCCTTAGCTGGAACTGTCGTGGGCTTGGGAACCCACAAACAGAAGATGAGCTTGTTGCCCTAGTCAGCAACAAAGATCCCATGCTGGTTTTTTTAATGGAAACCAAAGTTGAAAAATATGTTTTGGAACGTATTGGTAGAAAGATTCAATATTCTAATTTATTTGTTGTCCCACGTCATAATATAGGTGGTGGTCTAGCTTTGTTTTTGAAAACTGACTTTAATGTGGATGTGTAGTCTTATTCTAATCGTCATATTGATGCTATTATTGACCAAGGAGTTGATGACGCCGGGCGGTTCACGGGTTTCTATGGTGACACTGATACTACCAGCTGGCAAAACTCCTGGTCCCTGCTTAGAACTCTTCATAATCGGTTAAATTTGCTGTGGTTGTGTATGGGTGATTTTAACAAAATTTTACTAACTGATGAGAAACAGGGCAGGCTGGACTGTCCAGAAAGACAAATGAAAGGTTCTAGGGATGCCTTAGATTTCTGCAGGTTGAGGGGCATTGGCTTTAATGGGTATCCGTTTTCTTGGTGTAATAAACGACCAGGGGTTCAAATTGCATGGATTTGTCTTGATAAGGGAGTGGCATCGATGGAGTGGATTTTAAAATTCCCTTCATCTCGGATTCATCATTTGGAAGCTTTCCATTCAGACCATAAGCCCATATTATTGTGCACTGACTCCGAGCTCAAACGTTTCTATAAAAAATGGCGTCTGTTTTGGTTCGAAGCAATGTGGCTTAAGGATGATTCATGTGAGGGGATTATTAAAGATTCTTGGGCGATGGGTCTGGCTTCATCTTCAGTTTGGGATTTTTCTAGCAAACTCTCCACTTGTCAGGAAAATCTAAAGATCTGGAACCGTACCACTTTTGGGCATGTCCGCAATACTCTTACCAAAAAGCTCAGGGAGTTGCATAATGCAGAAGAATCAGATTGCTATTGAAACAACCCAAGCTGAATCTATGTTTTAAGGGATGAGATTCAGAAACTCAAGTTGAAAGAGGAAGTAATGTGGAAGCAAAGATCTCGCAATGCGTGGTTGAAGGAAGGTGACAGTAACACTAGATATTTCCATTGTAGAGCAAATTAGAGAAATCTCCACAATCTCATATTGGGTTTGGAGGATGAGTCTGGTAATTGGGTGGAAGATGAAGGTCAAATGAGTAGAGTGGTGGAAGGTTATTTTGAAAGTATTTTTACTAGTTCAAATCCTTTGGGGTTTGATGATATCCTGTATGGAATGCAACCTGCCACTGTGGATGTTTCTTCATTGAGGCTAGACCGTGACTTTCAGGTTGAGGAAGTTCACATTGCCCTCAAGCAAATGGCCCCTCTTACAACACCAGGCCTGGATGGTATGTCGCCTATCTTTTATAAAACTTTTTGGAATGTTATGGGTGAGGATGTGACTGCTATTGTTCTTAATGCTTTAAACACAAGTATTATCCCTGAATCTATCAGTACCACCTTCATATGCTTTATACCTAAGATTAAAAATCTGAAGAAAGTTTCAGATTTTAGGCCAATTAGCCTCTGCAATGTGATTTACAAATTGATTGCTAAGGTTGTGGTTAATCGATTGAAGAAGTTTTTAGCTCATGCTATCCATGATTCCCAAAGTGCCTTCCTATTTGGTAGGCTCATTAATGATAATGTATTGGTGGCCTTTGAAACCCTTCACCATCTTAAGAGAAAGACACAAGGGAAGTTAGGCCTTATGGCACTCAAGTTGGATATAAGTAAAGCCTATGACGCGTGGAATGGGCTTTCTTGGAGAAAGTTATGCAACAGCTGGGCCTTGAGGAGAGGTTGGTTAAAACTATTGTGTCTTGTGTTCAATCTATCTCCTATTCTATACTTCTTAATGGACAACCTGTAGGGAATATCAAACCAAGCTGAGGGCTTTGCCAGGGTGATCCCTTATCTTCTTATTTATTTTTATTATGTGCCATGGGTTTGCAATGTTTGTTACAAAAAGCTATGGTGAACGGTTCTATAAAAGGTGTAGCCATATGCTGAAATGGACCCAAGATTTCTCTCTCTTTTTTTTTTTGCAAATGACAGTGTTTTGTTTTGCCGGGCTAAAGAAGTGGAATGTTAGAAGATTCTTGATATTTTAGCTATCTATGAGCGTGGTTTGGGGCAAAAAATAAATAGGGACAAGACAAATATATTTTTTAGCTCTAACACTTCTCCTCAGGTTCAAACTAGTATCCAGCAGCTGTTAGAAGTTCCGGCTATCTGCCAGTATGAGAAATATTTAGGGTTGCCAGCTCTAGTGGGTCGAGCCAAAAAACAATCCTCTATTTACCTCAAAGAAAGGTTGTGGAGGAAGTTACAAGGATGGAAAGAAAAATTACTTTCTCAAACTAAGAGGGAGGTGTTAATCAAGTCTGTCATTCAAGCTATTCCAACTTATATTATGAGCTGCTTTAAACTTCCAAAAGGGTTGATTAAGGAATTGGAGATTCTTATACGTATATTTTGGTGGGGGTATAGTGGAGATAGTAGAAAGGTGCATTAGGTTAAATGGGATAAACTTTGTGAGGCTAAGGAGGTGGGGGGCTTGGGTTTCAAGCAAATTGAAAAATTCAACAACACTTTGCTTGCCAAACAAGTGTGGCGTATGATCAATAATCCAGACTCCCTCTGCCATAGGGTGTTCAAAGCTAGATTTTTTCTAAAAAGTTCAATCCTTGAGGCAAGGGACAATCCTTAGGGCATCGGGGTGTTTCCCTATATCGATATGAAATTCTTTGTGATCTAAGGAATTATATATTTCATAATTGATTGTTCTTATACACTTAAATGCTTATGATTCAGTTGAACTGAGACAATTCAAGAATGCATGATAACCAAGATTAATAATGCGATTAGAAAAGTTTTCAGAAAAACCCATTCACTTTAAAACCTAATTTCTATTTGAAACTATTAGAAATTCATCTAAACAATAAGAAAAACATTATTGAACTTATTGAAAGCATGGAATAACTAATACATCAAAAGAAATCTAATTGAACAATCAAATGTATTGTTAATAAAATCTTAGAAAGAATCATATTGAATATTCATACCGTATAGAAGAAACATAACCCCTAGCTCTAGCAAAGAGTTTAGGCTACCATTAGAGAAAGGAAAATACATGAATTTTCTCCCCAAAATTCGTTCTTCACAGCCTCCATCCAAAACCCTCACGTCAAAGTGTCCAAAGAAAATAAAACTTTTACTATTTTAATTTTCGTCCAAGTTTAAAGCAGTAACTTGCGAGTTAATTTCGGCCTTCAAAAATTGATAATTTTGAAAAACTCAAAACTGGAAAGTTGTATATTTTTAAGTCATGGTTCTAACCCATCTATCCTTGTGTCAATTGGATTTTTTAGGAGAGAGATACGCCCAAAATACTTATCAGTGCTCAAATCTAATTTTTCCTTTTCAAATTCTGGCTCTTTGATTTCTTTCCTAATTTGACACTTCCAAACATGGTAGATGACCCAAGCACTCCAACTGCACCTCCTTAGACATTTAAGCATGGTCCTTTAGCTCCTCTTTAATTCTAGTTTGGCCTCCATTCTCTCACAGATTCTTGTAAACTCATCTTTTTCACTTGATTTCCTGAAAGTAGAAAATTACACGCAATGAATGATATCTTATTCAAAAAATTATGTAAAGATAAATAATAGGTACCAATACAAATCATGACTTAATTATACAAATTAAGTATAATAATAATGAGATAATGCCCACATAAATATATAACAAGTATACATTTAAGGCATTATCAAGAGTATGTCACAATGCATTACCTACCATGACCAATCTTCATCGCTGCCAAATTACCGATCCAGCAGTGTGTGAACTATGCAAGAGTCATGAGGAGGACACACTGCATGTTACCTGGTCTTGCGAGGAGATTGCCTGCATTTGGAACTCGTTCACATGGTTCCACCAAGCAGTCACCTCCCCCCCATCAGATTTCATTGACTTGTTTTCCAGATTTTTGCAGGTACAAGATGACTTCAGCTCTAAAATTTTCTCTATCACAACATAGCTGATTTGGTACTGAAGAAACGCGTAGCATTTTGGCCAACTAGTTCCCCCTCTCGGAAATCTTTGCTCCATGGTGGGAAGCTTATTGCAAGAATTCCTAGCTGCCCAGGAGTTTGAACCAACCCCTCCCCTTCCTCCCATGTTGCAGCAGTGGCGTCCTCTAGAAGCTGATCATTTCAAGTTAAACTTCGATGCAGCGGTATTCAACTCATTGAATTTGGTAGGCATTGGCGTTATTGCTCGTGATTGGAGCTTTGTCCATGCCCATTTCTCTTACACAATCAGTGAATGAAGTGGAGGCAATAGCTTGTCACAAAGCAATTCAATTTGCCAAAGAACTTGGACTTTAGAAAGTTACTTTTGAAAGCGGTTCGTCAGTGGTGATCAACGCCCTTTCACAAGGGCCTAGCTATCTTTCTTCATATGGGAATGTCATTGATGACATCCTCATTCTAGCTGATGATTTCCAGTTTTGTGAATTCAATCATGTTAAGAAAGTCTATAATGTGGAGGCTGATATTCTTGCCAAAAAGGCTAAAGATTTGTTAGGGGTTTGGGTTTGGTTGGAAGACCTTCCTGAAGACATTTATCCCCTGGTTCTATTAGATGTTCATTGAGTTGGTTTTCGTTTCAATAAAGTCCCAGGCATTTTGTCTGGTTTCTAAAAAAAAAAAAACTATAGCCACCAAGCCTAATCCAAATTCAATCTTTATCTTTAAATCAAATTTTAATACGGTTGGTTAGAAACTCTACTAGTGGCAAAATAATAGCTTTAGTGGATTTCAAAATTTAGGCTTTTAATTAAAAAAAAAAAAAAATGCTCCCACAAATAAATCAAGGGCATACATGAAATGTTAATAAATTAATAGTGTTTGACTTTTTAAACAGGACATAATTTTGAGACATCCCAAAATGAAATACAAGCCAATCAATTTGGGACAGAGGGAGTAAAATCCAATATATTTTGTTTTTAAAAAATAAATTTTATCAAATTAACAATAATTCAAAAATTGATACTAGAAAATATGAAAATAATAAATATGTGATTGTCAACTTTTTTTTCCGTAAATTTTAATGATATAGTCAAATCTAAATTCACCTATTAAATTCATTTCAGTCATTTCAAATTAGGTAAAATATCATTTTTATCCCTAAATTTTCATAAAAGTTTGTTTTTGGTCCTTAAACTTTCAAAAATTTATTCTTCATCCCTAAACTTTACAAAATGTTCTACTTTTCATCTTTTTGTTAATGTCCTATGTGGCATAACAGAGTACTGACGTTATAATTGATTTGGACTAAACCATTTTATTTAAAAATATATGGACATGTGGCTTACAATAATTCTTGCATGTGGATTTAATATTTTAGTGAGACAAATTTATCCTGCACACTAGTCGTACTCGTGCGTTAATCCTGATAGAAAATCCCCAAACTAGAAACCCCATCGCCCAAACATGAAAACTGAAAACCCAACGCCCAACCCCTCCTAGAAGGTCACCTTATAGAAGAGAAGAAACGATTGTAAATTCAAAGCTTAGAGAGAGAGCGCTTACAGCTTCATTTAATTTTAATCCACTCCAAGGCTGCCGCTTCAACTACAAACCCATTTCACAAGATGTATTGCCGCACGCATATAGCTCCAAATCAGGTAAAAGTTTTGAGTCACAAACTATAAAACACTTTAATTTTTCTCTCCGTTCAAGAAATTGTAGTTTATGCGTATCTAAACTTACCAACTAATCAAGGTAGTGGGCTCCAAGTTATCTTTTCTTTTCAAATTGATAGGTTAATAATGTATTAACCCATTTGGTAACTTAATTAATTAATTTAGCCAAGTGAAATTAATTAGATTCAATTACATGCGATAAGCGTGGTAGCACAAACAAATCACCAACTAAGTTAAATGCAGCAGAAAATAAATTTGACACAGGTGATTTATTTACGAATGTGGAAAACTATTAAGGCAAAACCTCACCGGGTGAATTTTAAGGTCACTACACCCGAGAATCCACTATTATCAAAACAAGCGGTTACAAGTAAAAGGAAACTCAGTACCTAATACCAACCTATAATTGAACCCTTACTCCAATACCCAATTGGACTTGTAAGGTAGTGACAATCTCTTCTTTCAATGCACGGCTCCCAGTACGTAACTAACCAATTAATGCACGGATCCAAGTACGTGACTAACATACCAACTTAAAGAAGATGTTGGCTGCAAAATTCTTCAGTTCATCCAACGATGAAGATCAAGAAGCTCCTTAGTTACAAAACTCTTGGCGCAAAGACGCAGCAGCTTCTACAAGGAATATGATGAACTAGAACAAATTATGTCTTCAATCACAATTTGTATGCACAATCAAATTGCATTGAGTTGCATCACTTTGCATCACCTTTGACGGCCTTTAAAATAATCTTTATATATGTCTAAAGTTGTGAGAAAAGAAACCCTATACAAATACACATGGATATGCGTGAAATCAAATCTGAAAACCTGAATTTTGTAATTATCGACAAATACAGCTTCTGTTGAGTATCAACATTAAACCTCGATGGTTATGGATTTGTCGGGCTATCTATCGAGTTTTAATGATCAACACTTCTTCACTTGTTTCTTGGACATATTTGCATGACTTCTGATGGGATTGACGAACACAACTTACCTGAACGGTCTCATTCGGACCAACGAGGCAGAATTGACAGACGAGTCAACCAGGTCCCTCCGACGAAGTAGCCACATTATTGATGAAGACAGAGAAGCTATTCAATGCAGTTAAATAAATGCTTCAGGTGGTTACAAAGACAACTTTACAGACCGTTGGAGCATTCAAAGCTCACATGATTGACCATGAAGTGTTACTAAAAAAGGCATTCAATCCACCATAATAGCTACAACGGCTAGGAGCTACGGGAATGTATATATACAACCCTCCCATCACCAACATGAGGTAAAAAAAAACTCACTAAGAAATTTTTCTTGCTTTATTGCATCGCACTATTCTTTTCCAAAGAGTTTTCTTATATTGACTTCGACATTGGAGACGTTGTGGCAGGCACCACACCGGTGTCCATTCGAAGGGAGCTATCCAATCATCTATATAATCATAGAGACGAAGGCCTGGCTCCACCTGGACGCATTTACTTCAACTGACGAATTTGTACTTCATCAGTTTGGCACCGTCTGTGGAGACGAGACTTTTTCGCATTCAGATTCAAAAATGTAGTTTCCATCAATTTCTATATTCAAATGGAGTCCAATCAAGATTTCGCAGCCTTGGCTCAGTAAGTCTAGGCTCTTGCAGTCACCGTCGAAGAGCTTACCTGGCAAAATCAGGAAATGAAGTTACGGCTTTAACAGGAGGAGAATCGGTCCAAAGGCAATCCTAAGGATGAGGGAGATAGCCATAGAAGAAGTGACCATCAAAGACCTACTACTCTAGATGAACAGAATTCAGATCTCCTTCGAGAGATGAGGAAGGAAATGGATGAGCTGAGGAACGCCATCAAGGAGAAAACAGACCAGAGCGTGGATAGAATGGTCAGGGCAACAGATTCGCCTTTCACTATGGCAGTCCTGGAGTGTCCGGTGCCGTCGAAATTTCGATTGCCTCAAATTAAGCCGTTTAATGGGCTTAAGGACCCCCAGGACCACCTTAACACCTTCAACAGGATGCTAGGCCTTCAACAGCCACCTGACGAGATACTGTGCCGTTCCTTCCCCACCACTCTTAAAGGAGTAGCAAGAGAATGGTTCACCAAGTTGCCAACATCATCCATCGATAGTTTCGAGCAGCTGAGTAACGCCTTTTTACGCCACTTCATTGGAGGACAACGCCCTAAAAGACCAGCGGACCATTTACTCACCATTAGACAAAGAGAGAAAGAAACCTTAAGGTCGTACATGAAACGCTTCACTCGGGAGACCTTGGATGTAGACAAAGTTGATGACAAGGTGCAGTTGACAACCTTCAAAGCAGGATTGAGGTCCAGAGAGTTCGTGGCTTCACTCGTGGAGAATCCTCCTAAGACGATGGTAGAGATGCTCCTGAAGGTACAGAAGTACATGAACGCTGAAGATGCATTAGCTGCCATAAGGGATATGGACAGGCTAGGAGACAAAGGGAGGAAAGATGACGATCGCAGAGGACAAAAAAGAGAGCACCTAGATCATCGGACTAATGATAGGGGTAAAAGAAAAGATGAAAGAACTCCCAGGATGGTAAAATTCACTCCTTTAATTATACCTGTTGATAAAATTTTGACATAGACTAAGGATGAGCACTACCTCAGATGGCCAAGGCCATTACATTCATCCCCCAACGTTCGTGACAAGAATAAGTACTATTGGTTTCACAAGAATCATGGCCACTACACAAAAGATTGCCGGGACTTAAAAGAGCAGATAAAGGAATTGATACGGAAAGGAAAACTACAGAAATATGTGAAGAAGGGGGAGCCTAGTAAGTTCAGAGATAGTAACAAAAACCAGCACGACTCTTCACCCAGAGACAAGGATCGTAAGTTCCAGCCTCCACAAGATGTGATCGAAGAGATAAAGACGATTGCAGGAAGGCCATTCACAAGCAGGTCGTTCAGATCCCTCAGGAAGGCATGTCAAAAGCAGGTGAATAGCGTCCACATGATACCTCCGTTTAAGCAAAGACGGACGAACCAGGACATGTCTTTTAACGAGGAAGATGCTAGGGGAGTAAAGTAGCCATATAACGATCCCTTAGTCATAACGCTCACGATAGAAGGGTTTAATACAAGGAAGATCCTTGTGGACAATGGTAGCTCCGCAGACATCATCTACCTTCCAACTTTCCAGCAGTTGAAGCTAGACGATTGCAAGAAGGCCATTCACAAGCGGGTCATTCAGATCCCTCAGGAAGGCATGTCAAAGGCAGGTGAACAGCGTTCACATGGTACCTTCGTTTAAGCAAAGACGGACGAACCAGGACATGTCTTTCAATGAGGAAGATGCTAGGGGAGTAAAGCAACCATATAACAATCCCTTAGTCATAACGCTCATGATAGAAAGGTTTAATACTAGGAAGATCCTTGTGGACAATAGTAGCTCCGCAGACATCATCTACCTTCCTGCTTTCTAGCAGTTGAAGCTAGATCCAAAAAGACTTCGTCCGTTTGATTCCCTCCTCGTTAGTTTCAGTGGAGACAAAGTATATCTCAAGGGCATAGTAACATTGACAATAACAGTAGGGACCTACCTGCAGCAGTTAACCCGTCAGTTAGATTTCTTGGTGGTAGATTGCCCTTCATCTTACAACGTGATTATTGGAAGGCCCACACTCAACCAATGGAACGCAGCCACGTCAACGGAGAACGGTGTTTTCGAGGTAAAAGGAAATTAAGTCCTTGCCAGAGAATGCTACCAGGCCATCTTGGCTGCAAAAGAGAACCATACATGGGTGATCGAGGAGAATGAGGAAGATAAAGTGAAAGCCCTAGAGACAATGGAACTGGCCGAAGGAGAGGCAACCAAGACGACACGAATAGGGACAACGTTAAGTCCCGAGATGAGAACAAGGCTCGTTTAGTTCCTTAAAGAAAACCTAGACGTCTTCGTATGGAGTCACGAGGACATGCCAGGCATATCTCCGGAAGTCATTCAGTATAAGTTGAACGTGGACTCGGAAAGAAAGCCCGTCCAACAAAGACGAAGAGTCTTCGCCCCAGAATGAAACCAAGCGATTACAGATGAGGTTAACAAACTGTTGTCGGCAGGCTTTATCCAGGAAGTCTACTATCCTGACTGGCTCGCAAACGTCGTCCTGGTGAAGAAGGTGAATGGGAAGTGGAGAATGTGCACCGACTTCACGAACCTGAACAAGGATTGCCCGAAAGATAGTTTCCATTTACCAAGGATAGACCAGCTTGTGGATTCTATAGCTGGGCATAAGTTACTAACGTTCATGGACGCTTTCTCAAGATACAACCAAATAAAAATGGCTGAAGAAGATCAGGAAAAAACTGCTTTCATCACGAGTCAAAGGCTCTTTTACTACAAGGTAATGCCCTTTTGGACTAAAGAATGCAAGAGCTACTTATCAAAGGATAGTGAACAAAATGCTCAGAAAACAGATTGGCAGGAATATGGAGGTATACGTGGATGACATGCTCGTCAAGAGTAAAGAAGAACTTGCCCATTTGGATGATCTGAAGGAGATGTTTGCCACCCTTAGGCAATACCAGATGAAGTTGAATCCTAGCAAGTGCGTTTTTAGCTTAGCTTCGGGGAAATTCTTGGAATTCATGGTGTCCCAAAGAGGAATAGAAGCAAACCCTAAGAAGGTGTAAGCCATAATTAACATGACATCGCCCAAGACCATCAAGGAAGTCCAGAAGCTCACAGGAAGGATTGCCGCTCTCAATAGGTTTGTCTCTAGAGTGACAGACAAGTGTCTGCCCTTCTTCAAGACCTTGAAGAAGGCTTTCGCTTGGACCGACGAGTGTGAAGCAGCGTTTCAAGAACTCAAACATTACTTGAGTAATCCACCCCTTTTGAGTCCATCCAAGGAAGGAGAAAACTTATATTTGTACTTGGCAGTATCAGTCACGGTAGTAAGTGCAACCCTGATTCGAGAAGAGGACAAGAAACAACTCCCAGTTTACTATGTTAGTTAAGCTTTCCAAGGCTCTGAAACTAAGTACCCAAGGATTGAAAAGATTGCATTCGTGTTAATAGTAGCCTCGCGCAAATTGTAACAATATTTTTAGGCAAATCCTATCCTGGTGATGACGGACCAACCCATCAAGAAGTCTATGAACAAGCCTGAAGCAGCAGGGAGAATGGTCTAGTGGGCAATCGAACTTAGCCAATTCAACATTGAGTACCACCCTAGGATAGCAATTAAGGCACAAGCCTTGGCGGACTTTATTGCTGAGTTCACCCAACCAGACGAGAATAACCTCATTAACGAAAAAGAAAGGTGGACGATTCAAACCGATGGTTCGTCAGCCCAAAGAGAAGGGGAGTAGAAGTCGTCATAACCACCCCTGATGGAGAAATGCTTAGATATGGAGTTCAACTGTAATTCCCGGCCACCAACAACGAGGTCGAGTACAAAGGAACATTGACGGGACTAAGACTTGGGAAAGCACTCAGGGCTAAGAACCTGCTAGTCCAGAGCGATTCAAAGCTGGTGATAGGGCAGATTAAAGAAGAGTATGAAGCAAAAGAGGAGAGAATGCAGAAATATCTCAAGCTGACGAAGCATCTGACTCAAGAATTTGATAAAGTGAAATTTGTGCAGATCCCCAAAAGCCAAAACATGATAGTAGACAAAGTCGCAAAGTTAGCATCGTCGGAAGAAGGATCAAGCTTAGTGATGGAAGTGCAGAAACGCCCCAGCATCGAGGAAATCTCCACATTCACAATCCAGAGCACAAGTAGCTGGATGACACCAATCATGTCATTCCTCTAGGATGGGCACCTCCTTTAAGACATCGAGAAGGCCAGGAAAGTCAGGAAAAAGGCAGTCAGGTTCATGATTCTGAACGACACACTATACAAGAGAGGCTTTTTCATGCCTTACCTGAAGTGTGTGGATGAAGATGAAGCCAAATATATCCTAGAGGAGATCCATAAGGAATTTGCGGAGACCATGCAGGCCCCAGATCACTGGTAAGTAAAGTTATTAGAACATGTTATTTTTGTCCTACAATGCAGGTAGATGCAAGGGAAATCGTCAAGAAATGCGATAAGTGCCAAAGATTCAGGAATGTCTAGTGCCTTCCAGCAGAAAGACTAACGACAATATCATCTCCCTGGCCCTTTGCACAATGGGGAATCGACATCGTCGGACCAATGCCTCAAGGTAAAGGACAGGTAAAATTCCTACTAGTTGCCATTGATTATTTCACAAAGTGGGTTGAAGCAAAGGCACTAGCAACCATCACTGAAGTTAGAATCCAGAGTTTCGTGTGGAAGAACATATTTGCAGGTTTGGGATTCCAAGGACGATCATATCAGATAATGGGCGGCAGTTCGACAGTCAAGGCTTCAGGGATTTTTGTTCGGGCCTAGGAATCAAGAACTAGTTCTCATCCCTAGGACATTCATAGTCAAACGGACAGACGAAGGTGACGAATTGGACACTACTCAAGATTATCAAGACCAAGTTAGACGACGCAAAGGGGGCCTGGCTGGAGGAATTGCCTAACGTCTTGTGGGCTTATAGAACCATGGCAAGAACCCCAACAGGAGAAACCCCTTTTAGACTCACCTATGGCACCGAAGCAATAATCCTGGTCGAGGTGGGAATAACCAGCATCAAGCGAGAGATGTTCCACAAGGTGAATAATGACGACCAGCTACGAGTCAACCTAGACTGCCTAGACGAAGTAAGAGAGAAAGCCTCCGACAAGATGACAAAGCACCAGCAAAAGATGGCCGAATACTACAACAAGAGAGTGAAGCTCAGACGACTTGACATAGAAGACCTCATCCTGCACAAAGTCACCCTCGCAACCAGAGACTCTGCCCAAGGGAAGCTCAGCCCCAATTGGGAAGGACCCTACCGAGTCGTCAATTACTCCAGACAAGGCAACCATCACCTGGGGACCCTAGACGGCCAGAGACTCCTGCGACTATGGAATATTGAGCACTTGAAGAAGTATCACCGATAGATGTAATCAACAACTGTATTCATTCATGAAAGCAATAAAAGGAGTTATTCAACAAATGTCTTAATGTGAACCGATCTTATAATATGAAAGTCGCCTCGAAATGGCTAAGTAACAAGATTCCGCCTAGACGGATGTAAGTTACTGACAAAGCCAAAAGAATGACAAGATCCCTAAAAGGGTGTAAGTCACAAAAAGAAAAAATGGCTAAGTAACAAGATTCCACCTAGACGAATGTAAGTTACTGACGAAACCAAAAGAATGACAAGATCCCTAAAAGGGTGTAAGTCACCAAAAAAAAAAAAAAGGTTAAGTAACAAGATTCCGCCTAGACGGATGTAAGTTACTGATGAAGCCAAAAGAATGACAAGATCCCTAAAAAGGTGTAAGTCACAAAAAGAAAAAAAATGATTAAGTAACAAGATTTCACCCAGACGGATGTAAGTTACTGACGAAACCAAAATACAAGAATCTTGCAACGAACTCATCCAAGATGTTACCCAAATACAGGCCTGAAGACAAGGTTGCAAAGGGAGAGCACCTTTTGAAAAGCTCAGGCTGAGTCATAGCTCTCAACCAGTTCACCAAAATTCTCATCTAAGTAACAGAACCCGCATAAGCAGGGATAAATTACTGACGACGAAAAGGAAGAATTAGAACTACAAGAACAGAAATCACAAGCAAGTATGCCATTGCTAATTTAATCTAAGCCCAAAAACAGCAGGCAGTTGCCATTGTTTTTATATCTAAACCAAAGGCCCATAAACACTGGGCCAAAGCTACTGTTCTCAAAGCAAATTAAAAAGAAAAAATTGTTCTGAAATTAGACCCAAAAACACACTAGGCATTAAAAAAAAGAAATAGTGAAATGAAGGAGCAGGTTCAGGCATTTGTGACCGTGTCATCACCAGTTGATGGAGGAAGGGCACTCTCGGGGGCATCACTCTCAGGAGCCGTGGAAGCCTCATTAGCAACCATCTCCTTATCTACTTCTTCCAGATCAAGGTTCTCCAGATCTACTCCAAAGGGATGCTTGATGAAATATCGCCTCAAAAGCTCGAACCCTTTGAAGTACTAGCTGAAGAGCACGGTGTTGTACTCATCAGTCTATTGGAATGCCTCAACGGCCTTAGCAGCAATGGCTTTGAGTTTCTCCTTAGCAGCAAGAAGTTGCTCATCCTTTTCCTGCGTTAGCTGTCACTCGGCTCTGAGATCGTCACTCAAGGTTCTGGCTTTCTCCTTTAGGGTGTTGGCCTCGTTCATGGAATTGATCAAATCCTTCTTCAACTTCGAGTTCTCCGCTTCTAAGGCCGCCATCCTGGACATAGCAGACTCAACCTTGGCCTCCTGAGTTAGATACTCTATGGTAATATGAAGACTTTCCCCCAGCACTTGAAAGAAGGAACCAGATCAAAAAAAAGAAAAAAAAAAAAGAAAAAAAGAAAAAGGAAGAGACTGAAATTGCACAAGTACTTTACCTGAACGAGTTTATGGACGTGGCGAGCTACCAGCTTGTTGGAAGGCACGCCCGAGAAAACCTTCAAATCCTCAGTGGTGACAACCTTGTGTGCCCTCTCCATAGCAAATTCAGCATCGTCCCAGATGCTGGATGCAGAGGAGCCAGCCTCCTCCTTCCTTTTGTCTACCAAACGTGGCTTCTTGGAGGTAGGAATAGCAATCTCCTCGACAGAAGTGGTCGAGGAAGCTGTCCTTGTCACCTCAGTTCCAGGGATAGCGGAAGCAACGAGAGTTCCTGGAGCTACTATAAAACCCTTCCCTATAACGCGCACTGTCTTCTTCCCGATATTGGACAGTGGCTCATCCTTCTTCGATCTCATTTTTGCATACATATCTTTATTGAACTTAGTCGTCATTCCTGCAAAAGGAGAATACTTGTAAAAAAATACATATGTCTATGCATGATAATCATCATGGACAAACTCAACACTTACTCTTTTTTCCTTCAATCTTGATGTTGCGCAGTACAAAAGCAGACGGATCGGGACCGAGACAATAGAAGGCAAGAGTCTGTGGGTCCACAAGATCGTCCCAAGCCTTAATCATCTTTGCGTATGCAATTGCCTTCTCAACATGCTCCTGGTACCTACTCTTAAGTTTAGGCAATCTCTTAACTGTGCAAAACAAAAGAGCAAAAGGGTTAGTGACGATAAAATACAATGAAAAATCAACGAACAAGAAGAAGTAATGACGCACCTAATTGTGGGGTTCCCCACCGACGGAGCAACCTTGGGAGATCACCCCTAACCTCGTTGGAGGGGGTCCTAAAGTCGTCCCTTGATACAAAAAAGAACCGGGACATCCAGTACCTGAAGGACGAAGGTAAGTTTTTAACGATCCTAGTTCTCCTCTCCCAGGGCACCAACTCATAATACCCGTACTCCTTGGATTCCTTCAAATGATATAAGTAGACGAGCTCATCTACCTTAATCATGTACCCGTATGTAGTGGCCAGCCATATCTCCATACAGCTGACCACTATCCTCCATAAATTGGGCATAAGTTGCCCTGGGGCAATTCCAAAACGATCTAACAACTCCATAAGAAATGGATGGACAGGGAACCTCAACCCACATAAAAAGGCAACCTCGTAGAAGCATACCTCCCTAGGAAAGAAATGGCAAGCCCGTTCCTCCTCACGGGGTAGACGAACCCTAACTCTATCCGGGAACTGAAACCTACCCCTAAATCTACCAAGTGTCTCGCCGTCCAACCCATACTCCTCCTCGAGGGCATAAAAAGCCCTAACCTCCCGAGGGGTAGAGACGGCGGTATCTCCTCTCACTGGTTCCTCATTAGAGGAGAACCCAGTCTCGAGCTCACTGGATCTTACTATTCTTTTTCTCTCCTCTACCACCAATTCCATAAACCAATTGGCCAATTGACTAAGCACAGGGAACAGCTCACTCAAAACAACACCTAACCCAGAACCCTAAAAAACAAAATTCCCAACCAAAGTGAGAAAAACATGGGAAGTATCCAAGGAAGCCCCTAAACGAGCAAATTAAAAGGAAACTGATGGGGCATACTACCCTAACCTCAGAACTACCAACTATGAAACCCAGAAAAAACATGCAGAGGGAAAGAGATGGATGCTAAAAAAATAAAAAATAAAAAATATATCACGACCAAAAAAGAGGCAAGGGAGAAGGAGAAAAGTGTACCTCGGAAAAAATGCAGGAAACTCAACCGCGCCATGCACCAACTCAGAGAAAAGTTGCAGAAGAAAATACCCAGAGCAAATTGTCACGCCCCAAACCCGATACTCGGATTTGTGACCATGACCGGCATGCTAATATCAAGTTTAAACCTAATATTAACAAGAACCAACTTAACTTTTTCAAATTTTCAGAAAAGCTTTTACAAAAGCTTCTTTCTTTATTTAAATCCTTGTTTCTTTACTTAATAATATAACCTTTCACTTGACATTCAGAGCATCTATACTGAACTCAAAGAATAACATAATCCACCAGATTTTCAAATTTCATACTTTCACATAATACATCTCTTAATACCTTAAGGTACAACTTTCATTAGATCCTAAAATTCACAATACTGCAAAACTAAACATCAAATACTACTTTAGGATCTATACATGTAAACTAAAACCAGCTCCTTCCAAGACTCGACTAAGGCTCCCTCTGCTCCAAATTAAAAACCTGTTGACTGAAAAATAATAGGGTGAGCTACGAAGCCCAGTAAGGGTAAGATATATAAGAATTTAATAAGGATGCATGTAAACCAATTCATTTCACTTTATCAACGTTCAAATAGGAGAACATAATTTCATGCATAGTATTTTATACTATTTATAATAATAGCTTATACGCTCTTCGTAGGAAAATAGTTGTTCTCCCTTTCCTTATTAGAATAATACTACAAAATATTTCAGGCTGTATTCCTTTCATTTCTTACAAAGTCACCATATATATTTTCGTTGCAAAATAATCATTTAACTTAAATCGGATAATCGGTAACTTTGTCTTAAACTAGAAGCATCTTAAAGAATAATAAAAATTGCCTTCATAAACTTCTTCTTATAAATTATTATAACTTTCATAATCATAAAACTTAACGTTTCATAAAGAAAAACAGATATTTGATAACTTCTTAACATAAACTTATACTTTCATCAGAAACTTTATCTTTATAACACAACAGAATTTCAGAAACTTTTATCTTTAATGAACAGCTTTCTTTTCATCAGAAACTTCTTCTTTTCATGAGAGCTTTTAACTTTTCATAATGCATTTATACAAAATAATTCTCTTATGCTTAATAACATAATATAGCTGTTCATAAATAACTTATTGGTTAGTCCATATCTGATAAGTCCGTACTTATGAGCGCGGACGCACCGCCATCCTCATTACATACTTTAATTGAGCGCGGACGAACCGCCATCCTCAATACATTCTTTAATTGAGCGCGGACGAACCGCCATCCTCAATGCATTCTTTAATTGAGCGCGGACGAACCGCCATCCTCAATGCATACTTTAATTGAGCGCGGACGAACCGCCATCCTCAATGCATACTTTAATTGAGCGCGGACGAACCGCCATCCTCAATGCATACTTTAATTGAGCGCGGACGAACCGCCATCCTCAATACATACTTTGATCGAGTTCAGATTACCAGAGGACATAACCCAAAAACATTTCATACATTACATCATACTGAAATTTCTTATTTTGCATAACATTTCATAATAATAGCATTTCCATTCTTTTCTTTAAACATCATGTTCGTGGAATCAGTAATAGCATTAATATGCTTAAATCATATACATAAGTTTTCTAAAGTTCACGAACATATCTTTGTCTGATAATGCATACATGCCATATCTCTAATCAAAAACATTTTAATGCATAATATACTTTAAAATAACCTCATGACTTACCAAATGCTCATATAACTTATCCCTTACCTGAAAGCAGAGGAACCGAGAGCCTAAAGTCGAAGGAGCTTAGACCTGGCGGCTGGTAACACCTAAACCGAAATCAAAACTTATTACTATCCAGAACTTCCTCATCATAAACTTGCACATTCATCTCAAAGCCTATCTCTTAAAATTAAGGAAATCCTAATCCCCACCTCAAAGAGGTTCCCATAAACATATTATGCACACATCAACAAATGATGTACCAAACTAAGGAAAAATCAACATTCTCACATTAATCTCATAAGAGCCAACTTCATTTCAAAATGTGCTTTGAGCAATAATGCATGCATAATCATAAACTCTTTTAAGCATTGTCATGTAACTATAAACATTCACATGGCAACATACAACGCATTGAACAAGATAGCTTCATAAAACAACCATCGAAAGGATTAGAACCCCTCCTTTGAGTACTAAACCTTGAGATAAGTTACACAAAAATTACTCTATGATCCCGACATATCAAATGATGAGCATAATAAATTATAGCTCAAATCACTCACCCTAACTTTAGAATTAAATCTACAAGTTTAGGCATGTCCCGTAGTGTTCACTGTTTTACTCCAGCAGCTTATACTTTATTTATAAAATACAAATGGACTACCAATTCACATCCAAACCTCATGCAATTTTACAGAGCAATTCCCCTATATGTCCATTATATACCATAAAAATTTCGTAGTCAAAGAGTAAACCCATGATTTACTAAAAATCACACAAGGCAGAATATTCAAATCTGTCCTGACAGAATTTCTTGCAACTTCAAAATTAAATCATTATTTTTCTACTCATCCAAATACTGTGAGACCAATTCCATAACAACCGTATATGTCTTAGATTTCATAGAAAGTAACCCTAGCATCCAAATTCACAGAATATGATTTAATACATATTTTTATTTTTGTAAACATCAAATCTGTCACAGAGACAGCTTCAGTACATATTCTTACAAAATCATCAACAAATAGCAATAGGCCTTAATTTCATTTGGGTATTTTTATACCTATAATAAACATACTATAATATGTTATTAAACATTCAATAAAACATAATATCATCAAACCTTCAAATCACTAAAACAGAATCATAATTCAGCCTATAAAATCAGGATAGAGGTTAAAGAAGTAGAAATGAACAAATGAAGTTTTGATTACTTACCCCCAACAACTTGAAGCTGAAATTTTAGTGTTAACCCTTTAATTTCTTCTTTAGAGAGGGATATTTTGTTTTGGTGAGAGAGGGAAGGTTGCCGTGCAAGAGCAAAGGAAGAAGAGAGAAAGAAGAGCAAAGAAAGAGGAATAGAGAAAGAAGTAAAGGAGCTGGAATTTCTTGTCTGGTGCAGCCAAGAAGATTAGATATGGGAGAAGACTTTTGGGGCAGCAAAATCAGATAAGAGAAGGGGACATACGTGTATGGCTAGGGTAAGAAAAATCACACCCACTTTCAACTTTCTTGCATTCACACATGCTTTTCTACAAAAATAATTTCTTTTGGTGTGTGAACCCTTGGACTCAATAGAAGACTTGAGAGTGTCTAGCTCTTTCCTTATGGGAAAAGTGAGTAAAGTGAGGGGAGAAATTTCAGATTTTCTTCTTGGACCCGTGGGAATAGGGAGGGAGAGTTTCATGAAATTTCTATTCACTTGGAAAAGTCAAGGAAGAACTTAGGTGGAGTTTCCCCATTGCATGGCCAGCCAAGTCTAGGTTTATGGGTTTATTTCTCCACATGCATGGTACTTTGGCCTTGCATGTGTTGCATTTAAATTGGTTGCATGTGTAAGTGGAATTACAACTATAATATTTCATGCATCATGCTTAATTAAAACATCAATTGTGTATGTAATAACTTAAACCAATTAATATAGTTTGGTACATACTTATACTTAGTATATATTTATAATACAAATAGCCATTCCATTATTTATTTTCTTTACAATTCTTATTCAAAGGTATTATAAAATAATATACTTATTAAATACTCTTATATTAATCTTAGAAAGTAAGTGACTTAAAATAATAATTAACTATTTAAACACATAGTTTAACTATTAATTTGGGTCGGGGTGTTACAAAATGATGAGGAAGTTTTGGAAAAGTGGAAGGGAAAGCGAAAAGAAGAGAAGTTTAAGAACCAAGGCACAAAAACTGAAAACCAGCGGGAAATTCAAGAGTTATACAATTGGAGCATTTACTCCATCGATCAGAACACGCCACGTGGCCATTATGAAGGTAGCATCGCCACTACGCATTTAATGCGGAGTGAAATCCCAAGAGCCACATATAGCCCATAGACCTTTCACCTTCTATGATCGTCATGACACATCACGATGACCACAGAATTCGGGGGCAGCTGATGGGAGTGACGAACACAACTTACCTGGACGGTCTCATCATGACCAACGAGGTAGAATTGACAGACAAGTCAACTAAGTCCCTCCGACGAAGTAGCCACATTATTAACGAAGACAGAGAAGCTATTCAATGCAGTCAAATAAATGCTTCAGGCGGTTACAAAGACAACTGTACAAACCGTTGGAGCCATCAAAGCTCACATGATTGACCATAAAGCGTTACTAAAAGAGGCATTCAATCCACCATAACAGCCACAACGGCTAAGAGCTACGAGAATGTATATATACAACCCTCCCATCACCAACATGAGGTACAAAAAAACTCACTAAGAAATTTTTCTTGCTTTATTGCATCGCACTATTCTTTTCCAAAGAGTTTTCTTATACTGACTTCAGCATTGGAGACGTTGTGGTGGGCACCACACTAGTGTCCATTCAAAGGGAGCTATCCAATCATCTCTATAATCATAGAGACGAAGGCCTGGCTCCATCTGGACGCACTTACTTCAACTGATGAATTTGTACTTCATCAACTTCAATACTAAACTTGAACTCTTATTCCTTGAAATACTAAACTCATCCTAGATCTACCCAATTATAAGTAAAGTGCGTTTTGTCAAATGATTAGCCAATTTACATAACATATGTCTCTAACAATATCAACATATGTCCTAACACAAATCTCTGAGCAAATACAAAATGAAAGGATTTTTGTCGACCAAGGACTCAAGATTTCATTGGGCTCGGGGGTACGAGTTAGTGCCACTGTATTTTGTTTTTGTTGCTGGCGGCAAGATCTCTTCTGAGAGAAGTTAGGAGCAATTGGTCGAGAGAACAGGGAAGAAAGAATCATTAAAAGGGGTAAATTTGTCTCATTAAAGTATTTAATCCATATGTACAAATCATTGTGAGCCACGTGTCCATATTTTTTT
This sequence comes from Quercus ilex subsp. ballota, assembly GCA_032727855.1. Classification (NCBI taxonomy): domain Eukaryota; kingdom Viridiplantae; phylum Streptophyta; class Magnoliopsida; order Fagales; family Fagaceae; genus Quercus; species Quercus ilex. Next base: position 56,257,398 of record CM064915.1, read on the forward strand.
AAATAAAATGGTTTAGTCCAAGTCAGTTACCACGTCAGTACTCCATTAGGCCACATAGGACATAAACTAACGGACATTAACGGAAGGATGAAAAGTAGAACATTTTACAAATTTTAGGGATAAAAAACTTACTTTCGAAATTTTAAGAAAGAAAAACGAACTTTTGTGAAAGTTTATGAACAAAAATGATATTTTATCGTTTCAAATTAAATAGCTAAGATTTTATTTACTCCATTCTAAAATCTTAATTTGTATAAAGTTATCTTTTTCTTTTTGATAGGGTGACTATAGAGTTATCCTTGAAAACTCAAAAAAGATTAAAGATCTTTTTTTTTTTTTTCTTTTTTTTTGGATGAAAAAAATATATTAAAAAGATTAAAGATCTTAATCCGTCTTATAATAAGTCTAAATAAAATGAGAGAGAGAGAGAGCTTGGCAATTGACATAGATTTGGCAATATCCACGTCACTCAAGAGTAATGACATTGTCTAGACATTACAAAATGAGCAAGAAGTAAGAACAGGTTTGGGCCTACAATTCACCAATTAATATTCTGAGATACTCCCGCAAACCTAACGTGGGAAGTTATATATTAGCTTGAGTTTAGGGACAGTAGTACGAAAAAATTCGAAAACAGCTTGGATAATTGATGAAGCATGCCTTGTTCCAAATGATATTGTACCAAATGACAATTCATCTCAATATGTTCGGTGCTCTATATTAATTTGGGCATTTGAATGGCACTCCGGTTTGTCATAATGGTTAGGTGAGGAAGCACATTAAGGAGGTCGTATAGTAACTAACATAAGCTAAAGGTGATATTAGTAAGTACACTTTACTTAGCCTCTACACAAAGAAATGAGAGAATCACCTGAAAGAAAGTAGTAACCAATTGTAGAATCACTATCAGTAGGATCTAAAAGAAAACTCGGAGATCAAGGGAAGACTAGAACGGTAAAAGAAAATGCCTTAAAAATTTTATTGATTTGATTATATTGATCTGTTCAACTACTATTATACAAAATATTTTTTTCTAATGCTGATCATGATTGACCATAAGTGAAAGAGGTAGTTGACCTCTACTTAGCCTTGAACTCTAAACCTTCCATTTCAAATATTTAAAATTATTACTGGGTTTTTCTTTTTGTTAGATGAACTCATGAGGGATCATTCTCACCGACAAAGTTGATGGGCTAAAACATCATTCACTAAGATTATTTAGCTAGAAAGGTAACTTGAGACTCTAAACATTATTTTTATTAGACAAAGAAGTTTAGAAAATACATAATGAATGGATGAAATCATTTAGGAGACATATGTGACAGTTGGAGAAGAGAAGTTTGCTTAAGGTAAATCTTTTAGAAATGTTGGGAATATATGTATGCCATTATAAATCAATATTTAGTAGCATATGAGGAATAATATGCGAGCTAATCAGGTAAATATTTTTGTAGGGACTGGGTTTTTGGTTGCCCGAGCCCAATGGACACGGGTCAAAAGCCCAACGAACCCCGCAATGAATTTATAGAGAGTGGGTCGAAGGTCTAGGCGCCGGCCGGCGCCCTCGTGTGGCGTGAACTCCGGTCTCTTTTATTTAAAAAAAAAAAGACTTAAAACAGTTTACAAATGGGATAGGTTCCTCGGCCATAGGCCGAGGAAGCCCTTGCCCTGTTTTCTCTCTTTTCCTTTCTTCTTCTCTACCAACCATCAAGTTCTCCCAGAACCTGTAAATTATTGTCGTCCCCCCCCCCTCTTTCTCAGAAAGGATTCCCTTACATTATATTTCCCCTTACCCAACCAATCCTAGCCCTACACTTGTTGAGTGATCATGACCTTCGCTCAGGTGCTTGTCCCATCAGCCGCCTTCCCAGTCTCTCTGGGAGTCGCGGCAACCAAGGCGACACTGGTGAAGGTCCTTTCCTCATTAATGCGGCCAGGACGGTTGTCAGGTGCGTTTAGTGGGGAGATGACCGCTTGCTGCGAATACGTCCTTCAAACTCTCGGACGTCCGATGATGAGGTCATCCTCGGACTTGGATGTCTCCTCGGCTCGGGCCCTCGGCCCAGGAATGAAGTGGGCTGGGCCGTGGAATTATTTGGCCCCACAATAGCCCCTCAAAATTTTGCTGTCCGCGTCCTCGGGCGGAGAGGAGGATTTTGATGTCCTCGGGCACGCGTCATGTACCGTTGAGTTTGGCCCTCTGGGGGTACTGGAGTCTTTTCGCCAGCCTCAGAAGCGTTACCAATGCCTTGAAGGGCGCAACGTGCCCTTCATTAAATCCTGACGGCTTTGTGCTCCCCACGTTCAATGGGAGGATGTCAATCCAACGGTGGGGATTTGCCTAACGGTTAGGGGTGGAAAAACCCGCTCTGTTCCTTGATTTTAGGGTATAAATACCCATTTGAAAGTCCGGTTCCTCTGCTTCTTTGCACTCAAGAGTCTACATCTCCAGCATAAAAGACCTGTCCGAGGAGCTTCTACACCTTTCTGTAAGTCACTCTATCTCCCTTTGAACTTTCTCCTTTTCCATCTTTGCCTCTTTTTCGCTTAATCCCTCTTAGCTCGTTTAGGCTTCATTTGGGATGGGTATTTTTAAGAAGTATGTCTTCACTGAGGAGGCGATGGAGAAATTCATCGCCGACTACAAGATACCGGCCAATGTGGGCTTGAGGTATTGTGCGGAGGGTGAGTGGCGCTTTCGGAGGCAGGAGGGTGAAGTAGTGATTCCCATCGTTGCCTTCGTTGAAGGTGGCATGAGGATTCCCATGGGTCCGGTGATGAGAGACTATCTGATGCACTTCCGGTTAGCCCCCACTCAGTGTGCTACCAACGTCTTTAGGGTCCTGGGCTGTGTGGATGCCCTAAATGAAAAGATGGGCCTGAGATTGACCCACCATGACTTCAACTGGTGCTATAATCTCCAGTGCCTGAAGGGCGAAACCTACTATCTGAAGACCAGGGATGACAGAGTCCGGCTCATTCAGTGTCTTCCTGAGTCCAGCAAGGGGTTGAACAAAGACTTCCTCATCGTGTCCGGAGAGTGGCATGATGGCCTTCACTGCCCGACAACGGAGGGGACCCCAGGTGGGCAGTGGGAAAATGGAGAGAGAGAGAGTTCTAGGACCCTAATCAGTTCCATCTTTTCTCTCGTCCCTCTTTCTTGCACTGTTTGGTTTCTAATGTGAATGTGTTTCCTCTTGCAGATCCGTACGCCTTCACGCGCCACTTCAGCCTAATCAACCGGGAAGACTTGCAAAAGGCGCTGAGGGCAGAGGTTTTTGTGAACGACGTCGATAATCGGGTTAGGGCCGCTCACGAAATTTTGAAATACGACCCGGCTCACAAGTCATTTGCGGCGCCGAAGCACGTGATCAGGGCGAAGGATCCTCGGCTTCGGAAGATAACTGTGACCGAGGACGGGTTTCGGTTCCTTGAGGTACCCTCAACATCAGAAGGCGCAATACCTGCAGGTCCCTCCTCCTCCCTTAGAATCTCGGAACCCGCCGAAGTAGGCCCTGAGAGGGAAGTTGAGGTTGCTGATTTTGGCCCCGCCGAGGACGAATTTAGCGTGTTTGATCAAGCTCACTAGTCCGAGGACCCTCCAGGAGATTTGGGTGACCCTCGTCTGACCGAAGCGGATTTCTCAGCGTCCAAGTCCTCTTCTCAACAGAAAATGGGCTACAAGAAGAAGCCGCAAGTTAGCTTGGCGGAACTGATCGAAGGCCAGCCGGAGAAATCTAAGCCGGAGCTCCCTCCTCCTCCTCCAAAAACTCGTTCTGCCCAGGGCAAGTCGGCTTCTACCCAATCAGGGCTTCCTCCCTCTCTGCCCAAGACGAGTCTGCCTTCCAGACGTGAGCCCTCTGATCCCAAGCAAAAGAAGGATAAGGGCAAGAGGCCAGTTGAGGAGAGGTCCGAGTCCCCACGGGAGGAGGGTGATGATCGGCGGCCGTCCAAACAGTTGAAGATAGGCTCCTGAGGCCAGGACAAACAGGTCGACGACCAGCCCGAGCCTTAGGCCTGGCTTCCTGCCCCCATGCTCCGCGGGGCGCCGTTGAGGGAAGACTCCTCCCTCAGAGATTTCAACGAGGGCGAGGGCACATACGTGGCCGACGCGGTGGAGAGGTGCCTGTTACTCCCAGCTGACATGGCAGAGCTGGCGACTATGAGGAGCAGGGAGTCTTCCTCTGCCTCAAGCGGTACTTGGGGATGGTAAGCCCCTCAATACTTGTGACTTTTCCTAGTTGTAGCTCTTCCTTTCCGCTTTTTGGTCTCAGCTTATGGCGTATTTGTTTTGTTGGACAAGCCGTTCAGGCTACTTATAGGTTGGAGGACGTGGCCCGTGACCAGGGGAAAGCCATGGAGGTGGAGCGCGAAAAACGTCTGGAGGCCACCCAGGTTCTTAAGCACTCTGAGGTTGATCTATCCAAGGCCCGGGAGGAATTGAGTGCGATGACCAGTGCCCGGGACATTGCCCTGTCCGGTCTCGCCGGTTTTCAGAAGCAGGCCGAGGATTACTCGAAGCGCTTGGCTGAGGCGGAGGAGCAGCTGAAGACTGCAAAGGGGTTGCTTGCAGATTTGCCCAAGAAAGTGGCTGCCGCCGAGTCGGACAAGAAGGCAGCCGAGTAGGCGAGGGACGAGGCCGTGAGGGCCAAGTTTGAGGCTGACCATGGCAGGGAGGAAGCCCTGGCCGCTATGAAGGAAGCCGAGGAGGAGGCTTACGCCGCGGGGATGGAAGAGACAGCAGCAACATTTAGGTCTGAAGTCCCCGGGTTGTGCAAGCGCTACTCTGCCGAGGTTTTGAGGGAAGCTCTCAGGCAGGCTGGGGTCGAGGCCTCATCCGACTTGTGGAAGGAGGAGAATGTGTACTACCCTCCTGCCATCCGCGAGGCGGCTCCAAGTGGCACTGAGGCCGAGGAGGCTGTGGAGGAAACCGGCACTGCTACGGGTGAGGACGCATCAACTGCTGAGCCCGTGGCTGAGCCCGCCCAAGGAAGTGACCCTTCCAAGGTGGCAGAATCGGATGAGGGCCCCGTTGGGGAGGCGCCCCAGGAGGCTGTGAAGTCTGGCGCTGGAGCTGGAGCTCCCGCTGCTGAGGAGGCAGCTATACCTGCTTCGCCTTCGCAGGCCGTCCCCTCTGGCCAAAGCTTAGAAAGCCTTGATGCTGCTATGGTCCAGCCCCCAGCTGAGGGAGGAGTATAAGTGAGTGGGGCAGGCCCTCTGACCCTGTTGTCTTCCTGGTCCTTTGTATTTTTTTTTTTTTTTTCTTTTTGCTTTGTGACTGTAATGTGGTACTTGCCATGTAATATTTGTGAACTTAATGGAATGCGAGTTTTATTTCTTTCCTGTTTGATGTGGTTGTTTGCGTACTTGCACGTTATTCGTTCTTTCTTTACTTGTGTAATTTTATCTTTAATTGCACTTTGGCCAGTCGCGGCATCAATTGTTGCAGCGAGGGCGTGTATGCTCGAGTGGGCCCATCTTTCCCTAAGGGCTGGGTAGAAAATTCTTTAGGTTGACACTTAGGTTCTCCTTGATGTGATTGACTTCCCCACAAACCTGAGTCCGAGGACCGTACAGTGCTTTGGGTTCTGGCTAACACTTAGAATCCTCTGAAGTAGTTAGTTTCCCCATAGGTCTGAGTCCTGGGATCATGCAGCGCTTTTGGTTCTGTCCAACACCTGGAATCCTCTGAAGGAGTTAGTTTCCCCATAGGCCTGAGTCCTGGAACCATGCAGTGCCTTGGTTCTGTCTAACTCTTAGGATCATCTAAGGTGGTTGGTTTCCCCGTGAGCCTGAGTCTGAGGACCGAGCAGAGCCGTGGTTCTGCCTAACCCTCAGGTTCATCTGAAGTATTTAGCTTCCCCGTGAGCTTGAGTCCAAGGACCATGCAGTGCTTTGGTTCGGTTGCTGCCTTCGAGATAAGTGGCTAGCTCCCCATAGGCTTGAGTCCGAGGACCATACAAGACCCAGGTACAGTTGCTGCCCTCAAGGTAAGTGGCTAGCTCCCCATAGGCTTGAGTCCGAGGACCATGCAAGACCCAGGTACAGTTGCTGCCTTCAAGATAAGTGGCTAGCTCCCCATGGGCTTGAGTTCGAGGACCATACAAGACCCAGGTACAGTTGCTGCCCTCAAAGTAAGTGGCTAGCTCCCCATTGGCTTGAGTCCGAGGACCATGCAAGACCCAGGTACAGTTGCTGCCTTCAAGATAAGTGGCTAGCTCCCCATAGGCTTGAGTCCGAGGACCATGCAAGACCCAGGTACAGTTGCTGCCTTCAAGATAAGTGGCTAGCTCCCCATGGGCTTGAGTCCGAGGACCATGCAAGACCCAGGTACAGTTGCTGCCTTCAAGATAAGTGGCTAGCTCCCCATGGGCTTGAGTCCGAGGACCATACAAGACCCAGGTACAGTTGCTGCCCTCAAGGTAAGTGGCTAGCTCCCCATAGGCTTGAGTCCGAGGACCATGCAAGACCCAGGTACAGTTGCTGCCTAACGCTGGGCATCTTGGAGCGGTTAGTTTCCCCATAGGCCTGAGTCCGAGGACCATGCAGTGCCTTGGTTCTGTCTAACGCTTGGCCTCTGGAAGGAGGTGTTTGTCCTCGGTTTGCTTCACTGGGGACGATTCCTCCTTCGGACGGGTCATGATCTTACACGTGGCATTGACCTCATCTCCATCTCGAGCATTCATCTCTCTCGTTTGCGAAGCGTCCCTTGGCCGTTCGTGTTCCGCGCTTGACGCTTCGGTGCGCGAGACGCGCCTTCATTAATGGCCTCGTAAATCCTCATAAGCACAACGGTTTGCGGCTCCCTTGGAATCTGGCCGCGTTATTACCATCCAACGCTTCGTTAACCAGCTTTTCGAATTCTGCGTGGATTTAATTCCCACCTACCTTCATCCCCTATATAAGGCCCGCTGGGGGAATGGTTTCTCTTCATTCCATGAACTTCTCAACCCAACCAGAAAGAAGGTACCCCTTCAACTCCCCATGCCCCTTTAACAACCCCGCCGGAATTGTGACCGGAGTTAGGCGATATGGGGCGGCTTTGGACGGACATAAGAACATCCGTGCCAAGAGCCGTTGTGGCCGTAGCCCCCACTGGGCTTTCGGTGCGGCAGAATCTAGGCGTAACCCCGATGGCGCCATGCACGGTGGCCCGGAGGGATATTGTTGAAGTACCTAACGTCCCTCCTCAGAGCGCACCCCCGACGAAGGAGACATGCGAACTCTCATTATGTGCGGCGCCCGAGTGTTGCCGTCACCAACGGCCAGCGCTCGTGGAGGTTGGAGAGAATCAAGGGAACATCATAGGGGAGGGCGTCCCGGAGCCCCTGTATCTGCTCTTCGCTTTGTTCAAGCTCTCGGCCCCCCTCCGCCCCCGTATTGTCAAGCTCTCCCATTCTCTTTCTCCCATTCTCTTTATGCCAATAAGGGGACGAGTTGACATCTCCCTCTAGCTAGTTTTAGGTTGGGTCCGCCTGGGCCTCTGATTGTAGGACTAGCTGGTAGGAACAGTTGTAAAACAAGCCTGCCTAAGCCTCTGATTGTAATCTGTGACTTTTTTTTGAATAATATCAAGTACTTTTCTTTTACTGTTGAATCTTTTGTCTTCAAGCTTTTATCTTTCTGCAACGCTCTTCTTTTTGATAGTTTTTTTTTTTTGCATCACCGCCGATCCTCCATGGAATGGTTGTTTAGAATAGTCGCCTGTTGCGCCAACCGGTGCACTAATCCTTCCCACAGACGGCGCCAATTGTAGGGACTGGGTTTTTGGTTGCCCGAGCCCAATGGACACGGGTCAAAAGCCCAACGAACCCCGCAATGAATTTATAGAGAGTGGGTCGAAGGTCTAGGCGCCGGCCGGCGCCCTCGTGTGGCGTGAACTCCGGTCTCTTTTATTTAAAAAAAAAAAGACTTAAAACAGTTTACAAATGGGATGGGCTCCTCGGCCATGGGCCGAGGAGGCCCTTGCCCTGTTTTCTCTCTTTTCCTTTCTTCTTCTCTACCAACCATCAAGTTCTCCCAGAACCTGTAAATTATTACCGTCCCCCCCCCTCTTTCTCAGAAAGGATTCCCTTACATTATATTTCCCCTTGCCCAACCAATCCTAGCCCTACACTTGTTGAGTGATCATGACCTTCGCTCAGGTGCTTGTCCCATCAGCCGCCTTCCCAGTCTCTCTGGGAGTCGCGGCAACCAAGGCGACACTGGTGAAGGTCCTTTCCTCATTAATGCGGCCAGGACGGTTGTCAGGTGCGTTTAGTGGGGAGATGACCGCTTGCTGCGAATACGTCCTTCAAACTCTCGGACGTCCGATGATGAGGTCATCCTCGGATTTGGATGTCTCCTCGGCTCGGGCCTTCGGCCCAGGAATGAAGTGGGCTGGGCCGTGGAATTATTTGGCCCCACAATTTTAGAATCATCTCTAACAGTAAGACACAAATGTAAATTGTCACTAACATTTGGGAACATTACATTTTAACTGTATAGTTTAAAGAGTATAGCAATTAAATAGTAAGGTCTTAAAAAATAATAAATTAAACTTTAAAGTTTCAAAAATAACAAATTAATGTTTCAAAAAAAAAAAAAACAAATTAAACCTCAATGCTTAAAAAATTAACAAATTAAAACTTAAAACATTTAAGTAAATAACATTGTGTTTAGAATTAATATAGGCTAAGGATCTCTTCTTTTTCTTTTTCTTTTTTTAACTTTTGAAATTATAATCTTTAATTTATTATTGTTTGAAACCATAGGATGTAATTTGTTATTTTTGAAATTACATGTGTATCGATATGATTGCAGGCATATCAATGCTACTACCAATGAATCAATAAGCTTTCTTAGATGCGTTAATGACCTTTATTAATATCTTAATTTTATGATTTGACTTCATATTGAAAAGGGTGTGGTTTAGTATTGCCTCAATTAGGAGGACTTTTATTTTATTTGCTAATAGCATTGTAACCCAATGGTACTGCTTGCTCTCATTTATAAGGAGTACAATAACAAGAGAAAAAGTACTTTGTGATGAGAAAATTTTGTGCCTTGTTATTAATAGTTACTAAAAGTTATTGACGATTCTTCTCTTCACTTGGCATCCTTTCCTTTCACTTTGATGACACTGTTACTCGATTCCACGTGTTCAAAATGTAATTGAGCTTTGTCCTTTACATTTGTTGCTCCCCTATATCGCTACTTGTGTCCAACTGGAAAATAAGAGATTTTATAATATTTTATCTAAAAAACTCCTAAATTATAAGAATTAAAAATTATAATTTCCCGTAAAATTTGGTAGGAGCCACGAATTTCAAAGATCTCCAGCTCATAAACCCACCAACCAGAAAGATGCTGTCCTCGTAAATGTTGGCATTGCGGGCCATCAACCTTGTGAGAGAGAGGTGGAAATGCAAGGGAATATGCCATTTCAAGAACACCCCACCCCCCCAAAAAAATAAGAAACCCGAGTGTAAAGGTCATTTTACTTTTTTAAGCACCACAGTTGCCATATCTTCTGACAATGTCAAGCAATGTTCAATCATTTTCTAACTCTATCAAGATCAGGAGAGAGAAAGACTGAACCAGGGAATTATTAGTATGATGTTTTTGGCCAGATTGGGAAGAAATGATTTCATTCCAATGTCAAAAACTCTATGAGAGCATTCTTATCAAGAATGCTAAATAATTTAGCATTTAGAGTATTGAGCATCCGCATTTGGGGTTCTAAATGCCAAATGTTAAGAGCATTTGGCATTTAAACCCCAAAATCCACCAGCAATGGGAAGGCTATATCCCAAATGTTAAAAAAAATTTGAGATTTTGCTATAGTACCGTCTCAAATGTAAGACGGTACTGTAGCAAGATGGTATAAAAAATAATAATTTTTTAATGCTATTTTACCGGGTGATTTCTCTCTCCTCTCTCATTTTATCTCTTTCTTTTCTCTCTCTTCCTTCTCTCTTTCTCATCCCCTCTCTCTCTCATTTACTCTTCTCTCCTCCTTCTCTCTTCAGACCCAAAACCCATAGCTTTTGTGCTTTGTCTGCTCTCTTCCTTCTCTCTTTCTCGGTGCAGATCGGTTGGCTGACGGCTGCGATCGAGTGTGGTGGTTGATCGGTGCGGATTGGTTGATCGAGTGTGGCGGTGTGGGTTTGGGTTCGGCGTGGTGGTTGATCGAGTGTGGTGGTGGTGTGGTGGTTGATCGGTGCAGATTGGTTGATCGGTGCGGTGGTGCCGTGGTGGTTGATCGGTGCGGATTGGTTGATCGAGTGTGGCGGTGTGGGTTTGGGTTCGGCGTGGTGGTTGATCAAGTGTGGTGGTGGCGTGGTGGTTGATCGGTGCGGATTGGTTGGTTTGGTGGTGGTGTGGTGATTGATGATGGTGGAGCCGTGGAGGTGGGGTTGCCGTGTGTGTGTGTGTGTGTGGTGATGGGTTTGGCTGTGTGTGTGTGTGTGTGGCTGGCTGGGTTGAAACCGATAATGAGGGAGGAAGAGGAATAGAAAAAGGGAAATAGTAAAAAAAAAAGAATAAAATAGAATATTTAAATAAAATGGGATAAGAAATAGAATTTTTGGATGCTGGGTGTATTGTAAATGGTATGGTATAATTGAAAAAGTAAATTTTTGAGATGGTAAAATAGGATGAGATATAAGATTGGGATGTGGATGCTCTAAGTAGTAGTGAAGCTAAAAATTTAGTTATTTGGCACCACAAAAAACTATTTTATTTATTTTACCTACACATTTTACCAAACATCCAATAGCAGTAAATCTATTTTAGTTTTCAATACAATAAAATAATATAGACATTACAATAAAATAATATATTTACTACAATAAAATAATACATTCCACTAAAAAAACACCACAAACCGATCAATGGCACCATCCACAACCACTGCGAACCAAGAACAACCACCACAAAAACCTTTCCGCCAGCCACATCCACCTCCACCACCACTCCATCAACAACAACCTCTATGTGACAATTACAACCCACAGCAAGAAGAAAAGAAAAAAAAATCAAACCACCACCAAACCCAAAACAGATTGGCGATGAAGATGAAGATCGGTGATCTGCGTGAAGATGAAGATCGGCAACAAACCACGACACCACCAACCTTGTCGGACTTGCTCCTCCTCACCAAACGGTCATGACCCGGATCTGAAATTTTGTCTTCCGATTCGTCTGTGTCAGTTACGAGTTCTGGAGTGGCCGAGTCAGACTGGTACAAAATCGATAGAGACTTGAGCCGTTCGAGAAGGGAAGGAGTTCTGGCGATTTAGGTCGAAGGATCTGGGTTAACATGCTCAAGTCAGGCCGGCGGTGGTGAGACAGAGAGGTGAGAGTTTGAGAGAGTTTAAGAGTTTAAGAGTATGATGATCTGAGGAGAGAGGGTGAGAATGAGAGGAGAGTACAATGGGCAAAATGAGCAAAAAGAAAAAGAATTTAAAAAAAAAAATTATTATTTTAATAGAGGTAGGAATTAAAATAATATTTCTTACTTTTAGCTTCACCTTCCATACGAAGTCAAAAGTAACTTTGTACGGAAACTTGAAGCTAAAAATTTTTAGCTTTACATTCATTGCTGTGAGAGCATTTTTTGTGTTTTAGTGGAGCTAAAATAGCTATATAGCTTTTTAGCTCCACTACTGCTAATGCTCTTACCACTTCAAAATCCTACTTTATCAATTTTAAGATACCATTTTACAATCCACCAACCATCAAACATTCTATTTTTTACAACTTCATTTAAATAATATTATTTTTATTTTACCACTTTCTCTCTCTTTCCACCACTTCTTTTCAATGGCTAGCCACTATTAGCCACCACCACCATAAACCATCAACATTCAACAGTAAACCCAGACCCATGGCCAACCCACTGCCACCACAATCAGCATCCATCCAAAAATCAACCCCATAGCCAAAAAAAAAAAAAAAACAACAACAACAACAACAACAACAACAACAACAAAAACTAAACTAAACTTAAGAGAGAGAAGCCTCACCGTGAGAGGAAGAGAGGGAGGTGAAGGATAGAGCGGCGAACAAAATCCATAAACCCAAGACCCACGGCGGCCATGGCAAGCAAAACCCATCAAACCCAAGACCCACGCCTCAGCCACAGCAACCCACCTCAGTCACCACCCACCCACCTCATTCTCAACCCCAGCCAAAACCCACCACCCCGATCTCAACCCCAGCCAAAACCCACCACCACGATCTCAACCTCAGTCACGTCGATGATCCATGAACCCAAACCTACAAACCCAAACCTTCAAACCCAAACCCATGAACTCAGACCCACAAACCCAGACCCATAAAATCGCCAGAGCACATCAAGCCATGACCCATGACCATCAGCGAAGCACAATCATCGGCAGAGCACACTCCTCGACGAAGCGCAAAGAGAGAAGAGAGAAGAAGGAAGTAGAGAGAGGAAAGAGAAAGATAGAAGAGAGAGAGCCTAAGGTGAATAAAAAATAATTTTTGTTTTACAATTGTAGCTACAGTGCGGTCTCAAATATGAGATTGCACTGTAGCTTGAATCTTAAAATTTTAATATTTAGCCGTTTTAATGGAGTGGTGTTTTTATCTCAAAAATGCTAAAAAATATGATTTTTAGCATTTGAGAGGTTTAATGTGAATGCGCTGAACAAAAATTTCCAATTGCACTTTTTTTTTGAAGTTGCAAAGAAGGTTGACTGGTAAGTTTCTATTTGACCACATGCTAGTATGTAGCATTGCATGCATATAATCTTTCATTAAGTAAAGGGAAGGAGTGAATGATGTGTACAAAGAAACTCTTTAAACTACTCTTATATATTTTTATTGAATGTGAACTTTAAAAAATGTTCTTTATGTTCTTAATACGCATGTCACATTTCATTCAAATCGGATGTTAATTATTATTCGATCAATAAACTTATTTATTATGCATAATTTTAGACCCAAAAACTTGAAATTTAAATATTTTATTAAAGATATAACTATTGATCTTTAATCTTCTTGAAATTTTGCAAATATTGAGAATATAATAAGAACATACAATCCAACGATTATATTTTCAAAATTCACATCTAATACAAAGATATAGAAGGAGTTTGAAAGGTTTCTCTCTAAACTAGTTTGGAGAGAAATCTTGTCCATCTTTATATGCAATTTTTGGTCGTTTTAGGCATGACAAATGTGTAACCTTTTTGTTCTACCATAAGTCTTCCAGTCGTCTTAAGGAAATTCAATAACACTGATTGGCAATTCAAGCTCCAGACAGTCTTGGCTCCTCATATTCAAAAGTCCACTCTTTAGTCCCTTAAGCAAAACCATAAAACAATTTCCTATTATATTGAAGCATCATTTGAATTCAGTTCAAGATTCGTTAGTTTTTCTTGAATGAATGAAGCATTGGTGTGCTTTTATAAAAATGAAATTCTTTGAACAACCACGACTGGTTTTTTTTTTTTTTTTTTTTTTTTTTTTTCATTATTGATAACTTGCAAATGCATATAGTGTAATTTTATCCTCCAAGTATTTGTTTCGATGAGCACATTTCCATCAACTTAATTTATTTATTGTGTAAAAATTGTTAGAATAATGTGGCCCAATATGATATTTTATTATCAATAATTAATTATTCAAAATTTCTTGTGAAATTTTGCAATATTTTTATCATGTAAAATATTGGAATATTGAAAATGTTTGATTGATATTGTAAACTAAGATTATGAATCATTTCATTATAGTCCTTGACTTGACCATATCCATCATGATGTAGCCTATTTTGATAGGTACATTGTTGGACCATAGTGAAAAGGAGGTTCAAGTTAAAATTGCTCCGACCATGGAAGACAATAAGGGCTAGTCTTTCGATGCTTGGTGCATAATAATCTCGGAAGTCCTTTCATAATGAGATTCATGCACATTGAGTGTTGGCCTTAATAAATCTATCATGTCATTGCCAGTAACTTGGCCTCCTATAAAAGGTGCTGTCATTATAGTGATTCTGGATATGAACGATAAATGAATCCACGTGTTAGTATGGAGTTACAAAAGTAATGATATGTTAAAGAACTTATTCATTAATGAATCTAATTAATGAAGTTGTTTATTAATGAATGTAACAATTAACATATCTATTACATGAATTGTTATTACAATAGAAATGATTTTATAGCTGGTCATGTTCTTTCTTAACATTATATATATTGTCAATGCCACACTTGCAAGGGGTGTGAGAAGAGGAAAGAAAGCTCTTATTAATCCTGACCAGCTGGGAAGAGCATCATAATTGCTTGTGAGGTCCTTAAATAATATAATTTAGTATGTAAATTTCTCACATCTTATTGTTGATTTTTATTACATATGCACATGATATAATTGTTAATTGATAGATGTATTATATTTGTTTCTCTTGAATTATTACTCTTTTAAGTATAATTCCTACAAAAATATAGTTACATCTAAAATGTAAAGTTTTAAAAATGGCGAAAATACAATGTTGGTCCTTGAAGTTTGTCTATTGTGCATTTTTGGTCCCTTAAGTTTCGAGTAAGCGTCATTAGTCCCTGAAGTTTAAAAAATGAGCATTATTGGTCCCTTCATTAACTTCTATTAAATTCTTGCTTATAAGTCTAACGGAACAATGACATGACACTTATTTTTTCCATGTGACAACTTATTTTGTTTAAAGAAAAAATAAAACAAAAGCAAAATTACACTCATAAATCTGACCCATTCCAATTTGCATCCTAATTATTCACCGGTCTTAGGAAGCTTGGCAATGTCTCGACGTATTGTTTTTATCTAAATCTCTCTTATGTTCCTCAGAAAATTTATCAATATAATCAATTTTATAATGGTTTTACCGTTCATCAATTTCAAACCACATATTATTCAAACAATTCACAATCCCTTAGTCTGATCTGGTATCATACAATGGAAACTCTTAATTAATAACTATATTATGATTTATGCCCAATTCTTTTAAACGGGAACATCAAAAAAAAAAAAAAATTGAAATCAATTTAAGAGAGAAAAACCATTTGGCAGTTTTATAACCCTTGTAAGAGCATTCTCACTAAGCCTTCTAAATGTTATAAATGCTATTTTTTAGCAGTTGAACCCCCAAAAACCAACTCCATCAAAACTCTTATATGCTATAAAATTTACAATTCTGCTACAGTGCACTCTCATTTTTAAGAGCGCACTGTAGCAGTATTGTATAATATTTTATTGATTTTAACTCTCTCTCTCCTCAGACTATCATACTCTCCCTCAAACTCTCAAACTCTCCCTCTCGTTCTCTGGTTCTCCCTCACAGCCCAGGCATCATCTCCCTTCCCTTTTCATCACGCTGCCTCTGTTCGGATGAGCATCTGATCTCCGTTAAGCTTCAATGGTTTGTGGTCGGCGATTGTGGTCATGATTTGGTGGGTTTCGTGGGTCTGATTTGGTGGGTATCGGTGGTGCTCGGCGACAGTTTTGGCTGGGGTTAAGCTCGGGGTGGTGGGTTTTGGCTGGGGTTGAGCTCGGGGTGGTGGGTTTTGGTTGGGGTTGAGAACAAGGTGGGTGGGTGGTGGTGAGTTTTGGTTGGGGTTGAGATCGGGGTGGGTGGGTGGTGGGTTTTGTGGTGGCAGCGATGGAGGTTTTGTGGTGGGTTTTCTGTTGTGGTTTGTGGTAGCAGTTTTGGTTCAGCGTGGGGCATGGGTCGTGGGTCACCGATCCGGGTTTGTGTGTGTGATGGATTTTGGTTGCTACAACGATGGTGCTATGACTTGTCACGGTGGTGCTGTGACTTGTGGTGGTGGTGACTGTGGTGGGTTGTGGTTTCTACAATGGTGGTTATGGCAAGTGGAGCGGTGGTAGGGGTGGTGGAGGAGGGGGTTGGCTGGTTGTTATAGTTTTGTGTAGTTGTTTTTATTATTATTTTAATGAGTAGTTTATATTATTTAAATGAGATAGTAAAAAATATATAATCTTTGATGTTTGGTGAATTGTAAAATGAGTTGTTAAAAACTAAAATTTTGAGTTTTGAAGTGGTATATGCTAAAAATTTTACCCACCCTGATGGGAATGCTCTAATAAAACAAATACCAATTAAATACCAAATGAAATTTACGACTTGGAAGTGAAAAACAGTAAGTCAAATTCTAAATAAATTAAAAGAAAGCCCATCCACTGAGACTTTTGTGGATGTGACAGCACGTTGCTGCTCCGGTGTGCATTCTATCTCAATTGACTATGATTTAATTTTGAAAAAGTAGTCAACTACCAAGGTCTTCCGGGTTTGAGTTTAAATTGGGAAAAAGAAATGAGTTTGGATTTTAATCACATATGTGATTTTTTTAGTTAATAAAAAAAGTAGCCACAGGGAAAAAAAATAAGTGCCATGTCAATGTTCCATTAGACACGTAAACAAGAATTTAAAAAAAGTTAATAGAAAGACCAATAACGCTCATTTTTTAAACTTCAGGAACCAATAGCGCTCAATCCAAACTTATAGGACCAAATACACAAAATATACAAACTTAAGGGACCAAAATTATATTTATGTTTTAGCCTTTTAAAAATCGTACCTAATAAATAAACAAAACACACTGATCAAAATAAGTTAATATTTGGTAGGATGTGCTGTTTGATCTATAACCCATTGATAACTGTTTTTTTTTTTTTTTTTTTTTGGCTAAAACATTGATAACTGGTTTTAGTTCCTGCTTACTAACCAGAAACATAAATCAAGTGACTTATCTAAGTGTAATATTTTGCCCCACGATTCGAAATAAGTTTAAAATTTACAAGTTTCCAATTCGTCAAAACACCTTGCCATATCAAAATATTTTTTTTTTAAACCAAATTTGGAAAAAAAACACACCCAAAAAAAAAAAAAAAAAAAAAATTCCATGCCTAATGCGTAACTAGTGCTAAGAATTTTGCCTAGTGAGGTGTTTATTGGGCTTATTGGGCCGGTTTTGAGCTTGGTTAAATAGTGAAAGTATGATAAGACTAGAACTAGAACATGTGACGTGTGAAAAAATTTGTCACTCAACAGTTACCATCTACAAGAGCAGTTGCGTCGTCTTTCTTAAAAAAAAAAAAAAAAAAAACCTTAATTTTCTAAAAAGTTAACTCTTGGCAATTTGAAATTAAAGCTTTTTTTATTTATTTAAGAAATACTGAAATTGAAATGGAAGCTAAGACAAGAAGCAAAATGCTAATAAATAACAGCTTTTTGCCAAACACATAGCACGAGTTTTTTCATTTAGCTTTTAGCTTATCTAATTTATGTACTTTTTTATTTAAAGCTCACATTTTCAAGTACATACTTTAGCCAGTTTTTTTTGTATGCATTACAATTTTTCCTGGTCGCTCAAAGTGGGAAATCCTAGAGGAATGGCTGTGAACTTGTAATGAATCTAATAGAACTTCATAGACAAGTAGGAGTAAATGATTATAAGCAAATTACTTACTTGCATTAACCGCTTACAAAGATTCCAAACTAGAAAGTAAAAATACTATAATAAGAGGAAAAAAAAAAAATCTCTTTTGATAAGAGAGTTGTGTGTCTTATTTTGATAAATAAGTCTTCTATTTATACTTAGTTCTCTAACAGTTATCAATAATTAGTAGTAGTTATTGACAATTTCTTTGGCATCCTTTCCTTTCACTTTGATGACTATGAAATATTTCATGCCTTATTCAAAGTTTAATAACTGTCATTATCTCCTCTGTTAGCACGCTTAACTGTCATTTGAGTTGGCAAATAGGAAATTTCAAAATATTTTATCCAACACACTACTAAATTATAAGACTTAAAATGTAATTACTCCATAAAATTTTGTAGGAACCTCAAATTTTACGCTAGAAAATGACCAGTTCAAACACCCAGCACCAAAAATGTGCTGTCCTTTTGGAGGTTGGTCTTGCGGGCCATTGACTGAGAAATTTGGAAATGTAGGGAACCTCAAAAAAAAAAAAAAAAAAAAATTGAAGAGAAGAAGAACCCTAGTCCTAGTGTAGAGGCCATTTGAATTATTTTAAGCGCCGCAGTGTCGAGCAATGTTCAATCGTTTCAAACTCCCACCAGAACCAATAGAGAGAGTGAGAGAGAGAGACTAAACCAAAGAATTAGTTGGTTTTTTTTGGACAGATTGTGAAGGCATGATTTAATTTCAATATCAAGACTCAAGAACTATGACAATTGACAACAGAAATTTCCAATTGCACTATTTTTTTCCTTTTTGAAATAGCATAAAAGGTTGACACGTAAGTTTCTATTTGACCGCATGCTAGCCATGTAGCATTGGCGTGCATATAATCTTTCGCTAATAAGCAAAGAGGAGTGGATGATGCATGTGCACACATCTTTATGAGCAATTTTTGGTGGTTGGGCATGACAAACGTGTAACCATTTTGTCCTACTCCTACCATCGCTCTTCCAGTCTTCTTAAGGAAGTTCGGTAAACATGCACCAAGTGACTTAACCTGGTGTAATATTTTTTGACCCACAATTCAAAATAAGTTTAAAATTTACAAGTTTCCAAACAGTAGTTATTTTTGGACACAAATTGAAACGACAATCTGATATTGTTCCATCTTAATTCTAACACAAAATTCTTTTTTTTGTGTGTGTGTGTGTGTGTGTGTGTGTGGATAAACACAGGTTCTATGATATGATAAATTTTTTTCCAACCATATCAAGAAGCCTTATTTTGCATCATATCTCTCACTAACAAAGCCATTTGTCCAAAGATGTAAAATTTTGAGAAATTCAAGACATTATCAAGAAGTTAATTGGCATGCCCTCTCACAAAAAGGTTAATAAATAACCAGTAGGATATTTCAAAATCTGATAAAGCTCTAGTGCTCAACAAACTTAGGGTTCGTTTGAATACAATTTATTTTTGCTGAAACTGAAAATTGAAAATTAAAAATACTATAGCAAAATAATTTTTAAATGTATGAATAGTACTGTGGAACCCATTTTTAATATTTTTCTGAATAAAGTAACTGTGGGTCTCATAAACAGTGCTGCTACAGTGTGTGAATAGTACCGTTACAGTACGTGAACAGTGACAATGGTCTGTGAAAAAAAAAAGAAAAAAAAAAAGGAAAAACGCTGAAAAGTAAAACGCAGACACCCGCAAACGTGAATCCAAAGCCACAACTAGTAAAAAAATGTGCATTTGTTCATAATGGCATGACCTCCATGTGAGGAGAAGAATAATTACCAATAGGGTATGTCACCACACGACCAAAGTGCAAGGAAACATTTTACATGTGACTTAGCTCATCAAACCTGGTGCTTAAGCAAGATATCTCAATAACCAGGAGTCAAAGCTACAACCAGTTTGAATCAAAACCATAAACAAACGCCAAAGTTAAACATAGGATTTCTAGATTATCAAGCCAATCAAATCTATCAATGCATCCAATAGTCCAATACTAAAATATAAATGTTTCAAAGACAATTCTATATCCTTGATTAAATATTGCTTCTAACTGATTGGCTTTCAAATCCGCAGCACACCCTAGGTAGTCAATCCCTTTTACCCTCCTGCGATCCAATCTCTTGCAAGTAATGTTCTGCATCCAAAGCTGCCATGCAACCTGCATCATTAAAGAAACCCAGTCAGATAGAGAAGACCTTAATACACGTTTTACTATGAAAGTGTGAATAATACAACCATACAAGACTTAAACGAAACAAGTTTTTTTACTTAAAATTTAGAAGATAACTTCCAGGGTTAAAAAAAAACCCATATATTGGTAACAGAAACATGGTATTGCAGCAATGGGAGGTGCCATGTCTAAAATAGTTCAATATAACATGATTTCTATATGATGGCCAATAAAAGAGAATGAAACAGAAAACAAGGAGCAGTCTTCTCTCCCCGTCTTGGTGTACTTAAAACATTTTACAAAGACAGGTGGTAGAATCACTCGGCTCAGGATCAGTTAAGCAAAGCCTGATTGTGCTACCAAAAAATTCAAATTATCTTTATCCTTATGGTGAACTAAAGCTCCTATCAAATTTTATGCATTTCACATAGCTAGTATATTACTGAACACATCAAGGTAGCTTTTTTTTTTTTTTTTTTTTGGTAAAAAAAAATCTCATTTGAGAACACACACACAAAGAATCCAAGCCTAGCTAAGTATTTCACAGTACAATCAACTTGTGAAATTAAGTTCGTCTTCAAAGTTAATTTTAGACTAGTGCAGAAATTAAACATACAAGACCAATCAATTTCAGGTCACCAAGCACTAAGACAAGCCGGATCCCAGCCAAAGCGTGGTCTAACAAGCCTTTCTATCTTAATTCAAGGGCTCAAAAAAATGGGTGAGACAAAATCAAGTTCGGAAGATTCAGATTCTTGAATCCTCATGCTGCAAAATCTAAGTTAGATGGACCTGGATTTGTTGAATGCGGTCATCATCTCAAAAAAGAAAAAAAAAGACCATTTGCATATGAGACATGGTTTTCACAAGACCATGAATAGACATGGTTTTTATTAATTATTAGTGGAATAACGGGCACAACAGAACATCTTAATTATCTCTATTTGGGGTGGAGGAAGCTTAGAATTGCCTCTTGTTTAATGTCAATTTCATCAATAAAACAGCTACTACATTCTCTATATCTGCTGCATAAGAGTAGTCTTAGAAGGCGTTTGGATTCAGCATCTACATCCCACGTTTCAACAGTGTTTTTGGTGTGAGAAGTAATTCAAAAATTATTTTTTTATTGTTTACAGTTTTCAATTTTCAACAAAATAAGCGGTAATCCAAACAAACCCTTACAACTCTAATAATGATTTTATTCAACTTAGAGGCACCGCTATGAATTTTAATTGATATATTCAACCAAACAGACCTTAAAACTGTGAGCATTTTCAATTGATTAAGATCCTTCAGAATTCTTAAAAACCCTATTATATGAAGCCCTTAAACCCATATACATCTAATACGAAATGACTAGATTGCATTATTTTAAACAAGCATTCATAAAATTGAAAGAAAAAAAACAAACGAGAGAAAGGGAGTGTGTGACAAACCAGTGCCAGCTGCAGTAACAGCCTGCCTATACTTCTTGTCCTGAACATCACCAGCAGCAAAAACTCCGCGCACACTAGTCTGAGTCGTGCCCGGCTTCGTCACAACGTAACCATCGGAATCAAGCTCCAGCTGCCCACCCAAAAACTTCGTAGCCGGCTCGTGGCCTATCGCAAAGAACAATCCCGACGCCTTTAAATTCGAAACCTCCCCAGTCACCACATTCCTCACCTTCAACCCTCCCAAAACTCTACCATTAGTCTCGTCCGCATAGGCTTCTTCCACCACCGAGTTCCACAGCACCTTGATCTTAGGGTTATCCAGCGCTCTCTGCTGCATAATCTTCGAAGCCCTAAACGAGTCCCTCCGGTGGATTATATACACCATGGAACCGTACTTTGTGAGGAAAGTTGCCTCCTCCATCGCCGAGTCTCCGCCGCCGATCACGGCCAGGGGTTTGTTGCGGAAAATCGGCGCGGCTCCGTCGCAAACCGCGCAAGCTGAAATTCCACGGTTCCAGAACCCGTTGGCGCCTTCGCCGGAGCCGGTGAACTCCAAACGCTTGGCGACGGCGCCGGTGGCGACGATGACGGAATCGGCGATGACGGTTCTGGATTCGGCGAAGACCTTGAAAGGAGTGGTGGAGAAATCGACGGTGTTTACGGTTTCGGTGAAAATCTCCGTGCCGAAACGGTGAGACTGGGCTCGGCAACGGTCCATGAGCTCGATCCCGTTGATTCCGTCAGGGAAGCCCGGGAAATTCTCGACTTCGGAGGTGGTGGTGAGCTGGCCACCTGGCGCGATTCCATTGGCCATCCAACCTTCGAAGAGAATGGGCTTGAGCTCAGCTCGTGCAGCGTATATGGCGGCGGTGTGAGCCGCTGG
Organism: Quercus ilex subsp. ballota; assembly: GCA_032727855.1. Classification (NCBI taxonomy): domain Eukaryota; kingdom Viridiplantae; phylum Streptophyta; class Magnoliopsida; order Fagales; family Fagaceae; genus Quercus; species Quercus ilex. The sequence goes on from CM064915.1 coordinate 56,279,334, forward strand.
GCCACTTCCGATTATGCAGACCTTGGTTTTGAGGAGTTTCTGGTAGTCTTCCATGGCGGAGCTTGAGGAATATGAGGCGGCGGGAGTAAAGTCCAGTCGAACGAGTCTTCTGATAAGAGGAAAGAGCTTGTTCTTATAGCTCATTAATTTCTCATGCTCTCAGGAAAACGACATCTAGTTTTATTCAAAAACGCGTAAACGACCGTAAGCCATTGCCACTTTTGGTGCTTTTTTTTTTAAGAAAGGGAAACTGGAAACTTTTATTAAGGGGAAAAAAAAAAAAAGTGACGCTAGTAATGAGCTCATATAAAAATCAATAAGGATTTGTCACATTAATAGTTTATAAAAATATTATAAAATAGTTTGTATCTACATGCAATTCAACTGGTATATTTTTAAAATATGTAGTAATATCATATTATTTATGATTGCAATTATAACGCCTCTCCTAATTTGATGACCATTTAAGTCTAATTAGTTTATCTATTTGCTTTGGCCGAAATGCATGGTAAAAAATAAATTTATGCATTAAATAGTAAATAACATTTTATTTACACGAAATTTGACATGCATGTTAAAAATATAAATAACATGTAATTTAACAATTATATTTTTAAAATATGTAATAATACCATCCTATTTATGATTGTTATTATGGAAATTATAACACCTCTCCTGACTTGATGACCATTTAAGTTCCTTCCAACGATTGGTTTATTTGTTTGCATTTGTTGAATATGCATGTTAAAAAATAAATTTATGCATCAAATAGTAAATAACATCTTATTGATATGAAATTTGACATGAGTATTAATAATATAAAGAACATTCAATTCAACGATTATATATATATATATATATATTTGGATACAAGATATAAATTATACTCTAGTCTAATATAAGTGTATATGTATGTGAAGTTTTATCTTGGAAACTTGAACCTTGGCCTTCCCCCCCCACTTCTACCCCACAAACACTTATACATAAGTTTAAACATGTGTTTATAAACTCATGAGCACCCTCCCCTTGCAAACCGGTTTTCAAAGGTGAGTTCTACCCAGGAGTTCCTAACATTTGGTATCAGAGCCAACCACTTAATCAGGTGTAGCTCATTGAGTATGAGATTAAATAAGTTACGGCTTTGTGGCCGGATCCCGGAGGGGGTAACCTAGAAGCTAAATTAAAATAACTAATAGGTGAATGGAGCCACCAAAAAGAGAAAGGGCTATCATTGGGTCAATTTCACTAGAATGAGTCATCGTAGACGTCGCCTGCGGAGCGTGGTGGTATGTTATGATTCTAGTGTTCTGCATGGATAAAGTATAAGTTTAAACATGTGCTTATGAGCTCTTAGGCATCCTCTTCTTGCAAGCTAGTTTTCAAGGGTGAATTCTACCCATAGATTCCTAACACTTGTGGAGTGACCATCATGCTAAAGGTACACGGTGGTACATTTATATTTTTAAAATTTTTAGTAATATCATCTTATTTATGATTGCCTTTATTTCAATTATAACGCTTCTTCTGGCTTTATGACCATTTAAGTCATTTCCAACGGTTAGTTTATATATTTGCTTTGGTCGAATATGCTAAAAAATTGAATGCTAGTTAATTTTATAACCATCGTCTTATTTTATGGATGACCATTATTTTTGTGGTCATCAAGTTCCATGGTTATCTCCTACGGCTATACTACTATTCTAGAGGATGAACATTTTGACTATCCCAAAATACTCTTAAATGCAACTTTTGAAAACGTTTCAACAATAGGTTTTCAAGGGCGAGTTCTACCCATGGGTTCCTAACATTTGTGGAGTGACCATCACGCTAAGAGTGCGTGATTGCAGGATTATATTTTTAAAATATGTAGTAAAATCATCTTATTTATGATTGCCTTTTTGACAATTATAACACCTCTTCTGACTTGATGACCATTTAAGTCATTTCCAACGATTGTTTTATCTATTTGCTTTGGTTGAATATAGAACATTTATGGAGTGACCATCACACCAAGAGTGGTGATGGCGGGGTTATCTATACTACTATTTAAACGGCTGCCCCTGTTTGGACCGGATTTTTTTTATGTCCAAAATACCCTTATTTCCCTAAGTTTAAGTAGAGACAGAACTAAAGGATAACAAAGTAAAAATACAACTTTAACTCCCACTAAAACATTGCCTACAAAATAGGATTACTCTCCCATTAACCCACTTATTCAGAAATAACCCACTTATTCAGAAACAAACTTCACGTTTAAACTTTTCTCTTTATTTATTTATTTTTTTTTTTTTGAGAATGACTTTCTTTATTTTTTTAATTGGCCATTTTTTTTTTACCCATGTTAAAAAAAATTTTTTTTTTAATTTTAGAAACCCATGTTAAAAAGTTACTATTTTTTTGGGTAAAATTTAATAATTTAAAAATGCTTCTTTAACTTCCACGTAAAATACTATCTATAAAATAGGACCTCACCCTCAGTACACTCACGTTGGTTTTCAAACTCAAATTGCTTCTTCTTCAGTTCTCCAATTCTCTCAATTCTTTGTTAATCTTCTTTTAACCATTATCATCATCTATACTACTATTTAAGGGGCTGCACCTGTTTGGACCGGATTTTTTTTGTGTTCCAAAATACCCCTATTTCCCTAGGTTTAAGTAGAGATAAAACTAAAGGATAATTTGGAAAAACTACGCCTTTTAACTCTTGCAAAAACATTGCCTATAAAATAGGACCACTCCTTTTTAGTTTTCAAATTCAAACTGAACATCAAATTTTTTTCTTTTTTACAATTTCAAACAAAAAAAATTCCTACATTTTAGGATTTTAGAATCCTATATAGATGCTATGATAGACTATCACAGTTTTTCAATTTATTTATTTATTTATTTTAAATAAACACACGTTTTAGGTATTTCCACCTCCCCCTAAAAGTTAGCCTATTAGTTTTTTTTTTTTTTTTTTGGAGAAAGACTTATTAGTATTTTTAGGAAGTGCCTATTAGTATTTAAAAGCAATTATCTTCATGATTTTATAATTTTTTTTTCTATGATAGATTACTAACTAGCACGGTTTTTCAAAAAAAATTCCTTTTTTAAAAAAACACACGTTTTAGGTCCCCCCCACCCCCTAAAAGTTAGCCTATTAGTATTTTTTTTTTTTTTTGTTTGGGAACTTTCTACTAGTATTTTGAAGTATTTATCTCCATGATTCTATAATTTTATTTTTAAAGGAAAGAAGAAGAAGAAAAACCCACGTTTTGGGTTTTTCTCCTAAAAGTTAGCCTATTATTTAGAAGCAGTTTTATCCATAACTTTATAATTTTATCTTTAAAGATAACTTCCCCCAAGTATCATTTTTCTTTTTCAAAATTGGCATATAATTGATTACAGAATCCTCATGAACGGTTGGCCTTTTTTTTTTCCTTCGCATTTTATTTCGTATTTTGCAACTATATTCTAACACAATTGATTCTTTATTTTATATATACCGATGAGATGGTGAAGTTGAAGTAAATGCAAAGGAATTTAACCAGACAATTCATTGAGAGAATCCTCATATGAACGGTTGGTATTTTTTTCTTCTCATTTTACGTTGTTCAATTATGTTTCGCGATTTGATCTGATATTTACTAACACAAAAAATTATTATCCTCTGAAGTCTAAACCTTAAAGACTACGATTCTAAAGAAAATTCTCACCCAGGGAGAATGGAAACACCATTTTCTTCTAGGTCCAACGACATGTGCGTGACTGCTTTTTTTTTTTTTTTTTTTTTTGTTTGCTAAACTTAAAGCCAACTGACTGTTTGATTCTATCACTGTTTCACCTCTTTTTTTATTTCTATCATTCTCAGGCGGTTTCGGAGACAAACCCAGAAATTATTAAAGAAAAAGACTTGGAGAGAAAGATGAAAAAGGCAGACAAGGTTTTTATTTTTATTTTTATAGAGTAGTTTTTAATTGTGGTTTTTATTAACCCGTGGATATATAAAACATGTGAGAAACATTACATCCATGAAACACTTTGACATGTAATATTGTTTTAGCTGCTAATACAAAGTTGGCTAATGACAATTATTATAGATTGAAAGTAAATCATGTAATCGAAAGATTACATTTTGATTGATGCATATCTTTAACCTTTGTGAAAGAATGTATGATGAAATTGAAATATTACATTTTGATTGATGCATATCTTTAACCTCTGTGATAGAAAGTATGATGAAATCGAAAGATTACATTTTGGTCATCTATCAAGTGGTTGTTAATGACTCCTTTTTGTATATAAGAAAAACTATTTATCCTACCTATGCCTATATTTATCAATTTGTGTAATTATATGTTGGATTCAATGTATTGTTTTTTGAAATATTAATGTACAGTTTAGCTTTATTTTTCTTAATCACATCTTTTCCATATGAAATTAATTAATTATCCCTAACAATTTTTGTGCCTTTCACTACAACTTCTTTTCATTTTTTTCAAGAAAATACATTTTAAAAATTAAATGAAATTATTGCTTGCATGGGAGACTTCCCATAATCACAATCTTATTTAATTTTTTTTTAGACATTTGAAACTTTTGTTATGGATGCAGACTTAATGACTACATATTATGACTAAGTGGCTACCTTTTAGGATTTAAAAAGAAAAAAAAAAAAAAAAAAAAAAAAGCCTCTAAGCACACGCATATTATGACAAAGTGGCTACCTTTTAGGATTAAAAAAAAAAAAAAAAAAAAAAAAAAAAAAAAAAAAAAAAAAAAAAAAAACTAGCCTCCGAGCACGCACTCACGTGCGTGCTTAGAGACTCTTCTTTTTTTTTTGGGTAAATGTTAATTAAGAGTGTAGGGTCAGTTTTTGTAGCCCAAGCCCGAAAAGGATGGGTTAGAGGCCCAACGAACCCAGCACAATGAATTTGTAAAGAGTGGGTGAAAGAGCTGGGCTGGATCTGAATTAAACTATGGATGGCTAAGCTACGTGAGGCAGAAATAGCATAAAATAATGACTGAGAATATTTAAGTGAAAGTTCGAAGAGACATCTTATTGAATAAACAGTAATTACAACGTTCAGAGCTACAGTCCCGCCTCCTCTCTCTTTCTCAGGGATCGACTCTCTTTATATAGCACCTTTCTCCCTCATCCCCATCGTCCACCTGTTCCCCATCTGGGTATACACTTGAGCGCGGGTCATATCATGCGCCCACTTTAGTTCTTTGTGAGTGGTGGTAGCTGAGGTTTCACTGTTCAGGGGTCCTCTCCACATAAATGCGGCCAGAAAAGCTGTTGCAGGGCATTAAATACGGTGGCAGCAGCTTTTCCTTTAGATATTTCTTCATTCTTATCATCCTCAGGAGTGCCCAGAGCTTGTTTTTGTCACACATATTGCCAGGAAGGGCACTCGGGCTCCCTGTACATGTATTTAATCAGAACTTCCCGTATCCGAGGAGTAAAATCTCTTCGGAAGATGAATGTTCTCTTCGGATTATACTTTTCGGCCACCTTTGGGCCTGATGTCCGCAAAAGAAGTGTCCCAGCCCGCTTGCGCTCTTCGGATATAAGATGCCATAGAACAGGGCCCCAGGCCCACTTACCAGATCTGGGCTTTTACCCCCCACAATAGCCCCTCAAAATTTCTATTTTTCCCTCTCATCCGAGGAGAAAAAAATGAGATTTTGACTTGCCGCGGGGTAACTAGCTTGGGAACAGATGAAGATTCAAATTGGCACGTGCGTAGATGTGAATGTGCGCGTTCCATCATTACTGCAGTTGTTTTCCGTATTCCCAAAGCGCCACATTAATTACTTCAGGCGGCGTCTTGTCCTTTGCATCCAACGGCGGATTGCTGATCCAACGGACAGGGTTCTTTCTTGGGATTTGGGCGAAATAATTTCTGCCCCTTCCATCGTCCTCATATAAAGCCCCCGCGGTTACCATTTCTCTTTTACCTTGAAGCTCTCATCCTACCCAACAAGATCAGGCATCCCAGCGCTCCGAGTTTTCTAAATCGCCGCCTTGAATCCTTCTCAGAACCCTTACGAATCTCCCTACGAAGTCAAAGATCAATCTCTAGCTTTGTGTTTGTAAGTTCTCATCGCCCCAGGCCATCTGTTTTCTCTTCGGCTATCTTCTGCGTTGCGTTTTCATTTTTCCGTTTAAGAAAGATGGGCAAACTCGAGTACATGGTAGACGGTCCTGCCCAGTTGGAGAAGTTTAGGGCCACCTACCACATACCCCCGAACGTGGGGGTGAGGTATTGTCCACCCGAGAAAATATTGACTGATCGGAAAACCGGGGAAGTGGTGATCCCTCTTATTGCTTTCCTGGAGGGAGGAATGACGATTCCTATGGGCCCCCTCACCACTAGTTACCTCCGGAACCATAGGATTACCCCTTGGCAATGTGCGCCTAACATGTTTAGGATCCTAGGAGCAATTGAAGACCTTAACCACCACCTAGGACTGGGACTCACTTGGCACGACGTGGTGCACATGTACGAGTTCCACAGCCAACAAGGGGCGGGATATTATTTAAAATCCCGGTTCGACATTGTTCGGCTAATTTCCTGCCTCCCCAAGTCCAACAAAGGGCTAAAGGACGACTATGTGATCGTCTCGGGCGCGTGGCATAACGGCCCTCACTGTCCGACCAAGCATGGAGAGCCAGGTGGGACACTAGTTCTAGGCACTCTAACCGTAGGTTTAGGATCCATTTTTGATTGTGTTGTTGCTTCCGATTTTCTAATCAAACTCTGGTGTGATTTGTAACAGATAAAGAACATATTACTCCTCGGCTCAGCCTTACCAACGTTGCTGCGCTGAACTTTTTATTGCGGTCGGAGATCTTCGTTAGCGAGGACGGGCAACTGCGATCGGCTCCCCTCATCTTAGGGTACAAAGCGAAGCCCAAAGACTTTCAACCGGTGGGTAACGCGATAACTCAGGGAGATCACCGTCTCAACCGCATCGACGTATCCTGGAGGGATTTTTTGGCACCGTACGACCTTCCGCCCGTACCACATCCACGCCCTCAGAACATACCTCCTCTCGTCCAACCCCTTCAACAAGTTCCCCTCGGACAAGAGGTTGAGGGTGAAAGAGTTGGATCCTCTGGTTCATCTCTTGAAGAGCAAATAGACCAGTTCCACTTCGAGGGGGACGCTCCAGGGGAACAAGTGGTAGAGGTCTCGGACGCCGAGGAAGAGATCGACAGGCATTCAAGTGTTCAGCCTGTTGTGATTGTTGCCGGCCCTGAAGACTCATCGGACGAAGACATGGACCTAAAGAATTTGATGAAGAAGAGGGTCTAAAAGACCGAGCACAAGGATGTTGGGACGTCAAAAGTGGTGTCGTCTCTGCCCCCAGTGCCTACCCAGGTCTCCGATCCAGGTTCGAAGCCCATCCCAAACCCTCAGAAGAAGAGGCCATACGAGCCTGAGGAGAGGGAGGGAGTTGTGCCCACCAAAACTAATAAACAGCAAAAAGTGATACGAGACCACCGGAGCAAGAGGGCCTCCTCCACCGAGAGCCGAGAGGACTTGGGTGGGGCTGACATCCGCCGAGGAGGGGGAACTCGTATTTGGTCGTCGAGGTTAGAGCTGGACGGCGCTCCTTTTCCTTGGGACACCTCCCTCCGCAACTATGATGGGGGAAGGGCAGGGTACGTAGCTGAGGCTCTGCAGCAGCCACTCCTCCTCCCCCACGACATGGACTCCTATAAGCGCTTCAACCAGAAGGAGCTTTTCCTGTCCCTTAAGAGGGACGTGGCCATGGTGAATATTCGTTTTTAACTGAGACTTTATTTGCATTTGGCTTTAATTCCCTTCTTCATTTGATGTTGAACATGCTGCCATGCAGATTACTCAGCAAATATACGTAGCCGAGGAATGGAACAAGAAGTCCTACCTCGAAGCTCAAGCAGCAGCGCAGTCTCAATCTGAGGTCGAAAAGTCTCTGGTTCAGCTGAAGGAGGACTATGCTAAAATGTCAGAGCAGCTAAAAGACATGACCAGTCAAAGGAACAGCTTCAAGGCCGGCCTAAAGAACGTCGAGACCCAAGCCGAGGAGCAGCGCAAAAAGTTGCATATGACAGAGATCAACCTGGAGACCGAAAGGGAGATGGTGAAGGGCCTCAGAGATGAACTCAAAAAAGCCAAAGAGCGCGCCCTAGCCGTCGAACAGAAGGCTCAACTGGCCAAGGAGTCAATTGAAGCTGAAAAGAGAGCAGCGTATCAGTTGGGGGTGGAAGAGACCGGGCAGCAGCTTACCGAACAGTTTGCCTTGGTTAGTCGTGATTACTGCGACATAACCTGGCAAAAGGCATTGGATGCGGCTGGGGTCCCCTCGGATTCCCCCCTGAGGCTACCAGGGAGCATATACTATGACCCCAAAATCCGAGAACTCCCAGGTCCTGACCCTCCTGCCCCACAGCTTCCGGAGATCTCAGAGCAAAACTTGGCCAACCAAGCTCCTCCCTCCACCCTTGGTGCCACCAAAGAAACTGGTCAGCCAGGTGATAAGGATAAACCAACTGACCAGGAGAAGGACAAGGGCAAAGGATTGGAGGGACAGAAGACTTCAGATGAGCCCAAGGGTCAAGCCCCAGAAGCTGCTGCTCGGACGGGCCAGGATGCTGATAACGTGATCCCCTCAGCAAAAGAATAAATACGGGATTTTTCTTTTATTATTATTTATTTTTTTTGTTTACTTTTATTTTTACTATAAGAGATTTGTAAGCTACTCTTTTTCGATCAATGAAGTAATTTTTCTTTTACTTTGATTATTTAGTCTCATATTTTAACGCTGTGAGACCCCAATATCACTTTATTAGCGTGCATGATTATAGGTGTTACTAAAAATAAGCAGAATGTGTGGGAACTATCAATGAAAAGGCAACATGAGATAGGAATAATTTAGATATACTTAGCAGTTTCAATCATGGATCATCATGGAATGATATTTCAGCCATAGCAGTTACATTAATTTTAGATTTAAACAGGCATGATTGGGGTGTCATCCAACCTAAATCATCTGGTCCGAGGACTACAGGCATGGCAGGTTTTAAGTTTAAACACTTGAAAGAAACTGTAGGGAGTGTTAACTAATCCAAATCATCAGGTCCGAGGACTACCGGCATGATAGGATTTAAGTTTAAACACTTAAAAGAACTGTAAGGGAGTGTTAACTAACCAAAATCATCTGGTCTAAGAACTACAGGCGTGATAGGATTTAAGTTTAAACACTTAAAAGAACTGTAAGGGAGTGTTAACTAACCCCAATCATCTGGTCCGAGGACTACAGGCATGATAGGATTTAAGTTTAAACACTTAAAAGAACTGTAAGGGAGTGTTAACTAACCCAAATCATCTGGTCCGAGGACTACAGGCATGATAGGATTTAAGTTTAAACACTTAAAAGAACTGTAAGGGAGTGTTAACTAACCCAAATCGTCTGGTCCGGGGACTACAGGCATGATAGGATTTAAATTTAAACACTTAAAAAAACTGTAAGGGAGTGTTAACTAACCCAAATCGTCTGGTCCGGGGACTACAGGCATGATAGGATTTAAATTTAAACACTTAAAAAAACTGTAAGGGAGTGTTAACTAACCCAAATCATCTGGTCCGGGGACTACAGGCATGATAGGATTTAAGTTTAAACACTTAAAAGAACTGTAAGGGAGTGTTAACTAACCCAAATCATCTGGTCCGAGGACTACAGGCATGACAGGATTTAAGTTTAAACACTTAAAAGAACTGTAAGGAAGTGTTAACTAACCCAAATCATCTGGTCCGAGGACTGCAGGCATGATAGGATTTAAGTTTAAACACTTAAAAGAACTGTAAGGGAGTGTTAACTAACCCCAATCATCTGGTCCGAGGACTGCAGGCATGATAGGATTTAAGTTTAAACACTTAAAAGAACTATAAGGGAGTGTTAACTAACCCAAATCATCTGGTCCGAGGACTGCAGGCATGATAGGATTTAAGTTTAAATACTTAAAAGAACTGTAAGGGAGTGTTAACTAACCCAAATCATCTGGTCCGAGGACTACAGGCATGATAGGATTTAAGTTTAAACACTTAAAAGAACTGTAAGGGAGTGTTAACTAACCCAAATCATCTGGTCCGAGGACTACAGGCATGATAGGATTTAAGTTTAAACACTTAAAAGAACTGTAAGGGAGTGTTAACTAACCCAAATCATCTGGTCCGAGGACTACAGGCATAATAGGATTTAAGTTTAAACACTTAAAAGAACTGACTATACAACTTGTCGTTAGATAGATTAAAAGGAAAATTCGATTAATAATAATACCTTTTAAGGTTATTTAAATTCCAAGGGCGCGGTATCACATGGCCGTCCAAATCCTCAAGGAAGTACGCTCCAATGCCAGCCCCTGAAGTAATGCGATATGGCCCTTCCCAATTAAGTCCTAGTTTTCCCCAAGCTGGGTTCTTCGCAGTGCCGACCACTTTTCTTAACACCAGATCACCGGGGTCCAAGGGTCTGAGCCTTACGTTGGCATTATAACCCTGCCTGAGCTTTTGCTGATAATGCGCCAATCGGACCATTGCATTTTCTCTCCTTTCATCGATTAGGTCCAAACTCCTTTCTAGCTGATCATTGTTGCCCTTCAGGTTGAATGAGCTAGTTTTTAACGTTGGGAATCCAGTTTCTAGGGGTATGACAGCTTCAGCCCCATAGGTCATCGAGAAAGGAGTCTCTCCAGTAGACCTGCGTGGAGTAGTTCTGTAAGCCCAAAGAACATGTGGCAACTCCTCGACCCACTTGCCCTTCACGTCGTCAAGTCTTTTTTTCAGGCCACTCACAATGGCCTTATTAACAGCTTCTGCCTGGCCGTTGCCCTGGGGGTACGCTGGGGTGGAATATCTGTTCGCAATTCCCAGCTCGCTACAATAACTCCTAAATGCTTTGCTGTCAAACTGGAGGCCATTGTCCGAGATAAGACTGTGTGGAACTCCAAATCTAGTGACTATATTCTTCCACACGAACTTCTGCACATCTACGTCTCGGATGTTCGCCAGAGGTTTTGCTTCAACCCACTTCGTGAAGTAGTCAGTGCCGACTAGCAGATATCTCTTGTTTCCTGCGGCTTTAGGGAACGGGCCCACGATATCCAAGCCCCATTGGGCAAAAGGCCACGGGCTGGTTAGCGGGTTAAGAGTTCCTCCGGGCTGATGAATACGTGGGGCAAACCGTTGGCATTGATCGCATTTTTTGACGTAATTCAGGGCTTCTTCTTGCATGTTGGGCCACCAATAACCCTTAGTAAGAGCACGGTGAGCCAAAGACCTACCCCCAGTGTGGCTTCCACAGATTCCTTCGTGTAGTTCTTCTAGTAGTAGCTCGGCCGCTTCAGGAGGCATGCACAGTAAATAAGGCCCCGAATAGGACCGTTTGTATAACTTCTGATCTTCGGATAGCCAGAACCTGGTCGCTTTCCTTCGAATTTTATCGGCCTCCCCCTTTTCTTCAGGTAAGACCTCTTCCCTTAGAAACTTAATTAAAGGGTCCATCCAACTGAGTCCGGCCCCGACTTGATGTACTTGGATCACTTCTTTTCTGGCATCGGTAGATTGATACAAGTCCTCGACGAGGATAACTCTCGGCAAATCATGTGCCGACGAGGTGGCTAGTGTGGCTAAGGAGTCAGCGTGTGTATTGCCACTCCTGGGCACATGTTCCAGGCTAAAAGATTTGAACCTGGTTTGCAGACGTTTGACTCGACTCAAGTATCCCTGCATTCTTTCATCTTTCGCTTCAAACTCCCCCTGTACTTGACCCACGATCAATCTTGAATCCGAGAACAGCCTTACTTCTGTTCCTCCCATTTTCTGGACCATGCTCATCCCCATCAGTAGAGCTTCGTATTCCGCCTCGTTATTTGTTGCCGAGAAGCCTAGCCTTAGTGCTTTCTCGATAATAATTCCTTCGGGAGATAGCAATACTAGCCCCACTCCAGAACCTTTTTGATTCGCGGCGCCGTCCACGTACGCCTCCCAAAGGAAAGGACCTTGTTGAGAGAACATGCCAACTGATTTTTCATCCATGTCTGGCGTCAGCTTTACTTCTTCTAGTCGGGGCTTCGTGAACTCAGCTACTAAATCAGCAATCACTTGACCCTTGATCGAAGTGCGTGGCATGTACTTGATATCAAAAGCCCCTAGGATCGTTCCCCATTTAGCGATTCTTCCAGTATAATCCGCACTTCGAAGTATTGCCCTGAGCGGAAGTTGGGTGAGAACAATGACCGTATGGGCTTGGAAATAATGTGGGAGCTTTCGCGTACCCAGAACTACGGCCAGAATAGCCTTTTCCAAGGGTAAATAATGGATTTCGGCTTCATGCAGCGATTTGCTTACACAGTAAACTGGTTTTTGGACACCGCCATCCGCTCGGACCAGCACCAAGCTTACCGCATGAGGGGCTACAGCGATATACGCAAATAAGACTTCGTCCGGCTCGGGGCTGGACATAATTGGTGGTCGAGCCAGATAATCCTTCAATTGCTGGAATGCCGTAGCACACTCTTCTGTCCATTCAAACCCTTTCCATTTGTTGATCAAGGAAAAGAAAGGCCGACACCTGTCCGCTGATCGTGAGATAAATCGATTTAGGGCTGCGGTCATCCCCGTCAGTTTCTGAACCTCCTTCGGATTCCGAGGAGCCTGTAGCTCGTTAATGGCCTTTATCTGGTCTGGGTTGACCTCAATTCCTCTGTGAGTCACCATATATCCTAAGAACTTGCCTGATCCCACCCCAAATGAACACTTAGAAGCATTCAAGCGCAGCTTGTATTTTCTAAGAACTCTAAAAGTACTTTCAAGATCCTTTACATGCTCAGCCACCTCTTTGCTCTTTACCACCATGTCGTCTATATAGATCTCGATATTTTTGCCTAGCTGTGATTCAAACATCCTCGTCATCATCCTCTGGTATGTGGAACCCGCATTTTTTAAGCCGAATGGCATCACCTTGTAATGGTAATTTCCAACGGGGGTTACGAAAGCGGTCTTCTCTTGATCATCCAGGGCTAAAGGTATCTGATGATAGCCTTGAAGGCATCCAAGAAGCTCATCCGGGGGTGTCCGACAGTGGCGTCCACGAGCTGATCGATTTTTGGCATAGGAAACGGATCTTTAGGGCACGCCCTGTTCAGATCAGTGAAATCCACGCATACTCGCCATTTCCCGTTCTTCTTCTTCACCACCACAGTATTTGCCAACCACTCTGGGTAGAAAATCTCTTTAATAGCTCCAGCCTGCTTGAGCTTTGCCACTTCTTCTCTGACTGCTTCGGCATGTTCTTTGGATGGACGTCGAGGAGGCTGCTTCTTGGGTGTGACCGTGGGATTTACTTTCAAATAGTGGCATATGAATTCCGGATCCACCCCAGGGGTTTCATAAGCGTTCCAGGCGAATACGTCAAGGTTTTCCTTAAGAATTTTCAGTAACCCCTCCTTTTCCTGTAAAGGTAGATGGGATCCGACCTGAAAGAATTTTTCAAGATCATCCCCAATGACCACTTTTGTTAAGTCCTCGCACCCTGCGTCCTTATCCAGATCTTTAGTGGGCAATAACCCATGCTTTTGTTGCTATAAGTTCTCTTCGGTTTTTGCTGACTTTGCTTCTGGCTCATGTTGAATGGCAGTCACCAAGCATTGTCTAGCCGTGAGTTGGTCCCCGCGGATTTCGCAAACCTGGCCTTCTGATGGATATTTGATTTTCAGATGTAAGGTGGAAAAGACTGCCCCAGAGCATGAAGCCAAGGCCTGGCTACAATTGCTGTATATGGAGAAAATACGTCTACCACTATGAAGTCCACTTCCACTATCTCGGAGCCCGTCTGCACAGGTAAGCGTATTTGGCCCTTAGGAGTCACGGCCCTTCCTTCAAAACTGATCAATGGAGAACCATACGGCGTTAGATCACTGGGTTTGAGGTTCAGCCCCCTGTAAAGATCGGGGTACATAATTTCTGCAGCACTGCCTTGGTCGACCATCACCCGCTTTACATCGTATCCTCCGATTCTGAGAGTTATGACCAGCGCATCATCGTGCGGCTGGATAGTCCCCACCGTGTCAGCATCCGAGAACCCTAAAACTGGACGTTCGTCCACTTTGCTTCTCTTCGGACCCTAGCCAAAGTCCCCCGCAGGCAGCCGGTCCACTGACATGACCTTAGATGGCCAGGATCCTGTTCTTCCTGGTGCTGCAAAGATGACGTTGATGGTTCCCAGAGGAGGTTTTAAAGGGTCGTCCCTCCTAGGCTCCGTGCTAACCTGGCCCCCTCGACCACTAGAGTGATGCAAGAGATGTCTCAATTTCCCTTCACCGACCAGCTGATCCAAATGATCCCACAAACTCCTGCAGTCTTCGGTCGTGTGTCCATGATCCTGGTGGTACTGGCAATAGAGATTGCGATTGCGATTGCGTCTATCTGGATTCCCTATCATTTTATTCGGCCACTTGAAGAATGGCTCATTCCTGACCTTTTCCAAAACTTGGTGGACTGGATCCCTAAATACTGTGTTGACTGCCTGGGGATTGGCTGATCCTGACTGCGCAGGAAAATCCCTCCTCGATTTGTTATTATGGTACCTATCTGACCTGAAGTCCCTTCTCTCTTGGGGGATAACCTTGTCCTTGCCTTTTCCTTGCTGCTGATCTTCTTCAACCCTCTTATACTTCTCAATGCGATCCATTAGCTGACGCATGCTAGTAACAGGTTTGCCAGACAAAGATGTCCTTAGACCATGGTCGGTAGGAAGACCGAGCTTAAATGTTTCCAGGGCCATTGCGTCAAAATTGCCCTCCATGTCGTTAAACATCTCCCAATATCTATCCGAATACACCTTCAGGGTTTCCCCTTCCTGCATGCTTAGAGACAGCAGCGACGACAAAGGTCGGGCTACCCTTCGGCAGGTAACAAAGCGCGAACTAAAGGCTTGGGTGAGCTCTTTGAAGGAGCTGATGGAATTTGGGATTAGTCCATCGAACCATCTCATCGCCACTGGTCCAAGACTGGAGGGGAAAACCTTGCACATCAGTGCCTCGTCCCTGGAGTAGACAGCCATCTTTTGGTTAAAATGACTTACGTGTTCCACGGGATCCGTCCTACCATTATAGACAGTGAATGTCGGTTGGTTAAAGCGCCGAGGAAATTTCGCCTCCTCTATCCTGCGCGTGAAGGGTGATCTAGAAATCTGATTTAAAGCCCTGCTCATGGCGTCATTTCCCATGTCTTCTTGTAATGGAATTCTATGTTGCCCCTTACGATGGGCTTCTTGTTCATAGGAGTAGGATTCGCTGTCTGGTGTCCTGGACTTATGTTGGTAAGCAACATCTGGCTCGTCATCGGGGTCCTCATCGGAGTACGAGGAAGCCCTTTTCCTCTTTGCATGGCGTAACTCCCTCTTTAGTTTTTCAACTTCCCGCTGCAGGTCTCGATTCTTTTCTGCATGGGACATGTAACTCCCACCATGTGATCGATTCTGGTCACAGGGCACAGTATGTACACTACCCTCCTGATCTTGTCCCCTCTCCAAGTTGAAAAAAGGGTCAACGTGTTGAGATGCCCTAGACTCTGCTTCTTGCTGATTCGGTTCAGCCATCACCTACTGTTGTTTTCTCCCCTGCACAAGCTCTCCCCACAGACGGCGCCAATTGTAGGGTCAGTTTTTGTAGCCCAAGCCCGAAAAGGATGGGTTAGAGGCCCAACGAACCCAGCACAATGAATTTGTAGAGAGTGGGTGAAAGAGCTGGGCTGGATCTGAATTAAACTATGGATGGCTAAGCTACGTGAGGCAGAAATAGCATAAAATAATGACTGAGAATATTTAAGTGAAAGTCCGAAGAGACATCTTATTGAATAAACAGTAATTACAACGTTCA
This sequence comes from Quercus ilex subsp. ballota, assembly GCA_032727855.1. Taxonomy (NCBI): domain Eukaryota; kingdom Viridiplantae; phylum Streptophyta; class Magnoliopsida; order Fagales; family Fagaceae; genus Quercus; species Quercus ilex. The sequence goes on from CM064915.1 coordinate 56,295,247, forward strand.
GAGCTACAGTCCCGCCTCCTCTCTCTTTCTCAGGGATCGACTCTCTTTATATAGCACATTTCTCCCTCATCCCCATCGTCCACCTGTTCCCCATCTGGGTATACACTTGAGCGCGGGTCATATCATGCGCCCACTTTAGTTCTTTGTGAGTGGTAGTAGCTGAGGTTTCACTGTTCAGGGGTCCTCTCCACATAAATGCGGCCAGAAAAGCTGTTGCAGGGCATTAAATACGGTGGCGGCAGCTTTTCCTTTAGATATTTCTTCATTCTTATCATCCTCAGGAGTGCGCAGAGCTTGTTTTTGTCACACATATTGCCAGGAAGGGCACTCGGGCTCCCTGTACATGTATTTAATCAGAACTTCCCGTATCCGAGGAGTAAAATCTCTTCGGAAGATGAATGTTCTCTTCGGATTATACTTTTCAGCCACCTTTGGGCCTGATGTCCGCAAAAGAAGTGTCCCAGCCCGCTTGCGCTCTTCGGATGTAAGATGCCACAGAACAGGGCCCCAGGCCCACTTACCAGATCTGGGCTTTTACCCCCCACAAAGAGCATCCATTATAATTTTGGATTACTACATTTTTCAATTACAAAAAAAACCTAGGGGTGTGATGAAAAATTATATCACCACACATAATACTCATCACACTCCTAAGTTTTTTTTTTTTTTTTTTTTTTTGGAAAATGTAGTGATCCAAAATTATAATATGCTCTAAATTATAATGCCGCCAAAGTAACTCCCCTCCAGAGTCCAGTCTATATTGGACAGCCCCAAAAGACAAAAACTTTCAAAGTATGCAACCCTCTGAGCCTCATCCATCTCCAATTCAGGAAAAGAAGCATTACCCACATAAAAATCCTCATGTAAAATTCAACAGTCTAATAAGCAAAAGAAAAACTGACTGTACCCTTATAACACCCAAAGCCGAAAGCTATTAAATTTACAACTTCAAATTATTAACCTTTACGCTCTTCTATTTTTTGGGTAAGGGTTAATTTAGAGTATCCATTTCGGATCACTATATTTTCCAATAACAAAAAAAACCTAGGCGTGTGATGAAAAATTATTTCACCACACATAATACTCATCACACGCCTAGGTTTTTTTTGTTATTGGAAAATGTAGTGATTCGAAATTATAATGGAGACTCTACATTAACCCTTACCCAAAAAATAAAAGAGCCTCTGAGCACGTGCAAATTATTAAATTTTACCAAAAAAATAGAAAAGCCTCTGAGCACGCGCGTGAGCACGTGCAAATTATTAAATTTTACCCAAAAAATAGAAAAGCCTCTGAGCACGCGCGTGAGCGCGTGCTCAGAGGCTAGTTTCAATTAACGCTTCTTCTGACTTTATGACCATTTAAGTCCTTTCCAATGGTTGGTTTATCTGTTTACTTTAGTCGAATATAGTAAGGAATTGAATGCTTAGTTAATTCCGTAACCGTCATCTTATTTTATGTACAACTGTTATTTTTGTGGTCATCAAGTTTCATGCTCATTTCCTATGGCTATACTATTATTTAAGAGGTTTTTCTTGTTTGGAATGAACATTTCGACTATCCCAGAATACCCTTAAATGAAACTTTTGAAAACATTTCAACAAATAGGGTTAACAAAATAAATTAATCATTTTCAAAATCCTAAATTTTAGTCTCTTTTGTCTTTTCTCTCAATGGATTTTTTTTTTTGGTATGCAAGCAATACCAATATATTTATTGTTTTTTCAATTTAAGATCTCAAATTTAAACTCATGATTACACCTTTTTAATTGATAGTGAATGGGATTTTAAAAAGACAAAAAAAAAAAAAAAAAAAAAAAAAAAAAAAAAAAACAACAACAACAACAACAACAACAAGTGGTTGGATCAATTATTTATTTATTGGACAAGCATGTAAAATACCATCCGCATGAATGGGTCGGACGCATGAGCTACTCTTTTTTTTTTTTTTTTTTTTGTTGTGAAAAAAAAATATAGGGGTTCACTAGGTTATACTAGCCCCAGGGTGCTAGAGTTAAAGCTCTTGGGCCAACTCGTGTGGATGCCTACCAACAGACTCCTGCTAGCAGCATGACTCAAACCTAGGTGGGTTAGACGAAGTGTCTAACCCTTACCAACTGAGCCAAGCCCCCGTTGGCTTAGCTACTCATATCCCACATGAGTCATGACATACCATTCAACAACTTAATTAATTTAACATATTTACTGTTTTAAGACAAACAAATGCCCAATAAATTTGCATGTCTATTGAACGATTTTTTCCTTCAATTTGAAAATTTTGTTTTGGTGAAAGTTAACCAGAAGGCTACAAGAAATATCTAGACAACGACGAGCACGAAAGGATTAGATTTTATTGTTCAAGTGAATCCATAATAATAATAATAATTATTATTATTATTATTATTATTATTATATATATATTTTTTGTAATTTCCTCGCAGCACTTCATAGTAACAACTAGAGAGTTGCATCAATTGACTCATTGGACAAAAAAGCGCACAAACAATCACAAAATTTAACCAAATATTATAAAGTAGACACTAATATGCAGCATATTTGATTCTCTGCACATCAAAAGCTATGTGGTTATGCGCTAGGTGTGGCGCGTTAGTAGGAGTTTCAAACTTTGTCACACTTGCGAGTCTAGGAGTTGCCAAGTTCGAGTCATGTGCTTCACAAAAATGTTGTGTCACGACGCGGATGACCCTAACGTGGTCAGGGGTGTTTCACGCCATCAATAGTGGGTTTAAGTGGGTCAGGTCAATGATCGCACGCGTGAGACCATTTTTTCGTCCATTAAAAAAAAAAAAAAAGCTTTATGGTTTTGTGAAAATATATATATATATATATATATATTTATTTATTTATTGGTAATGAAAATAGGGTAAAATTCATATTTGAAAAATAAACTCGTGTGAAATATCAATTACATGTCTCTGGCTCAGTGGCCCTGCCCAATCCTCCCAAAAAATAACCTGGATATAAATCCCCTCTCCACCCACTTCTTGTAAGGGGAAAAAAAATCCTATAAAGAGAACCAGACTACAAATCCCCCCTCAACCCACTTTATGTAAGAAAAAAAAAAAAAAAAAAACTGTTACATATCTCCTTAATAAGTCTTTATTTGATAAATTCTTTAATAAAAAAAAAGAGAGTAAAATCATACATCTTACAAGCTAGTAAAATAGTAAATTCTATTCATCGATTGGAGAATAAACCGATTATTTTGTATCATTACGTTAAGAGTTAAGACGTCTATTAGTTTTAGGATTATACACCTTACAAGCTAATTAAAAAGTAAATTCTATTGACTGTTTGAAGAATAGAACAATTAATTTTTATCATTAGGTCAAAACACAGATTGGTGTGAGTACAAGACAGATTGAATAAGGTTTACATGTGATTTTATTCTATTTTACATGTGATTTTATTCTATCTTTTATCTCAAAAAAGGTGTGATTTTAGTATTTATATACATATATATATATATATATATTGGAAAATGGTTAATCAGACTACCAATTAAAAAAAAAAAAAAAAAACTATACTATTTGTTTAGTACACATCCCCTAAACTCAACGAAACTCAAAGAATCCAAAAAATCGACGACCATGGCGTCCGTTCCTCTTTCCACCGCCACCACTGACAGGAACACGAATAACCATCAGCAAGAGAAACGACACCGTTCTATCTTCGACCTCCCACCACAATTCTTCGATTCCTGCCACGTCCTCTCATCTCTACACTCTTCTATAGCTTCAATCTCCGAGTCCCTCGATAACACCAAAATCTCCGCCGCCGCCGAAACCCTAGACGAACCTATAAAGGACGAGAATGCCTCCCAAAACGTCGCCGTAGTAGCACCTAGATTGACCTGCAACACCTGCAAGGCTGAGTTCGAGTCCCTCCAAGACCAGCGCTCACACTTCAAGTCCGACATTCACAGATTCAATGTAATAACTATCTAAATTACTCAGCTTTTAAATTTCTCATTGATTAATTTTTTTTTTTTTTTTTTTTGGTTCGCTTCAATTGAATTGGGACCAACTGTTTGGGTCAGGTATGCTCTGGATGGTATATGGTGTTGTGTAATCTCAATTTTGTGAAGAAAAAAAAATCCAATTTTTATTAACCATTGTTTTCTCTAAAGAATTTTCATTGATTTTGGAAGCCAAAAGGACTTGCTTTTAGTGCTAGAACAAACAGTACCTTTATACTAACTGTTATTTTTTGAACTAAGTCAAAAAATCAGCTAGTGATCAGAGATTAATGTCTAATTTATATGCTCTTGAAATCTTTTGAAGAAAGAAAAACACCTATGGTTCCTTTGGATTAAGGAATTGAAAGAAAAGGATTTGGATTTCAATATGTGGTTTTAATAACTTGAATAAAGTATGGAATGATAGAATTTTTTTTATATTGTTGAAATTTATGAGGAGGTTGAGTTTTATTAATATGTGGATTTGAAATTACTAGGTGTAAGATGTCAGTTTAAATCCATAACTTCACTAGTGTTTTTATTTGAGCAATTTCTAAAACTCACTTCATCACATGTCAAATTTACATCAAGCAATTTATAGTAACAATTGTTCTTCAAATTCCTTGATTTTAAACCCTCAAATCCAAATGCAACCCTAGTATTTTAGGTTAGTGGAATTGGGGATATGTTGATTAAAGTTTTGTTTTGTTTTGTTTTGTTTTGGAATGCTTATTCAAGGCATATACTTGGTTATATGTGACCATAGGTGAAGCTTAGCGTTGCTGGAAAGAAAATTGTGAGGGAGGAAGACTTTGATGAGTTGACATCTGACTCTTTCAAAGAGTATGACGTATCAAGTATATCCGGATCAGATGATGAAGCTGAGAAGGGAGTTGGCCCCAACAATGATTTGCACAAGGGAGCAAATGAGAACTTTAAGCAAAAGCTATTTATCCAGCTTAATACAGGAGAGAGAGTTTCGGTTTGGAAGAGTTTACTCATGAATGAATCTGAAAATATTTCTTATGAAAATGATATAGGAGAAGATTTTGGAGGGTACATGCCATGGTTGAGAGAGAATGAAGTGATTGAGAGACTGAAAAGTTTGATTTGTGAAACCAGGGATAATACCCATTTGAGAATTGTGTTGCTTGCAAGCGGTGGGCACTTTGCTGGCTGCGTCTTTGATGGTAATAAGGTCATTGCTTCCAAAACATTCCACAGGTTAGAATATTTCCTTCTTTGAATGAACTAAATAGTGGTAATAGAAAGATTTTTATTAATGTTTTTATCTTTGCACCAATGCCCTTTACCTCAAAGGGTTGGCACTTTCTTCTCCCATTAGAGTGGGCGGAGACCAATGTCACCTATTGCGTGTGTGTAACTTACCAATAAAAAAATGTTTTCATCTTTGCTTTTTTGCTTCTCCCCTGCCACAAATGGAGGATAGAACACTGTTCTCAGTGACAGACTTGCCTTACTGTATGGAGTGTGTGCATGAGACATCTGAGGCTTATGCATAAGTTGAATATTCCCTAAGCTTTGTGGAGGAACTCTACAAATTAGCTTTGACTCTTGAGGCATCATCATTAGTCACACTTCAAGGCAAGCTCTGAGATTTAAACACCACATGCCTTTTGGAAAATTTTCTTTAACACAAGCTTTTCCTCCTAAATATTGTCATTGTTTAATCTGTGTCATATTACATTAACTTTAGATCAGAGTCATGTATGAAGCTTATTTCCTCTATGCACACATGGGATGAGTCTTATAATGGCTTCTTCAGGCATCCCTGGTCTCGAGGCAAGCCTCAAGGCTTTTCTAGAATGTATCTCTAGATTTTGGTTTTCGTTATATGGTTGTCTTACAATTACTTTTCATTTATAGGCAAAATTTGGCTTTACAGCTGTAAGTTGTTTCTGCATATGTTTACTATCTGTTTTGGGTAACTAACAAAGTGGGACACTTCTTGGCAAATTGAGGATAACAATTTATAATCTATCTCTTTTTTTCTGGTCTGGCATAAGTTAATGAGGCTCTAAGATAAGAAATGAAGCTATTTAGTTCCCAACGAGCTTTAGCTTAAATTGCACCTTCTCCTGTACAAATGGGTGGATGGTGAAAGTGTGTGTAACTTACCAATCAGGGGAAAAAAGGCTTGCACAATAGTTGTTGTCTATAATTGTTTAAACATTTTATGTCTACATGGAGAAATTGGTACTCCAAGACACTGTAAAAGTCCCCTGTTACACACTCTCTCTCTCCTTCCCCCCCCCCCCCCCCCCCTCCTAAAAAAATATGATGAATAATAGTTGCTTTTTCCCCCCCTCTGCTGTCATGTAGATATGTTGTAAGGGCCAAATCCGGAAAGAAACAGTCATCAAAAGATGCTAGCGGCAAGGGTGTGCATTCTGCTGGGGCTTCACTTCGTCGACATAACGAATTTGCTTTGAAGAAGGTATTCAATGCTAAAGTTGTTGCTATAGCTGTGTTGTAATTGTTTGAGTTTTGATATTATCATAATAGTGAAGTGAATTGTAGAATTCTGATTTATATTTATCAGTTGAATTGGCTTGACACTAACAATTCATTGCTAGAAGTTTCCATTGTGCATATAAACATCTCTTAAGAATACATTTTCTATCTGTGTCAGTGATAGTTTTTTTATGATCCCAATATTATTTTGACCTCGAATATGTGAAACTTTGTGGTGAATTTACTCTTCTAACATATCTTTAAACTTCAATGATCATTCTTTTTGATAACTTTAATTCTATTGTCTTAGCTGTAAAGCATCGAAGTTTAAGTTGGAACCATGGACACATATATGCTAGAATGCATGTTTGTATCTATTATACGTTTTTTTTTTTTTTTTTTGGATAATTTGATAGTTACAACAATGGGTGGGGGATTTGTACCCTGGTTCTCCTAATATTAATAAAGGAGATTAGGCTATTATATGGTTTTTTTTTTTTTTTTTTTTTAAATCTCTTCTAAGGTTGACGAATTCTTCTTTCATGTATATTCCAGGATATTCAAGAATTACTTGCTGCTTGGAAGCCTTATTTTGATGCTTCCTCTTGCGTTTTCATTTATGCTCCGTCAAACAACCGTCAACTGCTCTTTAATGGGGTAAACCCATATTTTAGCCATCAGCATTGCATTGTTCGAAATGTTCCATTGACTGTTAGGAGGCCTACCTTAAAGGAAGCCAAGCGTTTATACAATCAATTGATACAAGTCGTCAATGAATTAGATGAGAAGGAACCAAACATCAAAGAGGACTCATGTTCAAGTATGAGTATGATAAATAATGGCAGCCCAGGCTCCAGCAAAGAAGACATGGGTAATAACTTGGGTACTGGGGATAATGCTGATGTTTGTTCAAGTTACAAAAAATTTGATGAACTATCTAGATCAAGTGAGAGTGAGATTGAACTTCTAGGTAGATCAACTCCTCTGCATGAAGCAGCACAATCTGGCAATGTTCATAAGGTTTTGGAACTCCTAGAACAGGGTCTTGATCCTTGCTGCAAGGATGAAAGAGGACGCACCCCATATATGCTGGCAAGTGAGAAGGAAGTCAGGAATGCTTTTAGAAGATTTATGGCCTCAAACCTTGATAAGTGGGATTGGGATGTTGCTAAAGTGCCTAGTGCATTGACAAAAGAAATGGAGGAATCTCAAGCTGCTAAGCAGGTACACAATTTTTTTTATCCTGTCAACTGTGATGTTTCAGTGCAGTGGCTTAAAATGAAAGTTAAATGACTTCTCACTACATGCATCAATTGTCATGGTTATTTGTTGAAGTTATTTCTTGGGTGCCATTTCTCAAATTTATTTTGAAAAATTCACATATCTGTCTAACCAAAGTTTTTGATAACTGTATAGAAACAGAGGAAAAGACTACAAAGTTGGGATTTTGGTGGTTGTTCCTTGTTGTATTTGGCAACATAGATGTTCTATGTTAGTTTGTGCAGTGTTAAAATAGATGAAGAGCAAACGTAAATCTGTGTCAAAAATCATTAAAAAAAAAGTAGGGTTCCAGGGGTTCAAGTAATTGTGTCATGAATTAAACATTAACTTATTAGCAGTGATGTTTACTGCTAATAGGTTAATGTGTTAATTCATGACACAATTACGTATTCAATGGTTTGGTCAACTAACCTGTCTTTGTCAATAGTGATACCTTGATTTCTTTATCTAGCTTTATGATGATTCACGTTAATGCATAACCTGAAAGATTGATGGTTTTCCTTATTTTGTGGTTTTTCAGGCAGAAAAAGATGCAAAGAGGAAAGCAAGAGCAAAAGAATTAAAGAAATTACGTAAAGCAAAAGAAAAGAAGGTTCAGGTGCATAGTGTGCAGTTTTTGTTCTGATATATTATGAAAAGATTATAATGGGGGATTTATTAGCCTTTAGCATTTATGCTCCTGTTTATACCTACCAGAATTAAATCTAGGTTTAACATGGAATTAAATAGTATAAACTTTGAAGTGATGTGATTCCACTTGGTTTTCTTCTGTAGCTTTTTGTACTGTATTTCATTGTAGGTTTTAGCAAAAAGAAGAAAGCGGCTGTGTGGAGTCACCTTCCAGTAACTAAATATTAGTATTTGTAAATTATAGTTTGAATTACAATTGCACATAGAGTTAGTAATTAGATTATTAGTGTTAGTTTTTGGAAGAATATTAAAGGGTTTGGGGCTTCTTTCCAAATTATTGGGTTTGTAGGTGGAAGATGGCACATGAATTCAGTTTTGGTATGATCTTTGGTGTGGTGATATTTTGTTAAAAGATGATTATCCTGTCCTCTTTCACATTGCTTTTGATAGGGTTCTGATTCAAGAGAGAAGGGGAGGAGGAGAAATGTTGGGAGAGAGAGAGGACTGGTCTAATCATAGCTTTCACGGGAATTAGAATCTTTGATTTGCTTTCTTTTAGAGCTATATTCTACTAAAGGTTTTACTAATGTGCGCCCTTAGGGTATACATTAATAAACCATTTTAGGAAACTTTTTATAGAAAAATGAAAAAGTTGTCAACTTTTTTAACAGCTTTTTCAATTCTTCATAAAATGTTTCCAAAAATGGATGACTAATGTGTGCCCTTAGGGCACACATTAACCGAACCCATATTCTAAATAAGGTTTGTTGGGATAGTGGTTTTTTTTTTTTTTTTTTTCTTGAGTCCTTTAAAAATAGTATTGTTGAGAAAACTTTTATTAGTAAACTACTTAAGTGTGTCGTTAACCAAGGTTATTTGTGTGTCACACTACAACTACTCTCTGCAATGTTCCTCCTTTTCTTAATAAATTTATCCCTTCTACCAAAAATAAATAAATAAATTTATCCCTCTCTGGTTCCATTGTCATGTGTCTTCAATGTCGTCCTGGCGTGAATATGCAGGCTCAGGCTGCCCTAAGTCAAAATACTTCAAAAGCTGCAGAGAATCAAGGGTCTACTTCAACTTCTAGTCTCAAAAATTCCCGACCGAGCAGTGGTTCACAGATCTCAAAAGAGGTTAGAATTATAGATCATATTGTTTTTGCTGTTGTTGTTGTGGTGGTTGTTATTATCATCATATATTTTGCCTGGTTAACCAGGCCCTATCTCACATTAATTTATTATAAAGCGGTAGTATATCAGTTAAAAAAAATTCCCATTGCCCTTTCTTTATATATATATATAAGTTTCTCAAAGGCAAAATTTTGAGTTTGATTTTAGGGACTCATGCTAGTGCTTTTACAATGATATAAAAAATGGCTTTTCTTTCTTGTTTACTAAGGTTTTTTAATAGGTGCAGGTGCTTGCTGGGCAGTGCACTGTTCATTCTTTGTTTGAAACTAATATTACCCGACTTTATCTCCCTTCTCTGGCTACATTCACCATCTTTGACTATTCAATCTCAATGACATCTTGATTGTTTTTTGTTTTTGTTTTTTGGGTGTGTCTGAATCAGGAGGAACTGAAAAGGGCACTGGCCACTGAGAGGGAAAAGAGGGCAGCTGCTGCTGAGAGGAGAATAGCCACAGCTGCAGCCCTCAATGGTCAAGGTAATAGTGCCCCAATTGTACCAAGCACTTCACTACCGAAAAGTGGGTTGGCTGGTGACATTAACTGCTCCTGTTGTAATACTTCGTTGGCTGGTATAGTTCCTTTTCATAGATATAACTACAAGTACTGCAGCACCTCATGCATGCACGTACACAGGGAGATCCTTGAGGATGAATAACATATAGCTTCTATTACAGAGAGATCCTTAAGGATGAATAACATATAGCTTCTATTACTGAGAGATCCTTGAGGATGAATAACATATAGTTTCTATTACGGGTAATCTTGTCTCATTCTTTGTGTAAAGCAGTTGAAGATGCAAAAACAGCTTATATGTTTGCAGGAAGAAATTTTTTGTGCTAGAATTCTTTTATCCTTTCGGCAGGTTCTTTTTTCTTAAAGAATCCGGTGCCACCCTGCTAATGACCCCACTAAGTAAGGACTATATATAGCATCTGCAGTGAAAACCACATATTGAATATAACATGTAAATGGAATTCTGATCATGATGAGAGCAAGAAATTGATGTAACCGATTTCCTTATATCTAAAGCAAGCTTATTTCACATGATCAGAATTGTAGTGAATTGATATAAGTAGCACAGGGAAGCGTAACCCACAAAAACAAGCTTATTTCACATGCCATTTATTGGCATACAATCCTATCACAATCCAGAATTCAAAATTTAATAAAATATGGTACTTGAAGTGGCCAAGTGACCCTCTAAATCAGTCGAATATATCCAGAGTGAAATGAATCAGTATTTAACAGATTTAGCTTACTTCACTGGATTGGAGTAATTAAAAATGAATCAGTTTTTAGCGAAAGGCAAATGCAGACTGCTGGACCCTTGCATAATAAATCCAAAAGCTGCTTCAAATATGTTTGAAGTTATCTTTTACGACTCATTATATGTGAATTATAAAACTATCGATATATATATATATATATATATATATATATATTATTTAAACAAGTCATATGACTCATTAAAAAAGTTATGTAACTAAAACTACACACTTGGATGGTATCTTCAATTGTCATATATTATGTTGGAGCAAAATAACTTCAAACATGTTTGAGCGGCTCAAACATGTTTGGCTCAAATTGAGCCAAACTTTTTCCTTATTCTGAACAACCAACCTTTTGTTGAAAGTGTTACCTAACTACCAATTCACCCCAAAAATGACAAGCCAAGTTGCAATAAGGACTCTATACATATGTATAGCTCATTTCAACCTTATGCTTGATGTGAGTCTCAATACACAACTCATACATGCTAATTAAATCCTTTATATATATATATATATATATATATATATATATAGTGAAAGATGAAGAGCTAAGATTCAAACCACAAATATGAGGCAATATAAGTTATGTCATTACAATTGGACTATCATTTAAACTCTCTAAAACTGAACAGTTTGGGGTATCACATTTCAAAGTAAATCCCATATTTTTTAAATTTTCAAATAAAATCATGTACAAAAGAAAAAAAAAATGTTTAATGAGACTTTTTTCTTTTTGGAGAATTTAATGGAAAATACTTAAATAAAATGACATCCCACAGGTATTTCAACGTATGTAACTATTATATACAACCGCAATTTCACTTTATGGTTTGAATTGACAAGTACATGAAAATGTAATTTTAATTTAAAACTTCCAAAAAATATTAATATATTAAAAACCATTACCATCAAATTTAATTAATTACTTAAAAATTAGTACTTATTAGTGGCATGAGGACACTTTAACATATTTGGAAAGGTGATTTGAACATGAACATCAGCATTAATTAGTATATCGGTCACGTCTATCTTAATTAGACAAAATTTAGGTATAGTATCTTAAGTGCTGTTCTATAAATTTTCTTATCAAAATTTAGCCATATAGCTACTTAACTAAAAAATACATTTTCATCTTATAAGAAAAAATTTACATGACAAAATCTTAAGAGGAGAACTTAAAGAACAATACCTAAGTACTGTACCTAAGTCTTGCTCATACTAATTAATACTGATTCAGTCAATTGCAATATGTAAATCGAGTACTAAAAATCATTAAAATATAATCATATCAATACTTCCATTCTATAAAAAAAAATTTACACGGCAAAATTTTAAGAGGAAAACTTAAGGAACAATACCCAAGTACTGTACCTAAGTCTTAAGTCTTGCTTATACTGGTTAATATTGATTCAGTCAATTTCAATATGTAAATCAAGCACTAAAAATCATTAAAATATAATCATATCAACAAACGCATTTAATCGTTCAATTCAAAGTTCACAATTAAAACCATGTAGTCCAAAACATCCTAGATCACAAAAATATATAGATGTAACTAGAACTTTCTTGAATCGTTATGAAATTCAGTAGTAGCGCGGGTCTAATTTTACAAAAGAGAACGATATATAAATTTTGAATTTTCCTATGAACACCTTTTGTTTGCTGAGAATAGAGTACAACCGACATAGTCTAACATTCTAGAAGGTTTCTTATACTTCAGCCCAAAATATAAAATCGTCCAAAATTGTAAAGCTCGAAGTCTCAAACGCTTCAGAAATACGTACTAAAGAAACAAAACAAGCAAGAAAAGAAGCAAGATACGCAAAACAATGGTAAGTTTTTCTCTTTTGTGTAATTTCATCGAACACCTTCAGTTCATAAATTCACTTTTTTTTTGGTTTTGCAGTCGGTAACACTGCACACAAACCTCGGCGACATAAAGTGCGAGATCTTCTGCGACGAGGTCCCCAAGACTGCCGAGGTCAGTGCCCCACATAAACAAATACTTTTCTCTTCTGGTTTGTTTTCGGGGAAAGTTTTGGTTGAACCTCTGTTTGCAAAAAATGAAAAAGACCCAACATATTATACTTCTGAAAAATTAACTTTAAAATTGTCCCCAGTAAACAATTGAATCAAATTTAGCTGAATCTTATTTAGATTCACACTCAGTCCCAAGCTTTCGGTTAGTTCGGTTATGCTTTTACCATGTTGTTGAATTGTTGTATATCATGATGTATTTTCTTATCACCTTTACCATTATCACTGTCATATTATTACTCTTTTGACCTGAAAGGGTATGTTTGGATGGAGTTAGTTATCCATTCTGTTGTTTGGATATATATTTTGGGAGAGCTAGAAAGGATTTGAAGCAATTTGAGGGGATTTGAAGAGGTTTAGTACACTTCAAAGTCCATTTTTCCTATCAAATAAATGGGAGGAACTTGGAGGAAAGGGATATGTATTTTTTTTTTTTTTCAAGGAAGGAGGTAATAGAGAGTACAACTTCAGATATAATAGAATGATAGAAAAGAATACATGTTACTGACCATGATTAATTTGTTGAGAATCCATAGCCGACCCAAAATTTTGGTACTAAGGTTTGATCATTATTGTGTTCTCCCTTTTATCCTTCATATCACTAAAACTTAATAAAAATAAAAGGAACATTTTCACTTAACTCTTTCTCGTCAATTATATCATTTCTTCTCATTTTCACCCTTCAACCAAACAAAGGAAAGCTCCTTCCCCTCCTATTATTTATCAAAACAGCAGGATAGAATAACTATTTCCTCTCCTCTCCCTTCAAATTCTCGTACATATTGGACAGGTATTTTTGTATGCAGCTTTGGCAGTTTGTAGAACAGTAGTTAAAGCAGGGAAAATTCTTTTTCCTCACACAACTCAAAGGAAGGATTTGAAGTCTTAAGATCATTTTTCAAATCAATACATGTAGCACTGAAAAAATACAGAGCGAACAGCCTTACAATTATGCTAAACCCAACCAAGAAAGAGATGCTCTGATATGTGGACTGGACATCTGGCTTGCAGAGTGGAGAAACTGTTTGTAGAATGAAGTGTTATATAATTTCATTGTTCCTACCAAAAGAAAAATAGAACTTGGGCACTCTCACTTCCAATTAACATTGAGTGCATTGTTTGTTTATTTACTTTTTTTGGTAATGCATTTGTTTTGATTGTTTACCTTACTGCATTTGGATTGGCAATTTAGAGTTCTGTGTAATGGAATCACCATGATATGAGTTGATGAATTAATGTTTCTAACCTTGTTTTTAGTGGTGATTTGCTTCTTAATAATTCTAGTGATTTTGTTTGAATACAGAATTTTTTGGCACTATGTGCAAGCGGTTATTATGATGGGACCGTATTTCACCGTAATATAAAAGGCTTTATGATTCAAGGTGGAGACCCAACAGGTACAGGCAAGGGGGGTACGAGTATATGGGGCAAGAAGTTCAATGATGAGATAAGAGAGTCTCTCAAGGTAATTTAGTCTAATGCATAAGTAATAGTTAGGCCACTAGAATTTGCCATTTGTCACTGTAATATCTTTACATATGCTGTAAACTATGGCTGGCACCTATTCTAGTGATGTGCTATTGCAATAGCCACCACATCCCATACCAGCAGCAACTTTCAACAAGTCCAAGGAAAAGCAGTTGCATATATATATATATATATCGCAAATTGTACTTTTCCCCTTTAAGTATACGGCAGTTGCAATGTCCCCCTTTATCTTTTCATAATGAGCACTTTATCTCTCTGTTAGTTTTCTGTCAAATTAATGGAAAATTTTTATTTTGTTTTGAAAAATTGTCACTACCCACATGTTGATGACCTTAACACCCTCCAATAACAAACACATTGCATGCACAAACACGTTTCGGCATGCATAATTTGAAGGACCATCATTTTGCCTTGGTTGTGTTGTATTAGAGGGTATTGAGGTCACTAATGAGTGGGTCCAAACACATTTTGTTTAAAAGATTAAAATTTTCCATTATTTTGATGGAAAATAATGACGGAGGGGGTCAAGTATTCATCATGAAAAGATATGGGTGACATTGCAACTGCCCTATACTTAGGGAAGGGGGAGTGCACAAATAGGAATTGAGTTTGGCTTCCATGCTACTCTTTGACATGCATTTGCTCTTATATAGGCTTGCAAAATGTCCAGGAGATTCTTGTGGAACAAGGAGTCCATAACTTGGCTAGGGTGAATTTGGTTCTGTATGGGTTGCTCTTAATGGCTATGAATTTACCTTTTGGGTCTGGGCCCTCTGGGGTATTCATCTTTTGTCCTCTTTGTTTCTCTCATCTTTGTAGGCCCCAAGCTAAAAACTGCCTATCAAGATTTTAGCTCTCCTAGAATAATCATGACCTAATCCAAAACTTCCAACATTATTAAGCCATCTTTATAGTAGTTTCATTTGGAATACAGCTCCTGTTTGCCTTGTCTAGATGATTTGGAGAGGAATATGTACACTTTTAATGGTGTGAGCACTTGAGCTGCCTATAATCTTTATTCTTGAGATCTTTTTTGTATTAGTTGATATCTGCTTTTCACAGTATCCTCTTATTTCTTTTGTAGATTCTATTGCATGTTTTTATTATATCCTTCATGCTTGCAAAATTTCAAGAAAATCGACAATCAATTGTTATGTCATCAAATAAATGTTAAAATTTCAAGTTTTTGTGATCTAAAATTGTGTATAAAAAATAAGTTAATGATTGAATAGTAAATAATATCCGATTCAAACGAAATTTGATATGCATATTAAGAAAATAAGGAACATGAAATTAAACAGTTAAATTTTCAAAATTCACACCCAAAAAAGAAATATATGAGAAGTTTGAAAAGTTTCTCTCTAAACTAGTTTGGAGAAAAACTTTGTTCTGAGAGCAAAGTGGGAGTGAGGTTATGTGTTCAAGAGCCACTAGGGTGTGTGCATAATTACCAATTAAAAAAAATCTAATAGTTGTATTCCTTATAGTTCTTTCCATCTCTTGATATCCACACTCTTGGGTGGGGACATGCTTAATCAGTTAATCGAGTAAGAATGGTTTTGAGATACTTCATTCTGATCTTTGTACCACAAATTTCCCCTTTTCCTCTATTTTCCAGCACAACGCAAGAGGGATACTTTCAATGGCCAATAGTGGCCCCAATACTAATGGAAGCCAGTTCTTCATAAGTTATGCAAAGCAGCCACATTTGAACGGATTGTACACTATATTTGGCAAGGTGATTCACGGTTTTGAAGTCCTTGATCTCATGGAAAAGGTACATTATTGTGCTTCAGTACAAATTATACCTTTTTGTCGTTTGGTTGGAACTATTCTGAGCTTTTGGCATGTAAGGCTTTGGCAAAAGGCTACTTATGAAATTCCTGAGATTTGATTGGACAAGTAGTTATGAACTCTAATTTGTGTTTAAAGGATAGTGACTTCCTTATCTCATGTTTTACCTCTCTTTTACCAATTCTTATCTCATGTTTCCCAATCTGATTCTATACTGGTGTAGCTTGTAATTAACCTTAGAGGAAATTTTCTGTTCTTGAATTTCCTAATAAAGAAAATCGAATGTACTATTACTATTACTATTACTGATTTGAATTTGGTTTTCTGTAGACTCAAACAGGTCCAGGAGATCGACCGCTGGCAGAGATTAGACTCAATCGCGTGACAATGCATGCTAATCCACTTGCTGGTTAGTATTGTGTTATAACAAGTTTAGAATTTGAACTCATGACCGCAGTGTTACACTTATGATCAGTCGCAGCAATGAACATGAACTGACAAAGAGAATTTTGAGAATTATAAAGTACTCTGATTATGTGGGGCAGCATTTGGATAACTTCGGAAGTGTAATATTTGAAGTTGGCATTTTACTTCAATTGCTATTAGTATTTCCATTTGATATTTTTGTAATTACCTGTTGCTATAGGGTTCGTCAAAGTGCCAATCTTGTTTGTATTTGGGCATAAGGTTTGTGTGCCTGCTTGGAACCCAGTCAAGGAACAATTTTACTGCTATTGAGTTTACCTCATCTATTGCACTATCTGATTATCAGATATGCAGGAATAGGCTGGAATATTGCACAATATTTGTGTGAACTATGATGAGTTTTTTAATCCAACAGAATTTTTTTTTTTAATCCAACAGAAAAAAGACGTAAAAAAGAATTGCAAACAGTGAAATTAAGAAAACCATCTTTAAATTTAGAGCCTTATTTGAAGCCTAGTTTTTTTATTTAATGACAACGGTTGAGTTAAATAAAATCCACTAGTAACCTAGCTAGTTTAATATAAAGTAAACTAATTTTTTTTTTTTTGGATCCGATAAAGTAAACTATCTTAATAATTAATAAAAGTGTAAATACTTGTTGCAGTGAGAAGAGAGCCACTTATAATCACGTTTGCTACGATCCATATTTTATCATATAGTATATGATATGAAACAATACATGTAAGGACTTGAATCTTGAACTTCAACCCACTAAGTACAGTATTTGTAAGAGAATGGATTTGATGAGTGTTGAGGACTATTTTTTTGACTCATGGGGCATTACTTTATTGGCAATTCATGCCAAATCAACATATTATTAATTTTTTGGGTAAATCTATTTAAAACTCAAAGTAAGCTCATATTTCATTCAACTACATAGATTGGGCTCACATGTCCCGCAAGATCCTTACTTCAAGAGGCAGATTCATGGTCCACATCTTCTCTTCATCAATTGGGATCATAATCCCACGACATCATCAACATCAATATATGGATTGAACTTAAGCAATGAATCAAAACTCACGGCCTATATTACCTCTCTTACGCTCATGGCAAACGGCTTCTTCAATAAGAGCCCATATTTACACAAAATGACAACAAAACCCGAGATACCTCATCTCATCTTCGGCTTATGATCCAAACTCATAAGTCTTTTTGGGAAATTTTTTAGAGTCGTGGTTTGGAGGGCTAAGAGGTATGTTCAGTAAAACTCTAGTGGTTTAAAGTTGATAAAAGAGACATGTTGCTTGGTATGTCTTCTCCAACTCTCTGAACTTTGACAAGTCCGTGTGTAGAGGACAACATATGATAAGTATCTCTTATCACATAGTACTTTAGATGATAAAATTCCCTATTACTCTTTTCCTAAAACTTAATCTTCATCATATGACAAATGCTTAATATCCCCGGCTATCTAACTGCTGAGAAGATAATTGTTCATTCAATCCCCAGCAGTTACTATACAAATTTAGAAACTTCATTATATCATTCTACATAAACTACACTACTTCTTTCAGCTAAAATCCAACTCAAATACATGGCTTAATCTGATTGGCTATCTTCTATCTCCAAATATATACAAAATATTCATGATTTCTCTTATACTCAGCTTCTGTCTGCCATAATCAAACCATATATTTCTCTGCCAGCTGCCAGAGCAGAGTATTAAATACTCTTCTTACTCACCAAGATTATGTCACAACACAATGAGACCTTGACTAAATCTCTAAAACTTCTTTGACTATTAACCAATCCTTCTATTATTTACTAGAAATGTGTTGTAATGGAACCTTGCACCAAAAACACAAACAGTCGAAAAGAGAAACATTTCCAGCTAAACCCCAGTAGTGTATTCAGCACTTGACACCTGGCTGGAAGTGATGTCATCAGCCATTTAATGTTGAAATCCCAGCAGCCAGCTGCTATACCCAAAATAGCAAAATACCCTTCAAAGAGATTTTACCATTTTTCAGCCAAATCCATGAAATGACCTCTTCAGCAGTCTAAAATCACCCATCTGACTTCATTGGCTTCTGCCCAAAGGAAACAGCTGTCTTATGACAGCTGTCTCATGATAGTTGTCACAGCTTTTCTTGACAGCTGTGACAGCTTTTTCATGATAGTTGTCATAGCTTTTCTTGACAGATGGGATAGTCTTTTCAGAACAGCTGTGACAGCTGACTCAACAGCCTGAGCATTATTGATTTTTCTTCATTTGGCTAAAACCAAAACTAACTAAGGAAACTACCTTTCTCTTACTAAAATACATTCATTTTCTGTTGCTCTTTTCCCAACAGCTCTTATCCAAAATAGCAAGAATACCTTATAACTAAACATACCATTTTTGGCCAAATCTTAAGATGGATTCTCTGAAAATTCATTGCTATTTGGGACAGATTTTGACTGAAATTATTTGCTAAAATACCCCCTTAAACTCAGCTAAAGGGGACCTTTTCATCAACACCTCAAAGGGACACCAATGGAGGAGAACTCTCTCATAAGCTTTCCTATTCTTTCTCCCTTGAATAATCTTCTAAAACTCTTAATGAAGTGCTGAACTTCTGAGTTTTTAGTTTTCAAATTAGGAACTAAACTCTTCATCTCTTAGCTCATAAATGCCCTTTATAAGCATTCATACAATCCCAGTAGAAAATCCTAACAATTTTGCTAAACACACTACAATACTATTACTCTCATATACTCATCATCTCACTCTCCATATTCTGAAAATACATATATTTTGCTGTCCATATCTCTAAACATCTCTTTCTTCACTTCTCTTACACAATCTTATACACACTTACTACACCATTGCATATAACACACCACAACTCTTCTAAGCTCCACTCTTATACTCTCTTACTCTGAAATTTTATTGTTTTGCTGCCCATAAGCACATCTCTATACTTTTTTCTTACAAGATCTTTCTTCTTGGAAAGCAATCTCTACTACTCCTCCCGCAAAAGATCCCAGCAGTAAATCCCAGCAACATTGTTAAATATACTACAACACTATTATCCCTCTTATACTCATTATCTCACTCTCCATATTCATAAAATACACCTATCTCGCTGCTCATATCTCTAAATATCTAAACACATCTCCATACTCTTCTTTTACAAAATCTTTCATCTTGGAAAGCAATCTCTACAACTTCTCTAGCGGTCATAATCTCACATTTTTACTATCTTTAACCTTCATATCTCTCATACTTCCATATATCATATACTACATCCCACAAAACATCTTATCTTTTACCATCTCCACACTTCTTAAGAGATATCAAACACTCATACATTAAACGCCCTTCACATGGAAGGCATGAACTTCTATTACTAAAACCCTTCTCTTAGAAGACACAAAGATCTCATATCAAAACCCTTCTCTTAGAAGGCATAACTACTTCTTACAAAAGCCCTTCTCTTAGAAGGAACAAATTACATCTTACAAAAGCCCTTCCCACGGAAGGCAACACTATTCATAACTTCACAACAACTAAAAGAGTATTGTCAAAGGGGAAACTTATTTAAGTGCATGATAAGAGGAGCAAGCTTAACCAGTCCCTACACACAACTGGACATACTCTCTCTCCCTCCAGCTGCACCCATTTTTCCCCCTCAATCTTGAAGTTATCACATCAAACTGCCTCTCTACCGCTGGGGTCACTTTGCTGGGATATTATCAACTCACAAAAACTGTACAGCTGGGACTGCAAACCATCAGAGATAAGTGACTCTACTTCCATACCTTTAAATTTATATCATTACATGATTACTTTACATTTAAATACATATTACTTTATCCTAACCACTATTACAACTATTAACTAAGGCTTAAACTCATTTAAATATATGATAAGAAGGGCAAGCTTAACTAGCATCTACCGCTGGCGTTCTGCTAGAATCATATAAGCTCAGTGATGCTATACAGCTGGAGCTATAAACCATACGAAGATAAGTGACATTGCTTCCATATCTTTAAATTTACATCATTGACTCCATGCTTACTTCACCTTTAAATACAAATTACTTTATTTCAACTACTATTATAACTGCTAATCAAAACTATCATATCAAACACATATTACATATTTACTCAACCATTATCGTGATTCTTAGATTTTGGCCTTAATGATTTTGTAGGCTTAAAAATACGCCGGTAGCCGTTGGACCACGTGACTCAATGTTGAGTTCCAGACGCAACTCCCCAAAAAGAACCCGGGCCTAGCAAGGTTATTCTTACAATAGACCACACGTGGTTGAGCAACCGAAAAAGGCTCTCGAACAATGAGAAAACGTATCAGCAAATTAAGTATGAGCTAGAGTTAATAGGACATATGTTAATAAGATTGAAAGCACGAATTGATGGAAATAACGCTCCTCGGTTATGTTTGAGGATGAGATGTTCTTATATTTAACTCAAGTTTATCCAAATACACTGTGTTCTTCCTTATATAGTCCTTCACCCCTTCATCTTAGCCTTCCACCTGTTGATTTGGTAGAAAATCCCTTGGATACTTGTCTCATTAGGACCTCCTGGAAGCTTTGTAAGTAGCTGTGAGCTAAGATGACACTGTTCATGTGTCATTTCTCCGTAAATGCAGTCAATTCATTTGGTGTAGTGCATTTAATGTGGTGGTGACAACCTTCTTCCTAGATATTTCTTCTTTTATTGTTAACTGAACTATGCTACTTTCCTTGAAACTTATCCTTCCATAATGGTTACTTCCCTAAAGCCCTCCCAAGGTGGTCTGGTTCTTCGGAAACCATAGTTGACCTGTTATTCTTTTCCTTTGTCCTCAGCCCCTTAACCTAGGCTGAACAATCCTTTTGACCATCCTCGAGCTTTTGCTCGTCCTCGGGTACGGCCCATAACCCCACATATTGGACTTCCTATCCCCACAATATAGATTATAAATTATATTTTATAAATAGTTAGATGTTTTAAGTGAAATGAAAGATACTCTTAAAAAAAAAAGTGATATCAAAATGCTTTCTCAAAGAAAAAAAAAAAAGTGATATGAAAGATGGGTAGAACACGAAGAGAAGTTAAATAAGATGAAGAGATAGTTGACAAATGAATAAAAATAAAAAATAAAAATCTTTTAGACAAAAAAATTAGAGGCCCACAAACAGAATTGACCACCTGAAGCGGATAAGACCCAATTTGCAGTTTGCTAAAACAGTGACATGGCGACACTATAAGCTGGTACTTTCGCTCATTGTACCCAAACAACCGGAGAAAGCCAAGCAAGCTCAACATAAAATCAAAAAAACCCTGCCCCCTCCGACCTCCTCACCTATCTCACACTCACAAACATGAAAATCAAAAACAAAAACAGGTGATTGATTAGTTTAGGGCTGTTGAAATCCCCGCCAAAAATTTCCCTCACTCACTCACACACACACACACACACAGCCACTGTACTAAAAAGTCAAAATGGGTGCCGTTGTGGACGATAACAATCAATCCACCGCAATTGCTGCTCCAAAGTCAGGCTCACCCTCAGCCTCCGCCTCCGCCTCTCCTCCAAACCCTAACATCAACAACAACAACAAAAACGGCACGTCGTCGTCGTCGTCGTCGAGCCCCAAGGACCACATTCTCTCCGTGGCCTCCAAGATCGCCTCCCAACCCCTCCAGTTCTCTGACCCCGACGTCTGGGCTGTCCTCACCGCTATTTCCACCAATGCCCGTAAACGCCACCAGGTCTCTCTCTAACCCTATTCATTCCAATTTCATTTTTAATTTCGTTAATTACTTCAATTCAATAAGTAAAATATTTTGCAATAATCACAGAGCATAAACATGCTATTGACTGCGGATGAGCATTGCATCGGTCGTTTAGTAGAAGATACGCGTTTCCAGATTGAGTCCAATGCGGTTAGTGCCAATCATTGCAAGATTTATAGAAGGAAGCTCGCCTTAGCCTCCGCTACTGCCGATGATTCCGACTATTCGGTCTTCCTCAAAGATACAAGGTTTTTATTTTTGCGTTAATTTTAATGCTTAATGTGTGTGTGTGTGTGTGTGTTTTGAATGACTAATTAAGTGTTTTTGTGTTTTGGTTGCAGCACAAATGGGACGTATCTCAATTGGGAGAAGCTGAGAAAGAATAGTGCCGAAGCCAAAGTTGGTCACGGAGACATTATCTCATTTGCTGCTCCTCCTCAGCATGGTAATATTCTTATATGTGATTAGTGTTATTGATGTGGTAATTGTATTCTACTTCAACTAAAAGGGTAGTAGGCAGTGTACTAAGTTCTCTCTTCTGCGAGGTTTGGGAGAGGGGGTTTCTTGGTTTATACGCAACCTTACTCAAACCTGCGAGACATACTTGCCGTGGCAATGTGATCTAATTTAAATTATCTTTGTAAACTATAGGATTGGTCTCTGATTCCTGATTCCATAGGTTGCTTGGACAAAGTAAATTTCAGGATTTTGTTAGTACTAGAATTTGTATGCTTATGGTTTGCAAGCGATTGTGTTTGACAATCTAGAGAGCTATTGACCATTTTGTCTTTTTGAATTTATTACAGAACTTGCATTTGCATTCGTGTATCGAGAAGTTCTGGCATCCACACCCGTGACAGATGGTGCAGCTGCAAAAAGAAAAGCAGGTATATTATTGGTGAACAGGGGCAGAACTAGAATTTTAAGAGTGAGGGGGCCAAAGTAATAACAAAAATAAAATTTATCCAATTTAAGAATACTACATGAGAGTTATGTGAAATTTTTTTTTTTTTTGGGGGGGGGGGTGGTGTGGGGGTTCATCCATATATTTATGAAAATTTTAAATAAATATAAGGGTAATTTTTTAATTATTGAAAAGTTTTTTTTTTTTTGGGGGGGGGGGGGGGGCATGGCCCCCACAACACATCGAGTAGTTCGGCCCCTGTTGACGAGGATGAGCTATGCTATATTAATGGTCTTTTCTTGAACGTTTGCTCCACAGGTTCAGAGTGCTAATTACAATTGGTTATATTGGGTTATAAACTTGGATGCTGCATATATGCAGTAATTTCTTGATTGTTGTGAACATTAGAAAATATTGAAAGATAACCTAGTTTTCATGATCATGGAACTACACAGCCCATCTAGTGCTATAAGTCTACATCAGGCATTCGCCCAGGTCATGATATGAGTTCCACAGACATTTTAATGCATTTGAAATTCATTCCTAGATCAAATGGAACTTGGTAGACCATATAGATAGATTAGATGCTGATGGCAAAGATAGACTTCTGCATAATGAGACATTTGAAGAACGATTTCAAAAGCATGGCATTGGAAAGGCCAAGTTGGAGATTAGGGCCTCAATGCTTATCCACCAAAGAGAAGAGAGAAGGAACTAGGCAAATGCATAAGTGACATGAATCCAAATACGATTCCTTGATAAGTGAGAATGATAAATTTTAGAGGTGATGAGTGGCTTTTATTAATAAATAATAAGTATTGGATTGTTGTTGCATTGCTGTTGTAGATACTCCCTTAACACTATTTTTATTTTATTTTAAAAAAAGTTGTAGATGCTTCATTAACATCACTGTATCAAGACGACTAAGTTCCAGTTCCAGTATCAGTATCAGTATCAGTAGGTTGAATGGTCAGAAATGACCATGGCTTAGGTGGAAAATTTGTAAGTTTGGTTCTATTGTATGCTCATTTTCCCATTAGATCAAGCAAGCCTTCTGTATGCTGTTGCCTGTTTGTGTTTACTTTGAGTTGATGGCTTGAAATTTGGACATTTTAGAGAATTTGATATATTGAATG
Organism: Quercus ilex subsp. ballota; assembly: GCA_032727855.1. Taxonomy (NCBI): domain Eukaryota; kingdom Viridiplantae; phylum Streptophyta; class Magnoliopsida; order Fagales; family Fagaceae; genus Quercus; species Quercus ilex. The sequence continues at coordinate 56,319,654 of CM064915.1, forward strand.
ATACTTACAGGATTTGTTCGTTTATTTCTTTTTGTTTCTGTGCAGAGGATTTTGTTTCTGAAAACAAGAGATTTAAAGGTATTGGCATTGGTGCTCCTGAGGGTCCAATCTCTCTTGATGATTTTCGAAGCCTCCAGCGTTCAAACAAGGTATCTTTATTTGGGTTGCTGTTGTGATTGACTATGGAAATAACTTCAGTTATGGAGTCAGATAAAAAGTCTTTGTTACATAATTTATTCACATCAAATATTCCATTGAGCAGGAACTGAGGAAGCAGTTGGAAAATCAGGGCCTTACAATTGATATATTGCGCAATGAGAATCGTGCTTCTGTTCAGCATCATGAAAATGTAAGTGGTGCTGGTGGATCGAGACTCTCTCTCTTATGTGTGTGCTAGGATGTGTTCAGTTGTCACAAGTGAGTGAGTGCATGGGCTTGTGCTCATGCTAATTTCTTCCAGTAAAAGCTTGTGTTTTTTTCTTATGGCATGAATCATAGGAGATGATTGTTTATCAAATAATCCTTAGTTTAGGACGAGCCTTGAGCTCAATTGACACCTCTGCCAACCTTGACCTCTTTTTTTCCCATGTCTAACTTGACTCTAAAAATACTCAGCACATAATGTCATTTGATTATGAAGGAAATGAAAGAACTCAAGGATTCTGTTACAAAATCATACGTGGATCAACTCAATGGATTGAATCAATTGTTGGAGGTCAAACAGATAGAGCTGGATTCAGTCAATAAAATATCTTCTGAACAAAAACATTCTATAGAAGACCTTAACCGAAGGCTTAGTACTTCTATACAGTCATATACAGAAGCAAATGCAATAATGGAGAGGTAAGACACATTTTGTGGTCACTTTTTTGCTATTATGAGCTCTTCCTTTAAATATTGAGTTCCTTTAAATTAGATATGATGTTTCCATGGTAACATTATAAAGCTACTTTCCCTAGCTAAAGTAATCTAACCAAATAGAAGTGAAGTCCAAAGGTACCAAGCTAACTAACTCACTCCACTCTTTTAGCCTTCCCAGGCCTAAAAGACAGGTCTTAAGGTTTTTAAAGTCCCCTCAATTCTCTCTCTCTCTTCCCCCAACCAACCCCCCCCCCCCCCCCCCCCCCCCCCCCCAAAAAAAAGGGTATCAATTGCCAATAAGTGTCAAACGGTGATTCCTCCTGTTGTAAGGCTAAGGTAGAAGGTGGGGGTTGAGTATTAACTTACTAACTTAACAATCAAACAATAAAATATGTATATTTTATTGTTTGATTTCTCACTATAAAAAAAGGCACCTAATTTATGAAGTTACTTGAGCTTGTTTCGAGTCTTTGAAGAATGGTGTTTTCATAACCAGACTGGCCTGGCTGGTTCAACCACAAACTAGAGGTCGGGCCGGTTTTTTAAACCGGTTCAGATGAATATGTTGTTTTGGAATTTTTTTTTTAAGTTGCAGGTGTGGGGACTCAAACCCAGCAATCTCATGCTCTAAATGTTTTCTGACACGCTAACCATTAAGGCAAATTAGCTAGTTGTGTCTTTCTTTCACAAACTATTATATTTGTTTTATGTAATTGATTTTTTTTTTTTAAATTTGTCACGGTTTGACCTTAGTTGAACTTTAGTCCAACCTTAAAAACCTTGAACCTCTCCCTTTTTCAGTTCTTTGAACGGTCTGGGTTTCAAAACCATGTTTTTGACCATTCTCTTTGGTTAAAAGTAAAATGGTCGGAAAATTCTAAGGAAAAAACATCTGAATAGCCTGATTACTTGCTTGTAGTCAAAAGGCATCTGTAGCCGAGCTCAAGACACAATTAATTGAAGAGCGTGACCAGAGAAGAGGAGAACGAGAAAAGGCTACAGCAGACTTAAAAGCAGCAGTGCAGAGAGCACAGTCAGACGCGCAAGAGGAATTAAAACAATTATCTGATGCAGGCCTAAGACGAGAAAGAGAGCAGCAAGAAGTAATTAATAAACTTCAGGTCTGAATGCTTTTTAGTAGTAATTAAGAAGCTGGATGTTCCATATGTATATTGTGTTTTAAAAGAATAGCAGAATTATATATCCACATTTGTGTTCTCAGGAATCAGAGAGAGAAAGGTGTTTGCTAGTGGAAACGTTGAGGTCCAAACTGGTATAGTTGTAGTTTTTTTGTTTTTTTAGTTAATGCACTTTTTTTTATTGGTAATTACAACACACCGTTGGGTCTTGTATCCATGAACTCGCACTTGAACTTGCTTTTACAAGAGAAGGAGATGCCATTTGAGCTAAAGCTTATTGTCATTAATGCACATTTCATGTAGTTTATCTCAACCTTTAGAGGTTTATTTCTTTGTTGCCTTGACTGCTGCAGGAAGACACTAGGCAAAAGTTGGTTATCTCTGACAATAACGTTCGCCAGTTGGAAACCAAAGTTTGTGAAGAGCAGCTAGCCTCTGCAAATGGAAGAAAAGTAGTAATTTTTGTTAAAATTAAATACTATATTTAGTGGGTGCCTTACCTTTTTTTGGGTTATTTTCATCTAAAAAAGATGTTGAAGCTAATGCTCTTTGTGCTTGTTTGGATGTTGAAGCAGAGAGTGGAAACACTTGAACATGAAATGAAAAGATTGAGGAAAGAGCTAGAGATTGAAAAGGTAGAAACGGAAGCTTCTTTTTGTTCATTAAAATATTCTATTGGTTCAATATGAATCCTTGTTACCCGCATTGTCATATATACAGCTCTTTGACCCTCAGTGTTAGGGTGTATCTTTGACTTTTTCACTGTCCCATCCTAAATCCTTGCACATGAGATATCCATGTTTTTTAATTATGTCATCGACTAAGTGTTAATATTGATGACATGAATTTTGCTGACTGTGGATTACATATAAGGGGAAGTCATACAGATGCCAGGTTTAATGCCTTTTGTGGCTTATTGCGTGTGATGGTATAGGGTGAGAGTTGATTTCTCAAACCCCTACGTTATAAAAAAAAGAGGAGAGTTAACTTCTCAAATATGAAGTGCTTCAATCTTTCTATGAAAAATAATATGGCATGTGTGTGTATAGATGCTGGATTTTTAAGGCTCTTGCAGTTTACTTTCTTTCTTTCTAATCCACTCCAGTGAGATGTTTGAATATTAGATTTGAAGGATTTAGCATTGTGTTGAATTCTTCAAATATGATTTTGGTTGCAAGCTGAGCATAAGTTTCTTTTTAGGCATCTTAGTGAAACTATTCTAATTTTATGCTGAGTTTTTTCTTGCTGTTGGTAGCAGTCAGCTCGAGAAGAAGCATGGGCTAAGGTTTCTGCCCTTGAACTAGAGATAAATGCCACACTGCGGGATCTTGATTTTGAGAGACAAAGGTTAAAAGGTGCCAGAGAACGGATAATGCTTCGGTAAGAGATCTGAAGCTGTAGATACTCTGTGATTATCAGCTATTGGAAAGCATTTTGTTCCATGTGCATGACACAAGTTTTATTAAATCTTGCTGATAATATGAAATTTTCCCCATAAGTTATGTGGTATTTCTCAAGCTTGTACTTCTAATTTCCATAAACTAATTTGTTAAATATCTTATTTCATTATTGCTTTCATTCCTTCATTTTTCTTTCCCCTGGTTGAATTGGCCAGCGTGGTGAAAGGAATAGTCTTGAATCTTACCTTCCTACAATACCATTGCCTAATGATGAAGGGCCATTGCATGGATTTTATGAACTGATTCTGACAGACATTGTTGGTGTCATTAACTTGCTCTAAATCAAAACAAGTGCCAATATTTCTTAGCACCTTTAAATTAGAACATTTGTGGCAGTTCCTTTGTGTAATAGAGAAACCAAAAGACGTCTGATTTGGGGTATACAGTTTAAATTTCAATCTGATTTGTTTTTGGAGCAGTGGAAAATCGGAAACATCTCAAGATGAAATATTGATTTGCAAAGGCCTTGGAAAATTTTAAAATTTATTACAAGTTCTAACCAAAACTTTAGCCTGTAATATATCCATATGAACTTGTTCTTTACTGCTCTGGCATTCATCTTGTGTTTGGCTCACCCTTTGACAATATTTGCTTGTCTCTGAAGCCTATTTTGGTATAGCTTGAGATGTATATTGGTAGATAGGCACTGGTTTTTGTTAATTCCTTTGTCAAAAGAGATGCAAAATGTTGCTTTTTAATTCAAAGTAACATTGTGAGAAACATGGAGGAAGCTGGTAACTGTGAATGTATTGATCCAGCTGGTATCTGAGGAGGTTTTTTTTTTTTTTTTTTTTTTAAATGATTTTGTGTTAGAATTTAACACTCCTATTTATATCATTTCTGGATGTGTGAGTCTCAGCAAGTTCCTGGCTCAGAACTTGCTTCTAGTCTACCTAAATTCTGGTCATGTGCTTTCTGTGCATGCTGGATATCAAATAATATCCTTGGGTTATGTATCTGTGACTTAAGTTAGAAATAGAATATTAAGAAAAGGGAAAACATCTCTTCAGCTTTATTTATGGGCTTTGTAATTCTTTAGGCTACTTCATGCTCATTTTCACTAAGTAGTCTCTATCCAAAAAAAAAAATTTATGGGCTTCGTACCATATGATATCCAAGGACCTCAACGGCTGACATTTTCATCTTTAATGAGAGAGAGAGAGAGAGAGAGAGGGGGGGGGGGGAGGGAGGGAGGTATATTTAAGTTTAGAAAGATAATATCAATAATGTCTGCATGGACTTCTTAAACTCTAGTATGATCCTTGTTGCTATTCATTGCAAACAACATCATTTGTTTTATTTTAAGCTTGAGTTGTGTGCTGGTACTTGACTTAAAAATTTATGTGAATTATATAATCCTGTGCTGGTCAGTAGCTCACTTTAAAACTGTCATTCTGCTTCATTGTCTTCTTTGCCAGTTGTTCTTTCTTTTCTTCTCCAATGTGAAGCTAATGTTTGGTAAGAATGAAATTACTTGTTTACTGTCTTTTTTGGGCTTACGTTGAATTTCCCATAGTAATAATTGTCTCTATGCATGCATGTGTTTTTGGGATCTACACCTTCCTAATGTTCTGCCAAGTCTGTTATTTTCTGATTCCAATTTTAGATCATTTTGTACTTATGTCACAGATTAAGCATGTATATTGCTACTGCCAGCTTTTCATTTGATATAAATACATGGATAATGATAGATAAATAGAGAGAGAGTTTCTTAATCTACAATTGCATAAATTTAACATTTTGGAGCTAGGTAGCCTTTATACATTTTCATCTAGGGATGGTTTTTTTTTCTTTCCAAATTTTGTCTTTCAATATGCTTGAATTTGCAGTAGCCTAAATAGTGGTGATTTGATTGGTTTTGGACATATGGTCCATGCAGGGAAACACAACTTCGAGCATTTTATTCCACTACTGAGGAAATTTCAGCACTGTTTGCTAAGCAGCAGGAACAACTGAAGGCAATGCAGAAGACTTTGGAAGATGAGGAGAATTATGAGAACACGTCAATTGACATTGATCTCAATGTACAGTACGGGGTCATAAATGAAACCTTAGGCAGAGAGAAAGATGCAACGGGTTACTGTGGTAATAGCACTGCTAAAGCTGGCCCAGCTGCTTCAGCACAGGGTATTGACAGAAATCAAGTTGAAGTTTCTAGTGATGAAGCCAGCGTTACTGAGAAGCATGACTGTGATTTCAGAAGCCAAGAAGAATGTCAAAATACCCAAGAGGCAGATTTTACTAGTGCAGACCATGGCATCAAGGCCGCCTTTGGTTCTGAAATTGATGGAGTTGGCACAGCACCTGTTTTGGAGGGAGATGCCATAGGCACTGAGCGAGTTCTTGAAACTGAAAGCCCAGGATTTGATGGTGAACGAAATATTGATTTGAATAAGTCCAGTACTTTAGCTGAGGATACAATGCAGATTGATGATGAAAGCCATGTGCAAGAAACTGATGAGCATGGTCAAACACTTTGTCCAGAAGCTAGGCACGACTCTCAATCAAATAATCCCCTTGAAAATTTAAAATCTATGGAAGATACAGAAGCTGGAGGCACAATTAGAACAACAGACCTTTTAGCTTCTGAAGTTGCAGGTAGCTGGGCTTGTAGCACAGCTCCTTCTGTCCATGGAGAGAATGAATCTCCAAGAAGTAGAGACAATGATGAAGAAGGTGATGTAGCTATACATGATTCCAACATGCAGGTGGCTGAGAGTCAAAGTACCCCCTCTCCTGTGGCTATGGCCACCAGAAGGATTGAATATTCAAGAAGCAGAGACAATGATAAGGAAGGTGCTATGGCTCTACACGATTCCAATGTTCCGGTGGCTGAGAGTCAAATTACCCCCTCTTCTGAGGCCGTTGCCAAAAGATGGAATCATGAACGTCAAGCACTTGGTGAAATGATTGGAATTGTTGCTCCTGACTTAAAGGAGCAGTTCAATGGTGCTATAGATGATGATTGTGATCAAGGGAGAGAAAAGCGGGGTTCTACTTCCGACTCAGATACTGAGAGTTGCACTGACAATGACGATGATAATGGAGTTGATAAAGGTGGATCAGTGTCAGATACTGAGGGTAGTGATCAAGCTGATATTGATCACAAACTGGATGATGCAATGGATGAGGATGATGAAGCTACCCAAGACGATTCTCTTGGATAGCTTTTTTGAGAGGTGCACATGTTTTCTTCATTTTTCTTTTCTGATGTAAATACCAATGATCCAAGTTATAACCCTCTTATTTATCTTTCCCCTTTCTGTTAGAAATTTGCTTTTATGTATTTAAGTCCCTAATTATAATGTACATGCTGTATATGGCTTTTCCTGCCTTTTCTTTGAATGACATTCTGTTAGCAACTTTTGATTCTGTGCAATGCAAAGCAGCAAATGAGGATGTGTGTGATTGTGATGGAAAAGGATCCTCTTCTTATCAAGTTTAATGCAAATGGAGATGGTTCATTTCAAGGTGAAGATTTACCTTCTCATATATCTAGTAGTGTATATGAATGGTATTCGTACCACATTACTTGAAATTTTATTTCTCCAAATAAGGAAAGATAACCAACCAAATGGAGGAATAGAAAGCAGAGGGTCATATGGACAATGAAAGAACTACTGGTAACTAAAAATTGCAGGAACGTAAGAATGCTTCATTAATTTCTCCCATTTCACATTATATTTTTTTTTAACTTGTCTCCGTTTTATGATTTTGAATGATTTTCTTTGCTCAGTCAAAAGGGAGTTACAGTTGGGAATCAGTCCTTGTCCCCTACTACAATTTGCGTTGATGATTCAATGCAAGTATCTGTAACCACTGGTAACGGCAAAGTAACTCTCAAGGAACAGAAGAGATTTCAAGGGACGAGGTGAAAGGCAAAGTAACTCTCAAGGAACGTAAGAGATAAGAGAGAAGCGGTTGAAGCCTCTTTTAATGATGACGCATAATCTATAGTTTTTGTCTCCGTTATTTGCACAGTCCCTTTTAAATTTTTGAATCCCCTCATGGTATCTATTTGTCCACAAGATTTTCCCTTTTTATTCTGAAGAAGTTAACTACTATGGAGACATGTAACACAATTCCATTTTTCTCCTTACAACGATGAAAGTCAAATCTTGAATGGCTTTCCCCCCCCCCCCTTAAAGTTAGGAAAATTGCATTTAAACTTTACATTTTAAGGGTGTAATAAATCTTGTAGTTCTGAAAATGACAACTTAAATTTTAGGCTTTGTTTGAGAGTTTATAAGAGAATGAAATTGAATGATTATAAAAGAATGGAATGTATTTAAGTAAAGTAAATGAATTGAATGAAATTAAGTAACTTTATTTAGATGTTTTAAAGCAAATGAATGGAAATGAATGGAAGTAGCCTTGTTTGGAAGTAACATAGAGGAAAATAAACGAAATTATTTTGTAACAATATTACTATTAGACCCATATTTTAAAATAAATGACTAAATATATATGGGTATTTTGGGAGTTTTAGTAAAAAATTCATTAAATATAATTCTATTCCCTCCAATTTCTCCTGATTTTGAGAGGAATAAAAATTTGAGATTTTGAGAGAATAGAAAGGAATGAGTATTCTCCCTTATTCATTCCATTCCCTCCCACTTAAACTCTCAAATAAAAAAATGAATTTTTCATTCTCTAAATTAAAACTCTCAAATAAGGGAATGAAAAAATATTTTAATATTATTTTTTGGGCTAATTACAACTGTAAGGACTCAGTTTAGTTCCTTGCCCAAGGGAGAGATGGGTTTAGGCCAAAAGAGTCGAATACAATGAATTTGTAGAGAGTGGGTTGGAAAACTGAGTTTTAAAAAGTTAGACAACAAGTAAAGTGGATCAAGGTGACAAGAAAATAAAGATAGATTGGCTTAATCTAAAAAAAATTGTCCTTGGTACAATCCGAGAAGATCAGTTTTTATATATTTATCTCAAGTTTGATTACAAATTCAATTCTTGATTGTTACAGTGTTTTTCTCTTAATTTCTCGATCTCCTTCCCTTAGGGTATTCTTTCTATTTTATACTATCATTCTCCTTCATCTATACTCTTCACGTGTAGACTAAATTGCTGGTCTTGATCTTTTTCCCATCACACCTTCTTGAAGTCTTTGAGGAGTAGCTATAAGGCTGAAAGATACTGTTCAAGTATCACTTCTTTATTAATGCGGCTAGAGAATTAGTTGTAGAGCATTTAATGCGGTGGTAGCAACTTTTCCTTTAGACATTTCATGGCCTCCCTCTGTTCTATTCTTTCTTGATACTTATCCTTATCAGTGGAATCGTCTGGAATGTTGCTCTTGATGTCAAACTGCAACTTCTGACCTCGGCTTTACCCAGTCGAGGAAGCATTCCTCCTTGAACCGCCTTCTTGGATGATCATGATTAGACTTCACCTCTTTACTTACCAACACGGATTCTTAGGAAGGTGATTACCCGTCCTCGAACTACTTAATGTCCTCGGATTGGGACTCTGGCCCAATATATACATAGAGATGTACTCCTGAGCCTATCACCCCTACAACAACTTACTTACCTGTGGTTTGACCAAAATTTAAGTTGCCTACCTGTGATTTGAAATTTGGTATTTTACCCACCTGCGGTTAGTTCAGTTAGGATTCTGTAACATACTTCTGTTAAAAATTGGGCTAAATATATAATTTTGCTCCCATTTTATGTCTCTCTCTTCCAAAACACAAAAAAACATAAAAGAACAAAGGAAAACAAGATCAAAAAGTGAGGGTTTAGTGAAAATTAAAAACAAGAGCTACCTTCTGAATTCTATAAGACCTGAATGGAATTGTACCCACTCGTTTAGAAAAAACTGTACAATGCATTTTGCAGAAATCTATATTCTGTACTATTGAGTCTATGACTAAAACAAAAAGAAAAGAAAAGGAAAAGAGAGTGAGAAAAAAAGAGGTGCCTCAAATCATTGAACACGACATTATGGAAAAGAACAAAAACTCCGAAATCGAAACACATATGGGTAAAGTAGAGATTGAAAGGCAGCTTTCTTCAAGAGCTTCATGTGGACTGTGGGGTATCAATTCTATCCCAACACATTTCCGTAATTTTGGAATGTGGTTAAAAATTCAGGTGCTCAGATTTGGGCCTTCCAAACGAGCATAATGTGTTTGGATCTTTATAGGCTCCATTATTATACTATGGTGTCTATGCATTTAAAGTCCGCTAAGAAGCAAAGGGAAATATTAAAAATGAGACTAATGTCTGTTTTTAATTTTTACTAAACCCTCACTCTTTGAACTTGTTTTACCTTATTCTTTTATGTTTTAAGAGGAGAGAGACATAAAATAGGAGCAAAATTACATATATAGCCAATTTTTAACAGAAGTGGGTTATGAAATCTTAACTGGGCTAACCTCAGGTGGGTAAAGTATCAAATTTCAAACCACAGGTAAGCAACTTAAATTTCGGCCAAACCATAGGTGGGTAAGTTGAAATTAACCCTTATTTTTTTCATTGATTTTCATTTTATTCCTTTCCCTCCTCCCGATCCAGGCTGAAGGTTTATTTCTCAAAAATAAAAGGTTTCAAATTAAAGCAGAAATGCCAAAGGTGGAATCAAAGGTCCATAAAAGGCAAAGGCTCATTCAAAGAGCCCAATTAAAGCCAAAGGCCCAAATCAAATGTCCAAATAACTTAACTTATAATCTGAATAGCCACCAAAAAAAAAAAAAAAAAAAAAACCCCAATATAGAAGTGTTTGCCACGTTCACACGGACCTCAAAATGGATAGCAACAATACCCACTTGGTTGTTTTCCCATCTTGGACATGTTACTTGAGAGGATTCGATCCATTCGAGCCATCAACTAGGTATGAGAAGAAAGCAAAAAGTGTCTTAATTTTTGCACAGCCCACATCAAGCAACACAAGTCTTCTCTAATGATGAATATTTCTCATATCAAGCAACACAAGTCTTCTCTAATGATGAATATTTCTCTCAGAAGTAGTTGTTTAGCTGTTTTAAAATAAATAAAAAGTTTAAAACTAAAATTTCAATATGCTATAGAATTATTATATTCAAAAAAATATTTTTTTTTATTCAAAGTCGTATCACATTTAATATAAAATTAATAAAACTTTCAATTATTACAATGTGGGGTAAATACTTGTACCAAATAGACACAAATTTTTGCACGCTGATGCAAATGCTCTTAGGGGCTATTAAATTATCAATGCTATTAAAAAAAGCATAGTCATTGTTGGGTTCATCAATGAGATGAAGAAAGAAAGTGAGAAGTGTGGGGAATGAAATTGGCAATGACAATAAAATTAGCAAAGAGATTAGGAGCTATTTGGTAGCAAATTTCAAGTATTGTTATTCAAAATAATATGAAAAATGTGGTTTAAAGAGTGTTGTGAAAACATATATTTAAAAATTAAAGTATTCATAATGTAAAAAATGATTTTGGTACCATGTTTCAACTTTCAAATAACATATTTTAAAATGTGAAAATACATGGATGTTGCAACTTGGCAGTAGGTGCTTAGATTTATTTCCTTAAAAGATTGATATTACATTTTATTTTGAACATAAAACAAGAAAATTACAGTACTTTAATTTCAAGGTTCAATCTAAGAAATTGTACCGAGATTTGCACTTAGTTCTCTTTGTGGGAAAATTGGACAGTGTCACTGAGCCACAAGACTATTAGCTTGAGACATGTAATTAATGTTTATGAATAGTTGCTGGTGATTTGTAGGAATGTTTATTATGATACACCAGATGTTTTGATCCTTAGCGATGGATCGTAGTATGCAGTGCATGTTACTGCTGTGATGTCCATGAAGATGTCCCTAAAGACTCAGAAAGATGCTTTTGTGACTTCCCTATCAAACTTTACCTCCTATAATTGTGATGTTAAAATAAAATATTGTATTTTTAATTTCCTCCAATACTCCATTTCTAATTGTGTTGCTCCAAAAAATTTACAAAACATTTTTTAAAAAAAATTAAAGAAACCTAAATTTTGTCAATTTTTTGTCCAAAAAAAAAACTATATATATAAAATGTTTGCTTGTAGATTTTTTTTAAAATGCTAATATATGCCAAGAGTCTTGTATCTCAACTATTAATAAAAAAAAAGCTAGTTTATATTCTTTAAGTAAGAGCTTAAAAGCATTAATATGTAAGAATCATATTTCCATATCCATGGCCAACTAAATAGTAATCATTCATGTATAATGATGCGAACCTCAATCGATACGCTTTGAGACCCAACAAATAATATTGAAATATTTGTCCAAGAAAGCTAAAATTCATATTTTGATTGAACCCCCAACCTAACGCTTGTAAATGAAACGCAAACTAGAGGTATAAGTAACAGACCTTGACCCAATGATTATAACTGAATTACGAACCGAAGGTATAAATTTTGAACGCCACAAGGAAGACCCTGATAAGTTCAGGGTTCTTGAAAAACCAAAAGAAGAAGCCAAACCTCACGTTTTTTTTTTTTTTTTTAATTATTATTCAATAATCACTCTATTACAATGAATGCATGTTATTTATATGACATGACTAAAAATAGGAAATTATAAAAAAAAAAAAAAAAACCGTTCTAAAGAATAGAAGCCTAAAATTAAGGTGGATTTGGTCTGAAATTAGCAACTCCATAATAGGAAAATATCTATTAATTGGTATGGAGCTGGAAAATCAATCAGTCATTAATCCACACCATAAATCACGCCCAATTATGCCAAATCAGCCCTCATTAGCTTGGATTAAATTTATTACACCTTCATCTTCCTTTGGGCCAAGTTTGATATGTCCTATGTTAGAATCAGCTCAAATCTCTTGAATCAGCCCATTAAGTGCTCCTTTGATCTTCTTTGATCTTGCTCTTGTAATAGGCCCAACTGGAACAAATAATGGATCGTTTAATGCTTGTTGATTCTCATCATATAAAATGCTATAATAATACTTCATACATAATATATGTCATATTGATATTATAGATGATAGTTATAGTTAGCAAAATCATCATTGAGCATAATTTGAGTGAAATTATGCTCTTTTGCCCCATCATTCCTTAAAAATTAATACAGTTTTTGAGTGAAATTTATGGTATGTCCTTGTGTTAGAATCTTGTCTCCCTTAAAAATTTAAATAAATAAATAACTTTATTCTTTCAGTTTTATGTGTGTGTTTGTTTCTTCAAAAAATACATTTTTTTTTCCTTTTTAAAAGTCTATTGGATTGTTTTTGGGCCAACCTTATATAAAAAATTAACATCTAGTCAGCATAGTTCTCGTGCAATTTGGATCATTTGAGATAAGGTGGAATCATACCATCTTACGATCTATTATAGCTATGGTGCATTGACTATGAAATATAAAGATAAGAATTAGAAAGAGATAACAAATAAAAGCAAGTTGACATCAGTTATAATCCACCCATCACAAGTTCTAACACTCCAACATTATACAAGTTCTTATCAAATCACATTTGGTTTAGGGGTGTCAATGTTCGACCCAACCTGCGAACACGACACGAACCCGACACGTGTTTTTTCGGGTTAGGGTTGGGCCTTAATGGGTTTGGGTCATAAATGGATCGACTCGAAAGTGACACGATAAAAAACGTGTCATAAGTAGGTCAACCCGCGTAACCCGCAATACACATGTTTAACACGCCAATTTATTTGTGTCAACCCGAAATGACCCACTTAACACAATCCATTTAACTCGTATAACAAATAAATATTTATTTTATTTTAGATTTGTCAAATAACTTTTATATCCAACATATATTTTAAATTTAAAAAGAAAAGTGAGTAATTACAAAAATTTACAAGGGATATAATTGAAAATTGAAACTTTACAGACCTTAGAACTAATAATACTTTTTTCTCTTTTTTTTTTGGCATAGAACTTGCACAAATGAAATTGGATGAGCTTGTGGAAGATGTTATAAATTTGGACATCAACAAAGAATCTATGGATGATAATCGTGGTCATAGTTAGGATTAGTCTACTGTTTGCTCAAATTATTTCAATATTGATACTTAGCATTTGGCGAGTTCTAAGGATATTATATTTTTGTTAAACTATGTTATTTTATTTTTGTTAAATTTTGTTATTCTGAATTTCGGTCGAAGTGTATGCACTTCTTTTGGAGTGTAAAAAACTTATTTCTAGATGAATGTTATATTTTTGTTGAACTATATTATTTTGAATGTGGGCTGAAGACTTAAAGTGTATGTACTGCTTTTTGAGATGTAAAAAAAATTATTTCTAGATGGATGTTATATTTAATATTATGTAGGTTGAATGGGTTGTGTTACATTCATGTCAACTTAACACGACTCGTTTATTAAGAGTGTCAAATGGGTTGGATCAGGTCAACCCGCCTTATTAACAGGTCGGATTAGGGTTGAAGGATTATGACACGATTATTAAATGGGTCGGGTTAGGGTTGAGCCATTTAGTCGAATACCTTTACCTCAACAGGACATGAACCCGACACTTTAACCCGAATTGACACCCATAATTTGGTTTTATTTAAATAAACTTGCATTAATTAACTTTACGTTTGGTCTTCTCTGCATATTCTTTGACTTGATATTTCATTTGTTGTTCTCTACTTGTGTTACGTTTTCTGTTATTGATTTGATGAGTTGAATACTATAATATAAATTCAACAATATCAGTATCAGATAAGTCTTCTCAGCATGTCACTTTATACTTGAAGTCTTAGTGTAATTAATGTGCTCTGTTGATTTCTTGTGCTCCCCCCCTGTACGTGTCCAGTATTTTTGACATGTTTCCATTGATCTCTTCGGTTTCTTTTTTCTTTTTCTTTTTTTTAGTGGAGGATGTGTTTCTAAATCTCAAATCCATTTTCCTATCTTTCTTCAAGCTCATTGATGGCCACAACACCCAAACATGCACCGAACACAACTGAAGGCTCAAAAAGGACCAAATTGTTTATTCCAATTAAATTTTTTAGGATATTATTACTAAGAGAATTTCAATAGAATAGTGGAAAGAAATTCCCAGTGTAACACTGAATGGAATCAAAAGTCAAATGCCTGCTGATAAGAGCAAGTTTTATCTCTAAAGTTCTATACAACATTGCCTCAAAAGTCAGAACCAGACACTTTGTCAAACCAAGTGGATTGGAAATTGTTTGGCCTATTGAGTATTGAGTACTTTGACATAGAGGTTATATCATATCTATCTTAACTCTTAAGATAGAAGGAAAATATTTTTCAAGAAGCTAGCAATAATAAGTCGGATAAGTTTCAAAATAGATGTTATTTTTAATTACTCATTTGGATAACTTTCTAATTTGAAAGGTTCCTCGCATAATTTCATTTGGCTCTAGTGACTTTTGATTTGTTAATTCTCATTCACCCACATAGGTTCACGGCACCTTACTTGTAAAAGGGAAAAAAAAAGTTCCCACTAAATATGACTTACTTTCTAGTATGAGTTACTTTTGTGAATATTAATGCAATTTAATAACTTTTATTGGATTTTTTTTTTTTTTTTTACAAATTTACAGTTAGATAGATTACATTGTCCCCTCATAGTCTCATACCATCTACACTTGTAAAATATTAAAATAATATGCGATTAAGAATTATATTATCTATAATATATATATATATATATATATATGGTATTTTAAAATTATGCATAAAATTTATAATATTTTATTTACACAAAATTTGACATGTGTCTCAACATTAAAGCAAATTTTACTAATCAAATAAAAAGTTATTGAATTGTGTAATATTAATAAAAACATCACATGTAACTTTGATCCTAATTCTTTGACTATAACTGCTCTTATCTTTTTGTGGGAAAATTAAAGAATATTTCGGGTGAATAATACATACTCCATGTCTCCGTCATTTCACATGAATATATATATATATATATATTTTTTTTTTTTGAGAAACCGGCCTGGAAGGAGTAATATTTATATAATATTTTTACAATTACTCCATTTTGTAAAGAACAGGACGAGTTATATACTTATATCACTTAAATTAGTGCAAAAAAAAAAAAAAAAAAGCAATAGAAGGCTGTAGCCAACTTCTACACTACTCGCGAAACCTAGAGTCAAGCTCCACTAACAGTTTCTGGAATTCCCAGCAAAGAATCTTGAATCCACAAGATAAAGAAAAATTCTGAAATTTTATGAATTTATCAAACTAGAGTGAAGGCCAAGAGATCTTACAAGTAATCTCTAGACTTAGCTAAATAAGGAGGAAAATAACAAATAATCATTAACCAAAAGGATAAACAGAGAAATAACAAGATCATGAAAACCAAGCAAATCCTACCTAATCTAATCTAATTAATAAAAAGGCAAAACCCCTTATTTCATTCTCCGAAGCACAAATTTTCCAAAGGCAAGAAAGTGACTTATATGAAAGAGAATATATTTTTAGGGGGTGTTTGTCAAATCATAAAACTGGTCTAAATTTAATACAAGCTGAACTATAATAATAATAATACAAGCTAAATTTAAAATAATTCCAAACCATTTTTCAATTGATTTCATTTATGGGTCTTATTATCAAATGCCTTAAGGGCAATCATTAAGGAAGAAATTTTAATACAATTGATCTACTTTTCCTAGACAATTGAGCCTTTTTTCAGTAAAATAGTCCAACTTTTTATAAACATTTGATAGTTTCCAATTTAGTTGGGATGCATTTTTTTATCCTTAATAATTGCCCTAAGAATATTCGTTTTAAATATATAAAAAAAATACTAAATCTAAGTATAAGTTCTTTCATTCTTTGCACCAAAATTTTTACTAAATTGAAAACAATTATAATTGGTTATATGTATTTTGTTATGACGTAGAACCTTGTCAAGGTAGGACCCTTAAATGGATTCTTTGACATACCAAACACCATATTAAAGTCATATATCCAATCTTTGGTTCCCTTCATAAGTCTTAATTTACATCGATCCCACTTCAAAGTAGCAACAAGAAGTATATGTTCTAAAAGATATGCAAATGGAATATCATACAAATCATGATTCTGATCCAAATGGACAACAGGAAAATCATATATTTCTATTGTGTAGTAGGGTAGCCCTCTCTTAGTACTTTTTTTTGTCCCGATCGTCATTTACCACAACGTACATTCATACAAGCTATGATTGTATACGTAAAAGTCTCATGATGATTATAGAAGAAAAAAATGAAATTGAGGGTGAATAACAATCTCGAGCGCAATCGATTGCAGGAGGGGACAATTAAGCGGCACAGAGAGAGAGAGAGAGCATGGATTTCTATTTTGAATTTGGCGAAAGGATCGATGGTGATGGTGATGTGGACCACATGGTTGAAGGTGGGTGGTGCATGAACAGACATAATTCATAATGCATGTGAAACTACTAACATCCTATGTTCCTCTCTTATTCACTAGCTTTCAACTTTTGTGTAGGGTTTTTTTCTTTCTTCTTCTTCTTCTTATCTTCTTTTGTTATTTATTTTTATTCATTTTAATGTTGACCTCAATTTTATTTTTTGTTTTTTTAACCCTCTTGGGTTCTTCTAATTAAGGAGAAGGAAATGTGTAGATGAGTACTCTAACTCCCACGATAGCTTTAGAACTTAAAAAAACCAACATCCAAATCACTCCTTAACAATGTCGAACAAAACTCACTAGGAGACTTTTTAAAGGGTTTTCGATATTTTAGTATATCATAAACGATGATGTTACTTATTAGGCCTGAGAAAGATGATTTGGACTATTGTTATGCAAATTAATTCTTTTTATTTGCAACCTCCGTCTTCAAAGTAACAAAAATCTTCTCTTTTTAAAGGTGTTCCACTTTATATTCCACAAACTTTAGAATGTCCTATGGTTATTTTTCTTTCATTCTTTTAAACTTTGGTTGTCTTAGAAGGGATAAAAAGAAAAAATGAAAAATGTATGATTAGTGAAGATAAAGTGAGCACCACACACTGAGACAAAATTTTTATTCACTTTCAAAGTGCAATGCCCAATGCTTACATGCATTATCAAGAAGTTCACAAATACCAAGAATCCGCTTGTTTTTCAATATTATAACTATATTTGTATGGGTTTAGTGATAACTTAGCAATAATAACATAATCCAACCTCTCTCTCTCTCCCTAAAAAAATCTTTTTTTTTTATCTATGTATTCTCAAGAAAAATTTATGACTAGTTATGTCTCCTCATAAAAGAGACTACAGAGGAGACAATACCACCAAATTACACAAGATTCTTGCCAACCCACCACTTCTTTATTAATTAATATCCTAATATTGTAAAAAGGCTATTACTATCTATATAAAACACTATTTACCAGAAGAAAAAAAAAATGACTTTCATAAAATGGTCTCTCTCGAATTCATTTTCTTACCAAAATCTTTTCGTGAAAAGTGATTCTTTACTCCCACAATAAAATCCAAAGTCCAAACACAATCTCCCCTATTCTATTGTTGTAATTAATGGTTTAGGGTTTAACCCTTTTGTTATAGTGAGTGGAAATTAGATATTTGCAAATTAATGCACACCCAAATGCACCATATGTACCAAAGCACTAGGCATTAGGTACTAGGCAACCCTAAGCACAGGTGCATTATTTAAGCAATAATTTACAGTTTTCACAATTACTTTTATGACTCAATATTATTAGCACATAATAAAAATGATGTCCATGTTAAATCCAGGTTAAAGCAATGTTACCCTAATCGCTATAGACTATAACTATATATCAATTTCTATGAAAAAAAGTTGTCTCTTATAGGTTGTGTTTGGCATTGGTTGAAAAATGAAGCTTTTTTTTTACTATTAATTATCTTATTTTTGTTACTATTCAGTTTATTTTTGCTACTATTCATAGGTTTCATTACATTTTTTGGTACTATTCATGAGACTCACTGTACGATTTCAGCTAGTTGTTAGCTTTATTTACGGTACTCAGTTTCAGCTAAATACGTTGTTCTCAAACGGACTAAGTCTAATATATTATTTTTACGCAATCCAAGCTTAAACAACCCATGTCTAGGAAGGTATGTACTTAGATGGAAGAGAGGAGCAGTACGCAAAACTAAGCCATATTTTAGCCCCACTTCATTTTATATAAACTGGTAAAAAGAAAATGATGCAATATAAGAATTTGTGAAGAGGGGTGACCCATCTTAATTCTATAAACAGTATCATATATACTCCATATAACTAGAAAATATTTTTTTTTGAAAAAGTTGCAGGTAATCTCAGTGCAATCCAAAAAAATAGGGCAATTATATCACTTTAAATATGGGGGTAGAGTTTCATTTCTTAGTTGACTACCTTCATCTCATCCCCCATATGGCAGTGCATAGCATTTGGTGGTAGTGATCACTAGTAATACAAGAAATGAGTGAGGGCTTGTGGTCCTCGTCCTCATCAAATGGCTCTACCTTCCATGTTCAAAGAGGCATGATGAGGGTTTGAGTCCCCTATTTTAAACCTGCATTCATATATATATTGACGCGCATATATACACATGTAGGCACCAGAAGAGGAAAAAAGAAAAGAAAAGAGGATCTAAATATAAAATGAATAGTTATGAATCATGATCACTTTTTTTTCTTTATTAGGCTATTTCTTGCTGGTATATATCTTCTTTTTTCAAAGAGAGAGAGAGAAAAAAAAATTGTAATTCCATCTGCTAGTCCATATATTTTTATGC
This sequence comes from Quercus ilex subsp. ballota, assembly GCA_032727855.1. NCBI lineage: Eukaryota > Viridiplantae > Streptophyta > Magnoliopsida > Fagales > Fagaceae > Quercus > Quercus ilex. Next base: position 56,338,826 of record CM064915.1, read on the forward strand.
TTAGTTTTATGTTATTGCTCAGCAATGCAAGCATAATCTTGGTTAATCTTGCATCCTCATTAATTTAGCTTCTAATTCCAAGAGATAAGCATTGTGATTAAACCCAAAAAAAAAAAAAAAAAAAGTTGCATATATAATTACTTTTTGGTCCCCAAACCATTGTGGGCTAGCAAGTTAAATTGCCAACCATATATGCAGGGCAACAAGTTAAGGGACCATGTGAAGTGGCTCAGCTGAAGAAGTTGGACAAAATACCACCGCCATCATCATCATTATGATGATAACATCGAGTGGATGAGAGAGATGGAGAGAGAGAGAGAGAGAGAGGAATGGTGGTGATGATGATGATGATGAAGAAGAAGATGAAGCCAAAATGGGGGTTCATTTTCCAAATAAATGAGCATGGCTTTGGTACTCAATTACTTGAAGAAAAGGGACAAAAGAAGGACCTAACTATATTGACTACTCACTCCTTTCATCCTTGTGCCCCCTTCCTTTCCTTCCGATACCCTACTCATTTTCTCTTGGCTTCTTATAATGACCCAAATTGAATGCCCAACGTGATTGGCACGTGAACCTCACAGGCCTTCTTTTGCCGACTTGGACTTAGGTGAAGGCTTTAAATGTATGTAAGAATTTAAATTTTGTTTAAAAAATAAAAATTAAAGTGTATATATAACTAAATTACAAAGTGACACATGTTATGCAAGTGGCTCCAATTTTAAATTGTTGTGCTTTTACTTTTTTAGATTAATTAATAAGTGGTTACGTGTGTAAGAAATTAACTAATATTCTACTTTGCATGGAAATCTAGCCAGAAGAACAATACAAAATTGTGGTTTACTAATCTTTCCTAACTAATGCTAATGATTACGGTCGAAGATCAAACTTTTGGACTTGTATTGTTTGAACTCGGAGGAAATAGCACGTAAATTTCTTATGTAAAACCAAGAAGATTGGGGCCGCGGTTTCTGCCTTTCAAACACAACCTTTCTCGTAAACAACGGTTAAGAATTAGTCTTCACTTTCACCGATGATATAATAATGAAACAGATAATAACTTTTTGACCTTATGCTGTGTAAATTCTCAAGTGATTATATGTCATAGTCTTTATGTAGATGAGAAAATTGACCCAAACCGATAAAACCAAATCTATTCCACAATCAATTACCCGTAAATTAAGTACTCATATACCCAAGTATTGCTATAACAAGAAAAAAATTGTTTCGCTATAACTTTACTAATTTTTAAGAGTGACAATTTTTACCCACATCCATAATCTCACTCATTATCCACTTTATTTGGATAAGTCTTAATCCAACCCATTTGAATATTTGGGTTAAATGGGTAAAGATCCATTTGGTTATTTAATTAGATTGGTCTAAATAGATAAATCCACTAATAACCACTAAACCCATCTAAAATTTAAATAAACAACATAAAATCTAAATTTTTAGAAAATGACCAAAATACTCTTGAAACTTAATAAATGACCAAAATACTCCCAAAATCTAAAAAATTACCAAAATAACTCCAAAACCCAAAAAATGACCAAAATACCCCCAAAACCTAAAAAAATGACCAAAATACCCTAAAAACCTAAAAATTACCAAAATACCCCCAAAACCAAAAAAATGACCAAAATACCCTTGAAACCCAAAAATGACCAAAATAACCCGAAAACCCAACAAATAGGTATTTTGGTCATTTTTTTGGGTTTTAGAGGTATTTTGGTCATTTTTTTGGGTTTTGGGGGTATTTTGGTAATTTTTAGGTTTCATGGGTATTTTGGTCATTTTTTGGGTTTTAGGGGGTATTTTGGAGGTATTTTGGTCATTTTAGTGGGTTTTAAGCATATATGGTGATTTTAGAGATGTCGAGGGTATTTTGTTCATTTTAGAGGTTTCGTGGGTATTTTGCTCATTTTAGAGATTTTTGAGATAATTTTGGATGTCCAAGGGTATATTGGTAATTTTGGAAGTGTAGGGATAGTTGTATCATTTTAGGTATTTAAGGGTATTTTGGTAATTTTAGAAGTCAAGAGGGTATTCAAGTAGTTTTAGATGTATTTGGGTCATATTGGGTTAAATGAGTGGGTTACTAATTAAATGGGTTAGGTTGGTAATGGATAATTAATTTATATATAAACGGGTCATAAATGGATAAATGAATAATTACACACCTAATCTATTTATGACTCAATCCGCCCATTTGCTACCCCTAGTTTTGGGTATTTTATAGTGTTTATTTTATTGTAAAATTTGGTCAAACTTAAAATGTTTTTTTTGGTTATTGGACGGCCAATTCGGTAGGTAAGACCGCAGCCATGGTGGTTGGGAGACATACATTTTGGTAGTTTGTGTTTAAAAAATTTTATTTTACACCAAGTACCTAAAAAGGTGATTCTCAACCAAAAAAAAAAAAAGTACCTAAAAAGGTTTTGCTGAAAATGTTTACAACGAACGAAGCATTAAATGTGCTTCAGGTCTTAAATTTTGATTGGCAACACTTACGTATCCATTTCGAATTAAACCCAACCAATAGGACAACATTTACTAGTACCAAATATTTACCTTTTGGCGTTCAAGAAGATATACTAGCATCCTTTATGGTGTTCAATATTTGGGTTCCAAGTTCCAACCACCCTCTCTCAATTTACATAGAAAAAATAATCATATGTATTTGTTGATGCAATTGGTTGCACGCACAACTTGTCCTTAGATCTTACAAAAAGAAGGGTTGAAGTATAGCTTTTCTTTGCCAAAATATTAGAGCAATACTTTTTTAGGAGATTTCTTATGCATACCTTGTTTATCGATTGCCTCCTTTTAAGAACATTTCAAGAGGTTATTGATGGAGGGCCATTTCCTTGAATCTTGATGTCATGGTAGATGGCAAGTAATGGCTTGTAACTATCGAAGCAAAATTTATGGAGTGTGGCTAGCTCATTGCTGATTGGATTATTGCAAGTTGAGCAATGTAATTATATCCATCTTAATTCTTAGTTGCCCCCACATTCCCGAGTCAGGTGTGTATAATAAAGGGAATCTCATGTTTCGGAGGCACGAAATTGTTTGATGCTTAGGGACTTACTTGTTTGATGCCTAAAATAAATTGGTTGAGTTCTTAGCTGATTCTCTAGTTTGCTCATGTTACTCTATGTTGGCCTGGATCCATACTAAAGTTTGATTAGTCTTTCTTTCTTGGAACTTTAATCAATTTTGTGTTCCCTTTAGCCACTTACTTGGTTGGCCAATCTCCTGGACCAACTATCCCTTTCTCTAAGGAGGCTTTTTAGCCTAATTCTTTGGTCTTGATGCTAACGTGGTCGGCCACTGTTTTGTTTCAGCCCTTTCTCTAGGGACTTTGTTAAAATTTTCCTTTAGAATTTTGGTCCACCAGCACTCTTAAGCCAATAAGTTTAGTGCCTACACACTTTTTCACCATTATTCTACGTAGAAAATTGTGATCTTCGGATATGTATGGTGTGTCTTTTTGGAGTCCAAATCTTCTATCCCATCTCTGGTGTCTATAAATAGTTAGTTTATTTAATAATATCTTCCTTTTAACCAAAAAATGAAAAATGAAAATTGTGATTGGCACATGATTTTATTTCTGTTACTTACAGTTTGGCACTTAGAACAATTGTAACAAATTAACAAAATGTGTATGAAATTGTGTAGTATTAAACTTTTCCTTGAAGCTTAAGTCAAAGATCAAGTATTCCTGAATTATAGGAAGGCATAATTTTATGGACTTGATTAGTTCACTTGTTGACTAGATTATTGCAAGTTAAGCTATGTAATTATATCCATATCAATATTCTCTTTGAATAACCTTCCTGTGAGCTATATATATATATATATATATATATAAGGTGCTAAAAAGTAGAATGGGTTCAATTAGGTCTTAGCTACAAACTTTATTAAGTAAAATAAAATAAATAAATAAATAAATGAGGGCTAATCAGTAGTAACCACATGGATTCTTCAATATCTAAAAATCCAGTTCTAATTTTCTAAATAGATTTTTAGAGGGCCAATTTATATATATATATATATATATATATATAAGTAGTAAATTTTGGTGAGGAGACTCGTGTCCTTACGGTAAGACTATACCATGGCCAAATAGCAATTGAGTGATGGTACCTACATAACTCTACGCCTCAAGAGACAAAAACAAATTCATGATAAGCATGTATAGGCACTAGGCACCCTAAACCTTTTTCTCCACTCTATGACACATTTTTTGCCCTGATTTCACAAAACTATAGTGAAACTGCAAGTAATCACATGATGACTCATTTTATTTTGGAGAATGAATTCTTCAAATTAACAAGGTTCACAGTATAAAATGTGAATACTATTATCTATATTTTTAAGAATGTTCCCATTTCAAACATAACGCGTGTAAAACGTGTATACTGTTGGTGTTAAAAGTAAAAAAAATTATTTTTTATTTTACTACCCTGGAGTAAATGCATGCTTAGATTGAAAATTGTGTCATATGTTTTTTCCACTGTAATGATTACATAGACTAAAATACCATGTATCTTCCATTTTGAGGCAGACCCCTACGCTGTCAATAAGGACCAAACGGTCTTGAAATTGAAGGGGAAAATTCTATAATTCAAAAAAAGTAACCCCAACAGTCCAACTTGGGAAGGGGTATGGTCCTACTCCTATTCTGTGTGCCCTAACCAAAAACCCCCAAGTTAAATAGTTGGACTATATATGAAATTAAGTTAAAGTAATCGAAAAGACCAAAGAATGGGAAGCCTATTTCTTCACCTTCTTCTTCCTCTGCATTCTACACCTATTGATGGCCTTTGTAATCATGAGTCTTTGTGCCATCATTGCTATGAAAAGCCCCTTTCTCTCTCTCTCTCTCTCTCTCACTCTCTCTCTCTCTCTCCATGTGCCCATACAAACACAATATCTGAGCTGTATGACGCTTACTAATAACGACTCTCCTATTTAAAGTCCAAGAAGCCCTTCTCTTACAAACCACTTTTTTCTCTCTTGTAGCTTTCACTCTCTCCCTCTCTTTTTATTGTAGAATCGAAGTACCTCTTTCTCAAGTCAAGAAACAAAGTTTCATAGAAAAAAACAAGATGGTCACTAACACTTCGTCTATCCCATGTAAACCCTTGTCTTCTAGTTTTCGACATCCAAGGCTGTCAAAGAGACACAACCTTAGAGTTCGCCGGCTTAACAGGTTCTTTCCTTGTAAACTGTCTATCTCTCTCTCTCTCTCTCTCTCTCTCTCTCTCTTTTCTGTCTATCTGTCTCTCTCTCTTTCTGACAACAAAGTTGTGTAAACTAACAGGAGAAGAAGAGTTTTGAAAGAAGAAGCAAAGAAGAATAAAAGGGTGAGAGTAGTGAAGATGGAAATGAAGAACTTGAAATTGTTCATGGTAAACCGAAGCATCATAGAAGAGAACGAGAAGCTGAGACAGAAAGCTTTGCTGCTTCACCAAGAGAATCAGGCCCTGTTATTTCAGCTCCAAACAAAGCTCTCTCAACAACAGAAACAGCAACAACAATCACTAATATGAATATATACTGCTTTTTGCAGAAACTAATTAGAAGAATAGGAAGGAATAGGGGCCTCTGTCCTTTGATCTTTTGGGGTAGTCTCATCTCAACGTCTTCTCTCTCCTCTGTTTTATTTTCCTTTTCTTTACTTTTTTTTTTGGTTGTCTGGACTCTGGAGTTAATTACTTAAGTTCTTTGAATAATTAGCTAGGGTGGGGGATGAATAAAGGAAAAATGGGTTATTAGCCTTTTTATGAGTAATACATGCATGGATTATAATGTATCATAGTACAACTATGAGTCTTTCTATGAGTATTACATGGAATTTAATGTAGAACGCAACAACTATGCATGTAATTATATATATATATATATATATATATATAAACCTGTGTTTTTGAGTTTTTAGAGAAAGAGAGAGAGTTTTTTTTTGTTGGGAGGATGAGGTAACATAAGTCCCAGAACGTTTCAAATCCACTCCAAAATAAGTTAAAACACATAGGATATAAAGAGCACGTGTATCTATTTGCGAGTGGGGTAAACCTCCAAGAACCTAAGAGTTTGAAATATCAGAGAATGATGAAATTAACTGACAAATTGGCATTGGCACAACGATTATTTTAATAATAAATTTTACATTAGAAAAAAATTAGCACCTGTTTTTCATTAGTTTAGAAGTACAGGCACATGAATACGCAGTTTTTGTCAGCATTGCTGGAAATTCTACACTTACCATTCCTACTGCTACTTCCTCAGAGTCAACAATAGCCCAAAAATCTCAAAGCCCTAACAACCCTTAACTTGGGAAGCAATATTAGGAAACGCAATGGTAAGTGGGTGAGGAAATTCAGCCATAAAATATTATGGGGAGCATGAAGCAAGAAGTAACAGGAAAAAAAGTGGAAAACATTGATTTACATTACTGGAATGTGTCTAATTAGAGAGCGCTGAGAAAACATATGAAGCCTAAATGCTACAATACCAAATAAGATTGTATTGATTGAGTCATCCTAGACTTACTACAGAGAGAGATTCGAATTTAAGTTTCTTTTGTATTTGAGAACCGAACGGTAACCACAATACTCTTGATAGAATACAGAACTATCAAACGCAAATGGATAGAGTGTGTGTGAGTATCATACACAAATAAAACAAATCCAGAACCTTGCCAGGTTTTCAACCCCCAAGCTACAGTTTCTCTTTCATAATTACAGGCCCATTTAGCCTACCTATAAGCCAGACATCCCTGTAGGTAATTCTCTTCTTTAAGGTATTTTTTGAAACAGGAGAGGAATCCAATGATCGGAATATACTAAAATGGAAATTCAGTACTATATCCTATGTACTATATCATCTGAAGCAACTCACACTCACATCCATCTATCCAAGGCACTTTTATTTTTTAAACTAAGGCAAAAAAAAAGTTGCATCCAAGTTACATTCAGCCATCTTGAGGAAGAACTTACGTTTAGAATTCAGACACCATAACTAAACTCAAATGTCCCTTCAATCTAACCTAGCAAGTGCAATTAACTCAATGACTAAGCTCCAGCATTTTAGCAAAATCTATGATAATCCGTACTATAATCATGAGAAGCAGCAAAAAAACTCAAATTGAAAACATTTGGGCCTACCAAATCAACAAAGACTCACCTGCAAAAAGGAAATCAGTGGACATGTTCCATAGAAATTATATTGATACCTTTTTTTTTTTTTTTTTAATTATATATACACAAATTATACTGATACCTACTATAAGATACTACAGATTTATTGCCTTAATAAGTTCAAACTTGAAAAAGAAAATCTAAAGAACTTTATTCATGAATTTACAATGGGTAAAGAAAGCCAAAGACAAACTAGCACTTCAAAACTTAAACCAAGTATCCAGAACTAGGAAAACAAACTAATACCGACCAATTAAGATAAAGTCATCATCATCGAGAACCTGAACATCTTTTTCTCCTACAAAATTCTCCCGGCCAATTTCCTCCACCAATTTAACAAACTCTACCCTCTTTGCCAGAGGAAGAGGAACATATGGGAGCCTGAAAACTGGCCTCACAACTCCAAGTTGAGCAAGAGCCGTGTTTAAGCCAATGGGATTTGGCTCTTCAAAAAGCCACTCAATCAGAGGCATGAGCTTTGCATTCAGTGAAGGGTTCTTTCCTCCAAACATAAGTTCCCTCATTAATCCGGGAACCAGGTTGCTAGCAACAGATATCACCCCAGTCGCTCCATAGCTCCATCTAGAATCATGGCACTCATCATCATTCCCACTCCACACTACTATACCATTATCTGTATACTGTTTGACCCGATCATTTCCAACACACTCCTTAACACCAGCCAAGTAAGCACTCCGGGCTATAGTGTGAATTACATGTGGGGGAATATCTTGGCCAGTCCGTGAAGGCACATTGTATATGATGCTGGGACCCATGGATAGAACACTTTCGAAGTGAGAAACCATTCCCTCCTTGGAGGTTTTTCCATAGTAGGGATTAATGTGAAGGGCACCATGCATTCCAACAGCAAAACCCTGTTCGGTAGCATGAATTGCTTCCCTTGTGGAATTGCTTCCAGTGTTTCCAATAACCTTAATTGATCCACCAAAACAGTTTACTGTGTGGCCAATAAGCATTATATGTTCATCCCAGCTCATCAATTGGCCTTCACCAGTTGTGCCACCAACAATAATACCTTCAGAACCATTGACAATCTGCATGTTCACCAGGTCATCGTACGCTTCTAGATCGAATCTACCATCAGGTAGGTATGGAGTTTTGATGGCTGTTATCAATCTAAGAGCCTTTATATCATCTGTCGATGTCCTGAAAACATAATAAGAGCATCATTAACAATCTAAGGCACCAATTCTCACTACAAAAAACAAAACAAAAATAAAGCGGATATCTAAGGACAACTGCTACAGTACTACTATTTCTTTAAAAACAAAATAGAAGGTTCCATCATTTTATTTACTGACAATGTTAGATTTGTTAAAACACAACCACACTTACACCAGCACAAATGCACAACATTATGTAATTTGTACAGACTGACCAGTACACTACCAGCAGTCAGTAAGACAACCAATAAATTTTATTTTACTTGATCAATTCACAATACCAGACAATGACTCCAACACTCACACTCACCAGCCAGCAATGGATATTTGGGCATAGATTTAGATACTGTTCATGTGGTGCCTCAGTTATTTGAATTTAGAATCTCCATTTGAACAATTCAGGAGGAGAGCATATATACATATTGCAACAATTTTTATTTAAGCAAAAAACTTCCATGTATACAGAGGGTATACAGAGAATGCACCAACATCAGCCTCTCAAATTACAAGTGTATATATCTTCAGTCTAGGGACAATAAATGCAGATAGTATGAAAGAAATATTGAATATATAAGCTTTTCTTTCAGAACCTAGACATTTAAGTACAATACACATTCACACACCCAGACATTTAAAACATTAAATACAAGGCCATACAGATGGCACAACAGTCCAGATATTTGATATGAAAAATGCAGCTATATGGAAAATGTCATTTGATAATTTACCTATTTTTAACTTCCAAACTGCGCATTGGAAGATGGAAATTAGGTATTACAGCTGCTTGCGGAGACCTCCACTTTGCATTCCTACCTCATAGCAACAGAGAAAATGAAATTAGCAAAACAGAGTTCTTGGCAAGAAGACTTGGCCCCTTTCTCAAGTTTCATGCCAGCACTTGTTAGCTTTAGAGTTCAGCAAAAGGACAGCCCTCCATACAAATATAAATCAATCTATAAAGATCAATTATATGTCTAAAAGACTAAGTAAAAAAGTAACAAACCAGAGAAATTAATTGCAAAAATAAATCAAATGTACACAAGACTATGCGGCTGAGCAGAAATTGTATTTCATTTGATTCTCAAAACAAAAGTTTAACACAGTGGTTATTCCAGTTGCTTGGCACAAGATTTCTCCTGCATCCTGGACTAACAAAAAATAGCTGAAGTAAGCATTAACAATGGCAAAGGAACCTATACTATGCCTTTCAAAATTGATATAATGTCCATCCTAAACTTCAAAAGAAGAAATTTTCCCCTGAGCTATTTTTAATAAGCACTTTGCCCTCTACCGTTAGGATTTTTGTCAAATTTAAAATTCAAAAATCTGCCAAAAACACGTTATATACACACACTACCAACTGCTCAGCTTTTGATGAGGGGGAAGCGCACTCAACCAAAAATAAGTAATAAAGAGGAAGCTATCAGCATGTCTTCATGTCACAACACTTTTATTCAACAGCCTCATTTTGTCAGATATCATCACCACAAAAATCTTCATTGACTCAACTTAATTAAAACAATAAACAGATTAATATAATACAAGATTGATTCTACAAAGGTTTTTATCTTATTTTATAATTTGATAGTTACAACGGGAGAAGGGGGATTTAATCTAAGGACGACAGTTTACATTCATTGTCACGTCAGTTTGTGAGTGTTTTCTACTAAAACCCAGAGTTCCACTTTAGCTTCGCAACCAACAACCTAGACACAACATTCCATAGTCTCAAAAACAATCCAATTACATGCGGATGGAGAAAACAGGTTTGTGAAACTCGAACATAACACAAAAAAATGTGTGTGTTTGTCTACGCGCTTTAAGGATACGAACAAATACTACATTCTAATTTCGTCCTAATGGCTAATATATATATATAAAATTTCATATTTCTGTTTCTTTTTAAATTGGCGAGAAACAAACACCACGACAACAAAAACGGATCACAGATCAGATTTAAAAAAAAAAAGTATAATGATGGAGTTATTGCTTACTATTAATTAATTAAATAACTAAGTGAGAAAGTGACAGAGCAATTGATAAAATAATAATAATAAGAATAAGATTAACCTCTTATAGTTATCGGGACAGCTGGGACGCGCAAACTGGAGAGCAGGGCCCCTCAGAGACAAGCTATCGCTCTTCAAAGCAGCCATTTCTTTGCAAGTGAGATTTAATCAAAACCCGGATTCGACCCGAACAGAAAGGAGGGAAATAGATTTCAAATGAGGTTAGAAGAAGGAAAAAAAAATGTGGAGAAGTGGCAGTGGCAGTGGTGAAGAAGATAATGGTGGCAAAGAGAGATTGGTTGAGAGAGTTAAAAGAGGTTAGCCTGGTGGACCCTGGCTTGGCCGTCGCCGGAGGAGGAGGAGGAGGGTTGATTGTGGCTGTGGAGAAACAACAATGAGCGGTGGCTTTCAGTTTAGAGGCCGCTGGGTTTTTCACAATAAAGAGAGCTCCTTTTTGTAGTTTGAGGCGGGCTGTGTGGGGAGACTGTGAAGTCAATAATTGGATGGCTTCGGTGCTGATGCGTGTCACTTTTAGCAGACGTGTATCGATTAAGATGTTTATACGTTTTTTTTTTTTTTTTTTTTTGTTAAGAATCATGCTATCGAGTACTTTTAGGACATTCATTAATAATCCATTTTAAGAAAGTTTTGATACTATTTTTATGAGAAATAAAAAAATTGTCAAAATATTAATTACTTTTTTTTTCATTTCTCATAAAAATTTTCTTTAAATGGATTATTAACGAGTACATTTCTCTTTTTTTTTATAGGAGAAGTTTATACATATTGGAAAATGTAATTTATCACCAATAGATTGGAACATTTTTTTTTTTTTAGAGAAAAAAACCGATGACTTTAATTAATCAAAGACTGAAAATCAGCTAGTACAAAAGATGCGATGTCAGTTGGATAGGACTCCAACCAAACAGAAATAGGAAAACAATGTCTTGCTCTCTAGGCTAGGGCACGAGCTACCGCATTACCCGGCCTACAAACATGAGAGAAAGATGTATTCACAAAGGAGTTTACAATACATAAAATATCTCGAATAAGATGACCACCCGAAGCAAAGTCCCAACCACCCCATTGAAGGGCTCTCATTACCTACTCCGAATCCCCTTCAAAAATCACCCTGTCAAGACTAAGTTCTTGAGAAAAAAGTGCAGCTCTTCGTGCAACCAGCAGCTCCAATACTTCCACTGATGGTGGCTTTTTAATCTTTTTCGCCAAAGTAGCCTTTACCTCGCCTTTTGAATTGCGAACAATCACGCCGACCCCAGCTTCGTCAAATTCACCAAACATTGCCTCGTCAAAATTAATCTTCCAATTTTCTCGTTCTGGTGGACTCCACCTCCTAGGAGAAGCTATACGAACAGGAGGGACCTATGATGTAATCTGACCCAGCGGCCTAGTGCTTTTATTTAATCGGGTCTTATTTCTGTGATACCATACAAACCACGCAGTTGTAGCAAACAGAGCTGCTTTCTCCGATTTTGTAAAGACATGCTCTACCAGGTTCCTAAATGAAGTAAAGACCATCCCAAACCTGAAAACCCAGCCAAAATCCTTCTTCCATACCTCCTTGAGACCATTACAACTCCATAATGAATGGAAAACATCTTCAAAAGCACTTGAGCACCTAGTACAGGCTGCCTTAGTGAGGATTTTACGTTTAACCAAATTTTCTTTAGTTGCTAGGGAGTTTGAGCAGGCCTTCCAAAGGAAGTGTTTAATTTTACCCGGTACCTGAATTCTCCAAAGCTTCTTCCAGAAACTCCTTTCTTCAATGCTGACTTGAGGCAAATTTTCAGCAAAATCCTAGGAATCACACAACATTTTATACCTCGTTTTGACTGAATACTTCCCAGACTGTTCAAGAGGCCAAATCAACACGTCAGGCTGAGGAGTTGAGCAGGGAGGAAGTGCTTTGATCCGAGCTACATCAGGAGGATGAAAACAGCGATCAATCAACTGGATATTCCACCAACCCAAGGACTGATTGATGAGCTTAGAAACTGTGGCTTCCGGATGAAGCTTACCCGAGGAAGAAGATATAGCTCCATCTCCGTTAGGCAGCCACTTATTAGTGAAAATTCTGATGTGCTGCCCGTCTCCTATTCTCCATCTTGCACCAGCACTAATCAAATGTCTTGATTTCATGATGTTTTGCCATGCATAGGACCCCGAAGATGCGGTAGCTTCAAAAATGGACCCATGAGGAAAATACTTGGCTTTAAACACCTTATAAAACAAAGAGTTCCTATCTTGATCCAACCTCCACACTTGTTTTGCCAACAAAGCCTCATTGAGCTTGCTCAAGTCTTTAAAACCCATGCTGCCCTCTTCCTTGGATTTACATAACACTTCCCATTTCTTCCAATGAATTTTCTGACGATCCCCTCTTTGACCCCACCAAAATCTACGAACAAGCATCTCAATATCTTGGCAAAGGCCAACTGAAAGACGAAAGCAATTCATGGCAAAAGTCAGAATGGCTTGGACCACGGCTTTGAGCAACCCTGAAGTTTACCTCAGACACGGCTTTCCCTTCCAAAGCTTTCCCTTCCAACCCTGAAGTTTACCTCAGACACGATCTTTTATGTGATTGAAACTTGCTCTTTTGTTTCTCCCCACGACTGCATGCAAACCCAAGTATTTCTCATATTCCTTAATTTGCCGAACACCCAGAAGATTTTGCACTTACTGTTTGGCCAAATCAGTCACATTACCACTAAAGAAAATTGTGGTTTTGTTTGTATTTATTTTCTGCCCTGAAGCTCTCTCATACTTCCCAAGGATCTCTAGGATTTTTGACACATCTTCCACTCTTGCACAGCAAAAGAGGAGACTATCGTCGGCGAACAAAATGTGAGATATTTTTGGCCCATTTTTACAAAGGGAAAAACCTTCAAGGTGCTTTGCCGCCACCGCTTGTTCTAAGAGACCATTTAAACCATCCTAACAAAGAAGGAAAAGGTAGGGGGAGAGGGGTTCCCCTTGACGAATACCTCTAGTTGGGGTAAAGGGATCCGTAGGCGCACCATTTATCAAAACTGAGTAAGTCACTGATTAAACGCACTCCATAATCCAACCAACCCACCTACTATGGAAGCCCATTTTTTCCATCACCTTTTTGAGAAACACCCATTCCAATCTATCATATGCTTTACTCATATCCAACTTCAGAGCTAAATGCCCCACTTTGCCCCCCTTTCTTCCGCTTCATGTGGTGAAAAGACTTAAAAGCCACTAAAATGTTGTCAGAAATAGCCTTATCAGATTGAAAGGCACTCTAAGTTTCTGAGATAATATGCAATAAGACTTTCTTTAACCTGTTTGCCAACACTATTGATACAAGCTTATATAAAATATTACAAAGAGCAATAGGTCAAAATTCAGTGACATACTCAGGATTTTTAACTTTAGGAATAAGAGAGATAAAAGTATGGTGCAGACCTGAAATAAGATTACCTGAATTAAGGCAAAACAGCACCGCCCCAACTACATTGTCGCCAATATCACTCCAAAATTTTTAATAAAATATGGGAGGCATTCTATCGGGACCGGGGGCTTTAAGGGGAGCCATTTGATTCAGAGCAGACTCAATTTCCACCCGAGAAAAAAGGCTAATCAGGCTGTTATTTATATCCTCAGTCATAACAAATTTAATGGACTGAACAACCCTATCTACTTCCGTCGGCTTTGAGGAAAGGAACATATTTTTGTGATAGTCGCGAACCATACTCGAGAGATTACCTTCACCTGAAACCAACACTCCATCTGAATTTTGGAGCTCTACTATTCTATTATGACGGAAGCATTGCGAAGCTTTTGTATGAAAAGTATTTTGAATTACAATCTCCGGAAATCATCCAGTGCTCCTTACTTCGCTGCTGCCACATTTTTTCATCAAAGTGAAGGAGGTCCGCTATTTTCGATTAAAGCTTAAGGAAACTCTCCACATTTTTTTCCCTGAGTTGCTTCATGTTCAGCCACTTTCAACATCCTCTTTTTCTCAGAAATCTCTCGTCTCACATGGCAAAAAGAGTGCTTACTCCATTGCGAAAGACTCTTCTGACAAGCATCCAATTTAGTGACTACTATTTCCACGGGATAACCTGTGACAAATCTGTCCCAAGTCCGCTCCACTGTCTCCTTTCAACCTAAGTCCTCAAGCCACATCTGTTCAAAACGCCACGGTCTCAAAGTTTTAACTTCAATCTCTTTAAGATGAATGCAGATTGGGTTGTGATCTGAAGACACACAAGTCAGAGCATGTACACTTGTTGACAGAAATAAGTCATACCACTCCGCCGTGCACACTGCCCGATCCAGCCATTCCCAAACCATACCTCCATTTGGATAAGTCCTTGACCAAGTGAACTTATTTCTTGAAAATCTGAGATCCAACAAGTTACATTCGTCCAACACTTCACGAAACTGCTTCATCTGACCATAGGGTCTAAGTCTGCCACCCTTCTTTTCATGTGATTTCAAAATTTCATTAAAATCGCCTCCACACAACCATGGCAAGATCCCATGTCTATGAAGAGAGCAGATCAAATCCCATGTAACAGATCTCAATTGCATTTCTGGTGCTTCATAAACTCCTGTGAAATGCCATGCATTGTCTTTTCCTTTGTTAATCACCGCATCAATATGATTTGGAGATGAGGATTCCACGTCTAAAGTAAATCCATTCTTCCAAAAACGAGCCACCCCCACGAGTAATTCTTGACACTCCATGGTAGTGACCAAACTGAAGAGAACCACAAATATTGCTTAGCCTTGCTTCTTCCAGCCATGTTTCAACTAAAAACACAACTAAGGGATCTTGTGCCCGAACTAGTTCTCCAAGCTCCTGAACTTTCTGCCGGTTTCCAAGCCCCCGACAGTTCCAACAGATGAGATTCATTGTTCATGGTGGGGTTGGGAACCAGCCTCCACCAATATAACTGCATTTTCTTTGTCAACTTGTGAACCCAACTTTTTTTTTTTGCCTTCTTGTTGATTTTTCTTGGACGGAGTGGCCCTTTTTTTCCCTATGGGTACTTCCAATTTTTCCTCTGATACAGAAGGAATGCGATTGACATGTGTCCAAGAGGGTTTTGGTGGAAGTGGGGTGCACGTGGGAGAGTTTAATGAATTTGGGAGGTCCACCAAAAGGGACCGTTCTGACCTGTTAACAAGTGATGAAGATATGCATGTGACTGGGGGCTGAGTTGTACTTCCTACGTAGATAGCCTCAGTAACAAGCTTAGCTGGACAACTAGACTCCTTATTAGGTAAGACTTCTAAGTTCCCATCCACACTTTCCATCACATCAAACTTATTCAGCTCTGAATCAATATCTTGCAAAGTTTGCGTAAAGTTCACTTCAACATTGAGTTGACCCCTAAATCCCGGCGAAGGATCGTCCAAATCCCTGAAAATAGGGTACGGAGCAGAATTAGAGATATTTTGAGGCAGAGAATCCGGATTTACCTTGTCCAATGATCCCGTCAGAGCTTCGTTCTCCGGTGAGGGTGCTTGATGAGGCTTCAAAAGGTCTGTGCTTCCCGAATCCTATGAGGCCTTTGAAACTTTTTTTCTGTTGGTAGAAACCCGGAACTACAATGGTGGATTTTCTAATTTGGTTTGATAAAGGAGCTCGTAACCATGCCCCGTAATTCCAATCCTTCGCTGTGAGCCTACCTTCATTGTTAATCCATAGTTCACAATCTTTGTCCCCATTAGTTAAGCATCCACACTAGTAACAGATACTAGGCAGCCTTTCATACTTGAAAGAAACCCACCCCATGGTTCCACCTTCAAGGGTGATTTTACGCCCGCAACATAGAGGCTTTGATGCATTAAGAAAAACACGAACACGTAGATGATCACCCCTTTCCATTACTGCAAAATCAGAAGGGCAGACTTCACCTAGACCTGAACATAATCCTTCAGCCACCGTTTTATTCATAAAGCTGATTGGAATGTCATATACTTGCACCCAAAAAGGGACTCTCCCAAAATCCAGGTTTCACACGTGAGTGCTATTATCGTACCTCTGAAAAACCACCAAGAATTTATCGAAACTCCAGGGTTGAGAGAAAAAGATTCTGTCACTGTCAAGCTTATTCTCAAAGATAAAGAGAACAATGTGGTTACCCTGGTCTTTTATCTTGAAACTATTCCGAGTGTGCCACAGTTAAGAGAAGTTTCGAGCTATTGCATCAACATTAAGAACCCTTCGTGGGAAATTTTGCAACCAAAATATGTTCCTTTGATCCCATGTCAAATCGGAGATTAAACTTGTCACCCTCCAGTCCTTGTAGAGACAACTTATTCCACCCCACGGTAATCTCATCCATAATAGCAAAAGAGAAGAAAATGTTTCCCAAAACCCCTGCAAAAAAACCCACTAGCCTGAAGTGACCAAGAGGTGGCTAACAAGGACTGACTAGCCTTCAGAGTGAAGGGACTGACTCTTCCTTAGCCTAGGAGAAGAACTTTTTTATTTGATAAACAACTTGGAGTAGAACTTAGATACGAATCGAGCATGCCCACTAAATCTAGTTTCAATCAAATCCAAACACCTAATTATTGTATATTTTTAATATTTGCATTGATTAATAAAATTTAAATAATATTTGTCTGTTTCGAAAGAATTAAATTCAGCGGGATGATAATGTTGTATTTGACTCCACACATGAATTGTTAAGCACCAAGGATGCCTAGTCTCATTTAAGAGCATTCACATCAGAGGACTATATTAGGGAAGTTTTATTAAACTTTGTGTCCATTTGATTATGCTTTTTGGAAGAAAAAAAAAAGCACATTTTCAATCTCTAAACGTAAATTTAGCTTAATTTAGGTGTTTGGTAAAATTTCATAAACGTGCTTTTTTTCTCAACACAAACATGAATGTTGTATTTGACTCCACACATGAATTGTTAGGCACCGAGGATGCCTAGTCTCATTTAAGAGCATTCACATTAGAGGACTATGTTAGGGAAGTTTTATTAAACTTTGTGTCCATTGGATTCAGCTTTTTGGAAGAAAAAAAAAGCACGTTTTCAGTCTCTAAACGTAAATTTAGCTTAATTTAGGTGTTTGGTAAAATTTCATAAACGTGCTTTTTTTCTCAATGTAAACATGAATGTTGTATTTGACTCCACACATGAATTGTTAGGCACCGAGGATGCCTAGTCTCATTTAAGAGCATTCACATCAGAGGACTATGTTAGTGCAGTTTTATTAAACTTTGTGTCCATTTGGTTCAGCTTTTTGGAAGAAAAAAAAAAAAAGCACGTTTTCAGTCTCTAAATTCTTTTCAGTCTCTAAACATGAATTTAGCTTAATTTAGGTGTTTGGTAAAATTTCATAAACGTGCTTTTTTTCTCAACACAAACATGAATTTTAGGACTTGTTTGGTAAGGAATTTCGAACAACAATTTTCAGTGTTTAAGTAGACAAAAAAAAAATAATAATAATAACATGTTTGGTAGGAAATTTCATTTAAGAATGTTTGAGTTACGTTTCTCATTTTAGGGTGTTTGAACATTGTATTTAGAGAACTCATTCATACCAATTTTCAATTTACAAATAACATTGTTTAATGACACTTTTGTAAATATGTTAAAAACTATAGGCCCCACCTAATATTACTACACATACAAATACCAAATTGTAGGCCCCACCTGAGAGAATTTTCTCTCTCTTCAAATAAAATAATAATATTTGTACTATACTCATCAATTTTTTTTAAAAAACACATACACATACCAAGCACACAATTATGTTTTTCCACATTTAAAATACGTTATTTGAAACATGGTACCAACACACATTTTTTGCATTATAAATACTTTAAATATGTGCTTTCACAATACTTTTTAAACCACAGATTTAACAACATTTTGTATAACAATATTTGAAATTTGCTACCAAATAGGCCCTAAGTATTCCACCAGCTGAGCTGCAATTGCAAAACGTAGAAATTACAATAACATTACCGTTGGAATTTTTGCTTTTTATCTCTAAAATACCCTTAGCTTTCTCATGAACTCTCCATTTTACCTCACTCTCTCACCACAAAATATTTATAAGAAAATCATATGGAGATAAGCAATTGCAATAATCTAACCACAAAATAATGATAGCCACAGAAAAACATACGAAGATAAGAAAATTGCAATGATTTCACCTTCTCTTCTATCTATAAGAATTTGGTCTTGGGCACAATATTGCAGGGCTACTCCCTGCAGGATGTGGTACCTAGCCCTAAAACTCTCCATGGCGGTGGGAGAACTTACTAGGTGCTTAAACCTACTCATTTGGTCAAACTAAGGGGAAATGGATGAAGTTTTTAAGAAAAGGAAGTGAAGAATGAAAGGCCAAGGAGATTGGTCGAGGAGAGAAGATCGTAGGAAGGAAGAAACTTACGAGAATATGTACGAGTAGTGCTTCTGGTACTTCTTAAAAGTTTGAATTTCTTAAAGAAAAAGGCTTGGAAACTTTAGAAAGTTAGGAAGTCTTGAAGGTTAGAGAGCTAGGAATCTCTGGAGAGCTTGAAGACTTGTGAAATGAGGGAAAATGATTTTCCCAGGTGTCTTTTATAGGGGGTGGAATTGAGTGGGAGTTATCCCGCTCAAAATTCAAGGAGAAATGTCAACCGTAGGATCTGCGTCACATCGTTGGATGCGGGGAACAAAGCGCCACCTGGAGCAATTAATGACGCATCGCGGGCTATGAAGCGTTAGTAACGGTTATGGGGCGCGCAAAACGGTACTCTCACACATGTGAACCAAAGAAATGAATGACCTTAACTCTTAACAAATCAAAACCCCACTTTTCCTCCTCAGATAAAAGGGAAAAACCGGAGTTTTAAGGGGCTATTGTAGGGATAAGGGCCCAAAATTGTATGTTGGGCTTTGGGCATTAGCTGAGGACGTTAATTGGTTCGAGGGCGAGTAAACAGTAGTGAGGATGTTAAGTTCAGAATCCCATGAGTAAGATGCAAGTAGAAAAGCTGGGGAAGGTGGTCTGAGGAGGGCTATCTCCTTGGATGGGCAAAGCACAGATCAAATATATATTCTATCATTCTAAGTGATCTTCCAGGATGCTTTACTGATAGGGACGTGTATTGTAAGCGTACAAGGGGGATGAAAGCTCAGAAATATCTAAAGAAAAGCTACTGTCACTGCATTGAATGTTCTGCAGCTAACTTTCTGGCCACATTTATGTGGAGAAGACCCCTGAACAGTGCTGCCTTGGCTATCCCAACTCACAGAGGGCCAGAGAGGGTGTCCGATGGGACAAGCACTCAAGGAGTGGCTTGGATGATCAACAAATGGAAGGCCAAGATCATTAAAAGGGAGGTATATAATGTAAGGGACCCCTAGAGAGGAGGGGATCGAAAAATTAAGAGGAAAACACTATAGCAATAAGGAATCAAACTTGTAATCGAAATTTGAAAGAAATATATAGGAACCAATCTCCTTAGACATTGCCGAGGACGTCTTTCCTTAGTGTAAATTTGTTATCTTCATTCCTTTGTCATAGAGATCCATTTTACTTGTTGCTTGATTCATTAAAACCTAGTTTTCCAATCCATTCTCTACAAATTCATTGTTTTGGGCTCGTTGGGCCTCAGTCCATCTACCTTTTGGGCTAGGAATCCAAATTAGGTCCTTATAATGGTAATTTACACTTCAAACAGCAAATTTGATAAGTGCTAACCAAACACTCAAATTTTTCAAAAAACATTTTTTAACAGCTTTTACCAAACGTTTTGCTTTTAAAAAAAACTCAGTTTCATACTACACTTTTTGAAACCGCCACTTTTAAAAAAACACAGTATCAAAAAGTTGAACCAAACCCACCCTTTATGTCGTTTTATTTAAGTATTGTGTTTCGTTTTTCTTGTACGAAGCTACATGTATTGTTTAAAAATTACACATTAATTGCAGTAAATTTTAACTGCAAATACACACATACACACACACACATATATCTATATCTTAGCCAACAAACAAATGTGCGTCATTGACGTGATGGTCACTCCACAAATTCTTAGGTGGGGTAAGGGCGGAGGTTCAATTCTTAAGGTTAGGATTTTTATCGTAGATAAAAAAAAACATTGTAATATAAGCATTTATCTTTGTTTGTTCTTTTTATTTTATTAAAAAATAGGCAAACAATAAATCTATAAGCACATAATTTTCACACTTTTATATATATATATATATATATATTGTTTTATGTTTCAGTAGGTCCAAATTATGTAAGTAGTAATAGTTAAATGGTTTAAATACTAATAATATACATCCATAGTTTATGTTTTCACAAAATAATAACCATGCTCATCCCCATGGTTTAAATCAATTGTACTTTCAACCCCTTGACTCTCTTGTCTAATTGCAATAGTGTAGTTATATCAAATATTCAGTTTTTTAAAACAAAAAATGATGTTGGAATTTATAGAAATATGTTGCAAGCCTTTCTCTTTGTTTGTTCTTTTTATTTTATGACAAAATAGTAAAAAAATAAATCTGTAGGTACATAATTTTCACACACTCTTATTGTTTTATGTTGTGATAGGTCCACATGATGTGAGTAGTAGTTATTAAATTGTTTAAATATTAATAATATACATTCAAAGTTTATGTTTCTACAAAATAATATAATTAAATGGTTTACAAATGAGGACCTAGAAAAAAAAGGTGACATCGAGTAATAAACCTCGTCAACCATGCTCATCCTCATGGTTTAAATCAATTGTGCTTTCAACCCCTTGACTTCTTTGTTTAATTGCAATAATGGAATTATAACAGATGATCAGTTTTTAGACAAAAAATGATGTTGGCAGTTTTAGAAATTCGTTGTAAGCTTTTCTCTTTATTTGTTCTTTTTATTTTATGACAAAATAATCAAACAATAAATCTATAGGAACATGATTTTCACACATTTTTATTGTTATATGTTGTGGTAGGTCCATATGATGTGAATAGTAGTAGTAAAATGATTTAAATATTAATAAGATACATTCAAAGTTTATATTTCCACAAAATAATAAAATAAAATAGTTTAAAAATGAGGTCCTGGAGAAAATGGTCTCATCGAGTAACAAACATTGTTAACCATGCTCATCATCATGGTTTAAATCAATTCAAGGCAAGCTTAATATATTGTGGGGCCTAAGGTGACAACATAATATGGAGCATTTTCTCATATTATCATATTTAATTGATAAATTTTTATTTAAATTTTTAGTTTTTATATCAATTTTTTTTTAAATCAATTTTTTCTTGCTTTCTAAGATACAAAATTACTAACAAAGATTTTGTATTCAGGTTCCCTTAATGTTTTCTTCAATATAACTAATCCACTCAGGGGCAGCTCTATTTGTTAATCAGGGTGGTCATGTGATTACCTTGACTTGAAATTTTATATATATATATATATATATATATTGTAGGGGTAAGAGCCTAAACTTGTATACTGTGCCTTGGACCCTATTCGAGGACGTGGATATGTCCGAGGAGGAGAAAACAATCGAGAGAAGCACCAAAGTTCGAAATCACACAAGGAAAGGATGTAAAAATGTAGTCTGAGCAATACCTCCTTCTCGGATACAAAGAATATTGGTCAGGCAAGTACTTCGGCGGTTAAGGTGACCTCCCAAGAAGTGCCAACGATAAGGACGAACTTCAGGCACGTACAAATATGATAAGAACTCAAAAATATCTAAAAGAAAAGCTGCTACCACCGCATTAAATGAACTGCAGCAACTTTTCTGGCCGCATTTATGTGGAGAAGACTCCTGAACAGTACAATCTCAGCTACTATCACTCATAGAGAACTAAAAAAATATGTTTGATGGGACATGTACTCAAGGGAAGGTTTAGATGGCTAACAAGTGTACGGTTAGAGTGGCTTGAAAGGAACTATATAATGTTAAAGACCTCCCATAAGAGGGTGATCAGAAAAAGAAAGGTAGAAAGAAGAAGAAAAGAATTACTGTAGCACTAAGAGCTGTGTTAACTTCTCAATATATTGATGCAATACATAATTGATCTCCTTGGACGTTTGTTTGACTGATTTTTAAGTGTCCTTTTGTACTTATTCATCGTTCAAATCCTTACTAGCCGTTGTCCCATTCGCGAAAGACCTAACTCTTTCACCCACTCTCTACAAATTCATTGTATTGGGCTCACTAGGCTCATATCCCAGACCTTTTGCGCTTGGGCTACAAATTGTGATCCTACAATTAGCGCCGTCTGTGGGAAGAGCTAGAGCGATAGTGAACGCAACGGTCAACTATGGCAGAACCAGGTCCGCAACAAGCCGAGTTGAGGAAATCCCAACATGGCGATCCTTTCCTCAACCTCGAGTGGAGAGGTGACTGTGAAGGAAGTGTACACACAATCCACGCTGAGAGGAGCCAATCACGTGGTGGTAGTCATGTTTCCCATGCAAAGAACAATAGGGGTATGCAGCTGAAGATTGACAGGCTGAAGAGGAAGCTGCGCTATGCAAAAAGGAGGCGAGCTTCCCCTGATAGTGGTGTTTCCTCTGATGATGAAAGAGACAATAGTTACAAGCGGAGGTCTCGAACTCCACTCAGTGAGTCTTTTTCTTATGAAGAGGAGCTCCATAACGAGCGGCTGTTTAAAAGCTCGCCGCACAGGGGTGTAGGAAATGATGCTATGAGTAAAGCTCTGAACCAAATCGCTAAGTCGCCTTTCACGCGTAGGATTGAGGGGGCGAGACTTCCCCGACGTTTCCATCAGCCAACATTCACCATCTACAACGGGCGAACTGATCCTGTTGAGCATGTGAGCCACTTCAACCAAAGAATGATTGTTTATTCCAAGGACGAGGCCTTGATGTGCAAAGTCTTTCCATCCAGTCTCGGACCCATTGCAATGAGGTGGTTTGATGGCCTAAAGGCAGAATCCATAAACTCCTTCCATGAACTCACTCAAGCATTTGGTTCCCGGTTTGTGACATGTAGGAGAGTCCTTAGGTCGTTAGCTTCCCTCCTGTCCTTGAGCATGCAAGAAGGTGAGAATCTTAAAACGTACTCCGACAGATATTGGGAGTTGTTTAATGAGATTGAAGATGACTTCGACGACGTGGCCATCAGTACATTTAAGCTCGGCCTTCCATCTGAGCATGGTTTAAGAAAATCCTTGATTGGTAAGCCCATCACCAACGTGCGTCAGCTTATGGACAGAATTGACAAGTACAAAAGAGTTGAAGAGGACCAGCAGCAAGGGAAGGGAAAGGACAAGGTTATCCCTCAGGAGAGGAGGGATTTCAGGTCGGATCGTTACAGCAATAACAAACCGTGTAGGGATTTTGCTGAGTAGTCAAGATCAGCAAATATTCAAGCTGTCATCACTATTTTCAAAGAGCCAGTACATCAAGTGTTGGAGAAGATTAAGAACGAGCCGTTCTTCAAACGACTGAATAAGATAGTGGGAAACCCTGAAAGACTCAATCATAACCTCTATTACCAATACCACCAGGATCATGGACATACTATAGAGGATTGTAGAAGTCTGTGGAATCATTTGGACCAACTTGTCTGCGAAGGCAAATTGAAACAACTCCTGCATCATTCCAGTGGCCAAGGGAGCCAGGCAAGCTCAGAACTGCGAAGATGATTGTTCAAGACCCCCCTTTGGAAACTATCAATGTCATCTTCGCCGCACCTGGCAAAATAGGATCCTGGCCATCTAGGATAATGTCTGTGGCCCGTCCATCCATAGGAGGCGTTAATCAGGATCCGAAGAAGGCTAAGAGGGAAATTCCACCAATCCTGGGCTTCTCGGACGAGGATAAGATTGGAATCATCCAACCTCATGACGATACTTTAATAGTTACTTTCAGGATTGGAGGGTATGATGTGAAGAAGGTGATGGTGGACCAAGGCAGTGGAGCTGAGATAATGTACCCTGACCTTTACAAGGGGCTGAACTAAAAGCCCGAGGACTTATCTCCCTATAGTTCCACTCTGGTGAGTTTTGACGGGAAAGTCGTTGTCCCGAGGGGTCAAATACGATTACCTGTGCAAACTGGTCCGGAGATAGTGGAAGTGGATTTCATTGTTGTAGATGCATATTCACCGTATACGGCGATCGTGGTCAGACCCTGGCTTCATGCACTAGGGGCTGTTTCTTCTACTCTGCACCAAAAGATCAAGTATCCATTTGAAGGTCGGGTTTAGGAAATTTTGGGAGATCAATTTGTGGCCAGAAGGTGCTTGGTGGCCGCCATACAGCATAATCCCGAAGCTGAGTCCTCGGCCCATCCAGGAGAAAATTTATAGCAATTAAAATACCCAGCAGCGCCTATCGATAAATCAACCGAGGAGACAAAATGTGAAGATTTGGTAAAGGTCACTATTGGGGATGATCTAGAGAAGTTTTTTCAGGTCAGCTCTCAGTTGCCACCTCAAGAGAAGGAAGAATTGGTAGAATTTCTCAGAAGGAACATAGATGTATTTGCTTGGAATGCCTATGAAGCCCCAGGAATGGATCCAGAATTCATTTGTCATCACCTGAATGTCAACCCATTGGTCGTCCCTAAGAAACAACCTCATTGGCACCCATCCAAGTAGCACGCTGATGCGGTGCGAGAAAAAGTAGCGAAGCTCAAGCAAGCTGGAGTTATTAAGGAGGTGTTTTATCCTAAATGGCTAGCTAATACTGTGGTGGTGAGGAAGAAGAGTAGGAAGTAGCGAGTGTGCGTAGATTTCACAGACCTGAATAAGGCATGTCCGAAAGATCCATTTCCTATGCCTAAAATAGATCAACTAGTGGATGCAACGGTAGGCCATCCAAGAATGAGCTTCCTGGATGCCTTTAAAGGCTATCACCAAATACCCCTAGCCCTGGATGATCAAGAAAAGACTGCTTTTGTTACCCCCATTGGGAACTACCACTATAAGGTGATGCCATTTGGATTGAAAAATGCAGGATCTACTTACTAAAGAATAATGACGAGGATGTTTAAACCATAGTTGGGCAAAAACATTGAGGTCTACATAGATGACATGGTGGTGAAAAGTAAGATAGTCTCAGAACATATGGGCAACCTTTTGAACATTTTTGAAATTCTTAGAAAGTACAAGTTGCATTTAAACGCCTCCAAATGTTCATTTGGCGTGGGATCAGGCAAATTCTTAGGTTACATGGTGACTCACCGGGGATCGAGGTCAACCCCTACCAGATAAAGGCTATAAACAACTTGCAACCACCTCAGAATCCTAAGGAGGTCCAAAAGCTGACTGGAATGGCCGCTACTTTGAATCGATTCATTTCTCGGTTAGCGGGTAGGTGTAGACCTTTCTTCTTGTTAATTAATAAGTGGAAAGGGGTCGAGTGGAGTGAAGAGCGTGCCTTGGCTTTTCAACAACTTAAAGACTATCTTGCTCGGCCACCAATCATGTCTAGTCCTAAGCTAGATGAGGTCCTTTTTGCCTATATTGTTGTGGCTCCTTTTGCAGTAAGTTTGGTGTTGATAAGAGTTGATAGCGAGGTACAAAAACCAGTTTATTATGTGAGTAAATCACTGCATGAAGCCGAGACTTGTTATCTGCCACTAGAGAAGGCCATCCTAGCGGTAGTACTTGGTACACGAAAGCTGCCTCATTATTTCTAGGCCCATACGGTCGTCGTTCTCACCCAACTCCCATTTAAGGCAATACTCCGAAGTGCTGACTACACAGGGAGGATAGCCAAATCGGGTACAGTTCTAGGGGCTTTTGACATCAAGTACATGCCTCGTACCTCCATGAAGGGACAAGTGCTCGCGAATCTGGTAGCTGAGTTCACTGAACCCCTATTAGAAGAATTGAGACCAATACAGAACATGGATGAAAAATCGGTTGTCATGATTTCTCAACAAGGCCCCTTATCCTGGGAAGTATACGTGGATGGCGCAGCGAATCAAAAAGGTTTTGGAGTGTGGCTAGTGCTGATCTCCCCTGAGAAAATCATCATTGAGAAATCGTTGAGGCTAAGCTTCTCGGCTACAAATAATGAGGCCGAATATGAAGCTTTACTGAGGGGAATGGCCATGGTTCGAAAAATGGGTGGAAAGGCAGTGGAGATGTTCTCAGACTTAATGTTAGTCGTTGGCCAGGTACAGGGGGTGTTTGAAGTGAAAAATGGAAGAATGTAGGAGTACTTGAGTTAAGTCAGACACCTGCAATCGGAGTTTGAGTCTTTCAACTTGCAGCATATCCCCAGAAGTGGAAATACGCATGCTAATTCTCTATCCATGCTTGCAACCTCCTCGGCGTAAGATCTGCCGCGAGTTATCCTTGTTGAGGATTTGTATAAACCCACGGATATAAGAGTTGAAAGTGTCTTAGTTCAACAGATCAGAGCAGGGTCGAGTTGGATGGACCCCATTATTCAATTCTTGAAGAATGATACTTTGCCTGAAGAGAAGTCAGAAGTTGATAAAGTACGGAGGAAGGCCACTAGGTTCTGGCTGTCTTAGAACCAGAAGTTATACAAACGTTCATTTTCAGGACCATACTTGTTGTGTATACCTCATGAAACGAGAATCAATCCTCAAAGAATTACACGAAAGAATTTGTGGAAGTCACACTAGGGGTAGATCCTTGGCACATAGGGCCATTACCCAAGGCTACTGGTGGCCAAACATGCAAAGGGAGGCCTAGGAATACGTAAAAAGATGCGATTAGTGCCAACGGTTCGCACCAAGCATACACCAACCTGGGGGAATCCTTAATCCATTATCTAGCCCATGGCCAGTCACTCAGTGGGGCTTGGATATTGTGGGTCCATTCCCTAAGGCAGTAGGGAACAAGAGGTATCTGCTAGTCAGCACAGACTATTTTACAAAATGGGTCGAAGCCGAACCTCTTGCTAATATCAGAGATGTGGACGCGAAGAGATTCGTCTGGAAAAATATTGTCACTTGGTTCGGGATTCCTCATACTCTCATCTCGGACAATGGCCTTCAGTTTGACAGCAAAGCGTTCAAGAGTTATTGTGGTGAATTAGGGATCACGAATAGATACTCTACTCCTGCTTATCCCCAGGGGAATGGGCAAGGGGAAGCTGTTTACAAGGTTATAGTCAATGGATTAAAGAAGATGCTAGATGATGCGAAGGGCAGATGGGTGGAAGAACTGCTACATGTCCTCTAGACGTACAGGACTACGCCTCGTAGGTCTACCAGGGAGACTCCCTTCTTAATGACTTATGGGGCTGAGGCTGTTATCCCACTGGAGATTGGCTTCCCAACGATAAGAATAATTTCATTCAGTCCGAGTAGCAATAATGAGCAATTAGAGAAGAATTTGGACTTGATTGAAGAAAGAAGGGAGAATGCAATGGTCCAATTAGCATATTACCAACAAAAGCTCAAACAAGGTTATGATGCAAACGTAAAGCTAAGGCCTTTGACACCCGGTGATCTAGTGTTAAGAAAAGTTGTGGGCGCTACAAAGAACCCAACTTGGGAAAAATTATGACCCAATTGGGAATGGCCATATCGTATTACCTCAGGAGCTGGTATTGGGGCATATTTCTTAGAAGATTTAGATGGTCATGTAGTGCCACGCCCTTGGAATATAAATAACCTTAAAAGGTATTATTATTAAACAAGTTTCTCGTCGTCAACAGGCTTATGTTATATAAATTTTTTTGTATTTTCTGTTCCCATTGCCATTCTCTAAGTGTTTAAACTTAAACTCAATCATGGTTGAAGTCCTCGGACCAGATGATGTGAGTTAGTTAACACTCCATTGCCATTCTTTAAGTGTTTAAACTTAAACTCAATCATGCCTGAAGTCCTCGGACCAGATGATGTGAGTTAGATAACACTCCATTGCCATTCTCTAAGTGTTTAAACTTAAACTCAATCATGCCTGAAGTCCTCGGACCAGATGATGTGAGTTAGTTAACACTCCATTGCCATTCTCTAAGTGTTTAAACTTAAACTCAATCATGCCTGAAGTCCTCGGACCAGATGATTTGAGTTAGTTAACACGCCATTGCCATTCTCTAAGTGTTTAAACTTAAACTCAATCATTCCTGAAGTTCTCGGACCAGATGATGTGAGTTAGTTAACACTCCATTGCCATTCTCTA
Source organism: Quercus ilex subsp. ballota (assembly GCA_032727855.1). Classification (NCBI taxonomy): domain Eukaryota; kingdom Viridiplantae; phylum Streptophyta; class Magnoliopsida; order Fagales; family Fagaceae; genus Quercus; species Quercus ilex. The sequence goes on from CM064915.1 coordinate 56,367,348, forward strand.
AGTGTTTAAACTTAAACTCAATCATGCCTGAAGTACTCGGACCAGATGATGTGAGTTAGTTAACACTCCATTGCCATTCTCTAAGTGTTTAAACTTAAACTCAATCATGCCTGAAGTTCTCGGACCAGATGATGTGAGTTAGTTAACACTACATTGCCATTTTTTAAGTGTTTAAACTTAAACTCAATCATGCTTGAAGTCCTCGGACCAGATGATGTGAGTTAGTTAACACTCCATTGCCATTCTTTAAGTGTTTAAATTTAAACTCAATCACACCCGACATCCTCGAACCAGATGATGGGAGCTGGTTAACACAATTTCCATGAATGTTTAAGTGGATTCCAAATTATGTAAATCTCTCAGACCATATATTTAAGTGAAATTGGTGCTCAGCAATACTCCTTGTAAGTACTAAACGAAGCCCGACCCAGGCAAAGTCCTTAATGATTTACTTAGGCATAGAAGAGCATAAAAATGTTTTTCTCTTCCATGGTTTACTGAGTTTGTTGTTAATTCTTGTTAAAATCATTAGCATCATTGGCAAGGTGTTGTTATTAACTCTGCTCAAATTAAAGTAACGAAAAGTAAATACTATTTGCAATGATAAAAAAAAAAAAAAAATCAGGCAGTGTGCATAATAAAGACATTGAAAGTGAAAATGAAATGCTTTCATTAATCAGAGGGGTGTTCTACATCTTCTTGTGCTAAAAAAAAAAAAAAAAAAAAAAAACAACAACAACAACAAAGTAAACAACGAAACAAAAGCACTAATAATAAAAATCCTCCTATCTAAGACTTTGCCTTGGGGCCAAGTGGGTCAACAGTCTGGCTAAGCAAGGAGGCAGCAGCATCTTGGGCTTGGTAGTGGGGTTTAGGATCTTTTTTCTTCAGATCTTTACCTTTGCCTTTGTCCTGGGTATCTTGGGCTCCCTGCTCCTGGCCACTAGCCTGAATTGATTCCTTCGACGCCTCAAGAGGAGTAGGGGGGGCTTGGTTCACCAATGGCTGCTCGGATACACCTGGAGCTTGCTCGGATTTGGAGGAGTCAGGACCTGGTAGCTCACGAATCTCAGGATCGTAGTAGATGCTTTCAGGTCATCTCAAAACAGAGTCAGTAGGGACTTCTGCAGCATCTAGGGCTTTACCCCAAGAGACATCGCAGTAGTCCCTGCACATTACAGGGAGTTCCTCTGTGAGTCTGGTTTGAGTCTCCTCCATTCCCAACTTGTACGATGCTTGTTTCTCAGGCTCAGCCGCCTCCTTGGCCAGCTGAGCATCCTCCTTGACCCTTTGAAGCTCGGCGCAAAGATCTTTCACAACTGCCTCTCTGTAGCAAGATTGATTTCAGTAAAATGCAGCTACTTGCGTTGTTCTTCGGCCTGCCTCTCCGCCGTCTTGAGGCCAGCATCAGCACTATCCCTTTGTTGAATGGCCTCTTTGAGCTTCTCAGAAAGCTGGGCCTATTCTTCCTTGAGGCTACCCAGGGTTTTTTCTACCTCGGACCGGTGATAGGCCTCTGCCTTGGCTACATTGCGAGCCTCCTTATTCCACTTTTCAGCCATGTAAACCTGTTGGGTAATCTACATAGCCGAATGGAAAAGTTTAGTGTAAAATGACGAAGAAAGATGATTAAAAACAATCAAAGGTTTATTTGGAGAAGTGGAACAAATTACTTACCATGGCTAGGTCCCTTTTAAGGGATAAGAAGAGTTCTTGTTGATTAAAGCGCATGTAAGTGTCCATATCCTTTGGTAGGAGAAGTGGCTGCTCCAAGGCCTCAGCTATAAGCCCTGCCTTCCCCACTTGGTAATTCCCGACTGAGGTGTCCCAGGGGAAAGGGGCACCATCCAGCTCCAACTTAGGAGACCAAATGTGCTGCACTCGGTGCACATCTGCCTCTAGGGGGTCTTCTCGGCTTTCAACAGAAGATGACCTTCTGTTTCGTTGGTCTTTGGCCCTTTTTTGTTGTTTACTTCCCTTTGAGGGGCCCACTTCACCTTCCTCAAGGGCTTCGTGCTGCCTTTTCTTCCTCAGTTTAGGGACTAGTTTCAGCCCAAGGTCGACAGGAAGCTGAGGAGGGGGAGAAGGAAGATTCACTAGAGGTTTAGACTTGTTGGTGTCTTGAGGGATGGGCGCTTTATTCCTCCCCTTCAAGAGTTCTTTTAAACTTTTGCTGTCGATTTTTGGAGCCATTTCTTCCGCCTCTTCTTTCGAGGAATCCTCCAAGCAAGTAATCACAGGAGCAAAGGCCTGAACACTCGAGTGTCTATGCAGTTCTTCCTCTGCCTCTGAAATTACAATGGCTCTTACTCCTTGTGCTTCATCTCCTTCAAACTAAAATTTGTCAATTTCCTCTTCGAGCGAGGAATTAGAAGAGGCAACACCTTCTTCGGCTGCTGCTACTCCGAAGGGAACTTGCTGAATCGGGGGGGCGACCAAAGGAACACCCTCTGGGACTGGATATGGCACAGGTGGGAGATCGTCCGGTGCCAAGAAATTAGGCCGAGACACGTCAATCCGATGTATCCGCCGATCACCTGCTCTTATGACATTGCCGACGTCCAAGAATGTGTCCGAGATGGGCTTAAAATCCAATATTAAATGTACAGCCCATAACTGCTTGTTTGTACTTACGAAGATCTCGGATCTCAGCAGATAATTGAGGGCCTGTACGTTAGTCAGGCTCAGCCTGGGGGCTACTTGTCTTCTATCTGCGAATGCAGCCAAGGGAGAAAACGGTTAAACATTTAAAAGCCATAATAAAAAAAAGATTGAAATGAAAGGAAACAAAACAAGGTCGGGGGATTGAGTTCAAATTTATCATTAAGGAGCCCAATTCTAAGGTATCCCACCTGGTTTTCCCGCTCGGACAGGACAGTGAAGGCCATCGTGCCACGCTCTTGAAGCTATAAGATAATCATCTTTCATACCTTTATTTGATTTGGGTAGGCATGAAATCATCCTTACCACGTCCAAGCGGGATTTAAGATAGTATACAACGATTTTTTGGGAATGGCACTCGTACATGTGCACCACATCGTGCCATGTGAACTGCAGACCCAGATGCTCGTTGAGAGCATCAACGCTACCCAGAATTCTGAATAGGTTGGGTGCACATTGGTGGGGGCATAACCTATGGTTGAAAAGGTAATCCTTTGTTACCCGACCCATTGGAAGGGTCATACCCCCTTCTATAAAGGCTATCATGGGGATAACAACTTCCCCTTCTTCTCGGTCGGTCACTATTCGTTCTGTGGGACAGTATCGTAGATTGACTCCCTGGGGTATATGATATGTTTCCTTAAAAGCCTCTATCTTGGCAGGAGAGTCCACCAAGTGCATAAATCTACCCATTTTTACAAACTAAAAGGGAGCTACTAAAATCAACGAGTGGAGAAGTGAAAATTCAAAGGCCGAGAAGACTGGCCAAGGGAAAAACGAAGGTTTAAATAAATTAAAACTTACACGAACTAAGGTATGTTACGACCCCTGAAATTTTTAGAGAAAACTCGCAAGGATTACTGGAAAAACGACTGGGGGAGTCCTAGTGGCTTTGTGCGTTGAAATGCTGAAGATCACTGGAATGCTTAAGAATTCGCAAAGTAAATGAGAGATGGTTTTCTCCAAGACTTTATATAGAAGGCGACAAGTGGGTGGGAGTTATCCCACCCAAACCTTGTGGAAAAATACCAGCCGTTTGATTAATGCACCCCTGTTGGATGCAACAGACAAAACGCCGCCTGGAGCAATTAATGGCGCTGCACGAATTCCAAAACGCTAGTAGCAATGATGAAGCGTCTAAAACTGTGTTCCCACGCTTGTAAACTCAGGTATTTTTACATTTCTAACCCCCATTTCTAAGGTAAATCAAAATCCCATTTTTTTCTCCTCGGATGCGAGTGAAAAATTAAAATTTTGAGGAGCTATTGTGGGGATAAGAGCCCAAACTTGTATACTGGGTCTTAGGCCCTATTCAAGGACGTGAATATGTCCGGGGAGGAGAAAACAATCGAGAGAGGCACCAAAGTTCGAAATCACGTAAGGAAAGGATGTAAGAATGTAGTCCGAGCAGTACCTCCTTCTCGGATACGAAGAATACCGGTCAGGCAAGTACTTCGGCGGTTAAGGTGACCTCCCAAGAAGTGCCAACGATAAGGATGAATTTCAGGCATGTACAAATATAATAAGAACTCAGAAATATCTAAAAGAAAAGCTGCTACCACCGCATTAAATGCACTGCAGCAACTTTTCTGGCCGCATTTATGTGAAGAAGACCATTGAACAGTACAATCTCAGCTACTACCACTCATAGAGAACTAAAAAAAGATATTTGATGAGACATGTACTCAAGGGAAGGTGTAGATGGCTAACAAGTGTACGGTCAGAGTGGCTTGAAAGAAACTATATAATGTAAAAGACCTCCCATAAGAGGGTGATCAGAAAAAAAAAGGTAGAAAGAAGAAGAAAAGAATTACTGTAGCACTAAGAGCTGTGTTAACTTCTCAATATATTGATGCAATACATAATTGATCTCCTTGGATGTTTGTTTGACTGATTTTTAAGTATCTTTTTGTACTTATTCATCGTTCAAATCCTTACTAGCCGTTGTCCCATTCGCGAAAGGCCCAGCTTTTTCACCCACTCTCTACAAATTCATTGTATTGGACTCACTGGGCTTATATCCCAGACCTTTTGGGCTTGGGCTACAAATTGTGACCCTACATATATATATATATATATATATACCTTTAAAAAAAATTAGACTTTAAATTAATATGGGTTGTTAACTAGCCTAGAAAAAACTATTGACCACCCTAAATAAAAATCTGAGCCCATTGAAAATGAAATTTGATCTCTTCAAATTTTTGGTCCATTCAAGACTAAACCTAAGTGGCAAGTTAAAACTGGCTATTATTAGTGAACAAAAATATAATTTCAGTGGTAGGTTCAAATTATAACCAATAACAACTTACATTTAGGATTTGTTGGGAAAATATTGTGGACATAGCACGTCTCAAAAATTGCCCAAACAAATACAAATTAGCCCAAAAGCCCAAATCAATTTTTTTTCAAAAGGCATATTTTAAAATCGTTATATATTATTTTCTTCTAAAAAATGCACATTTTCAAATAGTTAGTTTATTAGTGCTTGCTTTAATCTTTAGCTTAATTTGTTGAATTTATTTGATACATTTTGTACACACGCATATGCACTAAAGTAATACCTAAATACTTTATTGAACATGATTAATGTAAAGATTAAATGCCTAAGTTGAATATATTGGATGAACTTATAGTTTACCCTCTATTTTTTTGCTAGCACTATGAACAAATTTCTTATAAGGAAATCACTTGTATTGCAAGATTCATCTTCTAAGAAAATTGGTATTGACTTGAACAATCTTTTCTCAGATCCTAGGCTATGGATAAATGTTTCATCTTAATGATCACAATGAAATAAGAAGAGCAAATTTACAAAGAGACTCTTGTCAACCTCTTGGCCATAATTTCCCTAAAAAATAAATAAGTGGAGTATTGTGTCAATTTAATCATAATTAGTTTAAAGGATACATAAATTAATTAGAACAGATCATAAAAAAGGATGATGCATTTTGTTTACATTGTTACTTTTTATTTATTTATAAGATATTGTTACTTATTTAGATAAGGTGTTAGTAATTGAATGAGAGATCAATAGTTTAATAATTACTTGGTTGTATACATTGAAAAAGATTTAATTGAAAGCATTGATAATGAAACTATCATACAACGATTTCAAAATACTAAAACTTGTATAATGAAATTTTTAAAAATTTGGGTTTACACACCTGAAAAAGAATGATTTTGATGTTTTGGGAGAGAAGGAAAAACTCACATAAGGTTTTTTCATTGGACTAAAGTAGTTGTAGGCTTGCAGCTCAAAGATTATATTTTGAAACAAGTAAAAAAACATTTTGACTCAAGCTAAAGCCCAAAATTTTAGCAAAAAGGCCCAATTTAAACCATATAGCAATGTATCGTTCGATGCATAGAGTACACACATTTGTATTGTACGGTTTATTAGCATTTTCAATACGCCCCTTAGAGCATTCCCATCAAACATCCTAAAAAATTTAGCATTTACCATCTCAAAACACTACTTTTACAATTTTAACACCTCATTTTACAATATACCAAAAATCAAACATTCTATTTTTTTTACAACTTCATTAAATATTCTTTATTTTAATATTTTTATTCATTTTTATTATTATTTCTCACTCTCCCTCTGTCTCTCTCTCCCACTGTATCTCCATCTTTCTCAACCTGGTCTAGAAGTTTCTCCCACCTCCATGGCCTCAGCTTTTCACCTCTAACCACGGCACTCAACATCATAAAAAAAGAAAAGAAAAAGAAACCACCCACCACACGACCTTAACCCACGGCACAACCCACAACAACCAACCACCAAATCAATCAACCCACACCCATAAGCCAAAGCCACCCCAATCAACTCATACCCACGACCATAAAACCACTCAAGGCTGCCGAAACCCACCCACAACCCAGATCCGATTTTACAAAACCCACCCACTCATACCCATGACTCAAGGCTTGTGGTGGCTCCAGCGAGGCGATCTTGAAGAGCCGGTGAGGCGATCTTGCAGGGTGGACCAAGGCGATTTTGAAGAGTGCAAGGCTTGCAGTGGCTCCAACAAGGTAAACCATCGCTATGAGAAAGAGGGAGACAAAGAGCATAGAGAAAGAGGGAGACAAAGAGGACAGGGAGGCAAAGAGAAAAAGAGACCTAGAAAGAGAAAGAAAGAGACATGAGAATAAGAAACCAATTTTTTTTTTTACAATACAACTACAGTAAGCTTGTATTGATACAAGTTCACCAAGGGCGGAACTACCCTTGGACCAAGGGGGCAATGGCCCCCACCTAAATTTTTAAAAAAAAATATTATTATATGTGTATTAATATTAGCAATTTTGTTTTATAAAATTACATTTTATTTCCCGTAAACAATATCATTGATTCTTTTTAGAGTAATGCTATACTCACAAACTTTTTTATAACATTTTTACAAACTTTTTTGGTAGCAAATTTTTATTGGTTCGCATATGGGCACACTATTTACATCATTTTTTTACTTACTAGTAACCACTTATTACATAAGTAATTTATAATAAAAAAAAACTTGCAGCTCTAGTATTTTCCTTATTTTAGTGACCATAAAAAAAAAATTATATATCTAAAATCTAAAAAAAAATATACAAGCCAAAAAAAAAAAAAAAACGCTCAACAACAAAAATTACTAGTAAAACTAAAAACAAAATTAAGCTCAATTAACTAATTTTATCCAAAATAAATAACCTTGCCCTTTAAAAAAATTCTAAACAAAGATAATCTTGTTCTTACCTAAAAAAAAACTCAGCAACTAAGTAGCAGAATTAGAGGTTGAAATCATTATACACAGCCAACAGTAAAACCGCCCCTCTAACTCAAATTTCTGGCTCCATCCCTGAAGTTCACTGTAGTAGTATGTCAAAAATTTTGCCATTTGAAATCTTTGATGGAGTGGCTTTTTTGGTGTTTTGATGGTAAAATTTAGCATATACCCCTTTTAGCATCCTTAATGGGAATGCTCTTATAATACAAAATATTTTGTACCGTATTGCATATCATATAGTGCTACTAAGGCTGTCCATCCAATTCGACGACCTGACCCACCCGAAGGTTTCGACCGGATCCGACCCGAAAATCGGCCGACCCGATCAAGTCACTGGTCGGCGGTGGGTCATTTGTTCCAAAAACCGACTTCGGCAGGTCAGTCTTGGTTTTCCCCCCCAAAACCTGAAAAAACCTGATTTGACTGATGTACTAAGAATTTCTAGCAAAAAATTCCCAGATTTCGGCAAAAATTTCCAGATTCCAGCGAGATTTTCTAGAATTCGGCAAGATTTTCCTGATTCCGGCCTCAAATTTCCAGATTTCGACTTCAAATTTTCAGATTCTAGCAACAAATTTTCATATTTCGGTGACTTATTAAGTAGATCTAGTGATATTTTATCCAAATCTAGTGAAATCTCATCGGATCTAGTGAGATCTTACCAAATCCGGTATGATCTCCGCCGGATTTGGCATTTTTCGCCTGAAATCAACTATTTCGGCCGAATTTTTCACCATGGACGATTCCAACCGAACCGACCGTGTTTCTGGCGCAAAACTGACTGCACCAATCCGACTCCCTCGCTGGTCGGCAACGGGTCAGGATTTCTTCAACCTGATTTTATTGGGTCGGTCTCGAGTTGGGCACAAACCTGACCCGATCCGACCCGTGGACACCCCTAAGTGCTACAACAACAATGTCAAGGTACTAAAAGAGAAACCTTGGCTGACACAGTCATATACAACAATCTATGGTTTTGTGCATGGGTATTTTTTGTCCCGTACCCGACAGAACCTTTGATGCTTTACATATTAATTTATAAAAATGTAATATAGGTTACGTTCGGGATTAGAGTTTGAAAGTTAGTTTATTTTATTATTTAGCTTATTTTTGTTATTATTTAGCTTATTTTTATTATTATTTATGGGTTTCATTGCATTTTTTAGTACTATTTATAATTCCAATGTACTATTTCAGCTAGCTTTTACTTGAATTTACAATACTTTCAATAAAAAATTTTTAATTTTAACTAAATAAGCTATTCCCAAACGGATCCTTAACGTGTAACAATGACATTGGTATTTAAGGGTATAAATAGCAGATTTAAAAAAAAAAGAAAAAAAAAAAACCCTTAAGTGGGGACGAACGTGGAAATTAATATATGTGAAGGTTGTTATTGTACATTAAGTTGTGATTTGAAGTCGAATTCGCTTTTGAGTTTTGGCGCCTCTGCGTGTTTGTAATTTTATGGAAGTTCCCGAAACTTCAGCCACTTTTTGCTAATTGGCATGCTAGCTTTTGCATTAAAAACAACTAAAGTTACTTTTTGCGTTGTCGAAACCATCATGGCAAAGCTCTGTATTAATAGAAGTTTTACAGTGATGTTAATGTAAATATTTCCTTAATGACTCTGGTTTGTTCAGTACCCAGGTGCATTTTCTAATAAGGTTGTCTTTTTGCATCTCTCCATTGATAGTGCTTCAAATTTCGCAGAGAAAGATTGAGGTGCCACAGTTTTTTATTTTATTTTATTTTATTTAATAATTCAATAGTTGGGACGACATAATTTGAATTCTTTCCATTTGAAACATTAAAATGGACTAACCAATTGGGCTATATAACTATGACATTAGGTACCATATTTGACCAAGCTCCAGTTGGGTTATGAAAAACATGAAACAAAAATTAAATGATAAATTATGATAAAAATCAAAATTATTTGGAGAGAGTGGCGTTGGATTTCTTTTTCCATCATATTCTATAAGTCTGTAAGATATAACTAAGAGACGCTTTGCATTTGTCATTTGCATGTTGCAATAGCGAACTGAGGTAGGAAAGGAAACAATCACATGCACCATAATTAATAGTCCTAGATTCAACGACCTAACCCTTCATCATACAATGTATTATTTTATTTAATGAGAAATGTTAAGGTGGAAAAAAGACAAAAAAAAAAAAAAGTCAGAAAAAGTCAAAAAAGACATCAAGTACTTATAAAGTTGAAAAAAAATAAGACAAAGCTGTAAAAAAGATAAAAAAAATTGTCAGAATAATTAATATTAACTCAAAATTACTAAATTAGTGTGTTGTACATCTACACTCATTTTGAAAATCAAGATAAATCTAGTTAATATAGTGTGCATATGCGTGACCTTAGATTTGTGAAACATTAATTATATTCACTATAAAAATGCTTAATTTTCATTTAAAAAAGAGAAATACTATGTCTACAACATTTTTACAACATTTCCTAAGTGACAGGTTATTATTGGTTGTTATTGTTGGGGCAAAAAAGTAATCTTAGTGTTAGTTTCAAATTTGAACCAATAACAACTAACCACCTGTGATTTGTTGTAAAATTGTTGTAGACGTAGCATCTCTCTTTAAAAAAATAGTAAATACATAACCCAAATGCATCTAAATACTCAAATATCTCTTCCGAGATAGGTTTAGAGCTTATGCTTATGATTTCTTTATTTTAATTGATAACTTTGTTAAAAAAAAAAAAAAAAAAAAAAACCAGGGCCGTTCCTTTAAGCAAATCCATTCCCACCAAACCTTGTACTAGGAGCCATAAAAAGAAAGAGAGATAGAAGAAGCTGAACCATAAAATGTTACGTTATAACTAAAATTCATTTTTTCCAGTATTACTTATCCGTATAGTTTTCAATTTGCCAATGAATGTTTGAATAAGTTGGTAAAATCCAACTTATTTTTGTACAAGGAACAAATCCCACAGTCAAAGTCTTTGCTAAATGATCTTTACTATTTTAGCTTGTCATGAGGAAATATTTTAGAAAGTAAGGTCCTATTTGTTACACCGACTCAAACACATGTTTTCAGTTTTTAAACAATATTACATATATTTCTACACACTTTTTTACCTACATGTATTTCCACATATGTTTTTAGTTTTTAAGTGCATATACCAAACACCTCCTAAATAACACTAAACGTACACAAACACAAGCTGAACCTAGCCTTTTCAGTTGCTGTTACTTGATCAAGAGGTCATACCATATTATATGGTCCATATATACCCATTTTAAGATTTACATTCTGAAAAGAAAGTTTTAACTTTTAAGTTAATCGAACCAGAGAAATTAATTAATAATGAGTAACAAACAAGTATATAATATAGGATTTACAAATATGCTATTTTCAAAACGAAATTAGTTGTTGGGTGTTGGCTCCAACAAGAAAAACATATTATTTTCTAAAATCACCTCACCGAACAAAAATCCTTATTACTTATGGTCAAAGACTTCCAAATTTACAATAATGTCTTGTTGAAATCTCTACATCTAAACAATCCAAAACATGGGAAACAAAAAGAATTAAAGAAATGATAATTTTTTTTTTTTTAAAACCATAGAGTTTTGGGAATATTTGATTAAATCTTAAAATTTCAAAATGTTTTATTTCTTCAATACCAAAATTTTTTCATTTAAACCTCAAAATTTCTAAAAGCATTTTATTTAAACTTTTTAGTTTCATATAGGTTTTTTTTATTTTATTTTTTTAAAATACAAATAAACGTTAATGTTTTGGATAGGTTTCATTAAAATTTCTATAACGGATTAAATTATTTTATATCCACAACAATTTCACAATATTTTTATAAGAAATTCTAAACAACTAGTTATTATTAGTAGTTCTAATATGAGCCTTTTACTTAAAATTTTATTAAATTCACTAGAAATTGTTATGAAAATATAGTGAAATTGTTATGAATGTGGATTAAAAAAAAAGTGATAAAAGTTTTAAATGAAGTATTTTTAAATATCCTGAGAATTAAATGAGAATTTTTAGAAATTTAAGATTTAGTTTAAATTTTTTTTATCAATAATATCTTTTTTTTTTCTTTTTTAGGGGGAAAAAAAAGAAACCTGTGGCACTAAAGTAGCGCAAACATAGCACGAGCGGTGACACCCAGAGACTAAGTTACGAAGGCAGTTCTCGGTTCTCACTTCTCACTTCTCACTTCTCACTTCTCACGATCTGATCTAATCTAAACTAATTAAAACTAATTAAACAACACTATGCAAACTCAGAACAAAGATAACCTAGGAGGTTGGTCGAGTTGGTTGGGCTTTCGGTCTCAAGGTGCTTGTATTGGGCTTGACTGGGTGTGCTCCCTAGTTCTAATTCTGCTACCTGCACTTTGAAAAGAATTTCCTGAGCCAGTGCATTACTCCTTCGTGAGCCCACTTGTTAGACATCAATAAACTGTTTATCACTACAGAGATTGAGAGAATTAAAATCGATGAAAAGACATTTTGGTAAATTCAGACAGCGGGCCCCGCAAAACTGCAAACCAAGTGGGACCCATCGATCCGTGACCTCTGTCTTCCCATGTCTCTTCCTCAGGACACAATAGCACCGCTCTCTCTCTTTATAGAATGAGTCTTCTTTCTTATTTTGTTTGAATTTCACTCCAATCACTTTGAAACCACCGCAACCAAACACCCCCAAATCCGGCACCGCCTCCTATAGTTTGAATGGACGAAGAGAGTGATTGAAAAGATTTTCATTTTTTTTGGAGGAGGAGAGGAAAAGTTAACAGCGTGAGAGAGTTTTGGAATGGCTTCGAGTTATAGAAATGGTTACAGGGGGAGTAGTAGTGGTAGCATGAAGGTGGATCGGCCGGTGCCGTCGTCAAACCTCAAAGCGTCGTCGTTTAAATCCAGAACTTCTACGGGATCCGCTCTCCGACGTAGCAGCCCCGCCTCTCTGACCGCCCTCGGCGACGGAGGTCAGTTCGGTTCCGTTTACTTTCTCTCTATTGTTCCGGTTGTTTATTGTAGTATAATTCGTAACTGTATTTGCATTTTCATGTGAATGCGATTCTGTGACTTTTTTAGTGTTTGAGATTTTGGTTTTTATGCAAGTTTTTGAATTAAAGACACTAACCAAAAAAAAAAAAACCTAGTTTATGGCTTAATTTGTGGATATAGCTCCGATTAGAGAGTGTGTGTATGTGTGTTCTAGAGTAGAGTGCATTTTCTAGGCAATGTCACTGAGCTACTACAAGGCTCTTTGGCTTTTTTTGCTCTTAATTATTATTGAAGAACATTTAATAATTTTGAGCTGCATTCTTGCACTTAGACCTTGGTTCAGGTTGTAATTGTGTAAATGTAGCTGCATTGACATACGTAGATATGTATACATGGTGGAGTTTGTTGTTATGTTGTGTTTTTGTGTTGTTTTCGACAGTACCTGGAAGAGTTCGAGTGGCTGTAAGATTGAGACCGCGAAATGCAGAGGAATTGGCGGCGGATGCAGATTTTGCTGATTGTGTTGAGTTGCAGCCAGAGGTGCTCCTAATGTCATTCTAGTTACAATTTGTAAACTCTACAATGTGACTTTTATCCCCCTTTTAAATTTTTTGTGAGCTCTGTTGTATTTTATAGCTTAGTTGTTGTTGTGGTGCCATTGGTCATTTTGGTTTTTGCTCTAACTCAGCTTAAAAGGTTGAAACTCCGGAAAAACAATTGGGATTCAGACACTTACGAATTTGATGAGGTGCTTACCGAATTTGCATCGCAGAAGCGTGTCTATGAAGTTGTTGCTAAGCCTGTTGTAGAGGTATGTTGTTTTTGGTGTATATTTTTTTTTAGAGTGACTTCCTTCCTTAAAGCTGTTTTTATTTTGGTAGTTATAGCTGATTCACATGCTCCTTATCTTGTAGTTCTATTACTTTATTACTAGAAACTATTCACTATGTTTCTTTAAGTTAAGTTTTATGAATCAAATCTCCTGTCATATGTCGCTACTATCATATCTCAGATTCTATCCAGCAATCTAAATTTGCCCTTTGCTTTTGTAGAGTGTTCTAGATGGTTACAATGGGACTGTGATGGCTTATGGTCAGACTGGTACTGGGAAAACTTTTACTCTTGGACGAATAGGAGAGGAAGATACATCTGATCGTGGAATTATGGTTCGTTCAATGGAGGATATTTTTGCAGATATTTCTCCAGAGACTGATTCTATATCAGTCTCGTATTTGCAGGTCATGCATTCTTCTTATTCGCCATTGATGTTCATATAAAAAACTTTTTTTCAGATTTCAATATTTAATCTTTGTCTTTACTGGTTTCATCTGGGATATTTTAATCTTTACAAATTGTCTGAAATTGTTATTCTCAACAAAATTGTGTAGCTTTATATGGAGACTCTGCAAGACCTGCTTGATCCTGCAAATGATAACATTCCTATTGTGGAAGATCCAAAAACTGGGGATGTTTCAGTACCAGGGGCTACTCTTGTAGAAATCAGGGACCAGCAGAGTTTTGTGGAGCTGCTAAGAATAGGGGAAGCTCATCGAATTGCTGCTAACACAAAGTTGAATACTGAGTCTTCTCGTAGTCATGCTATTCTGATGGTGAATAATTGGCTGTCTATTACATGATCATCTTTTTAATATTAGCATAAATATTTTTTATGCTCTTGCATCAACATTTCATAATGTCCAGTTGGTAATTCTTCACATTGTTCCGTATTAAATAACAGAAATCTTGATATATTTAATTTCCTTAGTGCAGGTACATGTTAGAAGGTCTGTCACGGGAAGAGAAGATATAATTTCCGGTGAAAATGGAGATCCCTCTCACTTGGCCAAACCCTTTAAGCCACTTGTTCGAAAAAGCAAGCTTGTTGTAGTAGATCTGGCTGGTTCAGAGCGTGTCCATAAGTCAGGTATATACCCCAACTTATGACCTCTTTCATTGGTACACTTCACATTTATAGGTATATAAAACTTTTAAGTTTATCAGCAATTGCTTCTCCATATTTGGCATGTTTTGCATGTGTGTACCACACACAAAAGGGCGGTTATGCTTTACATTTACATGGCTTTTGAGGAATTTGATTTGTTTTGATTCTAATGCTCTTTTTTGTGAATTAGATTCCACAGTTATATTAACACATCTTTCTTCCTTTACTGGCAGGAAGTGAGGGACATATGTTAGAGGAAGCCAAGTCTATCAATCTCTCTCTTAGTGCATTAGGGAAGTGCATAAATGCTCTAGCTGAGAATAGTGCTCATGTTCCAGTTCGTGATTCAAAGCTTACAAGGTTGCTTAGAGATTCATTTGGAGGTGAGACATCTTTCATCTAAATGTGTTCATGTTCAATCATAGCCATGTGCTCAGGTCTCTTTGTTCAAAGTTGATGGCAAACTAGCATGATTTGCATGTGTACATGTCCAATCATACTGATTTAGTGTACATTATGGTTTGGGTAGTTATTATATTCCTAGCCGTCTCTGACTTAGATGCCAATTATTATGTTCATTCCCAAGTAGTTCTTTCTACTTGTTTTTCCAACACATGGAAGTTAGTCATAGTTTTGTATATAGTATTTTTCTATATGTTTTTCTTCAGATTGGTCATTGGTTATTGTTTCGCAGGCACTGCAAGGACGTCATTAATTGTGACTATTGGCCCATCCCCACGCCATCGAGGAGAGACTGCGAGTACCATACAGTTTGGACAAAGGGTTAGTGCTGTCTATTTTTCTGTAAAGGGCTTTAAAGATTTAGCTCCAAAATGTCTAATATTTGTCATCTACTCAAGGTCATTTATAAATTATTACATGCAGATCTACGCGTTGTGGTATGATTGTTTTAGATAGGCACTTCTGCTAATATGTTATTATCTAGTAGTCATGTATTGTTTAGATCAATAGATCCTTTCAACCTTTTCTTTTTCATTTTTTCCCCATATCTTTCTTTACAGCTGTTCATTATTATTAACCATGCCTAGTGTTATCTTTAATATAAATGGAATCTTTGTTGGTAGTTCATACTAAATAAGTACATGAGTAATTATTAGATGTGTCATATATCACAGGCTATGAAGGTGGAGAATATGTTGAAGATAAAGGAGGAGTTTGATTATAAAAGTTTGTCTAGAAGGCTTGAAGTACAAGTGGACAAACTCATCGTGGAAAATGAGAGGCAGCAGAAAGCTTTTGAGGATGAAGTTGAAAGAATAAACGTAGAAGCACAAAATCGAATATCTGAGGTTGAGAGAAGCTTCACAGATGCATTAGAGGTTTATTTAACTATTTATCTGAATATCACACTTATCTGTTGTAAAATTTAACTATTTTGTTTCTCATATAAGTGTGTGTTTGGGTGTAAATCATGAAATGTGTCATAAGATTTATGCATCAGGCTGGATAATAGTTGAGGGTTTTAATTCTAATAACTGTTCAAATGAATTGAAGAATGAAAGGTGCCAGCCCAACCTAACTGGGATTTTGGGGATAGACTCACAGCCTTGGTAGATGAAATTCAAGTGTTTGTGTTATTTCTTTGTTAATTCTTGTCATGCAGGGTTTATTCTTCATTTGGATCTCCCAAAGAACAAGAGAAAGTTATTAAAAAAAAAAAAGGCGTAAAAAGGCTTGCGAAAAGGAAGCCATATTAGAGAGTTATCCTTTCCCTTTTTATTTATAGTTGTCAGAATTCGTATCAGTTTTTTACTTATATACTTTTCAGCCATGCATTTAAGTATCTTTTTTTTTTTTTTGGGTTGAGAAACACGCATTTAGGTATCTTGTTCTGTATTTTTGTTTGTTTTTCAGAAGGAGAGGCTAAAATGCCAGATGGATTATATGGAATCAGTCAAGCAACTGGAGGAGAAGTTGGTGTTGAATCAACAAAAGCATGATTGTGATGGCTTGACTGATGGTTTATGTAATGGACAGGTACTCCCTTCTGGAAACTTTTTTGTTATATGTTGTAATTATCTTGAAATAGGAGTCTTGTCTCAATTGTTGGTCGTTGGAGATTTTTGACCCAAAGATGCATGCTGATATTTGTCAACACTAATTTGTACCCATTTGTATATCTCAACTTTCTTTTGCACCTGTGGTTCTCTGGAATCTTTATTTGTGAATTTCAGAAGAAATTTTTGTCGTAGCTTGGAGAGTGGCATGACAATTTATGTTGATGTGTTTAGCTCAAAGTTATAAATACTGTATCAGATTGGCCAATTTTTATCTTACCGGTTATGCAATTTTGGATTGTTTCAGCCTTTTTAGTAGATTTTGGGCAGGAACATGCTCTCTCTCTCTCTCTCTCTCTCTCTCCCTTCGGTTGTATTGCTGGTGCTTTCACAACAAACTACATGATGCCTTTGGATTGCCTCACAGTTTCAAGAACATCTTCTTTGCTGCCATATTTTGGTCTGTGTGTGTATTTAGGATATATGCTTAGGTCTCTAGGGGAGGTGACTATGAAGAAGAAAGTGTACTAAGAGAGATTGGAATATTTAGGGTTTGTGGTTGTCATCAATTTGGGGGGTTAGCTTTACTATTGAACGGTGTTGTAGATTTACCTTTGAAGTGTGGCTAGTGAAAGAGCTCCATGGCTTGGGTCTCTGGGAGTTGCATTTTTGATGAAACAGTCATGCACCGTTGTAGAAAATGCAGAGAGAGAAAGAGGGAAACAAATTGACCACCTTTGAAGCATCCAATTGTGCTTTCTTAGTGACAACCTAAATGGAAGCAGTAAATGGTTGAGTGCTTTTATTGAAATGTTAGGTTGCACTTTTAAATTCACCTGGTTTTAGAACTTTAATTATTTCCTAGATAGCTCTTTATTTTCCACATTTCATTGACCATAAACAACTGTAAGAGCATTAAAGTATCTGTCTGAAAATAGCAAATCAAGTGTATTGCCTTCAACCCACCTTTGATTACGCCTAGATCCAACCCCCACCCAGTGTGAACCCAACAAACCTGGACTTGAACTGCACCAATTTCACTAGAAAATCTTGTAGCCAAGAAATGTGTGTTGTTCTTCCTAAGACCCTGACAACCCATGCCATGGAGCTCCTCTGCTTGCTACGCTCTGTTGATGGAGTTAAATGTTACCCTCCACTGAGTCGATGATGACCACAAATAAGACTCATGAGATTCAATGAGAGGGCAAGAGAGAGAGAGAAACTTTGGGAAATTTTGAGTGATTTGGAAAGTAATAATTTCTCCACTGTTAGAGCTAATGGAGACCTATGTTCAAAAAAATGTGTAAAAACTTAAAAGTTACATCATGCATTTCCCAAGCCAATCTGAAATGACTTCTGGTACAGTATTTATAACTTGTTATGAACCGGATTTCTAACAAGTTGTTTTAATGGAATTTTAATTGAATTAGAGGTGATTAGCTTCCTAGAACTTGAGAATGAGAGATAAAATGGTTATTCTTCTGCTTGATTATTATTTATCTTTTGAACATATATAAATAGCTAACCTTTTGAAGATGAGATAACCTCCCTGCAACTAATCTTAAATAATAGGAACCAACTCCAATCTGAATACAACCTAAAAGGAATGCAAATATCATCTGATACTTTATTAAATCCTAATCCTACTGCATAATTATTTAAACGCCAAATTGAAACTGCTAGGCTTAGCCATATCCCATGCTCGCTCCATGCATAGTTGATCCTTTTACTGTCTGAATTGGCTTCTTCAACGGACTTAAGTAACAAATTTTGGTTTTATCTTTCTAAGGTTCTATTCTTTGGGTTTTTTTATCTTTTATTTTCGGTTAACCTAGTTTACACGCTTTCCATGAAGATGAGTTTAAATGTGTGCATCTATGAGTTGATTGGAAGGTCTGATTAGAATGAGCTCTGTTCAATCTGCTCTCTAATTATAGGCATATTTCTTTGCTTTAATGGAGCTAGATGGCTCATTGCACCAGAATGAAGTTTTGATGGTTTGGTGTAATGGAAAATAATTTGGCATCAGTGCCCTAGGTGATGCAGTCATTCACTTTCTAAACACTAATTGGTTGACTTTCTTAAAATGATCATATTGTATTTTTATTTTGTTCATTATGCAGGGGTCTAGGCTTTCTGTTGCTGAGATAAACAACTTGCTTGAAAAGGAAACTAACCTAAGAAAAGCAGCTGAAGAGGAGGTAGAACATCTTAAAAGTCAACTTGGGCAACATTCACAGTTAAAGGTATGGTTTTTTACCTGGATTGCAGAGTTCTTTTGTATTAGCATTCACTGGATTTGATCAACTTCTGGTATTTAAGGTATTTTTTGGTTTACTAGGCAGGTGGAGATACAGAGGTTTTAAAGCTTCTTAAAATTATAGAAGATGAGGCTCATCAGAAGAAGAAACTTGAAGAAGAAATAATAATACTACGGAGTCAGTTGTTGCAATCAACTTTTGAAGCTGACCAGGTATTTGATTGTAGAAGTTAAGCTTACTCTTTTGGCTTGATTTAGATTCTGTTTGTGCTTAGAAGTTGACATTGCCATCAAATATTTTTTTGGTGACTCCATTGTCGTGGTATTTGAGATTTTAACTGTCCATATCCTAAAAAACACGATTGTTTCATGGTTTATAAGAATCCAGGAGTTCTATAACAGGAGCTCACTAGAGTTGCCTGGATATCTGCTTGATGCTTGCTTAATTAAAATTCGTTTTGTTTTTGTGTGTTTGGGGGGGGGGGGGGTTGGGCGGGCAGAGGGGGGTTGAGAAAATATATATATTGTACACAGTGCGCAAAGCTCCCACTCTTGTTGGGTTTGAGAGAGGTGATTGGTAGTCAGTCTTACCCCAGTTTTTCAAAGAGGCTGATTTCTATACTCGAACATGTGACTTGTCGTTTATGGTGGAAGACACTTGCAATTGCACCAAGGCCCACCTCTAAGTACCTATTTGATTGAGAACCCCCTTGTTTAGAACTGTGAACGGTTTTGGTTATTAGTTATTTAATTCTTAAGAGTTAAGCTTTCTTGCCCCTCCTTAGCATTTGCTCTAGCATGCGTATTTTTGTAAATTTTAATATGCTTTCCTTTGGTTTTATTTGTATAGATGAGGAGGTGTCTTGAAAGAAGCGGGCCTGGAAATGCATATACTGGTCTAGATTCTTCCATGTCTCCATTTAGGCATTCCCAATTCAAAGACTCTGGGAATGGACAGAAGGCATCAATTGCAACACTCTTTGAGCAAGGTAGTTGAAGAAATTATAAAATTAATATGATTTTACCTTATACAATTTTCATATTTCTTATGGTTTTTTTCCATCAATTAATTTTACAGTAGGATTGCAAAAGATCTTGGCACTACTTGAGTCGGAAGATGCCAATGTACGGATTCATGCTGTGAAAGTGGTGGCCAACCTAGCAGCTGAAGGTGGGTAATTTTTTTTTCTTCAGTTCTCTTTGGCTTTGTTAAAAAGATATTTGCTTCTGTGTACCATCTGTTTTCTTTTGTGTAACTAACGAGTCTAGATTGAATGGTTGTGTTTACACCAATAACAACAACAAAGCCTCAGTCCCTAAACACTGATTGGTTTTGTTTCTGATGAAGTTTTACTTGTAGAACTAACTTAAGATGTGGTCTACTCTGTTGTGATCTTTACTTCATGTTGTTGAACTTAATTAAAGGTGTCTTGTGGTGGTGAACTGGTAATTAGTTTAGTTGTGGAAAAGTCTAGTTGCCCTTTGTTTAGGTTTTTTTGCTGGTGACAAAAAAGGAGAATAGATTCTGTGTGAGGTTCAGTGGAGGAGAATGTTTGCCCCTAATATTATTTTTGTAGTTATTGGTCTATTAAGTGAAGGCATGGTCCTATTTTTGTGTGGTACTAAAGTTGTCATCCATTTTTTAAGATTATTTTTTCTTAATCACTATCATTTAATAGTAAGGGTAATGCGCGCAAATAAAGTTTCAGCCACTTGTTTATTTATAATAGTATTTGGAGCAAATAAATGAAGCCAAAGATGAATATTTCTTGTATGACACATTATCTCCACTGTATCTCTTGTATATTATGATACATAGAATTTATAGGTTGCACCTGATTTGTGGATTTCAAATAAAGGGTTTTGAAGAATAATTGCTGTATAGATTGCTTGATATGATTTGTAACAACAAATAAGGATTTTGCTCAATGAAATCGCTTGTGTTTTGAATTTGAAATAACATCTTACACCTAATTATTTCAAACCCACATCTTAATAATGCATAAATCCATCCATGAATTTCATTAATAAAATATATTTGTACTTTTCTTACTTTATTCAAGTCATTTAAACTAAAAACTGAATTCCAAATTATTCTCTTAAAAAGTTGAAATACTTTCATTAAAATGAACCAATAAGGAATAATCTTAGAACCCCCAATAGGTGATCTATGGCTGATGACAGGAGTGATCTTATCATCTGACTTTCATTTTAATGCGATTTTCTCTTGCACCCTTCTTGTACTTCATAATGTACACACACACACTAGGTTCGAGCTACACTTGGTATAAGTTTTGTCATTGTTACATTACTTAATAACTTTCAATTGGGTATATTTTTTGACAAATCCATTGATAGATTACATTGTCTTCTTATACCTTTCATGCTGGTAAAATATCAATATAATAATAGATTAGTAAATGTCATATATAAAATGTTTATCTTTCAACTTTTATATACTTTAAAATTGTACACAAAACATTAGTTTTTGAATCAAATAGTAAATAACATCCGACTGTCAACTAACATAAAATTTGGTGTCAAGAACAAAGAAGATATGTAATTCAACTGTAAGATTTTTAAAATATTAATTCAATAAAAAGTTATTAAGCGGTGTAACATTAACAAAGAGTTACACCAGGTGTTTCTTTGTTATAATCCTATATATATAGTTACATTGTTGTTAAGATACCATGCATTTACCAAAACTGTTACATCCTTGTTAGATTTTGTTGCTAACTTGCTATGATCCTGTAAGGTTGTCCGTGAGTAGAAAAGAATCATTTAAGAATCCCTCAAATACTTTCTAAGTTCCTAAAATGATTTGATATCTTAGCACACATACTATTTTTCTTCAGATGCATCCTGTTGCCTTCTTTGAATTTATTCTTAGAATGATTAATGATATGTGCTTGCCATGAAAAAAGCAGAAGCCAATCAGAAAAAAATTGTTGAATCTGGTGGCCTTACTTCCTTACTGATGCTTCTTAGAAGCTTTGAAGATGAAACTGTTCGCAGAGTAGCAGCTGGTGCAATTGCCAATCTTGCTATGAATGGTAATTTTGCATTTATATTTTTCCTTATGTTTGAGACTTCAGGAGCTTTTGTACTTTAGTTTGACTTTAATCGCTATTGCATTAGGATTTGTTCATTTGGATACATCATTTTTTAAGTTGCTTCCTTTCTGGAATTGCAGAAGCCAATCAAGAACTTATAATGCTTGAAGGGGGAATTAGTCTTTTATCAATAACAGCAGCTGATGCTGAGGATCCTCAAACCCTACGCATGGTTGCTGGGGCTATTGCTAATCTATGTGGCAATGGTATACTGAATTTGCATATTCTTCTTTGTTGTGTTTTTGTTCATTCATGCCATTTAGCTTTTGAGAAAGTATATGTTGAGAAATTTGCAAGAATTCTTGGGCATGACAACAATTGGGAAGCACATCTAATCTAGTCTAGAACCTTTTTTTTGGGCAGAAGATCTAGGCTAGAACTCTTGCATTTTAAGGAAGAGATACCTTTGGCTTATGACAAAAAGTGCATCATCATAATCTTCTAATTTTTTAAATATCTTATTTTTATTTTCTTTTCTTGATAATAGAATATAAAGAAAGATTGCCTTAAATAATATTCTCTCTGCGGTACTAATTTCTATGTGATTTAATTTGCTTTCTAATAGTAGAATCTAGTGGATGAGAGAAAACTTTTGAAGTCGGTTTTCAAATATTTAAATGTAAAATATTATTTTAATTTCTTATACTTATTTTTCTGCTGAAATTTCTTAAGAACAATTGTGATCTGAAAAATCCAGAGAGAGAGGGTTGGTTGATCTTGAAGATACCCATTGCTGTTATATAAGCTTTTTAGAAGATCTTCGTTCTTCAGTATTTTAGTTAATTGAACCTTTTGTCCTCACATTTTCTATGAAGCTTGTTTTTTATTTTTAAGTTTAAATCATGCTTTGCTGATATTTATTTCCCCTTTTTTCCTTCTTGTTTCCCTACCCCTTCAATCCGTAGATAAGTTACAGATGAAGCTGAGGTCTGAAGGCGGAATTAAGGCTTTGTTAGGAATTGTGAGATGTGGGCATCCTGATGTTCTATCCCAAGTTGCACGTGGAATTGCTAACTTTGCAAAATGCGAGTCCCGAGGTTCTACTCAAGGTATGAGCCTTAATTAATTAATTTATTTTGGCAAGTATGGTGCCTCATTTATCCAACACAAGTCATTGCTTAGTCCATTATTTTTTATGCATCTAGAGTTTTTGGTGTCTTCCTGTCGCCTGTAAGTTGTGATGAATGAATTTGGTGACTATTCAAATGGATTGATGTTAAGTAATTTGTGGTTATGCAATTTATCATGTTACTATTGGTTGTCCAAAAATGATAACTCATTTGAAATAATTTAGGTTTTATCAACCCTTATTTTGGGTTGTTTGATGCTCCAGTGACCCAATTCCAGTAAAAGCAATTTCAATGCTGCAGACACAATTCCGATAATCATGTTTAGATGGCACTTTTGGATTTGCAGTAACAATATTTTTTTTAAAGATTTAAAATAGATCACATTGTGTTATCTATTATAGAACACTGCATTCACATCAAATGGATGCGATTAATAATGTCGTAGACTTTCTACTGTGTCGTGTAATTAATATAGTGCCTTTGTTATAGGGATAAAAAGTGGCAGATCTCTTTTGATAGAAGATGGTGCACTTCCTTGGATTGTACAAAATGCTAATAATGAAGCTGCACCAATCAGGCGTCATATTGAGCTTGCACTCTGCCACTTGGCACAGCATGGTATGTGGACTTTCCACTTCTTATTGACTAACTTATATATCTGAGATATGTTCCTCTAAAAGTCTGGGTTTTCAAATTGCAGAAGTAAATGCGAAGGACATGATTAGTGGAGGTGCCCTCTGGGAGCTAGTTCGTATCTCACGGGATTGCTCCAGAGAGGACATAAGGAGTCTTGCCCGCCGGACATTAAATTCCAGCCCCACCTTTAAATCAGAAATGCGGCGGTTGCGGATAGAGTACTGATGATGGGCTTGTCTGAATTGTTACTCTTACGTCTAGCTGATGAATGTGATGTGCAGAAACTGCTAAAAATGTGCTGTATAGGCTTGGTTGGAAGGAGATCTTACCCATGCTACATAAGGGGGCATTAGGCTGCTGATTCTCCACTTGCAAATTTTGTAAAGTGTAGGCTGGGCTTGTAAGCCATGATTATAGCTTCTTCATTGACCATCCATGATTGTAGCCTAGCGGAAAAGAAAATGAAAAGAAGAAAAATTTTGCTGCTGAATGAGTCAAATTCGTTTCATCTTCAGTTTTCTGAAGTGGGACTGACTCAATGTCCAGCTCCTCTGTTTAAATATGAATGTTGTATAATTTGATTTGTACGAGCAACAAAATCATCATTCTTTATGTAGTATAAAGGTTGAGAAATTCGAATGGCAATTTTTCGTAGCTCCATTGTCTGCGGGCCCCAAAATGCTTGAGAAAGGCTAAATTTTTTTGAAAGTTTTACAACTTCTGCACCATCAAAAACCTGTCAAAGAATTTCTTCACTTTTAAATTCTGATAATTGATGGGCAAAATTATCAAATTCTAATAACATTTTAAAGTGGAAATGTTTCCCACAATGACACCAACGCTAGATGAGTTGCCTGGTAATAATTCTGTTACCGGTCAACAGTTGTGCAGCAGCAGCCATAATTTTATTCCAAAAGGAACGGAGGACCGAATAACTTTGTGTGAAGGTAAAAGGTGATAAAATTGGGCTATTTATAAGGTCCCTGTAGCAACTGATAGAGAGTAATGGTTGGAAATATTTGCGTAGTGGGTTGATCTGCATAAAGGTTGAAAGCTACATGCAACTGATAGTGTGTAAAAGTTGCATGGTTGACTTCTAGGTCAGCATGTCAGTTTGAGTGATATCACATCAGAAATCTCTCAGGCTCCGATTCACCTCAGAAGATACTAGGTCAAGCCCAATGGCCTCAATCCTTTTGGCCTCAGCAGCCACCTTGACCTGTCTTCTTCCTTGTCTCAGCCTCATCACTCGCGCTACCCTTCTAGTTGTAATAGATTCGTTCTTGGAATCTTAGTAAGGCAAAACTTCATTTTCCACTTCTCCAAGTTTGGATTTGGGCAAGTGAAAAATGAGAGGGGCTATCGTGGTGTGTCATTCATGACAAGATTAAAAAAAGTATATCAAATCAATTACATTGATCCAATCAACATCTACTTAGGTTTGTCATGTAAGTGTACTGGTCAATTCAGTAATTCTAAAAAAAAGTTGTTAACCCTTTTAACACTAATCTTACTTGATGAGTAAGTTATGCAATTAGGACAAAACTTCATTATCCACTTCTTAGGGTTCGGGTTCGGGTTCGGGAAAGTGAAAAATGAGAGGGATTATTGTGGGGTGTCATTCCTGACAAGATCAAAAAACATGTATCAAATCAATTATATCGTTTCAATCAACATCTACTTAAGTTGGCCATGTAAGTGTATCTGTCAATTTAGTAATCCTAAAAAAGAGTTGTTGTTGACCCTTTTGACACCAACCTTACTTGATGAGTAAGGTATGCAATTAGGGATATTGCTACCACTAATTTCATCTCTCTTCTTCTCCTACTGGTTTATTAACTTAATCATTATAAGCTCCTTGGCCAACCCATCATGATGTTTTTATTTTTTTTTATTTTAATAATTATATAGGATAATATTAACAGACAACGTACCAATTAAGAAATTGTTTTATGTCAGATTTTTGACTGATTTTATAAGGTGTAAAGTCAATGGAGCTAACTTTTTGACTCTTACTTATCACTTTAGCCAAATTTTCAGCCCCTATCATCAATTTATGTCAATTTTTTATTAGCCCCCACAATAACTCATCCTTTAACGGGCACCAATATGTATTGGGTTTTAGAGGGTATGAACTGAAAATGTTAGCCTCAATCAATTTACATAGGAGCAAGTATTTGTCATTGGACCAGGCATCATCAGTGGTCACCACTTGAAGCCCCGGCTGCAAGACTAGCAATAACGAGGTATGTTAAAGCGGTTAACCAGGAGATGCTCTCAACGTTCTTCAAGCTATTCATGATGTAGTTATTTACCGTTGCTTGGGCCGCTCAAAGTTCATCGATCCTAGATACAAAAACAAGCTCTTATGTCCATCACCAGCGGTACTTACTACTTATTACACAAACATTAATTCTTAGGTCGGTCAACGCGGCAAAAACTTGGCCTGGATGCGTGCTTCAAAATTGATTTTGGGTGCTGTTAACAGGTGCTCTTAGATTTTTAAGGCTTATTTTTCTTTTGTCCTTAAAGATCAGGATATCCCTCGCGCTGTCATTAAACATTGATGCCTCTTGAGTGCTTTTGCTTCTGCTTTCTGGTTTAACAAGGCTGGTTGCTTCGTTGGGTTCTACTTTCTCAGTGATAGTTGATAGTTGATAGTTGTGTTGTTTGTGACGAGTCCAATGTCCCTGATATATTCTCGGGCCTCTATCATAAAACAAGTTAGTGAAGGGCAAAACCAATGACCTCTTCACTTAGTAAAATGGAGGTAAGAACTAGTTGGATTGGAAGTCCAGGGTTAAGTTCCCACATTAAGAAGGTTATTACAAGATTAATTATGTTTACCAGGAACTGCAAATTAAGAGAGAACGCAATTTATTCAAATGCTATGCAAACTCAACAAACTGGTTGATATTCTCAAGGTCCAACAGTACTCCTACTTCATATTAATTAACTAACTAGACTTAATGTCCTAGCTAGACCACAAACTTGTAGGGTCAAAAGGAACTATCAAGAGAAATCTATACCAGTTGATGTGGGGTTACAAGGAACAATCAAGAGGAAATCTACACGTGATGTTCCGCATGATGTGCTGGTATGTCATAATTTCATTACCAGTGAATTTGTTGGAAATTTTCTATATGGTTCATGTGCAATACTCATATTATGATATATAATAATAATAATAACCTTTAGAGGTTTGGTTTAATTATATTACATGAAAAAAAAAAAAAAAAAAAAAATCAAGAGTCACAATTTTTAAGAATAATATATTAGAAATGAAAACATATTATTTAGGATATTCACAATTATTTAATTATTTCGAGTAAATTATACTCCCAATCTTTTTCTTTTAATTTTTATTCTTGATTCCATGTGTTAGGTACTAAAATTTGTTGCTAGATTCTCACATCTCAAATGAAGGTAAATTACTACAAGGGTATCGGATCCTATTAGCATTTCCACTATAATTTGATTGTCAATTGCATGACTCGATAACTGTTCAATTTTTTTTATAAAATTCGATGTTGCAATTTGTTAATGATGGATAGTAGATATGAGAATTTATAATAACCTACCAACTTAGCAATTGTGAAATTTATTGGAGTTGTGTTAGGCATTATTGTTAAAGGAGCACGCCATGTGGTATGAGGTTAGATTATTTATACCAAATAATTAAACAGGAAGCTCAACAAAAGCGTAAGATAAAAATTTCTAATTTTGTGCTAAAAGTACTAAATTACATCTCAAATTTACTCCAGTTTAATTCTAGACTAACCCATTTAAAATTATTTCAAACCCATTTCAAGGTAATCCAAATTCTCTTAGGTTCTATCATTTGTTGATAGTAGTTTATTTAAACTTTTTGGCTGCTGACTGATCAGTTGATTTATATAATGGCTGAATTTACTCAATATATATAATAACTGAAATTTTCTTTCTTCAAAGAATATGATAAACATCTAAACAGAAATTATGTCACAAAATAAAAGTATATAAATAATCCCCTTCTCTTTCTTAATAAAATAAAGTAATCTAGAATTAAAAATTTGCACATTCTACCCAATTAATGAGAATCCTTACAAAATTTTTGTATGAGTTGACAAAAATTCTAAAATGGATATAGCTATTATTAAACTAAGGTACAAATGTTTCATATTAATCTAATTATAGTTGTTTTTAGAATGAAAAATATTTTTACTAAAATTTATGGCTTAATAGATTATTCCAATTACTCAAGAAACAAATCTGAAACCCATTATTCAAAATGACTATAGTAATTTAGTTATTATTAATATTTTCAATTTTTTTGTAACTTTTTTTCTAAGAAAACTTAGTACACCATTGTTATATATATAATTAAATTCTAGAGGTACGTAAGACGAAATTTAAGTTCATTCTTGAAGATTTTAAGTTTTAAACACTTTGAACATTAGAACTTTTTTCTTGAATTATTAAACATTAGAATTAGAAAATTGAAACAATAAAAACTTAAGCACAGAAAGCACCGGTACGGTGTCTACTCACCATATCAAAAATCAAAATAAGAGGATTTTTTTCCTTGCAACAAGTGAGAAAGGGATTCAAATTAATACAATTTCTTCTTCATAGGAAAATTGGATAATATCATTGAGTTACAAAAGTCTTAAAAAAACAAGATGTTTTGTTAACCCAAAAAAAAAAACCATTTTACTTTTATCTAGGATTATGTGATTGTTGATAAAAGTCTCATGCATGATGTATTTTAGCAAATTTGTGATATTTATCGACGGTATTTTGTCTTAATTTTGACAGCTACCGACACTCAATAAAGATGCAAAGTAGTCTATAACGAGAAAATATTCTAAGAACAAAATACACATACACTTCGATAAGCTAGCTAGGTTAAAGAAACTCTTTTCCTTGTCTTCCTGAGACATGAGAGACTCCATTTGGTCTTTGAAACATATAAGTTCTTCCAAAAATATCGCAAGCCCTACATTATTGTCATTGTTTAAAAGGTGGAATTTAAGATCATGGAAAGTCTTAAAAAAAAATTGGTTCCATTTTTGGCACGTCATTTTCAAGGAAAAAAATGCTAGAACTAGGAAAATTAATAACAGCTTATTCATCTCATGTTTTGTGGATTCTTCAATGATATATTTTGGCTAGCTACATTGCGAACAGATTCACAACCCCATCCATAAACATTTACAACCAATTATTAAAATCAATTTAACCCTAAAGTCTTGGATATAGTATTTCTTAAAAAAAATCATGGATATAGTACAATCACATATCAATTTTATATGCATAAGAATGATATTCCGGGCATAATATAGAGGAAATATAGCATGCACTAAGTCAGTTTTAAGATAGGGGGATGTTTAAGATAATATGAATTAAATACAAAATTGTGGGCTTTAGGTTCAAAACCCCTCTCTCTCTCTCTCTCTCTATATATATATATATATATAAAATAACAGTCATCTAGCCTTTGGTTGTCAACAACTATTTGCCTAAAGGGAAATTAATATGTCACACAATCGGATGTGCAATGTTTCACACAATATCCACATTTTCATATCAGATGTCCATATTTCACATATGACATGAAAGAGTGGATATATTGTTAGATGTGAAACAATTAAATAATTCAATTAAATGAACCGCACCAGACCACCTCAGAGTGGGAAAGACCCCAAATTAGCAGGAAGAAAAATGTAAAAAGACAAAAGCTAATATGATTAATCTCTGAGTCTAGAAAATAATAAGCCAATGCACAATGCAGCATGAATGCATTGGGAAGTTTGAAGCAACACAATAACACTATCCATCTAAGGGAAATAGTAAAAAGTCTAATCTCTGGAAATTGTCGGATAAAGTTGAAATTTAGCAACTAAGCAAAATATGGGGGGGAAAGGATCGAATTGCTGCAGGGCCACAGATGGAAGTGATTACTTATTAGCTTTCAAGAGACAAGATGGTACCTTTGTAGAAAAGATGTTACAGAATAAATAAATAGATTAAAAGTAGATAATAATAGGAATGAAGTCCTAACATGTCAATGTACTTTTAATCATTGAAGTGTAGTTCAAAGAACCAAATTGGTGATCATCATCATTATATCCATAAAAATCTCAAGCACAGTACTGCTGGACATGGTCCACACATTGATAACCCCCAAGTTGTACAATATGCTACTATTTAAAGCCCCACACACACACACACACACACACACACATATATGTACCTATATATTTTCATTTATGGTAGCAAATTAAAGGCAGATGCCAGTCAAATTTGCATCTCAAATAACCATACATTGAGGGACACTTCAACTAGACAAGCAAGCAAATAAACTTGGCTTCCCAACTCCCAAACAAGAAATTTGAGAAGAAGAAGAAGGGAAATGAACTAACTAGGAAATTTGGTTCTGCATGAAATTCAACAAAGAAAGGTGGGATGCAATATTTTGAGTAGAAAGGAACATCCAATCAAGATAATAGGGCTTAATTCCTAGGATTCACACCAAGAAGAACAAAAGAACATGGCAAATGATGAAGAAGATCTAACAATGACATATTTCATAAAAAGAAGAGGAAGATGTAACAATAACAAGTAAAAGGCAAGTAGTGAAGAAGATCTAACAAAATAAGTGAAATACCAAGACTTAGCTAACCCTAACAAAAAATAACTCTATTTATCTATTTAGTTTTTATTGGACATGATATCAATATAGAAATGTTCTCTGGTGATGAAAAGAAAGATGCTAATTTGGAACAGGGTAGTTCCTTCTTTCCGTTGCAGAGAACCAGAGGTGGGCTAGGGTTTCAAGGAGATGGCATCCATGTCATAAATTCATAATCAAGACAAAAAAAACTATACTTTTTTATTTATTCTTACCTATGTCACTTGTTGAATCACTCCCACTCTTCTCCATTCCTCTGGTGCCAATGACAGATAGACAGAGAGAAAGAGAAGTGGAGGGAGAGTAACTTTAACGCTTGCTTGAGGTCTGTTTGTTCTGGTTGTTGCCTCGAAAAGGAGCTTTTTTGCAGAGCAGTGCACGTGTGACCCAATATCCAATGTTTCATCTGTCTGCCTTCATAATGAGGATCATGAACCCATCATGAACCCTAATTTGTCAGACACACACACACAAAAAGAGAGAGACCTAAACCCAAAACCTCCACCTTAAAAACAGTCACTAACTCAAATGAACCTACCATGATCTAAATAATAATAATAACAACAACAATAAAGTTTGTGGGAGTATGGGAAGTGAAAAAGAAGGTCAAGTGTAATGATGGTTTTTGAGAAAAAAAAAAAAAAAAAGGATCATAACCGTGTGTTTTTAGAACTAAGTAGTAAGAAATTGTTCCTCCAAAAAAAAAAAAAAATTTAGTAAGAAATTGATAATAATTTTTTAGAGAATATAAAATGAAACAATATATATAGATCCAAAAAATTTCGGTTCATTTTTTAAAATTTTCCTTAAGTTATTTTTAAAGGGTTTGGATCGTGTAACCGAATCTAAAACTTACAGTCTCACAGACAAAAGAAATGAAAAACGCACACACACACACTCGAAAAATATAGAAGGCTTTCTTTTTCTTCTGCAAAGGCCAAAGAGTGACTGAATAGGTTATCAGACAAGTTACCAGAACTGCAACAAGGGAATGAATAAAGACTGGAGAGAGAAATGTATTGCCATCTTCCACTGTAGTACTACAGCTACTTCATCTTTAAGCTACCTTTACTTGGAGGAGAACTAGATAGCTAGAGGAACAACTCTGATAGAAATCAACCCACGAACAATTCACGAATTTGTACATCCTTCTTCAACCAAAGACCGGTCGAGGAATAATAATACCATAATTAAAATCTTAATTAAACATAACTAATTTATAAAAAGAAGAATCAAAGTTGGATGATTGAAAACTAGTAACAAAAAAAAAAAAAAAAAAAAAAAGAAGGAGAGAAATTAAAATTAAAATTAAAAACAACAAGTTTTGGTTTTTTTTTTTGTTTGTTTATCAATAAGGAGATCGACCCGCCGAGCCACCCCAGAAGGCTTCGGTTGGTAATTGGCATGAATTTAGAAGATTTTGTGGCATCCCATGAAAAAGAGTTGTATTAGGATCTGGCAATAGTTGCTGCTGCTGTTGTTGCTGCTGGGGTTGTTGTTGTTGACCAACCATTCCTGGGGATCCAAGAGACCCACTTCCTTGAATTGGAACCTGTGGCTCTTCTTCCTCTAAAGGAAGCCTTTCATAAGCTGCATTACCAAATGAAGCTGCCATTATTACCACTGGTCCAGAAGCCAAAAGAGGACCAACTACACTCCCACCTACTACTTGGCCTTGACCTCCGGCTAAGTAAATGGTTAATCCTGATGCTGCTGGTGGTGCTGGTGGTGGTAGAAATGAACCAGACAATGATAAAATCTCAAATCTTCCATGTAAAGTCACAACCGCACCAGGTGAAGCTGGTTGCCTTAGTGTCACATTAGTGACAGTGCCACTTCCACTCAAAATGCAAACCCCTCTTTGTCTCCGCCTAGCGAAAGTGGAAATGCTCTCCATGATATCACAACTGTTGGAGACTTCAATGACATGGGAACGGAGAGCGTTTGCGCTATCTCTGGTGATTATGATAGGGGGTTTCGGCTTGTTTTTCGACCCGGCGGGTCTTCCACGAGGCCTTCTTGTCATCTCTCCTTCTCCTCCACCGGCTGAACCTATTTCTTTGCCTTCAGAATCTGTAGTGTTGTTGATGTTGTTTTCGTCGCGATCTCTTTTCTGGCCGCGGTTTAGGCCTCCGTTGCCGCTTTGTTCTTCTTCAGAATTTTGCTGTTGTTGGTGGTGTTGGAATTGATGGTGAGGGTGTAGGTGAAGATCTCTTGAAAGGAAAGGTGGAGGAAGAGGACGACCATGTGATGTTACAGGATCCATTAGCTTTTTTCCCTCAAACCCTAATTAGCTATCAAGTTTACAAATTGAGAGAGAAAGAGAGGTTGTATTCTGGGCTTTCTCTATTT
Source organism: Quercus ilex subsp. ballota (assembly GCA_032727855.1). Lineage (NCBI taxonomy): Eukaryota > Viridiplantae > Streptophyta > Magnoliopsida > Fagales > Fagaceae > Quercus > Quercus ilex. The sequence goes on from CM064915.1 coordinate 56,399,845, forward strand.
ACTGCCTTTCTTGCTTTTTTTGGTGTTTTGATGAATGAAAGCTACTAACCTTCACCAGAAAAGAATAAAAGGAAAGGCTTTTTGGCATATATACCCACCAAATTTTCAGCAGAATAATTAGCCATCTTTCTTCTCTTTATAATACCCCTTGTTTGAGGTTTTGTTTCTCATAGATGGTTTTCAAAGTCTATCCAATGAATGAAGCTTAAAGATGTTGGTTAAGGGTTTGGGGAGAGAAAAATGAAGAACTAGTAAAAGGGTAAGAAGAGAGTTATTAGAGTGTTAGTGTGCTTGGGTTTGGAGTGGGGTGGGGTGGGTTTTTTTTTTTTGGTCTTAGCCTTTTGGGTAATAGTGTATGGGTGTTGGGTTAGGGTTAGGTCTAAGGAATCGGATCGATGATGGGTTTGGTTCTGGTAAGACAGCGTGCGCATGGGCGGTGGGGTGGGCCCCACCTACCTTCCTTTCTCTCTCCCTCTCTCTATTGGGGCCCCCAACATACCATGCTCTCTCTCTCTCTCTTACATGTACATGTAAATGTACATGTCCATGTCTAGCTAGTATTAAAAGTCTGCAAGTTATAAAGAACATATTGTTATGCTCCATTCATTTGCTTGCTCAAAACCTCACACTTTGGTCTTTAATTTCCTCAGACTTGATCTCATTTTTGATTTTCCTCCCATAAAAATCTCGTCTTGAAAATGACTGCTTCTGGTTCCAGAAACTATTGCATATTAAACAAACTTGCTAAAAAAACTTTCTACTTTAATAACCTCAATAAATTTGTTTAATTTATAGGAACAAAGACAAGCCCATTAATCTTCTGATCATTGTCTTATTAAAATAGATTTGTCTTGCTTTTAGTGTTTCATCTTCCAAACCATAATTGTTTCACACATTTGATGACAGTGTAAAAATATGTCTCTGCAAAAAAAATATTCAGAACTTTTTTTTAACTCATTCTGACATTTCTGAACACTATTAATATCGATCTATTTATTTTTAGAAGCTTTTCATGCTTTACATTTAAAATTTGTGCAGTTGAGCAGCTCCATAAAAGTCAGGCTCCAATCCAAAGCCTCATTTGCTATTTAACTGAAGAAAATCACTATTTAGTAGTAATATATATTCTTTCTTAATTAACTTTTGTATATCCACAGAGGAACCAGAAATTTTACCTGATTTTTATGTCACACAGTTATATGTTATAAAAACTGAATCACATAGTCACTGTAGCCAAAGAATATTAAATTTTCCTATTGACGGGTTATAGAAAGCTATGGTAAATATAATGCCAAAGCGGTTCAAGTACACTTCAACAAACAAATATATTGTACAAGATTCTAGTTGTACATCTTATATTACCCATGAGGTGATATCGATAACTATACATTAGAGACCCCTTTTTCATTCCCCAAAAAAAAAAAAAAAAAAAAAAAAAAAAAAAAAGCAGTGCTAAATGTAATTCTTACATTTCCAAGACAAGTTTTTTTTCCAAAAGAAGAAAAGGAAAAAGAGTGTCAAAAGGCTGTAAAATTAGGTTTTGTGGAGGACAAAGAAGACAAAGACGAAACTGAAAGCGGAAGAGTTTGACGTGCTTTTGTATTTTGTATTTTTGCTATGAGGAAGTTACTGACTTACAGCATTGCCAGGTCCCTTACTAGTTACTTACTACTGCAATGTCAGCTGCAGAGTCAGAAAAGTGGCAGTTCGTAATTTGGCAGAAAGACTAAGGGCATTCATAAAGAGAGGTGCATGTGGGTCATGGGAAATTGGAGTTGGCCCACCCAACAAACAATTCGGGTCAGGACTCAGGAGAGTCAGGGCGTGTCTTGAGGGCGACCCTCGTTTTCAGGAAACCAATAGCTCTCTCTCTCTCTCTGTGTGTGATGTTGATGTTAAGAATGTGGGGTCCACTAATTTGCGGATTTTAAGACGTGTCTCGACCCTGCTTCTTCTTCCTATGAACCCATCCTATCTTATCACTAAATAAGGTGGAAGTATCACGCGTTAATATTCTTTGGATTTTACTAATGCGTGTCTTTAGATCACACATTAGTTTTTATTTTTAAAATTTTTTTTTCGAGAATTAAAAAAGTATTGGCAGTTTTTTCAGTTCTCGAGAAAAAAATTTCAAAAATGAAAAGCTTAATGTGTGCCCTTAGGGCACACATTAACCAGACCCATATTCTTTTACCATCTTTTCTTATTAAAGATAAAAAATAAGGAAAAAGAAAAGTTGATGTTTTTTTACCGTCTATGAGCTATGACTCAGATTTGAGTAGGATGGTAATGCTCAAGGGATTCATATCAGGTGTAATATCTCTATTTTCTTCACAATTTTTTTTTATTTTTTTAACTTTTTAATTTTAATATTTTAACTCTTTTTTATTATATTTTATTTAATGACTGAGATTGAAAGTTGTTTTTTTCAAATTTCAATATCAGAACTTTCAATCTCAGTCATTGATTAGGTATTGCACCTGATGTGAATCCATGGTCAAGTAACCAAGTAGACGAGTTGTGTATTAAAAGTTGAATAAAAAAATTGCTTGATTTCAAGATAATTATAAAATTTTATGTATTTGCAAAATATGCTGTTAGAGTTAGTAGGTCTCTTAATTGTTTTTAATTAATATAGTCTTCCCTATGTCGTAATTGATGCTAGCTTGTAAGACAAATTGTTCTTCTTTGGCTTCTTGTTCAATGAAATTTCAACTTATCTAGGAAAAAAAAAGGATAAGTGTCCGTTTGGTAAAATTATTTTGGGTCCGGTTAATGTATACTCTTAGGGCACATATTAATAAATTCATTTTTGGGAAAGTTTTATTGGGAATTGAAAAAATTGTCAAATTTTTTTTAATTCCTGATAAACTTTTTTCAAAATTGGTTTACTATTGTGTGCCCTTAGGGCACACATTAATAAAATTTAATTATTTTTGCCAACTTATTTTACTATTCAGTTTATTTTTACTACTATTCATAAGTTCTACTGTATTATTTCAATTAATTTTTACCTTTATCTACAATACTCTTAGTAAAAAATTTTCAATTTTAATAAAATAAGTTGCCAAAGAAATTGGTTAAATGGTTTTAGTCATAGTATGTCAAGTCCCATTGATGCACCTTAAAGGGGGAGGCTCAAAACTACAATCATTGGCCAACTAATGACCACTTTGTGACTCTTTAATTGAAAAGATTGAACCTGACAAAACTACACTATAAAACAATCAAGTCCCCCAATTTAAGCTAATTTACAATGGACATGGCCTAAGAAAGCCTAAACAAAGGCTGGCTGCTGATCTCATTTCTATTCACACCCCACATTAATTATGATTCACTAACCGCAGTTTAAATTTAAAGCAACACAACAAAAATTTTCCCCTAGAAGGCTAGAACAATGGGGAAAATGCCCTCAAAAGACATGAGGGAATGAGTGATGTCTAGTTCCACTCATTCTCTCCTAACTCTGTCATTTTCCTCAAGCATTTATTGTGCTCTTCTTTACTAACTTGTTCGTTAGTGTACATTCAGCCAGTCCCACAGATTCGTCTTTGACCTAGTGAGTATGTCACATTCTTCTTGTGGGACTTCTAGACGGTAAATCTTTGGACTTCCAGTCTATATGCTCGTTCAAATCCCTTCATGGTTCCATTTTCCATTTCACCCACATACCAAAAGTCTAGAATCATTTAAAAAATAAAAAAAAAAACCAAGCGAGGATGAGGGATTTGGAAATTTTGGCAATGCCATTGGGCTACAAGATTTTTTACTAGAATCAATTATTTAGTTTTATTTCAAACTCATGAGCTAAATTAAATATTCAAGTTTGCTTCATTTTGTAATTATAATTACAAAATGAAGCAAACTTGTTCGTGCATTATTTGAGTAACTTATCATTTTTCCATATATTTTATCATACTACTTTTTTACTTCTTCATAAATTTAAACTAATAATAAATAAAAAAATAAATTATGATTAAAATTATATTGTTTATGTTAATTAGATAGAAACCTTGTGTTCTTAAAATTATATATAATTTTTGCTACAAAATGAATTGCTTATATTTTTTATATCTTATAAACTTATTCATAATCTTATAAAGTCCAACCTTAATTCTATATAAATATATTTTTATACATGTATTCATGAAACCATGCAATAAACATATTTATACACAAAACAAGTCTCCTACTCACTCATGATTGCTAATTCATGAACACATTGTTATGTTTGAAATTGGCTCATTTGATAATTGAGACTAAACTTAAGCTTGGGTTGGCTCGTTTGCTAAAAAAGATTAACATAAAAAAGGGCTTTTTTTAGCGCAATTAAAAATATTTGTGAACAAATTGGTTCATTCACTAGTCTAAACTTGAGTTACATTCATTTGATTTATTGCTTTTTATTCAATTATTTACAAACACATTATTATGTATTAATTTGGCTCATTTATATTTCAGCCTAAACTTGGCTCGTTTGATAAATAAATGAGTATAATCTTCTTCTTTTTTAAAGTTGAACCCAAGTTACTTATAAACAATTTTGTTCATTTACAACCATAATTGTGAGTTGCATCCAAATGATTTCATTTTCCTTTTAAGACCTTATATTATTTTGTTCATAAAATATAGTGTAAGGACTAGAATTTGAACTTCAGCCCACTAAGTACAGTGGATGATAGCCTAATGAGCCCAAAACAATATATTTGTTAGAGAATGGGTTTAACAAGAAAGCGTCTCAGCAAATTAAGTGTCTCTGCAAATTAAGTATGGGCAGAGCTGATAGGATAGATATTAATGATATTGAAAGCACAAATTGATGGAAATAACGCTCCTCAGTCTTGTCCGAGGATGAGATGTTCTTATATTTAACTCAAGCTTATCTGAGTACCCTCTGTTCTTTTTTTCTTCCTTCTTAGATTAAATGCCCCATTTTTTACGGTGGCCATTTCCTTATATAGTCTTTCACCCTTTCATCCCAGCCTTCCACTTGTTGATTTGGTAGAAAATCCCTTGGATGTTTGTCCCATCAAGATCTCCTGGAAGCTTTGTGAGTAGCTGTGAGCTGAGATGACATTATTTAGGTGTCATTTCTCCATAAATGCGGCTAGTTCATTTAGTGCAGTGCATTTAATGTGGTGGTAACATCCTTCTTCCCAGATATTTTTTTTCTTTTATTGTTGATTGAGCTCTGATACTTTCCCTGTAGCTTATCCTTTCATAATGGTTACCTCCCTAAAGCCCTTCCGAGGTGGCTGGGGAACCACAGTTGACCCGTTATTTTTTTTCCTTTGTCCTCGGCCCATTGACTCAAGCTAATACCACAAATCAATTTAAAATTTTAAAAATTTATTGTAGGGTTAGATATTACTTTATACTCAACATAACCATACATTTTATATTAATCTCATATTATTTTATCTGATTAGATACTTACAATTTACGTTTGAACTTTTTAAAAATAAGATAGTTCTTAACCATTCTACTGTTGATTCAATCTCGTCTATCAACTTCAAAATCAAGAATGTTTAAATTATAGTGTCATTTGTGTGTGTAAATTAAATTTTATTTGGTATAAAATTTATTATAAATGAATAAATTGGTATTGTTTGTTGTGTGTGTCTATATATATATGTGTGTGTGTGTGTATACACAAATGTAGGTTGTAATATATGTAATTAATCTTGCTTTGAATAAGTAAAATGCTGGAGAGAATTTCTAATAATAAAATTCTATTTTTTTAGTGGTTTGCTTGAGTGGGCCTTGTGGGGTTCAAATTTGGCAACACTTCGAGAAGTGCTGATTAGGAAACAAGAAGTGCATTTCTTTTTTGATAGAGAAGATATACAAGAAGTGCATTTCAACATTTGATTCATGAGGGGACTCGCCTGCTCGAGCAAAGTTGAGTGAAGTGTCAAGCAACACAAGCTCGCTCGAGACTAGTTGAGCAGATGGTCGAGTGGAGCCAAGTCTACTCAAGCGAACAACAAGTGTGGTCAAGCATATATGGTCGAGTGGACCCCCTTTTTTTGTAGTTATAGGCAAATAGGATCCCGCTAGAGGCAAGCTTGAAGGCCCACTCAAGCGGCTCATTAAAGCCTACTAGGGAGAGCTCTAGGCAAAAACAATTTCCGCAAAAAATAAGTAGAGATTTGAGAAAACTTTTCAAACGGCTAGTAAGAGTCTTGAAACAATCTTTCATACTTGAACCAACTAAGATGACTCTTCAAAGATGCCTATCATAGTGTCATTCCCCATTATCTATAAATATTGCTCCTATATTTATGTTTTTAAACAAACTTTTCTAACATGATATAAATTCATATCAATTCTCCAAAGTTGGTACTTTTAGATTTCTTTGCTTAAATGTGTCATGGAGACAAATTTGCTATAACTCTTTAGCAACAATTGTATATAAGAAAATATTGTCTAAAGACAACATCAATTCGTGCCTCTAAATCATTGTTATTTATTTAAAATTTTCATCACTGCTTTCATTGTTTACCCCAATATTTTTTTCGACATTGCTGTTTAAGACTTAAAAAAAAAAAAAAAAAAAAAAAACACGCATATAAGAGAGAGAGAAATTAGTATTTTCTTTATAAAAGACAATAGAGGATAATGACCAAGAGGTACTCAAATTCGCTCGATAAATTTTACCTAGGGAAAAAAAAAAAAAAAAAATACAAACATCATACTCTAACAAAAATGAAAACAAAAGATGTTTCATATGCTATTTTTATTGTCTTCTAAATGATACGCCTAGCTAAATCAATGTTATAGTCTCATAGAAGAAACGAAGGAAATTTCCTTTTTTGGCAAATAAATAAAGTCAGCTAGTATGACATTTCCTTCTTCGAGGGAAAAAGAAAACTTTAGGTTGATCTTAACCTATACGAAGAATTAGCTGGAAATGGTACGAAAATTTAGAAATATTATCTTGGATGGTCAAACCTAATAGGCTTTTTTAGAGCTAAAAGTAGAACACTCGTCAAGGCTGTCTTCAACTTGTAATTTCTTAGACAAGACATTTCGGATAAGTACGAACTGTGTGCATGGTACTTCACAATCATAGAGACTTTCATATCAATCCATACTGCAAATTGATAACTACATTAATGCCTCCGATATGATTGTCTGGCTCTTAATTCCAGCTCATTGGCGAAACTCTGTATCAATGCATCAATTCTTCAATGAGTTTGGTCTTGTGGGACGTTGCCTACCATTTCGAGTTATTGATGGGATTGGATGGCTCTCTCTCTCTCTCTCTGTGTTCTTTGGAAGTTGGTATTTTCATGTTTGATTAAAACTTCTTCCTATCTATTTTAGTTTACATTGATTTTATAAATTTCAAATTTTATTTTTGTTTCATAAAATGAAAAGTCCAAATAATGTAAATAGTTAAGAAAAAAAAATAATGGATGCTTTAAGGATATTTGTTTAATATTTTTTTTTTAATTTTTCATGAAAAAAAAATAATTTTATTATAATTTTTTATAAGAATGATATAAAAATTTTCCTAAAAATTTTTCATTAACAAATGGGATATCCATTAACAAAACTCAAGAATTAAATAAAAATCACTAGGAGTTCAAAGTCGTTAAACCAAAATTTGAAAAATAAATAAATTAAATTTGACCAAAAAAATAAACTTATTAGGCAAGGTTGGATTTGGAACATAATAATTGAATGAAATAATGTAATACAAGTGGTATTAATTTGGGATTGACTTGATGAGGATAATAAAATTAGGTCAAATCTCATTTGCTACTGAAATAAATAAGAGCACGTCAAACACCATTGGATTTTGTCCCCATTTTGCGAGGCTCCCACGTAAGCAATTAGCTCACACACACGTGCATGCGCAACACACACACCCACGGGTGTCTCTAAACTCTTAAAGTACGGTTGCACTTGTCGGTGATAATATCATTCTGTCACAGTTAGGGGTGTCCACGGGACGGTTCGGTTCGGGTTTGTGCTCAACCCGGAACCGACCCGATCTAGTCGGGTGGCAGGGCGGCGGACCCGCCACCGACCGTGAAAAATCACGGGTCGAGTTGGATCAGGCTCGGGTACACAGCGGTCGGGTCCGATTTCGACCAAAAAACAAAGATCAAAGACCACAAATTTCACAAATCTGAAAAAACCAATCTACACTGAAGAACAAATCTACAAACCCAAACACCAGTAAACCATAAATCCAAAGAACACGAATAGAAACTGAACTTGCATAAGACTGAAACAAAGAAATAAAGAGAAAATTACTGAAAACTACACCCTTGACTCGCAGATCGGAGATGCTGAATGGCAGAGATTGCAGATCGACGATGGTGAATGGAAGAGAATCGCAGATTGGTGATGGAGGTTGAGAGATCAGCGCAGATCGGCGATGATGGAGGTTGAGAGCTCGGCGCAGATCGGCAATGATGGAGGTTGAGAGCTCGGCGATGTTGAGATATTAGTGTAGATCGGCACATATTGAAGATGTTGAGAGATTGAGAGAGTGAGAGAGAGAACCTTAAGACTGAGGAAGAATGAGAGAACTGAGAACTAACTAAACACTGAGCATTGAAAGTTATATATCATGGTCGGGTCGGGTGGATCGGGTTTTGGAAGGGAAGACCCGCCACTCAACCCGCCGGAATCGGTTTGGGATGGCAGGAACCCGTCGCCGACCACCAAGTCGTCGGGTCGGATGGCGGATGGTTTGGGTCTGGTCGATTTGGCCGGGTGGGTCAGGTCTTCGGTTTTGTTGGATAGGCCTAGTCACAGTTAACACTTACAAACCACAGCTTGCTTTCAGTTCAAGTTCCTTTCTTCTTCTCTTCTTCTCGGATTGTAGAGGAAGTACCTGGAAGCCAAAGTGATTTCCATTATTTCAGCATAGCAAAGAGACTCTTGTCCAGTACTGTTATCACTTTTTAATGTAATTTCAACAACATATAATCACATGAAGCTGTTCTCCATGTTAAAAATATATTATAGTTCTATAATGTTCTTTTTAACCCCCAAGAAAAAGAAAAAAAAGTAAAAGAAAAAAAGATCTTATTATAGCTTCATGATTATATTATAAAACTATAAAAATCGGTTTATTTATAATTTCTTTCTCCCAATTCGATGCCGACTAACTGATTGGATTTTGCATTGATTGAACAGCTAAAGGAGGTTGGTGACAATTTCGGTTGATTTCGGTTGGCCAATTTGTCGATAGTAATTCTTGAATTTCGACAAAACTTAAACAGACTGTTTAATGTTGAACTAAATAATGTCGTTTTGTCTATAATGTAACCCTAAATAACACTCATCTTCTATCATTTGATTTAGAACTCTCTCTCTCTCTCTCTCTCTCTCTCAATTTGATTGGTCTCAACAGTTGAGACACTTTAGGACTCCAAACCCTAACTCTATCACCAATCTTTCATCGATTTACCACTAATTTACATGGATAAGTCATTGTTTGTGAGTTTTTACTTTATATCTCCTCAGACCGATCCTACTAGCCAAACTGAACACCAAAATCTTGATTGACCAAGATTGGAATACCAATCTAGAGCAGGGCTGATCAATATCGATTCTAGCCACACCAACTGCAACGATTTGGCCAAGATTTCTCCCAATATCTAACCATACCAATTGATGTTCAATCCTAGTATAACTTATGAGAAAGTTCTTTTTATTTCATTCCTTCTGTTTTTTATGTAAAGATTTGTTAAAAAAAAAAACATTGAATAGTTACAATTTTTGGTCCATCAATCTTGGGGTCTCAATTTTATTGCCTTGGATTGATAGATATAACATTTAATATTTTTCACAATAATTAAATAAATTAGCTTTTATTAGTTGTCATTTAAGTTTTAACCCTAAAATTACTTTTTTATATGTTGAAAATAACTCACCAACTTGATAATTAAAAAAATTTTGTGACTAATTAAATTTATTATCCCCTGAACCAATATGAAAGTTACGATAGATCAACCTATGTACTCGGTTTCTAGGTACATCAAACTTCTACTCTATAGTCCTTACAAACATTACTCGATGAGCCACATTCTTGCCTTTGATATCATAGGGATAAGACAAACCACTCTAAATAATTAACCACTAGCTGTTATTTATTCCTTCTTTGAAGTAGGTGAATACGAATAAAAGCAACACTAGGTGAAACTCCAAAATACTAGGGGTGGAAGTAGGAAAACGAAAACAAATAAAAATAATGAGACACGGTATTGACTGCATCGTCGATGGTGCTGTGCTGTACGTTGAATGGCAAACCGGAGTGTGTGGGCGTGATTCAATGAATAAGAGAGTAGAGCTAATGAGAGAAGGAGGTGCTGACAATGGCAGTAGTGACAGTGACACCTAGTGATAAAGACTGGAGACGCAGACTTATGGCACGAGCGGCCATTCTATGCGCGGGAGGGGTGCAATCGAATGAAAGCTTATTGGGAGTCTAAGGAGAAAAAAAGGGTGTGTGAGTCACTGTCTGCACACTCCTTCACTACCCTACATGTGCTGAATCCCACAAACTCATTTGATGCTCTCTGTCGGGGTCCCTATTCAACGCCCCCTAGCTATTACCTTTATTTTCATTTCTGCCCTTGTTATTTTTTTTATGAAATTTTTTAATGAATGACCTAGGACTGGGAAATTATTAAGTTTATGGGGAGGATCGTTGAAATGGCCCTTCAACTAATGAAATGATGTCAACTATATAAGCATGTGAGTTTGCTTTCTAATCAGTATAAGAAAATATAAAATAATAAACTATCAGATGATGTCACGCTTGTATAAATGATAATATTTTATTGGTTGAGAGGATTAAGGAGGACTATTTTAGCGGTCCTTATGTGGACCTAATAATTTTTTTGAGGACATTTGTTAATAAACTATTTTAGGAAGGTTTTTAAAAGAAAAGAAAAAAAAAACTAATATTTTGACACATTTTTCTATTTCTCATAAAAGTATTGTCAAAACTTTTTAAAAATAGTTTACTAACAATTGCTTTAAGGGCACTCGTCAACAAATGCAAATTCTTTATATCACTTTTTGTATATCGCTCTATATTCTATTAATCACTACTTACCATGTATATAATTGCTTTCCATTTTAAACTTCAGTTATTTTGTAAGGAAGGTAAAATCAAAACATGACAAGTAATGATTGATGGAACATGATGATACATAAAAAGTGGTACAGATGATTTGTATTCTCTGTTAACATGACCTTTTTTTTTCTTCCTATTAAATTGTAAAGGGTCTTGTTAATGGACATCCTTAAGATAATTGGTTATAAACAATTTAAAAAAAGTTATGACACAACTTTTATGGGAAATATACTAAAGATCGGTAAAAAATAATTTTTTTTATTTTATTTTTCCATAAAAATTTCTAAAAATATTTTCTAAATCAATGTCCTTAAGACATATATTAATAATTCCCAACTGTAAATGATTTCAATAAAATTTATTTTGATCTTACTTATAAAAATAATATTAAAAAAAAAATTCTTTTGATTTTAATTCTTAACTTTACATAGCGTTTTGATTGGAATCTCTCTATCCATACCCATTATCGAGTTGACCGTTCAATGCCAATTAAATCTACAGATATGATAGTGGATACAATTAAAATTTTCCATATACCTAAAAAACATACATATCGACATATTAGAGTATTTGACATAATAATCTTTTTTCTTTTTTAAATCATACATGCTTTTTTAAAACATCTCATATCATATTATATATTTTACATTATATTTCATTAAAATATTAATATTCTTTAATTTTTTTAATTTTTAATTTTTTTTTACATAAAACAACCACCATCCACTATCGTCCTTCATCATTGGGATATGTAAAGAAAGAATAAAAAATAAATGCAAAATAAATAGTGCTAATATAAATTTACACAGTTACTATAGCAATTATATATTTTAACACAACTTTGCATGGTCTGATGTGGGTGAAGTGATGATGCGAGTACTCTAAGAGTACGTTTGGTACACTGAATAAGGATTACGACAAGAATTGTAATCTTTATTATTAGTAATAAAGTGTGTTGTAATGTAATAACTAAACCTATTCATTAGTTTGGTTGTGAATTATAACATTAGAATGAAACTTAACATTTATTTTAGAAAATATCTTACACATACAATTATATCTCCTTAAAAATTGTTATTTTTAAATTTAAGAGGGATATATGTTATTTTTTTATTATTTTTTATTTTTATAATTGTTAGATGTATATGGAAAGTTTGTTTATTTGGAAATATATTAAGTTTTGAAATTATTGCACCTACTAAGGAATAGCTAAACCAACCTTTTAAAGAGGAATAGTTATTCCTCATTTTAAAGAATAGTTATTCATAAGGAATAACTATTCCTTGTAATAAAAACATAACCAAACTAAAGAATAACTAAATTATAGGAATAACTATTACATTACAGTGTTTATTATAGTCTATCAAACATGCCCTAAGATTTAGAATACTGGAAAACAAGGAATGATGGATCATCCCATTACTATTAGAGCTAGGGATCCTAATGAGTTCTACACATGATCTTGATCTCAAAGCTTTGCCACATTCTTATCAGGATTGGGATAAGTTCGATCCCTTTGAGTTTGACAATGGATTTAGGAGGTGGAAGTCGGGTTGAATTGGATGAGGGGATCTAATGTTCGAATGGTCATCAAGGGATGCGGTTGTGTTGGTCGCACTCTTCACGCACTACCCAACCAGTGATTTGCAAAATCTGGTTGAAATTTATTCATTTAAAAAGGTTTCGTGTTCAAGGTATTAGGTTTTGTGGATTTTGTTTTTTTTTTTTTTAATTTTTTTTAATAAAAAAATTATGTCATTTTGAGTTTAGTTGGCCCTTAGAGCATCCACAGCAGTGGAGCTAATTTTTTAGCTTTTTAGCTACATAAAAAGTCACTTTATCTATTTTACCTTTTCACATCCTACAGCAGTGGAGCTATTTTAGCTTTTAACACAATAAAATGATATAAACACTACAATAAAATAATATTTCATTCAACCACCAACACACAACCACAACCACCATCAAACCCATAAAAATCACTGCATAACCACAACCCCTCTGTGCCCATTAAAACCAGTGAATAAAAACAAAAAAAGAAAGCAGAAAAATCAACACAGCCAAACCGAAACACAAGCACAACCTGATCCCAACCGTCCGATCTGGACTCTGATCGAAGTTCTTTTTATATGTCCGGAGGTGATGATCAAATGGCTGCGGCCCAGCCCAGCCCAGACTCGTACCAGTACGCCAAGTTTAGTCTGTCAATGGCGATAATCGTGGTGGTGCTGATCGCCGCTCTTTTCTTCATGGGCTTTTTCTCTATCTATATCTGCCACTGCTCTCAAGGCTAGGCCAATTCGAATAGCGTCTGAATGAGAGGCCTCTCCAGACGCACGGCCGCGGCTGGGCTCGTGCAGATTGGCGATGGATCTGTGGAGGAAGAAAGAAGGGTATGGAGGAAGAAAGAAGAGATGGAGAGGCAGTGAGGAGAGAGACACGGAGAAAGTAGAAGAAAGAAAGAATAAAAAATATAAAAAAGTAGTGTGAATATAGAATAAAAAATTATTTTTCTTTTTAGCTTTCAGGTAAAAAAGAAAAAAAAAATTTTAAAAATTTAAGTAGAGCTCCACTATTGCAGCCTTCTTTTTTGTGTTTTAGTGTAGCTAAAATAGCTATATAGCTATTTAGCTACACTGCTACAAATGCTCTTAAAGTTTAGAGGACGAAATAAAAATGACCTCAAACTTAAAGGGTGTAAATTGTAATTTAAAAAAAAAAAAAAAAAAAAAACTCTTCTCTCTTCCTATTAGTGGTTGAGTTGAGAGGTGAAGCCAAAAAGAAAAAAAAAAGAAAAGAAGAAGAGAGAGAAAGAAGAACCCCTAAATTTGATTATTGCCAAAATTGTTAGAGCATGTGAATAAGATCTATGTGGACCTATGATGGATATGCATCTAAATTCTAGCATGAAAATTTAATATGGATTCAGATTCTCAAAAAAAATTGAAAAAAAAAGGTTCAGGTCAAATCTCTATTTACTAGAAGTTATATAAATTTTATATGTAGCTATATATAGTATTGGTGTTAGTTGGTGATCCAAATCTAAGTTCGGTATATAATTGATTCTCCCAAAAAAAAGAAAAAAAGAAAAGAAAAAAAGTTCGGTATATAACTATATATGATCTTTGATATTTTACATTTTCTTGCAGAAAACATGATGAACTTTTGGCTTTTTTTTTTTTGATGTTTAATATGGGAACCTTTTCAATTTCATATATTCAAGTTCAACACACATGCTTGGATTTGCTAAGTCTAAACCGACAAGTATATGCACATTTAAACTCAAAATTCCCATGCACTTGTGTTTTGAAAATTCTGTACTTTGTGTTCTATCTCTTAATTATTTATAAACTCTTTTTGTCTTTCTAGTAGTTCCTCATTTCCCTTTTTGGAAGTCCCATTATTATTGTTAATTTCAGGTATTTAATATAAAATTTTTCTGATAATTTTATTAAATAGTCATTCACAGTTTCAAAGAGCAAAACAATGAAGGTACATTTAAAAAAATTAATAGTCTCCTAGATGACTAACAAATTGACACAAGGTGAAAGATATTGTAATACTATTACTTATAGTGAAATGCTAACGAGTGCCCTTAGGATATTGATTAATAATCCATTTAAAGAAAGTTTTTATGGGAAATAAAAAAAAAAGTAACTAATATTTTGACAGTTTTTTTCATTTCCCATAAAAGTGGTATTAAAACTTTCCTAAAATGGATTGTTAATGAGTGTCCTAAGGGCATTCGTTAGCATGACCCTTATTTATATTCCATGTCATTTAAAATTTCTATGTTGGGTAGTAATGAGGGGAAATTATTGTATACTCCTAGAGTACTATAAATGCGTACTCCCTCCTCTCACATGAATGGTGGGTCTCACTAATTAAATTCATAGTGGGACCTACCATTCATGTGAAATGGGGAATTACGTATTTATGATACTCCGGAAGTACCTAATAACGAGAGGGCATCACAAATCACACTATTAATTGAGTGGTAAAACTTTACAAAATTTAGTTAAGGGAAATGCTAACGAGTGCCCTTAGGGCACTGATTAATAATTCATTTAAAGAAAGTTTTTATAGGAAATAAAAAAAAAGTAATTAATATTTTGACAACTTTTTTCATTTCCCACAAAAGTGGTATCAAAATTTTCCAAAAATAGATTATTAATGAGTGCACTAAGGGCACTAGTTAGCATTACTGTCAATGAATCCAGTCCAGCTTTTCCATTATCTCAAAGCTGCTGCATTCAAATCTCTGAGAGAGGGAGTTTTAATATATAAACAATAGAGAAGGGTTTGTCTTTGGATGAAGGAGAATCTAAATGGAGGGTCCTCTCCGGGTCGACCGGCCCGCCTTCTTCTCGCACGTTAATTTCGGCAAACACTCTCTCTCTCTCTCTCTCTCTCTCTCTCTCATAAGACACAATATAAAGGTATTAGCTTAAAATACACTTAATTAGCGATAATACAGCAATTAGTAAACCGTCCATCTCTCTCTCTCTCAACAAACAAAGCATCGTTTTCTTAAACAGTCAACGTTGCTCCCAACAACTCTTTTCCTAATACTAAAAAAAAAAAAAAAAAAAAAACCAACTCTTTTCCTAGGTACTGAAATCCAAGTCATCTTCATCACCAATAACCTCTCTAATACTCTCATTATACCCACCATTCATTATCTTTGTGAGTCTATACAATAAATAATTTAATTGTAACCTTCTTCGTTTGTCTAGACCGCTTTTGCTTTTTTCTTCATAATAAACCCTACCAAAAACTTATGACAAAAAAATCACTGAAAAAGTTCAGGATATTATATATTGAAGTAAATAGTGGGTGGTAAATTGAAGAGTATAACATAGTTTAATTAGAGTTATACTAGTTGTAATTTAAACACAATTCTTTTAAAATATAATATAAGATTTTCTAAATTTTCATTGGTTGAATTGCATGATGATAGTTCTTTGGTAAGAAGATGGAAGGTTGAAAAGTTGGCCACCATTTTAGTTGAATTATTAAGATTGATATGCTTCATGAAGTCTAGTGGATTACACCTTGATAACTTTATAGTTATTATTTATGGGTGCGGTTAACAGGTACCCCTAGGGTATTTGTTAATAGACTATTTTAATAAAGTTTTTATATAAATTTTATGAAAATATAAAAAACTGTCAAAAAAATTAGTTTTTTCTTTTCTTTTCTCATAAATTTTTTTTTAAAAAAAATATATTACCTAAACCGATGCACTTAAAGAATCTATCAACTTTTCCCATCATGTATTGCTATTGTTAAAATTGATGAAAATATACCTATGATACCATATTAGAATTGATAGTGTAATCAAGAGTGAAAGATAATAGAAAGCAAAAGCAATTAATGTTATTTGGTACTTTTATCTATTGGTCTACGTAGATCATGTTAATGAGTGCCTTTAGGGTGTTTATTAATGGACAATTTAAGGAAACTTTTGATACAACTTTTGTGGGAAATACAAAAGTTATCAAAAAAATCAATTGCTTTTTTTATTTTCTCGTAAAAAGTTTCTAAATTTTTTTTCTAAATCAATACTTTTAAGAAATCTGTTAACTTTTTTTTCTATAATAAAATGCCTTTAGCATCTTTATAGTCATCACATGCTTTCCTTTAACAGAGAAATCATTAAAAGTCAAACCATAATAAGTTTGGAAAAAGCACTACTAAAAATATTGAGGCTATAGAAGCAAAATATTTGGTAATCGAAGAGGAATTGCCATGAAAATCAAAACTCATACTTAAGATTGTGACCTAGCTATGTTGTTTTTCATGAAAATTATTTCATTTGGCCTCCCATTAAATCAATTTTACTATTTATGATAAAATTTTCTTTTATTATAATTTTAAAATTGAAAGTCAAATTAAAACCCCGTCAGCTTTGGGACATTTCTTAGAGTTTGCAGTATATTTTATGCAATATTCATAGTTTCTTCTTCTTCTTCTTTTAACAATTTTCCCTATTTTCTAGCCTAATTTTGTGCTTAAACGAATTAGGGTTTTATAGGATTTCTTAGCCATCTTAGGACTTCTTTATTAAATGTTAGTGATTGTAGCCCTTGGGCATTCAAAAAGTTGATTAATAAAATTTTAGGAGGTTTTTTCTTCTTCTTTTTATGGTGGATTCTATAGTTCTCTTTCTAGATTCAAGGCATCCCTTGATGATGGAAGGGTTTTTTCTTGAGATGTGTTATGTTTCTTGTGGTGACTTACTGTGTCACTATCTCTTATTTATAATAGATTAAATCATAGACTAATTAACCATAGACTACACAGTACTTTTACTCCAAGTAAGATTAAATACAATGGTCCCCAATTGGAGTGATATAAAAAACTTAGACCTTAACTTCAAGTAGCATCTTGAGTGAACCAAGATAGTGTCCCTGGGGTTTCTAGCTCAGGATGTTGACTTCATTATTGTCCAATTCATTTGCAAGTATTTGGTGAAAATTAACCAAATCAAACATTTTTTTTTTGGAATCACAAGAATTGTTGAATAGATATTTGTTTGCTACCCATACTGCTTTCTTCATTTTAAGCTATCAAAATGGCTGTAAGAAATATTTTCCTTCCATCCTCATCAACTACTTGGTGGACTTCACAAACGTGGTAAGGTATTGACATTTTCTGAAGTTGAACTTTAAGACCAAAAAATTCTTGGGTTCACAAGTACAGTGCAACCAAGTTCAAACCGCACAAAGTTCAAGAACGGGGTCCATCAATTTAAACATTCAACAAAATTAGCTATATGTTGAATATTGTGAACATCTGGAGTCTTCAAGAAAGACATAGTCTTCCCTTTAGAAAGAAGAAGAAATGAATGGAAGCTTAGAAAACTGTTGCTACTCTGGTCCTAGTGCAATGACAATATTGTGATGGTTATCTTAATCAAAATCCCCTTTAATTAAACAAATCAAACACCATTATAATGTCCAAATAAACAATATATAATTTAGGTAAAGCTAATCCAAAGAGAGTATGGACCACCTCAAAGAGAGAACACTATCACTTCCATGTGAAAGGCACCAGTTGCTTCGAATCTAGCATAATGTTGCATGTTCTCACTCTCTCGGAAGCCGCTTTTTGCTCAAAGTGGCTTGAGATTGTTGCACCAATTCTTGTCCTCGATGCAAGGCCAATCAAGAAAAACTTTTCAAACATTAGTTAATTAATCAAAGTAGCATCGAGCAATGGGAATATTTTAGTAAGTAAACAGCCGACCAAACTCAGGTCGTCATGTGATTGATGGTGATTGATGTGGAATAATTCTAGTCATCTCTCTCTTAACCTACTTGTTCGATCAACGTTGTCCTTCAAATCAAATATTGGCGCATTTGTTTAGCACAACGTCAACCATCTCCTTTTTTGTGTTGATCTGAAGATGTATAGGCTTCTTTATTATGCAAAACCTTAAATTGTTACTTCCAGGCTTCTAAACTTTTTGAATTGAATTCCTCTCTTAACCTTCTATTAGCATCTTTGTCAGGGGAACCACTAAAACTAAATCTTCTGCATTACATATCAAGTTATCAACTCCTTTTAAATGGTTTCTTGGTTCATCTAAAGCAATAAACTAGAAGGTAATAGAAATATAGAATCCTAGCTAGGAACTCTGAATTTATTCCTATATATCCAGTATCCATCCTTTTGAAACCAGAAAAATGATTAATTTTTTTTAATAAATAAAATAATAAAGAAATTAAAGGCATCCTAAAATAATTAGATTCCAACCTATTTGGAAGTGCCGAAATTTGACCAGAACCTTTTACGAAAATTATCATAATAATAATGTTTTGGTAATCATAATTAATTAGATAAGACATGGGAAAAGTAAATTTTGGGCAGTTAAGTAATATAAAGAAAGATTTATACAACTGAATAAGAAATTGTCTCCAGAGACAATGTGCTATCTTTAATGTTACTTTGAGGCATTGCTAATATGGTTTCTTTAACATACTAATATTTTTTGCCTTCTATAAAATTGCCATTTGACAGGAATGATAAATGATAGTAACACCTACAAAGTCCAATATTTTTAAAGAAAACAAAATGATGGCATGCAATAGACAAGTTCACTACTAAGAAGCTAGAGAAAGAGAGACAACCATGTAGATCTTTAAATATCATTAAAAAAATGAATATCGCTACTTGGGATATAAAAACTATGGCAGTTAATGGTAGTGATACATACAAAATATTTGAGAAGCTTCTTAAATCGCCCAAGAATGGTGACTTGCTTGTACGTGCCATAACTGTTGGGCTACTTCATTAAAGACTAACATAAAATATATGTTGGGATTTGAGGACTGTTTGCCCCGTACGGTACAGAAAAGGAAGGAAATGTGAACCGAGGGTTTGGCTCAAGATTTTGGATTTTGGAGAGAGAGGAAAACGAAGGAATTCTTTGACAATAGAGATTTTCGGTTTTTTTTTTTTTTTTTAATGGTCTTGCAGATCAAGCCCATTGTTGGATTAGTTTTGGGTTTTTTTTAAAAAAAATTTTTATTTGTGGTCTTAGTCCACTAAACACTTGGCTTTTGGATTGAACCTTTAGGGGAGGATTAGAGCAAGGCCCTTTTGTATTTTCTGACTCTTGGAATGGTCCATCCAAGTTCTTTAGGTTCAGCCCATTGATCCAACCGAAGCTTCAAATAATAATACATTGTTGCAATGTTTTTTTTACCCTTTTTTTTTTTTTTTTTATATATATTAATTAAAGTATAACTTTGTCTTTTTAGGTTAGCCATACTCATTTCTTAGTTCTTTTTTTTTTCTTTTGTCAATGTTTTAACGTAATTTCCTCTGCTTTTATTAATGATGTCTTCTATTTATTTATAGAGTTTTAACCTATAACGTTTGCTTTTATTAATGATTTTTTTTATAACAAAATTTAGCAACAAAATTGGTTGTAGCTTTTTCTTAAAAAAAAATTATATATCGAAAATCTAACCATCAGATTGCAAGTTCTTTACGCTCTTAATACACATTTCAAATTTTGTGTCAATCAGATATTATTTACTCTATGATCTATAAGCTTATATTTTATGCATAATTTTAAATTACAAAAATTTACAATTTAAAAAATTTATTGATGACATAGCTATTAATCTTTAACTTTATAGAAACTAGCTTGTAATCCCATGCATATGCATTAAAGATAAATAATAAAATGCATAATATAATTCATATATACATAATTTAAATACTATTGATAGTCATTTTTATATTTTATTAACTCTTTAAAAAAATTTGTAAGGATATTATTAGGTATAAATTAAATGTAAATTGTTCATTTTTTATTATTATTGTGAAGCTTTCTTTTTTTTATTTTACGATTCATTTATTCTAAACTCTTTGGTTTTTGTACTTGTGGGGAGAATTTTTGTTCAACCCCGCAAGCTAATTGTCTGAGTGCTAGTAGTGGTACACTCATGGTTGCTCCTAGGGCTTATAAGCCATGAGTGTGGCGCATCTTTAAGCGATGTGGGACAATCTCACCCCTTCAGAACAAAACCTTGCGGGCTTGGCTCTTCAAAGAGGACAATTAACTTGCGGGGTTAAACAAAAATTCTCCCCATAGTACTTAATAATTCACTTAGATGAATATTTATAATGTGACCCAACATTTGATTCTAAAATTAAGAAATAAAACTTTTTAAGAATAAATAATTTAGGACGCATGGTGCAAAATTAAAACTCTAATTTGAAATTCTAAATTGAGTTTCTCTCAACTTCACCTATTATTATATATATAAATTTTGCAAATATGGATGATATAAAACGAAAATATAATACAATGGTGGATTTGTCAAAATTCACCTCCAATAAAGAGATATTGAATAAGGTCGTAGCCTTAAACTATAACTAGTTTTGTAACTAAACTTTTTTCAACATATGACGTCTACTTCTGATGATTGTGCTATTTATTATTAGACCAAGATACCAATGAGTTTTTAGTGTAGGCGGAGATTGAACTCTAGATCTCTTATACACCACTAAAAACTTTACTAGTTGAGTTAATTAGAATCAACTATTAATTAATGATGTATTTTAATCCTTTACAGTATCAATAAGATCTCACTTTTTTTTTTTCTTTTTTTTTCCCTTTTTTGCTTACAACAAATAGGTTGGAGGAATTGAATCCACTTATACTCAATAGAAAAATTGGACGATGACATAAGAGTCAACAGACTTTTTGGCCATTTCTCGTAATTTTCCTTCAACTTCGTTTTTCAATATAAACTTTTCCTTGAAAAAGATCAATAAGGTCTCCTTCTCTTTTTTTCTGTTCAAAAAGTCAATCATCTATAATAAATCATTTTATCTTATTTATTATTTTACACCGACAATATCCACATTCCTTTTACACTTATATAAAATATGAATATTTTTTAAAAATAAGAATATTGGTGGCCACATTTTACACATGTTGTGAAAGGAGTGTATTGTTAGCATAGACAATCAAATTTTATACCGCAATTATGAGTAACTAGTAAGTTACCCATGCGATGCACGGATAATGTTGTATATGGATTATATATAATTGTTATAGAACTTTAATTGTAATGAGTATATCATAAAAAGTAATAATTATAAATTTCACATGCATATCTATTATAATTATTTAATTGAAGGAATGAGGGGAAAAAAAAAAAAAACCCTTGGAGGAAATTTATAGAATAAATTAAAGTTAATATAGAATGTGTCTTTTTCGTTCTCCTTAATTATACAACAAAATACACATCTCATACACGCATAATCAATCACATAATTTTCAAAACCCACAAATTCACAACGTCTGACCTTAACATTAGAATTGTAATCGGCATTGTCACTCAAATATAAAATGCAAAAAACTCTCATTCCTTAGTTGTAGTCAACTGATACAGGTTAGAATTAGATGAAACAATAATGTTAGAATTAGGTAGGTGTCATTGAAAAATTGAAGGTAAATGACATCATTTTTTGTCTTTATGTATTTGACATAGAATGACGTGAAGGGCTATGGGTGGATATATATAAAGGGGTAGAAGTGCAAGCGGTGAAAATTGTGAATTAAAATGCAAAAAGTTTTGTGTGTATGTGTGAGGGATGAAAAATCTTTATACATTGAACCAAAAGATATAAAGAATATTTATTTTTTAATTAGAAAAGTCTTGAAATATTGAATCAAATGAAATAAAAAATTAATATTTAATTTGTTCTTATTTCTATTATGGCACTTGAAAATATTTCAATTCTCTTTGTATAGAATGCGTCACTTGGCAGAGTCTCGTGCTTTCTCACATGAGTTCTTTACTTTTATATATATATATATATATATATATATATATATATATATATATGGACGGAGCCATGATTTGTAGTTGGGGGGGCAACTTTGTTGCAGGTTATTTGAGGTGGCTTAGTTGCTGAGGGGGTTTTTTTTTTTTTTTTTTGTGATTTTAATGCGTGTTGTTGGGTAAGGACTATTATTTTGTTTGAAATTTTTTAAAAGGTCGGGTCGTTTGTTTTATATAAAATTGGTTGATTAGACTTAATTTTTTTAAATTTCATTATTGGTAATTTTTGTTGTTGGGCTAATTTTTTTGGGCTTATATATTTTGTTTTAAATTTTAAATTTATAGAGTTTTTATGGTCTTTGAAAAGAAGAAAATGCTAGAGCTACATTTTTTTTTTATATAAATGACTAATGTGGTGAGTGGTTATTAATAAGTAAAAAAGTAGTATAAGTGGTGGATTTAGATGCGAACCAATAAGAATTTATCATCTCAGGATTTTGTAAAAATATTGTAGAAAAATTTGTGGATATAATATCACTCTTAAAAGAATTAATGATACTATTAAAGGGGCAAAGTGTAATTTATAGAACAAAATTGCTAAAATTAATACCTAGTATATATTCTAATATTCTTTTAAAAAAAATTGGGGGGGGGGGGGCATTGCCCCCAAGGCAAAGGCTCTCTCTCTCTCTCTCTCTCTCTCTCTCTCTCTCTCTCTCTCTCTCTCTCTCTCTCTCTCTCTCTATATATATATATATATATATATATATCTGTGTGTGTGTGTATGACATTCACTCATAATAATTGCTGTTATCATCAACCATTTCATTTTTAATGTAACCAAAATTCAAATCCCAAATTTATTGTTGAATAACGAGAAACTTTATTAGTCGAACAATTTAAAAATCAATATATGTCTTAACAAGTCAATTTTCAATACTTTTAAGTTACTCCATCATGCCACATTTATAATAAAATAAAATTAAAAAAAAGAAAAAAAAGAAAAGAAAAAAAAGAGGTTACTCCATCGTGCACTAAGGATTGAACTTTGGAATATATATATATATATATATATATATATATATAATTAGTACTAATTGGTCCTTCGAAATATGAAAAAGCCATATTCATCATTTTGACACTTTGTAAAAAACTCTTTAGGTCTTGCTGATCCTTTTTGTGGAAAAGCAGCCATGACCCTACTTTTCCCTTAACTTTATAGTTTATGCTTTATAGTATCAATTTTGACATTAATTTTTCACCTCAAAATTATAGCTAGGTATTGATGACTGCCCTTTTGATCCCACCCAAGCCATGCAATTGGAAATTGGAATTTGGACCAGGCCTTGTTTTGTCTTTGGGCCGTAGAACCTGTGGTTAATTTCTCTGGTCTCTCCACTCTCTGAAGCTGTCGCACAAATAATGGAGTTATTTTGATCATTACACACGAAAGTGCTCCTGTGAATTTCAGTGAATTAACTTTAATGCATTTTTTTTCTTCTAAAAAACATTTTAATTTATTTTTATATCTTAACCCACAGTACTTTTTTTTTTTGAAAAGATAAAAACAATGAATTAGCATTGGTCGACCCATTCATCTTTATAAAATGTATTAATAATTCGGTCTAATTAAGGAATGCACTTACGAGGATTTTTTTTTTTTTTTTGAAAACAAGTGCACTTAGAAGTTAGGAAATTTATTAATAGATTATTTTTTTTTAAATTAATACTACTTTTATGATGAAAAATATAAAAAGTTATAAAAAAAAAATCAATAATTTTTTTCTTTTCTTATAAAAAGTTTCTAAAAATATTTTTTAAATCAATGTCCTTAAGACATTCATTAACGTATTATCTCTTTTGATAATTAGGTGGTGATGGATGAAGTTGCTTGACTTGCTTCTCAAAAGGTGATAGACAAAATTAAAAACTCAAAAGTCATAAATATTAAATAAAAACCCAGCTCACCCAATCTTAATTACTGTTGGTTCCTTATGGTCACTTTGTTACTGGTCGAATTTTATAATGGTTTGTCTTTCATAACCAAGTTTAATTTGGGGACTTTCTCAAAAAAAAAAAAAAAAAAGTTTAATTTGGGGAAGCCTTGAGTGATGATAGCTAGCTATCAATGCATCAAACGCCACTGCCAAAACAATAAATTAGCGAAAAGATGAATATAAATGAACATTAATTAACAATGTTGATTTATATCAATGAATCACAGGAGAACTAAAAATTAAGTTGTTGATCAAAAACTTATTATGCAAGAGTTAATGAGACTACTGTTGGTTTTCTTTCCTCCTAATGTTGGGACCTTCTTTGGCTTTTAAGCATGTTTCATGGTATTGTCAAAGATACTCCCGTTGAAGAAAAAACAATAGGATTCAATCAACTCAACTGGTAAAATCTCTTATGATAGCTAGCTATCAATGCATCAAAAGCCACTGCCAAAACAACAAATTAGCGAAAAGATGAATATAAATGAACATTAATTAACAATGGTGATTTATATCAATGAATCACAGGAGAAATAAAAATTAAGGTGTTGATCAAAAACTTATTATGCAAGAGTTAATGAGACTACTGTTGGTTTCTTCCCTCCTAATGTTGGGACCTTCTTTGGCTTTTTAAGCATGTTTCATGGTATTGTCAAAGATACTCCCGTTGAAGAAAAAACAATAGGATTCAGTCAGCTCAACTGGTAAAATCTCTAATGGTTGAATAAGATCAGATCTAAGGTTCAATTCAGGCTACATTAAAAATCAATTAGAGTTTTGGTCTGAGGTTGAAACTCTATAAAAAAATAAATAAACAAAAAAGTTTAAAGAAAAACAGTTTTGGTTAATGGGTATTTGGCAAAGCTAGAGCTTTCAGCAATGCATTTTGTGGAAAGTTTGGTCAATTTGCTTTTATGCCAATTAATTTGGTTGAGTCAATCCCATTTGTTTTGTTCCTTCAAGGAAAACTAAAAGCTTCCAAAATTTATTAAATTTATGGAATTGTGAAAAATCAGTATTAATCACCAACGGTGATTGGAGCTGGCATTGATTATGGATTTGAAATTGACAAGTGCAAAACAAATCCAACAAATGCAAAGGAGTCTCCCGTGCGTTTACAAAGTTTCCTATTAAATCTAAGATAAATGAAAAATTTTCTCTTTTGGACATGGACTTTTTTTTTTTTTTTTGGAGAAAGAAGTCGATGCATATTATTAAAGAAGGCTATTGAAATTAGCCTGGAATACATGTAACAAATCTGGTGGTACATCTTCCATCCAGACAGGCATAGAAGGCAGGACTGTTGCTCGTCTTGCTAAAGCATGAGCAAGCTTATTACAATGTCTACGCACAACAGATAGTTTAAAAGCGTTGAAGTGTGAAATAAGAAATTGTATATCTGTTATGAGGTGGCCATAGTGTGCTAGGCTTCTATTCCCCTGTTGCAAAGCTTTGTATAGAACCTCAGAGTCTCCTTCCAAGACTATGCGCTGAAAGCCACATTCCAAAGCAAGTTCCAAGGCCCTCCTTGCTGCCATTACTTCTACTTCGATAACTGAAGTTGGTAAGGGAATTAGCTGTGCTAGGTGATGATGAACAAAATCAGTAGGCTGGACAACTCGGCTTTGATGGGCTGAAGGTGGTAGCGAAGGCCTGAAAAATAAACAAAGTATCAAAGGAGACCGGGGTGGACCGGCCGAAGACCCTCCGATGACTAAGTTAGTATCTTCTCTCGAATGAAGTTCTAACTGTATTGAGAGTAAAAATTTCAGAATCTCCTACCTTTGTTCGGTTCAAACCGGTCTTTATATAGGGAGCTTTGGGGCGGTTATTGGTTCAATAACTTCCCCCAGATTTGTGGAATCCGGACGTAACGTCCTCAACTGCTATAGAAATTACAACCGCTGCTGGAAGTTACATATTTGGGAGAAATTGACGGCGATGAACACTGGTTGATTAACCGCTCCAGAATTTGCTAAGTGTTGTGTGGTCGTCCATGTGCAATGCCCATGGACGACTCTTTATCATGCCGTTGTGTGGTCGTCCATGCGCTTTGCACATGGAAGATTCTTTTGAGTTGATTATGAGGTTTATTCAATTGGTAAATACTCAGGGACTACATATCTGGACGAATCAGAGATTGCCTGGTCGTTTGGCTAACTGGTCATTATGGACGACTTCTCTGGACGAACCATAGATGTAATTTTTTGTTATCCCATCACTAGGGATGCCATAACAAGGCCTGCGTCATTCCGGATTACAACTTCCAGTCCTGCTTTGTTGTCTTCGGCGAACGTGGTACCATCAAAATTCACTTTAGCCCAGTGCTGGTCTGGTGCAGTCCACGCTGTGGCTGGCTGTTGTCTGTGAGTCGTGATGATTGAGGTGCTGAAGTGGGACTCTAATGGTTGCTCCCGAGAGTGCTCTAGCGCCTTATCAAGAGAGATTGTTGGTTTTCCCAGCCTTAAGTTATTTCGGCGATTCCAAAGATTCCAAGTAATTGCCGCAAATAGCTCCACGTCGCTGCCACCTGCAAGAATAAAATCAAAGAGATCAAGGAATGATGTGAAATGATTAAGTGCACCATTTTTCCATTTTGTGTGCTTCCATAAGTCATCAAGGATCGAGCAGCCATAAAGTGCATGGACAACATCTTCATGCGCCTGCTTGCACCTATCACACAGCCCATCAATGATCACTTTACGTCGCACTAGATTCACTTTAGTAGGAAGCGAATTTTTGCATGCCTTCCATACTAAGTGTTTGACTTTATTAGGCACCTTGAGACCCCAAATCTTGTTCCATAGAGGCTGCAAAGTATCAGGTTCAGACTGACCGGCATGAAATCTCAAAGCTTCCTCCTACAAGAACCTATATCCGGACTTAACCGAATATTCCCCGTCTGGGTTGAAAGGCCAGATTAGAACATCATCTTGAATGGTCCTACATAGTGGTATGTTCTTTATAACTGCTGCCTCGCATTCAAGAAACATTCTGTCAATTACTTCAGCTCTCCAAGTTCTGTTCACCGGATCTATGAGCTCACAAACCATAGCTGTGTCACTCCCTGGCCCCATAGGAGAAAAAATCTTTGCTCTATTCCTTGTAGGCAACCAATTATCACCCCAAATATGGATTGATTTTCCCAACCCGATTCTCCAAGCTCCACCTCTCTTGATGACTTCCCTTCCATACATTAAACTCCTCCAAGCATAGGAAGCATTAGCCGGAGTTGTGGCTTCCATGACTGATGAATTAGGGAAGAACTTAGCTTTAAACACCCTGTAAAACAGCGAGTTAGTATCATGGAGTAGCCTCCATGTTTGTTTAGTCAAGAGTGCATCATCAAAATTTGAGAGGTCCTTAAACCCCACGCCTCCCTGAGATTTAGGTTTACATAAATCAAACCATTTTACCCAGTGAATTTTTCTACTCTCATCCTTTTGACCCCAAAAAAATCTGCATATCGTAGATTCAAGATAATGGCAAAGTGTAACCGGCAACTTGAAACAAGACATAGTATCTGTGGGGAGGGCTTGTGCTACAGCTTTAATCAAGATTTCCCTTCCGGCTTGAGAAAGCAATTTTGCTTCCCATCCTTGCAATCGCTTCCACACCTGCTGTTTAATATGAGCAAAGCTTTCTTTTTTGTTTCGCCCCACAAGCGAGGGAAGTTCCAAATACTTCTCATATTGTTTAATCACTGCTACACCAAGCAAATTCTTTATGGTTGTTTGCATATCTTCCGGTGTGGACTTGCTAAAAAATAAATTGGTCTTTGCTCTATTAATTTGTTGTCCTGATGCAAGTTCATATTTGGCTAGGATTTCCAAGAGAGTTTGACAGTCACTCTCCTTTGCCCTGCAAAAAATTAGACTATCATCTGCAAAAAAGAGGTGTGTTAGTTTAGGACCATTCCGGCATAAAGAAACACCCTTAAGGACCCCATTTATGGCTGCCTTACTTATCAAACCATGCAAACCTTCCGTACACATGAGGAATAAATAAGGGGAGAGGGGGTCGCCTTGTCTTAGACCTCTTGTAGGGGTGATATGACCTTGTGGTTCTCCATTGATCAAAATAGAATATGAGGCTGTGGTGATGCAAACCATCATGAGCTTGATCCATCTTTCTTGGAAACCCATCTTTTCCAAAACCTTCTCCATATAAGTCCATTCCACCCTATCATAAGCCTTGCTCATGTCAAGCTTTAGAGCCATATACCCAGTTTTTCCTGTATTGCAGTTTCTCAAGTAATGCAAAGTCTCAAAGGCCACCAAAATATTATTTGAAATCAAACGATCAGATATAAAAGCACTTTGGTGTTCAGAAATAATCTGAGGCATAATAATTTTCAAACAGTTAGTGAGCACCTTTGAAAAAAATTCTATAAAGAACATTGCATAAACTTATAGGGCGAAATTCTGTCACAAACTCTGGGTTTTTCACTTTGGGGATTAAAGTAATGAAAGAGTGGCCTAAAGATGGAGGTTTAAAACTGATAATGCAATATAGAGTTAGAACATCAGAGCTAATCAGAGACCAATAGTTTTGATAAAATAAGGGGGGCATATCATCCGGGCCGGGGGCTTTTAAAGGAGCCATTTGCCGCATTGCCACTACCACTTCATTGATTGTAAAATCTGCACTAAGCATGGCATTCATCTCAGGAGATACAACTCGAGGTATGGTGTCAGTAACTTCCTCAAAACTACAAGAGCCACCCGTGGTAAAGAGCTCTTGATAGAAATTTGTAATGATGTCAATCACTTGGGAAGGCCGTGTACACAACCTACCAGAGTTATCATGGATTTTTGTAATGTAGTTTCGGCGACGGCGTTGGGAAGCTCTACTATGGAAGAACTTAGTATTGCGATCACCGTCCTTGAGCCACAAAACCTTGGACCTTTGGGCCCACATTTTAGCTTCCTTATCCAGCAACAGATTCACCTCTTTTTCCAGCCCCCTCATGTGCCTTGAATCCCCAGTTCGAAGTGCCCTCCTTTCTGCCTCCCGGAGTTCTTTTCTTTTTTTCTCTAATTCCTTTCGAACATTGCCAAAATGTTGTTTGCTCCACCGGGTCAACTCAATCCCACACTTATCTATCTTCTTTATCACCTTTGTATCCCATGGCTCCATAGATGATTCACACCAAACAACTTCAACCGTCTCAGTGCATCCATTGTCCGTCAACCACATTTGCTCAAAACGGAAGGGTTTTTGGAGGCAGCAGTTCATGCCTTCAGGTGCAATCCATAAAGGTTTATGGTTGGAAGTTGTGACATCCAAGTGAAACACTTTAGTGCCAGGGAACATAAAGAACTAGTCATTGGTGGCTACTGAACGGTCTAGGCGCTCCCAGATTGTGTAACCATCCATGTGTTTATGCCATGTAAAGGGAAATCCTTCAAAACCCAAGTCCATGAAGCCGCATTCATCCCAAACATCTCTAAAGGCTTGCATTTGGTTGTGTGGCCTAGACCTCCCTCCTTGTTTTTCAGATTGACGAGTGGTTTCATTGAAATCACCCGCACATAGCCATGGAGCAGTCCCACGCTGTCTTAGACTGTGGAGTTTTGCCCAAGCTTCATGTCTTAACTGTGTATCTGGCTCCCCGTAGAAACCAGTAAACCTCCACTCATCATCCTTGTTCTTGTTGATCGTAGTGTCAATATAATAGTTGGAAAAATTCTCAATTTCCAGGTTAAAATCTTCCTTCCAAAAAATAGCTAAACCACTTGCTTTATTTCTACGTGGAACTTCAAAAAGATCCTTGAACTGAATTCTTCTTTGTACTATCTCTAGCCTTGCTTTATCTGTCCATGTTTCGGCTATAAACAGAACAGAGGGATCTTTTGCCCACACCAATTCTGCAAGCTGATCTTTTGTACGCAGGTTTCCAAGCCCGTGACAGTTCCATACTAACAGACTCATTGCTTCTGGCAGGGCTGGGAACTAGCCTCCGCCAATATCTGAATTTTATCTGCATCATTCTGAGAAACCACAAATTTTTTGTTTGGTAATTCAAAGTGACTTGTGTAACTGCCAGTACGTTTCAGACCCACCAATGCTATCTGGTTATTACTCACTGATTTGTCAACTCTGGGAATACGTTTCCAAGTGGAAAGTAGGGCCGTATCTTCTGGAGAATTATGGTGCTTTAAATTCTCGTCCATCATAATAGGAGTTGACGGTGTTGGCTTA
Organism: Quercus ilex subsp. ballota; assembly: GCA_032727855.1. Lineage (NCBI taxonomy): Eukaryota > Viridiplantae > Streptophyta > Magnoliopsida > Fagales > Fagaceae > Quercus > Quercus ilex. Next base: position 56,430,465 of record CM064915.1, read on the forward strand.
GGTATCTGCGAGGGATTAGTGTGCATGGAAATAGGAGTATTAATTGGACGTAAATGAGTGGAAGTATTACCTGGCATATTCTGTTTATGGTCAGCCACATTTGGTAATTCAAATTTCCCTAACTCACGGTCAATATCCTCTATTTGCTTTTCAAAAAGATCTTGTGGACTTAATTGTTGCACCAAATCCGGGTTGGTTGACGTGGAGTGAACCGTTTGCTTCTCAGTATGGAAAGTATCTCCCAGTATTGAATTTGAGGCAATTTCAACGCTGGTACTTTCCTTATGAGGATGCATGGGCTAATTGTGCGACAGTGTGTCTCCTGTCATCGGCGCCGTGGTCTCTCTCGCTGGAGTACTCCTGCCAAAGTTGTTTCCCTCCTTTTTGTCATACAACCCCGGAACCGAAACAACTCCCCGCCGTGAACCATTAAATGGGAGAGCTCTCAACCATGCTCCATACCCCTTTTCTGAATCATCCAGTGTACCTTCACTGTCTATCCACCGTTCGCAATCCCTATCAGAGTGGGTGAGACAGCCACACCAGTAACAAAGGTTAGGGAGTCTTTCGTATTTGAAAGAAACCCAAAGTTCTCTATTATCATCCATAGTAAGCACCCTTCCACGGCACAAAGGTTGGGAGACATCTACAAGAACTCTAACACGCAAAAAACTCCCACATTCCTCCGTTGGTGTTTTTGTAGAGCAACAGACTTGTCCTACTGTTTCGCAAATCCCCTCTGCAACTGTTTTGTTCATGAATCTGACTGGAATTCCGTGGACTTGGACCCAAAACGGGGTGAGATTAAAGGTCATGTTTTCAATAACACTCTCACCATCATACCTTTGCAACCCTACAAGATGTTTATCGAAACTCCATGGCTCGTTGGCCAAAATATTCTCAATGGTATTTTTGTTATCAAAGGCAAAGAGGACAAAGTGATTTCCAAGGTTTTTGACCTTTAAACCATTCTTGGCTCTCCAAAGTGGCTTGAAGGTGGCAGCAATAGCATCAGGATTGAGGGCTCTCTTTGTAAAAAAATTTGCTGCAAGGAAGAACTCCGGTGTAGCTAGGTCATTGTTTAGACGAAACTTTGGTCCCTCTCGATTTGAGAGAGACAAACTCGTCCATTGCTGAGTGAGGTCTTCCATTCAAAGAAAAGAAAAAGCTATAGTGTATTTCCCAAAACCCACAGAAGAAGAAACCAACAAAGCCTTAGAGTAAACTTGTTACCCTAAGGAAACTAAGACACCTACAATGAGGGACGGCACCTTCTACAGCCTAGGAGAAGTGGGAGAACCCAACTTTCGCTAGCGACAGAGAAACATTATTTTTGGACATGGACTTGATTCATGCATTTGAGTTTTGTCTATTTTTTGAATTAAATATTTTAATAAGCATTTAAAAACAAAGCATGTCAACAGGACAATGCTTTAATTTCGATCCACAGAGTGCAGCCAACAATAAGATTAAAATAGCAAGAAAAATACTTATCCTTATTACTGACTGGCTAAAACTTAGATTTTTTTTATAGGTAAAGTTCCTTAAGTGTTATACCTTTTGAAGTAAAGAAAATTGGGAGATCCATCGACTCAAGCTTGTTGGTGGGTGGTATGTCCTAATAAGTGTTTCTTAAGCTCTCACAATCTTCCATGTTTCCTTGAAATATAGTGAAGATTGCACCATTTAACTAGATGTTATTACATACAAAAACAGAAACAGTGACAAAATGATAAGGACTTGGATACGAGAATTGTGCAAAAGGATGAAAATTAGGGACCCATATTTATACTGGGTTAAGATAAAAGAGAGAGAGAAAGTGACATAGAGGGAACCCGTGATTCCTTTGTAAAAAAAAAGCATCCAGAAATGTCCAAAACGTGATGCACAGTACATCCATTCCAAAACATGGAAAAGATTGTTTCCCTCATGAAAATTCACTTGTAATTATTTGCCAACTCTATACAATACTACTCTACCATCAAGCTTCAGCTCTAAGAGCCCATTTGGATTGAGGGTGTGGAGAGAGGGGAGTGGAGGGGAGAAGAGTAGAACTAGCTAAAAATAAGCTAATTTTGGGTTATTTCTACTCTACTCTACTCTATTCTTCCTCCCTCTATCTCAATCCAAACAGACCATAATAGTTTTAACTAAATAGGACTGAATAATGAGATAAAAGATACATGTTTGATAAGCTCAATAATTCAATTGCTTGAGATTTGAGAATAACTCTAATTACCTAATCTTTAATATGCGCTTCCTTTCATCATGGATTGGAAATCTTCAAAATCCACAAAGCCATCTCCATCCTTATCAACCCCTTTGATCATACGCCTACACTCTTCAAGACTGCATTTATCATATCCAAGGTTGACAAGAACTTGCTGCAATTCTTTTGGTGAGATCAGACCATTCTTATCAATATCAAAGATGAGAAAAGCATCCATGAGATAATCTTCCTCTTCCTCGACCATTGGCTTTCTACTAGTGTCTATGACATCCATGAACTCGTCCAAGTCAATGAGCCCATCCCCGTTACAATCCATGTCTCTCACCATTCCTTCAGCTTCCTTGAAGGCTGCTGATTTCTCATAACCAAGGCAGAGAAGGACTTCACTGAGCTCAAAGGTTGATATCTTGCCGTCCCCATTAGTGTCAATGATCTTGAAAACTTGTTTGAATTGATTAGACACTTCCATGGAAGCAAAAGAAGAGGGTGAGTAGCCAAACTTGGAAGCAAATCTATTGGGTTTTTTTCTTTTCTTGCATCCACTCATTTTGTGTATGTCACTCAGCTGTTGAAAGAAGGTTCTAGCCCTCCTATGGAGAGGAGTCAAGCAAGTTCCAAAAGAGTTCAACATAATGGAGAGAGAGACAGAGAGAGAGAGAAGAAGATGTTACTTATAATAAGAGAATGATAATGGAAATGGTGGATGTGCAAGTAATGGCTGCCTGTGCTTTGCTTCTTTGTGAGACTGAGAAGCTTTGTCATCTTGCAATAATTCTCTAAATGGTTAGATAAGCCCCTTCTGCATAAAGGCTGAACAGTACCTCTCTGGCTTGGGCCTTGGGCCCTCTCTTTCCGGGCCGGTTGAACAATAGATGCAATTGATGCAATCGCCTAAGGCCTCAAAAAAAAAGAAAGCCTCACTTGTAAAAGAAAAATTATATATATATATATATATATATATAATATTTATCTATATATTTTAAATTAAAAAAAATTAAATATTTTTATTGGCCAATAAAATGCATTAAAAATGCCACATTATATTCTAAAATGTAGAACATTGCACACAAGTTAACGAGACAAGACTGCACAGTATACACATCACTGCACAGCCTTGTCCACAAGCCACATCACATCACAAGGCCATAAGCTACACCAATAGTTCACACTTCTGACTTCATAGGTGCCCACACGCCTCACAGCCACATACTAATTAATAAGTTATCACATCTTTTTTTTTTTTTTTAATGCAAACTCTTACTCTATCAACTTTATAAATTATCAAACTAATTAATAATTTGATGTATATTATATCAACTCATTTGTATTATAGTGATACTAATTTATTCAACCATGTAATAAATTTATTTTTATTTGTTCAGGCTTAGACTTTAAAGTTTAAAAAACACTTAAAATTTTCGCCATAGTTCCCAAAATTGTGGAGCTGCCGTGTCTCTCTCTCACAAATACCGTGTGTGGACCCATCCTTTTAATGGTTTGATCGAGTCTAGTTTGTGGATGCCAGCTGAATTGTGATTTATGAAAAGGCGCCGGCAATTATTTCATCTTCATCAACTTTTACGTTTTTGTTTTTACCACTTGTGCGTAGCTTGACTGAGAGTGTAACACCAATGAGTTGTTTTCTTAATTTCTTTGGCTGTCGGTGGTGTGGAGCTTCTCAGTTTCATGATCAAGTAGATGGCCACTTGACAAAATTCTCTTTTATCAATTCATCTTATTTGCATTAACTACAATAGTAATTATGATGTTCCAAGATTAGATCCACTAACTCGATTAATCAATGAAGTTTTGACACTTAAAAAAGTACGGTTCCTGAAACTTGTGAAGTGGTTTTTTTTTTTTTTTTTTTGAACTGTCATGCAGGAGAATTATTAGATAAATATACAGATTCTTTCTGGTCTTCATTTAATCATCCTATTTGTTCTCTTCTATTTTTCATTTTTTCTTTCCTCGGTTAGAGGATGGTTTATGATTGGGTCTGTTTGCTGTTGCTAACAGTGGAAAGTCAGATGAGGCATACATCATGCCCCTTACACACGAGAAAATCTTGCACTAGCCTGGCATATATGTCCTTTGTGAGACTGATATACAGGCTCCATATGTCAGTTTCACAAGGGGTGTATATGCTCCACTTATTAGATACTTTCCCCTAATAGACATTATTTTACCATCGGTAACACTATGATCAAGTTGACAATACATGGATTATTTGATAGCCTTGCATGTTTAATTTACAGATATAGTGTATAATGCAGCTATGAGAAACAATTTCTAGGTCCATATGCATATGCCAATAATAATTATCTCATTCATCAAACATGTGAGAGTATGCTTTATTTTAAAAATAATTATTTCAAGCATAAGCACATGCAGCATCTCTCTTATAACATGTAAGAACACATACAATTATAAGTAGAGTAATGCTAGGGACATGCAAAAGTTCACAATTATACTCACGCACGGGTGACAATCCATATACGCAAGGGATTTCGATTCGGCCATGCAATTTCCACCTTGTGAGATGAACGATAAGAAAGATACTTCTCCTAACATCTACTACTACCGAACATTAACATGATAAAGATGTAGCTGAAATGATACTGAGAAGCCAAATTTATAGGATGTACCTACATTTTAGATGTGATGGCCGTGGGTGTATAGGATGTACCTACATTGAAGAGACGTTTATCATCCAAGGAAAATGAAAGCATTAAACAGCTGAAAAGAAGTCTTGGCCGCCCAAGCAGCAGTAATCTAGAGATCCGCGCAAAATGATAATGAAAATGACGTTCAACCAGCTCCTTTTGCATCCACAGCCCCATAGAGTTTGCGGATCTATAGCATCTCTTTTTTTCATCAAGAACATAAAATATAGGGAAACCTCATTTATGCTCTGAAATCTGAATCTGAATATCAATTTTTTTACAATAAAGTATTGTTTTGGAACTGTAAAAGAGAATAAAAAATAAAAAATAAAAAAAAAAGAAGGCGTATTTCACTAACATACAACTTTAGAATTCCTGATAAACATCTATAATTCTGAATGCAGCCGCACCCCTGAATAAACTACAGAAGGTTCAGAAGCACTAGCCAATCCAAAACCAAGGCTAACTCTCATACACTATGAAGCTATATTTCCGATAACAAATTGTCATAAAGCTAAAAAGAAAATTGAACTACAAGACTTTGGATAAACAATATCATACATCTTAAAACACTGGGTCCTATCTTTACTAAAATCAACACGACCGAAGCAAAATAGGACCAACCGATGAGCTAAGCATATCACTGAGGGCTACCTGGACCTCACTTGACCCATGCTCACAACTTATCAAGCTTGAAAGTAAGGGGAAGAACCGATCCAAGTTCTTCTCAAATGAATGCTCTTCCAGACTGCAGACAGCCTGGAGAGTGGCAACAATAAGAGGTGCACGAGCAGCCAATTCTCTCCGTTTCCCAGAACCTAGGGGAATTGGCCACTGGGGCTGCCCAAGGGATGATACAGACATCTGTACTGACTGAGCAGTTTCAATATAAAACTGCAAGACCTCCTGGCAAAGGTCAACAAGGTAGGATTCCACTTGAGCCTCATCATAACTTGGAGGCCTATCCAGTATAAGATTCTGTAAGAATGTGAAGCAAATTTGGTAAGACTCATTCTCAAGCCGCAATAATGGAGGGTCTTGCATTTGGGTCATTGGGCCAAACTCTAGAAGCTTTGAACGTAGCACAGCATTGCTATTGATCTTATGAGCATTGGATGCCACATCATGCATAGCAGCAAAGAGGACCAAGTTGTTTTTTGCTGAAAGGTGAGACCGAAACATGTTGTAGATTTCCATCACTGCCTGCAAATTTTGGTGAAACTTTTTTTTTTAAGAAACTTGATGAAACATTAAAGACATTATTCTTCACCAAATAGGCAACTACACCAGAAATAAATAATGTTATTTTTTTATTTATATTTTAGTAAATAAGAAGTCACAATCAATAAATAAATAATATGGGAATCATCCCAAAATTTTCAGTGTCATCTTTCCAGTCTCATTGAATTCTGATTAATTTCAATCATAGATGTAGTTTTATAATTCTAAGTCATTAAGTCTGTGCTTTGGAGGGAGGACAGGAATTGAAATAAATGGAATAAAAAGAATCATTGAAAGATATTCCATCCATTCCCTGTGTAGGAGTTTAGTGGGAAGGAATGGAACCGTTATAAAGAAATACCATTTCATTTTTTTGATAGGTAATAAAGATATATGTTCAAGAACACTACCTTATGCAGAAAAACATAAGGCAGAGAGAAAAATACAAAGGGAAAAGAAAGAGAAAAAAGATTTAAAAAAAAATTAAAAAAAAAAAGGAAAAGAAACGAAGTACACAGGAGAGAGTTAAGGAACATAGGGAGAGAATCACTAAAGGTGAGTCCCCAAGCTCTAGACCAGTCAAACAAAGTGCCACTGAAAGAGGCCAATAGCTGGTCGTCCGAACTTTCCATGTCCTCAAATGTTCTCCAAGAAATACCATTTCATTCAATTCACTTCTAATAATTCCTACCAAAAGTGGGATGAACACTTATTTCTTTAATGAGATTAAGGCAAAATATTGATTTTATCCCTATCTTGAGCAAAGACAAATAAAAAGTAAATGGTATGCTAGTGAAATTATACATATAAATATTGCTGAATAGTAAAATTATATATTTCTATCCTTTCCATTCCCTCTTTTTACAAACTTCCCAAACCCACAGGAGGAAATAAACCATGTTCCATTCCATTCTTCTATAAACTCCCAAATATAGACGAAATGTTTTTTAAGAAATGTTTTTTAATAATTTGATAGTAACATAGAGGAAATGTTTTGACAAAGAGTCTACGGGTACAACAAAATCTTACAACATTTTCGCAACAACCTTGTTTTGAGTTGTGGTGGGTTCAAGTGTAATCTTATTTTATTTATTTTGACTTAAGGTGGGTTGACACCTTAGCTTGTTGTGAAAAAATTGTGACATTTTGTTGTGGCCATAGAAAAACTCTGACAACAAACCAGGCCAATGTTATTATAGAATAGTGTGATATGGTGGCATAATTGTGCTCCTACTCTCTTCACTGCACATAGCAGCAAATATATTACACCATTTAATTTCGTTCAGAACTCATCCAGACCAATTTAAGATGTGTAAAAGTCCATCAGTATCAAAGGCAAAAATGTGTTCAATAAAGTACAACAAAAGTTTAACTTTTGATGAAATTTAGAATATTTAAGTTTGACCTTCCACTTCCAGTCTGAATTTTATCTGGTTCCAAAATTTTCAAAATCAGCATTTTTTTTCACTTAAAAGGGGGGAATCTTTTAATAGAGAAAATGGAAAAATAATTCAACTGGAAAAGAGTATCTTCCTAGACAAATCAACAAGATGAAAATATTTGATAATGCCTACATTGTACACAAAATATTATTTCTAAAATTTGGTTCAGATCAACCAGAGCCTCAATTGGCAACAGCTTTTTTTTTTTTTAATAATCAAGCTCATTGGTCACAGCTCTTAAGAATATTAGTTTGTATTTTTGTATTATTATTAATGCCATGTTTGCCCTAAGAAAGTACTACCATGTAACATGCACAAAATCAACTATCACATAAGACATGCAACTTACAAATTTCAGGCATGGTGCAGACTTGTGGAACTATTTGAACTAAAACAGTTGCATAAATGTTTCAAACACGTACAATTGTGGATTATCCCTTGCATTTAAAGAACATTTTTTAACATAATATGATGGTGAAATATTTCTATAGTGACACAAAATGACATAATTACTGGTGGGAACAATAATTGTAAAATTTCACCCAGAACAGAATATAGATTCTCCAAGGTGTGGTTTCAGATATATTTTCACGGTAAGTGGTTAGTTGGTCCCATAGAGTTTTCTTTTTATGGTGTAATTTAGAATTTTTCAAGTTCAAGGAGAAAATAATTAATATAAAGCTTCATTCATAGTTTGCTACGACAGACCCAACATTGCTTAATAACAAAATTCGCGTACTAGATATAGGTCAGTCAACCAAGAATTTAGTTTACATGCATAAATATACCAAAATCAGATCCACAGTCAAACCCAACCAAAAAAAAAAAAAAAAATTCCATTAACTAGATTACGTACCATGTTCAAGAATTGTAAAACTCATGCATAACAGATATATTAACAGGCTGATTACGCTTGTGTCATGAACAAATATTCATCTTAAGTAGGAAGGCATCTATACTAATGTGCTATCATAGAGAAAGAATCTACCTGAATCAATAAAAGTTGAACAGCAGCTCGGCACTTAGCATCAGTCAAAGAAGCATAGAAATGGTGTGTCCTTAGGCTCTCTGAATCATTATCCGGCACGCCAGACACATCAGACTCCCCAGATTCCCCATTATTTTCTCTAGGTAAAGCATGCTCACTGAGAATGAAAGAGAAATCAGGAACTGTGGCATTAGCAGCTTCTTTCAATGACAAAGCCACTTCAAGCCACTTTTCCTCAGAAAACAGATCCCCTGCATTGCTCATCAAACGGACAAATGCAGCAATACCAATACCAGCAAGGCTTTGGTGAGGACGCTTAATAAAGCTCACAAGAAGCATCAACACTTTTCTCAAAAGTGGATTGACTGTGTTATAAAATTTAACAAAAAGATCTACAACTAGTTGGAGGGCCAATGTGCATGTCTCGTAGAGCCATGCATCTTGATCAAGATCACCTGTTTCACTATCAGTTCCCTGCCCTGGCAAGTTCCCCCCAGAAGGATCAATGGCATGTCGAACGTAGTCAAATATTGGAAATAGAACCGATTCAAACACTCGTTCCCACAAAGGAAGTGAGAAATGGTGACCATGGTTGCGTAAGGTCTCAAACAGCACTTGTAAGGCACTCTTCCTGATTTCAGGCCTAGGGTCAAAGCTAAGTTCTGACAAACCTGCACACAGAAGATAAATAATAAAATTTTCACAAACATGCCTTGAAATTAAAAGGAGGTTGTTTATAGTTTGTAATTGTAGATAGACGATAACTACCAATTTATACAGTTTCCTTACCAGCCAACAAAGGGAACCAGAAATAGAGGTGATCAACCTTATCTGCCATCTCTCCGTTCTCTTGTTTACCATCTTTTCCTGTTGGAGACAAAGCCTTTGCAGAAGCTTCCTTCTCCTTATTCCTTGATGAGGAGCCAAGATCTCCTTCAGCAAGTTTTGTTGCACAGAACCGAAGAAAGGCAATAGCATTGAGGCTAATATCTTTGTTAAATCTATTGTTGGTGAATGCAATCAGGCAATTCACACAGTCTGTAAAGGTGGTGGTTTCAGTCTCAGTAATGTATGGGAAGTAATCTCGCACAATCTTCTCAATTATTTCGAAGGCCAATAGAACAATGTTTTTGTGGTCATCATAAGCTGCAGTCGTGAATACCTGAATAAAGTTCATCCAATCAAAGCAAAAGGCAAAATTAAGTAAAATTGTAATGGATTGAAGTTCTTTTTTATACAGAATATAGATGGGATAGATTTCATACCATGAACATGCTCTTCCATCCAGATTTAACATTGTTGACACGAGATAACACCATTTGTGAGACACATCTGATAATTAGTTCTCTGATTTCAACAGCACTACTCTTGCGCATAACAATAACAAAAGGTTTCATAAACTCATTTTGGAAATTATAATTAGCCAATTCTTCTCGCTCTAAAAATTTCATAGACAACTGGCGTAAAGAATCCATTGCAAATATTGCAATAGAAAGGTTTTCAGAACAGCCAATGGCTACAAAGAAATCAGAGAGCACATTCCAGATGCTTGACCACACAAGCCTAATGCGGTTCATGTTATAGTGCCTGTTACAAGGAAAAAATATGCCAAGTTATACAGTAGATACTAATAAATCATGAAAACATAAATAAGATATGCCTAATAAAGGAACAAGATGAAGTCAGGTGATTCATACGCAATCTCAACCATCTTTGTAAGGCTGAAAACACGTGGATCAGATGCAGATCGCAATTCCTCCATGGAAACCTTGCAAAGGGCCTTAACAAAGTCTATTATTGCCTCACTGTTTAACTTTTGACTCCGTGTGAATATGCGATTCATTTCAGAACTACCAATTTGTTCTAACATGTTTAAATTAGAGACTAAATTGTTCATCTGTTCAGAGGTGACTGCCCCTGAAGCATTGCCACCAATACCAGCACTATCATAGGAACCCCGCATCACAGTTGAAGCCGCATACTGAATCTTTCCAGGTCCCTTTTTTTTCAAAACGGGAAGGATAGTGGACTTAGCTTGTTTTGATTTTTCAGGCTCATTCTGAGGAAAGGCAAAAAAAGTGGCATCTGGAGGAGCACCTTCTCCCAAGAGATGTAGATGCTCAAATCTAGAAACACATGTCAAAATATGCTCCCAAGCTTCTTGTAAGTAATTCCCATCTTCATCAGCGATTGTAACTATTGCCTATCAACAATATAGATTCCACATCCACAGTCAGATCCATAAGCAATGGCCATCATCTTAATGTTCAAAAATTTATTCAACTTTTTTTTAATAAATATTTTTGGCCCCAAAGGAAAGGGGAAGTGGAGATTCAAACTAGTGACCTCCGCTTCAAGAGGCATGATCCCCAACCAATTGTACTAACCGTTGGGTTTTTATTACTCGTATTATTAACATAATTAAACATAGATTCCAAATGCCATAGGATCCTTACTACATGACAGACAATAGAACCATACCCGATATAAAAATTTATTGTTTTGTAATTTAAATGTCCTAAGAGCATGTGCCAGAAAAATTGATAAACATAAGATGTCAAATCTAAGCCCATGACTTTTTTAATTGATAAGTTACACGTGCATTCAATAGGTCTTAAAACCATGAAAGGAGGTGCCATCTAAGCTAAACAAAATTGACAAGAAGATTCAAGTTAACGGAATTTAAAAACAAAAAAACAAAACAAAGATGAGGTGGTGGGATCACTAATATTTGAGAGAATACAGGATTCTATATGCAAAACTTGGACAAGTAAAATATCACCTGCAAGATGTAGGTATCCCATTTGACATACCATTCAATAACTTAAGTAATTAAACATATTTGTTGTTTTAAGACAAACAAAAGTCCAATAAATTTTCATCTTACTAATTTATTGTTCAAATGAATCCACAATTTTTTATTTTATTTTTGGTAATTTCCTAGCAGCAGCATGAAGTTGATTAGTAATAACTGAAGAGTAGTTCCATCAATTGACTTATAGGGACAAAAGCGCACACACAATCACAAAATTTAACCAAATATAATAAAATGCACACTAATATGCAGCATATTTGATTCCCTGCACATCAAAAGCTATGTGATTTTGTGAACATAAATTTTTTTTATAGATAATGAAAATATGTGATTTTGTGAATTAATGACCTTTTATCCCAATGACACAAGTAAATTATATAAAGAGAATCCCTTCATAGACATTGTAGATTTCAAGAAGCATGATGAATCAATGCCATTTTTTGCTTATTTTAATCCTTTATGGTATCTATAATAGTAAAAAGCATACCAACCTTAATTGCATCAATGTTTTTCTGCTTGATATCAGCAGGAGAGTGGAGAGAGGTAAACTTTGCTAGGGAAGTCACAAAAGCATCTCTATGTGTCTTCATGGACATCACAGCAGTAACATGAATTGCATACCGGAACCCTTCAAGACACAGAGCTATTACTACCTCATCATCACTTTGGTCTAGCGGAACACTGAATGCAGCCAACATAGGAGCCCAGCATACCTCAATCATGAATCTAAGGATCACCACATCTGTTGCAGCATAATAAACTGACCTACAAATCACCCAACAAATGCGTATCAAGAAGGAAATCTAAATGAATGATTGTTTCCATCAAATTGCATGAAGACACTAAACAATAAGCATATTCCAAAAATTTCCAGGCAAGTAGAACAATGAAGAGAAAAACAAGAGACCATCTGGAAAATGTAATTGAAATTCATCCATAGATATGTTAATAATATCAGCAGTGTAGTCAAAGGCGAGCCAGGCACTAGCCTAGGCACCCGGGCTAGGCGAGGCACCACTAAGGCATCTTAAAGGCTCAGTTGACGTGCCTTTAGTGAGGCGCTCGCCTTTAGAGCCTAGGAAAGCAAGGCGACCACCTTAAGCCATGAAAAAAGGTGCTAAGGTGAGAGCCTCGGTGTTTTTTTTTTTTATAATAATTTTTTTAATTTTTTAAATATTATTCTTGATCATTGTAATTTTTGATCTTGATGTAATCCTTTCCATGTACACTCCCAGTGTACCTGGGTCTTTTGATTAATTATATTTCGTTATTTATCAAAAAAAAAAATATATATTATTATTATTTTTTTAGTTTTAAAGTTTTAATAGAAGGTTGTTGTAAAACCTATCATTAGATTATTGATTTTAAAAAGCATGTTATAAAATCTTTTTTTTTTTTTTGATAAGTAATAAGTTTTAATGATATCAAAAAGGAACACCCTAGTACACAGGGAGTGTACAAGGGGTCAACAAATCAAATATAGAAATTGCAAGAATCTAGGAAATCAATAAAAGAGGGGAATGATTGTTTTTGCAAAGCAAACAATCAATCCAATAAAGTTATAAAAAAGAATAGCTTGAGGTCCGAAATAGATCTCTCAATATCTTCAAAACATCTATTATTTCTCTCCCTCCAAATACACCACATTAAGCAATGAGGAACGATGGACCAAATATAACCATTTCGATGACGACCAAAGCTGCCTTGCCAACACCATAACAGCCCCAAAACAGTATGCGGCATAACCCGAGTTACTCCAAATAAACCCAAAACCATAGACCATAGATGCATAGCAATAGGACAATGAAGGAAGAGATGGTCAACCGATTCACCATTACTCTTGCACATGTAGCACCAATCCAAAATCCACACCTTCCTTTTTCGTAAATTATCAATCGTTAGGCATTTCCCTAAGAAAGCAGTCCAAACAAAGAAAGCTACTATAAAGGGAATCTTCTACTTCCAAATACTTTTCCAAGTAAAACCACAGATAGTAGGGCCAACTAAAATTCTATAATAATCATTAACCATGAACCCCCTATCTTCGCTAGGTATCCAACACATTTTATCCTCACCAAACCCCCTTATTGAAGAACCATATATGGTTTCCATAAAGCCTGACATAGCCTCTAATTCTCGAGCATGCACACCCCTAAAGAAGCTCACATCCCAAAAGAGGACACCATTGGAGGACTTCATAAACTCAGCCACACTGGCCTCCTTATTGCTGCGAAATCAAAACAAGTCAGGATAGCTAAAGAGATGTCTCTCCACACCAACGGTCTTGCCAAAACTTCACTCTAAACCCATCACCAATATCATATAGAATATGGCGTGAGAAAGAAGGCCATCCCTCACTGATATTTTTCCATAAACCAACACCATAAGGACCATTCACAGATCTAGTACACCAGCCTCCCCACACACATCCATATTTCATCTCTATCACTTGTCTTTGTTAGATAAATTAATTTACAAGAGTTTGTTGTAAAACTTAGAATTAGATTAATTAATTTCTAGTAGAAGCATTGTAAAACCTATTGTTAGAATAACTAATAGAGCCTAAACCACGTTAATCCTATTTTGAAATAATTTGATAGGCCTAATTTTTCATGCAACACATTTAAAAACATTTTATTATAATATTTCAATACACTAGGTACATATGATTTAAGTTGTATATTTATAATAAATATATTTAGAATTTGGCGCCTCGCTTTACTCGGGCTAACATCTTTTTGTCGCCTCACGCCTTGGGCACAAGGCTTTGGCGTCTTAAGGTCGCCTTTGGCTTTTGACTACCTTGATTATCAGTATTCTAGTCCATCCCAAAATGTTTGACCAGTTTAAAATTCAATGAATACATTTTCTCACTGTTCAGATAACAATGAGAGTAAAATTCAAATTTTAAAAATAAACAACTCTGTGCAGAAATACCAATTATATGTCTCCTGCCAACAGCCTTGTGGTTCAGTGGCACTGCCCAATTCTCCCATGAAGAGAACCTTGCTGCAAATCCCCTTTCCCCACTTGTTGGGGAAAAAAGGAACTGTTACATGTCTTCTCATTTGTTAACTTCTTCAAAAAAGGAACATCTAACAATAAAAGAGTAATCACATTCACCTAAAATCAATAGCACATGGTTTAAAAATTAAAAGAGATATATCAAGACCCTAATATTTGGTATAGAGAGTATAGTGTATGCACTGACAAACATTTCATAAAGTAACAAATTATTCGAGCAGATGAGAAAAGTAAGTTTATCTTACTCAGATTTGCGTGCTTTTTCTTTAAATTGTTCCTGCATGTGCCTAATAAGATCATCACTGGTTTCCATAAATTTGTCTTCTCCACGCTTACGGATCACTATATTGAGGATGCTGTCCAAGCCTAGAAGTCTGTTCGAGTTCATAGACTGTTTTTGTTGAAGAGCCAAGTTATCTTCCTTCATTTTAATCTCATTTCTTGATATTCGTTCAAATAATGACCTCAGGTACTCCTCGGGTAAATCTTTTCCATCATCTATGCCACGATTGTTTCTTATAAAATCATCAGCCGACATCTGCACATTTTAATGACCAAAGGGAAGTGAGAGAGAGAAAGACAGAGAGGTTAACAGCATTCTATCATAAACATCCTGAACAGATCAAACGGAAAATGTGAACACACCTTGTTCTTCACCATAGGGTTATGAGCATCAGTATTAAGCATTATAACAGAGTAAGCAAGAACATAGGCCGTGTCAGCACTAATAAAAGCCTTTGGATTACATTTGCAATAGCGCTCAGCAAACTTTTCCATGATTCGATCAATCTTCTGTGCCTCACCAGGCAACCTGAAGCCTTGAAGAAAGGCCCTAATCGCCTCATCAAACTCCATGCCTTGGAAGTCAAAAGAATCCACATATGCATGCATTACTTTCAATGATAACTCTTCCCTTTCTCCTAGATAATCACCTATCAAAGACTTGCTCAAACCAGATGCATTTTTTAGAAAAGTTGCTATCTCCTCAGGTGAGTTGCCCACCTTGTTTGCATTTATAAGAAATTCAATCCCTTTCTTAGGTTTCCGATTGAAAAGTGATATACCTTCCTGCCACAAAATTTAAATTAGATTCCATTGTCAATAGTCATAAGATTGATCTGCTTGCATCTCAATCTTCAGATATTCTCTTACCTGAAGTTCCAGCTTGTAAGCTCGTCGTTGCTCAATTGTCAAAACGTCAGAAGCCTCATTGGAAGCTTCCGAATGAGAATCGGATCCTTCAACAGGTTCATCTCCATTCCCATTTGCCATGGGAAGATTTCCAGGTTCATGACTGCTATAGGCTGCTTCAAATTTCTTGGTGGAATGAGGATCTGGAATACGCAACTGTTTATTCATCCAATCTCCCATTGATTTCAGAATTTCCACTAAACATTTCATAGCTTCAAGTTTCATGGTCACCTCCTGTGGTGGCAACAATGTAGTGACTACACCAGGCGGGGTACCTTGTGCAGTTTTAAGAAGTCCATTGACCATTCTGGCAAAATCAGCATAAACAAAATGAAGAAATTGCATAAAAAATGTTAGCTTTTGATCCAAGTCAATCATTCTCAAAATATCAAGAGAATATGAAACAATGTAGCAAGAGAATATGCAATCTAATGCTAAGTTGGAAATTCTTGTCCTTGTATATGCGTCTATACAATAATTGTAAACAAAGTAAATATTGCAGGATGAAACAAAACATACCTCTCAAATATGTTTGAAGAATTAACATCACAATCATAGTTGATAAATATGTCCACCAAGATTTGTGAATCAACACAGAGCTTCTCGAGAAACCGAAGCACAATCATCTTCTGCTGAAAATTAGGTTGAGCAACATTTTCTAAAACTCTGAGAACAATCATAGGAAAAAATACTCCAATCTCTGCTTTCAATCCAGCTCTAAATCTTGACACCAGACTTATGAAAATGGAGCAAGAAAGTTGGAAAACAATCATAAGTGTCGAAGCACTGTTCTTCAACAATGATAGACACAAGTATTGCTTAATGGCACCTAAAAACCTGGTTCATCACAATCATATTGAGAAGAACGGAAATTTGACATTAGACACTTCGTTAGTTGGGAAAGAACACATAAACTATGAATATGTGTTAAAGCAAGGAAAGAGTATGAGTATGTCACTTTTCAGCAAAGGCAACTAAAATTATGAAATGCACTTGTGAAGGGAATCAGAATTTCAGAAAAACAAACGCTCAAGATATATGAACCACAAAAAGAGCCAAAATGCAGTTCAGAGAACAATTCGGCTTAATCTGAATGGAATGCATGTATGAATCTGATTAAACATTGATTGACTACCAACAATAGCATAGATCATTAAAAAGATAGATTTGTATAGAGCTTTTTCGTAAAGCAACCATGCTCCAATCATTAGATAATTTTCAAACCAGGTATCTTGGGCAGGAGATCTGTAGGAAACAAAGTCCAATTTATTTATGCAAAATAATTCAGTGAATGTACAAGATGTAGTAAACAGATTTTCAGGAATTCTTGAAAACAATGCAAATATTGTAGTTTAAAAACTTGCCATCTCTTCTTATCTAGGGCACATCATTAGCATACCCCAGTTACAGGTGATAAACCAAGCCCAAAGCCATAATATCTAATAGACTCCCCAACCAAACAATCAACAATAAAACAATTCCTTTGTTGGAACCTCAATTAAAATAAAAGGTCGTTGATAAAATTAACATAAAATGCGCGTTGGGAATGAGTTTAGACCACTTAGGAAAAACACCAAACTTCTTAGTAAGACACTTATCAGTGCTTACAACAACCTGTCTTTGAACCATGAAGCTACCATATCCATCTACTCAAAATACAGCTTTTTGTGAAGTTAATGATACACAATCAGGAACTGCTATCATCATAATCACCGACTTTGTTCTGGAGCTAATCACAATCCCAGCACCATAGACAGTTGAAAAATGTCATAGGAATATGACATATGACAAAAGAAAAATGTCATAGGAATATTATTCCCGCCGACCACATCAAATCTAATTCCACTAAGATTCTCCATTTGTGGCAAACAAAATCTACATTTTTCCAAAATCTCACTATTAGCAACCATATTCCTAGCAGCTACACTGACCTCAAGAAAAAGAAATTCAAATTTTCATCTCAAATTCTAGCATTGTAATTGTTGTTTATAACTAGATATAATGTTGAGTCTAAAACCACGAAACTCTAATTTAATCACAAAACTACATCTTCATATAATTAGTTCACAATTAAAGCACTTTCTTATTGTCTAGCCAACAGTAATACATACATACAACTACAGATTAGACAAAGTATCAATAACATAAACCGGAAACAATTTATGAAACAATAAAGGAAAACCTGAAATGCCACACAGAATCACAAACAATGCATACCTCTCACTAGTCCTAAACACAGCGCCAGCATTCTCCAACAAAATCTTCAACAACTCCAAAGCCACAATCTTCCCCTTCATCAACTGTGGATCTGCCAGAGCCTCCTTTGGAGGCGTCTTCATCGACAACTTGCAAAGCGCCCGGAAAACCAAAAACGCATCCCTCCGAAGCTTATTCCCAATCTGAACCTCCAAGTCCTCATCCCTCTCTCCCTCCCCATCCGCCAACTCACCTTTCCTGTCCTCCAATGCCGTCTTATACATGCTAATCTCCCAATACTTCGCATCCAACATATCCTTATCCGTCGAATCCAACAAATCCGCTGGATTCGTCGTCTCCACCGTCCTAGTTTCGAATGCACCGTCGTGACCGCCCAACGATAACTTCCCAGGCGTAGCCGGATGAAAAACTCCGTCGAAGTCCGTCATTATCTTCGTTATAAACCCTTGCACGAACATTGTCATAGAAACGTCCGCATCAGATTTCTCCACCGGTTCCATCAACTCCGCCACCACAATAGGCTGAATCGGCACGGTCGACGAGTCCGCCTCCATTCTCCGGAAAACGATGACCAACATTTGAATCAACGACGCCTTCGCCGTCGTTTGATTCACCACGTTCTTGCTCCCGAGGTAGATATCGTAACACGTCCTCACGATCTGAAGCAAGCAATCCCCATGGATTCGCAGCGAGATCGAGGTCACTGCCGATAACAGCGTCTTGAGAACCAACAACTCCATCTGATCATCGCCTAAACTGTGGCATTTGCACACGGACTCGATCAGATTCGACAGCAGCTTCGCCTCATCGCCGCCGGACGGGTCCGCCTCGCCGCGGAGATAACCGTGGGCAATCAATTTCTGGATACAATCCGCGGCGGGATCCGCGATTTTGAGCACGCCGGAATTGGCGGCGCCGATGAGTGGACTGAGGATCGACTCGGAATCGGCGAGGGAGTACTCGATTGGCCCGCCGTCGTGGAGGGGACCCGGGCCAGACGAATCGGACTCGGATTCGGGTTCGGGTCCGGTTGGTTCTTCTTGCTCCTTGGGAGGTAGATTGAGCTTTTCGATAACGGATTTGCACTCGTGAGCTAGCTTGGAGTGTTTACGCCACGAAGCGTTTTTGATGATCTTCTCGAGCGCCGGAGATATCACCTGGCTTAGCCGGGAATCGGCTTCCGAAGAAGCCATTCCCGAGTTGAAGATAAGAGCCGGCTCAGCGAGTCAGATCTGTTGCTGAATTAGGAAATGAGAGTATTTTCTAATTTTTCTTCTTTGTTCTTTTTGGCTATGTGAGTAACGGCGGCGAGTTGACTCAATGAGTCGACGGCGAGTTTGGGCTCCCCGGTTGTGAGTGAATCAGAGAGTCTCATAGAGAGATAGAGTGAACTTCGCTTTGTACGAGAGGGGGTTTGAGATTTAGATCGAGTTTGGTATTATTTTTTCTTTTTTCTTCAACAAAATGACATAAATGTCCTCTGGTTTCTAAGTCAGGCGGGGGATATGGTAGGGGTATTATAGACAAAATGGGGTTAATTAGCTGTTGATCGGAGGGGGATCGTGGATTATATTATCTCTTTAGCTTTGGCCCTTTGGGTGACTTTGTCGTGATTGGGACTGATGTCTGTTTTTTGTTCTTGCAAATTCAAATGATAAATTGGGAAAGGGATAATGTGCAAAGCTCGCCAAATTGGAAAACGGGACCTGAATTTTGATCAAATACTGGGGTAATGACTAATGACTAATGAGTTAGAATTAAAATTTTTAATACTGGCTTAATTTAGGAGATTTTTTTAGAGCAGGCGCGTGTTAAGTTGCAATTTTTTAAACAAATGCTAATAATAAAAACTTTGCAATTGGTCATCAAGATCTCTTGCAATATATGCTATACTAACGAAAGTTTGGCATGCAGGTCACTCCACCAGTTTAAAGTTCTTGTGCGGTTGGGAGGTAAGGGCCAGGTTCAAGACTACATGAGAGAGTTTTACACACACATACACTTAAATTAGATTAAAGTAAAATTTTATATTGTATATAAAAAAAATACTACTATTCTAATTATTATAATAAAAAAATAATAATAACAAACTATTGTCATTTTTTTAAAATAATATATAAATTATAAAAAAAATGGGCGAGGATCCATCTCTAAAGCCTAGGAAAAGACCCAATCAGAAATAGAATAGATATTAAAAAACCCATCGTCTTGCTTTCAATGGATGACCCAATAAGCTAAGTTGGGAAAGAGATAATGTGCAAGCTTGCCAAGTTAGAAAACGGTATCAAATATTGGGGGTTAGGGATGACAATTTTTTCTAGCCCCACTTAACCCGCCCCTCCCTGCTTCTCCCCGCGCGGGTTTTCCCCGCCCCGCAAAGGCGATGGGGAGGAGATGGGGCAAGATTTTAGTCCCGCACCACGGGGCAGGGCGAGGCGGGGATGGGTTTATACTTTTTAGACCCGCCCCGCCCTGCCCCGCCTCTCCCCGTCCCCGCCCCGCCCCGCGTTACTAAGGATTATAATTGTAAATTTTTCATATCCTAAAACCCTACTATTTAAACAAACATATTAATATTAGCATATTTTATTCTACCCAATGTGATTCTTTGGCTTTATTTTGTTATGTGTTATACTATGAGATTTTTTTATTTTTTATTTTTATGATTGTCTTGTTAAACACTTGGATATATTATTCAATTTTTTCTAAAAGTTGATTTGATTTGATGGGATAAATTTAGTTGTAATTTCAAGTATTATTTTATTAATGAAATATGTTTCATTAAAAAATTGTAGTAGTTGTAGGACAAATTAACAAAAAGTAGAGTTTTACGGGGTGGGGCAGGGCTTCACGGGGCCTCAAGGGGCGGGGATGGGGTAAGAAAGTATTCCCCATCATGCGGGGCGGGGCGGGGATGGGGCAAGACAAAACCATGCAGGGCGGGGACGAAGACCCCATTCTTCGGCCCCGCCCCGCCTCGTCCTATTGCCATCCCTATTGGGGGTTAATGAGTTAGAATTGTTTTTAAAAAAATTCGCTTAATTTAGGAGTTTTTTAGAGCAGATGCAAGTTAAGTTGCAATTTTTTAAACAAGGGCTAATAATAAAAATTGCAAGTGGTCGTCAAGAATTCTTTCAATATGCTATTCCAATTATTAAAAAAATTTAAAAATTATTGTCATTTTTTTCTAATAAGCAAAAACAATATATAAATCAAGGGGAAAAGAGGGGGTGAGGGTCAAATCCATCTTTAAGGTTGTGTTTGTTTGGAGTTGAAATAGGGCGGATGGGAAATTTTGAAGAGAAAATGAGAAAAAAAAACTTGTTTGGAGTGTATTTGGTTGGGTGGGGAGGAAAAAAAATAAATAGTGGGGCCTAAGTATTTTCTTCCTAAGTCCACCAAAAAGTTTTTTCCTAAAAATGGAGAGAAAATTGAAGGGAGAAAATGGAGCTATTTAATAGACGAAAATGCTCATGTGTACTTGCATATGGGCTTCATCCATATGTTGCTCTTCTTCACTCTTTTTACTTTTTTTTTTTTTACCTTCATCCTAGTCGTTGCCTCCTCACCTTCTTCTTATTCTTCTTTTTTTCTTTTTTCTTTTTTCTTGGACATTACCTCTTCTTTCCTTTTCTTTTTCTTTTTTCTTTTGATTTACTAGGCAAGCTTCGTCTAGTGTAAGTTGCTCCTATATTTTTTTTTTCTTTTGCTTTCTTTTGTGTTTTTTTTTGTTTG
This sequence comes from Quercus ilex subsp. ballota, assembly GCA_032727855.1. NCBI lineage: Eukaryota > Viridiplantae > Streptophyta > Magnoliopsida > Fagales > Fagaceae > Quercus > Quercus ilex. The sequence goes on from CM064915.1 coordinate 56,451,994, forward strand.
TGTTTGTTTTTTTTTTAGATGTGATTTTTTTTTTCCTGGACATGATTTTTATTTTTTAATAGATTTAGGTGATTACTTTTTTTTTGGCTGTTTGTCATTTTTTTGGTTTTAATTGGGCATCATTTTTTAACAAGAGTATATGAGTAAATTTATATAAATTTACTTTTTTCATCCCTCTACTTTTTCACTCCCAACCAAACAAAAATTAGGGAAATTAAAATCTTTTCTATCCTCTTACTTTTCCATCATTCCACCATTTTCTATTCTCCCACTTTTTCGCCCCTCTAACCAAACCAACTCCAACCCTAAGTTTGGGAAAAATACCTAAGTGGAAAAAAGAAGAAATGTTTAAAGGCCCATCCCACTTGCAATGGATGGCCAGAGTAGCTAAGTCGTGGGCTAATTAATTAATATGTCTATTCACAAAACAAAAGTCTCAAGACTCTCAACAAGTAAGGAATTTTAAAGAAGCCAATACACATGGCACAGGAGAAAGAAAGTTTAGATAGTTGTTGGAAGGCTGATGCAGAGCCTCGATTATAAACTTAGAGTAGCCTTTAAACATAAAGGTGGTGATGAACCGCCAATTTGAGGACCAAAAGAGCTACTTGAACTTCTCTACTCAGAGGATCCAATGGGAGTAGTAAGGAAGTTGGGCAAAAAGCACATCACCAACATCATTCCTACATATGGCTCCTTCTATGACATATCCAAGCCTAATTGCAATGTCAAAATTAGTCTTCATCCATCAAAGAGGAAGAGGGAGCCAGGTGTAATGCAGTGGGGACTTTAGGGCTGACCAAATTGTGAGATGCTCATTATAGGCTTTGTTAATGTCCTATGTTTCAAAAAAAAAATTGGGATTTAGGCAGGTACCTGCAAAAGAATATAGAGGCAAGAAGTGTGAAACTGTGATAGTCCTCTTCTAGTATCTTAAGTAGTATGGAAGGATTAATCAAGAGTTTCTTAATGCCTATAGTGGTCATAGACCCAAGTTTTGAGAGATTGAGAGGTCAAGCTGTAAGTGAGATAGTGGTGATGGTGAGAGGGCATTGGATAATGAGGCGGTCAAGTGATTATAAGTGGTGGGAACAAAGCACAAAACTTAGTTCACCCTCGGGCTATCTCTTATGCAAGGCCTCTTTAGTGGGTAAAGCATCCCAAACAATTTCCCATAAAAGCATGTTTCAATCTCTCATGAATCTTAGTTTACATGGATGTTTCCAATTCTGTTTGGGAAGGGGGAACCTGCTGGAATTTGATTTATAAGTCTAAATAATAGGCATATTTGACTATGGAATGTGAAATTTAACGAGTTTTTTTTAAAGAGATTTGAACCATAAATGTTCTCATTGAAAATATTAGGAAATACAAAGCAGTTGAACTATAAGACTTTTAAATTTTTATTTTTATTTTTATGAAAGACTCTTGGCGATTTAACGGGTGTGTTTAAAAACAAATAGAATGTATGATCCATCTCATATATATATATATATATATATACTCATTTGTGGGCTTTTTTTTATGGTGGGCATTTTAATAATTAAATGCAAAACAATGAATATGATGGTTTTTATTTGCATTCATTCCACTTTCCATCGTAATGTTGAATGTTGTCCACTCTTAAGATTTATAGCTTTTTATTAGTGAAGAAAAAGTCATCATTAACCATTATTTTTAAGAGCTGGAATCATCCATCAAAACTTATATATAGAACAGACAAATGACAATGCGTAAGGTGTGGGCTTATGTTGGGATAACCTTGAACTTGAAGCTTCCTCCTTTGGATTGGGTAAGAAATATCAATAATGTTACTACTGTACACTTTTACACAATTCACACCCTTTGCCACAATTATTTTATATAACAGATTTATCACTATCATATAGATACACCATTTTTTTCACCACTCACAAATCACAATTTGTCATGTTAAACAATCGTAATAAAGTGTAATAGATCTATCACTATCACATAGATACATCATTTTTTTCCACCACTCCCAAATCACAATTTGTCATGTTAAACAATTGTGATAAAGCGTATGTAAAAGTATGTAGTGCTAGCATTATTGAATAACTCCAATTTTCATCCAGCCATGTTAGTGGAACAACTAAATCTTTAGAAAGCAAACATACTTTTAGGTATTTAATGATAATGACATTTTTTATGATGTCTAATATATGTGATTTGAGTTTTGCTTCCCACCCCCCCCCCCCCCCCCAAAAAAATCTATTTAATTGTTTTAAAAAAAGAAAGTAATCCTACTCACCCACTTTAGAAAGTAATATTCCTTGTTTGACAAACCACCCCCTGCATACCCTATTTAAAAGTTGAATTCATAATTAGACACTGACAAAATGTTCCATTTAGTAGCATGAATGTTCATTTGTACTGTAGTAATACTTATCACTCTTTTTTTCTTTTCTTTTTCTCTTTCTCTCTCTATTTTTTTTTTTTTTGGCTTTGATTATTATTATTTTTTATATATATATGAGATAAAATTTATACTTTAACCTAATCTAAATGTATATATGTGTGAAACTCAGTTCTGAAAATTTGAACTCTGGCCCTTGCCCTCCACACTCTTTTTTTCTCTTCTTTTTCTCTTTCTCTCTCTATTTTTTTCTTTTTTCTTTTTTCTTTTTTTGCTTTTTTTTTAATATAAGTTAGAAATTCTATTCTAACATAATCTAAGTATATATGTGTAAAACTCACTCTTGGAGAATTGAACTTCGACCCTTACCTCCCACACCATAAAAACTGAATTCATAATTAGACACTGGTAAAATGTTTCATTTAGTTGCATGAATGTTCATTTGTACTGTAGTAATACTTATCATTATTTTTCTTTTCTTTTCTTTTTCTCTTTCTCTCTCTATTTTTTTTCTTTTATTTTTTTAATATAAAATAGAAATTCTACTCTAACCTAATCTAAGTGTATATGTGTGTGAAATTCACTACTGGAGATTTGAACTCCGGCCCTTACCCTCCACATCCCACAAGTACTTATACTTGTAAAATGAACATTTTGAGTAGATATAGGTTAGATGAAAAACTTTCAGTTGATAAACATTGAAAACAGGGAAAATACTTAACCACTAACTATGTGTCATCATATTTCAATTTTAGCTTTAAACTATCAAAAAAAAAAAAAAAAATCCCTGAATATCTCTAAACTATCTATTCAACTTAGTTCTTCAAGTTTTAAAATTTTATTAATATCTTTCGCCATCTTATTGTCAATATGTGTACAACAATTACTAATGCAATCAATGTTTTTTATATACATGTCCTTATTATATTGACATGACACTTACTAATTTTACGGGTTGTGTCTATTATACACAGTTTTACACACACTCTATTTTTGAACTAAAATCGTGACTTAAAGTTACGATTTTGAACTTAGAACTCGGTTTCAATTAAAAACTGAGGTTTATGTAAAACTATGTGTAACAACTAATATGCAACAAGTAATACCCTAATCTTACAAACCCATAATATACACGTACGTAGCGTGCATATTTTGAACTACATTGTTTTCAAATCACACACACACACACATAAAATAAAACCAAAGTTGAGATAAAATTCAATTATATTCCAAATTATATTTTAATTTTGAGCCAATTTAATTGTGCCATGTGTTCACTTACATTTTTTTAATCTTTGTACCAAGTGAGTTAATGAGAGGAAAATACTAAGAATCCAATATTAATGAACTAAAAAGAAAATCATATATCTATTCAACAAAAATCACCACACGTTCTATCTTATTAAAAATTAGAATATTAATGATCATAAGTAGTACTAAACTTAGACAGGAATTTTAACATGGATCTAATTACGTCTATTTTTTCTAATAATTCAACTAATTATGTCTATATTTTATGATTAAAAAGTGTGTTTATTTTTAAATGCATCCATGCATGTGCATAGATTACAAGCTAGTATTTATTTATTAATAAAAAATTTAATTGTTAAACTCAGTATGCGTTTTAAATATATTAATTATGGTTTTACAAGACCATCATATGGCCTAATTTGCTCAATAGCATGTTTAGGACATGTGTATAAGAAAACACCTTAACCATATTGGTAATCTCACACTCACCATGTGTACGAGAGTATTTCATGCATGAAACATACTGTTTGAATTTTTAAGTCATAAAATAATTAGCATGTTGTGACGATCTGAACGGGACGTCAAATTACAAAGTTCTCCAAGAGTACATATTTCTTTAATTCTTTTTCCACCTTAAAAATTTCTCTTGAAGTCATGTTATTTGAATTTTAGAAACATATGAGAGTATTATATGGATTCATGAAAGAAAAAAAGATTGTAGTAAAAGAAATGCTCCAAGATCATGATGCTACAAAGAAATTACTTACATATATAGTGGAGTGCTATTCATTGTGTGGGACAAAGTTATCATTGTAAAAGAGGTATCCTAGGCTAAGTCCATGACTCCACGGTTTGGTAAATAAACTATTGAACAGGGAGATACTTTGTGCCACATATCACGTTTGTGGAAAAATTCCCCATTCCTCTCTCCTTTTTGTTCAGATAAAATAGTAAAGTTGTACTATTTGCTAATTGCTATATGGTTTTTTTTATATATTTATTTATTATTTTATGAGGATAAACGGCAAAGCTAATTGCTTTATGGTTAATATTGCATGAGGTTGTGTAACTCTTCTTTTTCTTTTTTTCTTTTTTCTTTTTATTAGAAACAAACACACAAGCGAGAGGAAATGAGTTCTAATACAAAAGTACATCATAATTTCACTCAAGGTTATATAACTTGGTTTGTCTTTACTGTTTTCAATTACAACAGTAGCACAGTGTTCTAGCAAGGATGGATGACATTAATTCACGTCACCAAGTGGTGGGAGAAATTATCTTTGAAATGTCTTAGAAGTTTTGCGTCTCATACAAAAATAAGTAGTAATGAAAATACAACTTTGAATTCATGAGAGATAACATACAACTTTGAATTCCAGAATAAAGAATATAAAGTGAGCCTTGATGTAATAAAAATCAAAGACAAGAAGTAGATAATATCCTGAGAATACCTTCAACCTTCAGCTCAATTTTACATGGTGCCCAAGATGTGTGGTCTCTCAATTAGTTCTTACTTGCGTTAATTTTTTTTTGTTATGAAAAGTCTGTTCAAGAGAATTTTTTATTTTTTATTTTAATTTGCATGTACATTTTAACTGCCAAAAATAGTTATTTTATTTAATAACTCTTATAGATGTCCCAATAAGGGCTTTACTTTACAATGCAAGAAATTGGTTATTCTGCGTCCAAATCTTCTATACCACCCTATGCTCCACAAATCAAAATAGGTCATCTGTCCATTAATTCCTAATTTTATGCTACTTGTTGTAGGGAATTAACACGAAATTTCCAAACCTATGAGAAACAAAATAGAGAAAACACACGCCAAAAAAATAAAAATCACACGCACAAGACAGTATTTATGTGGTTCGGCAATTTACTTACGTCCACGGATTTGCAGGGATTTCACTATTATCAGGGAAAAAAATACAAAGTGCGGCAGTACAGTTTTTTTTTCTCTCTCAAAAACTACTTCAAAAAACCCTATTCACCAAAACAACAGTTTTTATATCCTGCGCAAGCCTATCAGACCAATCCTCTGCTCTAAGCCTAAGAAAATCTCCCATTAAAAACCACGCAACATCATTTCGGGTCAGGTCGTCATCCAGATCAAATACAACTAGGCACCACAAAGCCCAACACTTGTTTCATTTACACAAAATAAATGGAAAAGGAAAAGCCCCAAAGCATATTCATCCCCACAACCATGATCACCAGCCTCCACCCAACGCCATTGACATGTGATTGCCGATGCTATCAACTCCAGTCACGACCATGGCAACATCACCAAGTCTAGCCGTCTAGGCAGATTTGAAGCTAATTTGAACATCGACGAACGCTTTCCACAACACAAGAAAAAAGAAGAAGAAAAAGAAAATAATTTGCAGGCTAAAGTACTACAATATATAGGTAACATATTAGAAAGAAACAAATCACCTACTAATGAGAAATGCTTGATGGTTTGACAAATTTTCAAGTTGCAGACACCATAGATATTAAAATATTGTAATAGTTACCCACCGATTACAAGAGAAGAAACCCCAACCCAAAGTATTTCTAATATCCAAATTGACAAATTGCTTCCCCAATGGCAACTGGAAGAGATCCCAACCTAAATATGTCTAATATCCAAATTTCATGAAATACAAAAGACATCCAAAACAATTATTAGGAAATGAAAGACACGATGGTTTCAAGAGCTAAAGCTGTAGCAAAATGGATGTGGTAGTGGTGGAATGAATATCTGTTGAGATCTAACAATTGTTGTAGCTAAATTGAAGGTGGAGCCGGCGAGTTAGATTAGGATGTGCCGATGAGGTTAGTGGTGGTGGTGGCGGTGGGATGAATATGCGTTGGGATTTTTGTTTTCTATTTATTTTTGGTAAATGAAATAAACAGCATAAAATTAGGAATTAATGGACAGGTGGCCTATTTTGATTTGTGGAGCATAAGGTGCTACAGAGGGTTTGGGATAGAAGATTTTGATTTGGTTGTTCCTCTGCACTCAACAGCCTTATGCCCAACCTCCCCACACCTGAAGCATTTGAACACAACTCCAGCACTGTCTTTTGTAGTTTTCTTGGTGCCTTTGGTGCAACCCTTTAAGCCAGTGTTGTTGGACTCCATTTTACCTTTAATTTCTTGGATGCTTGAACCTAATTCTTGGAAGAATTATGGGATGTGTTGTTGTATTTATATGTATATACAATGATAGGTTGTAATAATGATGTTTGAGTTTGGAGAATATGATTTCATAAAGTGAAAATTTAAGTTCTGAAATTTTCTAAGTGAAAATTTGAAATTCAGCATTTTCTATCGATCAAAACTTTGGCTCGATTGATCGAAAATTGTAAGAAAATAATCTTGGAGTCTCTAAATGTCTTGATCACTGTTCAATTCCAAAAATAATCTATTTTTGGAAATAAAATGACCAAAGCAGCCCTCGGCCTACGTACGTGGGTCGCAACCTACGTACGCAAGCTAAAGCATGTCTACGTAAGCACATTCCTACATACATAGCTAGGGTTTTAGAAGCATAAAAAATGCAAGTTTTCTGCAATAATGGATGAGGTTTGAAATGAATCCCACATCGTTTGAGGGCCATTCCAAACCCCATTTTTTTTCAACTATAAAAGGCCTTACATGGTACATTTTTAGAACACAGAGAAATCCCATAGGAAAAACCTAAGATTCACTAGAAAATAGTGAATCAAAATGGAGTTTTTCACAAAACACCCTCAAGTTATTTTTATTTGATTGGGACCTTTTCTGGCCCAAATACTTTAAGTTTAAGATTACTAATCACTGTTTCATTAAATTGTGATAAATTTGACCGAGGGGAACGGTAAAAAATCAAGTCTAGGAGCTTTTGCTTTAAGGTATGCTTTAAAAACTTTTCTTTTTCTTTTCTGCCTTGTTTTTTGTTTTAATTTGCTTCTCTTGTTTAGTTTACATTTATTTTTGTATGTTTAGGTTAGTTTAGGTTTTCTTTATGTCCTAGATTTTAAGTTTTTTTGGTTTCTGCTCTATTTTTATGTTGATTAGGGTTTCTGGGTAAGGATCCGTGTACGCATGATCTAGCCTGCACACGCAGGCTGAATTCATGCGTACGCAGACGTGTTCTAGCGTTCGTGATGCTTGTGGACACAACGGAAAGTGTTGGAGTCACCACCTAGTTATATGGTCTAGGAACCATGAATATAACGCCCTTTCTAGGAAGGACCTTTGATGTTACTACCAGAGTTTAGGTTCAAAGTTTAGGTACGCTCTTGGGAAGGTGTTAGACACCCAAGATTGCCCAACCCTAAAGTTGGCCTCCCATCATTGTGTCCTATATCTTAATTGAATGTTCAATATGTGTGTAAAACACTCTTGAACGTTTAGACCCCCAAATACAAATTATTAATTCAAGCTTATTATCAAACAATTAATGTGCGGAACATGAACACAAGCCAAACACAGAATTAATAAACAATCTAAGCCCATTATAATCACATTCACAATAGAAAATAAAAGGCAAAGATAAAGGGAAGAGAGATGCAAACACAAGGATAACACGCGATGTATTATCGAAGAGGAAACCGAAGCCCTCTGCGTAAAACCTCTCCACCGCCCTCCAAGCGGTCAATAATCCACTAGAAAATGTAGTTGGGATACATGAACAGCAATAGACTCTCCAAGCCTAATCTACCCAAGTATCTAAACCCTCCAAGCTTCTTACTCCAACGAGGCTGTGCCAAACCTTTTTCTTCTCTAGCTTACTGGACTCCGCTATAGCCCATAGCATCAACCAATAACCATTGGTCTCTTCCAAACTGCTTCCCTAAATACCAAAAGACCTTTTCACAGACGTGGGTGTGGTAAGAAAATGATTTGGTCAAGAACCTCTCAAGGATGTATCAATGGAGAGGAAGAGAGTAGAGGAATTTGAAGAGTCTCTTAGTGAAGATTGGGGATTAAGCAATCTTGTTTTTCTCTAGGGTTTCTCTCTCAAAATTCTCTCTGGAAGCTCTCTACATTTCGTGGGTATAAGGGTCTATATATAGTGGGGTGAGAAAGGAGTGCGAAGAGTAAGTTTTTCCCAAACAGGGCAAGTTGGCGGCTTGGCCTCGCGACTGGTCTGAGTCGCGAGTTCAAGCTGCGAGTTAACGGCTTGGCTAGCCTGGGACTTTTGTCCTGTAGTGCGACAGTTGGCGCGACCCTTCACCTCCCCGCATACTTCTCACGTGTGCTGCAGTTGGTGGATTGTCAGCCGCGAGTCCTAGTCGCGAGTCCCTACTTCTTTGCACAATCTTGAACATTTCTTCACACTCTCTCACACTCTATCCTTACATGAATCCCACCTAAATACAAGGTTACTAAGTGCTGAATTACAAGCAAATTGACATGGAATAAAGCCAACAAGATGATTGATAAAATTTAACCTTACAATCTCCCCCTTTGGCTATTCCGTGACAAAACCCTATAACAAACTCTAGACTTAACGTGTGAGTTGGGAATAGTTGGAAAACTCACTCACACCTAACTCTAGAATCTGTGTAGCTCTTAAACCATAAGACCAAGTATCTCCTAAAACATAATAACACAATCTGATCATTGTATGCAGAAAACTTGTAATGCATATGGAGCAAGTATAATGCGATCAAGCAAAATGGAATAAAGCAATAGACCATGGCTTGACCAAACATCCAATCACTATACAATAGTGATCACAATGCTCATTCTCACAAGGAATGAACATCCGGACATGCATGCAAATAAACTCAATTGCAGAGTATCATTTGCATGTCCAACACTCAACCAATGCATAAAAACATATATGCATCTAGGAATAAGATCCTACAAGGGCACAAGAGTGAAGTACTTAAAGAAAAAGCATGGCATTTAACATCAAGTACTAGCTACAAAGCATGAGTACATAAATCTTAAAAACTTACAAAAGCAATAGGTACAAACATAAACTAAGAACCTTAAAAGCCTACAAAGGTAACAGGTACAAACTCATAAAACATTTTAAATAAACTAAAAGTGCTTAAAGTTTCTCCCCTTCAAAATGATGAGAAGCTGTGATGCACTTGGAACATATATACCTGTAACCTGAAACACTTGCACAAAACACATTAGACCCTCAAGGTAAAGCAAGTCATAAAAAGACAAGTATAATGTAACAGGTAAATTGTGATTAAGTAATCATTATGTGAAACATGTGAGCAACTTGATCAAACACCAAACACCAAACACCAAAACAAAGTTTTCTTATTAGCTCAATGTCTTTTCCCCCTTGGTATATGCATTCCCCTATGGAATATCTCTCCCTCTACAAGTGTGCACGAGAAATAGAATTTCTCCCTCTAAGAATGTGCACAAGAGTCATATATAAATGACAAAAACTCTCCGGTATACTCTCTAGAGTATATTCTCCTCCTTTTTGTCAGGAATAGACAAAGGGTCAAGGAGAAACGAGGGCAAAAGATGAAAGTATGAACAATGATAATGATGCATGAGGGGTGCGAGATGAATGAGAAAATGAAGCTCAATCCTAAGACATGACATGCTAGGATGAAGAAACAATGTATGAACTAATGCATGACAAGGGTAGCAAGGTGTGTGCAAGAGGTGGCTATGTGCAATGCATGACCAATGCATGAAAAATGCACATGTGGGGTAAGGTGTGTTAAATACACAACCAATGAACCAAACATGTTCCTAATGAGGAAACATGAGAAACCCCAAAGTTTGATACTCATTGGAGTCCAAACAAGCGAGAAAATGCCTAAGAGCCATTTTATCAAACACCTAGCATGCACACTATGGAGAACAAAGTGAAACAATACATGAACATCATGAAAACCACCCTTAATACATGTTCTTTTTGCCACAATGGGCCAACATCCAAAGCAAATCATCAATAGAAACCAATCTCATACAAGAATTTGAGAAAAATTAAGTTTTCCCGACCCCTATGACGAAAATCCAAACCAAGAGCACAAAACTCTCCAAAACATAATCTAAGGATCCAAATTAATGAAAAGAGTTTAAAATAACATTAAAGATGTTAATGGAATGAAAAACCATTCAAATTGATTGGGCTTTAATGTAAAATATTGAAAGAGGGGTTTAAAAGAGGATGAGAGAGGTTTAAAACAAGTTTCCCACAAAAAAGCTCTTTAAAAAGCTGATTCTTGGCATTTCGAGACTAGGCGAGTCGCGAGTGAGTCGCCAAAACCTTTTGTGTAAACTCGTGACTAGAGCTCGCGGCTTACAAGTCGCCAAAACGAGTAGCCAAAACTCGCAGCTTGATCTCGTGGGTTGTAAGTCGCCAAAATGAGTTGCCAAAAATTATGACACTTGTTTTTCAACCTAGAATATGTTTAAACCTTGAAAAACAAAGTAAGCACTAAACATGAACACAAAGAGTGATAAAAATCACTTGCAAAAACATATAAAATGGTCAAAAATCTTTTTCGATTGATTCATATAAAGTTGAGCACACACACATCACATTTAAACAAGTATAATCGAACAAATGAATGAGGCATTCATTGAACATTAGACATGTGTGTTGTGTGTGTGTATCAAGTGTGGAATAGTCCATAGTCTAGAGTGAAACTTCAATTATCAATTCAATCATGTCATACACAACTAGTACTAAGTCAAGTGGTCTATCTCAATTATAGAAATGAACATATATGACCTCCCACAAGAAAATGATTACATAACTTTGAAACTTTACATTTGGCTTTTTTACAATTCATAACATTTGATCATTTTTTTTTTTAATCTTTACATCTCTTTTTGAGATCGATGCCTGAAATTTTTGATATTTCAATTTGATGAACAAGTCTTTGGCTTTTTGGGCATCATACATTTTCATTAAAAGTCGCTTTCCCTTTTTCCTAGTCAAATACTAGTGTGTGCGACAGCTTTTATAACTCATTATCTCTTTTCATTTGGAGATTTACATTTGGTGAGCTCTTTAAGCAAAAACAACAAAATAAAGAGTGGGAAGATATATAGGCACAAGTCTATGCATGTCTCAAAATCAACAAGAATATTGACTAATCATTCATGATAAGCTTAAAGATCGATTTACAACAATCACACAAAGATGTCAAGATTTTTTCCACAAAGATATAAGTGCATAAAGAACAAGCTAAGCTCGTAAATGCATAAAGCCATTTGTACGAAGGTACACGGCAACACTCACATGTGATATGTGCTCAAACATATACGATCAAACTTTTTAAATTTTTTACTTTTTATATGGTTTTGGATTTTTTCTCACACAAAACAAAGACATAAAAGTAAGATAAAAAACAAAAACAAACCAATGCAAAAAAAAAAAAAATGCATGATGCACAAATGCATGACAATGAAGCATCTAATGCATGAAGGATCCTACAAAGATCGAAAGAATTAGATCAATGACCAAAAAAGCAAAAACTCAACTATAGGAACCATTCCTCATCCAAACGGAACGATTGTTTGGAATAAGTGTCTCAAGAGAAGTGAGACAAGGGTTGGAAGAATGAGAACCAGAGATGCACATAGTCAAAGAGTTAAGAGCATTAAACACTTTCTTTAATAACATGCTATTATCACTCAAATCCGGTTTACTCTTTTTAGCACAACTTTCAAGAAGCTCAAGTTTCTCTTTTCTTTTGATTCTTTTAAAAGCATGAAACTTAAAGCATTGAGGTCTTAGATGACCAAAGGCACCACAATGGTGACAAACAATGCGTTTAGGTCTACTAGGCTTTTTGGGAAGGGATCTAGCAACATGGTTTTGTTCTCTCTTCAACTTATAATATTGAGGTCTTATATGACCAATCACGCCACAATGGTGGCAAGTTGGAACAAACTTAGATCCATCTGAAGCCTTAAGTTGAGACCTAAATGGAGGCTTTGACTTAACAGTCTTTCTCTCCAACTTTTGATTTCTTTTACGTGGAGGAATGTACACTGATTTGTCCTTTGAGGTAGAACACACAATAGGCACAAAATTGGGTACCACAACATAATTACAACAAATATTTTCATCCTTTTTAACAATAGGTTCAGCAATCAAACACTTGGCATGCATCTTGAGAGATTCGTTTTCACATTTTAGCTCATTAACGAGTTTGTTAGACAAAACAAGTTTAGCATCCAAGCCCATATTCAAACATTCAAACTCTTTCAGCTTTTGAAGAGAAATTTCAGCCAGTTTCTTATTTTTTCAACCAATTTGTTGGATTATTTGAGCTTAACAATCAAAACATCATTTTCACAAAATAACTTGCTTAAATTCTTTTGAAACTTCTTAGCATTTTTCTTCAAGGATTTGATGTTAGGAATATCAACAACATCCAAAGGTTCATGTAACACAGCATCACAGTCACGATGATTATCACTCATAGAGGCATTTTCACGAACACATGGCATGTTACATTCATCACCATCATACAAAGAGGCATACAAAGCACAATCCATGGCAAATAACACAAGGAGTCAAAGATTACACTTAGGTATTTAAACCACAACAAGTGTACCCGCTCTGATACCAAATGAATGTTCAATATGTGTGTAAAACACCCTTGAACGTTTAGACCCCCAAATACAAATTATCAATTCAAACTTATTATCAAACAATTAATGTGCGGAACATGAACACAAGCCAAACACAGAATTGATAAACAATCTAAGCCAATTATAATCACATCCACAACAGAAAATAAAAGGCAAAGATAAAGGGAAGAGAGATACAAACACAAGGACAACACGCGATGTGTTATCGAAGAGGAAATCGAAACTCTTGGCGTAAAACCTCTCTGCCGCTCTCCAAGCGGTCAATAATCCACTAGAAAATGTAGTTGGGATACATGAACAACAATAGACCCTCTAAGTCTAATCTACGCAGGTACCTAAGCCCTCCAAGCTTCTTGCTCTAACGAGGTTGTGCCGAACCTTTTTCTTCTCTAGCTTACCGGATTCCACTATAGCCCATAGCATCAACTAATAACCATTGGTCCCTTCCAAATTGCTTCCCTAAGCACCAAAAGACCTCTTCACAGACATGGGTGTGGTGAGAAAAGGATTTGGTCAAGAACCTCTCAAGGATGTATCAATGGAGAGGAAAAGAGTAGAGGAATTTGAAGAGTTTCTTAGTGAAGATTGGGGATGAGGCAATCTTGTTTTTCTCTAGGGTTTCTCTCTCAAAATTCTCTCTGAAAACTCTCTACATTTCGTGGGTATAAGGGTCTATATATAGTGGGGTGAGAAAGGAATGAGAAGATTCAGTTTTTCCCAAACAGGACAAGTTGGCGGCTTGGCCTTGCGACTGGTCTGAGTCGTGAGTTCAAGCCGTGAGTTAACGGCCTGGCCAGCCTGGGACTTTTGTCCTGTAGTACAACAGCTAAGGTGACCCTTCACCTCCTTGCATGTTTTTCACGTGTACTGCAGTTGGCAGCTTGCCAGTCGCGAGTCCTAGCTGCGAGTCCCTGCTTCTTTGCACAATCTTGAGCATTTCTTCACACTCTCTCACACTCTACCCTTATATAAATCCTACCTAAATACAGGGTTACTAAGTGCTGAATTACAAGCAAATTGGCACGGAATAAAGCCAACAAGATGGTTGATAAAATTCAACCTTACATTAACCTTATTAAAAACTATCTAAACACTTGTATTCTAGAATCACACACACACACTAACATGCATCTAACAAACAACAGGGCATCTTTTATCCCAAACAAGACGTACTTATCCATCTATCCAAACAAAAGAGAACTAAACACACAAAAGAATACCCTAGCATCCATCTAACACAAAACCCTAGCATGCATCTAAATAAGGCAGCAGCCCCAAACATGGCAGCAAACATATCATCATACAAAACATATCAAAACAAAAAGAAACATTAACATATTAGAAACCCTAATCGAACATCTAAGAAGGCTTAACACAAATGCATGATCATTGTTAATGCATGACTTACCCTTCACTCACCTTTCAGCAACACAGCACCTATGGCATCAATGTATGAGCATGTGAATGAATGGCATGTCATCAAAACAAGAAAAAAAAACTAAACAAACCCTAATTCTAACATGTGATAACAAATAAGCATGTTAACAAGGTGAGCGAATATTTTATGAGGCTTAAAACATGTGAAAAGGAGGCTATGCGAACCAACATATGAAGACAGAAACAAAACAAACAAAAATTAGGGTTTTCTAGGTAATGGCATTACGCACGCTAGAACAGGTCTGCGTACGCATGAGTTCAGCCTGCATATGCAAGCTAGATCATGCGTACGTAGATCCTTACCCAGAAACCCTAATCAACATAGAAAGAGCAACAACCAAAAATGTAAAATCTAACAACCTAGCATGCTTAAAAACATAAGGAAAACCTAAAACTAACCTAAACAAACATATAGAAATGTAAACTAAACAAAAGAAACAGATTAAAACGAGAATTAAAGACAAAAAAGAAAAAGAAAAGTTTAAAAGAGTACCATTTTTTACCGTTCTCCTTTATAAAATCTATCACAATTCAATGAAAAAGTGATTAATAATCTTAAACTCAAGAGATTAGGGCTAGAAAAGGTCTCAATCAAATAAAAATGACTTAAGGGTGTTTTGTGAAAAACTCTATTTTGATTCAATATTTTCTAATGAATCTTATGTTTTTCCTGTAGGATTTTTGTGTGTTTTGAAAAAGTACCATGTAAGGCTTTTTTATAGTTGAAAAGATAGGGTTTGGAGCAGCTCCTAGACGATGTAGGATTCGTTCCAAACCTTAGCCATTATTGTAGAAAACTTGTATTTCTTATACTTTTGAAACCCTAGCTACGTGCGTAGGATCGTGCCTGCGTATGCATGTAGTGGCTCACGCACGCAGGCCACAACCCACGTACGCAGGCTGAGGGTTATTTTGGTAAATTTATTTCTAAAAATAAAATTTTGCTTATTAAAAAGGTTATATTTTCCATTTTAACACTCCTCAAGTCAATTTAATATCTGATTGGGCCATAAACTGGCCTTAAACCTTAAAGTTCGAGCATCATTGGAGAATAAAGGCTCAAGTTGTAAGGGGTACAAAATGCGGTGTCTACAGATGCCCCTCTTTTGATTTGTAAGTTTTGCTAACGGAATCAAAAGAATAAGAGACAAAACATTTTATTTCGACGTACGGCTTGAGCCTAACCCACGCACACGACATACATCACGCATACATGAGGCGGGGTGCAACTCCGAAGAGCTGCATAGGATTCATATATCCAAAGTCCCACATTTGTTGCTTGGGAAACAAGCAATGACAGGTTCGCTATCCCAAAATCTATTTTGCCACTTGTAAGCAAATTGCGAATGACTCACTATTCTAGAGTAAGAAAAAAGGAAAACGTAAAAGGGTGCTCTTGCGAGCTAATCCAACAAATAACAAAAGGATATAGTCTCTCTGGTGTCCGTCTGGGGCTCTTGCCTCAAACTTCTCCGAGTGACTTGTTTCTCCTGTCTTCTTCACTTCTTTCTTTACCTTGTCGGGTGAGGCTCTTGCCTCGAGTTGGCCTTGGCCTCTTTCTCTATCACTATCTCTACTTTTTCTACCATGTCTGCATGTTCAATTCCTGGAGGATATGTGCATGAGTAGGATCCACTTGGGATGGTGAAAAACTCGCTGAGGAGTGGATGTGCATGGGGAGGAATCTTTTACCTATTGCTTAGAGATAAGAAACCAGCCGAAGAGTAGTATGGATGGACTCTCTAAAGAGTAGTATAGATGTGTGATCCACTAGAGATGAATCTTCTGCTTACTTCATGGTTTACACAAGTATTTTAAGGAAGAATATTCTACTTCCTTGCTGGGGATTTTTGATATATGCGAATCACTAGGGAAGAATCTTCTGCTTCCTTACTAAGCATACTTTAAGGAGGAATCTTCTACTTCCTTACGAGGGACTTGCTTTGATGTACTTGGGCCTATTGGGGAGGAATCTTCTGCCTCCTCCATAGGTATGATGCTTGATACGCCTGGATCATTGAGGAACAGTCTTCTGCTTCCTCCATGGGATAATGCTTGATACATTTGAGGAAGAATCTTCTGCTTCCTTTACTGGGGATGTTTTGCTTGAGACGCTTGGAGTGTTGAGGAAGAGTCTTCTGCTTCCTTTCTAAGTATGGTATTTGACATGCTTGATCCGCTGAGGGAAGGTTCTTGAGATGTTGGAACCACCGGGAATAGTCCGTGATGTGCTTGATCCACTAAGGATTATTCTGATGTACTTGATCTGTTGGGGGTTATTCTAATATGCTTGATCCACTGGGGAATTTTTTTTTTTCGATAATTTGTGTTTAGTTGTGGGAACTTTGAGATGCCCCTTCCTTGAAAATTTTTTAATTTTTTAATTTTTTTTTTATATATTGTTCACGACTATATTACATGTAGTTTAGTGGTAAGGCCTAAACTACACATAGTTTAGCCATTAGGTGCATTCTTGCCTTTTCATTTCTTCAATAGCTACCAACCGTTTCTTTTCTTTCTTCTTCTTCATTCTCTTCATCTTCCTTACCCCTTCACATTTTTCATAACTCCTCTTTATTTTCTCTCTACAAAAACCTCTCTCTACCCTTTCTTTTCCTCACACCTCCTGCCTTTCTCATTCTATCAAATTCTCTCATTTCCTCATTTTCTCTTCCTCTCATCATCTCCTCTAATGGCACCCAAGGCCAAGAAATCCTCCCATGACCTTGTTGCTGATGCCTTCCGTCTCACCTGTTGGAGTGGAGCTATGAGGTTGGTAGTGCCTTCACCATTGACATAACGGCCAGAGAATCACATTCCCACCGGTGAATCAGTAAATTTTTCATTTTTTTCTCATTTTCAAGTTCCTCTCTGATCTTTGGTTCAAATGTGTCTTTTGCAATGTAAATGCTTGGGTTTTGTTGTGGGATGTGTTTAGATGAAAACCTGACACCTTAGGAGGGGTAGGAACATGTCTAGGATTGATTTTGAATGATGCTTCTTTGAAAATGTCAAAGAGCTACTTCTGTCTATGTTCTTGAGTGCGTGGGCTTGGGCCTGCGTACATAGCTTGTATTCATATGTATGCAGCTCTGTTCTTGCGTACATAGGTATGTTCTTAAGGCTCTGCGTACGTAGGAATGGACTTGCGTACGCGAGGTCTTGTCTACGAGCATGGGCTTTGACTCGCGTACATGAGACGCCAGGCAGAAGCCTTGCGTAGCCCATTTTTACTCCTTTTCAACTGTTTCACTTCTATATGCAATTCTAACACACATTCTTGTCATTTTTGCATCTGATTATCACTGTATCATTCTTTTCATCTTCATTCTCGCATTAAAACACCATATTTCTTGAATCTCTCTTGAATCATGAATCTAATGACATCTTTCTTTTTTGCAGTCATCAACACCTTATGTTGGTAGCGAAATCACAAATAAGGTGGTGGAATGGTTCAACTTACTCGCCCCTGAAACAAAGGCTATGTTCGGGAGGCGGGCTTTGAGCCTATCATCGGTCTCCTTCCAAAGAAGTCTGCGAGTGCTACCTTGGTGCAGTGTCTTATCGAGAGGTGGTGGGACACTAACCGCACCTTTCACATCGCCGAGCGAGAGATGACTATGACTCCTTCTCCATTTGATGGGGGCCTACATCTTTGCTAATGGTGGGCAAACGGTATCTTTGAGGTGGCTAACCCTCTTCTAGGATTTTGGGGAGGCACAGAGGGCTAATTAGGGGCAAGCATGTCTTGCTTAACTTTACTCCACCCTCAAAACTCTCAGCTGGGGCACTTTACGACAGCTTATGGGACCTTAAAAGCTCCTTAAGGTCAGCTCTCTTTTCACTCGTTCACTTTCACTTGTAGTTCGTAGTCTTGCAAACTGTATGGCCTTGAAAACTTGCATCTGTTATCTTGCATCTGCCATCTTGCAAACTGTTATCTTGAATCCAACCTATGGTTTGTGCTTCTTTTTGTAGCGATGGGTGATTAGGTATGGCCTTATAACTCTGGGTACCGACCTAGTTTTGAACAACTTCCACCAAGTGAAGGCCCACCTTGCTAGGTTGACTTCTTATGAGGTAAGTTTAGTAGTTCTAGTTTCTCATGCTTCTTAATGCCTTCTTCTTAGGTTGTCTTTCTTCTAACCTCATGTCTTTATAGGTTAACTGGACCCCATGAGCCAGCCAACCCCTTCCTACTTCTCAAGAATTTAAGCCTGCCGCTCTCATTGCTTCAGAGATCACTCGACCTTTTGAAGGAGCAGACTTGAGGGTGCTATACTTGGTGGAGAGGGTGCTGTGAGAGACCGCCAAAATTGGGTGCCTCTCAAAGAAGAGAGAGATTTTGGAGTGTGCTTTTTAGAGCGCCTCTCTTTTTGAGTAAGTGGTATGGAGTCGCCATTTATTTTTTATACAAAAAATAAGAAAAGCTAAATACAAAAAATACATGACTGAATTGTACCATTCTTATTGGTTGAAAAAAAAATACATTTGGTAGACTAAAAATTACATGGCTTTGGGTCCTAGTTACAAACTACCAAATAATTACATGGCTTTTTGTCCTAGTTACAATCTACCAAAAATAAAACAAAGATAAGACCTAGGTCTACCTATCCAAAGAAACTAAATTCGGAGGCTAGGTTACAGAATGAGAAGGTGTTAGGCAATCATTCCGCCCAGACAGACTCTGGTCTTCTAGATTTTTGTGACCAATGTTCCTTTTTATGCATGTCATGAATGATATGTTGAACATGTGAGTGAAAAATTAAATCACATAAATTTATTTATGAATGAAGTCTCTTCTTTTATTTAAAAAATTCATATCTGTTTTGGTTGGTAAAAAAAAATTGACTTTGATTTGTCAAATTACTAGATCTGTTTTGTAGTATGTAGAAAAAAAAAATGTTTTTTGGAGATAAAAATTCAGATCTATGTTTATTTCATAAAATAAAGTTTTTTTTTTATTTGCAAAATATCATATCTGTTTTTAGGAACTAAAAAAAATGGTTTTTTATAACAGAAAAAATCAGATCTATTTTATGATAAATAAAAAAAGGTTTTGAAAATAGAAAAACCAGATCTGTTTGTTATATGTTTCAAAAGAATGAAAAAGATTTTTTCTAAGAAGAGAGTTTTACTCATAATTTAAATTTATGTAACATGAACTAAAACAAGCACAAACATAATCTTGTTTAATCTTTTTCTTTATTTAAAAAATCTGCATGCATTAAAAAATCAGATCTGTATCTAAGGAAGATACAGATCAGTTTTTTTGATAAAAAATATTCGGATTTGCATCTAATGAAGACACAACCCAATTTTGATTAAGGAAAATTCAAATCTACATCTAAGGAAGATGCATATATGTTTTATTGCAAAGAAAAATTCAGATCTACATCTAAAGAAGATGCAAATCTGTTTCTTCATGAAGAAAATTCAGATCTACATCTAAAGAAGATGCAGATCTGTTTTATTTAACATCTAAAGAAGATGTAGATTTGTTTTATTTTGAAGTCAAAGAGTTAATTACATTCAGATTATTGACATTCAAGAAAGAGATTGTAACAACTGCATAAAAAATAGTCATGCTTTAAACAAAACAATGATCCATAATTCATAGATAAAAAAATAAAAAAAATCATCATCATAAACAAGAAGCATAAGAAAAAGAAAGGGTGATAGAAACAACCTCTTGCATGAGCACTATTTGTTCTTGAGAGGATGTTTTAGAATTCAAAGAAATTTGTTCAATTCTCTTTGAAACCTAAAAACCCTAATTTAAACAGCAAAACTCAGAGAGTGGATCAGAAAATATGAGCAATTTGAAAGCCTAAAACGTATACCTCTCAGAGCGTAAAAGAAAGGTGCTGAATTTTGAGGTTCAGCCTCTATTTATAGAGGTTAGAGGACTCTAAAAAATAGGCATGGACAATTAGGATGTGAATCCGGACGCATCCTTTTGCGAAAAGATCGAAAAATGTGTGCCTTAACGTCACCTGAAGGCCGTTGGGACAAAGCCCAAAACATGGAAATTCGGCCATTTTAGAGTGTTGTTCGACACTCCAAAAGTGCCGAGTTGGCCTTTAGACACTGAAAACATTTTCGTGTTCGGGTGCCGTCTAGACTCCTCTTCTAGGGTTTTTTGACTAGTGCTTGCACCTAGACGCATTTTCATCCTCCTTCTATGATTTTTTATCTCTTTTCTGGATAATTCAGGTTTTTTAAGAACAATTATCTTGTAGATAAATATCCTAAAATAAATCTTGATAAAGTTCAGATTATCCACAATTGTATTGTTATCCAATCATCCATTTTATTCCTATGTGTGCATCCTTATTTTAAATCCTAATTATCAACCAATCACAAAATTATTTAATTAATTTAAATTGCTTAACCAATCATAATTAATTTAAATTAATCATGTATGGTCGACTCTACTTAGACACAATGCATGTTGACCGTGCAAACTTGATCATGTGATATCTTTCGATTCGATGGGCCGATTTGGAAACCGGACACACCGCCATGACTGTTAGAACCTCAAGATCATTTTTATGGTATGCAATAAATGAATTAATGCATTTAATGCAAAGACAAATCAATGCAGGTAATGCAATAACAAATTGATGCATGTAATGCAATCATGATTTTTAGGGTACGTGGATGGTCATTCAAGTCATTCTGCTTGATTAAATCATGGGTGCAAATTGAGTATCTGCAGAATGCCCCTCATTGATAGAGCTTGAAAAGTGAATGTTAATGTAAAACAAAGACACTTATTTTAGCGACCATGATTTAATTGAGGTTGAATTTTCAAAGACTACCTAGCCCTCAAACCTTCAAACATAGAACTGGTCTTATCTTTTGACAACAAATGAAAATACTGGACTTAGCTAGTAGTTGATGACTCTAGAAATGATTCTTGGCAATTGGGGTGACCAAAGGACTACTCTATCTCGAAACTGGCATCCTGAAATGTTGATCAAAGATCTTCTCTACTTTGATCTGGAACTGTTGGAATGTTGATCAAAAGTCTTCTTCTAATTTGATTTGAAATAGTTGAAATGTCGATCAAAGGTCTTCTTTTACATTGATCTGGAATTGTTAGAGTGTCGATCAAAGGTCTTCTTCTACTTTGATCTAGAATAGTTGGAATGTTGATCAAAGATCTTCTTCTACTTTGATCTAGAATTGTTGAAATGGCGATCAAATGTCTTCTTCTACTTCGATCTGGAATTGCAATGTCGATCAAAGGTCTTCATCCACTTCGATCTGGAATTGAAATGTCAATCAAAGGTTTTCTTCTGCTTTGATCTGGATTTGTTTAAATGGCGATCAAAGGTCTTCTT
This sequence comes from Quercus ilex subsp. ballota, assembly GCA_032727855.1. Lineage (NCBI taxonomy): Eukaryota > Viridiplantae > Streptophyta > Magnoliopsida > Fagales > Fagaceae > Quercus > Quercus ilex. Next base: position 56,473,975 of record CM064915.1, read on the forward strand.
CTACTTCGATTTGGAATTGCAATGGCAATCAAAGGTCTTCTTGTACTTTGATCTGGAATAGTTGGAATGACGATCAAAAGTCTTCTTCTACTTTGATCTGGATTTGTTGGAATGACGATCAAAGGTCTTCTTCTACTTTGATCTGAAATTGTTGAAATAGTGATCAAAGGTCTTCTTTTACTTTGATCTGGATTTGTTGAAATGTCGATCAAAGATCTTCTTCTACTTTGTTCTAAAATTGAAATGTTGATCAAAGGTCTTCTTCTACTTTGATCTGGAATTGTTGGAATAGCGATCAAAGGTCTTATTCTCCTTTGATTTGGATTTGTTGAAAGGTCAATCAAAAGTCTTCTTCTACTTTGATTTAGAATTGAAATTTCGATCAAAGGTCTTCTTCTACTTCGATCTGGAATTAAAATGTCAATCAAAAGTCTTTTTCTACTTCGATTTGGAGTTGAAATGTTTGATCAAAGGTCTTCTTCTACTTTGATCTGGATTTGAAATGTCGATCAAATGTCTTCTTCTACTTTGATCTGGAATTGTTGGAATGTCAATCAAAGGTCTTCTTTTACTTTGATCTGGAATTGTAATGTCAATCAAAGGTCTTCTTCTACTTTGATCTGGATTTGTTGAAATGGCGATCAAAGGTCTTCTTCTACTTTGATCTAGAATTGAAATGTCGATCAAAGGTCTTCTTCTACTTTGATCTGGAATTGTTGGAAAGTAATAAAAGGTCTTCTTCTACTTTGATCTAGAATTGAAATGTCGATCAAAGGTCTTTTTCTACTTTGATCTCAATTTGGAATTGTTGCCTGCAAAAAGTTAAGATTTAGAATTAGACTTTAACTGATAGGTGCTTCGTGGTCCCACTGTTTTTGAGATGTGTTATTTTCATTTGCTTACTCTTGATTTGAACTTTATCAAGAAAAGTTTAATTGACAAAAGATTTTTCTTTTGAGAAACATTTAATTTTTGAAACTTGGAAGTTTTGAAATTTTCATTTAAAATTTTGAGACTTTGAAAATTGAAACTTTGGAATTTTGAGACTTGGAATTTGGAGTCTGAAACTTGGAACTTGGGATTTAGAACTTTGGATTGAAATTTAAAACTTGGAATTTGAAATTTGAAACTTGAAGGAAAAACTAAAGTCAATCTTTTAAAGATAGGAGAGCTATTGTCGATCCTATGAGTTTTGAGAGAACTAAGGTCAATTCCTTGAAGGTAGGAGAGCTATTGTCGATCCTATGATGTATAGGAGAACTATTATCGATTCTATGAGTTTTAGGAGAACTAAGGTCGATCCTTTAAAGTTAGGAGAGCTACTTTAAGGAGAGCTATTGTTGATCCTATGATGTATAGAAGAACTATTGTCAATCCTATGAGTTTTAGGAGAACTAAGGTCGATCCCTTAAAGGTAGGAGAACTATTGTCAATCCTACAATGTATAGGAGAACTATTGTCGATCCTATGAGTTTTGGGAGGACTAAGGTCGATCCCTTGAAGACAAGAGAGCTATTGTCAATCATACAATGTATAGGAGAACTATTGTCAATTCTATGAGTTTTGGGAGAACTAAGTTTGATCTCTTGAATGTAGGAGAGCTATAGTCAATCCTACAATATATGGGAGAACTATTGTCGATCCTATGAGTTTTGGGAGAACTAAGGTCGATCCCTTAAAGGTAGGAGAGCTATTGTCGATCCTATGATGTATAGAAGAACAATTGTCGATCCTATGAATTTTAGGAGAACTAAGGTCGATCCCTTCAAGGTAGGAGAGTTATTGTCGATCCTATGATGTATAGGAGAACTATTGTCGATCCTATGAGTTTAAGAAGAACTAAGGTCAATCCCTTGAAGACAAGAGAGCTATTGTCAATCATACAATGTATAGGAGAACTATTGTCAATTCTATGAGTTTTGGGAGAACTAAGTTTGATCTCTTGAATGTAGGAGAGCTATAGTCAATCCTACAATATATGGGAGAACTATTGTCGATCCTATGAGTTTTGGGTGAACTAAGGTTGATCCCTTGAAGGTAGGAAAGCTATTGTCGATCCTACAAGGTGTAGAAGAACTATTGTTGATCCTATGAGTTTTGGCATGTAAGAAATTATTTCAAAGAAAATTGTACTTGATTCAGAAAAGTATAGAGTTTGGAATTTGCAATTTGAAATTTGGAAATTTGGAATTGAAAATTTGATGTTGAGGCATTGTCATTGTGTTGTTGTGTGATCTTGTTGGAATTTGGGGCATTATAATTGATCATGTTGTAATGTTGGCTTTGGAGCATTTTTTAAGTGTTGTATCTTTTGGTCATGGTGTAATTTGGACAATGTTGGTGACTTATGAAATTTTGGCAATGTTGGTAATTTGTGATGTTGTTGGATGAATTTTGGTTTGAATTTTGGGAGCTTTGAAATTGTGAAGTTTTGGCAATGTTGGTAATTTGTGATGTTTGTTGGATGAACTTTGGCTTGAATTTTGGGAGTTTTGAAATTGTGAAAAATTTGTTGTGTAGGCTTGGTTGAACAAAATCATGACGAATGTGGAAGATTTGTTGGCATGTGTAATTAATGGTAAAATTTTGTGGGTATGAGTATGGAAAAATTTTGTGGATACGAAAAAAAATTTTTGGGTATGAAATTTTGACTTATGGAAAAATTTTGTTGAGCATGTGATGTTGATTCTTGGAAAATATGTATGGTTATGATTTTGGCTATGTAAGAATTTCTTTGTGCATGAACTTGTGGGAATTTTTATGTTGGTCATGTAGGAATTTTTTCTTTTAGCATGACTATGGAAAAATTTGGTAGTTGTGTATGGACATGTAAAAAATTTTGGTTGTGGTAAAATTTGGTAGTGGTGACATTTTGATGAGGCATTGATTTTTTGTTGTGGGACATTGACTTTTTTGGGTGCATGGGAATTTTTTGGACATGTGGGTTTTGGTAATGGAAATTAATGAGCTGAACTTTTATGTTGCAGAGTCTCAAGAGTCAAGGTAGTCTCCAAATGTTGAAAAGTGCATGGGCATCATTGTCTCCTAGCATAAAAAACATCATCAATGAAGCGGGCTTTGGCACTTTCTTCGAAGTTTTGTCAAATTATGAGACACATGAGTACAAAAATCTTCAGTTGCTTATTGCCTTGACAGAGCGCTTCTAGGACACTACCTATACATTCCTTTTTCCAGGCATAGGGGAGGTGATGTTGACACCTTATGACTTTTATGTTATCACTGGTCTAAGGTTGGGTGGTAAAAGAATTCTTGTCAATGATTCTCTTACTTCAACTGAGCTCAAGAAACTTCTAGGTGTAATGCCTTCTAGAATGAGGAGTAACAATATTCCTTCATGTTGGCTATGTGAGAACATTCCTCAATGTGAGACTATAGCAAAGAGTGCTCGTATGTTCATGCTTTTTTTTATTGGGACTTTCTTGTGTTCGGATTTTGGTAGTACTGTGAATCTGTGCTACTTGGGGAGCTTGAGAAAAATTGAACAAATCCGAAATTATGACTGGGGCGGCATGGCCTATGCTACTCTTATGCATTTCATGACTCAACTTTCTAGGCGGAGCCTTTCAAGCTTGGGTGGGGCTCCATTTGTATGGCAAGTGAGGTTTTGTATTTATTTGGCTATGTGCTGGTTGTGGAAAATCATTTTGGCTATGTTGTAACGGTGTTGTGAAGTTTTCAGGTCCAGATGTATGAGTATTTTGGAGTTGGTCTAGAAATTCGAGAGGAAGTTACTAGCATTTTCCCTAGATTTCTCCGTTGGTTGCCCAAACATCGTTTGTCTATACCCTACAGGTGTTCTTTGGAGATTTGGCGCTTGGTGATTGACAATCTGACCATTGATGATGTGAATTCCTTCTTTCTTCTCCTTTTTAAATCTTTGTCACTTGGTTATGATTCAGTCTTTTCTCTTTCTGAGTTCTTTTGTGATTTTTCTAATGAACTTAAATCCTTAGGTTGGATGTGAGGGGTATGCTGAGTGTGAGCAGGCTCTAGAACTGAATGGCCACCAAGTATTGTTTGAATGTGGGAATGGAAAGTATTGGTATCTTGGTGATTGGGTGTTGCCCCAAGTTGAACATGTGTATCCTCCTACCACAATTCCAACTCCTCCTTGTCACACTGTTCGGTTGGCTGACTTTTTGGCTGATGAAGAGATTGCCCGGGCTCATGATGGCTATATTGTTGCAGAAGCAGAAGGAAATTATTCTGAATTTGTTCGGGATCATCTGCAAGGTTGCTTGGTAGGCAGAACGGTATTTCTCTTCCCTTCTAAGATCAAACTTTTGTTCAGCAAATTCCTTTTCCATATTTCTGCTTGGTAACAATATTTGCATGTTGGACTTTCAGCCTCCTACTTCTAAAGGGGAGGAAGGGGAAGAGGAAATGGAAGAGATTCCCTCTCCTCATCATACTAGTGGTTCTTCTAATTCCTTCATGGAGACTTATCCTCATTTTCCGGCATGGCAGTATGATGTGATGAATCCCGGTGGAACACATAGTTTCATGCCTTTGACTAGGCCAGAGCATATACCAAATGTTCCTTGGCCTGATCTAGTATGTTTTTGAATGCTCAATTCTTTGTCCTTATTTCTTCTTAATTGGATGAGTGGCTCTTAATCTGGTAGAGTTGTGCTTCAGGTTTATGTGGATCTTGTGGAAAAAAGCATGCGGATGATTGGAGGCTTGCAGTCATTTGCTCGCACTCAGTCCTCCCAATATGTGCTCAATGATTCGATCTAGGTATGCCATATTGCTTTCTGAGTGTCTTTGGCTTGAACTTTGACAGTGGAATTAACATATGATTTTGTTGACTTTTCAAGCACATTGAATGGAAACTGCTGACACTACCAAGAGAGCTTTAGAGGAAAGAATCAGAAGCCTTGAACTTGAAAATCATCAGTACGATCCTCGCTTTTTCGCAAGTCAGGAAGGAAACACTAAAGGTGGCTCCTCTAGAGGTGGATCAAGGAGATCCTCACGCAGGCAGACTCGGAGTCCTAATGATGTATGACTTGTATTTTTATTTTTCCTGCAAAACAAAAGGAAGTGTTCCTTAGACAATCATGTATTATTTCCCATGTTTAGCTCTTTGTCCTTGGCATCACCTCGGATCATGTAGAAACTTTAACTAAAACAAGTTTAGAATTCACTTGATGAGATCTTGTAGTACTAATTTAAACTTATCTTGCTTGGCTTTGTTGGAATCTGCATTTACTTGAATGAGGTGAAGCCGAATGTCCCTAGTTTAAAATGAATGCATGATTTTTGGAAATCTTGACAATGATGATTTTTTTTTTTTTTTTTTTTTGAGATGATGATTTTTTGTTCTTTGAAAATGAATGATGCATGGGCGAATACCCCTAGTTTGGAACATAAATCTATGAGTCTTAAAAAACTTGATTTGATCAATTTTTGAAAGCAATGATGCAAGTGATGATTTTGAAAACAAGTGAGTTAGACATGTCAGAATGCCTCAGTTTGACCTAAAAAAAAAAATATTTTTGAGTGTCAAACGGTCTTAAAAAATTACACAAGAACGTAAAACTGCATGGACAAATTTGCGATAACCCTTTAGCAACAATAGTGTGGGGGGCAAATATTGTCTAAGAAAAACGATATTGTACCTCCAAGTTATCCATTTTTTATTTGTCTTTTGTGTTAACCTTGTTCTTCCATTATTACTTTATGTAATATCCCCAACATGTGTTATCACTGCTTGCTGTCAAAGAAGCTGTTTGCACCTTTCTTGCATGATATTTCTCCACTTGTACAGCTTGGTTGTATGCCTCAAGACACAATTAAGCAAGTGTGTAAACTTAGCAAAATCTTGTATTTGGATTTTCAACCCACACTCAAGGAACGGGCAACCATTTGCTCCTCTATTTCGTTCGGATCTTACAAAATTATTGTTGACACCTTTAGATAGCCAATAAAATTGACATGTGTACAAAATAGTCCACCGTGTGTCAAGCGTTAAGAGCTTCATATATGACCCATGGCAGAGTCCCAGTAAAGGCTTTTGCTTTAATATATTAGATTAAATTAGATTAGATAGATGTCATTTTTCTATAGATTGAAATATACTCAATCTCAACTATTAAATTAAATATATTAAAAGGAGATAAAAAGTTAAAAATGTAAAATAATTTGTGAGAGAAATTGGGTTAATTGCATTTTTTACTACCACTAATGTTATTGTAGGTCTTCATCCATTAAAATAAATAAATAAATACATCACAAGTCAACAACCTCAGGGTTTAATTTATCAGTCCCTTATTTTGTTCTAGCTGAAAATTCCTAGTTGGTCTATATGGCAGGGAAACAGTTCCCAAATTTTGTTAAGACAAAACAATCTAATCATGAACTTTTCTTGCTTGTTATCCCAAAAAAAAAAAAAAAGCCTTCCTCTATTGAAAAAAATGCCTAATTAGTAGAAAGAAAAGCCAAAATACAGATCTTTTTGGCCCTACAATTGAATGAAAACAAAATCTAAAGGCAGACACAATTGTATAAATTTCTTTAAAACCAAGTCTTAGCTCTCACTCGAATGAGTTTATTAAAGGGTTATAGGCAAATTGTCTCCATGATACACCTAAGTCAGGATTCTAAAAGTAGTAGACTTGGAAATTTTGTGAATTTCTCTCTAATGGTATCCAAATCTTTAAATTAAAAAGGGAAAAAAAAATCCTTAAGAAGGAATCCTATTTATAAATAATGATGAGATGCAATTGAAAAGGCACACTTAAAAGGTCACTTTGGTTTTTACAAACCCTCTAAAATGTTTCCTTGGCTATTGCTAGCCGTTAGGGATTAAAAAAGCCTCTCCCTCCTTGTTTCTTCTGCAAAATTCTACAAAATCTTAACATTATGTAACGATCTCACTCGAGCGAGATGACCTCACTCTAGCGACTCTCGAGCAGTCCAATGAGCTCTTTAAGCTTGTAAGTTTTGGTTCGAAAATTCTACAAGTTTATCCAATAACTTTGCGTTCCAATGGGCATTGGGTACCTTGTCTATTCATCCCTTGCTTAAACAAGCGGCCTTCACTCATGTGAGTATTGAGCAAGGGTTGAGAAAGCCACTAAAACTCAATTTTTTTAATTTCTATTTTATCCTCTTCATTTTTATTATCAAAGTAACATATATATTACAATCTAAACTTGAATGTACCTATATATATAAATAAACACCAGGCACAAAAGCACTTTGATTGCATAAATGACCTTATATTAACACCAGTTCGAATATGTTTGCTAACACTTTAGAAATCAACTTATAAACAATATTGTATTTTTCCTCCCAAAAAAAAAAAAAAAAAAACCTTATATACTATCTTAAAACTAGTTTGAATATGTTTGCTAACACTTTAGAAATCAACTTATAAACAATATTGTAGAGAGTAATGGGCCTATTTGTCTATAACCAATGACATTCTCTGGATTTTGAACTTTCTGGATTAAAGCTATATGGGTGTAGCTTATGTTTGGGAACACAAAGTTGGCTTTGGAAATGGATTTGAAATGGCTTGATTTATAAACTCCATGGATTTAAATGTACCTTGTTTGGATCACATTTTTACATCTAAGAATTTGAAATGTAGAATTATTAACCCATCTTGTGGATACTATAACAACCCATGAATTGGACGAAGCAAAGGATCAATTATGTTGTCACACTTGTTATCAAAAAAAAAATTATGTTGTCACACTTGGGTCGTGTAAGTCCAAATTCAGGATTCCTTGGGTCAGGTAGAGCTATAGGGCTTTAAAATTCGGGCTGAATTTGTATAGCCCTAAATCCAAATCCAAATCTACCTTGATATAGTCCGGTCCAGTAGAATCAAAAGGGATAAGTTGGTAAATCAACACAACAGTCTTTTCCTTTTGTACTTCTCCGGATATATTCACCGGGTCTTCCCAGCGGACCCCGCCCCTTAATTTCTTGGCCAACTCGACCCGCCCTTACGTCACTGCCGGCAGTCTCTCTCTCTCACCAAACTTTTGAGTTTTCGTCCCTCATACAAGGCGTTTCAAATCTGTTTAAGAACTGAATTTTTTAAATTAAAAAAATCATTAATACATAGTTTTATTGCTTATATTATGTAATATTTTATGTATTGGTGAATTGGTCTTTTTGATTTGCTAGAAGTTAAATACATTGATTTAGACATGGTTGCATGACTCATGAAAGAAAAAAAAATATGGGGGGACAATGGCTTTTGTACAAGTTATAAAATTTCTGTGCTATGTTGTCTACCGAGTAATTCCTGCGCAGAGTTATGATAAGAAATATTAAAGAACAGTTTTGGAATAAAGTTAACGGATATCTTAAGTCCATTGATTTAGAAAATATTTTTAGAAACTTTTTATAGTAAAAGAAAAAATAATTTACTTTTTGACAGTTTTTTATATTTTTCATAAAAGTGATATTAAAACTTTTTTAAAATGATTTACTAACATATGTGGGCATCTAACAAGACCATTTTTAGATGTATTTAAGTTTTGTGAGAGTGTGTAATTAAGTATGTGTGTTTAACCGTTAGTTTGTTTCTAAAAAAAAAAAAAAGACAAATTTTCACCATAAATGAACTTCTTTTAAGTATAGTTATTGCGAGCAATTTTAAACAGAAATCTTTCTAGCACATATTTGAGTTTGTCAACTTACTAGAATTCTAATAAATTATACAGAAGCTGATTTTTGAGTTGAATTTTTAGTGCTAAATAGTATAAATGTAGGAGTTCACCCTTATGAAAACAACAACCTATTTGGATGGCTCTAAATGGATCAAACAAATTTTACAAAAGAAATTGATTGACCTGGGATCAGCCTGAAGATGTAGGAACCTTATTGATTTTAAAGTTTTAATATGGAGCAAATCAAATCTAAAGATAGCTTACCTGACTTAATCATGGCTAGATGCTATCCCACACCAATCAACAGTGATTGACATATATGGTCCATTATTATTGTTACCATTCATCTCACCTTACAAAGTCAATTAGTTTTATTTCTGTTCTTCATTAATATATTTGACAGAAGATTAAAGTGACAATTTTTCTTATTAATTAGTAAAATTTTCTTATTTATATTATTTGCAGAAGCTTTCCTGTGGTGACTATAGTTTTTGATTCAAAGAAAGATGGAGGCCATCTTTACAAATGATGATTTAGCAATGGAAATCTTATCTTGATTTTCAGCTTTGGAACTTTCGTGGTTCAAGTGCATATCTAAGAGTTGGAAGAACCTTGCATCTCACCCATCCTTCTTAGTTCTTACTTGTTCACCAGCAAAGGTCCAGACTCAACTCTCCTTATTAACCAGTTTCAAGGTAATAGTACTGGGTGGAACGGACGAGTATCGTATATATTGCAGAGATCATGTACAAGAGTTTTCCTGCAAAAAGTATTGTCTTAATGGGTTCGTGTGATGGACTCATTTGTTGTAGGAGACGTCGATCTAGGGATCAAGAGTTGCCAGAGATCTTCATTTGCAATCCAATGACAAGGGAATGGATTTCCTTAAGATCCATTAATTGCCAGGTTGGTCACATCCTTGCATTTGCTTTCAGCCCATTTGGCTCTTCATTAAACAAGCTAGGCCCTTTGTTTTAAAGTAATGAGCATTTTAGTGTAAAAAATATGACCAAAGTTCTTATTCCTTTATGATTTATTCATTGGAAACTGGAAAATAGATAACTCCCTTGAAGTTTGCCATTGCAAGGACAATCTTCACGAGAACAAACATTTTCATATCAAAGGAAGGTTTTATTGGTTGACAAAGAACCAGTGCATAATCACTTCTGATGTGGAAGAAGAGCTGTCTGGAGTTATCATGGCACCAGGTCCGATGATGAGAGATGGAGGTCAAACTAGTGCCTGTCTTGGGGATTCAGATGGGTATATATCTTCATTCCGCATGTGCTGATGAGTCTCATCTTAGAGTATGGATGTTAAAAGACCATCCCCACCTTGATTAGATCCTTAAGCACCAGTTGAATTTAGATGAGTTTCGTGTGGAATAGGATTTAAGTATCTTCACTACAGTGCATATATTAATATTTTGTTGCAAAAGCATGGTATTTCTGCAGCTGTTTATTTAGTACTGGGAAATTTCACTTTCTATGATGAGGTTGTTTGCATAATGATACAGGGCAGGTTACAGTCGTATAATTTTAGGAACAGAGTGGTAGAACATCATTATTTGTTTGAAGGCTTCTTTATGGTGTAACTGTGCTCCCATACTAAGCTATCTTCAGGGCCGGCCCTTCCTTTGGCGAGTTAGGCAATTGCAGGCCCCCAAGGGAAAGGGGGCCCCAAAATTTCAGAAAAAAAGGGGTAGGAGGGAAAAAAAAAATAGTTTAAAATGAATCACAAAAATTTGGCACATCCTTTTAACCAAAAAAACAAAAATTTTAGTACATCCGGTTAAACTTGGTTCCAAACAAAATTATTATTCAAAAATAACATTATTATCTTCTAGACAAACCAAAAATCAACCAGATAAACTACAAATCCGGTCTAAGAGATTAACCACAAAACAATCACAAATCCAAACAAATAAAACAACTCAAATCCCTAAATTTTTTAGTTTTACCCTCTGCAGCTCTGCTTCTTTCTCTCTGCTTTCCGCCTCTCTCATCTCAAGCAAGCTTGCCTTTCTCCGCCAGTCCGCCTCTCTGATTCCTAATCCTTCTCATCTCAATCAAGCTTGCCTCTGCTCTAGCCTCTTGGTTTTGAGTTCTCTCATCTCTGGTCTGCTATCAGGTATTATTTCTATTTCTACGTTTTATTTGCTTAGACTTAACTTAAGATAAAAAGATTGGGCCGCCTGCCTCTGTAGTTTCACGTTGTTTGGGCCTTCATTTTTTTTATAAAGCCTGCGTTTTTTTTTTTTTTTTGGGTTATAGATATTAGATATGATTTGTTTTGTGTTTTTTTTTAGGTGGGTCTTATTAATAAGCCTTGTGTTATGGCTGTACTTAAATTTTTGTTATGCTTAAACTTAAATTTTTTTTTTTTTAATTTTAATCTTGTGTTTTTATATATATTTTAGTTAATGGTAATATATTGAATAAAGCATTTATTTATGCAGGTTGAGATCGCTAAAAACTTGTTATTGTTTGGTGAAATTATAACAATACTTTTTATATAAATCAGTCTAATCAGGTTCTATTTCTCATTTACTCTACACTTTAAAGTTATTTTTTATTTTAGTCTTTATAAATATATTATTTAATTAAAAATGTCTACTAGAAAATATGCATCTGGATATGAAAAACTTAAAAAAAGAAAGAAAGAAGAAAAATTAATTGAGTCTCAAAAAGGCCCTATTTTTAGTTCTTGTTTTAGGCCCCAAAATGTCTAGGGCCGCCCAGTACCTTAGCAACAAATAATTAATGGTGTTCTAAAAGTGAAATAGAACTCCATTGATGATTTGATTTCAGTCCCAGCAACCGTGCTCCCATATTCAGCTACCTGGGCAATGATTGGCATTATCGAGCTAAAACATGCCTCTGAAAAATGCTTCGGTTTTTGTTGCTTCAAATGCTAAAAAAAGAAAAAGAAAAGAGCCTTTAGGTCAACCACAGTTCTAATTAAACAGGTGCCAATTGCATTGAATTGGAATTAATCATCGCTTTTTGCATGAATTGGCAGCATCAGCATACCAACTTATATTAACTCCTTAGGTTTTTTGACATGTAAGAAGCTCTTTGTGTACCTTGAGATCTTAACTATTCACGCTTATTTGTTTTTGTTCTGTTGTATTGGGTGCTAAGGTGATAAACAATTTCATTTGTTATTTGGTATGTCATTTCTTACAAAATAAGATAGTCATGATTTGCTGTGTTTTTACCTCAGTTGCTTCTATTTCTTCACTGTACGTTGGAGAGCATGTCAATACTATGCAAAGACAACTAAGCCAACTGAGGCTATATGATTACATTGAAAACAGAAAAATAGAAAAGCCATTGGTTACAAGATTGGATATTCCTAATACAAGATTACTAAGGGATTCTTGTAAGAAGGAGATATGTTGAACCAAGCCTGCCTCCAAATGGAACTTGAGCTTCTTTAAATAGACGGGAGGAGCTTAGGATCCTTTGGAAAAGGCTCTGAAGATTCCTGATATTCTAGGGGGGTAATTTGCTTTTCCCTTGGGTGAAAACCTTTTCCACCGAAAGTAGACGGGACCCTCGAAAGCTGTGTGACTGTCCATTTTTGTCTTTTTGTGTCGGCTAGTACTGTTTTTGTCTTCTTGTATCGGCTGGTACTGTTTATGAATAGTAACTTGTACTGTTTTGAATAGTGATCAAATCTGGAGCTGTTTGGAGCTATTCTGAGTAGTGACTGGTGCTACTAAAATAATCTAGGGACTGTCTAAATTATGGCCCTCGTAGGGATCTTGAGAATCTTGGAAGGGGTCAAATGGATTGTGACTGGTAGATGCTTCAGAAGAGGCAGGAGAAGTCTTTTCTTCTTCTTCTAACTGAGAAGCCTAGAAGAGCAACTGATCGACAAGATCTTTTAATTCTTTGCTAGATTTTTAGGCGATTGAGACAGATTCTAGGCTAGACTGAGACCTTGTCTTCTGGGCAATGGCTCTGTGGACTAGAGGAGGGAAATCCTTATTCAACTGATTGATGATTGGATCAATTTTGAGGCTATCCCACCATTTTACTGAGAATTCTCTATTTAACAGATTGTTGCTAATTACATAAGACCACATACTGATCCAATGGATTTTATACTTGATGGTCATATGCAAAATTGCTGGAAATTGGGAATTGTGATGGTTGACATGTAATCTTGAGCTAAAATACCTAAGAGCACCTTGGAAAGGTTCTGGAAAGATCTGAGGGATTGATCCAAACATTTCCCACCACTTAAGGAACCATGTCGGGATTTGACTGTTGAAATATTTGTCAAACATTAAGAACCATGAATGATCAAAGTTCTTATTTTGAAAAAATAAATCTTTTCAAAGGCGTCCATGTAGGCATAATAACTATATTGGATTTTTGCGCCTTCTATTATTCTAAGCAAGGAGGGGTGCTAGCCCCATTCTTTGCAACTAACGAACCTGGTGATGATGAGCTTATGGTAGAGGACGACTGAAGGGTTCATTTTTGACTTGATGTCTTCTATTCAAGCAGACTTTTCCTAGGTGAGGATGCTCTTATAGAACTTGGTGGATTTTTCTGCGACCTTTGGAAGAAAATGCCAATTTGGTGGCAAAACTTCCATTGCTAGGGCCAATGGATCTTTTATATGGATCATGTGAGGTTCAATATAAAATATGTGCTAGAAGTAAGGTTTTTTAACGTAAGGAGATTTATTTTTTCTGCTAAAGGGTTGGGATTATCTTTGGGACTGTAATGGGCCAAAAGGATCATCTACTGTGTATGGGGTTATTACCCTAGGTGCTAGGGAAACTAAGGCAGAACTAAAACTAGGCTGGGTTAGAAATGGTCTTTCATAGTTTGGCCTCGGGATTGTAGAGACCACATAATGATTGGCTAAGGAAATTAAGGAAACTAGGACTAACTGGCCAAGGTTCTTTGCCTGACTAATATTGTTAGGGGGTGATTGTTTAGGTAGCTTTAGGGGTTGAGGCTGTTATGCTGGCTTTTTCCCAGACATTTTAGGTTGGATTTTGCAAGAATTCACGGGTAAGGAAATTAGGGATACTATTTTGGGTTCCTTCTATGAATTTTATATCAAAATCAAAAACTGAGAGGATGGCTTGCCATTGTGCAAATTTTTTTTTTGAATGTTTTGGACATCTTTTTCTAAAACATGTTTTGAAGATTTGCAATCAATTCTGATTAAAAATTTTTGATTTACTAAATCACTTTGAAATTTTGAATTGCATAATACTATAGATAAAATTTATTTTTTAATAGTACTGTAATTTATCTTAGTAAAAGTCCAGATTCCTAAATGGAAACAAACTATTTGTTCTGAAGAATTAGGACTAGCACGCTGAAGGAGGATGCCACCATAACTAATGTTAGAGGCATCTGTCTGGAAAATCTTGAAGGAATTTACTGAGGGAATTCCTAAACAAGGGAGAGTTTTAACATACTTTTTGATTTCTTTGACAACTGATGTATGAGCTGGGGTCCAAGGAGGTGGGTTGGTTCGAAGTCTATCAAAAAGTGGTTTGCATTGCTGCCTAGAATTTTGATAGAAATCTGAAATGTAGTTGAGAGATCCTAGAAATCTCTGAAGCTGGGTTTTGTCTAGGATTTGATCTGGAAACTTGTTCGCAAATTGAATGGCTCTATCTATAGATTTGATTAAACCGTGATGGATGTCAAATCCTAAGAATCGAACATGTGTTTGGAAAAGTTTGACTTTTGGGGCTGAAACCACAAGACCATTGAGCTTGACTATATTGAGAAACGATCACAAATGTTTCCAATGTTGCTCAATAGATTCTGGAAATATGAGAACATCATCTATGTAAACAACAGAGTGACTGGAGAATGGATTGAAAATTTCATTCCTGATGTTTTGGAATTCACTGGGTGCATTCTTTAGACCAAAAGGCATTATGTTCCATTCGTAATGTCCAAAGGGTGTAGTAAAGGTTGTTTTATATCTATCAATCTCTCTAATCTGAATTTGCCAAAAACTAAGTTTCATGTCAAACTTACTGAAGATGACTGCCTTACTAAGCCTGTTAACTAAGTCATTTTTGTTGGGGATGGGATACCTAATCCACTCTAGGACTTTGTTAAGGGGCTTGTAGTTGATGACTAATCTAGGGACACCTCTTTCTATCTCAACATTTTTCTGTACATAAAAGGCTGGACATGACCAAAGTGATTTAGAGTTCCTAATAATTCCTTTGCTAAGGAGGTCATCTATCACTGCTCTACAAAATTCCATGAGTTCCTGGCTCATTGGGATAGGTCGAGCTTTAGTTGGGATATCATTTTCATTGAAATTTTTGACATATGGGAGAGCTACCTCGTGTCTCTTTCTATGCCAAAAAGCTGTGGGAAGATCAGAGCAAACTTCCTGCTTGAGTTTTTCCTCAAACTCTTTGATCTCGGTTTTTCCTCAATTTTCTTGTGCCTTAAATCATCCTTAAGGGTATTTAAGGTATTGGGTCTTCCTATTGATCAGATTAAGAGTTCTGGAGATGGAGACATCTTGGAGGCTGCTAATTTCTCGGGGTTTTGGGCTTTTAAGAAACTTAAACTTAATTGGCTGACCATAAGGATAGGTAGTGATTCCTTCACTATCTGTAGTGAATGGGTATAACAGACAGATGAAAGGATTTTCTAGGATTACTCTATCTATCATATTTTTGGCTAAGACAAAGGTTGTTTTAAAGCATGTGTTGTCTTGGCACACATGGGCTTTTGGGATTTTGTATTTAATCTGCATCTTGCTACCATTTGCTGAGAATAATTATTCCCTAGTCTGTTGAAAATACTTAGAGGGAATGATTCCCTCTTGGATGCAGTTGAGATCTGCGCCTGAATCTATAAGGGCTATAATCTCAAATTCAAAATCTTTGCTAATGACAATCTTGACTTTAGAATGCCATTTTTGGAAATCAATTCTGCTGATAGTATCTATGCATTTCTGGGCTAGTTCTTTTAAGACCATGTTTGTTGTTGGATTGGCTGACTCATCATAGACGTTTTCTATTTCATCATCTAAAGGGTTTTGGTATGAGGGGTCTGCCTCATTATTACCTTGATGAGAGATATGGTCTTAATGCTAAATTCTCCAATTAAGGAAATTGTGGTCAATCCTAAGAATGGTTAGAGCTTGGTCAAGCTTCTTAACTTCTTCTCTAAGAGTTCTAATCTCAAATTTGGTTTCTTTGATTTCATGATGAAGGTCATTAACTGTGATTTCTTTCTTAGCTTTGGTAAACTTATTGAAGATTTTTTCCAAGTTAACTGGGGGTTCAGAGTGCTTTGGTTTGGTTTTCTTTGTTTCTCTGACTAAAGTTTTCTGAAACTGACTAAGATATTGGGCCTTAACAACTGGGTCTTCTACATTTTCTATTAAAGTGAGCAAGAGCTCTTCTTGTTGGCTAAACAGACTTGTTTTTGCAACAACTGTCTTTATATCCTATCCTGATGTCTGGACTACTAGAGATGCTAGATGATTCTCTAGAAGATGATGACTGGTTAATCTGGAAAATCTTATGATCACTAGAACTGCTGGAGAACTCACTGTCTGAGTGATTGAGTTCTAGGAGCCTAAAAATCCCCTCTTTGCTGGTTTGGTCACCTTGGAGGGTGTTAATTAAAGCTTTAGCTTTGGATTTACACTCATTCCAAAAATGAGCTTTCTTGCCACACTTATAACATTCGCTATTCTTCTTATTGAATGTTTTTTGTGTTGGATTTTTTTCTTTTACTATTGGCTTTATGGTAATCTCTAGACTTCTTGCTTTTCTTATAGAAATCATTTCTGCTGAAGTTGCTGGGCTTCTTATGACTTCTATAATACTTAGAAACTGTTTTTTTCCTAGGGTATTCTTTTTCCCTGGATTTTCTCTTGGTTGGGCCTATAGAGGGTAGGCCATACTGAGTACAGAAGTTTCCTACTTCGTACTTAGCTTTTCTTTTGTCCTCATTGGCTTGGTTTTGGATTTTCATATCTATGCACATCTTCAGGCCTTCCATGCAAATTACACTATATATATCTCTGTAAGTCAGGTCATCATAATCTATGACGCCTGAGGTGTTGCTGAGAGTTTCTCTAATCTTATGTGTAAAAAGACTGGGTAAACCGTTGATGAACTTCTCCTTCCAAAAGGGAGAGTTACAATCGCTTCTGTGCATGACTCTAGTGGTAAAGACACCCTCATACCACCTGTAATCACTAAGGGTAGGACACCTAAGGTTACTTAATTGGTCATGTATCCTGGTTGTAATGTTGCTAGGGGTCCCTATGAAATGCCTTGTGATAGGCCAAAAATGTATTAACCCCTTGTGATTAAATTAATTGATTAATTAGCCAAGTTATTAATTAATTAAATTAACATGCAAAGTGCGTGGTAGCACAAACAAATCACCAATTTATCTAAGTGCAGCAGAAAATAAATTTGACACGATGATTTGTTTATGAATGGGGAAAACCTACATGGCAAAAACCCCACTGGGTGATTTTCAAGTCATCACTCCTGAAATTCCATTATTATCACAACAAGCGGTTGTAAGTAAAGGAATCTCAGTACCTTATACCAACCTACAGTTGAACCCTTACCCCAATATCCAATTCGACTTGTTTTGTAGTGACAATTTCTCCTTTTGATGCATGGCTCCCAAGTACGTGACTAACCAATGCGCGGATCCTAGTACGCGACTTCAATCACCAACTAGAGAAGATTGTTGGCTGCAAAGTTCTTCCATTCATCCACACGATGAAGATCAAGAAGATACTTGGTCACAAAACCCTATGGTTCACATACACAGCAACTTCTTCAAGAATGATGAACTAGGGCAAAACTTTGTCTCCGGTCACAATTTGCTTGAACAAACTTTTCTCAAAACTTGTGCAACTTGTGTACTCTTTGACGGCCCTTAAAACAATCATTTTATATGTTTAGGGTTAGGAGAAAAGAATGCCCAAAGACACATTCACGGATCCCAAGAAAACAGATCAGAATTTCTATTTCTTTCTTAAACCTCGACAAATGGGAGGTGTCAAGCAGTTGTCGAGCAGGTGTTGAGCACATGGGCTAAACAACTTCTTAAACTTCGACACATGCTAGCTGTCGAGTTAGCTGTCGAGCTTTAGTAAGCTTACACTTCTCAGCTTGTTTCTTGGACAAACTTGATGACTTTAACACTTAATCTTGAAACACAGTTTCTTGAAGTATTAAGAACACCTAGATCTACCCAATCACAAGTAAAGTGCGTTTTGTCAAAAGATTAGCCAATTACATAAAATAATGGCATATGTTCTTAACAAGTGAAACACATATGTCCTAACACCTTGTAATGGTATAGATTAGGGTATTTATTCCATCTGGGACACCTCTACCTACAGCTTCATCAAAGATTGGGCGTCCGTCCTCATCTTTCTAGACTGCACTTTCGATCTCTTCTTTCAATTCTTTTGTTAACCATGACAAAAGTTTTCCTGTGAAACCTAAGACCAGGAGTTCAAATACTTCGATATGGGGACGATTTTCATTGAGGTAGTTATTAGCTACCATAGTCATATGCTGAATTTTATTTACGATTTCTTGTTTTGATAATCCATCTATATTCCATTCATAGAGTTTATCAAAAGATGCTGAGAACTAGTTGCTGACATTTTTTTTCTTCAAACTAGAGGTCAGGGGGTGTTGGTCTGGGATACCAATTTTTGGTAAGGCTGGTTGGGGTTACTCTACAACGGTGAAGTTTATTTACCTGTAATTCTTGGAACTGGCTTTCTAATTTTTTTATTTCCTCTTTAGACTCTGAAGAGGCTTGGCTACTGCTACTGCTGCTGGAAGCTGTATGGATGTCTAGGGTGTTTAACTTGGGGTTTCTGCTAGTCGAAGAGGTAGTAGGTTCCTTTTTTACTAGTTCTTCTAACTTCTGGTTAACTATTTCTAAAGCTAATTTATCCTTGGACCTGAGACTGGTTTGTCGAGTTATTGATAGCTTGACTAAAGGTTTCTCTAAAGACGGGATGGGTTTAACAAGGTTTCCTGACTGGGCAATGGCCTTGGCTTCTATCCTATCTTTTATTCTATCTAGCTATATTCCTATGACATCTAAACACTGATTGGTGTAATTATTTTGCTCTATGACCTTTTTTACTAGTTTATCCTCATTGGAAGGTTTCCTAAAAGGAGTAGCAACTACTTTAAAACCTCGATGTTTGATGGTTATATTTTCTAGGGGAGGGTGACTAGAGCGGACTACTTCCTTGTTTTCTTTGGTCCAATTTGTTTTGGTGATGACACAAGATTTTTTGTGCCATTCAAAATGGTTCGCAAAATATTCAAAGAAATGGACATTTGCTGATATCTCCTTCATGAACTCTTGCCATTTGGTGTACACTTCTATTTTTTGTTCTTTGGTATGATTTGCCTTGTAAGCTTCTATTTTGACTTTGTTTGCCTTTGAGTCAAAATCATCACCTAAAGACTTATGATCTAGGATGAAGTCCTTTTTCATAACATTGAGTTGGTGACCTACTGGGGGTTCAGGCTGCTCAAAGTCTGACTAAGTTGGGGAGGATTAATCGTGATTTTCATCCTCATCAGCAACTGACTCTTGTTTGGCTGTGTAGCATGGTGTGCTAACTTGGGATTTAGTCTTGACCCTTTCGAGTTCTAAGTCCAAATTTTTCTTAAAGGGTGGGTATCTGGATGAGCTACATTGGGATGTAGATCTATCTCTAAGGAGAAAAGGGGATTGCATTCTAGGCTGCTGAAGATCTAAGGGAGATCTGAACCTAGATTGGTCAAAACTTAGCCTAACAGTTCCATCAGTTAACTATTGGACAAAGTCTAAATTCGGGGATTGGGTAGGATGTTGGATCTGAAAAGAATAATTTTCATTTTGTAGAGTTCAGTCTTGTGGGAATAAGATCTCTGTCCACTTAAGGGTTTTGGGTACTTGAATCTGAGATCCAGGGGCTATGGTCTAGATAAGGGTGGTTTCTCCTTTTGCTTTTTTGTTAAGGGCTTGGACATTTAGGTTTGTCCTGATGCACTTGTAGTAGACCTTATATATTAAAGCTAACTGTTTGGCTCCTGGTACCATGAGGGTTCCTAAAGTCTTGATGTTTAAAGTGAGGGCTTTCCTGATATGTGGGTCATGAAGGGAAACTATAAAGTTAGGGAAATAATCAAAATGGATTGGTGAAAATAATAAATGCAAAAAAATAATAATTCAATGGGTAAAGTTTACTCTTTTTTTTTTTTGGTTAATAGATAACAATAAAGGTTACTTGGCCTTTAATAATTAAAGATGATAATTAATACAACTTATTATTATTATTATTAGACACACTACATACTAAGCAATGACACACCATTTTTAGCAGGGACAAACCCAGGATTTAAAACTAGAGGGGCCAGAGATAAGCGGAAAAAAAAAAATCAAAAAAATTAACAACTGCATCCATATATGTTGAATTCGAATCTTTTCTTTTGAAAAAATCAAACATTGTAGTTGATTTTCTTATGATCATAACTCACATCTCACTTTCTCAACTTAGACTCTAAAAAAAAAAAAAAAATCTTTGAGACAGATAGAGACTCCCAAGCTCCAAACACAATCACACATATTTAAATTCAATTCACAATCATACTCAGCAAAAAAAAAAAAAAAGCACAATCAGTCAATCACAGATTCACAACAAACATTATATAAATGTTATGTTAGGTTTTGAAGTTTAAGGAGAATAAAAATACTTGAAAGGGCAAATCGGAATTTTGGGATGGAGGCTGGAGGCTGGAGGCTGTAGCCTCTGGAGGCAGCCGTGAGTTTGGCAGATCAAGCTGCTGGAGCCGCTAAGGGCAGTGGCGACAACATGGGTCTATGGCGGTGTCATGCGTGGTTGACGATCTGTGCGGCACCGTGACTGACCACTGACTCCATTCAATACTCTCTCTCAGTCTCTCCACTCCAGTCATTCTCTCTCGGTCTTTGTCTCTCGACTCTCTCTCTCTCTCATTTTTATTTATTATTTGAATTGGTTTGTAAGGTTAAAAGGGTTAATGGATTTATTTATTTTTTTTTAATTGGGTTGGGCTTGGGGGGGGGGGGGGTGGTGGGGCGCTTGGTAAGGGTTAGCTAGGCTTAGGGTAGTATATATAACTTTTTTTTTTTTTGGGCCAGGGGACCCGAGCCCCCTACTAGGTTCGTCCCTGATTTTTAGGGCCTAATGGTAGAGTTTTTTATTTTTATATTTTTAGTAAATCCAATGGACCACCTATGAGAGCAGTCATACTAATTTTAAGGGAGTCACAAGTGTTGGTGCCCCTTCAACCCCTATTCTGTCATTGCTCACTAATAATAATCATTATTCGATAGATAAGTCAATTTTGAAATATTATAGAAATATGGGGTATATACAATTCCCATACTTGAATTTTCACGTGAGTTTTAGTTTAATCCCGAGTTTCTAAATTAAACAATTAATTTTTTTGGAAATTATGTTTTTGAGCCAATTTAGTTATCCTATATCATCAGCACTGTTTTTGCAAGTTAATTTCCTAATAGGTGTACATATAAGGTGATGTGACAAAATTATGTGTACATATAAGGTGATTAACTTTTTTACCTGTTAAGATTTAATGAAAAAATTAACAAAAGGGTTAATATGTCACAATCATAATAATGTCCACTGGGTTAATTGTTCAAGTTGGAAAATGGAAATGCAAATATACTTAATTGATGTTTACATAAATAAAAATTCAAGGATGAAATTAGTAAAAAATCCTAAAATTAAAATTTAAAAATGTAACTTACACGTTCTAAGTTTAAAGTTGCTTCTAAATCAGTCACTTGACTTTCAAAATTTGCAATATACACCATTGACTATTATAATGATGCTCATATTCCTCTTCTGTCATTTTCAAGAAAATAATATTCCCCTTCTATTAGGACTGTAACATTTTTATTAGGCGAAAATACTATTTTCGTCCTTACATTTTCACCTGATTCCCACTTTGGTCCTTATCTCTTTTTTTCACTGCTTTTAGTCCCTATTCTAGAAAACGCATCTCGTTTTAGTCCTTTCCGTCAGTGCCCTAACGGCCCTATCCTATGTGGCAAACAGAACTATTAAAATAATAATAATAAATTTTATTTTGGCATTAAAAAATGCCACGTCAGCATTTAAATTAAAAAAATTAATTTATTAATTTTAACTAAATAAAAAAAAATTAAAAACAGAATTAAAATTAAAAAATTACATGAATTGAGATCTAAATATGTCTTAAACAAGAATAACAAGAACACAAACCCAGATCTAAGAACACAGACCCAAAAATTAAAATCCAAAAATCAAAGAACACAAACACATAAAATCAAAGAACACAAACACAAACACATAAATTAAAATCCAAGAACACAAACACATAAATTAAAATCTAAACACACAAACACCCAAACACACAAACCCTCATTCCCATGATTCGAATCCCAGAAATCGAATCTGCCACAAACCAAACCCAGATCAGAACCACCAACCACCGCCACCCTGACCCAAATTGGAACCACAACCCAACAAAAATTAACCCATGAAACCCATGAAAGAGGGAGAGAAAGAGAACTCACCGTCCCCGTGCCGATCTGGATTTGTTGTGTTGTATTTTTGGATTGTTCAATGACGACGCTCACTTTCCTTAACAGTCGGATCTTCTCCTCCAATGATCAGCGATCCAACCACTAAGACGATGACACGTGCGCTCTCCGAAACCGACCTTCGCGAGCTCTCGGTTCCGAAGAAGAAACCGTTTTCGAGAACTCTGAGCGGAATCTCGATGGAGGAGGAGGTGGAGGAAGCGATGAAGACGGTGGGGTCTGGTAGTAAAACGACGTCATTATTGGGGGAGAGGTGTGAGGTTGGGACGAAGAGTGGGAGTGGGATGCTGAGCTTGTTGGTGGCGGGTGGGTTCGGGTCTGGCGGTGGTAAGATTTGTGGCGGCGGTGGAGGTGGACGATCAGACGGTGATGAAGATGGGAGCTTCGATTTTTGGGATTTGAATCATGGGAATGAGGGTTTGTGTGTTTGGGTGTTTGTGTGTTTAGATTTTAATTTATGTGTTTGTGTTCTTGGATTTTAATTTATGTGTTTGTGTTTGTGTTCTTCGATTTTTGGATTTTAATTTTTGGGTTTGTATTCTTAGATCTGGGTTTGTGTTTCTGTTGTTCTTGTTTAAGATATATTTAGATCTCAATTCATGTAATTTTTTATTTTTAATTATGTTTTTAATTTTTTTATTTAGTTAAAATGAATAAATTAATTTTTTTAATTTAAATGCTGAAGTGGTATTTTTTAATGCCAAAATAAATTTTTTTATTATTATTTTAATAGTTTCGTTTACCACGTAGGATAGGGCCGTTAGAGTACTGACGGAAAGGACTAAAACGAGATGCGTTTTCAAGAATATGGACTAAAAGCGGTGGAAAAAAAAAAGATAGGGACCAAAGTGGAAATCAGGTGAAACCGTAAGGACGACTAAAAATAACATTGTTTTTCTATTTTGCAGTAAAAAGCAGCATCATTTCTGTGTATTAATTAATATTATAGGTGTAAAATGTAAATTTTCATAATTAAAGGATTGATTTAAAAGTACTTCACACGTAAAAAGTATGTAAATAGTATTTTAACCTAAATATAAAACATAACGCAAGTGTTGGAAGTCTACATGAATAAACTAATTTTGAATATTACTAGTGAATCAAAAATAAAAGGAATATAAGTCAGTTACTAAAATTACTTGCCCATTAAAAAAAACATGAAAATTCAAGTTCCCTTCCTAGTATTTGATCAACAAGAACCCAAGCTAAGTGTTTGTTAATAAGATATATATTCTCATTTGGAGAAAGATTGTGATGGTGAAGGACTTGAGCATGGCACTGACCCGGGCGATGGAGTGCCATGTCTATGAAGGAGCTCTCGTGCCAATGCTTGTAGATCACCGCCACCAGCTGATGATGATGAGCCACTGCCTCCTAATTGACGTGGATCCATGGGCCGCTGCTGCATGGGCCATGAAGGTTGCACCATGGGATCGAAAAGAGAGGACAAATCGTACGTGGCAGGCACCGCGGACGCTGAAGGGAGGTCGGCGATTGAGAGTGGTGGCGGTGTCATCATTGTTGGAGGTGGTGAAGGGTGTGGTGGTAGTGGTGATGGTAGCTCCAATGTTGCAAGGTGGGCTTGTAAGTACGAGAGCTCTGCTTGTAAATTCACTACCTGCTTAAACAATTCACCAAAACAAGAAAAGATACAACAATAACTAAAAGTCATAATTCGTTTCCTTTCAAAGAAAATAAAAGGCATAAGTTTGAATTTTTTTTTTTTTTTTTTTTTTTTTTTTTTTTGCTAAATCGAATATTCATTAACTAGAAAAATTAGGAACAGATTCTATTTTCCACGCATTCCAAACGCAAAGGAGAAGGGAAGAAATATTACAAACTATAAACAAATAAACAATGAGCATCAAAACCACATTTAACAAGGGCATGGGCGACCCTTTTAAAACCTCTCCCAACCCATGAGAGTAAGCAAGTGGAAAATACCTTCTAACATAAAGTTGAACTCATAGTTTAAGGTTATGGTTAATTTTATATTTTCCTATGGTTAATAGTACTTTTATGCCAAGATTCTTTATCAAAATTATGCCATTTACAGAATTCGAACTATTATACTGGGCAAAATATTAGAATACTAGTTTATTACTTCTGCTTATTCATATGTGCAATTAAAAACCACCCCATTATATATATATATATATATATATATAGAGAGAGAGAGAGAGAGAGAGAGAGAGAGAGAGAGAGATTTTACATAATAATAGGCTGTATATATTCATAGTAGTACATAGAAATATAATAAATTTAAATTTAGTCCCCTTTTTTCAAATTATTTTCTAAGTTTATATGCATAAAATTGAATGTTAATTTTATTGATACAAGATTAGAGTATAATTGAAAGGACATTTGGTATGAAGTTAGAGTGCATTGAAAATCTTAACAGATACACTTAACATCAAATTATAATTCAATTAAAAAAAAATTATGATGTGGAACCTCACAAACATAGGGCCCTTTGGATCTATCCATAGGGAGTAATCCACAGATACACAATCTCACTTACCAAAACTGTATATAAAGTAATCTAAGGGAATTCCTAGTGGGATTAAAATTAGAGTACAATTAGGATCTAATTTGGATTCTTAATTGAGCTTTCTATTTTATGATGAGTAGAATTAGAACATTAGTTCTTGAATTTGCATCTACATTCATAATTATTTAAAGCACGATTGCCATGACCCGAGAATATGCTCATTCATCTTGAGGGTCAAGCTTAAGTTCAGTTCATGGCTGAATGGAACAATAGCTTGGAGGCCATCCTGAACCTAGGTTAATTAAGGTTCCGATGCTTTGTATTCGGTTAAACCAATTACACCCTTGTGCACATTGGTTTTTTTTTTTTTAATGTCTTTATCTTAATGTCCAATAATTAACATAGTTTTGAGTGTTTTTTACAAAAGAGTGACTTCTAGAACCAAACCTCTTAATTAAGTTGGAGAAAAAAAGACAATTAGGCAAATTTAAGGCTTTATTTCTTTGTTTATACTAAAAGAATATATGATGATTTAATATGCGTGCTAGAACATGGCATTGCGAACATATAAAGGATTCTTATGACATAGGGATAAGCATAGTGATGGACCAATAACATCAATTTTCTACTCCATAATTGTTCTTGGGAGAAGGAATGATCTTGGATCTAGTAACTGAATTTCATGATGCATATCTAGTTTAATTTATGTCAGTTTATACTCAAGCACTTACCAGAGTCTACTAACTTACATTGACAAGAAGATTTACCTAGTGCAGATGTAGATTATGTAATCCTGAACAATATAATAAACATATATATTCTTTTGGAAGACCTATGTGTTGGTTACTTATAACTGCAACTCTTCAACACAATTTAAGGCCTAAATTCCCCACTCTGGGTTCATAGGGATCGCACATTGTAGGACATTTCTGAATATTAAAAAACAAATCTATTCATTTCCAATTATAAAAAATGGCTTAGTTGGAAAATGAAGTGTTTCCGTGTAATTGAAATGACAGGACAAAAAAGGACAAAAAAGAAGGCGATTCCACTCTTTTTCCTTTTTTAAAAAACTATTGAAAACAAGAAATAAAAGCTTGAAAATGATTTCAACTGCCAAATTAACATGCCTTTTTCATTGTACTAATCTTGCTTTGTTAGTAGAATGTAAGACTAGCATTATAAATATAGTGCACTTTTAGGAAAGCCCCACCAATTGGACATGGTGGGTAGAGGAGATGAACTTGTCCCTCACAAAAAAGCCTAACTCCAAGAAGCAATAATCCGACCATTTCCTTAATAGCAGCAAAACCTACAATTTGCTCAGAAAATACACTTTAGGCTATGCCACTGTTGTAACCGCCGACTCCATGATTTGTTAATTAAAAAGACCTTCTAGATTTCAGTAGAGCACAAAAATATTGTCTCCTAAGCACCCCGTGCATGTCCGATACTTTTCCTTGGTTTTCTATTAATTTTTTTAGCCAATTTTTTTTTTTTTCATTTGTTTCTCATCGAGGCCACTGAGAGCCTCCCATTACATTATTGCTATATGACACCCCTATATAATTATATATAAGTTATTGCTACCCTAACTTGAAAGGCTAGATTAGAAGAAAAAAAGCACGGTTCTATTGGTGTTTTGACTTCCGTTACTGTTTTGTTTCTTGCACATTGGGCAGCTGACGATCAGGAAATTATGTGTCATCACTCCAAATAAAATCAATAGAAATGTTGCTAGTTACCGCTACAATATTACCAATTCACAAGAAAAATTACAAAGAAAAAAACTTAGTAATTGAAAAAAAGAAAAGAGAGAGAGATGTGATTAAGTTTTTTTGGTAAGATGATTTTAAAAAATAAATATAATAATAATAAAACTCACTATATATCTAAATCACTTTTCTTAATGTCTATCACTTTTCTTAATATCCTGTTATTGTAGTCAGACATATATGCATGTCATAGAAAGAAAGCGTTACTAAAAACCACTTTCTATCTTTCAAGGATTTACTTGATAAAGCTTAGGTAATAAAAGTAAGACTATAAACGCAAAAGAACAAGCCATATATGACCATCCTTATCAAGATCATGGAGTGCCTGCCTTAATTACCTGTTGTTGAAGTGCAAAGATGTGAGCAACACAGCCATAGACTGGATCTCTAAGCCGAGCCTGTGCCTCATAACATATTGTGACCACCGCATCGAGTCGCTTATGCACCGGTATATGCAAAAGAAGTTTGGACACGTTGCTTGCCCCAAACACTTTGTGCACAGCTGCGAAATGACCAGCCCCTTGCTCTGAATCAAAGTATGGCGCAAATATACACCCTGGCACACACTTCCTCCTCAAAAACTTGCAAGCCCCACATGGCCCTCCACCACCACCACCACCGCTACCACTGCTTCCACCACCACCACCACCACTGCCACCACTACTAGTAGGGTTTACACTCATTTGTATATATATTTTGTGGGTTTTTTTTTTCTTTCTCTCTCTTCTTTCTTCTTATAAATTTTTGGTATTATATGATGATGATGATGATTATCACATAATTGGGTTTGTAGGGTAGGACTTGAAAAGGAGGAGGAGGAGTTTTAGGTTTTGGTGGGTGTGGTTCTTGGGTGGATTTTTGGGTGGGTTTTTTTTTTTTTTTTTTTTTTAATGGATGAGATATAAAAGGATAGAGGAAGACTTTAAAGCCACGCGAGAGAGCAAAGCCTTAACCCCCACAATCACATTTAGCTGCTTGCGTGAAGCAAACATGCGATAAGCCCAGCTAGCCGCTTGTTTATGCTACCTTCTCAACTGTTTGCTTTCTGTCTTTCCTTTTTCTACTATTATCTTCCTTCCTCTCGTGAATTTTTATTCAACAAAACCATCATGCTCTCTCTCTCTCTCTTGGTGTGTGAAATGTGAGTATATATGATATATAATTGGAGTTTTTGCTTTGGCTATATACATGTGTATATATCATTTCTTTGCTTTACTAAAACAAAAAGGAAATGGATTTTTTACAAGGTGGAAACGTGTCAAGGGGACTGTCTATATCTACTACTGCGTGTTTTAAGCTGCGTGGAGGGCAAAAGACGCCAACTCCTTTCCCTTTCTTCTCTCTCTCCCTCTCTCTCAACGTTGAAAATGACTCCCTTTAATTTATTTTCCTTTTCCTTTTCTAGATGAAAAGCCAAAAGGAAATCCAATGGATTTTTTTTAAAGACATGAATGCCCACTGGGTTTCAAGTGTGGAATATGTATTAATTACTTTCAGTAGTGGCTAATTAATGAAATGATGCATTTTCAACTCAAAAGGTGCAAAAGGTGTAAGCCAATTAATAAAAGGCCTTTCTAGAAGGTGAAAATTAAAATTTTAGCAAAAATTGGTAAAATTAATTGTGTGCTATATTTTAGGTGCAGTTCATTAGGTTTCTTAATTAAATTTATACACTTTCTTATATTGACCAATAAAATTAGTATATTAAATTCAAAACAATTAAGTATTTAAATTCAATTTGCAAAATTTAATATACTACATCTAAGATATTGTATCTAAATTTTAATTATAAATTTCAAAATTTTCAATTAAATTCAAGTATGAGATTGTATTGATCAATAAATCATGTAGTAGATATTAATTTGTGAAGATGACACATTTTGCGATACATTCTTAATGTAATCATATAGTTGAATTGAACATCACTAGTTGTAGAAGTTAAGATTTTGATTCCGTGTCATCTAATATTTATGCCAATTATGTAGTGGTTTATCTTTTAGGTTACACACTTTAGAAATAGAAAGGCACAAACAAGTTAATGATCTAGCAATATCTACTCTCTAGTCGATCGAGAGATATTAGGAGTCGGGTCATCATATTACCCATTTACCCCTAATGGTTGAGTTGATGGTGATGACAAAGACAATGATAATAACATTGATAATTACAATAACATTCCTTTTGTTCTTTGGCATGAGAAAGATGGCTTGCTCACTTCCAATGAGATCTTGTTTTCTACAACGCCCATTGGAATTACAATACAAAAGTTTACCAATTGTACAACCTTTTATTCCTTTTTGGGTAAGTATTAATACAACCTCTTAGTAATATTTAATTTCACACCCAGTTAAATTGAGATATAATTGTGTGTTAGAGTGTATTGGTTTTTCAATACAAATCTAACGTGACATTCATTTATTAGTGGCATAAATTAGCCCTTTTATGCTAACTCCGAACCGAAGATTTACTCCTATTTTAAATCACTAATCTACTTCACCACCGCACACCTTTAATGCGGTGATCACTCTACAAGTATAAGTGTTTGTAGGGTATAGGGTATGGAGGGCAGGAGTCGAATTTCAAATCTTCAAGAAGGAGTTTTACACACATATAAACTTAGATTATACTACAGTATAATTTCTATATTGTATCAACAAAATAAAAAAATCACTAATCTACTTTAGTTTTTATTATAAGACCACTAAAAAATGAACCAGATTTGACTATATATACATGTAGATCAATATTTTCTTATTTTGGTCATGAATATTCAAAATATTATACACGCAAGCAAAATTTTCCTAAATGAATAGATAGGCGTTCTTAGGTTGGTGGACCACCCTGCATGTTGATTTGGGGACAATGCATAATTATTAAAGAACACAATGTCGATCATATATAGTCTTATTTCATATTATATATATTTTATTAATAATTAAAAAAATAAATAATAGAATACGGAGTTTTGTATACAGTAAGATCGAATGTAGATTAACAAGAGAAGAGGTCATTTTTTCATTCTATTCAGTGCCAAATACTTTTTTTTTTTGGGTAAAAAGTGCCAAATACTTTTGTACTGTTTTTTTAAAGAAGAAATACCACTACTACACTAGTTGCCTATAAGTATAATTAGTTACTTAATTAGCGAGCTAATCAAGGTCAAACTCCAAAATTGGGGCATGCAATTTATTCAAAGCCACAGCACGAGCCATTCGAATGTGGGAGTGCCACGTATGAGTCGGTGACTATGGGAACGTAACGGCCGGGTAAAAGATGACCTCATTTTTCAAATGGGACCCATGCGCCGTTCAATTGAAAAGAAAGTAACGTCTCTCTCTCTCTCCATTCCTCGTTCCTTCTCGGTTCCCAATTTTCTAAAAAG
The DNA here is from genome assembly GCA_032727855.1 of Quercus ilex subsp. ballota. NCBI lineage: Eukaryota > Viridiplantae > Streptophyta > Magnoliopsida > Fagales > Fagaceae > Quercus > Quercus ilex. The sequence continues at coordinate 56,503,935 of CM064915.1, forward strand.
AAAAAACAGATTTTTGAAACAAATAAATTGGTTTTATTTGTATTTTTTTAGTATAAAAAGTAAGTAAAAATTAGAAATTTTTAGAATCAGTAACAGTTCGTAACGGCGCGTCACCGCGCCGCCCGGCTCTTGTCCAATCTCTGTGTTGTGAAGAGGAAGCACTGACAGAGCCTTTTAGTCCCACTGTTGACCGACACGTGTCTTGATTTGAGGCTGACATACGGCTATAGTGACCGTTGCTTACGTTGTAATAGTTCATACATCCTGGTGATGTTACAAGAATTAATAACGCTTCATAATTATTTTTTTTATTCCAGTTATTTTAATTGATAAAATTCTTAATGGTTGAATAGAAATTTAGAATTCAATTTCTGTCTATACCAGAAACTAATTAGTATTTTTATCTGATAATAAAAAACTATTAAAAACAGACACCCTAATTTGAAACTCTCTAAAAAAACACTCCTTGTGTAATAATTTATCACTTATAATTTGTTCCGAAACCATTTCTCATTTTAAGATATTGTGATTGACTTTTTTTTTCTTTTTATTCTTACGCCCAAACGGGGCATTGGAAGGAGACAGCTCAATAATAACGCAAGAACTACAAGGAGATGAATTTGAAGATACAAAGCTTTGGTCGTCTGCTGAATGATGCAAAAAAAATCATAAGACAACTCAGGTCTGTGATGATGGTAAGGAATAGTGTGGCTCATCAATTAGCTAGATATGCAAAGAAATGAAAGAATGTAAATTATGAAGAAATATGGATAGAAAATGACCCTGAATTTGAGGTCTGATTTGAGAATAGGACGTATAATATATATATATATATATACCTACTTAGAATTTGTAAATAAATTTATAAAATGTCAACTTATAACTTATTATCTGCAATGTAGTGATAAAATAAATAGGCATTAGTGAATCTAAATTATATCTAACCTAACTAACTTAAACAGTACAATTTCACTTATAATTTAGTTATTAATTATGGGGTCGATTAACAGGTGCCCTTAAGACAATTAATCAATTATTATTTTACAATTTTAGGAAAATTTTAATATCACTTTTATGAAAAATATAAAAAATTGTAAAAAACATTTACTTACTTTTTTATTTTCCCATAACAAGTTCTTAAATTTATTTCTTAAGTCAATACTTATAGGGTATCCATTAACTTTTTCCATTTATTATTAGTATATATTTGTGAAATGATGAAAGATTTTAGTAGTAGTGATTCCTATGTATGGGAAAATAATATGTTAACCAAGTAACTTATGAACAAACTCAAGTTTGATCAACAAAAATAAACCAAACTTGAACATATAAAATAGTTTTGTGATAAATTCAAGCATAACTTTTGTTTAAAATAAAATCAAATGACCCAATCTTAAATTTTTGATATTTAGTTCAACTTTACTCATGCACAGCCACAATTAGGGCTGTCTAGTCAACCGATGGACCCAACCCACCCGCCTCAACCGACCGAACCCGACCCGCCGCCGACCGAACCGACGTCTCTGATGGTCGGCGACGGATTGCTTCCTCCAGAACCCGACGTTGACAGGTCGGACGTCGGTTCTCCTTCTTCAAAATCCGATAAACCCGATCCGACCGACCCACAAATATTCCGGCGTTATTTGATAAATCCGGTGAGTTTTGAGATGTTTTTTGGCTAGATTCGGTGAGATTTTGCTAGATCTAGTCGAGTTCTTGGCTAGATCCGGCGAGATTTTGCCAGATCTAATCGAGATCTTGGCTATTTCAGGCCAAATCTCAAAGGATTTTGGCCGATTTTCATCTTCCGGCGAGTTTTGAGATGTTTTTTTGGCTAGTCTTGGCTAGTCCGGCGAGATTTCGCTGGATCTAGTCGAGTTCTTGGCTGAATCCAGTGAGATTTCCCCATATCTAGTCGAGATCTTGGCTATTTTCGGCGAAATCTCAAAGGATTTTGGCTGATTTTCGTTGTTTTTTTGCCGGATTTCCTCTATTTTCCAGATATTGACTCCGACCCGAACCCAACCCCCACTCGTTGGTGTTCCAACCCGCCCGAACCGATCATCCTCTCGGTCGGCGGCGGGTTGAAAGTTTGTCCACCCGATCTGGTCGGGTCGGTTGCAGGTTGAGCACAAACCCGATCCAACCCGACCCGTGGACAGGCCTAGCCACAATCATGAAATAAACACCTTTCAATACAATGCAAATGAAAATGATGATCATGATCTTCAAATTAATTTGCACGTCAAAAATAAAATTGTGAACCATAATATCAATCTAAAATGCTTCAATAATTATCTAGGAGAAATTCATTTTACCTTTATGTAGGGCTAAAATATTGTTTGTGTAGTTAGTCTATAAAACATGGAACTTTCTTGTCGTTTAGTTTGTAACACACAACCTCCTCATGGACAGGTTTATTTAAAATATAAGTCAATAAGTCTAGTCCATAACCAATCACGTTATGCAACCTCATGAATTAAGTGTACCCCTTCACCAAAACCAAATGATGATGATGATGATTATAATGAAAACATGGGAACCGTGTTGTATTTTAGTTTATTATTATAAGTGAATAAGTAGACATAGATGTGAGGTGTAATCTCCTACTCTTACATGCCCAGGTCTAGCGGGTAAAGTGTCATTATGTTCACGCCTAGGTGGAATATGCCAACTCAAGTTGTCTCTTACCCATTTTAGTTCATAAAATATATATATATATATATATATATATATATATATATATATAAGAGGTGTAAAATTGCTCAGTGATATAATAATAACTTATATTTTGTTTATACTTTGAACATGATCGATTGTAACAGAGCTTTTTAAAAGGAAAAAAGGTTATGTATATGCATTAGATTTTAGCTAGGTTATGGAGATTATATATATATATAAAAGATTAAGTATTACAAGTGAATTTCAAGTAATAGTTTAGTGGTAATGATATTTTTTTTATAGTGCTCAATGATTTTTTTTTTTTTGAGAATCAGTGCTCAATGATTTTAGTTGGACTCTTCCCTTCCCCCATATATATATATATATATATATATATATATATAATTAAACTTTATGAAGATTCCATGTTTTACGGCTTAACGCATAGAGAGGTAAAATATGTTTCTACTTATTAATCTGAAAGTAAGTTAGCATTTACCTCAAGCACATACAAGAGATCGAGCCATATACAATGTTAGAAGTTACAATGAATTTGTTGTTAGCATTATCAGACATGAAAATTTTATTTTAACTCTCTCTCTCTCTCTCTCTCTAAAATTCTGTAGCTTCACTTTCACATTATACTGATTCTTGGCATTGTTGTTTGGACAGAATTGAAGGAAAAGAAGAGTCCAATTTAGGATTCAATAAAAATAAATCATTGTAACATATAAAATAATAAAGTTAAATATAATTATCCTTTATTATATATGTAGGATTTTCAGGCAAGTAGGGAACAATGTCCCTAAAAGAATTGAAAAATCTAGCCCACTTGTATTGTAAGATTGACACATGTTTAATAGTAGGTATTTTAATTTTCTTTTGAAATCCATAGGCTGTCTCTTAACGTTGAAGTATTTGTCTTGCGATTATGCTTTGCTAACTTTTACTAACAACAATGTTGCCTCATGACCGCTTAATAATGTATCCACATCTGGTCCACAAGCTCCCCCACTCGTGCGGTCAACACCTAGAAATCACACACAATAATATATAATCAACATCTCATTGCTTTGAAAATTTTCTGTTGAAAGAATGTGTTTTAAATTACAGGATGTCACCTTAACATACGGCAAAGAAGCTGCTATGTACTGTAATCTTAAGGAACTTTGGGAAGAAAGGACGATTGTTTATAAAGGAGTCAAAGAATGAATTTGGACCAAACTAGTCATGAATTCTTGGAAATATTGTTGACACGTTAAAAGTCATGTTAGTCAAAGTATCTATTCTATAGATCTATAATGTTGAATATATATATATATATATATATATATATATATATATATTACATAGTGATTTGTATGGCCAGTTTTAGTAATGCAAATTATGCAATACAGTTGTATCAAAATCTGAAAGAATTTTCCTTAACATTTCAGTGGTGGGTTCTTTCTAAAGTCTTATAATTTAATGACATTTTGCAATTCTTTGTAAAGAAGAGCATGGATTTGAATTATGTGGCCATTTTAGTTAAGGTCAATACAATTGTATCAAAATTGGAAATAACTTCTTTTGATTTTTCAATTGTTTCATGCTCTCTCACTTTTTGCTAATTTTCGGTCTTGGTAAGAATTTTACACCTTAATGACATTATCCAATTATCCAAATGGAGAAGAATTTATGTTCAAATCTCTCTCCCCAAACTTGAAAGAAAAAAAAAAAAAAAAAAAAACAAAACAAAACAAACAAACACTGTGAGCCTTATCAGTTTGTAACATATATCTACAAGTTATGAATATAGTACTTTCTCTAGTCAAGTGATTTGTACATGATCAAAATGGTATTATAGAAAATTACTATTATTAAAAAGGAATCCTCCCATCCCAACTTCACTGACTATTAGGCATGAATTGAAGACCTTCAAAACATAATTACATGCTTATGGGGCTAATGGCACCTTGAGAACTACAAAAAAGGCAGCCGTAGTTTTTGAGATAATTTCAACACTTCTTTTGGGTTGGGCCTCCAATAAATTTGGTACACCACAGTAAAACTTTAATAAATCGCCCAATCAAAGGCATAGAGGGTCTAGAGACCAATTTTGATGTAAGACAGGCAACTTGCCCTGTAGTTGGGCATTTTAAATACACATTGATCCAACTTAAGGTGGTGGAAAGTGGAATATATAGAAATTGAAAAGTACATCATGCATGCGCAATTTATCGAGTCCTTAAAAAAGGGTAAATGGGTAATGGCCTCCTCCGTTATCCAAATATAAATATATATATATATATATATATATATATATATTAATCAAACCCATCATAAATTATTAGTGTTTTGACTGATACAAAGGAGGCTGTATATCCTGTACTTATATGCCGGGTACAGAATATACAAAATCAATACAAAGACTTGGTCATCAACAGCTGTTCTTAACTCAAACCAAACCAAGGATACCAACATGAATAAATATTGAAATATTTTCAGCCAAAAAAAAAGAAAAGAATAAATATTGTGTTGGGATATATGAAGTCTAGATGTATTAGATGTAAATTATGACCTAGTCCAATATAAAAGTGTTACGATTTTTAATGAGATTTTTTTTTTAGGCTTAATCTTTTCTTGTGAATAGTGAAATTATTGCAACTTCATAAACATAAGCAAATTGCCAAACTATGTAAATATTGTTTTGTGTACTTATTTTTTCTTTAGCATATATTTTTATCTATTTTTGCATCTCAAATATCTGGGAATTTTGTGTATATTCCCTACATATTGAAACAAGAAAAATCCTACGTGTGTGCACCTATATTGAAAAGAACTACATTGAAAAGTTTTTTTTTTTCACCAAACGACTTAAAATTGTTTTGGTTTTCTCCATGGACCAAAAGCTTCCAATGACCATTCTGAAATTGAGAAGCATTGACTTCATGAAACGATTTTTTTTATTAAAAAAAAAAGCGTGAAGATTGAAGAGAGACCAACAATTTTTTATTTTTACGGAACCACAACGAGAACTTCGGTTGAAAGCTATGCTTAATCCCTCTTGATTCGGCAAACTAATAAGAGAGAGATGAAAAAAGTCTATCTCACGATTAAGTTTTTATTTCCTGTATTTAACTGTGTACAAAGTGACATTCGATGCATATTTGAGTGAAGATGGAGAAAATTATAATATGCATGTCCTAAAATAGTCAAAACAAAATTAGATTTGAATTCCTCAACTTTAGCCATATAGTCCAAACAAAATTAAAATTGAATACCTAAACTTTAGCCATTTTCCTCTTCTTCTAACTTTATCCTTTCATCTTGATCTCATCTTTATTTAGCTATGATAGCTCTACACCAAATCCTATCGTTAATGAGTGTGCATCAAAAATCTAGGGCGTTCAACAATTTTAGTGTGTCTACTATCTAGCTTCAATTCGTCTATAAATTATTGATCTTATCTATATATTATTTCCGAAGTGTAGGAAATGGTTCAATATTAGTCTAATCTTATTTTCGTTCTAAAAGTATATTAATTTCTGAAAAAACCACAGTACAAATTAAGTGATTAATCATGTAAATAATTTATATTTGAAGAGGATAAAAAGGATGTAGACGGTCTCACTCTACTAAATAGGTCACGAGCGATGGTGCTTTAAGCTCAAAGTAATGGAGGGAGACGGTGCGCATATGCAAGGAGACGGACTCTCCATGACGGTCGGATAAAAAGTAGACGGATACAAAGTGGACGGTGGCAATGCCACGTGGTATCCACATGACTTAAGTAATTTCCAATGAATCCCAAATGGAAATATCTTGCGCTCTATGATTGACCCTAGACAAAGAACCCCTATATGGGAAGAATCCCACAAAATACGTACATTTATTAGGGTTTTCTCCATAAGGAAATACTTTCTTGACCAAGGAACAAAAGTCGGTCCTACTCTACTATAAAAACCCCAAGCCCTCAAAAAACAAGGTACACATAATTCATCCAAGCTCTGGCATTCTAGAGTTTGTAAAGGTTCTGACTTAACTTTCGAAGGGTATTCGGCCGATACCACACCGATACTCTCTATAGGCTCTTCTCCTTTTTGTTGTGTAGGTGTTGTCTGGAGCACGTGGGAACAGTGCGGCTTACTGACGATTTTTCGGCATCATCAGATGGCGCCGTTTGTGGGGACGAGATAGGAAGTAAGCTATAACACCGCTTCCCAAACAAAAAGTTGCATGGTACTTACTCACTCGATGGCGACCACCAACAACATTCAAAGGGATGAACCACTGCCCTTGAGCAAGTTCAGACTCTCGCAACAGTAGTAGAGCACCTAATTAAGCAAAATCATGACTTAGAGGAGCAGCTGCGCTAGAAGAACACAACGCTTAACACCTAAGAGGGGGACCAAGAAGGAACCAGCGCTGAAAAAAGGAACCAGGAGGGACTGAAAGGCAGCAACGCCCCAAGTAGACAGGAGTGACAGGATACAAGTCGTCCCTCCACCGTAGATACTGTTCCACCACACATGGTCGCGGAGATGCAAATGATGAAAAAGATGATGGACCTCATGATGAACGCCCTCAGAGGACGAGTATCAAGCGACCTCGACGAGTTAGTCCATCGAATGGACTCGCCCTTTACTGCACCAATTACCTCATTCCCCCTTCCGCCAAAGTTTCACATGCCACAGGTGGAAACTTACAATAGGTTCAAGGACCCCTTGGATCACCTAGAGTCCTTCAAGACCCTCGCCAACAAGGAGTAGCGGACGAGATTACATGCAGGGCCTTCCCCACTACACTAAAGGGCCCCGCAAGAATTTGGTTCAACAGGTTGACACCCAACTCCATTAGTACCTTCAAGGAGTTAAGCGCCCAGTTTGCTTCACACTTTATCGAGGGACACAGGTACAAGAAGTCTACTGCATGCCTGATGAGCATTAAGCAACGGGAGGACGAGATGCTAAGGTCTTACATAACCTGCTTTAACAAAGAGGCCCTCTCCATCAATGAAGCTAACGACAAGATACTCGTGGCTGCGTTCACGAAAGGGCTACGGAAAGGTAAGTTTTTATTTTCCTTATACAAGAACGACCCAAAAACCATGTTGGATGTACTTTATAGGGCTACTAAGTACATGAAAGCAGATGACGCACTACTGGCTTGAAAAGAGAAGCCCAAGAAGAGGGAAAGACAAAAGGACACACGACATGATAGGGGGCGGAAGATGGCCAAGACCAGAGAGCAACGGGAGAACAGGTGCCCCCAACCCCCCGCAAGGAGGTTTACAAGCTTCACCCCGCTAACACGCCAATTGATCAAGTCCTAATGCAGATCAAAGATGAAGGAGCTCTAATGTTCCCTGGCAAGTTGAAGGGAGACCCTAGCAAGCGGTCCAGAGACAAATACTGCTGTTTCTACCGCGATCACTGTCATGATACATCTGACTGTTACAACTTGAAGCAGCAGATAGAAGCTCTTATCAGGCAAAGGAAGTTGCAAAGATTCATCGATAAGGACAGAACAGATCAGCCCCAGGAACAACCTGCAATGAGAGAAAACGAGCGTCCCAGACCTCTAGTAGGGGACATAAGGATGATCGTTGGAGGAACCATAACATCTAGTTCGTCCAAGAAGGCATAAAAAACTTACCTATGGATGGTTCAGAACATCCAGTTAACGAGCTTCGTCCTAAAGATGGCGCGGATCGACAACCTGGTTATTGGATTCACAGAGGAAGATGTCAGGCACCTCCACCACCCACACGACAATGCGCTTGTAATTAGCATATGGGTGGGGGACTACAACACTTACTAAGTCCTGGTGGACAATAAGAGCTCTGCGGACATCCTTTACTGCCTAAAATTCCAACATATGAGAATTGATAGAGAGCGGCTAGTCCCAGTTAACGCACCCCTCGTTGGATTCGAATGAACAAAAGTACATCCCCTCGATGCGGTCACTTTACCCGTAATGGTAGGTGACTACCTTTAGCAGATTACCAAGGATGTCACTTTCTTGGTTGTCAACTATTCATCTGCCTACAATGCTATCCTGGGTCGTCCTACCATTAATTCATAGAAGGCGGTAATTTCAACTTACCACCTGATGATTAAGTTCTCGACCGAGTACGAAGTAGGAGAGGTACGGGGAGATCAAGTGGCGGCACGCAAATGCTACATTACTATGCCGAAAATGGACAATCATTTATAGACCATGTGCATAGAAGAACAGCGGACGATGGCAAAACCTGTGGAAGGATTGGAGGAGATAATCCTGGACAACTCCAGACCCGAACGAACAACCAGGATCGGCACTCTAGCCAGCGCGCCGGTTCGTCAGGCGCTCATGACATTTCTTAAGGAGAAACATGACGTATTCTCCTGGAGCCATAAAGACATGCCTGGGATTGATCCTTCCATCATTCCCTCCCATCCGCCAGAAAAAACAGGTGTTCGCACAAGAACAGGACAAAGCCATAACAGAAGAGGTTCGCAAATTATAGGAAGCAGAATTGATACGAGAAGTATACTACCCCAACTGGTTGGCCAATGTGATGATGGTGAAAAAGGCCAACGAAAAATGAAGGATGTGCGTAGACTTCACGGACCTCAACAAGGCCCGCCCCAAGGACAGCTTTCCTCTCCCGCGGATTGATATCTTGGTAGACTCAATAGCAAGACACCAGCTACTAAGCTTTATGGACACATTCTCTGGTTACAACCAAATCAAGCTGGACGAGGGCGACAAGGAGAAAATTTCATTTATCACCAGTTAGGGTCTCTTTTGCTACAAGGTAATGCAGTTTGGACTCAAGAACGCGGGACCAAAGACTGATGAACAAAATGTTCGCACATTAGATTAGGAGGAATGTACAAGTCTACGTGGACGACATGTTGGTGAAAAGCGTACGGGAGGAAAACAACTTGGACGACCTCAAAGAGACCTTTAACACCCTTCAGTCGTATATCATGAAGCTGAATCCGAACAAGTGATCATTCGAGGTAACGGCAGGGAAATTCCTGGGGTTCATGATGTCCCAAAAAGGTGTTGAAGTCAACTCGAATAAGGTACGGACCATAATGGAGTTAGCTCCACTGAAGATCACCAAGGAGGTACAGAGCTTGAATGCCAAGGTCGCTGCATTGAACAGGTTCGTCTCAAGAGCAACGAAAAAATGCCTCCCTTTCTTCCACACATTAAAAAAGTCCTTAGAGTGGACGACTAAGTGTCAGCAAGCATTTGAAGACCTAAAGGCCTACCTTTCTTCACCGTCGTTACTAAGCCCGTCCAAACCAGGGGAAGAACTATTCCTATACCTAGACATCTCCCCAGTCACTGTCTGTGCTACTTTAGTCAGAGAGGAGGACGGGGTGCAAAAACTAGTATACTTCAAGAGCCGAGCACTCCGAGGAACCGAGGAAAAATTCCCCCCAATGGAGAAACTTGCTTTCGTGTTGGTAACAGTAGCACGAAAGCTCAAGCCATACTTTCAAGTGCACACTGTGGTCGTCCTAACAAACAAGCCCTTACAAAGGGCAATGAGTAGCCCTAAAGCAGTTGGACGAATGGCACTATGATCGATTAAGTTAAGCAAGTTCAACATATAGTATTGACCACGTACGACTATAAAGGGACAGGTTATCACTGACTTCATCACAGAATTCACTCTCATGGAAGGCCAGAGGGCAGGAGATAGCCCACAATAAAGCATCCACACTAACAAGCAAGCAGGTGGAGCTAGTGTGATACTCCATAGCCCGGAAGGGGACAATGTTGAATGCATGGCCTGACTTGATTTTCCTACAACAAATAACGAGGCAGAATATGAAGCCTTGATTGCAGGACTAGATTTAGCAAAAGTAGCAAGGGCCACAAATGTGATAGTATACTGTGACTCTCAAGTAGTCACCAATCAGCTAAACGACGACTACGAATGCAAGGGAGAACATATGAAGAAGTATCTAGAGCAAGTGAGGAGTCAGGTGAATGACCTTCGAGCGAAGTTCGTTCAAATTCTAAGGGAAAAGAATGAGCCAATCGACTGTATCTCCAGGGTTGCATCAGTAGAGCCCATGATCATCCCCAGTCAGGTACTGTCCTTCGTTCAAATCTCTCCACTAATAGACGGCATCAGTGTGCTGGAGGTGGGTTTTGAGAGCTATTGGACAACACTAATAACATCCTACCTGCAAAACGGAGTGCTACCCGATGACAAGGAGGCCGCCAGAAAATTGAAGGTTCAAGCAACGCGCTTCGTTCTGATCAAAAACGTTCTATACAAGAGGGGCTTCTCCCGACCGTACCTGAGGTGCCTCATCCCCGAAGAAGCAGATTACGTCATGCGAGAAGTCCATGAAGGAGTCTGCAAAAACCATTATGGATCACGATCATTAGTGCACAAACTAATCCAGGTGGGATATTATTGGCCACCCATGCAGAAGGATGCCCACATGTACGTTAAAGCTTGCAGCAAGTGTTAGAGATTTGGCAACCTTATTAGACAACCGATAGAGGAGCTCACCCCGATGATGGCCCCATGGCCTTTCGCTCAATAGGGGTTGGACATCATGGGACCATTCCCAACAGCGGTCAAACAATTGAAATTTCTAATTGTCGGTATACACTATTTCACCAAGTAGGTAGAAGGCAAAGCCCTGGCTACCATCACAGAGAAGAATGTACGAAACTTCGTATGGAAGAACATCATCTGCAGATATGGTATACCCACAGTATTAGTCTCAGACAACGGGAAGCAGTTTGACAACGACACCTTCAAAGACTTCTGCTTTTAGCTAGGAATCAAGAATCACTACTCGTCACCCGCCCACCCCCAGGCCAATGGGCAAGTTGAGGTCACGAACTGATCCTTGCTTAAAATCATCAAGACTCAGCTCGAGGAGGCGAAGGGTATATGGCCAAAAGAATTGTCAAGCATCTTATAGGCGTACAAAACAACAGCTAGGACGCCTCCAAGAGAGACACCATTTCGACTAGCATACGGTAGCGAGGCAGTCATCCAGCTAAAATAGGACTTACAAGCTACAGAGTGGGAAATCATGACGAAGCTTTGCACTTGCAGTTGGACCTGTTGGATCAAGTTAGAGCAACAGTCAAACAAAGGTAAGCACGGTACCAAGACCTCATGGCCAAACACTATAACTTAAACACCGGGACTTCCAGGTTAGAGATTTGGTCTTGAGGAAGGTGATAGGCACTACAAAAGACGTATCCCAGGGGAAGCTAAAACCTAATTGGGAAGGACCATACAAGATCGTTTTATGGTGTAGGAAGGGAACTTATCACCTGGAGACACTGGCCAGGCCAAAGTTGCGCCACCCATGGAACACAGAGCACCTGAAGAAGTACTACCCGTAGATAACAACATAGATAATAAATACTCCTCATTTCTAGTTTATTGCTTTCTAGTTAAATTTTTATTATCTACAATTTCTTTTAAGCCCGAAGGGCAGGTTTTTATCTTTTAAGAACAATTTTTATATGCATGTTTACCACAATAAGTGGAGTTATTCAGAAATACCGTGTGGATGCTATCTACGTTTCTACATATTCATTATTAAGTCCAAAGTGGACAAGCTCATCCCAAAGGGGTGACTTTAATACAAAGTCGAAAGTGGACGGGCTCATCCCAAGGGGGTGACTTTAATACAAAGTCCAAAGTGGATGAGCTCATCCCAAGGGGGTGACTTTAATACAAACTTCAAAGTGGACGGGCTCATCCAAAGGGGGTGATTTTAATAGAAAGTCCAAAGTGGACAGGCTCATCCCAAATGGGTGATTTTAATATAAAGCCCAAAGTGGACGGACTCATTCCAATAGGGTGATTTTGATGTAAAGTCTAGAGTGGACGGACTTATCCCAAAAAGGTGATTTAAAATATTAAGCCCAAAGTGAACGGATTCATCCCAAAAGGATGATTTGTCTAAATTGGACGGATTCGTCCTAGGGGATGACTTACATTCACTACATCCACAAAGTGGATGGGGTCATCCCAAAAGGATGACTTGTATTTATTAATTCTATAGAGTGGATGGATTTGTCCAAGGGATGGTTTACATTCACTAGGTTCACAAAGTGAATGGGGTCATCCCAAAAGAATGACTTGTATTTATTAAAGTGGATGGATCCGCCCCATGGGAAGGTTCAAGTGTAGATAATCAATTGGCATAACAAAAGAATATTCAAATAAATAGACAAAGCAAGAAGCAATAAATAAAAAGCCTACTAAAGGCAAATTGTTTACAATAACCCAAAAATAGAGGCGACGGAAAGTATAAATATTGTTTTCACAAATAAACAAAAGTTGGTAATACACAATAAAATCAAAAAGTAACAAGGAAAAGCTATGGCTGGGTGACGGGGATCTCCCCCTTTTTCTCCTGGTCTGCTTCAAGTTGACGAATACCACCACTAACGAATATCTCCTGGTCAGCATGAATGGCCTCCCCGTCGGGTTGAGGGTCAAGATTGGCATTATAAGTGAAAAGCACATCAGTTGCTTCAGAGTCAACCGAACGGACTGGAGTTTGGCCTTCAGCGTCAATAGTTACATGGGAGAGGTCCAAGTCCGAGAAAGAGACTTTGACTTAACGGAGGTAGTCGTCGAATCTGTCGGCGAAATAACCTCCTAGCTGAACTAGAAGGGCATCAAAGTCGCAGTATTCCTTTATCACATCATCTCTAGCCTGACAGGGCAGCTTCTTGGACTTAGAGATCTCTTCTTCCTTGTCCTTCAACACCTTTTTTAGTGCCTTCTTCTGCTCCTCCGCCTCTTCTAGCAGCTTCTTTGTCAGGTTAAACTTCTTCTCATAAACAGCCTTCCATGCCTTCAGCTCACCCTACTCAGCCTCTAATGCCTCTGCCTTAGCCCGTATACGATCTACTGCCGTTGCCTGGGACACGCAATGGTCCATCAGACCTTTCATCATGAGCACCCCTTACCTACAACCAAAATCAAGGTTAGGAAAGATAAACAAAAAACCATAATGAAAGAAAGGCAGACAGAGCCATACTGAGCCAAATTAAAGAGGCCCGTCTCACACATGGCCTCAATAGAATGGTTGTCCAAGTCCTCATAATACTCACTCGTAAGGATGGACGAGAGCTGCTTTAAAGCATACTGGGGGTCTTCACAAAGAAGGACGAGGCGTTTCTCCTCAAAAGGAACCTGACCCGTCATCAAGCCCTTGCCCTTTCTGTGGACGGGTAGGAGGGGTAGCTTTGTCTGTGTAGATTTAACCCGGATAGGCTCAACCGTCACCTTAGGCTTTTTAGGTGGACGGTCAGTCTTATCCACTGGTTTCTTCTTCGTGGACGGGTTAGATGTACCCGCCCCCTTCTTCTTCCTTGCAATTGCCTGCTGCTTAATGTAGGCCCTTCTCCTATCGTCTTTCATTTCTTTGTAAGACAAACCAAAAAGGAGTAAGATGAAACTACTATAAAATTATAAGGAAAGGAAAGAAAGAAACGAACTTACGTTGGTGCATTGAACGATCGTGGCGAAGGGCGGCTTCTAGGGGTTCAAGAACTTCGCAATACCAGTGGAGGGTATCCAAGGTGACAAGCTTCACACAAGTCTTTCCGACAACTGGATTTTAAAAATCCGTTCCAAGAAACTCCACTGTTCCGGAGAAACCTACAGACGGTCTCGAGCTGCAATAAGAGACAGTTAGTACATTATATAAAAAAGTAAGGAACCAAGTTTATTGCCAACAGACACCTACCAGACGGGGGCATTATACCCCAAGTCTTATCCACTAGCATGAACTCTTGGTCGTATTAGTGACACATCGTACCGTCCCCCTCAAGGAAGAAGTATCGACTCTTCCAATTCCTATTTAAGTCGAGGGTATCACAGACTAATCTAAGAGATGGCTTCCTTGGCAGGAAGCTATACATCCCCCTAGACTGGACGATCTCGGATGGACGGTAGTAGTGGAAGAACTCCTCCACCGTCATCCTACGTGCTCCTTTTGAAAGGACCCCGTACAGAACTTCTATGCCAAGAAAGACCTTTCAGGCGTTCGGAGAGACTTGTGTGACGGCCAGCCCAAGATATTGTAGGAGGCGACGGTGAAGGGCACTTAGTGGAAACCTAAGTCCTTCTTTGAGCATTTGCTCGTATACTCCAACATCGTTAACCCCCCGTTAGTAACATTTCTCAGATTTGTACGGTAGACGAATTGGTATGTTGTGTGGAATTTGGTATTTTTTTTTTGGAAAATTTAGACCCCAGTTGATAGAATTAACAAGTTTTAAATCCAAGTTGTTAATTAGATTTATTATGAATAAAACTTATTAAAACAAACAAACATTAATATCAAGTCAAAATCATGCAGCGGAAAATAAATCAGACAATATATGATGACCCAGGAAAATCAATGAAACAAACTAGTTTCACAGTAAAAAACCTGGAGGGAAACCTTCCCGAAAAGCAATACACTATAGTAAAGAGAAGTTTCAAATCTAGTACAAAACATTTGTCCCTAGACTCTACAATCCCCATAGATGAACTCACAGCAGAAACCTTCTACCGTTTCAGAACCTCTGAACTCTTCAATATATGAATGCCACCTTTTGACGCATGGATCCCAGTACGTGACTAACCAAAGATGCACGGCTCCCAGTACGTGACTAATACACCAACTTAAAGAAGATTGTTAGCTGCAAAGTTCTTCACTTCATCAACAATGAAGATCAAGAAGCACTTGATTACAAAACCCTAAGTGGCAAAGATGCAGTAGCTTCTTTCAGAGAGAATGAGGTATCGGTCACCTTTTGCATATGTTCTCCTTGTATTCTCTTATGTGACAACCTCTAAAATAAGCCTTATGTAGGTCTAGGGTTGTGAGAAAAGAAACCCTACACAAATACAAAAACATGGGCCGAAAATCTGATCTGAAAATCTGAATTCTCGTAACCTCGATAGATACCTTGATAGATAGCATCTGTCGAGCAACTGTCGAGTTATTTGTCCGCAAGTGTCGAGCTATCTATCCAGCTTTAATGAATAGCCCTTCTTCACTTGTTTTTTAGTCCAATCTTCATGGCTTCAATACTAGACTTGAACAACATGTTTCTTGAAGTATTAAATACATCTTAGATCTACCCAAATACAAGTAAAGTGCGTTTTGTCAAAGGATTAGCCAACTACATAAATATTGACATATGTTCCTAACATGAATCACATATGTCCTAACATTTTTTCCTAAGGGTGTCGAAGTGTTTCTGATTGATAGTAGACCTGAAGTCATTCACCATCCACAATGATAGGAGAATGAACTCTCTAAGACCATCCGATCCTATGACGGATTGGGGAGGGGGTTCGGCACTGACTAAGTTGTCATTGGAGTCACTCTCTGACCCATCCATGTCCAAATCCTCATCCCTTGTGGAAGGTGAGGAGGCCGACAGGTTCCTTTCGTCACTTGAGGTGCCGGGGTAGCCTTGACCTAACAGATTCACCTCATCGTAGCTTGCTCCTTCGCGGACCCATGATTGCACACTCGACGCACTAGACATGTCACCTACACGTGACAAATAAATCCTAAGACTCTGATGGTTTCACATAGGCGACAGGTGTTCAGAATTTAAATAAGTTGCAAGGGAATTCGACATAAAAAATACTTACCAGTTGAAAAGAAGTGCAAGGTAGGGCTAATGGTTGCACCGAGTAGACAGAAAGTAGAGTCAATAAGGTAGACGAATGTGCTCTGATTGAAGATTTGTTGTGGAAAGTAAAAATGAGAAGGAAGGAAGCGCATATATATAGAGATAATGGCACGAAAGATGAAGGGACGCTTCTGTTCGAGTGACTAACCGCTAAAAACACGCCACGTACCCCTACGACATTTATTACCCTAGGCTAGCCTGTCAATCAGAATGCATCTCCTAAAGTTGAAATTTGACCGTCACTCCACGGATCCGTCCTAACATTATGCGACGGACACATGGAGTGAGGGGGCAACTAAAGAGGATAAAAAGGATGTAGACGGTCTCACTCTACTAAATCGGTCACGAGCGACGATGCTTTAAGCTCAAAGTAATGGAGGGAGACGGTGCGCGTATGTAAGGAGACGAACTCTCCATGACTGTCGGATAAAAAGTGGACGGTGGCAATGCCACGTGGCATCCACATGGCTTAAGTAATCTCCAAGAAATCCTAAATGGAAATATCTTATGCTCTACAATTGACCCTAGTCAAGGAATCCCTATATGGGAAGAATCCCACAAAATATGTACATTTATTAGGGTTTTCTCCATAAGAAAATACCTTCTTGACCAAGGAACAAAAGTCGGTCCTACTCTACTATAAAAACCCCAAGCCCTCAAAAAACAAGGTACGCATAATTCATCCAAACTCTAGCACTCTAGAATTTGTAAAGGTTTTGACTTAACCTTCGGAAGGTATTCGGCCGGTACCACACCGGTACTCTCTGTAGGCTCTTCTCCTTTTTGTTGTGCAGGTGTTGTCTGGAGCACGTAAGAACTGTGTGGCTTACTGACGATTTTTCGGCACCATCAATATTTTACAAATATGAGTCCCAATAGTTTTTTTTTTTTTTTAAGTTATGATTTGCTGATATTAACAATAAATGTAAGAAAGAGTAATATTGATTTTTTTATAAAATAAACAAAAATCAAAGAATGAGTTGATATAATGGGTAATTCATAAATAAAATTTTTTAAAAAAATGACGGGACAAAAAAAAAAAAAAAGCCTTTAACACATAGGTCATAGACTAAAAGTCTAAAATAGTATTTTTTGACAAAAGGGAATTCACTACTCTATTGGGGAGTGTTGTGAATCTCGTGATTCCAGCAACATGCATGAGTTCTTGTCAAAGGGTAAAGTCTCAAATATCAATTCAATTCAAATGAAATATGATTCTCAAAGAAAAAAAAAAATCAAATGAAATATGAAGCCAAATAAATGTGTTTTAGGCTGCGTTTGGTTCTATGTAAATCGAATTTTGGGTGTAAAATGAATGCAGGGGAAAATAAATTCTCATAAGGAAAATGAAATCCATGTGTTTGGTTCTGCAATGGAAATAGTCTGGAAAACAATTTTCGGTGTTTGGTAACATTTTGAAAATGCTATTTTCCTACAAATTTTTCACATTCTCTCAACCATTTTCTCAGCTTCCAAACACATTTTATAACAGAAAAATCTCCTAATATACACTTAACACAACCAAAAATCAAAATAAAAACATTTATTCACAACATATACATTATATACTCAGTGAGAGGAGGAAGAAGAAAGAGTGAGAGATTGAGGGAAAGAGAGATAGATCGGGAAAGAGAGAGATCGGGGTGGATGGAGGACGACGGCGGCCAGATCGGATGGGTTTGGGGGTGGAGTGGAGATCAAAACAAAAAAAATCGCCCCCTTCCTCAGACGGAACACCAGTTGTGAGAGAGGTGGAGAGAGATGGCTTGAGAGAAAGAGATGGGTAATGGTGGTTTGAGCTTGGGGCTTTGGGCGACGAGATCGGTGGTTCAATCTAGAGGCAGTAGCAACGACGAGGGTGGGTGGTGGGTTGTAGATCGGTGACATGCAGTTGAAGATTCGGCCTTGGTTGGTCAGAGGGACAGTGAGAGAACAAGGGAGGAAGAGAAGAGGGACAGTGGATGCAGCTTGCACGGCGAACGAAGGATGGTGTACGGAGCTTGCACGGCAAACGACAGATGATGAGCGGAGCTTGCACGGTGACCAAAGCTTGCACGGCAGTCTGATTCCTCTGGTACTCTCTCTCTCTTTCTTTCTTCGGGTTGTTGAGTTCTTAGTGAAGCTGGAAATCAATTAAAGGTAAAATAACTATGGAATTGGTTTTATAGAGTTCCTAACTCTATTTTACGGTCAACTGAAATTAATTTTCAATTTGACCAAATTTTCATGCGTACCCAAACACCCTTAAAGGTATAAAATCATTTCCGGATTTCCTTTACTATCGAAACAAACGCAGCCTTAGTAAGTAAAATTCAACTTCTTTATTATTTTTTTTTTAAGGGGTTATGTTATCGAGTGCTCTTAGGACATTAGTTAATAATTTATTTTAGGAAAATTTTGTCACAACTTTTATAAAAAATGAAAAAAACTGTCAAAACAATAATTGTTTTTTTTCTTTTCTCATAAAAACTTTCTTTAAATGGATTATTAACCAATACCCTAAAAGTATTCGTTAGCATTTCCCTTTTTTTAATAGAGAAATTCAATTATTTGTCTAATGGTTTAACTGATTAATTAGTACAGTATTAACCAATACCTTAAAAACATTAGTTAGCATTTTTCTCTTTTTAATAGAGAAATTCAACTATTTGCCCAAAGGTTTAGCTGATTAACTAGCATAGTTAACGAGACTAAAACATTGTGTTTTCAAAACAAGGTCAATTATTTCAACCCATTTCTTATGAAGTGATTTATTTCTCTTTCAGCAATTAGACAAATTGAGTTCTTTTTTAACCGCCACTTACAGTCCTTCTTTCGTCAATTTTTCTTTCAGTCACTTATTTACCGTCCGACTGCTTATACATGTGACATTGAACTGTTTCTTAAGAAATGAGTCATTTCACTATCAAAATTTATAAATAATCAATACAGTGAATTAGTGATTATTTAACCGCCACTTACAGTGTACTATTCCTTCTTTGATCAATCTCTCTCTCTCTCTCTCCCTCTCCCTCTCTCTCTCTCTCTCTCTCTCTCTCTCATATTTTTCTCTTTGATAATAATCAATAATTTGTCTCATTTATGCAATTTATTTCTTTCCCGTAATTCCTCAACCATATAATAATGCTCCATGTGCCCCACGTGGCCGTGTTATTAGTCAAGTACTTCATTTATAGGGTTGTTACAAAATATTATCATATTCTAAAAGTAAAAAACCAAAAACTTATTAACTCCATGTTGTTACTTTATTTAATTTTGAAAAAAAAAAAATTAAGTCTAGAACTCCTTAAAAATAGCGTACTTCCTTCATCCTAAATTATTGTTGTAAAAATACTATGGACGTAGCACTTTTCTTATAAAAATTCAACTTTTAAAATGAACATTATCTAATGTATTTTCTATATAAAAAAAAAGTTTTAAGACTACTCACATTAATTTAAACTATAAAAAAATTAATGGCATTTGAAAAGTGGACTTCAATTTGAGATGTTCTTAAATAGAATAAATGATTAACAATTTAGGAATGAGTAAGCACTAATAAACTAGCTTAAATTAAAATTTTGAAAAGTGAGAATATTATTTCTATTTGACATAAAATATAAATATATTCTAAAATTTCAAACAATTCTACATTTTTATTTTGCTAAAAGCATTCTCATCAAGGGTTTTAAGAATTTTAGCATTTACCATCTCAAAGACCAACCTTATAGCATTTGACACATCACTTTACAATTCACCTTACATCAAAACTTCTATTTTTTTACCACTTTATTTAAATATTATTTATTTATTATTTTTTATTCGGTCTCTCTCTCTGTCTCTCTCTCCCTTTGTCAAAACCCAAAAGCTGTAGAAGACTAGAACCTTCTCCCTCTCTCTGATATGCTCTCAAACCCGTGCTCCATGGCTGACCACCAAGCTTCGTCGACCTAAAACACTTCTCACCCTGCCACTGTCACCACCACCCATGCCGATCACAATCCCAAATCACAACCCCACAACCCAAACCCCGCCGATCACAATTCCAAATCACAAACCCACAACCCAGACCCACGTCGATCACAATCCCAAATCACAAACCCACAACCCAAACCCCGCCGATCACAATTCCAAATCACAAACCCACAACCCAGACCCATGCCGATCACAATCCCAAATCACAAACCTACAACCCAGACCCACGCCGATCACAATTCGAAATCACAAACGCACAACTTAGACCCACACTGATCACAATCCAAAATCACAAACTCACAACCAAACCCCACACCAATCACAATTCTAAATCACAAACCCACAACCCACAAAATCAAATCACCTCACCGTTAAGCTCTACCTTAACACTCCAAAGGCGTTTGGGTTTTGAAGTTCCTGACCGATGAACCTTGGAGGGGAGGAGCTCAAACCGTGAACCCGAGAGAAACATAAGCTACGGGAAAGAGAGAAAAGGAAAGTGAGAGAGGAGAGAAAAGAAAGAAGAGAAAAATAAAAAAGAAATACACGAAGTTACCTTTGGGAATAAAAAATAATTTTTACTTTAAAATTTTTGCTACATTGAGCTGTTATTGATAACAGTTTATTATAGCTGTATGTCAAAATTTTTGACATTTGAAATCTTTGATTTTTTTTTGTATTGTTGCTAAAATTTAGCTTTTAGCATTTCCAACGTCCTTAATTAGAATGCCCTTAATAACAATTCAACGTTTCTACTAGTCTACTATTGACTAGGGGTGTCCACGGGTCGGGCCGGGTCGGGTTTGTGCCCAACCCGGACTCGACCCGACCTTCTCGGGTGGGGAAAATTTCGACCCGCAACCGACCCGTGGGAAGTTTCAGATCAACCGGGTCGGGCCGTATCGGGTTTCGGGTAATAATCGGTCGGTTTCGGGTTTTGTGATTTCGCCGGAATTTTGGCCGAAATCTGGCCGGATCTCGTCAGATCTGGCCGGATCTAACAAGATTTGGCCGATATTCCTTCGTATCAAGGGAAATCTGGCCGAGATTTGGCCGAAATCTAACGAGATTTGGCCGAGTTACAGTCGAGCTTACCGGAGTTTGGCCGAGTTTGAGTAGATCTGGGATAGATTCGCCGGATTTAAGCATATTGAGTGAGGATTTGAGTTGATTTGAGTAAAGGAAGGCCAAACGTGGCCGGATCGGAGCTGAGAAGCCCATACATCGCCGGATTTCGGCCTTCTCTCTGAGGTTTTGTCGGGCGGGTCGGGTAGATCGGGTTTTTTGAGGACGAAACCGCCACTCGACCCGCTGGGCTCGGGTTCTGAAGTTTGGGACCCGTCACCGACCCGTCGGAGGTGTCGGTCCGGCCGTGACGGGTCGGTTCCGGTCGGGCTGATCGGTTCCGGCGGGTCTTCGGGTACTCTGGACACCCCTACTATTGACAATCCTAAAAT
Organism: Quercus ilex subsp. ballota; assembly: GCA_032727855.1. Taxonomy (NCBI): domain Eukaryota; kingdom Viridiplantae; phylum Streptophyta; class Magnoliopsida; order Fagales; family Fagaceae; genus Quercus; species Quercus ilex. The sequence goes on from CM064915.1 coordinate 56,525,684, forward strand.
AATGTCCATGGACCAAAGGACAATTTTTATTTTTTTATTTTTTTGGGGGTTTGGTTTCCCCCTATGGCTATGGATCTATAGATTAGAAAGAACGTTTCACTGTTTCCGTGTGTTTTGCTGACATCTGCTTCCTTAAGAGAGACGACAAGTGGGGACACATATAAGATCGACACGTGTCATGATTTGATATAAGGTAATTACATCAATCATGCTTTTTTGTGCCAGTCAGTGTGGGCTTGACTAGGCTGTCTATCTCACCATTAATTTCATTTCAACCCATGTTGACCACAGTTCACTTTCATTGGATAAATAGTAAATACACATTCTCATTTGTGCTCGCGTAGGGAAGTGGTAATACAAGACAAGTGGTAATAGAAAAATATAAAAATTTACATAATTTTGTTTAGAGATTGAGTTACATTGTATATAATTATGTAAATTTACAAATTTATTATATTAAGTGTTATAAATTTATACTAATTCTATTCATTTTATATTTAATTTATTATTTTTTTATGTATTTTAAGATGAAGAAAGGGAGTAAATTGTGGTTATTATCTATAAAAAAAATTTTAAAAATCAAAAAAAATTTAATATCATAATGAAATGAATTATTGTAAAATAGATAATCTGACGTGAAGTGTTGTGAAAAGTAAATATATAAAATAGAAAATGTAATTTCTTATACTCAAATCATAAGGAATTTTTGCGCAAACCAATGTAAATGCTCGAAAATATTTTATTTTGTACTCATCCACTATTTTCCTTACAAAATATCTAAAATTAAAATACTAAGAATAAGATAAAATATATTCATTCAATTCAAGCAAACTATATATATATATATGTGTGTGTATGTATGTATGTATAAGTATAATGTTGTGCACTTTCCAAAATTGTTTTAGTTAATTGAATTGAGTACAAAATGTGTTATTATTTTATTTTTTAAAACTTGTAAAAAAGATATTGAAATATGATGATGTAGTTGATCGATCAATACAACCTTAACCATAGACACTTGTAAAGAAAATAATATTTTAGGGTAGTCACTAGAGGTTCACCAATGAGAGATTCTCTAATTTCTAAGTTTGTAAATAAATATTTTGGGTAAAAGAGAATTTTAAGGAGATATTTTGTTGGGTTTAGATGTTCATACCTTTCACAAAGGCCTTAATCCCCTTTTTATACTTTAGCAAGGAACGGATTTCTCTGCCATTGTGCTTGAGTTTTGTATTTGAATTATGTTATGTTTTGGGCCGTTATCTCCTAATGACAGGGATAAGTTCCAAAAATTAACTTATTACTATGCTAAATTACAAGTTAAATCTTGGTTCATTTTCTTGTCAAACACGATCAAATTTGTTCATGAGTTATTTTATTAACTTATTATTTCTTTATATCTAATAAGTACCATGACTAATAATTTTTGTTTACCTCTTCACTAATGCTCAGAGAGAGAGTGACCAATAGTTGTTGGTCCGGCTAAGTGGATAGGAGGCCAGAGCGAACAATGTCACAATTAGGCGATTGACTTTTGGTGATCGTGAATCACCAAGCAAGAGGCTTGGCGAATCAGAGATATATGGTCGTCGGGGGCTAATCTCAAGGCATGAGGACAACGTCAAGTCTAGCACTTTGATGGTATGGCGAGGTAGCATGATCGGGACTGGTATACACAGTTACTGCAAGATAGGTTTGGAATTTTAAATTTACGTATATTGGAAATTAGGGATTTGTTAGAGGGAAAATAGGTTTTGTATTTGGAGAGGCCACATATCAAGGAATATGCCAGCTGATGGGTAATGTTCTTTTTGGGGTTTTTGTGCCAATTTACTTTCTTTTTCTTTTTCTTTTTTGGGTTTTCCTAGACTAGTTCCAAAATTTGATAGGCCAGATTTAATTTGTTAAGGTCGAAATTTTTAATTTTGAGGTTTTTAAAAGAGTATATAAACTTGTGTTAATGCTATATTGGTAAATAGAGTCTTCTTCCTCATGGAAAATAGAGTTGTTGATTGCAAACCAAACATTGTCTCTCTAAAAAGAGTTTTATAAGCAATAGTTTTTGTTGGGTAGATAGAGGTGTTAATGGGGCAGCTCATGTTCTTCGCTTTTGGATGTTTTTTTCAAGATTTTTCCCTAGATTATTTCCCATGGGGTATATTAACTATTAAGGGCTCTGGGAAGATTTTTTTTTTTTTTTTTTTTTTTTAGAGAGTTTCAACTTATGACGTGTGCTTTTGATGACAGTTTTTTATCATTTGACCAAGACATCAATCGGTTTCTGGTGTAGATAGAGATTAAATCTCAAATATCTCATTCAACCATTATAATTATATGACTTTTTCATTCTTACCATTCTTCTATTATTCCTAAAAGAATTAAGTCTTCTATTGTTAAATGCGCTTTTGAATGAATAAAGGTCATTGATGTTACTCTATGAGCCTTACGCAAAATTGTAATTCTCATATAAATTAGTAATTATTAAGTCCCAAATCTGTCATGAGGCAACTTATCTTGAATTAGAAGGAACTTCCCCCTCACTTGCCATTTTGGTAAAAGATTAATAAAGAACGTCAATTCAACTTTGCCATCACGTCTCTACTGGATTTGGGAAGACAACTCGATCCTTTTAACTGCAGCAAGTAATAAATGAATAACCCAAAGTGTAAACCAAAAAACCAATCGAAGATATGTATTTGCTAAAACAATTGGAGATATATCATTGCATGGGCATTTCACATATATATACGCATAAAGTGAAACAATGAAAGAACTTAAGGCCATACCTATATCAATGTAGAAGCGCGCACACACACGTCCCTAGATCTAGAAGCAAACTCACCTTGCAGAGTTCTGACTGAAAGCTATAGCTGAAATGGAAATGACAAGAGAATAGATGGTTCGAAATGATAGGATAGGATGTTTGTCCCACGCGTGGGGCGGGATTCGCACGTGGCCTCGACTGCGGCGGTTGGAGGTTGATACTGTCACCGCATCTATGTTTGCTTCACGCAAGCTGCTCCCTATAGCTTGCTCTCTCTCTCACTCTCATAGTCTCACTTGCGTGGCTTTAAAGTTTGAACCAAATTTCACCTCCAAAAGCCCTATTTAATTTAACAATAAGTTTAGGATATAATATGTTTTCACAACCGTTGGTGTCACTCTCATAATATACACTATTTCAATAGTTTTGATTAAAAAAATTGTAAAATTAAGAAAAAATTTAAAGGGTTAGATTTAAAACTTAGGAACAACTATATATGGTACTCTCCGGTTAAATTTAAACACATAATTATATTAAATTTAATTAATATAAAAAATATATATAACACTGTTTATATTTTAGTGATCAAAATACAAGAATTTATTTAACTTTAGCTTTAAAAAAACACCTAATATATTATATATAATATAAGTTTTGCCCCCAACTTAAAATGGAACGACTAGTAGATTTCAAATGACCCACCACCAAAGCTTCCATACTGTCACATTTAAAATAAGAAGAAGAAGAATAAATAACAAACCAACCCCCTTGTGTCCCTAAATACCCATCTCTCTCTTTCTCTCTCTCTCTGTACCCCACAAATTAACACAAACATAAGCTGATTTCTGTGAAAAGAAGAAAGGGTGTGTGGGGAGAGTAGTAATGAGTGCAAGTAACGGAGGTGGGCCTTGTGGAGCTTGCAAGTTCCTAAGGCGAAAGTGCGTAAACGGTTGTGTATTTGCACCCTATTTTGACTCAGACCAAGGGACGGCTCACTTTGCTGCGGTGCACAAGGTGTTTGGTGCTAGCAATGCTTCCAAGCTCCTCTTGCGCATTCCGGCACATAAGCGACTCGATGCGGTGGTCACGCTTTGCTATGAGGCTCTGTCTAGGGTTAGAGACCCTGTCTATGGCTGTGTTGGTCACATCTTTACTCTCCAACAACAGGTCAGCTTTGCTTGCTAGCTTGCTTTTATTTGCCTTATTCTTCATAGCTACTAGTCACTGATTGTTAAGCAAACGTACCCAGTATGTTTTCCTTTGCGTGTGTGCATTGAGTAATTGAAGAAGGGATAGCTTGTTAAAGGAAATACGAACTAAATCCAAAATCGATCGGGTAAAAAGGGGCTATTTCAGTTTTGCAAATTTTAGTGGCTACGTTTTTTAGGCCTCTCTTCTTTATTTCTTTTCTTCTTTTCTTTTTTTTAAATATATATAATTGCACTAGGCTTTTTTTTTTTTTTTAATCACAATTTTGAAGTAATCCAACTTATCTAACCAAAGTCTTAATTTAAGCATTACGGTTGGCAGTTGGCTTGGCACACCTCTTAATTTGGGTTGTTTTTGGGGTTAAATTTTTCACTCCTTTCTTTTTCACTTCTTAGAGGTCGGGCCCTTAGGGTATCAAGAGTCTTTTTTATGTTAAACATTAAAAAATAAAAAATAAAAAGTGGCAGTTGAATTTTAAGTTTATAGTAAAATCGTTAATCACCAATTCTAAACCCAGTAAAAATCGAAGTTTTTTGCACCGAGTACAACCTTCATTCCTAAAAAATAGTGCAAGAAGCTGATCTGAGGTCAGGTCATGTTAATTAACATGCGCCTCGGTATGTAATATTAATAATATATAGCTTGTAGGTGGGATTGGTTAAGTTTTCAGGTATGTGCAGAGCAGTAGCTTCTTGGAAAGAAGTAACCCAAAGGACAATTTTCTTGCTGTAGAAGATTTTGAATGTCAGTTTTTTCTGCCTTTTTTTTCTAAAACAAAAGTTAAAATTTGTATATTCCATGGCAATAATGCTAAAGTGCTCCCGCGGTGTACTCTTCCTGTGCAATTTGACAAACTTGCACCGCATATGTAATAAAACCATTTAGTCAATGCTTTTCCACTTATAAGACTATCTATTTGACACGTTTGTCAATCTGTCAGTCATTGGTTGCAATTTTAAATAATCAACATGCTTGAGCCCATCTAGGGTTTTGTTTTCTCTATGTGTAAAGCAAAAATACAGTGTCTATAATTTGTATATGGTTTCTTCCTTTTGAGGTCCAAGTAGCTAGTCGGTCTTAGATTTTAAAAAAAAAAATTGCATAAAATCCATGCTAACTTGCACTTATGAAGAGAAATAATATTCGGGTTTTTTTCTTCGGGTAGCAAGCTAGCTGCTTTTAGTTTTCAAAGAAAAAATCTTGTGAAATTCATGCTAACTTGCGCTAGAGAGAGAGAGAGAGAGAGCCGCTATGTACTGGGTGGCTGACTATATGGGGTACTGTTGCTTGCCGGAGCTTCCAAGTAAACTTAGCAGCTCGAGAAATATACAAAAAATCATGTTTTAGTTTGACTTTCTCTATCAGTGTTTATATTTTAGAAGTCTTACATATAGAAATGACCATGCTCTTTCCCAAAAAAAAAAAAAAAATCATCTATAATATACTCGTATATATAATATTTCATCAAATAAATAATAATGAACCATAACAATTTTTTTTTTCCTCGCAGAAAAGACTTTCTTTGTACCATATGTAGGTAGGTTCGAATTTGATAAAATACTTGACTGTACCATTCTTCTTCTTCTTCTTTTTTCTTTTTTGGGTAAAAGAATTTTTTTTTTTTTAATGGTAAAGATCTATCATAATCTTTTGTTTACAATCACAGTTATACGGCAAGCATTATTGGTGATGATTGAGGTTGCATTATCTTATGCGTGATATGATAACAACCTTTTTCTTGCACAGATAACTAATCATGATTTCAAGTTTTATCTATTGACTATATATATTCGGTAGCTAGTTTGGTTCATGAATTAGAATATTTACTACTGTTACTAATGTTCATGTCATGACCTATTGGGAAAGATAAGCACTATCAGCCTTCCTAGCTTTAATTAGGTAGAATTCCATTATCCTCTGATCACATTAGGTAGAGTTGACTGCTACTTTATGCACACACAGCCTCTCTCTCTCATATAGAAAGAAATTAGAGAGGGAAAAAGCTTTCATATCTTCGGATAAGATTACATTATAAACGAAGAAGAAGTACTGATTAAAGGGTATACTTTTAAACTGATAAACATTCTTTGTATCTGCATTATTTGATGAAGATGGAACTATTATTATATTTTTACGCCAATGAACTTTGAGGTTTCACCTAGCTGTGCTGTTTGTGATTTTGCCGATTAAATTTTCTCTTTGCTTATTATATCATTATGTCATGTCATGTCACCTCACCTACAATTAAAATAAGAAGATGTGCATACTATATTATTATACCTTCTTCTACTGTTTCTCTCCGTACATCCAAAATTTACCTAACCACATCTAGAACTACGTACCAAGGAAAATTTACCTGAGTCTCATATAGAATTCCTTCTCACCCCACACGAGGCATAATTTTTGTCTAAAAAGTATCTGAATCAGAAACATAATATTGCTTACCAACAGAGATTACTGTTTTCTCAACAACAACAAAAACAGAGATTACTATAGTAGCTACTAGCTAGCTAGTTTTGAAGAAAAAACTTCTTTCAATATAATCTACAAGTAAAAGCTTACTTTTCCTATTCTGGGTTCAATAAAAAAGGGCATGTATCTGCCAAGTCATGTCATGAAAGTTCAGCCAAACTGCCAAAGCATTAGTTATAGCAAGTGAAGCACCAAGAAATATGTCCTTGCCAATCAATCTGCAACAAATGTTATTCCTAGTCCCCATCATAGTCTTTTTTTTTTTTTTTGGTAAACAACCCCATCATAGTCAAAACCATATAAGTTATGTCATATAATCACATCAGCTGAACATGGCCTAAACTACATATGCAAAATTTGACACCCATCCCACCATGACACGATTACTATGATAAGCGCACCTACACTGATTGTTCCCAAATTATGTTAGTCATGACAAAATAACTTGTGAGAACTTATTTTATGGTTGTAGGTAGTGAATTTGCAGGCAGAGCTAGCCTATGTTCAGGCCCATCTTTCAACGTTTCAGCGCCTTCCTCCACCTCAATCTCAGAGCCCCTCACCTACAAATCATCATCATAGCACATCAAATTTGGCGACAAATTCAGACTTGCAGCACAGCTTATCCATGCAGTTTGATCCTACACAACCCCAGCCAACATCAACTGAACTAACAAGTTATTTCGATCCATTGGATGAAGAACTCGAAGATGGGGATGTCCAAGCATTGGCTCGAGAATTGATCTCTAGGTACTTGCCCGGAGTAAGATTCCGGGCTTCAAGTCCTCACTAAATGTTTAGCTTCTTTTTATTGTATGTTCTAATGCATGGCAATTTAGTGCTTCTTTTTTTGGCGCTCTAATGTCTAATGGAATTGCACTTGAATTTCTACAAGTTCAAATGTATGAGTCATGCTACTAGGATAGATTTTAGCTACTACTACTTTTCTCAGCCTTAAGCAGCTATCATTATCAATGTTATGACCAAAAATTGCAACCATCTAATTGTGTGTTAACGTTTGTCTGTATCCAAAACAACTTCGACCACTTCCAATATTTATATAAAGCTCAAGTGAGAGAGTAGTTAAGCAAGTTCCTCATTTTGGGGTCTGATTACAATTTTTTTATTTTTATAATCTAATAAAGTAATTATAGTGCTTAATTTGAACTTGTAGTTCTTAAAACCTTGCACCTGTTAGTCTCTGTGGGAGGTTGCTAGACTGGTTGGAGTATCTACTATAGGGCTAGTTCGCACAACTTGCTTAGGGCCCATGTTTGGGCTGTAGTTTTCAAAAAGGCCCAGTGAGGAAGGCTGTCCTTTTTAACGCTCTATGTCCAGCCCTAAATGGGATAAGAACCTCTCACTCTCACATTTAAATCTTCTAAATTTTTTGAGTTAGTTTTGAGACATAGTATTTATTTGATTTTGTGGGGGATTTCACACATAGGTTTTTTAAAAAGAGTTTTGGGTTTTTTAAATACAACCAGTCTTACATTAGGTTTTAGATTTTAAATGGGACGGAATCCTTTACCATCCTACACCACTTGCTAGTTTAAACTGAAAACACTGCACGTTGATAGTTCTCCATTAGTTTGAGTTAATTAACAAAATGGAAATCCCCAAAATCCACTAAGCTCATGAATTAATCTTAACTAAATACAATAAGCGCTCATGAAATAAATTAAACAGAACACTCAAATATGAATCAAATCCGTGTAAAACTTTATTTGGTTTGTAGATTATGAGAAAATCAACTATAATGCTTGGTTTTTTTTTTTTTAAATAAAATATTCAAATGATTTCAAAAGCCAATACTATTAGTGCAACGTTGCCAACCACTAATGTAGAGATCTCATTCATGTAAATGTCAATGTCATTACCGTAGCTTCCAAGTTTCTTGGTTCAAAGAATGATGCTTTAAGTCATGGCCTAAATATTCTCCTAAAAAGTAAAAAGTATGAATTTTTTTTGTTTACCAAGCTTTCTCTTTTATAAGCCAATAGGCCATGCAAGACAAAATACATTCACAATTAATGGATTAGGGCTGGAAGAAAGTTAAAAAAGACAAATTGTAATTTTAGTAATTGTGGGGGCCTTTTTTGCTATGTTGGGCTGGGTTGCCCTTTTGTGATCGTAGGTCCAAGTGTTCTGGGTTGCAGGAGTCGAGACCGGGCCAAATGGAACTCAACTTGGTCTGGCTTGTGCGCGAACTATGCCTCGTCTGCCGGAGGAGTGCTTTACCGCGGGCTGAGCTGACGTAGGGAAAAAGCTTACGGCAAGCAGAGCTTTTTTAGAGAAAAAATGCTTGCGGCAGGGAGAGCTGTTTCAGAAAAAACGCTTACGGCGGGCAGATATTATTGATGAACAGAAACATACGTTCTGAAATGACCAGATAACACTTTTAATGGGAAATGATAAAATAATCCATAACCATAATAATACTTAACAATCCTTAAATAAATAGTAAAGGAGAATGGTGATAAAATTAATCAATTGACATGAAATAAGTTTGGTTTCTTTCGCGGGAGTAAAGCCAAAGAGGAAGAACACCTCTTCTCAACGCGATTAACCTCCGAGGAAAAGAAATCCTGCCGTGAAGTTAATGGGTTTGAGGGAGGTGGACCCAAATGGTCAATACACGAAATGAGTATGGAAGAGAGCAGGGATTTGAGAGGGAGAGAAGGGAAGAAACCTATCGGTGCATGCCACTAACTCTCACTCTTTTTTTTTTGTTTCTATTTTTCCTCCCTTTGTTTTCTTTCTTTTCGTTTTTTCTTCGTGATTTCCACCCTTAATGGTTTTTTAGTGTTATGCTTCCCCTGTTTAGCTAAGCATGTTACAGAGTAGTTTTTTTTTTCTTTTTAGTATTACCTTGCCCTTTTTTCCCTCCCCCTTCCTTTTTTTGTACACGGCAGAGGCTCCCTTCTTATAGCGTCTGCCGTGAGTGGATTTTTACTATTCTACCCTCCAACCGTTTTTGTCTGGCCTGGGAGTACTTGCCGATATTACTGTTCCGTCTGTGGGTTCCCCTGTTACAGGTACAGACATTTTTGTCCGTTAGTCTGCCGCGGCATTCCTGCCTGCCGCGGTGATGTTTCTTCTCTCTCTATCACTCGTGGCATGCACCTATTGGTTCCAACTCAGCGTTGCCTCTTTTGGGTGGTATGTCATCCCAGCAGGACGTATCCCCTAAAAGAGTTTGAGCAAGAACCTTAAAACAGGCCTTCCCCTCTCCCCACCTCCAAACCGTGCCCTCTTACCTTTGACCCATGACCCCACCATGTCCTGTATTGGCTGGGTACAGGCTGGCGATGCCTGGGCCTTGCGCGTGTTTACGTCTGAATCATACCTGCTGTTCATGCATTTGCCGTGGACTGAAGACTTTGCTCGCCTGCCCCCCGTTTCCGGCTTTTTCACGCGTTGCTATTCGGATTTCCCGCTCCTTCAAGGTCTGGGCTTTTACTCAGTGTTTGGGCTTTGTTTTCAGCCCAATTCGTTTTATTACCTTTGCTTTCTTTCCGCATTATTTAGCCTTTCCTGCCGCGGTGACTTCTTCCTGCTGGGCCTTTTCTCAGGCCTGCCGTTCCAATTCTTTCCCCCAGTGACCCAATCAATGGTGGCCACTGGTGTTCTTGCTCATGGGCTCTCATGTCCCTTCTTCCCTTGGGCCTCTCCGGCCCATTTCTTTGGACATCCTTGGTCCGTTTTTTAGTCCCGCATCCCATGGGCTTCTACTAACTTAATTGGGCTTCTCCGGCCCAATTTCCTCATTCTCATCCTTGGGGTTCATAGGCTTGCCATTATCCCCTACTTTCTTTGTTTACTTTACCTTGGGCCTGCCGCAGCCCATTCTCTCTTTTTCACAACACATACTGCCCATGGGTGCCATTTTCTCTCTTTCCGGGCCTTTTAGGCCCACTTACTTCCTCAAGACCCATTCATTCGTATTGATAGGCCTGTGATCCATTGTTCCCGCCGCCTGGGCCTAATGGTTTTCTCACTTGGTCTGCTGCCCGCGTCGTTGGGTTGGTCTACCCTTGTCTATTTCGAAGAAATGACCCTCAACATTTAGCCCCCTGAACATATGGAACGTTCCTGCGGTCCATATGTGAATAAAAGACTTTCCTGTCCTGTGTTTCCTTTCTTTCTTTTCCTTTGCGGGCTTTTTGAAACTGTGGACCCCTTCACGTGTATTTATATTTCTTTTCCTGCGGTGAACAGTGCTGACTCTTCGATTTTCCCAGAATGGCAGTTATTCTAAGACACAACTACCGCTTCATTTATTTCATTCTTCTTTCGATGGCTGATAGTCGCCTTCCTTCAGGCCAGTATTAATTACCCATGTATTTAAAAAGAGAGTCCCTTCGAAAATCACTCATAAACACCATCTTTTCCAAAAAATCGTGTCTATTCCTCTTCCTTTATCGCCTTCTTCTCTTCAAACGCCTTTACCTTTCTTGCTCAGATCAAACCGTCACACAATGGCGCCGGTGAAAAGCCCAGGTTCTTCCTCTCGCCGCAAAGGGAAAGGGAAAGCTTCCGAACCTCTCGCCGGACAAGAAATCGGCGAGGAGGCTATGTACTCTGACTCCAATCATTCCGGCGAGGAAGACGCACCGCGCGACCCCAACACCGAGTGCGCTCCGCTAATCGACCCTTGGTATAATCCTTATCCTCTCTTCCCTGAGGTTCTCAGCGATTACGTGCCGCCGCCGCCAGGCCGTGTGTGGCTTTCTATGTGCAGACGAAACCCCAACATTTCTTGGGCTCCGATGTCTTCCTCCATTTCCGATTTGGTCATCCGTCAAGGTGTCTCTCTTCCGGTGCCGATTCATTTTGTGTTTGGGTCAGGAACCGCCTTGGGTTGGAAGGAATGGGTTGACCGAGAGTTATCGGACTCGGTTTTCATGGGTTTGTTGCAGCAGGCTGGCGTTCTGAAGTCCATCATTTTGTCCTGGAGTATTTCCAATTTTCGAGACACTTACAACCTCCGTCACTTGGTTCGCCGGTGGTGTGCCACCACTCACACATTCTTCTTCTCCTGCGGCGAACTGACCGTGACCCTTGAGGACGTGGCCAACCAACTTCTCTTGCCAATCCTTGGTGACGTGGATCCGGCCACCATAGAGCTTTCTCTAGAGGAAGAGGCCATTGAGGCCGAGTTGAGAAAGAGGATGACGGGGAATGCTAAGTTATCATATTGGGTTAGTTCCTCCTCTAAGTTTTCCGTTGTTGCCCACCGCGCGGCCTTTGTTGCCTTTTGGCTTAGCAAGTTCGTTTTTGGTTCACATCCCCATTACGCCATCAAGCCTTTGTACTTCCGTTTGGCCATTAAGATATCTACCAGAGTTAGTCTGCCGCTGGCCCCCATGTTTTTGGGGCATTTATATGTGCAACTGGACATCCTGCGAAGTGATGAGAGTCAAGCTGGTTCCTGCCATATAGTTTCTTCTTCTGTACACAGCACTATCCTGCAGCAGTTGTTGTTTGAGCGTTGTGCTCAATACTTGGCGAAGTGTAGGCCTGTTCGCTTCGCGAGAGAGAAGTACCAGTCATGTCCACGGGTGATCACTGACTTCTGCGGCAGGTTTGAATCCAATTTCCCTTTAGCTTTTCGTTGGTCTGGTCTGAAGCCCATTGGTCACTCAGTTGTTGAGTCTTTTGATAGCGGTACTGGTTTTACTTGGAAAGCTTACAGAAATTTGGGTAGGGGTTACACATGTACTGATTCTGCTATGGGTCTGTTTGCTGATATTATTGGGACCACCACTCCTTTGACTGGTTTTGATGAGGTGGGGATCACCTATTTGGCCGCTACCAATGTCGGCTGGCTACCTTACTTGACTGATGAGGGCATCAGATTTGTTCACTATCCTGCCAACCGGGTGAGGAGGCAGTTTGGGCTGGACCAAGATATTCCCGATGACCTTTCTTATCTCATGGAATCTCCTACTTCTGTTCGGCCTTTCCTGCGGCAGACTGCTTACGACTTTAGGAGGTCGCGCTTTAGTGCAGTTACCATCCCTGGCTCGTCGAGAGAGGGTCTTTGCACTCCTGCCATGCATGGCTATTGGCAGGCAGTGATGACCTCATTCGGGCAAGAGTTGGTAGGCAGTCGTGGCTTCTCCCTTATTCCACCTAACGGGCTAAGTATGTTAGTACCTCCCTGTTAGGACATATGTGTTTCACATACTAAGAACATATGTCTTACTTATTTATGTAAATTGGCTAATCCTTTGACAAAACGCACTCTACTTGTAATTGGGTAGATCTAGGTGTTCTTAATACTTTAAGAAACAATGTTTCAAGGTCAAGTATTGAAGTCATCAAGTCTGTCCAAGAGAACACAAGTTGAAGTGCAAAATTTTTAAAGCTCGACACCTCTCGATAGCTACCTCGACACCTGCTATCTGTCGAGATTTAAAAAGTCAGAATTTCAAATCTGATTTTCTTGGGATCCGTGAATATGTTTTTGGGACTTCTTTTCTTCTAACCCTAAACATATAAAAGGATTATTTTAAGAGCCGTTTTGGTGACACAAGTTGTAGTATCATTGAGCAATCTCTGTTTATGCAAATTGTGCTCAACAGACGAAGTTCTTGACCTAGTTCATCTTCCATCAAGAAGTTGCTGTGTCTTTGCACCATAGGGTTTTGTAACCAAGCATCTTCCTGCTATTCATCACGTGGATGAATTGAAGAACTTTGCAGCCAACCTTTCTTCCTCAAGTTGGTGTTTCTGAAGTCGCGTACTGGGATCCGCGCATTGGTTAGTCACGTACTTGGGAGCCGTGCATCAAAGGTGAAAATTGTCACTACAGATCAAGTCCAATTGGGTATTGGGGTAAGGGTTCAACTGTAGGTTGGTAAGGTACTTGGGATTCCTTTCTTGTAACCGCTTGATTTGATAATAGTGGAGTTTCGGGAGTGGTGACCTGAAAATCACCCGGTGGGGTTTTTGCCGTTAGGGTTTTCCCCATTCGTAAACAAATCACCGTGTTATTTATTTTCCGCTGCATATTTAGTATTTGGTGATTTGTTTGTGCTTCCACAAAATTGCATGCTTAATTGGTTAATTAACAACTTGGCTAATTAATTAATTAATTAGGGTTTATCACAAGGGGTCATTCAGATTGTGACCTATCACTCCCAACCCTCGGCTGCTCTTGCCTTCCAGGTCAGTTTTAGATTATGTTGAGAAACAGAGCCGCTCTGCTGTCTTTGAGTGGGACGAGAAGAAAGAGGGATGGTGTTGGCTCGCAGGCGATTTTCCCCCTGGTTGGGAGAAAAAAGTTAAAGTAATCAACATTCCTGCATCAGCTAAGAAAACTCCTGCCAAGCACAAGTCTGCAAGCAAGTCCAAGCCTGCTGCCCCACGGCCACCCACGGATGCTCCTCTTTCTAGCAGGACACGGGGTAGCAAGAGGAAAACAACCCCTCATCCCATGCCTGCTGCTGAGCGAAGGGTATGTTACATACATTTTTGTCTTTTGTGTCTTGATTTCAACTTGCCTGCGGTGAGCCCATGTCACGCCTACTGATTCCTTTCCTTAATACTGCCTCTTGTCTCTCTTTGCAGTCTAAGCATAAGGAAGACATGTCATCTGCTCATCCCATTGACCTTGACGAGCCTGAATTCGAGGTAATCTCCTCTATTTCCTTCTTTCCTCTTCTTTATTATTATTTTTTCCTTTACATATATTTCATCTGCCACGTGCCTTCACTTGTTTGGGTTAGCCGTAGGTTCCCTTATTCTTTACCACGTGTATATATGCATTTCTCTTTCTTTTGCTTTCCAGGGTCAGCCCGAGTCCCTTTCCATCTATCGTCCTTCAGCCGAGGAGCTGCCCGCCTCCATGGGCACACCCGTGGTAGATTCCTTTGACGGGGTTGGTGAAGCTTCCCAGATGTCCATTGTTCCAGCTGCTGCACCTGGGATTCCTGCCGAAACTCCTAGCCCTCCTGCCGGAATGGTACCCAGAGAGGGTACTCACACTGAGGGGGTTAGCAAGGCCACTCCCTCTTCAGCCGAGATGCCTATTTCTCCACAGGGATTTGCTCCTCCTGCTATAACTCAGACCGAGGCTGTTTCACCCGTCGCTCCTCTCGTCCTCTCTACCAGTGATCCTTTTGCGACTCTGTCTCAGGCCGCGAAGGATGGTTCTTCCTTAGTAATCACTCCTTCTTCCATTCCCAGCTCGGCCACCCGCGGACCCGATGTTGATCTGTCTTCCGAGGAGTCCGAGGATACTCTTGAAGATATTGATAGTGAGCCCGTCCTGCCGAGGAGGATTTCTGAGTCCGAGGAGGAAGAGGATGCTCCACCCGAGGCTGGATTCATGGGTATGTCCCCACTCCCCCTTTTTTTCTTTTGTTGGATTTGCTTTTCCTTCTTTATTCACTGGGCCCACTCTTCTTTCCTTTTTTTTTTCATTTGCATGTCTATTTTCTTTGGTGCATAGAGACTTTTGAAGGGCTAGGCATCGCGGTCAGCGTAGAGACGCCTGCGGTAGTTAATCCTGCCACGCCCCCATCACCCATTCCTGTCGTATTCTCTGCACCAGCTTCTGCCATTTTTACAGCGTCGGTTTCCTCCGTTCCTTCTGTGCTTGCTTCAGTTCTTCCCACAACCCCCGTTGATGTTGGTTCTGGTATGCTTCCTTTCTTCCTTGTCTATTTTTTTTTATTATTTGCTCCCCGTGGGTTTGCTCCTTTCCCCTTTTCCCTTTTTAATTCCTCATCTCATGCTTTGTGTTTTCCTTGGTAGGATCTCTTCCTATAGCCCCATTCCAGTTTGAAGCGGGTAGTAGTTCCACCACCCTTCCAGGTCCCGAGGACGAGGCTGCTGCCTTCTTCACCCGTTTTGACCAGCCTGAGGTCAATGACCTTGATCCTGCAGCTTTCTGGGGCTCCGGCCCTCCTTATGTGGACTTTCATGGCTTTAGAGTCCCGGAGGACTGTGCTTCTCATCTAGTGATGATCTATGACAACCGCGGGGACTTCATGCAGGGCTTTCGACTCTGTCGTTCTGTTAGAGAGCATTTCTTGAAGATGTTGGGGAGTGTGTTGAATGACATAGAGCATAGCTTTGTTGACACTGTCTCTACCGAGAGGATTTTGCAGTGGTGGGCTGCGGTGCAGGAGCTTGTCAGCGTAGGCTTTGCTGTGAAGTTCCTTTTGGATTACCTTCGAGAGATTGCTCAGGCTGTTTTCACGAGGAGAGTGCGACCCACTGTTGATGCTATTGACTCGCGCCTTGAGATCTTGAGAAAGGAGGTGGCAGACTTGGAGGGCCATCGTGAGCGTCTTCCTTCCAGTGTTGGTGGATCCGATCGTTTTGGAGATCAGTCTCTTATTTCCGGGCTTCGTTGATGCTGTTTCTTCCTTGTTTCGTCGTTTCCTTTAGCTTATGACTCTATTACATTATATTTTGTTGTAGCACTTATTTGGCTAGTTTGCCATGACCTGGGTTTGTAACTTATCTTTGTGACGCTACACTTTACATTTTGCTATGACATATGATGATAATACTTGATGTTTTTCATTACATCCTGCCGAAAGTAAAATTACAATTTCATGTTGTGACATAGTCACTTGAAAAATGATAGGGTAAAAAGGAAACATAAGGGAAATAAAACAAAGGAAGGAAAAAAAAAAAAAGGCAATCATGTAAGTTTTCTCCTCTGGCATAATACTGCTTCAGCCATTTTCCGTTGATCGGATCCATTAAATCTTTGCCATCCATCCGAGTCAGACGGTAGTACCCACTTGGGTGTGCTTCCCTTATCACAAGGGGCCCTTCCCACTTTGGTGCAAATTTGGATGGTCCTGCCAGGCCTCTTCTAACATAGTCTGCTACTTTCAAAACAAGTTGTCCTCCCACGAACACTCTCTCTCTAGTCATCCTGCCGTAAGCTTCAGTCATCTTTTGCCGATATCTACGGCTGCGTTCCTGGACTTGTTCTCTTTTTTCGTCAAGTCCCTCCAGGTCTTCACACCTTTCTGCCGCAAATACCTCTTCCTCCTCTCCTCCCCTTTCTTGCATTTTCATGACTCTCAGAGACGGGGTCATTACCTCTGCTGGACTCACCACTTCAGTCCCGTAAACCAAGGAAAAAGGTGAAAAACCTGTGGCTGACTTAGGCGATTTTCTGTAAGCCCAAAGGGCGTCTGGCAGGTGCATTGCCCATCCTCCCGTGTACTCCTGACTCATTTTACTTATAATTTTTATAAGGGTTTTGTTTGTTGCCTCCGCCTGCCCATTCCCTTGAGGGTAGTAAGGTGATGACCGGTGATGCTTAACTTGATAGAATTCTAACATCCTCCTTACTTCATTGTTGACAAAGGGTGTGCCATTGTCACTGATGATTCTGTGGGGTACCCCGAACCTCACGATTATGTTTTCTTTGATGAAATTTGCCACTGCTCCTCCGATGGCCTTGCGAAGAGGTACTGCCTCTGCCCATTTCGTAAAATACTCCGTAGCTACCAATATCCATATATATCCTCGTGACGGTGGGTTAACCGGTCCCACCAAATCAAGCCCCCAAGTGTGGAAGGGCCATGGGTTACCATGCTGTGCAAATTCTGCGGATGGGTGTGAATTAAGTTGGCCTGTACTTGGCAACTGTGGCACTTTTTTACAAATTCTGCCGTATCCTTCTTCATGGCAGGCCAATAGTAACCCATCTGCAGCAGGCACCTGTAAAGTCTTTTCTTCCCCTGGTGTTCCCCACACTCTCCTGAGTGTACTTCTTTCACCATTTTCTCTGCTTTTTCAGGGCCCAGGCACCTTAAGGGGTCCCCATCATATCCCTTTCTAAAGAGGACCATATTGTGCATGAAGTAGCGTGTCGCCAGCCGCTTGAGTTTATATTTTTCACTCTACTTTCGCGGCAGGATACCTTCTGTCAGGTATTGGATAAATGGGCTTCTCCAGTCTTCGCAGGCGGACACAACGTAACTTTCTTCTCTGTCTGCCGCAAGTTGGCAAGCCCCACACTGAATTTGGGCTCGATCCGCATCTTTGCCCATGTTTGGCCAATAAAAGCCTGCGCTTTGAAGCCTGCGGTAAAGACTGATTTCTCCGCAGGATCCGCAAGTTTTGTCGTGTACTTCTTTCAGTTTTCTCTGGGCCTCTTCTGGTCTTACACATCTGGCCAAGACCCCACCTGGCATCCTGCGGTATAACTCCCCCTTTACTAGGGCGTAGTCTTTTAGCACCTTTAGTCCTGCGGCATCATCTTCATTCATCAAAGCTTCCTTTATGGGAAACCGCCAGTCTTCGTCGCACTGTTCCTCTTGGAATTTCTCTTTCAATGTATCAATTATCGATTCTCTCCTTTTGCTGATTTCTACTTGGGTGCTATTTCCTTCAAACATTATCTGAGATCCCAGCGCGGCTAACGCGTCCGCAAACCGATTTTCATTCCTGGGAGCGTGCTCTATTTCAAAAGTTGAAAACTTTTCCTCCATTTTCTGAGCCATTGCTCTGTACGGGGCTAGGCTAGGCTCTTTCAAGGAGAAACTCTCGTTGGCTTGACAGACCACCAAATTTGAATCGCCTAACACCCTCAAGTGTTTAACTCCTATTTCGAGAGCCATGGCCAGCCCGGTTAGATAGGCTTCGTATTCCGCGGTGTTGTTCGAACAGGGGAATTCCAGTTTGAATGACAGTGCCACTGCTTTATCTTCTTCATGGTATAGAACTACTCCCACCCCTCCAGATTGGGCGGTAGAAGACCCATCGAATTTCATTATCCATTGCTCTTCGGCTCCTTCTGCCATGGCCACTTCCCCAGGGACTCCATCATCCAGCGGGAACTCTTCCTCGCCTGGAAATTGTGCCAATAAGTCTGCTATAGCCTGGCTTTTTACCGCCCGAGGCGTCCCCATTCTTAAATCATATTGCGATAATTGTAGCAACCATTGGGATATCCTGCCAGAGAGGATGGGTTGCTGCAGTAAAGCCTTGATGGTGTGGGATTTGGTCATTAACCATACCTCGTAGGCCAAGAAGTAGTGGCGCAACCTTTGTGAAGCATATACAATGGCCAAGCATGCCCTCTCTGCCCTCGGGTATCGAGTTTCTGCATCCTTCAAGGCGCGGCTGATATAATATACGGGCTGCTCAGTGCCGCCCCCATCCTCTTGGGCAACCAACGCTCCAATGGCATATGAATTGGCAGCCAAATAGAGCAACAGTGGCTTTTTGTGAATCGGGGCCTGCACTGTGGGGAGGTTCATCATGATCTGCTATAGCCTTTTGAAAGCTGCCTGCTGCAATTCCCCCCACTCGAAATCATGCCCTTTTCTAAGCAGCTTGGTGAAAGCGGCAGTGATTGACGCCAACCCGGGGATAAATCTTCGAATGTACGAGACTTTCCCCAAGAAGCTCTTTAATTCCTTTACCGTGCTCGGAGGTTTCATGGTTGCAATGGCCGTAGCCTTGGCTGGGTCAACATCTATTCCCCTACTATGAACCAAGAAGCCTAGGAACTTCCCCGAAGACACTCCGAATGCGCATTTGAGAGGGTTCATTCTTAGTTTGAAGGCTCTGCACCTCTCGAATACCCTCCTCAACACTTTGAGGTGTTCTTCTCTTTTCCTTGACTTTACCACTATGTCGTCTACGTAATCCTCCAGTTCACAATGCATCATGTCGTGAAATATGGCCGTCATTGCTCTCTGATAAGTGGCACCCGCATTTTTCAACCCGAAAGGCATTACAGTGTAATAAAAATTGCCCATGGGTGTTCTGAAAGCGGTTTTCTCTGCATCCCTTGGTGCCATCCTGATTTGGTTGTACCCGCTGAAACTATCCATAAACGAAAACATGGCATTGCCTGCCGCAGAATCTATCAGTAAGTCCATTTTTGGCAAAGGAAACTCATCCTTTGAACAGGCCTTGTTGAGGTTCCTGAAGTCTACACAACATCTTATCTGGCCATTCTTCTTCTTCACGGGTACGATGTTGGACAGCCATCGCGGGTGTTGGATAGGTTTGATGAATCCTGCGGCAAGCAATTTCTGCACTTCTTTGATTATTTGCCCTTCTATTTCCGTGTGGAATGTCCTGGCAGGCTGAGCTATTGGCCTGGCCTCTAGGTCTACATTCAACGTGTGTGCAACTAGCGCAGGGTCTAGCCCCGGCATTTCATTGTATTCCCATGCGAAGACATCTTTAAATTCTTTCAAGAGCAACATCAGTTCTGCCTTTTCTACTTCTGCCAAACTTGCACTAATCAGGATAGGTCTTGGCCCCTGGGAAGCAGACCCCAAGTCAACCTCTTCCATTTCTTCTTCTGCCGTAATCTGTACTTCTTTTTCTGTCGCAACTTTCTCATTCTCTTTTTCACTACTTTCCTCTTCTGACCTTTCTTGAACCACGCAACACGTCAGGTTCTTGTGTTGCCACTCTTGGGTGGGGCCCTCTTGCGTTTCACTCGTGGGCCCCGCGCCCCTTCATAACTTATACACAATCCTGCCGTCAGGACCTCGGATCCTGACGCAGTGGGGTGCATCCTCCGGGTCCGCGGCTGGCGCTTCCTTCCTCTTCTTTTTTCTGGCTAGTAATTCCCTTAGGTCAGGCTCGGGATCATCCTGGATGTCTCTCCATTTAGGCACGAAGGTACCTTGTGGCCTTGACACTGAATTTTCCCCGGGTGGAGCCCATTGATCGTAGAACATGGTTTCTACCAAATGAGCTTCTACCTGCTCAAATGGTGAGTGATTCGCTGCTATGCGTATCATCCTACCGTTCATCCGTCCTTTCACACATTGGTGGTAGGTGGATGGAATTAATCTGTGTTTATGCAACCATGGTCGTCCCAAAAGGACGTGGTATGAAACTTCCGTTTTTACCACGTGGAACCGAGCTAGGGAAGCTATGGGTCCCACTTTTAACCACAACTGGATATGGCCTGCGGTGTACTCTCCTCTTCCACCGAATCCTGTCACTTCCATTGGACACCCTTGGATCTTTCTTTCTGAAATCCCCGCAGCTTGCAGAGTGCTCAACGGGATGAGGTTTATGGAAGCGCCCGTGTCTATTAAAGCTCTCTTTATGGGGATTTGATTTATGGATGCCGCAAGATAGAGAGGTCTCCGGTGGTCTAGATACCCCACTTCCATATCTTCATCACTGAAGGTGATTTCGGTTGACTCCTGAAAGAGAGCCCTGTCATTTTGGACTTCTGCTGATAAACATTCCACCCCTGCCGCGGAGGCAATGCTTACTAGGGCCTCGGTAGCTACTCTTCTTTCTTTTGTTGTGAGGCCTAGTTGATCAAATAAGTTTTTGAATTTGGAGCTCTGTTGTAAAGTGGTAATTGCTGCGGCAGGCAAGGCCGGATTCTCTCCTTCGTCATCCCCTGGATCCGCACAGATCACTACTGCCGCTACACCCTTCCCTTTGTGATTCGGGAATGGGTTTCTCTGGACCTCCTGCTGGGTCAGCTCTAAAGTTCCTTCTTTTATCCTATGGTGCACTAGTCTGCGGAGTGCCCAACATTCTGCGGTGGCATGTTGGACATAGTTGTGTAAACGACAAAAACGCAGGTCCCTCCTTTCTTCGTCGGTGGGCTCCCTAGCAACTTGGTTAGGTTTGAATACGCCATCTGCTATCCATTTGTCTAGCAGTACGTCCAACTCCTTCGCGGTGCATGGCATTGGCGGAGGAGTATCGTATTCTTTCCCGTCGGTCTTCCTCCTCCGCTCGCCGGTGGATACCGCCATGGCTTGCGGGGCGCTTCTTTTGTCCGTGCTTGGCTTTACGGACTGGGCAGTTTTTCTTGCCTTTTGTAACTGCTGCGCGAACTGGGAGATTTCAAGGTTTTCTAGGACTGCCCTGTATTCCCTGATTATATTCCTCATGCACATCTCCACCAGCGTCCTTTCCTCGCAATGGTCATAGCAGTCGAGTGCTATGTCCCTAAATCTCTTGATGTACTCCATCAAGTCCTCACCATTCCTTTGTTTAGTTGCTTGCAATGTTGCAAGTGTCACCGTTTCCTCTCCGTGAAAGTACTTGGTGCAAAATACATCCACCATATCATCCCATGTTAGGATCGATCCTACCTTTAAGCCAATGTACCAGGTATAAGCCCAGTCACACAATGATTTGGAAAATTCTCGAAGACACAAGTCCTCGTCTGCGGCATAAGGGCCAAGCGTATCAATGAACTTGCTTACGTGCTCAACAGCACTTCCCTTCCTGCCGTCATATTGTGCGAATACTCGCGGTTCATACCTCTCGGGGTATGGTTTACTGAGCACCCTTAGCGGGTATGGGGGTCTACGTGCGTAGAATCTCTCCTTTGGTCCTCTGGCTCTCTCTTGCTCCAGAAGAGCTGCCACTTCTGCCATAGTAATAAAGCGTTGATCTGTATTCTGTGGGACACCACCCACCAGTGTCTCTTCCGCCCCATGCTCTGGATCATGTTGGCTTCCTTTTTCCTTTGTTCTGTCCGTCTTTAGTTGACGAATTTCTTCCATCATTTGCTGTTGCAAGTGTTGCAAGGCCTGCAATACCTCAATGAAGGTGTTGGCATTGTCTGCGGGGATCCTCGGAGGAGGTTGGGGTCCAGCCCCCATCTCGTTAGCACCTTCTGCCTGATTAGGCTGGGGTTGGTGGGGCGTTGTGGGCCTGGACTCTGCTTGTGAAGGTACAGCACTCATGTTGCGTGTAGTCCTGGATTTCAGAGGCATTTGTTCGCGAGGGCACTTGTCCCTGGACTATTTCTCAACTCCCCAGCGGAGTTGCCAATTTAATGTGGGGGCCTTTTTTGCTATGTTGGGCTGGGCTGCCCTTTTGTGATCGTAGGCCCAAGTGTTCTGGGTTGCAGGAGTCGAGACCGGGCCAAATGGAACTCAACTTGGCCTGGCTTGTGCGCGAACTATGCCTCGTCTGCCGGGGGAGTGCTTTACCACGGGCTGAGCTGACGCAGGGAAAAAGCTTACGGCAAGCAGAGTTTTTTTAGAGAAAAAATGCTTGCGGCAGGGAGAGCTGTTTCAGAAAAAACGCTTACGGCGGGCAGATATTATTGATGAACAGAAACATACGTTCTGGAATGACCAGATAACACTTTTAATGGGAAATGATAAAATAATCCATAACCATAATAATACTTAACAATCCTTAAATAAATAGTAAAGGAGAATTGTGATAAAATTAATCAATTGACATGAAATAAGTTTGGTTTCGTCCGCGGGAGTAAAGCCAAAGAGGAAGAACACCTCTTCTCAACGCGATTAACCTCCGAGGAAAAGAAATCCTGCCGTGAAGTTAATGGGTTTGAGGGAGGTGGACCCAAATGGTCAATACCCAAAATGAGTATGGAAGAGAGCAGGGATTTGAGAGGGAAAGAAGGGAAGAAACCTATCGGTGCATGCCACTAACTCTCACTCTTTTTTTTTTTTTTCTATTTTTCCTCCCTTTGTTTTCTTTGTTTTCGTTTTTTCTTCGTGATTTCCACCCTTAGTGGTTTTTTAGTGTTATGCTTCCCCTGTTTAGCTAAGCATGTTACAGAGTAGTTTTTTTTTTTCTTTTTAGTATTACCTTGCCCTTTTTTCCCTCCCCCTTCCTTTTTTTGTACACGGCAGAGGCTCCCTTCTTATAGCGCCTGCCGTGAGTGGATTTTTACTATTCTACCCTCCAACCGTTTTTGTCTGGCCTGGGAGTACTTGCCGACATTACTGTTCCGTCTGTGGGTTCCCCTGTTACAGGTACAGACATTTTTGTCCGTTAGTCTGCCGCAGCATTCCTGCCTGCCGCGGTGATGTTTCTTCTTTCTCTATCACTCGTGGCATGCACCTATTGGTTCCAACTCAGCGTTGCCTCTTTTGGTTGGTATGTCATCCCAGCAGGACGTATCCCCTAAAAGAGTTTGAGCAGGAACCTTAAAACAGGCCTTCCCCTCTCCCCACCTCCAAACCGTGCCCTCTTACCTCTGACCCATGACCCCACCATGTCCTGTATTGGCTGGGTACAGGCTAGCGATGCCTGGGCCTTGTGCGTGTTTACGTCTGAATCCTGCCTGCTATTCATGCATTTGCCGTGGACTGAAGACTTTGCTCGCCTGCCGCCCGTTTCCGGCTTTTTCACGCGTTGCTATTCGGATTTCCCGCTCCTTCAAGGTCTGGGCTTTTACTCAGTGTTTGGGCTTTGTTTTCAGCCCAATTCTTTTTATTACCTTTGCTTTCTTTCCGCATTATTTAGCCTTTCCTGCCGCGGTGACTTCTTCCTGCTGGGCCTTTTCTCAGGCCTGCCGTTCCAATTCTTTCCCCCAGTGACCCAATCAATGGTGGCCACTGGTGTTCTTGCTCATGGGCTCTCATGTCCCTTCTTCCCTTGGGCCTCTCCGGCCCATTTCTTTGGACATCCTTGGTCCGTTTTTTAGTCTCGCATCCCATGGGCTTCTACTAACTTAATTGGGCTTCCCCGGCCCAATTTCCTCATTCTCATCCTTGGGGTTCATGGGCTTGCCATTATCCCCTACTTTCTTTGTTTACTTTACCTTGGGCCTGCCGCAGCCCAGTCTCTCTTTTTCACAACACATACTGCCCATGGGTGCCATTTTCTCTCTTTCCGGGCCTTTTAGGCCCACTTACTTCCTCAAGACCCATTCATTCGTATTGATAGGCCTGTGATCCATTGTTCCCGCCGCCTAGGCCTAATGGTTTTCTCACTTGGTCTGCTGCCCGCGTCGTTGGGTTGGTCTACCCTTGTCTATTTCGAAGAAATGACCCTCAACAGTAATCATATAAGGTAAGATCCTAACTCAACTTATAGAGTTGCTCAAACATCATGTGAGGATTTGATGAATCGGTCTCAACATATAAACAGAGAAATTGACAATTTCACTTTAAAACAAATTGCAAATAATCAACTACGATTGAAGGCTATAATTGATGTTGTCCAACATCTTGTCTTGCAAGCTATTGCTTTTAGAGGTCAAGATGAAAGCTCTAAATCAATCAATCCGAGGAAAATTTCTTACAACATTGGATTTGATGGTTTCATATAATGATAAGGATTTTGGAAAATAAACTAGACATAATAGTGTGCCAAATTCAGGGGAATAAAAAATATAAACAAAAAACACTTTAAAAAGCTGACTAAGTAACTTTAATTTAATATCAACAAGAACAAGAGCCACTGTGCCCCATACTTTTTTTTAAAAGCTTCCTTTAATGAATTATTCGTCAATTTTAATCAAACTCATCACAACCATGTCTAAAATCAATGTATTTAACTTCTCACACTAATAACCATTTAGCAAATTGTTGATGCCCAATTTTGTGAATCCATATCCAAAAGCCCATGAAGAAGAAAGCCCAGTAAGTTGCAAAACGCAAATCTGCCGCAGAATACAGATCTGCCACAGGATACAGTTCTCTGGCAGGATGGCTTCGGCAAATGAAAATAAATTAGGCCCAAGACCCTTTTGATCCAGTCAACATCATTTGGCCCACAAAGACCCAAATCATTTTGTATAAAAAAGATAGGCATGAAAACTTAGAAGAAAAACACACGGCAGGCCCAAAAGGGCCCGACAGGATTGAGATAAGCAGCAGGAATAACAATCTGGTATGGCAGGAGATGCCAAGCCATGAAGCAAACACCCAAAATAAAGGGAGGCTCAATGATCCAACAAGGCCCAACTCTCCAAAGAAAGGGACAAGTCATAAATGTTGGCCTGCCGGAGATGCAATCCACACCAGAAAAGGCCAAAAAGCGCACGACAGGATATGCGCACTCATTTTCAGACCTCGGCAAACGAATGAAACATCGAGAATGTAAAGCATGCATACGACCCAGGCATCACCAGCCTATACCCAGCCACTATGGGAAAAGGTGAGGTCATGGGTGAGGGCACGGTCTGGCGGTGGGGAGAGGAGTGGAAACCCATTCTTGTGTTTCTTGCCCAGGCTCTTTCGGTGGGCACAGTCCTGCTGGGATGACATGCCACCCAAAAGAGGTAAGGCTGGGTAAGAACCACTGGGTGCATGCCATGAGAGACCGAGAGGGAAAGGGTACACACTAGACGAGTAGAATAGGAACCGTCATTGTCTGAAAGCCACAGGTCAATGGTGGTAGTCAGAACCATTAACTCGGTAAGTGGTTGGCAAAAGGTTCCCATACCAGACAAGGGCCATGAAAGGGCTAGAATAGTAAAATCGGTTACGGCAGGCTCTATAAGAGACCCGTAGCTATGTACAGGAATGGGGGAGGTAAAGGGGGAGGTAAAGGGGGGAAATTGAAAAAAAGAGAAAACAAAGAGAAGAAAACAAAAGAAAAGAAAGAAAGAAAGAAAGGAAAAAAGAAAAGAAAGGCAAGAATTCTAAGAAAGAAAACAGAGAGAAAAGATAAAACAAGAGAACAAAAGAAAGAAAGAAAACAGAGTGTTTTATGGCAGGCATGCACCCAAATGGGTTAACCCCCTCTCTCCCTCAATAGCCTTGTCCTCCATTGGAGGGAAATACGACTTATGCTCGGGTACATACCATTTGGGGCTGATCTCTCGAAGCAATTAATTTCTCCTTTGAAGTTACTTGCGTTGATTGAGGGAGCAGTTTTCCCTTCCCTGGTTAGAGTCCCGCGGTGATACTTGGTGTGGCAGACTCATTCTCTCTACTCTACTAATCCCGCTCTAATCCTTTGTTTAAGTGTTATTCTTTAAAAGCAAGGCCTTTTAAGTTATTTATCTTGTTTATTGCGGCAGAAATAGTGACTGCATTTTCTTTACGTTTTCTATATATTGTCTGCCTGCCATAACCTCTTAACAATGACTCTGCCTGCTGTGAGCTTATAAACAAGCTTTAGCAAACATGGTGTGGCTTGCGCACAAGTCAGGCCGAGGAAGTGGAAAAATGTTTCTGCAGTAAAAACGAAAAGTGGTCATTCACATTGTAGAAGGCTTTAAAGCACGGCAGACAGCTTTAAAGCACGGTAGGCAAATTCACTGCATAGCAGAAACTTTTATTGCACGACAGACAGTTTTACTGCACGGTAGAAAGTCTTGCTGCACAGCAGAAAAGTTAGACCTGTGGCAGAACTGGAGAATAGTTCCTTCTGTGGCAAAAAAGTCAATCCTGTGGCAGAAACTGGAGAAAAGTTTCTGCGGCAGGAATAAAGGATAAGCCCACTTCGCAGCGTCTTCCCTTGGACTTGGACTCAACGTTTGCGCACAAGCCGGCCCAAGTTGAGCTCCAGTTGGACAGGTCTCAACTCCCTTACTCAGAATACTCGGGCCTACTACCGCGGCAGGCAGCTCAGGCCAACGCACAAAAAAAAAAAAAAAAAAGGCCCCCACATACACAAATCATAATGCCTAATTCGCCAATACACAAAATATTAAAAAAATCTAAGCAATAAAAATATGTATTAATGATTTAAATAAATAAAATAAACAGTCCTTAAGCAAATTTGAACACCTACGAAAACTCAAGACTTTGGTGAGAGATTGGCAGCAGTGCCGTTAATGCGGGCCGGTTCGGGTTGGTCAAGAAACTAAGGGGCTGGGAAGATCCGGTGAATATATAAGAGAGATGATCTCGGGTCAGGAGTAGTACAAAAAGAAAAGACTACTGTTGTGTTAATTGTACCAACTTAAGCCTTTTGATTCTACTGGGCCGTTTTAAAATTCGGACTTAATAAAAGGTGGATTTGGTTTTGGATTTAGGGCTATACAAATTCAGCCCGAATTTTTTAAGCCCTATTTCAACCCGACCCAAGGAATTTTGGAGTTTGGAAATTACACGTTCACCTAAATTACTCGTATCGTATCCAACCCAAATTATTAGTATCTCTCAAACATGTCAAGTGATAGCATAATTTATCCATTGCTTCGTCCAATTCATGGGTTGTCTTCTTATTCTTTCTTCTTCTACTTCTTTTTTTTTTTGGTATGTGAATTCATGGGTTGTTAATTGTTACAGTATTTAAACGATAGGTTTAATAATTCTACATTTCAAATTCTTCAATTTAAAAAATTTAATCCAAACAAGGTGTTAAAAAAATCCAATCTTTTTATATAATTTAATACATTAATGACTATTTTCATATATTTATAAAAAGAATGCTAAAACTTTTAATTCTAGAAATATTAAAACAATCAAGTATCAGAATCAATATCATATTTTAGATGGTTTTTATTTCTTTTGGCAATGTTAAACTTCAGTTATTGAACAATGAATTTCATTAATGAATTTGTCTCAAGAACTATTTTTGATAGAGAGAGAAAAGAAGAGTCAAATTTTTACATTCTTAAACTATCACAAATATAGTAAAACATATTAATAAAATATTGAACACTCAGAAAAGAGTATAACATTTAAAGAAATTTATTTATTAAATTTTTGGGTCTTAATTAAAAATTTTACATCCTAAAACTAATAAAAAATGTCTTCTTCTTTTTCTTCTTGTTTTTTTCCTTAAGTGAGACCAAACTTGTTTTTTTGAGGTGCAATTCTATAAGACAAAAAGATATAATATATTCTATTTTAGAAGGCCTTGGCTCAAACAAAAAGATATAATATATTCTATTTTAGAAGGCCTTAGGTTGAGCCGCCCTGTTATATTTCAATATGTAACCAAGATTAAATTACAAATTACTCTGTGTTGGTTCACGGACCACTAATAGAATTTTAATTTCAAGTGAATACAACCTGAGTGTAAATCGGCACTCCAGTATAGAACGAAAAGTTCACTTTCATTTATAGCCCACACTCATGCTGTCATACATGGTAACATGGACTATATTGAGAAGATGAAAAAAGCTACACAAATCGTATGCTTCCAAGTATTAGGCTGGGTTTGGATTGCGGTGAAAAGGAAAAAAAATGCGTGCATTTTTTCTATGAATCCTGTGCACTGTTCACGGAGCCTGCAAGTACAGATTTCAGCAAATTTTTCTTTAAAACTAAATCTCACAGTACTATTCACACATTTAAAAATTATTTTGCTACAGTGTTTTCAATTTTCAATTTTCAGCAATAAGCAGTATCCAAACAGACCCGTAGTATCAAAACAAAATTTATTTGCATCATAACTGGAATTAGTTGTCAGAGCTAAAAAAAACGTACTTACAAATGCTATGGTGGAATTTGTCAGTCGCTTCTCTAACATTGAACAAACATTAAACAGATAAGAATCAGGAATCAGGCTTTCTCAAGCAGCTGATCAGCCTTTGAATGAAAACTAAGATGGTCCTATCATGAAAAATAAATAAAAAACAGATATGAGATACCCGTAAAAATAAGAAAAAAAAATTATGGCAGCAGTTTGTCAAAGAGGAATACCTTGGACAGATAAGAATGAACTCGATTGCTTGTAAGCTTTGATTATAGTTGATGGAAATTCTACATCCAGCCTTGCCACTAATCTAAAGACCAAATTGCTTAACTTCATATCTTAAATATACGATTATTCAATTATACTTCCAGAGTAATTCTGACCAATACCAAGAGCCAATTAAATTAATATTGGCTTTCAAGGAGTATCTCATTAATAAATTAAAATCATCTTTGATAAAATTCTAAAGATGTAACCACAATTTTAACCACTGTGTATAGTTACATCCTATCTTCGCATCATGAATAGCCTTGGCAGCGGAAAAAGGCCGCCAAAGCCTGAAGCACAATTAGCTCTATCCTATACAACATAGACTTCAGAACATGGGGCAGGCACAAGTTTTTCTAGAGAGATCTAACCCCAAATTTTAGAACTGGGTCAGACATGCCTTATTTCTACATAAAGGGCTTGCTAGCTACATCCAGAAAGGTATCTCACACATTCGGAAAATTCATGTAAGATATTATAGGCTGCTTCTCCTTGGTGAACTGCTCCCCTCCACCCCCACAGACAATCCCCAAAAAAACTGTGCCCTTCTGCCAAACTAGATGTATGACTCATCCCTTCAGACGCACCTATTGCAGGCATGTTGCACATATCCATGTCATGTGGTGCCCAACACAAGTGCATACACTTTCAAAGTGTCCGTGAAACCAAAACCAAGACTTTTTGAGGACCCGGCGAAGATAAGACAGAACTCAATACAGGAAGCAAACCCATCATTTAAGATGAAGTGTCACCTACACCTGCTAATATGGAGTTAATAGATTTTTGGGTTTCTCACCGTCCCATGCAAATAGAACATTTCTGAACCAATGACTGCTATGTTGCCAAACAAGGCTTTGGCTCTATCAGATTATTTCTAGTTCCACAGTTGAATTACATCAACTCCAGAGCTAATAATTCATCCAAAAAAATAAAAACTCCAGAGCTAAAATATTTAAAGTTTAAACACAAATTTGGTTGCCAAATATAGCAAATTCACAAGTTATAGGCATAGGACACAGTTCAAGTGCATTACATACATTCTGTGCAGAAAGACATAAAGGACTTGCCTTCCATCATCGACTATAAACTTACTGGCAGAACATACACATTAAATAATGTTGCCCTTGGACTTGGTATCACATATCAATACACATAAACACCAAAAAGTCTTACAGTCAATTGAATAATGAATAGTTTAAAAAAAAGCAACAGACAAATGTTTTTCAGCATAAAACAGCAGCTGCATTTCATAGGGCATCAAACATGTTGAAACATTTATAAATTCCAAAACTTTGTATGAAGACTTGATAAATTAGTAATCCATTATCTCTATATATGTTCGACCTCAATCATCACTATGTTCCAGTTGCCATATATTTTCATAATTTGCCAGTACATAAAGTCACAAAATCCTTATTCTAACACGCGGGGGGAAATGGAAGAACACAAATTCAAGAAACCTTATCAAATCATGATTAGGTACAAGAAAAAAATAAATTGACAAAGCATATTATATAAATTGACAAGACAGGAACACAATTACACAAGATTACATGGAATTGTAGCAAAGAGACTGCAATGACATAAAATTCAAGCCTTAAAGGAGCATGTCATATATAATTTAGATAATTTTTGTATACTTGTCAAAAGAATATATGTACCTTCTGTTGAGAGAACTCTGAACCTACTCTAATGTCAAAAAGTATATCCTTTGGTTTTCTAAATGAACTATACTTTTTATTTTATAGTGCTTGCAGCATCTTTTGTGAGATACAATGACCTTCAAATCAGAGATACAACAAACAAGTAATGCACAAGATGTACAAAACTGAACATTATTCCAGGAATAAACAATTTCAGATAAGGGATCTCCAAAAAATTAGGGTAAATTACATTTTACACCCTATATTTTAAGGGTGGTTTCAAATCAAAGCCCTATAATTTCAATAATTTCAGATTATACCATGGACTTTCAAAAGTGTATCAATTTAAGCATTGGACTTTTCAGGTTTTATTTTTTGGTTCGATTGAGGGTTTAAAAATTTAAATGGATACGATTTTAAAAGTCCCAGGTTCAATTTGAATTAACAAAACTATAAGGTTTAGTTTGTAACAATCTTAAACTTCAGGGCTTAATTTGAAACTTTAGAAACTATAGGGTTTAATTTTAAACCATCACTAAAGTATAGAGTTTAAAATGTAATTTGCCCAAAATTTGTTGACAATAAGCTTCCAAGCTAGCATGTGGGTCTTTTAAGAACCCTGGCCATTGTAAGGGATTGATGGGACTGGGAGGTGGGACCTGAACAGGCCTAAGAAACAGTAAATTCAAAAATAAGTTGGATTTAAACTATTTCTTGATAAATACATAATGCATTGAATAAGTAGAATTTG
The DNA here is from genome assembly GCA_032727855.1 of Quercus ilex subsp. ballota. NCBI lineage: Eukaryota > Viridiplantae > Streptophyta > Magnoliopsida > Fagales > Fagaceae > Quercus > Quercus ilex. The sequence continues at coordinate 56,556,864 of CM064915.1, forward strand.
AACTATGGACTTACCAGTCGATCTCAAGGTGGAACCACAATCCAAAATCCAAAATTCTGGCAAAGCTATGGCAGAAATTCCTTGAACTTGTTCAACAAAACTATTATGATGAACCTTCCAAAGGGTACAATTATATTGCAAGTCTCAATGTCAGCATAAAACATGTATCTTCTGAAAACACATAAACAAGAAACAGAAGGTCTCATGTGGACATAACAAAAAAATCTCCGCAAAAGTTTTGTTCATATAATAAAACACAAAAATTTAAGGTCTCACAACATGAATCTCAATTCTTAAATATGCAAATAGACAAATGAATAATATAAAGCAAAAAAAGGAGCTGGAGTCAAGTGTCCTCTTTTAGCAACTAATCAGACAATGCCCATCATGAATGATCTACAAATTAGATAGGAGATACATATCAATCAAGAGTGCAAATGAACCATAACAATCATATGCAATGGAAACATATGCTTCAAAATACATTCTATTGCTCATTAAAATTCTCCCTGCTTCACAAAATGCAGTGCACAAAACTGTTCATGGTCCAAACAAGTTTTAAATTAAAAACCATTTGACACTGCAAGGATGAATTTTTTTCGATCGCCCCACCTACAACTATGTATGGTATCTTAATTTTCTCTGAGATACACAATACCCAATTTACACTTCAGAATGTTGAGACAAGAAAAAAAAAACCATTCCATTTATGGTGTTTTGATGTTCCTCCTTTATTTACCACAGAGAGAGAGAATGTATGTTTCTACAAGTTCTTTAAAACTTAAAATTTCACATTGAATAACTTCCATACAAACTAGGCAAGCTTAAACCAAAATAAAACTTACAACTGTATTACCAATTATATGGGGTGGCATGGGGGGAGCCCCAAAAAAATTCAAGATCAAAGCAAAAAAGGATGCCAAAAATTTTAATAACAAGTATTTATCAACAATGATAACTTCAACCTACTCAAATTCTAAAATCTAGTGATAATTGCAACACCACCTAAATTGGATTTGTAAACTGTGCATGCACATATCATGCAAAAAATTTTACTTTTTTTTTACAACAAGGGTGACAGTAGGATTTAAAGATCTTAAGCAGCAACCCTGCTCCACACATGACTCTATTTCAAACTAGCCCAAGATTCTAGGGCAGAAACTGCACCCCTATAGAAATAAGAAATTTCTTTTGTTATAGAAATTTCTTTTCCAACAAAAGAAATGATAAGACAAATATGGTAAAGTGATTGATGTCTAAAAGCTTCCCAACAATCAAAAGATTCAAAACAACCAGATAGTAAAAATTTTCAAGAGAGGAAGAGAAACTACCATTAGCGAGGGATCACTTCTTAACTCGGTAGTAAATAGGGGCTTGGTAGAACTCCATATCTTAATTTCTTATTAGCGAGCACAATGAACAAAACCATTAAACCCAAAGGCAATGATCACAGGCCAAAATTACCCACAGATCTTCAACTCATGATAAAGGACAACAGTAAAAAGCCTTTCATATAAACTTTGACATCACTCCATAACCAAAAAACCAGCATCCCCAACATTACAGAAAAGATTGTCAAAAGTGTGCAGCTAAGAAGCACAGATACCTCAAAGGCCCAAAATCCCTAGCATGTCGGAATCAGACATGAACATGCAGGGGGCATTCTTGCATGCATGTCATCGGTGCGTCAAGAGGAAAAGATAAAATATTTTATTTTAAAAACATTTCTTTCATTTTAGATATGTTTTAAATATTTTATTTTATTTTTTAATTAAAATTAAAATTAAACTATGCCTAAAAATAAATAATATATACCTAAAGGTATATAGTAATTAATTAATTAATTGTCGTATTAACATTGTGCCACGTCCTAATTTTTAATAATTACCATGTTGTCGTATCCTTGCATCATCAAAAAATAGATAACGAATGAATACAAAGCTTTAATTATAAAACCACAACGTCCCCTTTGATTTATCATTATCAAATTCTATCTGAAACACATGACCAAAATATGATAACAACGCAAGGAAGTTTTATAAGGACCACTTTCTTCAAAACCATTTGACCCAAGGGCAACCTCCAGAATAAATGCACAAAATCACCTAGTAATGCCTCAAGCTGTTTGTAAAGCATTAGAGCCAGGTAAAGCAGATAACCAATAAAATGATTGGAACTGAGCTTTCATAAAAGAGTGACAAACAATGATGAAGATACAAGGAAAAAAGCAAATTACATCCACATCATGACAAATAAGTTCCATATATCTCATCATGCCACAAGAATAGAGGCAGCAAGATTAGACATATAATACATACAATAACTTTTTTAAAAGAAAAGGAAAAAACAGATCGAAACAGTCACTAATGTGCATTATAAGGAGAACAAAGATAAAAAACCTGAAGGCTGAGAACATCACTAACAGATAATTGAAAAGAAAAAGTATGTGCAGATAAGCCTAATTGGGCTAATACCTTACAGGACCACTCCCAGCAAAGACACCTAAAAAGCATGTGAGCGGCTCCATTCTTCTGTATACAATAATGTACAACCCACTTCCAACAGTAAGAAGGGATGAATGGCTACAATAAAAATCCATGACTATGTTAGAGTAGATTAACCAGGCTGTTGAGGACTCTAAACAATCTCCCCATGCCTGAATCCGCTATCCCCACAATCTGCACTGGTGTCCAACCCACAAGGAGAATCATACCACTTAGGATTCTCCTGATAGAAGCTATCAACCTGTATGCCAACAAGACCAACATCTGTGACTATAGCGTCATCATGTCTAATGGGCTTGGTTAGTTTAGTATCTTCGCAATCAAGAATGCTCTTCTCGTCAAAGTCACTGCATTTTAACCACTTATCAGTTTTACAAGGCTCACTCAACAGATCCTTCTGACTCCTACAGTCTTCCCTCATCTGGTCCCAAGGAACAACATCACCAAGAGTCCGCCCAAAACTGTCTTCATCGTCCTCAATCAATTCTGTGTCCTTCCCATCCCCATATATTCGGTCATGGTGATGGTCACTCCAATGCGCCAAATCGTTCTCCACAACTAACACATCATCCTCATGGTGAGGCTTGTCCGAAATCATATCCATCGCCTTCAAACCCTCTTCCCCTATATTTCTAACTTTATTCACAATATCAAACAATTCTCGAGACACCGAACCCAACAAATCCCTCGGTAGTTTCGCAATTTTCCCCTCTAAAAACCCAACCTCAGCTCTCAATTCCTGCACCTGCTGCAAAACCGAAAGCTGCAAATCCCCATCATCCTTCCCCAACAACCCAAACCCATCATTCTCCATTTCCTCACTCACCCCATACACCGTATCTTGGTCCATAAAAAACGAGCCTTTATGCCCCACAACCCGATGCATAATCCTTGCATTCCCATCCAACGGCCCCGGCTCATGCCCCGTATGCACAGCATACAACTTAAACACCGCCATCCCCTCCTCCTGATACACAAAAGTCTTCTCCTTCTCATTATAATTCGCAATAGGCACAATTGCCCTAATCCGAAACCCGCACCCACACCTCTTCGACGCATAAGGCTCCCTCTTCAAAATCTTCGACTTCTTAGCGGCAGGCTCCCCCGCCCTATGACACGCATAATCCTTAACCTCAGCCATAAACGGCTTATACCTAATATACTTCTGCCTAATACAAAGCACAACCTTATACTTAGCAGCCAACTGCTGCAACTTACTCGGCACTTCCTTAGCCGGAACATCAAAAGACTCAGTATACTCAAACCTCCGCCGCTTAGTTCTCGCGGCAGAAGACCCCGACGTGGCCGCACTACACACGGGACACGCGGCGACGCAAACCCTAATGTAACTCTCTGGAATGCCATAAAACTTAGCACCTACAGTCCAAACTTGCTTAATTCTGTCAACAGTTTCTTTTAAACCTAAATGCTTGATATCAGTATCGGAATGGAAAGTCATGACAATGTCCTGCCATTGATTTACATGAGAAACACATTGCTGAGAATTGTTTTTGAAGCAAAGGAATTCGTTACCGGTGTTCGGGTCCACGTGCGCGGCGAGCTTGTCCTGGATTCGCTTCCACGCGGTGAGGTACGCGGTGTCCTCGTTGCGGTCTTTCCAGACGGCGCGCCACGACTTCAGGACGGCGCGTGGAGTGGCGGCGCGGATCTCCGCCGGCGTGGCCAGGCGGTGCTCGAGGAGGCAGCGGATCATGAGGGAGTGGGATTCCGGGTTGAAGGTGTAGAATTGGGAGGAGATGTGGGGCTCCGGGCTGATGACGTGGAACTTGGGTTGCGCTGTCGGGTCGGGTTGGTTGTTCGGGTCGGGGTGGGTTTTGGGCGAGTCGGAGGAGGAGGAAGAGGACGGGGAGGAACGGAAGAGGACGATTTCGGGGAGGGAAAAGGAAGACGGGTCGTCGTCTTGGGATTCGGGGTGAATGGACGGTTGTGATTGGGGGATCTGGGAAGATGGAGGGTCCAGATCATGAGGGCTGAGGTGAGAGAAGAGGTGGTGGTGGTGGTGTTCGATTTTGTGGGGATTCATGGGAGGAAAGGAAAAGATGAGAGGGAAAGTGGCGAGTGAATTGAAATAAGGTTTATTTTTCTGAGGTGAGATTGAGAGTGTTGCGTTGTGTAGCTTGTATTGTTGGTTCAGTTTGTCTCTGACATTTTTTTCAAGGGTTTATCTCTCTGCTTCCTATGTCTTTGTCTCTCGAAAAGTCCTTCTTTAATTTTTATTTATTTATTTAGTTTTTGGTTTTTGGGTCGTCTTCTTTATTGGTTCCTTGTCGTTTTCTATAATTTTTAATGTGAATTTTAAAAAGGAAAATGTGTTTTGAGACTCGATTTCATTTCCTGTTTTAGTCAGAATAAAGAAATAAAGGAAAATAAAATATTAGGATAACAGAAATTACAGATGGAGTATCGTTTTCTTGTCGTGATATGTGATAGAGAAACAAATAACAAAAATAAAAGACAGACCTGCATGGATTAAGGGTTAAGTATTTTTAAATTTTAAATTAAAAATTTTCTCCCATCAAAAATAAATAAATAAATAATTTTTGTTTTCATTGAACATGAGTTGACCTTTGTTATGAATGAAAATAATAGTACCATCTCGCAATTTTCAACTAATAATAATCATAAATTCATAATAGTATTTTCATGCTTCAAAATTTTTGGATGATGCTGAGTAATTATTTATGATTTCTGTATTTGGAAATTGGTTTTAGAAATGTTCGGTAACCGTTTTTTGTTTTGGGAAATTTGTTTTATGAAGAATTTTATGTGCACTAACGAACTGACAATTGTATATCAATTCCTTTTTCATACAAGAAGCATATGAATGATGTGTTACCTTTCTTTTAGGCTCCGCTTGGGAGTTCATAAGGAAAAGGAATGAAATGGAATGAGATGATTATAAGGAAATAAAAATGAATGAAATGGAATGGAATATATTTAAGTAAGGAAAAGAAATGGAAAAGAATAAAATATAATGGAATTAAGTAACCTTGATTTGATATTTTAAAATAAATGAATGAAAATGAATAGAATATAAATAATTCTATTTGGGAGCAACATGGAGGGAATGGAATGGAATCATTTTATGACAATATTACTATTAGACCCCTATTTTAAAATAAAAGGTTGAATATATAGGGGTATTTTAGGAGTTTTAGTAAACAAATTATTAAATCTAATTCCATTCCCTCTCATTTCTCCTAATTTCGAGGGGAATAAAAATTTGAGGTTTTAAGGAAATAGAGAGGAATGAGTGTTCTCTCCTACCCATTCCATTCCCTCCCACTTAAACTCCCAAATAGGGGAATGAACTTTCCATTCCCTCCATTAAAACTCCCAAACAAGATAAGGGAATAATATTCTAAAATTATTCTTTTTATTCCTTTACATTCCATTCCATTCCCTCCTCCCAAGCGAAGCCTTAATGTATATGATTTGAACTTTGTTATGATTGCAAATATTAGTCTAAATTTAAAAACAACAACAATAATAATAGTAGTAGTAATTATTATAATAGTATCACTGGTGCAGCTAGACTTTCATGCTCCAAAATTTTGGGTAATGTTTTGTAATTGCTTTCTGTTTTTTGTTTTTGGAAATTGGTTCTAGAATTTTTTGGTAATCGTTTTCTATTTTCTGATTTGGAACTTTGTTTTAATTTTTAAGGGAGAATCTAAGCAAAGTTATTAAATTCGTTCCGATGCTAACTGGAATGATTGGAAAATACTTTTTTGGCATGCAAACCAGAATGGAATGACATGGAAATTTTTGCCCTTTTATATGAGTTGACCTTTCCTATTATTGGAAATAATAGCGCCTCTAAATTTAAACAAATAATAATTATAATAATATTTTTTGATCAAAATAATTATAATAATATATCTAGTGTAACTAAACTTCCATGTTCTAAAAGTGAGGTAATGTGTTAAAATACTTAGTGTAGGGTCATTGGGCCCAGGAACTCATCATTTATATACGTATTGGGCTTGGGGTCCAATTCGAGGACGAAAGGTCATTCGAGGAGGAGTAAACATTGTCAAGGAAAGCCACATTAGTAAATGAAGAAGTTAGTTTTAGTCATAAGGGCCTGGGAGGGAGGTCCGATGATGAATGCCACCTCAAATAACCAAAGTCGAGATCCGGAGAAGTGGTCTACTGTCCAGAGGAACGTTCCAAGAAGTCTTGTTGGTACGGGTAAGCCTTATAGAAGCATAGGATAAGGGTGGGGTCCTAAAATATCTAAGGAAAATGTTGTCATTACCGCATTGAATGCTCTGCAGCTAACTTTCTCGCTGCATTAATGTGAAGAAGACACCTAAACAGTGCTGCATTGGCTGCCCTAACATATAGAGGGTCTGAGAGGGTGTCCAATGGGACAACCACTCAAATAGTAGCTAAGATAATCAACAAGTAGAGGGTCAAGATTGTCTAAAGAGAACAATATAAGGGAAGAAACCCTCCAAGGTGAAAAAGATCGAAAAATTAAAAGAAAAAGACTGTAGCAATCACAAATTGCATTTATAACCTAACTTGAGAGATAAGAACTGATCTTCTCGGATTGTGCCGAAGACGATTTTCTTTAGTACAAGCCTGTCTATTTTCATTCTCTAGTGATCTGAATCTACTTTAGTGATTGTCTGATTCATTAAAACCCAGTTTTTCCAACTCACTCTCTACAAATTCATTGTTTTGAGCTTTTTGAGCCTAAGTTCATCCATCTTTTGGGCTAGGGACTCAAATCTGGTCCTTACACTTAGTATTCTCAAAAGAAAAAACACTAAGTTAATCACACATTGGAAAATGAGTGTGAGTTAAAGAGATTCATTTTTTTTAAGACCTTCTCCCATCTTCCTGTGTGTGTGTCTTAAAATACTTAGTATTCTCAAAATAAAAAAATAATGGGTTAATCTCACGTTAGAAAATGAGTGTGAGTTAAAGAGGTTTAAAACTTATGTTGCGTATCCAAGAGTTAGGCCCTTTTGTATATACATCACTGTCAGTTTCTTTAAGACCTTCTCTCCTTTCCTCGTATATGTGTGTGTTAAAATACTTAGTATTCTAAAAAATAAAAAAAGTAAGGTAATGTTTGGTGACTGTTTTATTATTTTGGATTATTGATTTAGACTAGAGTATAGTTTTGGACTTCAATTTTGGGATTTTTTTTTCCCTGTGAGTAATCTAACTTGACTATTAAGAGCGAGATTATTGGTCATATTACTAAGCATGCATTTGGCAATCAACGATCATATTACTAATGGAGATGAGCAGCAAAACCAATATGAAAACAAAATCAAACATGAATGGTCAAAATGAAAAAACCTCAAATTTTGAGGACAAAAAGAGTACTTTAGTCTTGTTTTTAGAGTATTGGACAACTGTTTTTTGCTTTTTTAAATTTGTATCTAGGTGAGATTCAAAGTATGCACATAACAAACCAATGATTGTATATAATTTTTTCTTTTTATAATTATCCTCTAACCATAAGAAAGTTCTCAAAATAGTGGACCAATAAAAATCCAACACAAGTAAATATGTTTTTTTTGATACAAAACACAAGTAAATATTAAATTGTCTCACAATATATATATATACAAATGTATAGCAATCAATTTTCCATAACGGCACGAGCCTTCATTTTTGTAAGTCACTCTCTCACATGATAAATTGTCAACATTAGTTACACAAACTACCAAACTGCCACACACCAAACAATTCCTCTCTTTATGTTTTAACACCATATCAAAATTGAAAATTATATTTAAACTTCCATTCATCGTGCATTGCCTTACCCAAGGTAAGATAAAACTGCTGTGACTTAAATAATGCTCCCAAGTGCAAGATTGTCGCGAAGCAATAACTCGGTAAGTCCGAGGTCAAATACACAGGAAAAATGGAACTGATTAGCAAACCACAAGAAAATAAAACAAAAATAATAAAGTTTAACTGAAGAGATTTTTGATGGTTTAATTTAAATTGAGAGAAAATAACAATATATTAAGGCGCTAAGGTATAGGGATCCACACACAACACATCTATTGGTAGTCTTAACAATATTTATTTTATAGCTCAACTAAAATTCATACGAAAGATGATCTTAGTCGAATGATTTAACAATAAAAACTCAAGAATTAATTGTCTAAGGTAGTTTCGTGAAATTGATTGATTTTAGGCAAAACAAAACTAGTGAATTAATTCGTAGGGAATACTAAGCATTTAACGTGCTCGAAGTCTACAATAAATCAAATAATTATACGGAACTAAACACTTTTTTAGATGAGTAAATCAATCAAAAACATAATAACATAAGCATTAAAATAATAAAATAATTGTTAAGAACATACCAATAAACGGTTGGGTTTCACCCCTTATCTTAGCAAGGCTTCTAGCAAGTCATAACACAAATAAAATTCTAAAAGCTGTAAATAAACTTTAAGAAAACCTAAATTATGTTCTACGGCAGCTCTCTCTTGAATTTTTCCCTAAAGAGCCTTTAAATAGGTCAAAAAATCCAATTACAAGTTGAATCCAATTAAAAAGCTACAACTTTTGGCTTCACTTAACTGACATTTTCGGCTCATTTAACTTTAGAATTCGGACTCTTGGTAAACTATAAAGTTGTAGCTTTTTAAGTTAAATTTTGTAGCCCAACTTGAATCATCTCAATTGGACATCTGAGCCAAAAGTTATGCTCCAAATACTAATTGGTGCGCAAGTTGGAATCCTAATCTGAATTGGACTTGGATTTGGTGCAAATTTCTTTTGATTCCTTGCTCCAATTGGACTTGAATTTAATTGGGTTGGTCTTCTTTGACTTTATCAAGGCCCTTGTAAAAGTAAAGTCAATTAGCTTTCTTCTTTGCATAAATCTACTTATTTAATTTCATTATCCTACAGAAGACAAATTCACGCATTAAAATTCAATTAAACACGAAATTGATTATTTAGCATTATTCCAAAACCAACTATAAAATGCATGAATTAACTCAAAATAAGTATGATAATACTTTATAATAATTATATAAATATGCAAAATTAAGCTATTATCAAAAACTCTTTTTAAAAAATCAATTTTCATGTGTTTTTGTTAAAATTTATCTATAACCATTATTTTTGTTTCTCTGTATGAAATTAATCATGGTGCGGTTAGTATTGATTTATCGAGATATGTTTTTAAATCCATCTTTGCTTGGATAGGTTGAGATTGTTGGGTGATTATATTGTTAGGTGAAGTTGCAATAGTTGATAAATTATATTATATTGTTCTAAATTGTAAATTTTATTTTATTGCTATTATATTATATTTTTAAATTGAATAAAGTGTTTATTTTCTTTGTGTGTGTGTGTGTATGCATATATATGTAAGGACTAGATTTGATTTCCTAGCCCACTTTGTGGATGGGCTTAGACCCAAAACAATAAATTTATAGAGAATGAGTTGGAAAACTAGATTTTAGTTAATCAAACAAACGCTATAATGGGTTCAGATGATGAGAAAATGAAAAGAAGAAGAATTGTACTAAAAAAAAAATAGTCCTCGGTTGAAGTCCGAGGACGTCTATTCTTATATATTGTTCTTAGATTTGGTTACAAATTTGGACTCTGGAAGCTACATGGTTTTTCTCTTTTTTCCTTGATCCCCCTTCTTGTTGCCGTCTTCCTCTTTTATACTCTCTTTTCTTCTCATCTCCACCTTCCACGTGCATGCTAGATGATTGGTCTTGATACTTGTCCCATTCGCACCTTCCATCAGTCTCCATGTAGCAGCTGTAAGGCTGAAATGCACTGTTTAGGTGTCACTTCCACATTAATGCAGTCAGAGAGTTAGCTGCAGTGCATTTAATGCGAAGGTAGCAGCTTTCCCTTTAGATATTTTAGGGTATTTCTCTGCCTACCATCTTGACAATGCTTATCAATATTCACGAGACTTCTTAGAGACATCATCTTGATCTGCAAACAACCTTTTTAGACCTCGGCATTGGTCAGCCGAGGACTCATTTATCCTCGGCCCATCTCCTTGAGCCATTATGGTTAAAGTCGACTTCTATTTGCTATACAATCCTTTCTAATAAAAATTTCCCCTCCTCGGACGATAACTTGTCCTCGGATTGGGCCATAGGCCCAATAATACAAACAAATGATGGACTTCCAGGCCCAGTATCCCTACAGTAACCATCTAATTATCAAATACCTCATGCCTTTTTTATAAAAATTAGCGTGGGTTGCACGTGCTGCCCCTTTAGTGAGAAAATTAATATAGAATTTTTTTTTTTGGAAGAAATATGAAATCATGTACTTAAATTTAAAATAGCTATTTGAATATCTATTTATTATGACAATTTCTTAGAACATATTTACTAAATGTAATATCTACTCACCAAAAATGCTACAAAGAATGATAATGAATGTAATCATCTTTCCACAATATTTAAATTTTCTCAATGAATGATGATTATGCTACAATTTTTTTGAAGATTTTCATCAAATTAAATACTTGTAACAATTTACAATGAAGATTTTGTTATTCATACTTCATTTTTTATCATCTTATTTTATAAGTCTAATTACGATGTTTCGCTTATTTATTTTTAATAAACACCCTTTTAGGTAGAAAAAGAAATTTAAAAAAGAACAAAATAACAAAAGACATCCGTCATCAAAGTTTCTATTCGATAAAATTATAAGTCTAGAATATTTAAACCTAATAAATTAGTATTCTCTAGGTAACAAATAGAACACCATATATTATCATTCTAACTTTTCAAGTATGACTACTAGTCTACCACATAATATTCAAAATACGCAAGAAATTTTTTGGACATTAAAATTTAGTCGGAGTATTTTAGACATTGCACAATGGAATATTTTAGGAATTATAAGATTTCGTTAGGGTTTAACTAAGAGAGTAACCATAGGAGTATATGCTCATTTACAAAATATAAAGGAGGAAAGTGCTACTTCGTCAATTTTTGTGTGTGTGTGTGTGTAAAACAGTGTGTGTGTGTGTGTGTGTGTTTTTTTTTTTCCTTCTTTCTTTTAACTTGAAACAATGTGTTAAAAAAATCAACCTAAAAACTATGTATAAAACAATGAATTTTGGTTCAACAAATTGACTAAACTAAAAAAGAAGTCTAACACAACAAAATGTCACGATATTTTTACAGTACCTTTATTTCTAGCTATGGTGGGTTATGGTCTGATATTTTATTATTTTATTTTAGAGTAATGCTATATCAACAACATTTTCATAATAAATCCTAGGTAGTAAATTGTTACTGATTTTAAATTCGGCTAACCACTTTTAACTGTGTGTTTTATTTACAAAAAACAAAAAACAAATAAAAAGCTAATTGAAGAAAATTGTTCCTAAAAAACTGAATTTTGGCTCACCAAATTTGACTAAACAAAAAAAGAAGTCTAGGAACACAACAAAATGTCACACAAAAAAGAATCCTAGGAACAAAATAAATGTCACAACATTTTCACAATATTTTTTTTATTTCCAACTGTGGTAGGTCTCAATTTGATATTATTATTTTATTTTTTACGTCCATAACATTTTCACAACAAATCTTCAATGAAAAATTATTAATGGTTTTAAAATAATACATTTAAAAAAAAAAATGACAACACAAGAAAATTGTGTGTGAAATTGTGATATTTGGCTCACCCAATTTGACTATACTAAAAAAGTAGTCTAAGAATACAACAAAATATCACAACATTTTCACAATACCTTCATTTTTAGGATCCGAATAAATAAATAAATAAATAAATATATATATATATATATATATATATATATTTTTTTTTAGAGAAATGCTACATCCATAACATGTTTAGAACAAATTCTAAATGACAAGTTGTTATTGGTTTTAAACTGAGCCCACTGCTGATATTACTTTTTTATCCATAAAAAATACCTTGCCACGTAAAATTTGTTGCGAATTATTGTGAAAAATGTTGTGGACATAGCATTACTTCTAAACTTTAAAATCAATAAATTTTTCCCGTAATATTTTTGAAAATAGCAAATATGTCATATTGTTATTCTCTCAGTTAAACCCTAATGAAAGCTTATGATTCTTAAAATATTTATTTTGTAATGTCTAAAATACTCCCACTAAATTTTAACATTTCAAAAATTTTATTCATGTATTTTAAGTTTTAGATGGTAGTAATTCTCAGTTTCTTATTTTATTATTTTATTTTGACCTTTAAAAAATTGATACCTCAATAATTGTGAAAATATTGTAAGAATGTGTTGTGTCAGTGTAACTGTATATGCACATATAAATATTTAAAAGAAAAGACAAAAAGAGCACAAGCAAAACTGGTGTACAGTGGGAAAAAAAGAGAGAGGCTAATGAACAGTACAGATTGTCAAATAATTATGAAAATATTATAAAAATTAGTTAAGTCAGTATAACTGTATATGCACATATAAATAATAAATATTTAAACGAAAAGACAAAAAAGCACAAACAACATCGGAAAAAAAAAAAAAAAAAAGGCCTAATGAACAGTGCACACGGGTTGAACAAACCAAAGCACAATTGCTATGTCATAATTGTCATTGAACAAATATTAAAATTTCAAATTTTTATGATCTAAAATTATGTATAAAAAATAAGTTTATTGATCGAATAGTAAATTACATCCGATTTGAACAAAATTTTATATGCATATTAAGAATTTAAGGAATATGAAGTTGAACTGTTAGATTTTCAAAATTCACATAAAAAAAAAAAAAGAAATATATGAGAAGTTTCAAGAGTTTCTCTCTAAACTAGTTTAGAAAGAAACTTTTTTTTTATGAAACAAAATTTGTGCAACTAATCAATTAGGAAATTAAAAACCACATTATTTCCGTCAACCTATTTTAATTACAAGCAAAATCAAAATTTTGAATTTCAAAATTTTTGAATATTTCCCATCCCCAACCTTAAAAAATACTAGTAAACAATTCAAAATCCCCTCCAATACTCCTTAACCATTACCCCCAATCCGATCTCACCACGTCATCAACGATTCTCATATGCTGACGTGTCAAGATCAGGCAGGCCCCAAACCAACCCAGTTCGTTTCCCCCAACATAACGGCTCCCTTTACAATATTTCCTTTCCCTCCCTCTCTCTCTCTCTCTCTCTCTCTCTCAAAAACAGCCAAAAATTACATGCGTTACACTTTCTTTTCCTTTCTCTAACCCTAAAAAACACTCTTCACTTGTTTTCTTTGCCATTCAAATTCCAAATTCCCAATCTGTTTGTTTTTCTCTGGAAAACGAATTCACCGCCGACAGCTTAACCATTCTCCATTCTCATCATTGGGTTCGTTTTCACTCTTCACGTTCTGTTTGTTTCACTAGAAAATCGACGAAAACAGGAAGGGAAACTAAAAATCGTGGAATTTATTAATTTACATTCGTCCTGTATTTACCTGCATTACTTTACGCATTTTTTGTGTTAATTTTGTATTTTTCTTACAGAGAAAACGGATTTTGAGTGTTAGTGTTCAGTTTCTTGCCAACCAAACATAGCAATAATGAGAACTCTGTGTGTATTTTTTTAAATATTCTACAATTTGATATTTATGGCTGTTTGTTTGGTAGGAAAATTGAGGATAAGAAAAAGAAAATGCATTATAGTTTTGAAAGTTATTTGTTATTACAAATCACCTTAATTGCTTTGCATTTCTTTCTTTATTTTCATCATTAGTTCATTGAATTGTTATTATTATTATTTTTTTATCTAGGGTTTTACTTATAGTAATACTTAAAAAAATTATGATGTATCTATAGTGAATCCATTCATAATAGATTAGAATAGTGGAAAAGAATATACGTGGCCGACCCTAACTAGTTTTGAGGATCAATAACAGCCGACCCCAAAATGAGGCTTGGTTGTTGTTGTTGTTAAAGAATTTGGGGTAAAAGAGAAAAGAGAATGATTGATGTGAGATGTGATATGTGATTTTTTACATCATTCTTTGATTTTGCTTGTTTTGATTTTGTGTTGGTACTCAGAGGTGTCTTACAGAAATTTTGTTCTTTACAGTGACAATTGCTTCGCCATGTTTACTCATCGTATTGATCAGTTTGCACATATAGAAACAACGTGTGGATTGTTGCTAGATGAAATGCAGGTTTTCCTCAAATTCTTTTGTAGGATAAGTTCTATATAGTAATGCATTACCATAACCTGTTGGATTCAGTATTTGCAACTTTTTATTTTTTTTATTTTTAATGATATGGTATTTCTGATAGCAGTGTTGAATTTCTTTCCATTTGATTATTGTTGAATGTTGCAATTAGAAAATATGGGATGAAGTTGGAGAGTCTGAAGTTAATAGGGATGCGATGCTGCTTGAAATTGAACAAAAGTGTCTGGAGGTATATAGGAGAAATGTAGATGAGGCCAAGAAGTGTAGAGCTCAGCTGCAACAAGAAATTGTTGAGTCTGAAGCAGAACTTGCAGATATGTGTTCTGCAATGGGTGAGCAGCCACTGCATGTGAGTCTATTGTGAATGAAATTAAGTTCAGAGTTTTATTCCTTTTTTTTGGGGGGGGGGGTGTGGGGGTGGGGGGGTCACCGTGAGGATTTCTTTAATGGGTGGAGCTCTTGATGATTGGTTTGTATGTTCAGTTTGATTGCAAGCCTGATGGTGGCTTCAAAAAAGTGCTTGACACCATTACTCTACAACTGGAAGACATGCGGAAGCGGAAAATTGAGAGGACAAACCAATTTGTTGAAGTTTTGCATCAGATACAGGATATTTCAATTGAATTTTGGGAAGATAATACGGTGGTTCTGGATGAGACTGACTTGTCCATAAGAAGACTAGAAGAATTACGTAAACATTTGCTTGAACTTCAGAATCAGAAGGTTATTTAAATTTACTATTTTTGTATATGGTTGCAAGTTTGGGGTTTGTTTTGTGAATTGTTTGGATTCTATGTTCCCTCATAAAGACAATATCAAATTTGAGGTTTGTGTTATGGATTGTTTGAAAACTATGTTATGAAATGGTTGGGTGACCAGTGTTTATGCGTAATTTAGTAAAAACTTGGGGAAAAGCAAGGAAGAAATGAAATTATTTCTGTATAAAATAAATTACGAAGAATGTAGAATTAAGAAGAATTATTTTTCTAGACATTTGGGATTAATTGCATTGAAGCATAAATGAATGTAACTGGATTATGAATTATGCCCATTATATTTAAATTGTGTTCTGGAAATTTGTGACATATATAATTTAGATTTTTTCATATACGAAGAGTTGGAGGTTGTGTTGCCTTTATGAGTTCTTCTGATTTTGTCGTACATCACCTGCAGAGAAACCGTTTGAAGCAGGTACAGAACCACCTGAACACCCTGAACTCACTATGCTTGGTCCTGGGTATGGATTTCAGAGACATAGCTGGTGAAATCCACTCCACTCTAAAAGAAACTGATGGAACAAGAGATATAAGTGACCATACACTTGAGAAATTGGCAGCTGCAATACAAAGTTTAAGAGAGATCAAAATCCAGAGAATGCAAAGGGTCAGTACTTCCATAAGCTACTTCTTGTTGTCCTCCTGTGAAAACTTTTTTCCCCTCCTGCTTGACCTTCCTAAACCATGGGATTTAACCAGCTTCGAAACCTTGCAAGTGCTCTGTTGGAGATGTGGAACTTGATGGATACACCGATGGAGGAGCAACAGCTGTTTCTGAATGTAACTAGTAATATTTCTGCTTCAGAACCTGAAATTACCGAGCCTAACATGCTTTCTGTAATCTTCCTTAACCATGTATGTAATTTAGAGTTCCGTGAGTGGGGAACTAATTCTGCATTTTTTATGATCCCAATATATGCAAAGTTTATGTGGGGAATTAACGTATTTAACTATTTTTATGAGCTTTTTCTGGCAGGTTGAGGCAGAAGTGGTGAGGCTGGAGCAGCTAAAATCAGGTAAAATGAAAGAGCTTGTTATTAAGAAGAGGTTGGAACTAGAGGAGATATGCAGGCAGATACACATGGTCACAGAAACACTTAGTATAATGAAAGACTCAGTTGAAGCTATGGAATCTGGTAAGAATTTTATTAATGCTAGTTATTTAGAAGGCTATTGCAAGTTATTATGATTATTTATTTAAGGAAGCACTTAGTTCTCTATGTGACCTCATTCATTGTGGAAAAAGATATTATCAGAATCTTTTATTGACTTGAAATCTCAGTTCATGGTGTGCAAGGAATTTTATGTAGTGAAGTCTATATGATTTGTGGCTTTGTGCAATTGTGTGCTAGAAAAAATTATAAATAATTGATAATCACATTATTTATTAATTTTAAAAAAATGTTATCGCACTTTTCCAGGAGCTGTGGATCCAATGTACCTCTTAAAACAAATTGAGCTTCAAATTTCAAGGGTAAAAGACGAAGCTTTGTGCAGGAAAGAGATACTTGAGAAGGTTGAGAAGTGGTTAGCTGCATGTCAAGAAGAGAGCTGGCTTGAGGAGTACAACCGGGTTGAACATTTTTTTTCTTATTTTTAAACATATATCCATTTCCCCTCATCTTGCTTTGTTCACCTTCTTATTGTGGATTTCAGGATGACAATCGCTATAATGCAGGAAGAGGTGCGCATCTTACTTTGAAACGTGCTGAGAAAGCCCGTGCTTTGGTAAACAAAATTCCTGGTATGGATCTTGCTAAACCATACATCTCATAATGTTGGGGTATAGAGTTGAAAACATCACAACTTTGAATTCCAGTTATTTTGTTGATATATAATCTGATTAATATACACTATTGCAGAGGTGAGTATTACTTTTATATGCAGCTCTTGCTGTTGTACTCAATATGCTGTATGTGTATAAACAGTGATGCCGGGAAGCAGGGTTGTCATAGGAGCTAAAAATATGTTGTTACAAAATTATCTTCAGATTAATATAATATGTTGTGTTTGTCTTCATATCCTTCTTTGGTGTATTTCATGAGCTTTTATTTTACCCTTTGAATTGTATCGGAGCAGCAATGATGGAGGCATTGACATCAAAAATCAAAGCTTGGGAGGAACAAAGAGGGACTGTATTCTTTTATGATGGTGTAAGTAGTTTTCTGGTAATCAAATAAATATTTGATGTGAGACATATTGCTCCAAGTAAAAACTTGATCCGTTCAATTTCAAGTTGTTGTCCACATTGATGAATATTTCTGTTACCTTTGATTATGCAAATTAGTTCTGTTATGATATCTATTGTGTAGGAACGACTTCTTTCTATGCTTGAACAGTACAGCACGTTAAGGGAAGAGAAAGAGCAAGAAAGGCAGAGGCTGAAAGTATGGACCATTTCTTTCAAAAATTAATCATGTGATAGTCAGTGTAGAGTTTTCTTTGTGGATCTTGCTTCTCTTTATTACCTGTGCTTGAATTGGTTCTTTATTTTAGGACCAGAAGCGATTCCAGGGGCAGCTGATAGTTGAGCAGGAAGCACTTTTTGGGTCAAAACCCAGCCCATCGAAGAGTGGAAAGAAGGCTTCAAGAACTCCCACAGGAGTTGCAAATAACAGAAAATTCTCCATTGGTGGAGCAATGCTTCAAAACCCAAAACCAGAAAAAGCTGCTAGCCGTCTGCATCTTAGTAAGAAGGCTGCTTTTTTGAATCAGAACAGTTCTCCGAGTCAACGGCAACATGGTGGTTTTGCATCCCTTTCCTCTGAAAGTTTTGAAATATTTTTAACTTCTATTTCCCAAACTATTCAAAAGACTGTCGAAACCTACAGCTAGTCAATTTGAGCCATCTGAGTTTTATTCCTTCATCTCTTTATACTAAAATAGTTCGCACCATTCATGTAACATAGTAATAGAATAATGTCTAAAATTGCGTTGTGGAAATAGCACATTAAGTGGGGCAGGGTCCAGTTAATCATTCGGATGGATAGTTGCTGCCAATACACCTGACATTGCTTAAAGAGTTATTCAGTCATCATTTGCAATGGTTTTAGTTTTAACTGTGAATGCTTTATTTACAAAGTTTTTGTTCCAAAATTTTATGCAGGTAGGAGAATCTCAGAGATTCCTGGTCATTCTGTAAGGAAGCATTCCCACAGTGTTCCAAAGGCACATGAAAACCAGTTATTCTTGATTCGGAAGCCCCTTTCTCCTGTTTATTCCCGAGTGTTGTCTAAGGCCAACATTGCAAATTTCCCAGAAGATCAGAAGACTTCACATATTATGTCATCACAAAAACCTCTTCCAAATAGCGAGTCACTAGTCAGAACACCTTCCAAAAAGATTGTGGTTGGTGATGAAGAAAACAGAACCCCAAAGACAATGTCAATTCCAATGCCAACTACTCCTTCAACAGTGTCAGCTCCAATGACAACAGCAATGACACCCACTTCCCCATGTGTTTCTGTAGGTAAAAACAGTTTTCGAAACAATGATCAACCAATCGAGTACTCATTTGAAGAGGTCAGAGCTGGTTTTATTCTTCCTAAAACCTTTAGTCACTGATGCTAGTTTGACATATTGGCCCATGACTTGCAATATGAAAAGGAATTTGGTATTCTTGTGTTGACGGTCACACTTTTTGGTCTATAGGATGACAATTTTTTGACATATTCAATAGTTATAACGGAGGAGGGATCTAAACCTCCGGACGTTTCTATTGGAAACACTAAGAGGTGCTAATTAAGCTATAAAGTTCTTGGCAATATAGGATGACAATTAAGTTCATAAAACTCTGACATACACCTCTTTCCATAATTGCATTTTCCATCAAAGTTCATGATTTTCCTGCAAAGTGATAGTGTTTTATTATACATGTATTATCTAATTTTTATACCGGTTTAGTGTGCCCAAATCTTCTGCTTATATAAACAGACATAGGATAATGCTTAGGATGTTTGAAATTTGAAATTTTTATCTCTGTTTTATGTGTTTCTTCTAAATATGCAAGTCGATAATTATTGTAGGCTATCGATAAATATTTATTATGATTGTATTTGTATATGTAACTATCAATTCTATCGTTTAAAAATAATATTTGAGGTGTCAATCTTTTATGGTGATGTAAATATAGGAAATTTGGTAGTAAATAGTTTAAATTCAATTTATATATAATGGTATGCCAAAAATTGTGAGGCCTCCAAAGATTACTTTAGACACTATTATAGATTATACACGTTTATTTTTCTTCGTCAATTGTGATTATCAATGTAGGGCTCACTTTTTAACGGATGACTATGAATTCACATTTAAAACTCTTATCAATTGTCGTATTTTCTCCTATCAAAAAACAAATTGTCGTATTTGCTTTTTATAGATGAAGATAGAATTATGAGGCATATAATATAAAAATAATTTATTAATAAATTATAATTGTCATACTGGGAGGAATCCTCTGGATCTGGCTCAGTATATTTCTTTTTGGACATAGGCAAAATTTTAAAATTTAAGAAGATAAAAAATAGAACAAAAGAATTGAAAACCAAACTGGCCTGACACGAAGTCATTGGAGTCTTAGGACAAGTCAATGATCTTGGTAGGTGACCCATTTGGGACTCAGAATCCTTTTTTTTTTTCTTTTTTTAAAGAAAAAGATCGGCTCCTCAATAGCTAGTAAATCAGCGTTTAAAAATTAATGACGTACAAAAGAACAGACTCCTTCCAAATCAAAAGTGGAAGGGGAAAGTTTTGTTGCATACTTGTATAGTTTGTGACAATAAAAAAGAAAGAGACAAGTATTTAAGGTTCATTTGGTCATGTGCATTGCACCTGACCCTTAAACACATCATTTTGTTTTTGTTACCGCATACTCATGTTATGTGGCAAAAATTTTCTCAAAGCAAAAAAGAAAATCTAACTCCCCTAACTAAGACATTTACTAATGCATTACCTTGCCTAAAGTATGAGAAAGAGACCAACTCTTTAAGGGAGTTTAAGTGAAACAAAGTATCTTTAAGAAGATGTCCAAATTTGGAGTTGAACCTATTAGAGCATCCGCATTTGGGTTTCTAAATGCCAAATGTTAAGAGCATTTGGCATTTAAACCCCAAAATCCATCAGCAATAGGAAGGCTATATCCCAAATGCTAAAAAAAATTTGAGATTTTGCTACAGTATC
The DNA here is from genome assembly GCA_032727855.1 of Quercus ilex subsp. ballota. Taxonomy (NCBI): domain Eukaryota; kingdom Viridiplantae; phylum Streptophyta; class Magnoliopsida; order Fagales; family Fagaceae; genus Quercus; species Quercus ilex. Next base: position 56,577,499 of record CM064915.1, read on the forward strand.
ATCTCAAATGTAAGATGGTACTGTAGCAAGATGTTATAAAAAAAATATATTTTTTAATTAACTTTACCGGCAAATTTCTCACACTCCCTCATTTTATCTCTTTCGTTTCTCTCTCTTCCTTCTCTCTTTCTCATCCCCTCTCTCTCTCGCCGAATCACCAAGCCGGATCGGAGCTCACGCCGGATCCGTTCCGATGGGTTCCGTTCCATTCCGATGGAGATCGGTTTGGCGAGGTGGGTTCCGTTCCAATGGAGATCCGTTCCACGGAGATCAGCATGGATTGTTGATGGGTTCCGATGGCGAGGTGGGTTCCGATGGATTGTTGATGGGTTCCGATGGTGAGATGGGTTCTGATGGCGAGGTGGGTTCCACGGAGATCCGTTCCGTTCCGATGGCGAGGTGGGTTCCGATGGATTGTTGATGGGTTCCGATGGCGAGATGGGTTCCGATGGCGAGGTGGGTTCCACGGAGATCCGTTCCGTTCCGATGGCGAGGTGGGTTCCGATGGAGATGGGCATGGATTGTTGATGGTGAGTTTTTCTTCAAATTTTTGTTTTTGTGATTGTTGTGATTGTTGATCGGCATGGATTGTTGGGATTGTTGTTGTGATTTTCTCTGGGTTTTTTTTTTTTTTTTTTTTTTTTGTGTTGACGGTAGTTTCTGGGTTGCCGGTGGTGGTGGTGGTGGCAGCGGTGGTGGTGTGCAGCGTGGTGGTGATTGTGGTTCTGACCAGAAGGAAAGAGAGAGAAAGAATAAATAATGTATAAATAATGTGTTATAATGTATAATGGTAATTGTGAGAAATATTATTTTATTGTGTAAAAATATTATTTTAATGAGTAGGATTGGGATATAAAAGTTGGGATGTTGGAGAATTGTAAAATTGTATTGTATAATTGAAAAAGTGACTTTTTGAGGTGGTAAAATAAGATAGGATTTAAAACCCGGCTGTGGATGCTCTTACCATGCAATAGTATTTGTTATGGTTAAGATTAAAATTTTAAAAAATTACTTTTAATTTCAACCGTTAGATTACAAAATTTTAACTTTAACCTTTTGTTTTTTCTTTTTACCTTATGAACTTGTTCCACTCACAATTGCACGGTGGTATGGCCAGATCTCAATCCGAATCAGAAGCCAAACATAAGCTGCTTTGAAAGGCTGTCTTTTGCTGATAGGAGCTGGCACCTCCTAAAGGAATTGGGCCATGTGGTGGGGGGTGATGATCCATTAAATGGAATTTAATTTGTGTTGGAATCAGTCTCAATAATCATCACCATATCAATGATGGTTTCTGATAAAAAGGGCAGGACAACAATTGATCTTTAATTGCTCTTCCTTTGACCATTATACCTTGTGGTCTCCACTCTACCTCTCCTTTCTGCTAATTTTTCTTGCAATTGACCTTACTTTTCAGTTCTAATCTAACCAAATCTTGAGAGAGGATTTGTTTGTTGACCACTTGGCTGCTTTTGAACATCTGGTGGTGGTTTAAAGGTTTAACCGTCCGGTGTATTTTCGTTTTGATAAAATAAATGAATTTGGTTAATGAGTGTCAAAGTGCACCAGCTTTGATGTTCCATCAGATATCTTTGATGTTTACAACCAAGATCTTTTTAAGGATTCAATAATATTTTTTGTATCTCCACCGGGATTCTTCTCAAAAAAAATAATAATAAATAAATACATCGGCTAAAATTGATTTTTATTTATTATAATTGATTAGCTTTTCTAAAGAACTGAACGATATTCAATTAAAAATTAATTATTTTATTAGTTCAGTTATTTCTCGATATAGTGGAATCCACCCGATTCTGCTTAATTTTATTTATTTATTATGATAGTTTAGCTTTTTTTTTTTTTTAATTGCAAGATATTCAATTAAAAGTTTATTTCTTTATTAGTTTCTTTTATTTTTTGTAACAGTAAAATTTGCTTGATTTTGTTAAATTTTATTTATTTATTATGATTGATTAGCTTTTTTAAAAAAAATTTGCACGATATTCAATTAAAAGTTTATTTGTTTATTAGTTTCTGTTATTTTTCGTTACAGTGAAATCTACCCGATTTTTTTTTTTAACGAGAGTGCATTTGCACATCAGTTAACAAAAGCCTAAAATGAATTCAAAGTAATTCTCTATTGCTTTGGTCAATAGCCTTTATTCAAATGGATCTTTCTTTTCAAAATGCTTGACATATTAGTCTATCCTAATTTCAACTATTGGAGCATAAAGGGAAATAAAAACGAAGCATGTTCTACGCTTTTAGGTGGACCAGATATATGTTTAGCGGACCATTTACACTTGCTAGTCTAAACAAAGAAAGAAAAGTAGAAACTAATTTCTTTCCTTCCTGTTTTGTATAAGTTAAAACCCTCTATCTGTATTCAAATGTAAAAATGGCCGGAAAGTCTAGTTGAGACTAGAAGTAATTGTGGGGTCCTTGTCCAAATTCAAAAGTGGCCAGGGTGATTAGATAGTTAAGTGTGGACTTTAGAGAGCATCAGAATATTAATTTGATGTTTGTGTTTTTGGGAATTCAAGCAAGGGATGGGATCATGGGGCCCAAGAAAATATTCGATATGACTATGAGTACTAGTGGCATGTGCGGTACAGTTTTTTGATGAATACATGTGCGGTACAGTTAATACGCAAGATTGGAGTGCTTTGTGTGTGTGTATATATATATATAATAGTCTGAAATCTGAATTGAAAGACAAGCAACCTCGGACAAGTGTAACGGCTCACCGCTCACTTACCAAACTTTTTGTTAGGAAGTAAGGAGTGTTAGGACCATCTTGGCGTCAGTCACACACACACGCACGCACACGCGGTCCATGAAGAACCTTTGCTTACTTCAACTGCCACTAAGATCTTTGCAGATATGCTTTCAGCATGAATGTAGGAATATTAAATAAGGGACACATGTCACATATCTAATTTCCTAATATGCTGCCATGGTAAGTACGGACATTTTTTGCTCATTCTGTTTTTGTTTTTTGTTTTTAAAATTTTTATTTCTTTAATTTTTAATTTTAAAGCAGCTAATTTAATAAGTCGTGAAATTGAATATTTTAAGGTTTTTGTGCGGGTATGCATTGTTGGTGTGTAGTTCTACACAATGTGTGATTAACTCGTTATAAGAAGTTTCTAAAAATAAAAAAAAATTTCTTATAAATTAGATAATGCATATGAGAAAGTAAAATTATTAAATATTCTTGGAATGTAATTAGGGTGCTATCCTACACAATCAATCAAAATAAAATAATTAATATGAACTTTTTTTCTTTACATAATTCATTTGTCTCCAGAATTGTGTGGGTCTAAATTCCCAAGTCAAATGAGTTCACGAAAAATATATGACCATCACAATTAATTTATTATATATGGGTGCTAATTTTTACAATGGAAAGGCTAAAAGAAGGAAATCAAAATGCTAAACGAGTGATACATACAAAAAATGGGACTGCCGAGGGTACACAGTATCTCAGGTAGGTGAGTGTAATGTTGCTCTCAATGATTCTCCCTCTCTCTCCTTTTCCAAACCCCTATTTAGAGGGGAGCAGGATTTTATTTATACTAGTTGATCCTTCTTTCAATGGTGAGTTATAATGATGTAAGTCTGGAGATACTTGTTCCATCAGGGGTCTCATCCCTCTTTTGAGGAGGATAAATGAGTTAATGGTGTGGAGCACTATTCGGACTAATCATTCAGTAATAAATGTTGTCCATGTCAAATGGGAACATCTAATTAATGCGGAGATGATTGTTGCTGAGTTTAGACGCCACCTTTTCGAAATCCTTAGCTTTTGGATATCTAAGTCGCGGTTATACCTTGGTCCAATATTTCCTCTTTCCGAACTAAGGTGTACAAATCGTCTGCTCGTCTTTGTGTTGTTGTGCAAGGCTTCAATGGGGTGGATCCCATTGTTTGTTGTTAGGCTCGGTATTTTATGCATTTTGGATTGGGCATGCCCTGTTGATACTTAGTCCCTTTGTGGGCCTACAATCCACGGCCCATGGAGGCGAACCAGTTAGACCACTCCCCCATAATAAGATTATTGAAATTAAACACAAAAACAAAGTTAGAAAAAAAAAAAAAAAAAAAAAAAACAACAACAACAACAACTTAAATCACGTGGAACAATTACAACGTACACACAATTGCTTTTTTTTTTTTTTTTTATTTGATAATTCAATAGTTGGGGTTAAAGGGAATTGAATCCTAAATCTTTCTATTGGAAACACCAGAATGTGCCAACCAGTTCATCTATAAGGCTCTTGGCCAATCACTTTTACAATCCATTTTAGTTGGGGGATAGAAAAGTGGGGGGATATAAAATATTTTTGTTTTTTCTTATGATGTTTGGATGAGAATTTCAGTTATTTAGTTGAGAAGAAAAATGAAAGGACGAAAAAAGTAAATTGTATAAATTTACTCTCATACTCATTTTAGGTAATTTTTAAATATATTTTTATTAAAAAATTGTGTATGAATGGATACTTCATGTATTAAAAACAACTACAAAAACCCAAAAGAGATGAGAGAAAAAAACAGATGATTTGATGGGGGAAAAAAATCGGATGAAAAGTAACATTAAATGACAAAAACAAAAGAAGAAGAAAAAAAAAAAAAAAACAGGAGAAGAAAAAAAGATAAAAAAAAAACCAAAACAGATGAGAAGTAAAAACCAGGGAGGAAAGACAAATAGTGAAAGAATAAAGAAGAACGTTATTGCACATGGATAGTTTTGCCCAAAAGGCTAGTCACTTTTGCATTCCTATTTTCTCTCCAAATTTCTCCTCAATTTAAGGTAATTGTATTTTGGTGGGCTTTAAGAGAAAAATCCTGGATCTCACTAGTTTTCCTTTTTCCTTCCCTCTTCTCTCTCAACCAAATAACACAAAAAATGATTTTCTCTTACCATTTTTTCATCCTCCCCCAAATCTCCCCAACCAAATTAACCGTTGTTGAAGGTCATTTTTTGAAATAGACAGAAAGCAGCCCAACTCAGCAATACGGGTAGCAGAGAAGCGGCAGACTAAGTAAAACCATTATACCCAAGCGGCAGAAATAATGGATCACAGGCCTTTAATATAAACAAACGGGTATTGAGGAAGTAAGTGGGCCTAAAAGGCCCGAAAAGAGAGAAAATAGCACCCATGGGTAGTATATGGTATGAAAAAGTGAGAATGGGCTGCGGCAGGGCCAAAGCAATGTAAACAAATAAAGTAGGGGATAATGGCAAGTCCATGAACCCCAAAGATGAGAATGAGGAAATTGGGCCAGGGAAGCCCAATTAAGTTAGTAAAAGCCCATGGGATGCGGAGTTAGTAAATGGGCCGAGGAAGTCCAAAGGAAGTAAATGGGCCGGAGAGACCCAAGGGAAAAGAAAGAGACACTGGAGCCCATAAGTGAGAACACCAGTGGCCATATTAAGCCACTGGGGGAAAGAATGGAACGGTAGGCCTGAAAAGAGATCCAGCAAGAACAAGTCACCGCGGCAGGAAATACCAAGTAATGCGGTAGGAAGCCAAGACAATTAAAAAATTGGGTTGAAAAGAACGCAAAGCCCAGTACTGAGTAAAGCCTAGACCCTAAGGGAGCGGGAAATCAGAGTAGCAACTCATAAAAAGCCAGAAACGGACGGCAGGCAGTACAGGCAAAGTCTCCAGTTCACGGCAGATGCATGAACAGCAGGCAGATTTCAGACATATGCACGTGCAAAGCCTAGGCACCACCAGCCTGTATCCAGCCAATACGGGACATAGTGAGGTCATGGGTCAGAGGTAAGAGGGCTTGGTTTGGCGGTGGGGAGAAGGGAATACCTGTTTTGAGGTTCTGCTCAAACTCTTTTGGGGGATATGTCCTGCTGGGATGACATACCTCCCAAAAGAGGCAAGATTGAGTTGGAATCACTAGGTGCATGCCATGAGGGATAGAGAGAGAGAAACATCGCCGCAGTAGGAAGAGGTGTCATGGCAGACTAACAGACAAAATAGTTGTCTTTGTCTGTAATAGGGGGACTCACAAACGGAATAGTGATGGTCGGCAAGTACACCCAGACCAGACAAAGGTGGTTAAGGGGTAGAATAGTAAAATTCGGTCACGGCGAATACTATAAAAAGGAAGCCTCTACCGTATACAAGGGGACATAACGCAATACAACACAACGTAACAAGGACTCTGAGGCATACTTAGGAAAACAAGGGAAGCACAATACTAAAAACCACGATTGTGGAAATCATTAAGGAAAGACTAAGAAAGAAAAAGAAGAGAGAACTCGGGGAAAAGAAAGAGAGAGAAGAAAAAAAAAAGAGAAAGATAGAGAGAAAAAGAGTAAGAGTTAGTGGCATGCACCGATAGGTCCCTTTCCTTCTCTCCCTCTCAAATCCCTGCTCTCTTCTATAATCGTCTTGGGCATTGTCCACTCAGGTCCGCCTCCCTCAAACTCATTAATTTCCACAGCAGAAATTCTTTTCCTCAGAGGTTAATCGTGTTGAGAAGAGGCGTTCTTCCTCTCTGGCCTTGCTCCTGCGGATCGAACTGAACTTATTTCCTTTATCTGTTGATTAATCTTTATTACCATTTGCCCTTACTATTTCATTTGTGAAAGTTGTTAATATCATTGTGATTATGGATCATTTGGTCATTTCCTATTAAAAGAACTAGCTGGTCATTCCAGAACACACGGTTCTGTTTTATCAATTGTATTTGTCTGCCGCAAGCTTCTCTGAAACAGCTCTGCCTACCGCAAGCACTCTCCTGGCAGACGAGGCATAGTTTGTGCACAAGCCGGCCAAGTTGAGTTCCAGTTGGATTGGTCTCAACTCCCACAACCCAGAACACTTGAGCCTACAATCACAAAGGGGCAGCCCAGCCCAACACAGTAAAAAAAGGCCCCCACAACTGTTAATGTAGGGTTAATGATGTTGGTTTTTTTCATTGTACACCTTTTGGAGTATTTCACAACAATTTGTTAGGCAACATACACAAGCATTCTAACCAAAAAAAAAACCTACTTAATTCTTAAATTTTATCTTCGAGGAATTGCTTGGCTAATTAAGAATATAGGATCTTAATAAAAATATTACTAATGGTAAATATTAGATAATCTTCTTTAAAGCTTGAACATTGTTTATGTTTAGTAATTCAATCATTGTCGACATCAATTTAGAACGGGTAAAAAGGGACGATACATGTATAAGCTTAAGTAAGCACCGACATTTAATCTAATGTATATTTGTGTGAAGCTTCTTTTTGGAGACTTGAATCTTGATCCTTGTTTTCCACATCTCACAAGCACTTATATAGAGTGACCATAACGTCAATGATGCATGATGGTTTTTGAGAAATATTAAATACACTATGTTTTTATTAATGACTCTTGCTTCGTGAGACGTTATTTCTTGTCAATTATGATATCCCTTAAGGTATAAAGAAATTATGGCTACACTGGCTATGTTATGTTCATAAAAAATAAAAGAGTGTAAGATATAATTTTATACGAGGACTCACTCATTATGATATGAATTGCATAGTCAAATTAGCCAAATATTTAGTGAAGCTTATTTAAAATAGGCTACATTATAATTAAAACACGTTAAATTTCTAGAAAATTATGATATAATAAATTTTCATGCATACAAAACATGAAAAGATGCTAGTGTTTGTGCATAAATAGAAGTAGTAAATCAAATTTGTAATTATATGGTATTTCTAAGAGTACAAAAAACTGAAAAAGTGTAAATATATATGATGCAACTTCACATCTGTTATTTGCCCAAAAGAAAAACCAACAACTATTTTCTGGTTTTATTTTTATCATGCAAATAATTACCCTCTAGGTGAAGTCATTTCCCACAAAGGAAACTACTGCATGCCTGTTCTCATGTCATGTACAGAATCACAGAGGTCTATCTCCGTAACTATAACCTCCACGTGAAGTGATCATCACCTCTCACTCAGGCAGTCTCAGGCTTTCTCTCACTGTCCAAAATTCAAATAAGCCTAAGCAAGAGTACACTTTTAAAAAAGTTAAATACTGTGGTAATTTGTTAGCCTATTCTATGAATCTATATACCAACCAAAAAAAGCCAAATATATGTAGATAAAGGATAGATGGCCAACAATATTTACAAATAACAAAATGTGGACACCAAATAGTCATATTTTAGTTAAATTATAACACTTATAAGTGAAAAAACATGAGTTTTAAAATTGTACACTATAACTTAGAACAAAATTGCTAGAAGTACTTTAGAAAATCCACCGAATATTTCACATTCTAGTGCTTTTATATTTCAACGAGGCTCAAGTGAGATGAATGCTAAAAAGTGGGTGGGAAAATTTTGATAAATTTCTTATGGAATTGTAGAAATATTCAAACATAAAAAGGAGTCAATAAAAAGTTACAAGCAAAATTTAGATACAGTTTTTAGAGTACAATACATTATATTTTCCGATTAAACTTAAGTAAATAGTTGCATTGATTTTTTTTGTTTGAAAGCAATAGTTGCATTGATTTTTAAAGCACAAATAATGCTAATTTTTTAAGAATAATTAAATTCAGTATAACTAACTATATATTTGAATTTAATTAAAGAACGTAAAGTATTGTATGACGAAGTGTATCTAAATTTCTCTTCTAAAAAAATGTGTATATAAATTTTTCTAAAAAATTAATAATTATTTTATTTACAAATATTGTGTAATTCCGTTTGGTATACCCACTTAAATATATGTTTTCAGTTTTTAAATAATATTACACATTTTTCACACATTTTTTCACCTATAGGTATTTTCACACATATTTTTAAACACATATTTTCAATTTTTAAGTATATATACCAAACTTTCTCAAAAAAAAAAAAGTATATATAACAAAGAGTAAGACTTAGGTACAGTACTTAGGTGTTGTTTCTTAGGTTCGTCTCTTAATATTCTGTCATGTAACTTTTTTCTCATTAATGAAAGTGTATTTTTAAAGTTAACTAACTACATGACAAAATCTTAAGAGAAAAATCTAAAAAATAGTACCTAAGATACTGTACATAAGTTTTGTCCTATACCAAATACCCTTGTAACGGTTTTTTTTTTTTTTTTTGACATGGTAACATGTGTTCTTAAAAAAGAAAAGATACAGAGGGCGTTTGGATTCAGTTGAAAGTTGAGTTCACGCACTAAAAAATATTAAAAATAGGTTCCACAGTACTATTTATACATTTAAAAATTATTTTGCTATAATATTTTCAGTTTTTAATTTTCAGTTTCAATAATAATAAGTTAAATCCAAACGGACTCATAGTATCCCTTTATGATTTATTGACTGTGCACATAATTGAATGAAATTGTGTTCACATATTTGAATATAATAATATATATATATATATATATATTTTAAAAAGTAAGTAATTTGTGCTTCAAATTGTGATGATGACAGTTGTTAATAAAATGCAAAAGAAGACGCAACACTTTCGAAGATTGAATTTTCAATCTTATCAAAAGAATAAAAAAAAGAAAAAATATGAAGTTTCAGTTTTCAACTTTCAGACCAAATAGAAACAGCGTGACATGTTTGGTTAAATGGTAGTGTTTTTTGAGGGGCATAGCCAAAAGTATAATCTTTAATTTGTCGGAAAAAGACAAAAAGCAGGTCAGCGGCAAACAAAAAGGTCGGCCCGCCAATACTACCTTTGCAGCTTTAAATGGAAAAACAAATAATTTTCCAAAAAGAAAGCAATTTTGAATTTTACTAACTTTTTTTTTAATTTTAAATTTTCTTCACAAATTTACCATATTAGACATTTACATAAAATTTAAACTACAATTCCCATCACGGACGTGAAATTTGTCTTAACTATATTGTAATTTTTTTTATTGGGCTTAGCAAATACTACTTTATAAAAAATAATTAATTTTTTACTATAATTGTTTTCACACTGAAATACAAAGTTATTATTATTTTAATTTTTTGAAAATTTGGGTTATTTATTTTCACTTTCTTTTTCGCTTTCTCAAACTGTCTTTGGTTTTTAGACAACTTTGGAAAGCAGCTTGCGGTTTTTATTTTTGATTTTTTTTTTCTGACCCCCTGAAATTCAAAAGCAGTTTTTTAATTTTCCCAGTAAACAAACACTTTGTTGTGTTTTTAAGATTATATATTATTGTGATTTTTTTTTTCCATTTGATTTTTGAGTTTATAAGGGTACTGTCTGAGCTCAAATGTGAAAAGGGTCTGACACAGAACAGTCTAAGTTGCAGTGTTGAAAGAGCTAGTTGAAGTCTGGAAGTTACAGTCACAGGTCATGATCTTTGGATTTTGAACTATGTTTTAAGTTCGAAGTTTGTTTTGTTTTTAAATATATGTTTTGAAAATTTCTGGCTAAAGATTAGATTTTTGTTCTGTTTTGTTTTTATATTTTTGTGTTATAAGTTTTTATTTATTTTTTTTTTTATGATTTGAGCTATGGAGTAGAAAGAGGAGAAAAGTTGAATTTAAATTAGGTCTCGGTATTTTTTTTTCCTAAAATAATTTTTCTGTTTTTTTTTAAAAAAAAAGTTTTTGTTTATTGTTGTTTTTATTTTTTATTTACCCCCAAGGAGTTTTTGTTTGAGGTTGAAGTTCTGATCTCAGAAGATTTAACTTTGGAGTAAAAAGTATATTTAAAAACATTTTTTGATTGCAAATTTTTCTGGTTTAATATTCTGAATAGATTTTTTTTTTCTTTTTTTGGGTTTGGGTTAAAATGTTTAGGTTTTCCAAAGATCAAAAAAATTTGAGTTCAAAAAATACATTTTGGTATTTTCTTTCTGGGTTTTGTTTTCTAATCTGGGTTACAAGTTTTATTTTTATTTTTTATTTTCAGGTTGAGGAAAATGTCAAACTTGAAGTTAATTCCCATTTTTCTTTTGATAAATCTCTGGCTTTTGACATGTATATATATCTTTAAATCTTTTAGTTTTTGTTGGATTTCTGGTTTAGTTAGCTGATTTTCGTATTGAAGTTGAAGGTTCAAAAAAGAGTTGAGAAGAGAATTCTTTAGCATTCTCCAAAAAATAAATAAAGGGTTTTAATTTGAAATCATAGTTTTGTTTTGTTTCAGTTATTCATGTTATCTGATTCTTGATAAATTTCCTTGTTGCAGTTACTATTGTGTGTCTGACTTGTAGAATATAAAATTTGTTAGCTCTAAGTGGTAGTTCTAAGTAAAAGTTTTGGTCTATGAATGGAAGCAAGAGAAGCTATGAGTTCTGGGGTTACTGTGATAGGAGCAGAAGCTCCATCAGCTTATCATGTAGCGCCAAGGTCTGAAAACCCGAGTCAGAGCCAAACTGCTGGTTCACCAGCTGTGACTGCTCCACCTGGGAGTGTGGGCTTATCCGGAACAACTGGAAAGAAGAAGCGAGGTAGGCCGAGGAAGTATGGACCGGAGGGGTCAGTCACTATGGCATTGTCACCAATGCCAATTTCAGCTTCTGCTCCACCCGGTGGCGACTTCTCAGCTGTGAAGCGGGGAAAAGCACGGCCAAGTGGTTTGGAGTATAAGCCACATAAGAAAGTGGGAGTGGAACATTTTGGTAATGGGTCTTTATATAGCCATATTTTTTGTCATTCAACTTGTGGATATGTTTACTGTAACAAAATGCTGGTCACTAATATGTTATGATTGCTTTGGATGCTACTTGTTTTTGTTTGGTTCTTGATGAATGTTTATAGTTTGTCCTTGCTGTTTATAGTATAACTGCCATTTAGAGAATAATTGAGTTCCTGCACTTAAATTTTGGAACTTGTCTCTTGACTGTTCTGAAGAATTCAAAGTTCTCCTTTAAAAAGGTTCTCTTTCAAAAGATTCTTTGATTCGTACTTGTCAAAGTATGATGTGGACAGTATGTGAGATGCTGTTGTTCAAATATGGAAGAAAAATGCTTGTTCTGTGAATAAAAAGGTGGGTTTTTTTGGGGTTGCTGTGTGTTATGAGGGAATATTCCTTATGTGGCTTTGGTTTGTTACTTCTTGCCTTTTTGCATGGGATTTGCCATGAGATGACAGAAATATGATGGAACCTAATAAGGCGTGTGTAAAACCTATAAATTATGCAGGCTTGACTTGGAAAGAGAGAACTATGTTGTTACCTCCTCAAGATATTGAAATCCTGATTTACTTGGAACTGTCAACTTCTTGGGTTTTCACTAAACTTATCAAAGGATTTGTTGCTTTTCTGCATGGATTCTTCTAAAGGGTTTCTAAAGAAATGAGATACCCTTTTCAGATTCGTGTCAAAACTGTTAGTTCTAGTTTGGAATACTCTCTTGCCTTCCACATTGGTGATCTGGCTGACTTAGCTATATTGTAGTAAACAACTAGGCCATTTAGCCTGACTCAGCTGTAAAATCTTGTACTCTCAATCAATGCTTCACAGAAACTCATAATTTGCAGCTGATGATCAACTCAAGTCTCCTATTTAGGACACTCTCTGCTCTATTCATTGTTATGATAAAGATCTATGAGAAATTATTTGTTGTAAGCTTTTCTTAGTATACATTTTACTTTTTCCTATTCATTGTCCTATCATCCTATGGTTTTATAGTATTATCAAGAAACAATAAGTTTCGTTGACTTAATTACCATATGAAGTCAGATCCAACAAAGCTTCTAATTGAGGTGTGGTTATTACATTTATTGTGGAATTTAGGATTACGATCTCTGTTAAGATCATCAGTGGTTTAAGAAAAGGTGTGGGTTAACCTTCCCTCCTTATGGGCATTGAATCAATGTGTCAAACTATGAAAATTTAGTAATGATCAAACCATTAATTTGATCCCAGCCACTTATATGGTGCATAGATGTTGTTAGATATAATTTATTTCTAACAACACCTAATATAATAGAAGTTTTTGGTCTGTTTTGCTGAAATTTCAACTATTGTGGATTGAAGGCCTCTGCTCTACTTGCTTGTTGCAAGAAAACTTAATGAGTGTAAAAAAATATGTTCTTTCCTTATTTATATGCACTTTCAGCAAATAAAGTAGATCATGGATCACTTATGCTCGTTTATTTATATGCACTTTCAGCAAATAAAGTAGATCATGGATCACTTATGCTCGTTATCCTGGATCTCTTCATTTGTATGATTGTCCTTAAAAATTTATATTTCTACTGTGTGGTGACTTCTTAATTAGTTGTTTGACATAGAGAGAAAATTTATGGCCACCATTGTATTTTTGTACAAAAGAAATGGTGTTGAAGCGTTTATATTAGCAAATTATTGCGTAGTCTTAATGGTTAATTTCGAATTTATTAATTTGCAGGAGAGTTGAATTCTGTGGGTACAAATTTTATGCCCCATATCATCACTGTCAATGCTGGTGAGGTAAGTTTGATTAAGGAAAAATAAATTAGCTTAATTTACTAAATATGACATATTTTTTCTTGATTCATCATTGTTCCTATCATATAGATGCTCTAGAAAATTTTATGGTTGTAAATGTTCTTCCTTTTTAAATTGGAAAACATCTTTGTAATGTACGGAAAGGATTATCAAAAAGGTTATTGTTATATCAACTCCAAGAAGTATTGCTTCAACAACACAGTTATATCTTCTTTTTAGTTTTCTTTGGAGAAGGGGGGGGGGGGGGGGAGGGGCTCTTTTAATCTAATTGCTGATGTCATGGTCTAATGTTTTACTATTTGGGTAACGGAGGCGAATATGTGCAAGGGCAGGAAGATCTTGTTTCTTTATATACATTTTGATTTATGCCTGGGATTGGTTTTCATCTAAAGCCCCCTTATTCTCAGATCTTATATTACATCTGTTATAATTAAGGTAATTAGTATTTTTGAAAGACATGGTGGGATTTATATGGCGTTAGGGGAAGTACCTAAGGAAAAGAGTATTTAGAGCTGCTAGCCTCTTGAGTAGCTTCTCTTAAGCTCTTTCTATTAATGTCTATGAGATTCGAAATCTGTTTCTCAACTTGATAGCAGTCTTTACATTTCTTTTGTCTTTGTTCCTAAAATTCAAGGAGTTCCTCCTATAAGAATTTTACCAAAATTAGGTTTTCCCATTATATAGAGGCAACGGCTTAAATTACACTAAGTTCATTTTAGTGTCATTAATTGTGTAATCTAAGAAGTGTAATCTAATTTCGAGTTCGCCCTCAAAATTCTTAATTGCTTTATAAATATATTTCATTTTATATCCAACAATTTTTGAATGCAATGTGTGAATTATACTTTGTGGTTTTCTTTGGTTGTTAACAGGATGTTACAATGAAGGTTATATCATTTTCTCAACAAGGACCTCGAGCTATTTGCATTTTATCTGCTAATGGAGTAATTTCAAATGTTACCCTTCGCCAGCCTGATTCTTCTGGGGGCACTTTAACATATGAGGTGTGGCACTTCATAACTCCATCTCAAAATATATTCTCTTTTGGTATACTCTTACCTGGCTACACTTGTATGCTTTATGATGCACTTATAAACAGTTCTAATTTTCTGGATTTGGAATGTGAAATACTTGATGTTAGAATAGACGATGTGAGCTTGGATAAGCTTAAAATCTAGCTTATGTATGGTACAACTTTTACAGCCTTACTTTTTCAAGGTACAGCCGCACTTTTACCCACTTTATTTTTTAAGCAAAATAAGCCATTCCAAATGGACCCATGAGCGCACAACATGGATTTGACATGATTTGGGTATGCTGGCACATCAATTTCTTAGAAGAGAAGGCACAAAAAAGGAAGATGATGATGTGTATAATCTGTATGTAGGTGGGTGGTAGGGTTTACTATGTGCTTGTACGCGTTAACCCTCCAGTTCAATGTTATTGGAAGAAGCAAGCAAATTCATAAAAGAAGAATATGGTCTTTTAAAAGAAAATGATTAAATACTATTTTTTTTTTTATAAGTAAGAAATTTTATTGAAAAGAGACTATTTCATGCAAAATGATTAAATACTATACCCATGTTTGAAAAAAACTGATGCAAATTCCGTGGCAAATTTCACTGGAGCTAATAATAACCCTAGTTCTTATAGATGATATAATGCAACCTCAACATTTGTATTAAGGATTGATTAAATACTTTCTAGGCAAAACATTGCTTGTTTGTCTTTTAAATACAAAGCTATTCATACTTAAGATGATATAATAATAAGCCTAGTTCTTATAGATGATATAATGCAACCTCAACATTTGTATTAAGGATTGATTAAATACTTTCTAGGCAAAACATTACTTGTTTGTCTTTTAAATACAAAGCTATTCATACTTGGGTGATCCATTGTCTTATTGTTCAGTATCTTAGTTTATGCTAGCATAAAAAATTTATGACAGTAGGAATTGCAAAACTTACTTTTATAATTATTAATATATGGTAGTTTATTTACGGAGATGAATTGGAGGATTTGTAGGAATCTTAAAAGAGTTTTTATTGCTCTATGGAAATGTATATTAGATATCTCTGAAAATTAGATTCTTAAAGAAGTCCGTACACAATTTTTGTGTCTAGAAAAAATTAATTATTTTTTAACCCTTCATTAGGTCACGAAAGATTTTTTTTTTTTTTCTTCTTCCTCTTCTCTCTCTTTTTGAATCTTGTTTTTTAGGAATTACTTTATTACTTTCTCCTTAACCAGTCCTAGATCCTTAGATTTAAACGTTAAAAAAACTGTGGAAACTATCTTTCTTTTGTCCATTCTTTAGTTGGTTGGAATCATCCCAATCTATCTCAAACTGAAACCAAACCTAATCAGATCTCGAATCTAATTTTTGATGCATGGCCTAGATTTTGAATGCATGAAGGGTAAATACTGGAGGATAGTGATACTAACATCTAATGACAATCAGTTTTTGCATTTAAAAATGCATAATTATTT
This sequence comes from Quercus ilex subsp. ballota, assembly GCA_032727855.1. Classification (NCBI taxonomy): domain Eukaryota; kingdom Viridiplantae; phylum Streptophyta; class Magnoliopsida; order Fagales; family Fagaceae; genus Quercus; species Quercus ilex. The sequence goes on from CM064915.1 coordinate 56,593,383, forward strand.
GTGGTGGCGTTAATTATTTTAACAATATGCATAATTATTTTAACAATATGGATAATTCATAAGAATATCTATACTGAAAATATACACAGTTTATTGCATCTAGTAAATGGAAATGGAAATTGTTATGTTGGCATGACTTAACACGTTCATTGTTGAAAACTAACATTAGTCATAAATTTGACCTCAGTGATAATTTATGTTCACTTGTGAAACAATCTCTCTCTCTCCACATTTAAAACTCCCACACCTTGTTGTATTACATGCATCACACTTTTACCAGAGTGTAATAAAACATGGTCTTTTGAAACAACAAGCGTCATATCATAAGTTGTGTGCTAAAAAGATGAACTGTATGCCTTTGACTAAGTGTCTAAAGTCTTACCATGTGAGGTGTACACCTGAACCACTTAATAGTGCTAATGAGAATGTATAAACACCTTTCTTACTATGTTTACCTTGACATTGTTAGAACATAAAGAAAGATTATGGAAAATGCAGGTCCCAAAATCATAAACTCTATAAAAAAGTTGCGTCCTACATGTTGTGGTTGCGTAAGTGGGAATCCTCTTCTTTTTTTTCCCCTTCTGCCACGTAGTCCGTCCTTTTTTGTCCAGTTATTTTAAAAACAAAGGACTTTTAATCCTGACTAACTTAAGATCCTCATTGTACCATTACTACATTGAAATTATTAAAATAACTTTACTCTAGGTGAAATTCTATTGTCAAAATTCTAAGAAATTTAAATTACTATTTCGATTCTAGTACAAAAAATTTGAAATAATTTAAAAGGTATTTCATTACTCATTCTAAATTATTTTAATTATCTACCATAATTTTTAGTTTTAATTAAAAAATTCTGTCCACAATATGCATCCCTTATATAACTTTAAGACCAATTCTCTTTTATTTTTGTTAACTATTTTATTGTTCAATTTCAATGATATTTGTGAAATTTTTTCTTTACTTTACATGTGAAATTAAAATTAATCTATGCGTCGCATGAGCATATTGTTAGTTTGATAAGTAAACTATGGAATATGAATATGAATATTATCCACTATAAGAGTTTGTATGTAAACTCAAATCCTTGGATCATTCTATGTCATCCTCCAATATATTTAATTTATTCCAATGTTCTTTTTTTATTTATTTGTATCTTAAAAATAGTGGTGGAGATTAATTTACATTTGTTGTTTAAGAGATTTTTTGAACTTCTACTTCAAAAACCAATCAAATTCCATGTCATGCGGGTGTGTTTAGAAGTTGTCGTATATTTCTCTTTTATGTTGCATGCACCTCAACTATAACTGTAATGAGGACAAAAGTTGCTCGGAACTAGGTTTCAGAATCTTGATTGGAGATTGAACAAAGCTCAAATTGTAACTGAACAAGTGATAGACCATAAAATTTAATTAAAAAAAAAAAAAACCAAAACAAATAAACAAACCAAAGGTCAAAAGATTTTGGTTGTTTGACAGAAATAGATGTTCTAGTGCCATGTCATATAGAAATTGATTTTAAAGAATTTCATCATCTGAAAACCCAATAGGAAGTTGGGTCCTAGAAATGGTTGGGAAGTGAAAAAAAGAAAAGAGAAGGTTTTACTCGATGCATTAAGCTCTTGCTTCTGCAGGGTCTTAAGAGAGACAATAATTGTCTTTTGTATCCAATATATGCATCCTCCATTTCACGACTGGGTCCACACGTTTGTAAGAGGGGATGCATATATTAAATGCCTGAGATCCTTCTTCTAGGAGAGTTGGGTGTTTAGCCCTTATTTTATTTGACAAAGAGGATTCAAAAATGATGTGGGTTTGCTGGAATCAGCCTCTCCACACAAAAAAGGTGTGTTTAGGGGGGGACATCACCTCTCATAGACCTCACAGAAACGGGAGTTTTGTAAACTGGTTTGATCTCATAATGAATTAAAAAAAAGTTGCCAACTTTCTGCATGTTGTATACTTATGTTTTGCATGCCTTTATATCTTCTTCCCATATATACAGGAGACCTGAGGAATTAGTGTGAGGCTTGTAGAATTAACTGGAGCATATTTGAGAGGTAGATCAGAAATAGATTATATATATAGGCATACACTCACATGCACAAACACCTATAATTTGATAGGTAAAGAATAATTTGTCTTAAAAAAAAATAAAGTACAGCAGGTCTTCAATATGGGGAGTTTCTGGATGTATAAGCTCTGAAAGACCAACAAAACTATGAAAAATGCAGTCTATGAAATCTACAATATCACTTGGTCTTTCTGCATCTACTGACAGCCAATGAAATAGGGAGCTGATAAACATTGATTAACCCTCACAATCGACGACTCCTGCCCCTCAGAAGTTCTTTTAAGAAAATAGAGAATGGGTTTTTCTTGATGAATACTTTGTCAGTATATTGGGAAATCAAAATAAAGAAAGAATAAAATCTTCTTGGCAGTACTAAATCAATTTCTGTTCTATGTATTTAAGGTCTCTTCTTATTGTTTCCTTGTAGGGTCGTTTTGAGATACTTTCGTTGTCTGGATCTTTCATGCCGACCGAGACTCAAGGGACAAGGAGCAGGTCAGGTGGGATGAGTGTCTCTTTGGCAAGCCCTGATGGCCGTGTTGTTGGGGGAGGAGTTGCTGGACTCCTGGTAGCTGCGAGTCCTGTGCAGGTAAGCCTTTTTATGTTTATGTTTCAATTGGGTGTGGTGGGTTAAATTAGCTTAGAAGCAGCAACTGGGAGCGTATGGTTGATTGTCCACTTGCCTTCACTAGCATTGGAACATGGCTCATTTAAGATGTATAGAAAACATTACCACTATTCTTCTTCTTTCTATACATCTTTAAGAATTACCACTAGTGCATTGGGCCTGCTTAAGATGCTGCAAAACTTTTCTAGGGCTTTAGAATTTCTCGCATCAATGTAGAGGCCTGACTGTCAAGAACCACAGAAGTTAAAGTAACCAAGGTTGTTATGGTTTGCAAGATGACAACCTTAGAAACATTAGTTATATACTTTTTTTACTTTAGTGAACCATGGCTTGGAATACCTCTAATCTTTTTATTTGAGCAAGTCAGGTTGTCGTAGGGAGTTTTCTACCAAGCAACCAGCAAGAGCAGAAACCAAAGAAGCTGAAAAATGAGTCCACCCCTGCTATTTTTACACCAGCTACTACCATGGCTGTAATACCTTTTTCTGGTGCTGAAGATGATGAGGGACTGGGACTGGGAGGAAACGGACATCAAAATTCAAGCACACCAAGACCAAACCTTGCTTCTTCATCATCCTTCCGAAGAGAAAACTGGGTGGGCATGCACATGCAGGACTCTAGAAAGTCTGGAACTGATATCAATATATCTTTACCTGGAGGTTGACATGATAAGCTGCAATCGATTATTATCTCAAAAGTCTTGCTGACTATATTGTTCCCTGATCTTGTTTCTCTATATGTATCAAGTATTGCTTCGAATAACTAAAGTTGTCTTCAAATGATATTGATTATTGTAAGAGGAAGTAGGGTAAGAGTACTGAACTTCCAACTAGGATTATACATTTTCTTATGAGGTAGATCTGATTTGTAGGCTAATTATGTAGAGGTTTCTGCAGGTGTATGAGTAGGATCTTTTGATGTAATTGCAATCGGTGATTGGCTACCCTTGTTATCATGATATCTTCTGTCATCATTTCAGGTCCAGCGACCCAATCTGTTCTTTCTTCTACTTTCTTGTTGATGTTAGGGGCAACTATTTTTTTTTTTTTCTTCGCAATACATTTCATAACATACTAAAGTGATAAGTTGTGGTTAGTGTGACACGAGTTTATTACTGATATTGTTTCTATTATGCATCAATCGCAAATCACAACGGATCATGATCATGATAACATTCATGAAAAATGTTTCTAGAAAATTATATCCCTACACTTATTATTTTAGTTATATATGTGAGAAAAGACAAGCCAAGGCAAAAACCTCGAGGTTGCATGTCAATATATTCTTTCTGTATCTAACTTCGGGAGATTGCAAGTATTGGAATCTTTTATCCCTTATCTTTTTTGACTAATTTTTTTTCTTTTTCTTTTTTGGTTATACGCGTATTCTATTTATTCTTGAAATATTCCAGGTCTATGTATATTATACTTTATGCCATATAATTCTCTTCTCATAATTTGTAAATGTCAATGTTTTAGAGGCTTACAGAGATGGGCAATGTTAAAAGCCGCACGTCTTTATTTGGACTTCAATATTTAACCAGATTTTATAGGTCTTGGACGGTTGTACCATGTAATATTAAAGAGAATAATAAGAGGGAATAATATAAATAAATATTTATTATCAGCATTAACCAAAATATTTGACCTTGTCACCCAATTTTTTCGTTATTTTTGTTTCCCCACGAAACACGGTTTCGAATTTTCTCTTTTTAATTCTGTGTTTACCATCTGAAAAAGCCTAAAAGAATGGGTTGAGACTTGAGATGCATGCTTTGATTAAATTAAAAAATATATAAAAATAAAAATAGAATGCCTGTATAGGACCTATGCATTTTAAGCCATACTCAGCAAAAGAAAAAGGAAAATGGGTACATTTTAAACCATGAGAAAAGGTCGCACCCATTTTAGCACGAAATTCAGAAATTGATAGGCAACCGGTGGACAAGGCCTAGAAAGGGATCACATTAACATAAAATAAAATATTTTTTGTAATAATAATAAACAAACTAGCCAAGAGTATTATAGTTCAATTAAATTCTTTTGGTGTTTTCAACAGAGATATGTAGAGTTCAAATTTCCTTTCTTATATTATAACTATTGAATTATTATAAAAAATAAAAATAAACAAACTAAGCTAAGCCATGCTTGCCCTTTATTTTGCAGCCAATGGCCAATGGCTAAGCTAAGCCATGTTTTTTCTTCCTGGTTATCTAGGCACTGCTCAGCCTAGTTCTTGCCTTCTGTTACAAGGAATCACTAAATTCTTTAATGTTTTTCCTTTTTATTTTTTTTCTTTCTAAACCCCCTTTCTTAAATAAATTATTGTTGCAACCAAAGCAAACAATACGGCATTATATCAACTGGAACTATATAAAAAATAAAAAACTCTGCACAAACAATAAAATTTTTCACAATGAATGCTTAAAAAAAAAAAAAAAACCGTAACTAAAAAAAGTATATGTTGAGCTTGAAGAACGCTCAAATTGACACATTGAAGAACGCTCAAATTGACACCCCAAATATTACAAGTATCTCCATCTAACAACCGGAGAATCTGGAATACTATTCAATTATCTCAAAGTATCAACTTTGGACCTATAGTCACATTTTATGAATGAAGAAATTTTTGTTTCTCATTTGGCTATGTCAAGCTTGCAGTGCAAGTTACGGTGTACATATATATATATATATATATATATTTCTATAAGACTGGTGTTTAATCATCTTTTATTCATTACACAATCGCACATCTTTTGGAACACTATTTTTAAGTTGGAGGTTGATCAAGTGATAATTTGAAATTCAGAATACTTGTCATGCATAGATTTTTATTTTATTTTATGAAAAGACAACAACTTTATTAAGAAGAAGATAAATTTAGTACATTTTGACACAAAACGAACTTAATAAAAACTAAATTTTCCTCTATTCAAGTTACATAATACTCCATACTCTTGGCATGCTGAGCCATGATGTGAGTTGGCTGGTTCCCTGTTCGCTTAACGTGTGAGACCTGTGAAGTCCTGAATGCTTGTAACTTCTGACAAAAGCCTGCGATGATGTTATAGATGGACACTTGAGGACTGCCGACAGCCTAACACCAAGCACGATGTCTACAATCAGTTTTGAATCACATTCAAAATGAACATCCTTTATACCAACGTCCCAAGCGAAGTCCACGGCCTCCCCCAAAGCTTTGGCTTCGGCCTCTAATGGACCCAAAGGGCAGTACACCTTCTTGCTCAAGGCCGCTGCTACCAGGCCACCATGATCCCTGATGATGAGGACCCCCACACCCGAGGCCTGTTGGGACTCCAATACTGCACCATCCACGTTGACCTTGTACCATGGCAGAGAAGGATTGGTCCACTGGCCACTGTCATGCATCAGCGGCTTCGAAGGTTGGAAGTTGGCTATCTAAAACTCATCAAGCAACAGTCGTGCCTTCAATCTGCAGAATTGTTACCGCTTGTTGTCTTGCTTTCCCTTGTCGTACCGCATTCCTGTTAAAACACATACTCCAAGCAACTATAATTACGAGTTCCAACAAATCATTACCCACCCGCTGAATGAATTGTAGGTGCCACAAGAGATCAATGAAGTCTCGAAAGTGTACACCACGGTTATCAAACGGAAATCCCGAGAGTTTCCATACTTCCCGCGCTCGGTCACAACTCTGGAATAGGTGACCACTGGATTCAGCGTCTAACCCACAAGCTTCGTAGACCGGATCATCAAGAACTTTGCGATGGCACAATTTTTCTTTCGTAGGTAAAATATTACGACCCGCTCGCCAAGCAAATGACTTGATTTTATTCGGGACATTTAACCTACAGAGATTTTTCCAGAACTGACTATGATTTGCATTGCTGGAATTTTCAGGTCTCGAATCCGAAGAAGATAACAAGGCAATCTTGTAAGCACATCGAACAGTAAAATTGCCTTTGGAAGTGTATGCCCATATTAGTCGATCTAGGGGCAGCCTAGAGCTCAAGGGGATGCTCATGATTGACCGTGCATCATTTAATTTGGGGAGAAAGTGTGTCTGATCATATCTCCTTGCCAAGTGCCATGGTGTGGGTCAAATAAGTTGCTAACTGTCATTCATGCTGGTAAGGCCACTGGAGGACTGATGAATTTGAAAGTGTCCGAGCTAGGCGGCCATTTATCCCCTCTGATGTCAATTGAAGCTCCATTCTCAACCTACCATCAATATCCTTTTCGTACTATGCTCTGAGCTGAAAAGATGCTTCACCATGCAAAGGATGGATTATTCCTAAATTCAGCTGTGACGAAGTCTCTATGAGAGAAATATCGAGCTTTATAGACCTTATAAAGAAGGGCATTTTTACATGTTTATAGTCGCCAACCTTGTGTTGCCAGCAAAGCTAAATTAAAGGCCTTTTAAGTCCCTAAAACTAAGACCCCCTCCTCTTTTGGAAGGCACACCTTATCCCAACTGAACCAAGCCATCTTGTTTCTTTAGTTTGATTGGCCCTACTAAAACTTCCGAACCATGGATCTCATCACATAAATCGTTTGGTAGCTTGAAAACACTCATTGTGTATGTAGGAATTGCTTGAGCCACTGTCTTGATGAGTATCTCTTCTCCAGCATGTGAGAGTAGCTTTTCTTTCCAACTAGAGAGCTTATTATTTAGTCTTCCAGTGAGTTGTCGAAACGTGTTGCATTTATTCTTCCCCACCAAATATGGAAGGCCCAAGTATTTCTCATGTTGTTGAATCTCTTCTGCACCGAACCTGTTTGTGAAAGAGTGTAAGATATAAATAAATATAAGTATATAAAGGTTTTATTAGTATTATATTTTAAAGTTAGGCTTAGTTAATGGGTGTGACCTTACGACATTTGTTAATGAGTTGTTTTAAGAAAATTTTGATAAACTTTTAGTGGTGGCCTCACACCTAAGTCAGGGTGGACCCTTACTTGCAAAAAAGTGTATATATATGTGTGTGTGCGCGCGCTAAACTAACCTAGTGTGACCCACCCTAATAAAATTATTGAATATCCTGACTTGAAAATCACACAAGAATTTGGGTTCCAAAAAAAAAAAAAATAATAATAATAATACTACATCCACTACATTTTCATAATAATTTTATAATAAATTCTATGTGGTAAGCTATTATTGATTCTAATTTAGGCTCAATACTTACATTACTTTTAAACCTACTAATAACAGCTTGTCACATAAGATTTTTTGTGAAAATATTGTGGATATAGCATTACTCCAAAAATAGTTTTGGCCTCCCCACCACAAAAAAAAAAAAAAAAAAAAGCTTAAATGACAACTTTAAAAATGAGCCAAAGTAACAACAAAAATATCCTAAACAAAAACATGACTAAACCAAACAACAAGAAGTGAACAAATTATTCAACAAAAAACCTAGTAAAAAAAAAAAAAAAACTATAATCATTCAAATTTGTAACTTGTTCAACTCATTACATTAAAAAATATAATCTAATTTTATTTTTCCTTAAAAAAGGATACCAAGAAAAATACTGTGGTGGTGAGTTCTCCTTGGCGATGCCAGAAGTTATGCTTTCTTTGACTTTGCAGTCGCAATAATTTTGCTTTCCTTAGCGATTTGGGTCACAATTGTTGTAAATATTATTCTATTGTCTCTCTTTCTCTCTCCATTTTTTTCTTCTCTATTATCATTTCAGACTCTCTCTTATTTTATTACTCTCATCTTGACATTCATAATTCCCACTTTATCTTTTATCCCTCAATTTTTTTTCTTTTTTTTGTTAGTGAAAGAAATTGTAATATTTCATATATTTGTGTATTTATTTTTTGGAGACGTTAGTATGTTCATGTTATCTCTTTATTAGATTTTGTATAATTTAATTTTTTTAGTGACTACCTTAAAAAAATTCATAGAGCCATCATTGTCTACTTTTATGAGAAATATTAAAAGTTGTAAAAAATCAATTATATTTTTCATTTTTTATAAAAAATTATCTAAAAGAGTATATCTTAAAAGAATGCACTTAGTGTATCTATTAATAAAATCTTTTTCACTTTTGTAAAACATTTATAGTAGTAAATGAATAGTGTAGACTAATGTAGTACTAGCGTTTACCAAGGGCAAAATTAGAAATTCATCTTGCGCGTGGTGGAGGTGGTGAATATGAACAAAAAGATTTTGGAACAAGAATGAAAAAGTATACTAAGGTGTAAGACTAAATTAATACATAGGAAATTATGCGAGTATATATTAATATAAAATATATAAATAAAAAAATAATTATTCGTCAATACATTTTGAATCAATCATCTATCTAAATAGAATTCAACAATTTTCTACATCTCAAAAGTCATGATTGATTCTATATTAATTGGCGCATCATTTTCAATTTATAAAATCAAAAAAGTCTTTTATAAATCGTCTTTTTTTTTTTTTTTTTGGGTTGTAAAGACTGATTTTTTGACAATACTCATTATTCATAGCTAATAATCCTTGTTCCGTAGTTACAATAAAAAATGACTCTATAAACATGCATGTTGGTAGGATTTTAATTTACTAACCCTTACTAAACATTGGCGAAATTCTAAAATAAAATGATGATAAAAAAATTATAGGTGATCTTCAAATCTATGTATAAACTACCATCTACATCAAAATTTTGAGAAAAAGAAAATTAATATGAAACATATTAATATAAAAGAAAGACACATGCATGTTCAAGACATGGACCTACCTAGTGTAAAAATAAAACAATAACCTTGCTTAAAGGCTTTAAACCTTTTATTTCTTCGTTCACACTTAATTTTCTACTGATTAGGAAAATGTTTATTTTTGTACTAAAATAATATAGTGCTATAAAATACAAAAAATGTATATATAAAAAAAAGAGTTTTATGTTACTTTTTTTAGTGGTTTTGGAAGCGAGGAGGTTCACATACCATGTCCTACTCTATCTCATTTTTTGTCACTTTACACCGATTAGATTCCTAAAGGATTTGATATGTTAGAGACATATTAAACATATTAGCCCAATGTAATAGGCTCAAACCCGCTCTTACTTGTACTAGTAGTCTAGGATTTATTCGCCTATATATACTCATGTTAGGGTTCATTCTAATACAGTTTATTATTTTACACTTTTACATAATAAAGATGTAGCACTAAAGAGATTCTTCCGTGTATGTAGGCTGATAAGGCTGAACCACGTAACCTTCATGTTCAGGGTGTTCCTATTCTATGCTTCTCTTTCTGTATTCACTCTAGCATATACAACATGATATAATTAACACATCATGTTGCTAACTCTCTCGCAGTCCTTTTTTTCTCTCGCTGGCTCTCTCCCTTGAGGCAGCTTGCGACGATGAAACTCTAATGCCTGTATATATAGGCCTCCTTTTCCCCATTTCGGTGGAACCTCTTTTTACCCTCTTCTCTAAAACTTCACTACCCACCCTCACTAGCCATGGACGACCTCACCGGACGATGGGCAAAGCTGTCACTCAACACACAAGAAAGCCAAATCGTCCCTCTCGCATCCGATACTGAAGATAACAGTGAGGTCCTTGTTGCAAAGCTTTTCACCAAACGCAGAGCTAGCATGGAAGCTCTATCACGAACCCTTAAAAGCATGTGGCGCTCCATACAAGACTTCGAACTCCGAGATCTCGGATCCAATACGGTTTTGATTCTTTTCTCCAGTGAAGCTGACTCCCTTAAAATCCTTGACCAGCAACCATGGTCATTTGACAAGTACCTGATCAGTTTTTATAAACCGATGGCGGAGGAGTCCGTTGATGATGCCAAGTTTAACAGCGCCTCATTTTGGATTCAGGTGCACAACTTACCCTTCAGCCGAATGAAGCGCGCCAACGCAGAAGCTATTGGGCGATCCCTGGGTAAACTGAAACAAATTGATGTGTCACCAACCGGAGAATGTCGCGGTCGTTATCTCCGAATCCGAGTTGACATTGATATCAGCCAACCCCTTTCTCGAGGCCGTTTCGTAGACTTGGGTGACTCGGACCCGCTCTGGATCTTGCTCCAATATGAAAGGCTACCCGTGTACTGCTACTGGTGCGGCCTCTTGAATCATGATGAGAAAGAATGCCAAACTTGGATTGATAGTGGCGGCTCACTGAAGAAAGAAGAGTAGCAATACGGGCCTTGGCTCCGGGCAACCGTACACAACATCCAGCAACCATAAACAGTGAACACCAAGACAACACAAACCACACCGCCACCCCCGCCTCACCGCCCCACTCCTTGCCAGTCCAAAAAACCGACCCCACCAACGGCAAACACCTCGGACCCACCATTACCGCCATCATCGTCTGACACTAGCATGACTTCAGCACCACTTTCCAAACATACCCCCACAAATAAAGAAATAATATCAAATCATGATATTTTCCTTGCACACATTACGGAAATTGACCACGCCATAAATTACTCTCCAAATACAAACTCCATGCAACTAGCAGAATCCTACCCACGTGCCCATGAAAATACTTCCATTTTTGAGTCCTCAAAGTCAACTACTCCACGAAAAGACATCACTACCTTGACAGAGACACAGGACCCTACCTCCATTACACTTGAACCACACATCTCAGACTCACACCCAAGCTGCAACACTGAATCTTTGGTGGGCCCAAAAATTGGTACACGGCGTAGACTTGGGCCATCGGCCCATGCAATGGACACCTCTGAAAATACTAAACAGATGCTTGGCCCAAAATGTAAGTGTGATAACACTGAATCAAATATTGCCATTCTCACAGACAAAAAGAAAAAACGCCTGGACGATGAAACAAAGGCTCTGGCTCTTAGCGGACAACCTGGGATCGGCGGTGGCTGCTACGCAGCACCACCGGACGCAATGAATATAATAAGCTGGAACTGTCGGGGGCTTGGGAACCCTCGAACAGTTAACGCTCTCAAGAGGGCACTGAAGAAAAAAGCTCCCATTTGTGTCTTCTTAATGGAGACAAAACTCACCACTGAACAACTGAATAGCATGAAACAGAACTGGGATTATAACCAAGGACTTGTAGTGTCCAGTGATGGCTTTAATGGTGGACTGGCTCTTCTTTGGAAACCTAACACGCAGATACATGTCCAAAATTTCTCACGATGGTTTATTAATGCCTATGTTTTGTGTAATGACATAGGTTTGAAATGGAGGTTAACCAGTTTCTACGGACAACCTGATACAAGCAGAAGAGAGGAAACATGGACCTTACTCGAGTCTTTAAAGCACTCAAGTAATCTTCCATGGTTGTGCCTTGGAGACTATAATGAGATCATCAGCCAGACAGAAAAGAGTGGAGGGAGATTGCGGCCAACTGGACAAATGGACCGGTTCAGCGAAGTGATCCATCATTGTGGTTTCACGGACTTGGGATATACTGGCTCTCCATTTACTTGGTCTCGTAATCATCTTGTTAATGGCCGAACCTACATCCGCTTGGACCGAGCACTTGCCACCATAACATGGAAGTCACTTTTCCAAAACACTGTCGTACAGCATGTGCCAACGTCTGCTTCGGATCACTCCATGCTCATAGTCAACCTCCCTTCAATACGGCATCGACGACCTAAATCACAGCCTCCATTCCGCTTTAAGCAATGTGGTTAAAGGACCCATGCTGTGCCGAAGTCGTTTAAGAAGCATGGATGGAAGGGCTCTACAAACCAAAGGGCACACCTATCACAAACTGCCTTGACAGTTGTAGGGCTCACTTGACATCATGGAACAAACTGGAATTTGGCCATGTTGGACGCCAAATAACATGGTTGGAACAGGAATTGCAAGCACTTGATCACCAGCCACAACAAAACTTTGAACGAATCCAGGAAGTCCTCAAAGCTCTTGATTGTTGGCTGGACATAGAAAACACCATGTGACACTAGCGGGCAAAGCAAATGTGGATCACAGATGGAGATCGAAATACATCTTTTTTCCACCAAAAGGCATCCAACCGCAAGCAAAAAAACTTCATTGAAGGTTTCACTGATGACCATGGCAGGTGGCAGACTGATGATCACTCAATGGAACAAATTGCTTTGGGCTATTTCTCTGATATTTTTCACTCCAATGGTCCCACAGACACTTCGGCAGTTGTTGCAGCAATCAAACCAGTTGTTACTGACTCTATGAACAGATTCTTGTGCCAACCCTTCCAGGAAGATGAGGTCCACTGAGCATTAAAGCAGATGCATCCAAAGAAATCACCGGGTACTGATGGTATGCCTCCTTTATTCTACCAACACTTCTGGTCTTTATCTGGTGATTGTGTTACTAAAGCTGTACTTTGACTATTTGAATTTAAGCATTATTCCCCCCAAGTTTAATGAGACCCATATTATTCTTATTCCTAAAGTCAAGAACCCTACAAAAATAACACAATACAGACCCATAAGCTTGAGCAATGTCATCTCAAGGCTAGCCTTAAAAGTTATTGCAAACAGACTTAAGAGGTTCCTACCAAAAATAATCAGTGAACACCAGAGTGCCTTCATGGCCGATCGCCTTATCACTGATCATATCTTGGTTGCTTTTGAAACCATGCATTACTTAAACCAGAAAAGAAATGGTAAAATAGGGGTGATGGCCTTAAAGCTTGACATGAGTAAAGCATTTGATAGAGTAGAATGGGGTTGCCTTCAGGATATCATGCATAAGATGGGTTTTGATAAAAAATGGGTGAACCTTATGATGCAATGTGTTACTTCAGTTACATATTCTGTCAGGTTAAATGGTAAGCCTCGTGGCCACATCATCCCTTTTCAGGGTTTGAGGCAAGGGGACCCCATCTCTCCTTTCCTTTTTCTGTTTTGTGCAGAGGGACTCTCATCTCTTCTCCAACAGGCCACAACAACAGGTCTACTTAAAGGAGTAGCAGCCTGCCCACTCGGCCCACAGATTTCACATATCTTTTTTTGCAGATGACAGTATTATTTTCTGCCAAGCTACTCGAGAAGACTGTAGCCACCTGGAACAAATTCTTGAGATATATGAGCATGCATCGGGGCAAAAAATAAACTGGGAGAAAACCTTTCTCTTCTTCAGTCGAAACACTACACAGGACCTGCAAGAAGAGATCAAGCAACGCTTTGGTGCTGAGGTTATACAACAGCATGAAACCTACCTTGGCCTACCTTCGATCGTTGGTAGATCAAAAAAGAACACCTTCCGTGCCCTAAAGGAAAGGTTAGACAATAAGCTTTCAGGATGGAAGGAAAATCTACTCTTCCAGGCAGGAAAGGAGATTCTAATTAAAGCCGTGGCCCAAGCAATCCTAGCTTATACAATGAGTGTCTTCAAACTCCCAAATACACTCTGTGATGAGATGACTAGCATGGTGCATTCCTTTTGGTGGGGCCAAACAAATGGAAGAAATAAAATGACATGGTTGTCATGGGATAAAGTCTGTGTTCCAAAATCTGATGGTGGCTTGGGATTTCGAAATCTAAAGGCTTTCAACTTGGCACTTCTCACCAAGCAAGGATAGAGACTTCAAACAAACACCCATTCCCTAGTTCATCATGTCCTCAAAGCTCGCTACTTCCCAAATACTGACTTCCTACATGTAGAGTTGGGCTCAAAACCTTCCTTTGCTTGGAGAAGCATCATGGCTGCACAAGAGGCGGTCAAGACGGGCAGCAGATGGCACGTGGGAAATGGCTCCTCGATCTAGATTTGGCTTGACAAGTGGCTGCCTACACACTCCACTTTTCGAGTCACCTCGCCGACGGGCACACTACCTCAAGACTCACGGGTTTGCACTCTCATTGATGATGAAACGGGTGAATGGAAAGCAGACATGATTCGACAACAATTCTTGCCAGCTGATGCCGATACAATCTTGGGGATACCAAGGAGCAAAAATCCCACTAGAGACCGCTTAATATGGGCTTATACTCCAAGAGGTATATTCACTGTAAATAGTGCTTATAAGGTGGCACTATCCTTATCTCCCCATGCAAACCCATGCACCACGTCACATGACTCTAACCACACTCACTTCTGGCGCACAATATGGGCTCTCAACATTCCAAATAAAATCAAGACCTTCACATGGAAGGCATGCCGCAACGCACTACCCACCAAAGTAAACCTCTGTCACCGTGGAATCTTAGAGGAGGCTCTATGTGAAGCATGTGGACTAAGTGAAGACACAAGCGGACACCTATTCTGGGATTGCACAAAAGCCCATGGATTGTAGCTGCACTACCCATTGACATGCATGCCGTACACTACAGGGAATTCGTAGACTTCATTTGGCATCTCATCTTTGTCCAACATGTAGGCAAGGAGTTGCTTGAACTAGTGGTCACCATTGCATGGTGTATGTGGTATACAAGGAACAAAGCACGCCATGGGACCACACGACAGTCCAGCCAAAAGATAATCTACAAAGCCCGAAACATGATTGAGAGCTACCAGCTTGCCTGCCTGGCGAAACCTCATCATAAGGAACCTGCAGATATAAGGTGGACCCCACCGAACTCCCCGTGGTACAAGATCAACATCGATGCCGCTGTCTTCGCCGTCTCCAAATCTGTGGGAATTGGAGTTGTGGTACGTGACCATGAGGGGTCAGTTGTGGCAGTTCTGAGCAAGCGCATGCCATTGCCGTTGGGACCTCTTGAAGCCGAAGCAAAAGCCATGAATGAAGCAGTCACTTTCGCCAGAGATGTTGGACTCCAGGACGTCATTTTTGAGACAGACTCGGCCATTCTTTCAACTGCCCTGAATGATATCTCCACGACACCAACCAGCATTGACAACGTCATACAGGACACTCATCACAGCTTGCAAGCTTTCCAAAGAACACAGGTACAGCACGTTAAGCGACTTGGAAATAAGCCAGCACACACTTTGGTCCATCATGCCAAAGGAATAGAAGACTTTGTTATTTGGATAGAGGAAACTCCACCATGTATTGAACATTTTGTTTTTCAGGATGCTTTATCCGTTTAGTAATAAAAATACACGTATTTCTCAAAAAAAAAAAAAAAAAACACATCATGTTGCTAATATATTTAACATGGTATTAGAGCCAAACTTCGTTCTTGACATCAAACAAACATCTCTACACAGCAAAGAAATTTCCCACATGCACAACAACACAGATCAACCCTCCATCACAACTGCTTGCCTTGCTGCCTCTCGGATCTGGACTCCACAGAATCATGCAGCCATCGTTGCTCACACTTGTGTCTAAGATCCACAAGCCAAGAAAGCCGTGCCCCTCCAATCACAGATCTGTGCTCGAGTCTTCACCTAATGAAACCAACCCTACAGACGTACTCTACGACATCTCACGACAAAAAAAAAAACAGGTATCTAGCCTCCATCGGAATAAGCACGTGCCTTCACGCGCGGCTAAAGCTCAAGCGACAATCTCATGCGCCTCTCATGGATCTTACTCTCAGCGGATTTGTCTGTTGCATGCTACGCCCTATTGACCTGGGCATCTGCCGATCTACAAAGCGGTGAAATCCGGAGGTCATTTGCCGTTGCACATGCCTATACGCGCCACCTGGAATTCCTGTCACGCGTTGTCTCCGTCACGCGCCATACATGCGCCGGAAAACTTGTTGACATTGAGACTGAGTCATCCGATGAAGTCATCTTGCCACGTCATTAGACATGCAAGCATAGCCACGTCAACCTTAGTCCATGTCACTTACACATCATCATATGATTTCAGCGGCTTTGTAGCTTGATCTGTGACTTGACCTGGAAAACCTGGAACCGACCCGGACTGTGTAGACCATTGACCGTGCTAACCGTTGATTTTGACTTATTGCGTTGACCTTTGACTAAAAATCAAAATTTTCAAAATGACCTATTTTGCTTAGTTTTTTGCGTAGATTCTGATCTTGGACTCTGTTTCTTCATTTGAAGCTCCGAAATTGATCAATTGGTTCACATTTTTCATCGTGGTTTCTTTAGAGGCATTCTTCAAGGCATCTGCAAGAGATCTTCTCATGCTTATCCAACTTTAAGCCTTTATTGAGTTTCCGTCTTGATTTTGAGGGAGAGTTTTAAAGATATATTAGTCCAATGTAATAGGCCCAAGCCCAATCCTACTTGTACTGGTAGTCTAGGGTTCAGTCGCCTATATATACTCATGTTAGGGTTCATTGTAACACATGTTATTCTATAACACTCTAACATAATAAAGATGTAGTCCTTAAAGGATTCCTCCATGGATGTAGGCTGACAAGGTTGAATCACGTAATTCTCGTATTCTCGGTGTTCATATTTTATGCTTTTCCTTCCGCATCCACTCTAACATATATAATATGGTATAACACATCACGTTGCTAATATATTTAACAAGATGAAAATTTTGAAATTAAACATTTAAACTTAATAGATATTTATATAAATATATTACATATTATTAAAAAATTAATTAAATTTAATAGAGGTCTTAGGGCAAGGGAGGCCATGACTTCCCTTAGTCTTAACATAGCTCCTTCAGTCCTTTTCTGGTGTTTACCCTAAATTTGTTTTTCTCAAATTACTATCTTTTTTATTTGTTTATTATTATTATTATTATTAGTTTAACGTGTTAGTGAAACTCGATCTACATGTCTCTTTTATGTCACTGGGGACTAGGTGTCAAAAATTTCTTTCGTGCTTTATATAATTGCATATTCTTTTATTGTTCCTTTATCACGCGTCATTTTCTTCAGTCAGAGAATACAGCTGGGCAATCTCCTCTTAACTTTGCACTCAAGATTTGCGTGGAATGTACAACGCACACATGTTACAGTAAGTGTACAGAATGGCAAATATAAATTTTTATATACATATATAGACAGCAACCAAAAAAAAAAGAATTTTACATGTACATGTATATTGCAATTGTTTTATACAATCTCTTCAAACTAATAAAATATATAAACTAGTGTTTGTCTTATACAATTAACTATCCCTCCTATTACTTACAGAAGCAGACTTTCCCGTAAATTTCTCTTAACTTTTCAATGAAAAATATTCAATCACGTCGTCATATATAAAGAGAGCGAAAGAGAGCTATTTTGTTCACATGAGAGCTAGGCAATAACACACAGAAACCGAGTTTAGTATCGGTGAAGGGCACGAAGATAGCTTCCATTCCTGCACTTCTTTTGTTCCTAATAATCTTTCTAATCCTCTTTGTCCTCTTTTCTTTGTCACTCTCAGTTTCTAAACAGCATAACCCTTTTCTTTCTACGTACGAGTTTATTGTTGTGAAAAAGTCTAGTCGGGTGGCTGTGTTTTTCGTGTTTAATGTTATTGTCATGACAATCTTTCGTGGGAATCTAAGTTTTAAGTCATCCGATGGAGACTTTGATTACTTTCTTTCTTTCCCTCCTATAGTATATGAATTTGATGACGATACAAAAGAAAAAGCAAAATATGAAGATTATGATGATAGTGATATTGATGACAGTGACAAGCATCATGGTGATGATGGTTATGACGAAGATGACGATGATGATGGTGAAGGTAGTGATGATGATGTTGATAGTGATGGTGAGCAAGTTGAGGATTTGAAGAAGAGGAGTGAAGATTTCATAGCCAAGGGCCATAAGCAAAGGAGAGAGGAGTTGATGCTGATGATGCATGATCAGAAGTTTCATTGCATGGCAACTACAGAGTTACACTAAACGAGCTCTAGCTTCCAAGGTTGAAGAAAAAAAAATGCAAGTTTGAGTTGAAAATTTGTTGTACATTTAAGTTTTTATATATGTTTATACCAAGAGTTTCTTTTGTGTGTGTGGGGGGGGTGGGGGTGTTGTTGGGTTTGTTTGTTGATTATAGTCTTGATAGTTCTGGTTTTTTCTAAGGCACTATTTCGACTTAGCTAATGTACAATTGGTTGAAATATGTACGAATGAATTGTATAATATTCATAAATAGTTACAATAATATTATTTAGAAGAGTACATAATTATGAATGTATGATATTCATAAATAGTTGTAGTATTTTGATTTCTATGAACATAATGCTACACAGTTCACAGGGTTTTATTGAGTCTTATAAAATCACCGTATTTACAGGTTACAAATTTAGCCTTGATATCTAATTTGAAGCCAATTGCAGTGCTTAGAGTGATTTCTCACGATCAAATGGTGAAAATGCACCCCCTCTTGTTAGAGCATTCTTATCAAAGGTGCTAAAAATACTAAATGCTATTTTTTAGCATTTTTATCACCTCAAATTATTAAAACCCACCTATATCAAATATCTTAAATCTTAACATTTTTAGCATTGAGTTACAGTAAAATCTCATTTTTGAGACTCTACTGTAACAAGATGCCAGAATTTTTTAATACATATATATATATATATATATATTTTTTTTTTTCCTCTCTGCCACTCTCTCGTGTACCGTGCCCTTTCATCTCCCCCTCTCTCTTTCTCTTTTTCCTTCATAGTTCCTCCTTCTCAAACTCAAGCCTTCCTCTCTCTTTCCCTTTCTCCTTATCAGACTCAAGCTCCGACGATAGACAAAATCGGTTTTGGCTTTGCTCAAGGTAAACATGGAAACATGGCTTCATTGGGTTCAGTTTCGGAATCGGGGTTCGGTCTCATGGTTCAGTTTCGGCTTCATGGCTCAAGGTAAACATGGCTTCATGGGGTTTGGTTCCGGAATCGGTTTTGGCTTTGCTTAAGGTAAACAATCGTGGTTGAGGGAGAGGATGTGGTGGGTGGATGGTGGTGCAGTTGTTGATCTCGTCGGTGAGGTGTATGAGGGAGCGGCAGTGGGTGGGTCTAGGTTGTGGAGGTAGTGGGTTTGGGTTGATTTGGTGGCTTTGGTTGTGGAGTTTTTTTTCTTTTCTTGATGTTGTTTGTGGTTGCGGTGGATCTGGCTGATGGCAGTGATGGTGGGTGGTTGTGCTATGGGTGGATGTGGATGTAGAGGTTCTTTTTTTTTTTTTTTTTTTTTTTTTTTTTGCTGTTGTTTGTGGTTGTGGTGGATCTGGCTGGTGGCTAGTGGTGGCGATGGGGGATGGATGTGGTGGTTGTGATATGGGTGGGTGGATGTGGCAGGCGTGAGAAAGAGAGAAACAAAGGAGAGAGAGACAGAGACAAAGGGAGGAAGAATAAAAAATAATAAAAAATGATAAAGAAAGAATATTTAAGTGAAGTGTTAAAAAAATAGAAGTTTTGATGTAAGGGATGTTGTAAAGTGATGTGTTATATGTTATAAAATTGGTTTTTAAGATGGTAAATGCTAAATGTAGGGACAAGGGGCCCAAAAATATATTTTGGGCCTTGGGCTTGTCTGAGGAGGTTCAGTGGTTCGAAGGCAAATCAACAGTAAGGAAGATATAAGATTTTGAACTTCACGAGCAAACTATGACTGTGAAAGGTGGGGGAAGTATGTCGAGGAGGAGAATCTCCTTAGCTAACGAAGTGGAGGTCAGAAAGTGTGTTTTGTCACCCAAAGGTGACATTTCAGGAAGTTCTATTGATGAGGATATGCTTTGTGAACGTACAGGACAAATAGGAGCTGGGAAATATCTAAAAGAAAGTTGTTACCACCGCATTGAATGTTTTGCAGCTAACTCTCTGGCCGCATTAATGTGGAGGTAATACCTGAACAATAATTTTCAGCTTTACAGCTATTGCCAGAGACTTCAGGAAGGGGCTGATGGGACAAGTATCAAGATCAGCAATCTGCCCTACACGTGGAGAAAAAAGAGGAAAGAAAGTAGTATAAAACAGAAAGGAGACCCTGAAGAGAAGGGATCAGAAAATTAAAATAAAAACACTGTAGCAGTTGAGAGGAAAACTTGTAATCAAATTTGAGAATCAATATATAAGAATTGATCTGCTTGGACTGTACCGATGATGATTTTCTTTAGATTAAATCAGTTTATCTTCATTTTTTTGTCATTTGGATCCACTCTACTCGTTGTATAACTCATTAAAGCTCAGTTTTCCAACCCACTCTTTACAAATTCATTGTATTGAGCTCACTGGGCCTAGATTCACTTACTTTTTGGGCTTAGGATCCAAGTTGTGTCCCTACACTAAAATACTAAATTTTTTAGAATGTTTGATGGGAATGCTCTTAATTCTAATAAAGTTGAATTCATGTATATATAAAAGAAAGAGAAAATGTCATCTCAGATCTCACATGAAACTTAGTATAATACACATGTCATAGACTTAGGCAGTGACAAAAGAACAGAGATTCTCTCCAAACTAGTTTGGAAAGAAACCCTACAAACGCATCATATATATTTATATTGAGTGTGAATTTTGAAAATCTAACCGTTGGATTTCATGTTCTTTATGTTCTTAATATGCATATCAAATTTCGTTTAAATTGGATATTATTTACTATTTGATCAATTAACTTATTTTTTATATGCAATTTTAGATTACAAAAACTTGGAATTATAACATTTATTCAATGACATAGCAATTGATCTTTGATTTTCTTGAAATTTTGTAAGCATTAAGGATGTAATAAGAACATGCAATCCAACGGTTAGATTTTCAAAATTCACACTCAATATAAATATATGTGATGAGTGTGTAGGGTTTCTCTCCAAACTAGTTTGGAGAGAAACTTTGTTCATGACAAAATAAGTCAGATGGGGATTGGTGTCAACTTGCCACTTGAACAGCTAACTCCCTTTAGTTGGGAATTCTCTCATCCATTGTGAATCATTGAATAAGATGAAATAATTTGTATCCCTCCTTATCAGGTAAAACAATCAAGTTTACAGGTCATCAGGTACAACACGGGGGCGAGGGACAAGGCAATTTCCCCCCAACCCCACCTAGGGCCTCCCTTCCTATCCCCAAGTTCTTTTGAAAAATAATATTCCATTTTTAATTAATTAATATTCCATACTCAAAATTTTAATAAATTCAAAACTTAAAATATCTTTATTGAAAATAACATTTAAATTCCCTAATTTAGTCAAGTAAAAATAAATCTTAACATGATATATTATTGCAAAATCTTCTAACCAATGTGTGTATATGTTGTTTTTTTAAAAAGAAATAATAAAAATAAAAATATTTTACAATGCTATATATATTTTCAAGGTCTTTTGCAATCAACTCACTTTTTGATAATTGGAAATGAAATCTAAAACATTAATACCTTTAAATTTATTCAAAATAAAAATGTTATAACACATCTTTAAAATATCAAGGCATACATAGAATATTTTAAAAGTTTTGAGTATATGATCATATCAAGGTTAATTTTTTTTATTTTTTTTTATGTTACTTTTAAGCATCTAAACGATTTATTTGAATATCTTATATTTAGATTAATATTTTAACTTCATATATTAATGGCTATTTATTCATTATTTTTTATTTAATTTACTTTTTTGAAATATATATTTATAGTCAACTTAAATTATAAGTAGTTTAAACATAAAAATAATTATATTAACTCTAATACTAGGTTGAAAAATCAATTGAAACCAAGCATGAAAAAAAAAAACTTAAAAACTTACATAATATATTCAATGTTAATCAAATAAGATGTATTCCAATAAACTAGTGGTAAGCATGCATGTGTAAAAAAATGGGTATTAATTATGGATAAATCAAGTTAGTTCGAAGAAATTATCATCCATCTAACATCCGATCTGAAACCCTAGAAAATAAACTTCTTCCACTTAATATTCATTCAACCAACTTGTAGAAACCTCTTACTATCCTTCGGTTTGAATCGAATTGATTGGGTGGTTGGATTTTCTGGGTCCTTGTTTAGTCTTTCATTGTTGGATTTTGTGTAACCTAATTGTGTTTGATTCAGATTATGACTTAACCCGAAATAAAATTGCTATGATTTTTTAATGAGAGATTTTCTGAGTCTCAATCAATGGAGTGTATGAAATGCCCAACAAAACTCTGAAAAATGCAGTCTTATATCACCTGGTCTTTCTGCATCTACTGACAGCCAATGAAATAAGGAGCTGATAAACATTGATTAACCCTCACAATCGACGACTCCTGCCCCTCAGAAGTTCTTTTAGGAAAATAGAAAATGGGATTTTCTTTATGAGTACTTTGTCAGTATATTGGGAAATCAAAATAAAGAAAGAATAAATCTTATTGGCTGTACTAAATCTGATTCTGTTCTATGTATTTAAGGTCTCTTCTTGTTGTTTTCTTGTAGGGTCGTTTTGAGATACTTTCGTTGTCCAGATCTTTCATGCCGACTGAGACTCAAGGGACAAGGAGCAGGTCAGGTGGGATGGAGTCTCTTTGGCACGCCCTGATGGTTGTGTTGTTGGGGGAGGAGTTGCTGGACCCCTGGTAGCTGCGAGTCCTGTGCAGGTAAGCCTTTTTATGTTTATGTTTCGATTGGGTGTGGTGGGTTAAATTACCTTAGACTTAGACGCAGCAACTGGGAGCTTATGGTTGATTGTCCACTTGCCTACACTAGCATTGGAACATGGCTCATTTAAGATGTATAGAAAGAATTACCGCTAGCGCATTGGTCCTGCTTAAGATGCTGCAAAAATTTTCTAGGGCTTTATAATTTCTCCCATCAATGTAGGCCTTGACTGTCAAGAACCACAGAAGTTAGAACTTAGAAGTTACCAAGGTTGTTATGTTTTGCAAAATGACTACCTTAGAAACACTAGTTATATACTTTTTTAACTTAAGTGAACCATGGCTTGGAATAATACCTCTTATCTTTTTTTTTGAGCAAGTCAGGTTGTCGTAGGGAGTTTTCTACCAAGCAACCAGCAAGAGCAGAAACCAAAGAAGCTGAAAAATGAGTCTACCCCCTGCTATTTTTACACCAGCTACTACCATGGCTGTGATACCTTTTTCTGGTGCTGAAGATGCTGAGGGACTGGGAGGAAACGGACATCAAAATTCAAGCACGCCAAGACCAAACCTTGCTTCTTCATCATCCTTCAGAAGAGAAAACTGGGTGGCCATGCACACTATGCAGGACTTTAGAAAGTCTGGAATTGATATCAATATATCTATCTGGAGGTTATCATGATAAGCTGCAAGCGAGTATTATCTCAAAGTCTTACTGACTATATTGTTCACTGATCTTTTCTCTATATGTATCAATTATTGCTTCGAATGACTAAAATTGTCTTAAAATGATATTGATTATTGTAATAGGAGGAAGTAGGGTAACAGTTCTGAACTTCCAACTAGGATTATACATTTTCTTATGAGGTAGATCTGATTTGTAGGCTTATTATGTAGGTTTCTGCAGGTGTATGAGTAGGATCTTTTGGTGTAATTGCAATCGGTGATTGGCTACCCTTGTTATCATGATATCTTCTGTCATCCTTTCAGGTCCAGCGACCCGATCTATTCTTTCTTCTACTTTCTAGTTGATGCTAGGGGCAAGCCTTTTTTTTTTTTTTTTTTTTTTTTTTGCAATATGTTTCATAACATATTAAGCGACAAGTTATAATTGGAATAAAACACGAGTTCATTACTTATATTTTTTTATTATATATCAATCACAAATTACAATGGATCATTATCATGAAAACATTCATGAACAATATTTCTAGAAAATTATATCCTTACACTTATTATTTTAGTTATAAATGTGATAAAAGACAGGCCAAGGAAAAAACCTCGGGGCTGCATGTCAATATATTCTTTCTGCATCTAACTTCGGGAGATTCCAAATATTGGAATCTTTTATCCCTTTTCTTTTTTGACTAAATTTTTTCTTTTTCTTTTTTGTTATACGCGTATTCGATCTGGTTATTCTTGAAATATTCCAGGTCTAGGTATATAAGTATATTATACTATATGCTATATAATTCTCTTCTCATAATTTGTTAATGTCAATGTTAGAGGCTTACAGTGATGGGCAATGTTAAAAGCCACACGTCTTTATTTGGACTTCAATATTTTACCAGATTATATAGGTCTTGGACGGTTGTACCATGTAATTATATTAGAGAGAATAATAAGAGGGAATAATATAAATAATATAATTCGTTATTTTTGTTTCCACACGAAACACGGTTTCGAAAAAAGAAAATGGGTACATTTTAAACCATGAGAAAAGGTCGCACCCATTTTAGCACGAAATTCAGAAATTGATAGGCAGCCGGTGGTCAAGGCCTAGAAAGGGATCACATTAACATAAAATAAATATTTTTTTATGTTAACGACATGTAGAATTGTAAACGACAATTCTAAAGTGCTCAGCATCTGGGATTGTAAACGACATGTAGAATTGTACTGTAGTCCAATTCTTAAAAAAAAAAAAAATTTATTCCTCCTACTCTTCCACTCTCTGCACTCTGTCTCCCACATCTCTCTTTCTTTCAAATTTCTCCCTCTCCCTTTGCTCTCCATCAAGCCACCGTTGGCCACCATCGCCTAGCAACACCAAGCCCGGGCCACGTCTTGATGTTTTGCCACGACGTGGCTTCGATATTTTGCTCTGATGGGTTTGCTTCGATGTGGGTGTGGTTTGTGCGTTTCCCAGTGGAGATTGGTGGATTTCTCAGTGGAGATTGGTCCGGCATGGGTCATGGGTTGTGGCTCTCTCAAGTTCGGTGTGGGTTTTGAATCGGTGTGGATCGGCAGGTTTTGAATCAGTTGCGTTGGTTGGGTTTTGAATCGGTGTGGATCATGGCGGGTCATGGTGGGTTGTGGTGGCTCTGGGGCTGAGGATCATGGTGGACCGGCGGGTTTGGAGTTCTGGGTTCTGTGGGTTTTTTTTTTTTGGTTGTTGTTGCTGTGATCGGTGCCTAAAGGAAGAGGTGGGTTTGGTTTGATTTTGATTTTGATTTTGTGGGTTGTCGTGGTTGACGGAGTTGGGGGTTGACGTGGTTTGGTTTGTTTTTTATTTTGATTTTGTGGGTTGCCGTGATTTTGATTTTTTTTTTTTTTGTGCTTGAAGATGACTTTGGTTTTCAACTGATAAAAATCAGTTTGGGTATTGAGTTTTGGAGATAAAAATCAGTTTGGGTATGTACTTGGTGGTGGTGGTGGTAGCAAGTGGTTGCAGAGGTGATTTGGGTTTTGGTTTTTGTTTTTATTTGGGTTTTTGGATATATTATTTTATTGGGCAGATATATTATTTTAATGAGTAGAATAGGAAAATAACAGTTAGGATGTTGGGAGTGTTGTAAAATGGTATGGTATAATTGATAAAGTAACTTTTTGGGATGGTAAAATAGGATAGAGTAGCATTTCCTGATGCAAATGCTTTTATAGTTCAATTTGTTTCTTTTGGTATTTTCAACGGAAATATTTATAGATCAAATTTCCTCTCCCATATTGTAACTATTGAATTATTATAAAAAATAAAAATAAACAAACTAAGCTAAGCCATTCTTGTCCTTTATTTAATTTGCAGCCAATGGCTAATGGTACTTGTTAATTTGTTGAATGGTAATTAATCTCTCAAGATTGACAGATTTGCGAAAAGTGGAAGATGGATTTCCTATGTATGGAAATGCTTAAGTGGTTTACCAATATATTTTTTTTCCTGGTTATCTAGGCACTGCTCAGCCTGGTTCTTGCCTTCTGTTTCAAGGAAGCACTAAATTCTTTAATGTTTTTCCTTTTTATTTTATTTTCTTTCTAAACCCCTTTCATAAATAAGTTATTGTTGCAACCAAAGCAAACAATACGGACCTATATCAACTGGAACTATATGCAAACTCTAAACAAACAATAAAAAATTTCACAATGAATGCTTAAAAAGAAAAACCGTTTTTTCTCAAAAAAAAGAAAAGAAAAAGAAAAACCGTAACTAAAAAAAGTATATGCTGAGCTTGAAGAACACTCAACTTGACACCCCATAAATTACAAGTATCTCTATCCGACAATTGGGGGATCTAGAATACTATCTGATTAAGTATCATCTCATTTTTGGACCTACAGTCACATTTTATAAATGAGGAAATTTCTGTTGCTCATTTGGCTACATAAAGCTTGCAGTGCAAGTTATAGTACTATATATATAAAGATTTCTATGGGACTTGTGTTTCATCATCTTTTATTCATGACACAATTGCACACCCTTTGGAACTCTACCTTAGAGTTTGAGGTTGACCAAGTGATATTTAGTAATTTGGAATGCTTGTCATGCATAGATTAATTAATGAAAGAGTGTAAGATATAGATAAATATAAGTATATATAATGGTTTTATTAGTATTATATTTTAAAGTTGGGTCCCGTTAACAAGTGAATCATTTTAAGAAAGTTTTAGTACAAATTTTAGGACATAGCAGGCTTTAAACTACAAATGGAAATTTTAGTAATAGTCAATTATTTTGAGAGAGAGAGAGAGAGAGAGAGAGAGAGAGTCATTGTCAACCTTTTTTTTTTTTTTTGAAAATTTGATAGTCAGAGAGTTCAAGACATGGAACTACCTTAGTGTAAAAATAAAACTATAACCTTGCTTAAAGGTTCTAAACCTCTTATTTCTCAGTTCACTCTTAATTTTCTTTTGATTAGGAAAATTTTCTTTTTTTTACTAAAATAATATAGTGCTATAAAATACCGAAAATGTTATATTTATATATATATATATATATATATATATATATAAAGGTTTATGTTAATTTTTTTAGTGGTTTTTGGAGGAGGGTCACATCACATACCATCTCCCACTCGGCCGGCTATCTCCTTTTTTTAGTCACTTTAGACCAATTAGAATCCTTAAAAAAAAAAAAAAAAAATTACTTTTTTGACATTAAACTTAATAGATATTTATATAAATATTACGTATTATTAAAAAACTAACTAAATTTAATAGAGGTAATAGATATTTATATAAATATTACATTATTGTGGGGATAAAAGCCCAAATTCATATATTGGGCCTTGAGCCCTATTTGAAGATATGGTGTGTTAGAGGAGGAGCAATTGATTGGGGAAGGCTTCGGGCTGGAGAACCATGCAAGGAAGTGGTAGAGGAATATAGTCCGAGGAGTATATCTTTTTCGGATACGAAGAATACTAATCTAGCAAGTACCTAGGTGGCTTGGGCAATCTTCCGGGAAATTCTAACAATAAGGATGAATTTCATGCAAGTATAAAGATGATAAGAACAGAGAAATATCTAAGGGAAAAAACTGTTACCACCGCATTAAATGTACTGCAGCAGCTTTTCTACCCGCATTTATATGGAGAAGACCCCTGAACAGTGCAGCCTCAGCTACCACCACTCATGAAGAACTAAAGAAGATACCTGATGGGACATATACTCAAGTGAATGCTTAGATGAAGAACAAGTGTATGACCAAGATGGAGAAAAAGAAAACTATATAAATGTAAAGGACCTCTCATGGGGGGGGGGGGGGGGGATCGAAAAATCAACAAAGGAAGAGAGAAGAAAGGCTTACTATAGCTCTCAAAATTATATAAATAAAAGTTTATCTCCTCGGACAGCAATTTGTTCAAGTTTCAAGTTTGTTTTTGCAATTATTTATCTGTCAAACCTTTGTCAAACATTGTTTAGTTCACTATCAGCCCAGTTCTTTCACTCACTCTCTACAAATTTATTGTATTGGGCTTGTTGGGCTCATATTCCATATCTCTTGGATTTGTGCCACAAATCTTGACCCTACACATATTATTAAAAAACTAATTAAGTTTAATAGAGGTTTTAAATTACTTTTTTGTCCACTTACAATAATCAATATCAACCTACCACTTAAGATTCTTTTTTTGAACTTACCATGTAGAATTTGTTGTAAAAATGTTGTTAAAATATTATAAATGTAACATTTCTCTTTAATATATTGACACAATAAAAAAAATTTTGATACTTGAAAGGGAAAAAAAAGTACCAAGATAGGTGTGATTAATATGTAAATATGTCAATAAATATAAAACACCAACTAAAAGTCAAACCTTAATGGATATTTTATATATATAAATATATACATATACATACATATATATATATATATATATATATATATGTAAGGCTAAAAGTCAAACGTTAATTGTTAATATGTACATATTGTTGATTTAACAAAATCTTAAATCTTATAAAAAAACAAAAAACAAAATCTCAATGAAACTTGACCGATAACCGATACACACACACACACACACACACACACACACACACACACATATATATATATATAACAATAATCAGATTACAATTGACGTTTACATTAAATTTCTTCAGTTTTTTTTTTTTTTTCCCCTGAACAAACAGCCTGAAACAGGGTAAGGGGACAATTAGCTGTGGAGACCATACTTGGCTATAAACATAATAGTACTTACTTTTTAAGGAACTCATACTTGAGGATTCTAGAATCTAGATGACATAAGAGATGACCTTAGATAAATAAATAACTAAATAATACTATTATTATTATTATTTTTTTTAGAATCAAACACATAAGAGAGATAGAATAAAGTTTTAAATTTTAATATAAAAGCATGTCATAAATTTCACTCAAAAAAGGTAAAATAAAGTTTTAAATTTTAATATAAAGACATGTCACCAACCCTATTCAAAAGTTAAAATAACTTTTAAGAAATAATGGAATAATTTATATTATATAATAATCATATTTCTGATCTGATCTCAAGTTTCTATTTTATTTATTTATTATCTAACATGTCAGTGAACTTGACATGTCACGACTAGGTGTCAGAATTTTTTTTCGTTCTTTATTGCAAATTTGCATATTCTTTTATTGTTCCTTTATCAGCGTCAATTTCTTCAGTCAGAGAATTCAGCTGAGAAATTTCCTCTTACTTTGCAATCAAGATTGCGTGGAATGTACAAAGCACACATGACACATGTAAGTGTACAGAATGACAAATATAAATGTATATATATACACATAGACGGTAACGAAAACAGAAAGTACATGTATATTGCAATTGTTTTATACAATCTCTTCAAAATAATCAAATATAAAATGGTCTTAAAAAAAAAAAAAAAGAACTATTCCTCCTATTACTTTCAGAAGTAGACTTTCCGTAAATTTCTCAGAAGATTTCTTAACTTTTTAATGAATAATATTCAATCACATCGTCATATATAAAGAGAGTGAAAGAGAGCTATTTCTTCACATGAGAGCTAGGCAATATCACACAGAAACCGAGTTTGGCATGAAGATATCTTCCATTAATCCTGCACTTCTTTTGTGCCTAATAATCCTTCAAATCCTCTTGATCTTCTTTTCTTTGTCACTCTCAGTTTCTAAACAGCATAACCCTTTTCTTTCTACGTACGAGTTTATTGTTGTGAAAAAGTCTAGTCGGGTGGCCGTGTTTTTCGTGTTTAATGTTATTGTTATCACAATCTGTCGTGGGAGCCTGAGTTTTAAGCCATCCGATGGAGATTTTGAATACTTACTTTCTTTCCCTCCTATAGTATATGAATTTGATGATGATACAAAAGATGAAGCAAAATATGAAGATTATGATGATAGTGATGTTGATGACAGTGACGAGTATCATGGTGATGATGGTTATGAAGAAGATAATGATGATGATGGTGAAGGTAGCGATGATGATGTTGATAGTGATGATGAGCAAGTTGAGGATTTGGAGACGAGGATTGAAGATTTCATTGCCAAGGGCCATAGGCAATGGAGAGAGGAGTTGATTTATGAGAGGCTTCTTTGCATAGCAGCTACAGAGTTTCAATAAACGAGCTCTAGCTTCCAAGGTTCAAGGAAAAAAAAATGCAAGGTTCAGTTGAAAATTTGTTGTAAATTTAAGTTTTTATATATGTATATACCAAGAGTTTCTCTTGGGGGGGGGGGGGGGGGGGGTGGGGGTGGGGGGTGTTGTTTGTTGATTATAGTCTTGATAGTTCTGGTTTTTTCTAAGGCACTATTACGACTCAGCAAATGTACATTATTTGCTTGAAATATGTAGATAATGAATTGTATGATATTCATAAATAGTTACAATAATATGATTTAGAAGACTACATAAGTATGAATGTAAGATATTCATAAATAGTTGCAGTATTTTGATTTCTATGAACATAACGCTACGTTCAGTACGTTCATAGGGTTTTATTGAGTCTTATAAAATCAGCTTATTTAAAGTTATAATTTCGGCCTTGATCATATAGCCAATTGCAGTGCTTGGAGTGATTTCTCACCATCAAACTCAAAAAAAATAATGGGGCATGCACCCCCCATGAATCACTATTACGACTCACTTTTTGATAATTGGAAATGAAATGTAAAAAATTAATGCCTTTAGATTAATTCAAAATAAAAATGTTATATCACGTCTTTAGAGTATATGATCATATTGTTGATACTTCCGAGTTAATTTATTTTTTTCATGTTACTTTTAAGTATCTGAACGAGTTATTTGAATATATTACATTTAGATTAATATTTTAACTTCATATACTAATGGCTATTTATT
The DNA here is from genome assembly GCA_032727855.1 of Quercus ilex subsp. ballota. NCBI lineage: Eukaryota > Viridiplantae > Streptophyta > Magnoliopsida > Fagales > Fagaceae > Quercus > Quercus ilex. The sequence continues at coordinate 56,624,442 of CM064915.1, forward strand.
AATTATTAATTTTTTGTTTTAATTTTTTGAAATATATATTTATAATCAACTTAATTATATGAGGTAGATTAAACATAACAATAATTATATTAACTCTAATACTAGGCTCAAACAATGAATTGAAACCAAGCATGGAAAAAACAAATTATAACTTACATTTACATTATATTTTATATGTTAATCAAAAGGTGTATTCCAAAATACCAGTGGCAAGCATATATGCATGTGTAAAAAAGGGGTATGAATTCTATAAAAATCAAATTAATTAGTTCAGAAAAATTATCATCCATCTCGAAACCCTAGGAAATGAGCTTCTTCCACTTGATATATATATATTCACTTAACCAACTCGTAGAAACCTCCTATGACCCTTCGGGTCAAATCGAACTAATTGGGTGGTCAGGTTTTCCGGGTCCCTAATCAGTCTTATATGACCTTAACAAAGGACTTAATTCTCATATCAATGCTTAAGATAAACCATCTAATTTTTTTATTATTTAAAAAATGGTAAGATAAATCCTCTAATCTAATTTTATTTTTTTGAGAAACCTCTAATTTAAAATTTTGAATACACAGATAACGTGAGATCATTCATATCAGTCACGGCCTCTTATTCTGGGTAGATACATTCCTAACACAGCCAAAACAATAGAAAAAGCAAAAGATCATCCGTAGCTGCCAAGTTTTGCTAAATTTCCAATGATGTTAGCATCCATTAATTGGGTAAAAGCGTGTTAAGCAATTAAAATATTATCTACTTAAGATAAAAATACTAAAAGTCTACTAGCTAGCTAGAGCAAAGTCTAATAAAGAAGGTTTCAGTTGCCAAACCAGCTTAATCATTGATGTGATCGAGCACCTTTTAATTTGAGTGAAAAGGAAATATCCTGTAAAAAAAAAAAATATATTATTGACTACAAATCTTCTAAAAAAAAGTTTCGACTTATTCAATGGAGGAAGATTCATAATCTAGAAAACTGTTGTGCATATTTATATAACATTCAAAAAATTCAGTTTACATCACTGTACATCCTTAATACGATGGTTACTCTATAAGTATAAGTATTTATGAGGTGTGAGAGATAAAGACCGGGGTTTCAAGTTTCCAAAAGGAAGTTTTACGCACATATATACTTACATTAGATTAGAAAAAAAAAAATTATTTTGTATTAAAAAAAGATTCCGTTTACAGTAATCTTTCAAGAGTGATCTAATGTCAATTTCAATCAGACTTTTATAGCTGAAACATTGCACAAGTACCTTTCTGCGTATTCATTTTCTCTTACTAAAACTATATAGAAGCCAATGGACAAGGACCAGAGAGTTTGTATTGGTCAATTAGGTTAGGTCGGATAATTTATTTCTCTAATAAAGATTATTGGTGGTTGGGTTTCTAGTATGATGTATGAATGCTGACGTATTTAAACCTTGTGGACCTGCTTAAACCCGATTTGTTGGGTACAACGATTTGGATCTAGCCTACAAAATTTTTGTCGGAGCTAGAAAAGTTGAGGGAGGATGCTTTATGAGTTATGTGACACAAAACAAACTCTTCCATGTCAGGGAGGCTTCTTTGTAATAGTTAACTATTATAAATTTTACTCTATTAGGTTAGAGGAAAATTCTATTTCAAAGTATCAAAAAAAAAAATTTATAAATATTTTTCACATGAATGTAAAATTTATTTTTTATTTTTATTTTTCTATTAGGTAAAATTCATGTATTGGTCTCACATGTATGACATTTGTGAATCTCACATAAATGTAAGAGTAGTGTACATATACCTTATTGTATAAAAAAATATAATATGTTCAAAAGTGATGAGTAGATGCATGATTTGTTACTCACATGTTTTACAGCATAATGAATTTTTTAAGTGAAACTTATTTTATTGGAAAGAGGACATCTAGATCTTTAAAATAGACAAAAATTTGACCAAAACTAGTTTTAAAATAAGTGAGCCATCACACATGATATGATAATTTAAAGTTGTCACAACTTGTCTCCAAGAATTGGTTGTACCCTTGCTAGACACTTGTTGGATTGAAATTGCGACAAACAGTAAACCAACTTTAAAGGCTCAACAACTTAAGCTGATGATCTCCTCTATGAAACCAACCTTTATTATAATAGTGGATTTTCTATGAGGTTAAATCCCCTAAAGTGATTTTTTCTCTGAAATTTTCTTAATCAGTTTTTCACTTTGTTACCAAATTTGTGTCTCTTACTTCTTTATATCTTTATTGCTTTTGATTTGGTGTTTTTAACAGTGTGTGGCTGAAGATAACTGTTTGTGTTATCCATTGAAATAAACCATAACTTGATCAATTAATCTGCCATTTAAGTTGTTGAGGGTCTATGAGTTCTAGTTAGCTCAACTGGTAAAATCTCTTACGGTTAAATAAGAGATTTAGGATTCAATCCCTGTCTACGCAGAAAACCAACTGGTGACTTGGTCTGATGATAAAGACTTATCATCAGGAGCAGACGTCATAAATTGAAACTCTCTAAGAAAAAAAGTTGTCGAGGGCCTAAATCCTTTTTGTTTTTAGTTTTTTCAATTTGTATCGGAGTTTAGTTACATTACTTAAGAATCTTTTCTTGAATATGATTTTTGACTCCTACTTTCAATGGATAAGTAGCAATCCCTTATTATTCCCCCTTACATTGATAGAATTAAATTACTTATCTCCTAGAGCTTCACTTAGGAAAATGAGTCCAATGAATGTGATATGATGAGCCGTTTCCAAATTATTCAGATGAAAAATATGGAATTCAAGAAGCTTATAATAAGATTTTTAGGGAATGTATATATTTGAAGAAAATTTCTAAGAAATCCCTAGAGAAAAATTGAATGATGTTGAACTTGAAAGACTTTTGGGGTTTAATGATGATCAAGCCCACAAATTGACAATAAAGTGTAAGGAAGAGAATGCCTCCCCCATGGAGAAGGTCAAGAACTTAAAAAATAAGCTTGATAAGTCTAGATCTCAACTAAAGAAGTTCTCAAAGTGAATTTTTTTTTCAAATGCTCAGTTTTCAAAGCTCAAGTTATGACAGGAGTGGTTTATGCATCATTAAAATGGGTTCTTTTATCCCATACTCCCATCTACATCATAGTCCCTTGCTAGTAATGAAGGAAAATAATCTTTGATTCCTTACTAGTCAAAACTCAAAAGTCATAATAAGGCTAACCAAGTTCGGGTACATGAGGGCAAAAGACCCCATAGCCGAAGTTCAAGTCCCAAAGCCTAAGTCTAAACCTTCTCCTAAATCTAGCATGCTCCTACCTGTCACCACTAAGGTATGGTCACACTCAACTGAATTGCTTTAATTTTTCTTAGATCAAAGAGTAGACAAGCATCTTATGTTGCCTATCAAGTCAAGGCAACAAAAATTGAAACCCCAAGGTTGAAGGGTTAAAAATTGGGAATGCTAAGAATCTTAATGTGAATGTGGAAAATGTTTGCAAAACAAAAGGTCACCAAAGGAAAAATTATCCAAATTTAGGGAGAGAACACCATCCTGTTGTAGGATTCCAATTCATTTGGATCTCCTGGCCTTAAACAAATCCAATTGATGAGCATGAATTTAATGACCCTCGCGAAATAAGTGATAAACTTGTCATACTCACTAATGAACTTCAATTTGTGCTGTGTTGGTGAGGAAATATTCTCTGAAATTAGCGTTTCTTTCATAAGTCTAGCTAGATTGTTTTGTGTTTTTTTTTTTTAGATTTAGTTTTTATTTCATTGAGTTGTTGTATTGTAAGTTTGTGACGTTTTGTGACAAAATTGCCAAATAGAGAGACTGCTAGGGTTCATAGATATGTTGACAAATTCTATTACCAAAACATATCAAATTTGTGTTTTATCAATTGAATTGCAATTGGTTTGAGTTTGGCTCAAAGACGACAAGGTTTTGATTTGCTCAATGATGACCGGTTGATGATATTTTACTCTTACTTTTTACACCATAACAAATTTTTAAGTGAAACTTGTTTCATTCGAAAGTATGTAAACACTCAGGGCTTAAGAAATGACACAAATTTGACCAAACCTAGAGTTGAAATAAGTAAAACATGATCATTTGAAGTTAACATAATTGTATTGTACCCAAGAGTTCGCTCAATCAAATTGCAGCAAATAGTAAACCAACTTTAAAGGCCTAAAGACTTAACCTAATAATTTCCTATATAAAACCAACTCTTGTGCACAAATTGAGAGAAGGGAGGCTACTGTATCAAGATTATGCCGAGTAATCCTCTTAAACCTAAAGAGTGTTCTTCCCTGTGATATATTTTTTAGAGTTTCTATTTAATTAATGAGACTTCCACGCCTTGAGCCTTAATCGTGAGATTAAAATATTATGCGTGTTGTTCATCCAAACACAAAAATCCAACTCTCTCCTTATGAGTTCATTGGTAGCTAGAAAAGAGAGTTTTTTAGAGCATTCGAAAAGTGATATGTCCACAATATTTTTACAGCAAATCCTAGTTAACAGGTTATAGGTTTTTAATTTAAATCCACTACTGAATTACTTTTTTGTCTACTAGTAACAGCAAATAACAACATATCACATAAATTTTATTATGAAAGTATTGCAAAAATATTCTAAATATAAACAAAAAAAATTCCAGGTGTGCATTATAGATTTATAGTTTATAAGAATTGTAAACTTTTCCTTCCATATGGCAAAAATGAGCCACATTGGAATAATGGGTATATGAGTGTGTACAATTTACGTAAGCGGTGAATATAAACCTATCATTGTCCTGTAAACTAATCCTTACTAATTTCTTAGTAACCCCCTCATTAAAAAAAATAAATAAATAACTTCTTAGTGACGTACGAGTTAATTACCTCAAAAACTATACACAGCATGTCAGCATGTCGTCTGTTTTTTAACAATAAAATCATTTTTCTTTTTTTATATTTTCCTTTCCGAACCTTGACGGCAAGTTAGGAATAAATAATAGAGTTCTGATGCTGATTACCATACAAATACAACAGATCAATGGAACTTGCATAGTTGCATGTAACATGATGTTTTCGATCCAGGGAAATAGCAAAAGAAATTTACGTGATCGAATCACTTGTCACTTTGACTACTCATGCCTGAAGGGATCACTTAAGATTGTACACTCTTCTTACTTTGAACATATAATGTTTGTCTCTTTTGACTATTTTCCTTTTTCCTTTCGTAGGGGATGCCCTAGTATTCTTGAAAAGTACAATGTTTTTGTCACTCTAGACATCATTTCAGGCCAGATGTACCTGTCTTACTCCATGTGTTTGTAAGTGAAGCAAGTGGGCCATTTTTTTTGGGGGGTGGCCGGGCGGCTAATGGGACAAGGTTTCAAAAAACCCTTCAAAACGAATTTGATATATATTTATTGGATACGAATTTTGAAAATCTAACAGTTTGATTGCATGTTTTGTATGTTCTTAACACGCATGTAAAATTTCATTGAAATCAGATGTTATTTACTATTTGATTAATGAACTCATTTTTTATGCATAATTTTAAATCACAAAAACATGAAATTTAAACATTTAATTGATAACATAGTTATAGATCTTTGATCTTCTTGAAATTTTGTAAGTATGGATGATATAATAAGAACATGAAATTTAACAATTATGTTTGTTTTTAGACCCCTTAAACAACAACAGGATTAACCTAGTTAATTAGCCAAGTGATTAACTTAGTCAAATTATGCAAATCTAGGTTATCACAATCAAACAATCATATCAAGTATATAGCAGCGGAAATATAAATAATACAAAAATATGATAACCTAGGAAACCACACCGGTAAAAACTTGGGGAGGATTTAACCTAGCTATCCTCAAGGTAAACCTGAATCCACTATGAAAGAATCGAAGTTTTACAATAAGACTTAGACCACTAACATCTTATTGCTACCCATCAGTAGAAACTTACTGACATGACCACGTGCAAGCTCCGAGACCATGGACTCCTTCTTTCTTGAATTCTCCAGCAAGTACAAGCACACCCGCTTGTGTATCTTTAAGCTCTTATAGCAACAACTGAATGATTATCAAGTTCTTGAACGAATCTCCTTGATAATCTTAAGTTTATGTGAAGGAAAACTCCTCTCAGATCTCACAAGAGTTTCACGTAAACAACAATATGAGCAACCTCTAAAACGTGGCTAGGGTTTGCTTTATATACCTAGGGCAAAAACATAAAATCTTAAACGTTTTAGGAGTTAAGGCTGAGTTGGAATTATGCAGCAAAAACACATACTGTGCGAAATTCTATTGATCAAGCCTAAGCTTCGATCAATCGAGCCAGGCCGAGATGCACAATAACTACTGCATCAGCTCGATTCCAACTTTACATAAAAGAACCAACTTTGAGCAAGTCTAAACAAGACTAAACAACCTGTTTTGATCATGGTTTGCCAACAATACATATTAGAGTTCTAAATACATGAAATCCTAAGTCTTTAGAACCTAACAAATTATATTTTCAAAATTCACATTCAATAAAATGATAGAAGAAGAGTTTGAACGATTTCTCTCCAAACTAATTTGGGGAGAAACTTTTTCTATGCTAATGTATTTAGAAAAATTCTAGAGCATACCCTTTTGTACCACAATTTTGATGTGTTAGACTGTAAGTAATAGAGAAAAAATTGTGAGTCAATATGAAAGTGACAAAGAGTCGGTCACAATATGCCACATATGATAGTTGTGAATAAGAGTAGGGTCCTAGTATTACATAATGTGTCTAAGGGGGCAGCCAACCAAAAGAATTAAACTATACCAGTAGGGTGCTTATCACTAATAAGCACAGGCGGAGCCAAAGGGGGGCCATGGCCCCCCTTGAGTTTTGAAACTCTTTTAATAATGGTACTAAAATGAAATAAAAAATAAAAATAGGAAGAAATTAATCATCGTCCCCCCCCACCCCAATATTTTTTACAAAAAAATATACACAACAATTTCAATCCGAAAAACTAAATAACTATGGGTCTAGGACTAGAATACAGTAATGCAATTGTAGGTCTTTAGCATGACTGAGTAGTTTAGTACTTAAATTAAATTTATTATAATTTGATAATAGTAATTTGTTAGTTGTTTGTTTAATTGATATTAGTGGCTTGGATAATTAAATTAAATAATCATTATAAACTTGTTTATTCTATCAATTTGAGGTATTGAGGTTATAAAATTTAATATTTAGGATTTCATATTTTGTAATAACTTATGGGGGAAAGATTTACAATTGATGCAAAAATGACCTCTCATGTTGTTTGCACCAATTTAGTTTAGCATCAATTATAAGTGATTTTAGTGCCATGAAAGAGCGTAAAAGCAACCTTTTTAAGTTAAAGTTATTTTGTGAAATTAAGATTTTATTAGTCATTTTTTTATACATAAGAGCTTTATTGTGTTTACCTTGGCCCCCCTGAAAATATTTCCTAGCTCTACCAGTGCTAATAAGATGGAAGTTTCAAGTATGACAAGAATATATGAACTTCCAGGAGAAAAAAGCAACCAAATTAGCACTATTCTAAAAATAATCTTAGCTCCAAATATAATCCTTAACCCCATAAATAAATAAAAAATTAAAAAAAAAAACCATTTAACAGCAAAATTAGCCCAAACAATAATAAGATTAGGTCAAAATATTAATAAATGAACAAGATATTCAACAAAAATCCCATTAAAAAATTAATAAAAATCTTCAATCATTAAAATTCATAACTCATTTAACTCATTCTGTAAAATAATATTTCATTTCATTTCTCATTAAAAAAAAGGTATATCAAGAGAGATATTGTGGCCATAAGTTCTTCTCAACAATGCCGACATCTATGCTCTTCTCAGTTTTGTAGTATCAACATTGATAGTGAAACTATTATATAACAGTTTTAAAATATAAAAACTTGTAGAAAGAAATCGTAAAATACTAAAATTTCATATATTTGTATATATGTGTGTTTTTTTGTTTTGTTTTTAGTGATGTTGATATATTAAGTTCTTTTTTTTTATTAGATTCGGTATATTTTTAACTACTACTTAAAAAAAAATCTCAAACCTGTCATTGTAGGTTTATAAGTGTGTGGGACCATCAAATTAATATGAAAGAGATGGTTTTATACATTAGTCTCATCTCATTGTGGAATTTTTGAGTCTGTTTTAGCCACTGGTAGTGCTCATCACCTAAAAGAACAAGTTGCTTCAATTATTTTGTTGAAAGTATACATCTTTAATTATCTCCGACTATGCATCGATCACGTGGTAGAAGACTAATTAAACACCTCAAGCTAGCAAATAGCAATCGACACGTAGCATGCATATGCTTGACTCTAGTTTAAACTTTACAAAACGAAAGTCAGATAAACTTTTTAATTGATTGTTATAGGCTTATAGACTGAGGTTTTATGCCGTAAAGATACCAATATATACCCTACAAGAAATGTTAGTTAATTTCCAATATGCCGAAAGTTTTCCTTATCATCTGCACTATTCTCAAACTTATCATCTTTTTCTTGAATTATACTTTACTGGCAATTGCTTAGCACTTTCTTTCCATTCCCAAAGAAAAGTTAGTTTCCAAGCCCAACTATATCACCTTGATTAATTATTCACGAACTTAACTATCATCACCTTGCAACTTGCTAACTTATTTTTTCTTTCTTTTCTTTTCTTTTCTTTTCCCCTTTTTTTCCCAATCGAACCTTTCTAGAATACAGACTTTATAACAAGATGAACTTTCCAATAATGTTTGTCATTACTTATTATGTTCACATTTGATTAGACAATAATTAATGAAAAAATTGAATGGTCGGTTGAACTGGGGCCTTTGAGATTGATCGTGTCTAAGAAAGTGAGAGAATAGTCAAAACATGCATGCATGTCACTTGTTAAAATTCCGTATATACTGTGAATACCTTTCGTACATGTTCTAGCTGTTGACTTTTCCATTAAAATTTCTCATTTTTCTATATATATATATATATATATATATATATGAGAAATGTTAACGAGTGTCATTAGGGTACTGGTTAATAATCTATTTAAATAAAGTTTTTATGAGAAATAAAAAAAAAAGTAATTAATATTTTGATAGCTTTTTTCATTTTCTATATATATATATATATATATATATATATACACGCAAGTGCCGTACATTTTTTTCATGTAATTTGCTGAACATTTTCTTACCAATCCGATTGTGTCCTAATCAACCCTAATACTCTGCAATGTGTCTTTTAAGTTCACACTTGAGCACAAATAATCCAAATGAAGAGTCATTTAATTTTGTGTAAGCCCCCGCAGCTGGCTCCAGCTCCTTACCAACAACCTGGCCGGCGCTTCGCCGGAACACACCACAAGTCAGTCCAACAACCAATTGGCTTCTCGCTGCTGCACATTAGCAAAAATAAATAAATAAATAAATAAAAGACTGAATAGCCAACTTCATGCAAATTTCTCAATCGGTTTCCTTTATCCTTCATTTGGTATTAAATAACTCTTCCTCATGTGTAGATTTTAAACTCTTTTTTAATAGGTAAAGCTCGACACATAAGATTTTAAATGACATATAGTGTAGATCGAGAATTCAAGACGTGCTATCATACTATGTTAAATTACTAATTATTTCAAAAGTTTAAACTATTAGGAGATAATAAATTTAATTATTTAACCACATAATTTTATCACTCACTTTTGATAGGATTAAAAATACATGATCTCCAAATTAGCGCCTTGTCACAACTTATTTCTAAGCCCAAAAAAAAAAAAAACTTTTTATTCTTTATTTTTTATCCTAACATCTATTGTTATCTAAGGACCACTTTGTTAAAAGCACGTTGCTACGTTAAAGTCCAAAGTCATTAGGCTTGTTTGAATAGTATCGATTAAGCTTTCTATTTCTAACCTCTCAAATCTTCTTCTATATATCAAGTGACAATACCACTATCATGACCGCATCTTCAAGACCACAACTAAGCATTACGAAGAGTCCAGTCACAGAAATTTTTACCATCGAAAAACCAAATAACTAAATATATGATGCTTTGGAACTTAAATATTGATAAAAGAGAAGATGAAAAGATTTAGAGAAAGGTTAGATGAGTTGATAATTTGTCACAAAGGTGACATGTTTCTCTTCCAAGATAACAGTTTATCTTTTGTTGTTTGTTTTAGTTTATTTAAATTTTTATTAAAATTAATTTCAAATCTTAAGATTTACGTTGTTCTTTTTTCATCAGGTCTGGTTCATGGGTTGGCCCTGTTTAGTATTAAATAATATGTTTGATACCGACAACTATGCCTAAAACATTATAATCCATAATGACTTTCTCTTCTCATCATTCGTCAATGGCCGATGTTTTTCATACTAAGTGGAGTTAATTCCGTACCGTACCAGCCGGTACGGCTGGAATTTATCGTACCGGTACAGAAATACCCATGATTCGTACCGCTTAAAATACCGGTCCTTACCGGATTATACCGGACGTACCGCCGAATATTGGACATCTCTGCCGAAAAATGAAAATCGGGCGGTACTAAAAACTAGAAGAAAATTGAAAAAATTAGCAGCAGAAAGCTCACGATGCCATCCTCACCGGTTGTTTTCCCATGTTGTCGGCCATTCCCCAACCTTGCTCCTTCTGTTTTATCCAGCCGCTTCTCTTTTCTTCAATTTTGAGTCTTTTGACCGAACCTCTCTTCTTGTGCCTTCTGTTTTAGTTGTGTGCGCGCGTGCGCGTGTGGCTCTTGTTTAATTATTTTGTGTGACTTTTAGTTGTTTGTGTGGCTATTATTTAATTGTTTTGTGTGGGTTTTGACACCCCACGTGAACTCTAATGAGTTCAAATTTCAAAGGATTTTGCTAATGTATACCTTTAAGGCACACAATAATTTATCATTTTTGGAAAAAAAATTTTGAGAATTAAAAAAGTTTTGACAGCTTTTTCAAGTCTCAAGAAATTTTTTCCAAAAATGGATGGGTTAATGTGTGCCTTTAGGGCATACATTAACCGGACTCAACTTCAAATATACTTTTCTTTTCTTTTCTTTTCTTTTTCTTTTTTTTTGCTAACCAACCTCAAATATACTTGACTTTTAGGCTGGCTGCCATTCACATGCAATTTTTTTTTTTTAATAATTAATATCATCTTTTTAACTTTATATATATATATATATATTTTTTTTTAAAGCAAATTTTTATTATTATTACAATATAGTATGTCAGATTATATTAATGGGTTGATATTTGAGTAAGAAATAATCATATAAAAAATAAGCAATTAATTTGGAGATATATGCTATTATAAATTTAAGGATTCTTATATAGATTTATAAATAATTCTAAATAAATAATAAGTATGTGTATATATATATATATATATATAAAATAATAGCGATAAACCCGAAATGGTATACCGATATTGACCGGTACTCGAAATATATCGTACCGCTGGCTAAACTGGTACAACTTCCGGTACGGTATTGACTCCCTTTAAAATACAAACTCATCACTTAAGATTCATTAACCATTGGGAAAATTCCTAGCAGTAGCTTGAGCTTCTATCACGTAGCTTTTCCTTTTGGGAGGATTAAAAATACATGATCCTCAAAGTGCCATGTCACAAATTATTTTTAAGCAATAATTTTTGTTTTTCATAACATCATTTGATAACAACATTTATGCTATATATCTAAAGACTATTTTTTTTTCTCTCTAAATTTGTTATGTTAAAGTCCAACATCATTTTGGTACACATTACTATCAAATTTTTTAAGACCTTCTCTCCTCTTTCCGTGTGTGTGTTAAAATACTTTTTATTCCCCAAAAAAAAAAAGTCCAACATCATTTGGTTTGTTTGAATAGTGTCAATTGAGCTTTCTATTTCTATGACTTCTTAATCTTCTATCAGCTTATTATCTAATCTTTCTCTCAATCTTTTACATTTGATTTGGGCGGGAGAAAAAGTTGAAGGATGGAAAAATAAGGAAGAAAAATTAAATTAGAGTTTTTATCAGTTAGTTAGAAATTAAGGTGGATGGAAAATGATGGGTATCCTCCAAAATTAGAAGAAAAATGGGGAGGAAAATGTGTGACAGATTCAAAAGACATTGTTACCCCTATTACCTCAATATTTTAAACTATAATAAGCATACTAGAAATTTAATTTCAATTCTTCCACTCTCCCATCCTTTCTATCTGTTAGAAATATTGAATGTAACTGTATTGTATTTCATGATGAAAGAATGTACATAAGTGCCTTTATATAGGAGGCATATATGTGCAGTACAAGTAAATATTTGTGCTATACAAGTAACCTAACTGGGCCTAAAGCCCCAATATATTATACACGTTAACAGCCCCCCTCAAACTCAAGGTGGATGTGAGACTAGCTTGAGGTTGTCAACCAAAGTACGAAGGCGTCCCTTAGGATGTGACTTGGTGAAGATATCTGCAAGTTGATCTTTAGAGGAGACTGAGATCAGCTTGAGAGCATCATGGACAAGATAAAAACGAATAAAATGACAATCGATCTCGATGTGTTTGGTCCGTTCATGGAAGACATCATTGTGAGCAATATGAATAGCACTCTGGTTGTCACAATAAAGAGGAGTAGCAGAGGATGTATACACACCTAAGTCTTTGAGAAGCCATCGTAGTCAAAGGAGTTCACATGTGGTATCAGCAAGGGCACGATATTCTGCTTCAGTACTGGAGCGGACCACATGAGTTTGTTTCTTACTTCGCCAAGAAATCAGAGAAGAACCAAGAAGAAAGCAATAACCAGTGGTGGACCTGCGATCAGTGGGATCTCCTGCCCAATCAGCATCAGAAAATGCACGGAGAATAAGAGGAGACTGAGCAGAGTAGAAAAGACCATGGAAGAGAGTGCCCTTTAGGTATCGAAGAATACGCAGAACAGCAGCATAGTGAGTCGATCATGATGCAGACAGATACTGGCTCACCTGGTGAACAGCATAGGAAATGTCTGGACGAGTGACAGTGAGATAAACTAAGCTGCCAACCAAGCGTCTGTAAAGAGAGGGATTAGACAATGGTTTCCCCCTTGAGGGAGTCAGATGTGCATTAAGCTCAACTGCAGTGTCAACAGTCTTGCTATCAGTGAGTCCAGCTCGAGGCAAGAGTTCAGAGGCATACTTGGCTTGAGTAATATAAAGTTCATCTGTAGAATGAGTGATTTCAAGACCCAAGAAGTAGCTGAGATGTCCAAGATCTTTCATCTCAAACTGCTGACTGAGAAAAGCCTTGAGTTCTTGAATGCCACTGATGTCATCACCAGTTATGATCATATCATCTACATATAGGAAAAGTAAAATAGTGCCTTTGTCAGTGCGACGAAGAAATAAGGCAGAATCATAATGACTGGCCATGTAACCCAAGCGAAAGATGGTAGAGCTGAATTTGGCAAACCAAGCTCATGGAGCTTGTTTAAGGCCATAAAGTGCACGTCAAATGTGACAAACTTTGTTTGAGTCAACAGAGAGACTAGGAGGAGGTTGCATATACACTTCTTCACTTAAATCCCCATTAAGGAATGCATTTTTTACATCCATCTGAAAAATGTCTCATTTACTGGCAGCAGCAACAGCTAAGAGGGCACGAACAGATGAGATACGAGCAACCGGAGCAAAGGTCTCTTCATAATCAATCTCATACTCTTGTGTGAAACCTTTTGCAACAAGACGAGCTTTGTAGTGCTCAATGGACCCATCAGAGCGAGTCTTAATCTTGTAAATCCACTTACAACCAACCACAGATTTTCCAAGAGGAAATGTCACCAAATCCCAAGTATAGTTTTTAGATAATGCATCAAGTTCCTCTTTCATTACAATCTGCCATAAAGGATCAGTGGAAGCCTCACGATAGGTGTGAGGCTCGTGTAGTGTAGCAAGGACAGTGTAACAATGATAGTCAAGTAAATATGTAAGAATAGATCTTACCCGAGTTGAGTGACGAGGTGGAATGTCTTGTGCAAGATCTTCAGGCGGAGCAGGAGCAGGAGACCCAAGCTCAGGATTGGGGTTGGGTAGCTCGTCTTCAACCTGTTCATCTTCTACCTGTTCATTAAAGGGTGAACTAGGAAAGGGATCAGTGATATCTGGTGGTTGGACAGAGAAGTCTACAGCAACAGAGTCAGGAGCAACTACAGGAGGATTAGGAGCAGCTATAGAAGAAATATGTGCCTCATCTGGAAAAAGATCTAAGACAGAGAAGCACTAAAATGAGAGAGCTCGTCAAAAAGGCGATGTTTCCAAAAGACAACATTATGGGAGATACAAAAACGATGAGAGATAGGATCATAACACCTATACCCCTTTTGAGTTTCGCCATAGCCAAGAAAACAACAAAGCCTTGACCGAGGCTCAAGTTTGTTATGTTCATGTGGCTGAAGAAGAACGAAACAAGCAGAACCGAAGGAGCGAAGGTGGTGATAGTCTAGAGGTGACCCAAAAAGGCGCTCATATGGAGTTTGATTTTGGATAACAGGACTCGGAATGCGATTAATAGTATGAACAGCATGAAAAGCAGTTTCACCCTAAAAAGGAGTAGGAACTTTGGCAGAGAGAAGGAGAGCACGAACAATGTCAAGAATATGACGAAATTTTCGTTCGGCTCTACCATTTTGCTGAGAGGTACCTGGACAAGTTAGTTAATGAACAGTGCCATAGGAATGCAAAATAGCTTGAAAAGCATATTTAGTATATTTAAGAGCATTATCAGATCAAAAAATTTTGATGCGCTTGGAAAACTGAGCTTCAACCATTTTTGCAAAATTAGAATATACTTCCAATAATTCAGAACGATGTTTCATATTAAAAATCCAGCCATAGCGAGAGTAATCATCAACAAAGACAACAAAATATCTAAACCCACCAATACTAGAGACAGAGGACGACCCCCAAACATCAGAATGAATAAGGTCAAAGATATCAGTGGATATTGATTCACTAGTATTGAAAGGCAAAGCTGATTGTTTTCCTAACTGTCATGAAACACAATCAAAATTTTCTGTAGATACTGAACTTAACAAACCTCTAGAAACCAATTGTTGTACCTGAGAGGAAGATGCGTGACCAAGTCGAGTATGCCAAAGTGCAAGGGAATGAGTGGAAGAAGCTGCAGCAGCTGCAGCAACAGAAACAAAAGCAACAAGTGGAAGACGAAGGTTGTCCACAGGAAACATACGCCCAACTCTGGGACCGGTCCCAAGCTCCTGTCCCGTCCTATGATCTTGTACAATGCACCCATAATAATCAAAGGTAATGCGATAACCCAACTCAGCTAATTGTCCCACAGAAAATAAATTATAAGAAAGGTCAGGAACATTAAAGACTCCAAGAACCGAGAGGTTGGAGGTTGAAACTGAACCTATATTATGACCAGACATTGTGGAACCATTTGCTGTGCGAATATTAAGAGGGTGCGGTGCAGGTTTAAGGTCAGAAAATAAGGACGAGTGAGGTGTCATGTGATTGCAACAAGCAGAATCCATAAGCCAAGAGGTAGGAGACATACCAGATAAAGCTGAGAGAGAAGAGGAATAAGATACATTACCAACCATACGAATGACATTGGCGATGATATTTATAAGGTCATCTCTAGAAATGGAGAAAGTGGATCCAGAAGACTTAGACTGTGCAGAGACAGGAACCATTAGTTGGACACTCTCAGTGTTAGCAACAGTAGCAGTAGAAATTGAAATAGCTGATTTGTTGCAATGATAGCAAGTCCCAATATTCTGGCCAAAACATTTACAAAAACGTTTGTTGGATCGTCGGTGACGATTATTGCAACAAGAAGAAGACCTGTCCTTATTCTTCATTTAGAAGCAAAATTTGCACAAATGGACTGCAAAAATGAAATCTACACAAAAAACTGGGTAAGAAGCACCTGAACTGCAAAAAGTCAACTTTATCCAAAAGTCAACGGTCAAACCTGGTCAAAGTCAACCGTCAACAGAGAGGTCAACGGATGACGTCAGCAGGCTGACTGACGATGACGTCATCAGATGCTGTGGCGCTGACGTAAACAGATGACGTCAGCTAGGGCTGACGTGGCAGTGATGACGTCAGCAGATGACCCAGCGGCGCGTGGAGCGCGTGAGGCACGTGGATCAACTTCGCCGAAGCTTTGAGAGGCGCGTGTGGGCACGTGCTTCGTCCAATGGAGCCAATTCTTTCTCGAAGATGTAGATCGGAGAAATACGGTTCTGATGGTGTTAGCAGTAACAAGATCGGTGCAACCTTGGTGGCGCGTGGAGTACGAGGAATTATTTGCCGAAACGTTGACCGGCGCGTGGCTGGTCAGATGTGGATGTTTCTAGAGACGATGTGTAGAGCAATTGAAAACCTACATGGGATATGTCTTATGTCTTAATCGGAGGTCAGAGGTGACAGATCCGATGATGGCAGTGGTTTTGGCGGTGGAGGAGGAGCTTCTGGTGGTGGAGATTCAACCCTGAGAACCTCTGACGGCAGGGAGCAGTCGGGAGAGGGCACTGAAATGGTTTACTGACCACAGAAGTTGAGGCAGTGGAAAAATACCGACAAAACAAGACTGCAAGACACAAGAAGATTAGAGCAGTGACTCTGATATCATGTTAGAAATACTGAATGTAACTGTATTGTATTTCATGATGAAAGAATGTACATAAGTGCCTTTATATAGGAGGCATATATGTGCAGTACAAGTAAATATTTATGCTATACAAGTAACCTAACTGGGCCTAAAACCCACAATATATTATACACGTTAACATTATCAAATACACATAGTGGAAAACTAAAATATTTTCTATCATCATAACATTTTCTATTCCCTCACTTTTTCATCCTCCCAACCAAACTCTTTTATTATTATTTTTGTTCCATAGATTCAGATTTGGTTATTTGGTTTCCTTGATCGTGAAATTTAAAACTTTCCGTGATTGTACTTTTAATTTTTCACATTACTTAGTTGTGATCTTGAAGATGTGGTCATGATAGTGGTATTTGTCACAAAGGTGACATGTTTCACTCCTTTTTTTTTTAAGATTAAAGTTTATCTTTTGCTGTTTGTTTTAGTTATCAAACTTTTTTGTTAAAATTTATGTGAAATTTTAAGAATTGAATTGCTTAATTTGTTTCGTTAATGTTTGTGTTGAGTTTTGTTGTCATTGTTATAGGATAGGATCTCTCCTTTCGTGATAACGTTAATGGAACAATCACAACAATGATCATAGTAGTTGGAATTTAATATAGTCCAAACACGTGTCCCACCGCCCACATAGACTTGGGTCAAGTCCATGTGGGTTGGAGTTGGACCCTGCATACCGACGTTAAGAGTAGGGACTTAAAAGAAGAATTCTCGAATTAGTGCATTAAGTTCACGTTTGAGTCAATACATGTCAGTATTTGGGACCATTACATGCATCAGCAACAAATGTCACAATTTGTTGAGGTGGTAGATTGATTAGTACAACATTACTTTCACTAGAATCATCACTACTTTTATTTTTATTATATACCAATTATAACCTATCACCTTAGCAATTATGAAAAATATTGTGAAATTTATTGTCATAGATTTATTGCTACTTACAAAGCTTACTCTCATCACCACTGCTTTAACATTTATTATAAACCAATCATAACCTATCACCTTAGCAATTATGAAAAATATTGTGAAATTTATTGTCCTTAGATTTATTGTTACTCACAAAGCTTTACTTTCCTAGTGTTCGGTTCTCGTATGCTGTTGGCTTGCTTCTGTCAGTATTTTCCATAATATACATAGATTCTCAAAAGTATATATATACACACATACGTGTATGTATGAATCTATCTACACAAGTTAGTAGATATTAACTTCCTGATGAAATAGCAAATTAACATGTATATGGGCTTGTCAACTCAATCTATCTACCAGTTATGTAAGCCTCTAATAAACACAAATATCCTCAGTCAATGCGATCACATTTTAGCTGATACAGTGTTTCCTCCATAATATAATCCTTAACCATGTTTTATTAATTACAAAATTGACACATTGAGCATCAGTTTTGTTGCCTCAGCTATACTAAATTAATTTTAGCAATCTTACCTGGGAAACATACTTGTTACAACTTTCTTATTAGTCTCTAGTTCACCAAAAAATCTCAAGCGATGCAATAAAGGGTCCACCCTAATAATTATTTGGATTCTAGTTATTTGCTCTTGAACAAATCCACGCACAGAGAAAAGCCATCCCCAACATGCAAACAAAACAAACATTAACAATATGTAAATTCGGCCTGGAAGACATCAAATCATTCGTGTCTTGGTAAGATATATATAAACAAAGTTTCCAAGATAAGTAATTCTATGCCAAAGCCAAACTTATGCTAACAAATTAAAAGATCATCATTTCTATTTAACTGTTGCATGTATCACTTGGAAAAGCACAATGGGCGACCTCCATAACTTTTGTTACTTCATGCCTTGTATCAATGTAAAACTTAATACAACAATAAAAAGAATGCCTGCAATGCATAGAAGAAGTGGAGCATCAATGGCACTACCAACAATACAAGTTGCCGAATTCCAGCCAAATTTACAGACTTCCCAAAAACCTCTTCCCCCTTCACCCCCCCCACCCCCCTTTTTTTTCCTTTTTCTTTTTGGCAAGTGTAATCCATCAAAAGTACCTGGCATTCACCAAAAAGAGTAAATCAGACTCATCCAGGAAAAGAGGCAATGCATGAATTTGATACTACATGAATCAAGGGGAAGCTTTGAATGTAACATGGACCAATTTTGATTTAAAAAGAAAGCAGAGATTTTTTTTTTTTTTTGATAAGTTATAAAAGAAAGGAGAGAATTGTGAGGAACATGTAATTGATAACTATCATTTCCCAGATATTTATTAATTTCTCAAATTATAAGTATAAAATAAAGTTTGGGAGGAAGAGTTCATCCATACTTCAAAACAAGTATCAGACACAATACATGATATGACATGATCATGATGTAAAATCCTTTTACAGCTAATGAGCTCTAGCTCAAATGGCACTTCCTTCCCCCATGAGAATGGGTGAAGGGAGATTGGGACTTCAAAACCCATTGGGAGCAGGTGTCACTTCAAATCCTTTTTTTAAGTTCCTTTTCCTAGTGACTCCTCAAGAAAAATTGAATTGCTTTAACATGCTAACAAAAAACATTAAAAATCTTTATCTTATAACTTTATGTTGCTTACATATGACCTTTGCTAAACGGTAATCTAGAAGTACTATAAACTTACAGCAGTGTGCTTGTCAGATGCAATAATTCCAGATTATTCAGCTTCATCTGCAATACTCCAAATCATCCTAAAAGAGATTGTACATGAAAGGGAACACATCATTTCACCAAAGTTGCTCTAAAAGTGTAAACAGCAATTTATCAAGGGTATAAGAATGTCTATTATCAGAATACCAGAACAGAGAAACGAAGAATAGGAATAGAAGGTAGGCAAGCTTTAAAAAGCGCAGCTTTTTCTCCCATCTCAGCTGGTTATAGATCTCAGTTACGTCAACCAAGTGCTGTTGCTTCACGTACCTGATCAGAGGAAAAAAAAGGGGGGGGAGGGGGGGGGTGGTTATAAATCATCTCAGATGCATTGTTTGAACTGGGGCCTGATTATGAGTTTGCAAATACTTGCTGTTTTCTATTTGAGGTCAAATCTGAAAATGCATGCATGTGTGCAAGCACTTGGTTAAATCAGCTATAAATGATAGAAAGTGTTCTAGAGAGGACAATAATAGAACTAGTGTGAGATTCAAAATGTCACGTGTTGATTGATATGTGACCTCCACTGAAGAGGCAGGGGAGATGGCATTTGAGTCCTAACCTTGGTCACCCAAATTTATGAGCATGATTAAATCTACAATAAACTTTCTGGGGAATTCATAACAACTTTCCTCTTAATCCAGGACACAACCTCCTTGGTCATAGTGGAAGGGTAGACAATGCTTATAGGTAATGTTATTTTCTGATAACACCACATTTTATGAGAACTATACCTTCTTAAAGAAAGATTTTAAAATCCAAAGTTAAAACTGACACTTTCTTTTCATTCCGTTTCACTTGACAAAAAGGAATATTTGTCCTTCCAGAGTCTAGCTAAATAAAAGAAGGGCATACTTGGTGTATAAAAAAGGTCATTTTTAGCATGAAATCAGCAAATGAGTTAGTGTCAGGGGAAATCACTTAAAAGCGTGGGAAATCATCATTGTTTATCAAACCCAGGGCCAGGTCTTGTAGATTATTAAACCTCAAGGGAGATTGTTGTAGTATTTTTCACTTAATTAACCATTGACAATGAAGGATCATACCTCTCTATCATTTCAAAATAAGATACATACCTTTTTGTTTAAAAGACAATGCATTAAAATGATGTCCCCTTAAAAAAGTTGGATTTCCTAAATAGAACCAACAAAAAGGAATGCAGGTAGTACCAATCTCCGTGGAAATGTCAAAGGCTGATAACTCTTATGGATAAATGAGCATAAATTGTACCCTTTTTCTTATCCAAGTTTGCTCATCTCAAAGTAAAAGGATTCACAAAGACATGACAAACCAAAAGGCCATATTCATCTGACTGCGATAATTAGTGGTAGTTAAGTACGAGAACTATTGCCTATTTCCACTCCCCCACCCCAAATCAAGTACTACTTGCATCACAACTTAAATGACATGAAAGTAAGTTTCAAAGTGCACAACACGATCATGCAGTATCGCTCAAATAGGAGACAAGACTATATGAACCACACTGACAATATGTCAAGGTCACGAGAAGAAAACTTACAATCTCACATTATAACATAGGTATGGGAGAGATGACAAAAACATAACCCAATTTCCTGTTAGGAGAAAGAAGAGGCATAAGAGTCCTTGAGCAATAAACTCCGGCAAAACAGAGCTGTTTATCCGAGATGCTGAATCATATGGGTTGATATAGTCAGACTCTAGGTCCACCAAGCAAATAAGCTGCAATAAACATTTCCAAAGCTCAGTCTTCTTAAAGCTTCAAAAAAATTAATAAAGAAAGCGCCATATGATATCTCAGCCTATTCTTCATTTAAAGCACAACATGGTTCTGCTACTTGAACTATGTCTTTGTAATTTAATTATTTATTGCTTCACTACAATTTTATTTTTCTTTAGAAAATATCACCAATCCTCTCTATCCCTCTCCCTCTTAATTTAATGCCATTGAATTATGCTTTTACTGAATAAATTTTTCAAGTCCTAAAAGATTTTTTTTTTTTCTTTTTCCAACAATTTTACGAAATACCCATTAGCTACGTTAATATGTTTTAATAAACAAATAGCGTATTCTCTAATTTCTAAGCCAAACTTTACATGAATTGAATGAGACAAAAAAGTGAAATCACCCAATTTTTCAATAGAAATATGAATTATGAAAACATCAAAAAGTTCCCCATTTTTTTTACTACGTTTCCTTCAAGTTTATGAAAGCAAACTTTTTTAATTTCATTTTTCACAACAGGCGTTCATTGTGGTTAAGAAACTTCGAAACCGGCAATCATGCGAGAAAAACAGAAAAAAAAAATAATAATAATAATAAATAACACATTCGAACATGTCCTAAATTATGAATCCAACATTATTAGTGATAAATATAGGGACATAAATATGTAGTTATTGCGAATAAATAAACAGATTAAAAAAAATTTGAGTTAAAATTTTAAAAAATAAATAAATAAATAAGAAAAGAAAGAAAAATTGGGTGAGGAATGAAAAACCTGGAAACCGATGGTGCAAAGAAGACCAAGAATGAAGAAGAAGGAGAAGAGCCAAAACCAGAGGGTGCCCATGCCCTCTCTATTTTTGGTTCTCTGTGTGCTTTCGTTTTCTCTTCGGTCAGATTATAGTAGTACTTTTGTTTTAAGATTTGGCCTGGCTTTTGTTTTCGGTCGGGTTTTGACTTTTTATGTAGTTCCTAACCTAAGCGACACTCTTCAGGAAATGAGGCTGTACTTCCGTTCCTATCTCCACGCCAGCATGTTTTATTGTTCGTTCGAACAGTAGAGTAGTGTTTTTGAAGTCCTAGTGTCATGCATAATGAATCATCACATCCAGGGGTGCTTTAATTGATGATAAGGCCTAAGGGTACTATAATTTTAATATATTAAGTTTATTAATTGATAGTTCACAAAAAAAAAAAAAAAAAAAAAAAACCATTTATTTATAAGATGATTGCAGACTTTGCAGTTTTTCAATCACATTTATTATTACATTGATTTGTAATTTTTATATAATAAAACTTGTAATTAACACCTTTAGTATTTTCATTTCCAAAATATAAATTTCACTTGATTTGTAAGCTTGAAGTGTGATTTGTCACTTTTTGGTAGTATTTAGCTTTTATTTTTTTGGGGTTGTTTTTGTATGGGCTAAAAAACGTTATATGGCTGATTCTTAGGCCCAGTACAATTTATTTATAGAGATGAGTTTGCGGGTCAACCCTTTGGGCTTCAAAGCTGAATAATTTGGAGAAAGTTAAAAAAAAAAAAGGTCCATTCCCTTCTAATTGCTGACAAAAAGAAATAACAAATAGGACAAGAATTTTTAATCCAACCTCCTTGAGCAAATCGAGGGGCGATTTCATACAAGTTCTACTGCTTTTTGCAATGTATTTCTATTTTAACTTTTCTGATCCCTGTTCATTAGGGATCCTTCCCTTTTTATAGTTGTTTTCCTTTAATCTAAGCCTTCCACTTGTATGGTTGCTGATCTTCCCTTTGATACTTGTCCCATCCTTCCCCTTCAGGTGGTGACTAAGTGAGATATAGGCTCTAAATTACTGTTCAGGCATCATCTTATTATTAATGCGGTCAGTTGGGTTGTTGTAGTGCATTTAATGCGGATGTCATGGTTACTTTATAGGAAAGTTACCTTCTACCCTCACTTGTACCTATCACCATTACCCTCTTCGGTTATCTAGTTCTTAGTTGGGACGGTTTTACCCTTGTCTGCCACAGGGCTACCCGAACGATGTTTCCTCGAGTATTGGATACCTCTTGAAATATTCGCTCGTCAGATGTGTCAGTCATCTCAGTTGGATTAGGCTTGGTTTGAAGGCGGGTTGGGCTTAGTTGCTCCTCAGGCCTATTTTGACAAGAGTATCACTTACAAATCTCCCCCCACCCCTCCCCCCCCCCCCCCAATAGATTTCATTTGGTTTTTCTAAACAAATTTTTTTTATTTTAGTCACGTCTATAATATGGTCATTTGGTCCCAATCTTTTTTTTATTATTGTTATTATTATTCAATAGTTGAGAAAATATGAGTTTTGAACTCTTAATGTCTTCTTTGAAAACACAAAAAGTGTCAATTGAACTAAAAAGCTCTTTGCACATATACAAAATGGACATTCCATCCAAATCAATTACTATAGCTTCATATAAATTACCACACACCTAACTCATAATTTTCATACAACTCAAAATTATGTTTTTATTTTCTAAGAAGAAAAGAAAAATAATGAATAAGCAACTTTAGATAGTGAAGAGGGATGAGATATGAGTCTGGATTATTACCTTTAACGAGATGGTAGTCAATCCTATGACCAAAGAGTTGACTACAGATAAATTTAGAGAGCACGAGTGAAAATATGACTCATAAATCCAAATATATCTAAGTGGATACTACATGAATTATTTGCATATAATGAAAGGATCCAAGGACGCTTGGAAGAACATAATTATGCCCCTTCTACTTAAGGGACATAATTTGTTGATTAAAAGCATAAGGTAAAAAAAAAAAAAAAAAAAAAATTACAAGGACACCTGAAAAAAAAGGAAAAAAAAAAGGTAGAACAATCCAAGGATGCCTGAAAAAAGAAAAAGAAAAATGTAGTTGATCTATGGTTGCTACTCTATACGACAAAGATAATATTCTCATTTATTCAAGATATATTTAGAACTAAGGGAGATAGGAAGATAGCCGAAATTTGCTTCTTCTCTTCTTGTTTTGTTTTTTGTTTTGTTTTTTTTTTTTTTTTTTTGAGCCATTGCTTCTAGCCCTCCCAAAAATGCTAGTATCATAATTTTACACACAATTTTTGTTACAACTTGTCCACATGGCGGAGTAAATATAATAGATCCACATAGATCCATAATTCCATCACTTACAATTTGTTTCGTGAACAAATTGTGTGTTTAGTTGTGATCTTAGGATTATTGCCAACCCTCCACTCCCCCTATCCTATTTTTGTAACCATAAAATTTATTTATTTTTTTTTAGAAAGGGAAAAAGAGGCACCAACTTATCAATGAGGCTAGGCCCAGTAGTGCTCTTACTGGCCCACAGCAAGAAAAAAAAAATCATGTATCGAACCACTTATATTACACGACGTCGTTTAAGCGTCAGTCTATATGTTTTCTTGAAGGCAAAGACACCTCACCTGACGATCTGAAGATTAAAAAAGCTCGATTCGAGCAATCAGCCTTTAGTTCCTCGCCCTAAGTTGAGTTCTTCATCTCTCTCACTCTTCTCTGCTTCTTCAAATTACCAATCAACCATGACCAAGCAACAAGCTAACTGGTCTCCATACGACAACAATGGCGGGTACACACTCTTCCTCCCTCTCCCTATATATCTGTTGTTGATTTTTCTTTTTTAATTGAAGTGTTAAATCTTTGTTGCATATCATAAATGTGTTTGGATTGGTATATGCAGATCCTGCGTTGCGATCGCCGGAGCCGATTACTGTGTCATCGCCGCCGATACTCGCATGTCCTCCGGTTACAATATTCTCACCCGCGAGTACTCCAAAATCTGCAAATTGTAAGGGCCCCCCCTTTTTATTTTCCTCTTTCTTTTAAGTGTGTTTTGTTTTTTTTATTGGATTATGCATTGGTAGGGTTTGATTACAAAGTTTTAGGAATTATGGTTACTGTTTTTGGCTATTATAGTATTCTGGGTAGCATGAAATCAAATTTTAGGGCTTTTGCTTAAAAGAAAGAAAGAAAAAAAAAAAAAAATTGAAACTTGTTTGGTGCTTGTATTGGTTCCCACATGACTAAGAATGTTATTTTTTGTATCTCATTGAATGTGTAAGTTTTGGATTTGGGGTGGACAACTTAAGTGAATTTAGGCCAAAATTAAGTGACCTTAGTTTTCATTGTCTATGTTTATCATCAAGGTGTTAATTTTTTTGGGAGAAATGTTGGAAGTTTGAGTTTGTTTTGGTTTTTAAAGGAGGTGGTAGTTTAGGAATTTTAATGAAGTTAGGTTGGGCGAGAAGAAAAAGAATAAAGGAAGGCTATATACAATTCATGGATTAGGTGTTGTGAAATACCGGGAAGACATCACTTGAAATCTACTTGGAAACCGATCATATGGGTTGCTTTTTTGGCATAGAGAGCAAATTAGGAACCGGGTTTGCCTTAAATTGTTTGGCCTTCTTGTTTAGCTAGACTCCTAGACATAATTATGACTTGAAGTCTTGAACATGTGTTTGCTTTAAAGAAACAATTATTTCAGTATCATATTGCTCAATCACAGATTTTGGTGTGGATTAGTACTATCTGGGAGTTCATTTGTTTAGTATTGGAAGAAATTTGGTTGTTACTACGTTTACATAATTGATGTCTTGTACCAGTTCAGGGTAGAAGGTAATTGATGAGCCCTTAAGTTGATGGAAGAAACTAAAAGAAATTTATCTCCGTAGTTGTGCCTATCTGTTCATTTCTACTCATAGCTCCTTTGGAACAATGGCGGTTAATACGCTGGTTTGATTCCTTTCACTAGGATGTTCTGATTGTGGAATGATTCTTTGTAGAGATATAGAATTTCCGGGACATGTTTTTCTTCTGTTTGTTGCTTAATGAGTCAAATCGCTGTCAGAGTGCTTATTGTGTGGAGTCTTTGCTCTTGATAGCAAGGTTCTAGTGCTTATGGAGAGTTTTAGATCATTTGTCAGAGTTACTGTGTAATGAGGTTATGTCTTACATTTTCCCTTCCATTGACCTTCCAGAGCAGACAAAGCTGTAATGGCCTCTTCTGGTTTTCAAGCTGATGTGAATGCTTTACAGAAGCACTTGGCAGCCAGGCACTTGGTGAGATTTCTAAATATCTAGTTGTATACTGGCTTTACTGGAATATATTTCCTGCTTAAATCGAGTTGATTTAATCTGATTTCTTATTACTTTGATAATCTACATTTTCCATACAGATTAGTCTACGTAAGTTCATTTCAAAGCATGGGCATTTTGTAATTATCTCTTAAGTTTCATTTAATTTATGTTAGTTATTTTTGGCTTCCTGCTTGTTTTAGATTTTGTAGTATGGTTTTTTTTTTTTTTTTTGGGTGCTTTTTCTAGATGAGAATTAATTGAATGCCATGCAGAAAGTGGGGGTAAAGTTTCTCCACATGTTAGATAGAAGAGAATTGCTTCTCACATGAGAAGCACGGAGTACCAAAAAATAATTTAGTTTGTTGTAAACATTTAGTTATACAAAATGAGGAGCTTTTCATAGTAGATCATGACGAAGTCCTCTTGAGACTGCTTTTTGCGAACAGGAAAGCAGAAAGACATTACTTGTGCAAACTCTATGAATAAGTTTAAACTTTTGATGTTGCTTTTGGAATATTTTTGAGTGCTCTTTAGAATGAGGAAAAGCGGAGTTTCGGTTGTGGTGGTCACTCATCTAATATTGGATGGAGGCTCTGATTAGTGATTATCTAAAATTGAATTAGAAAGTAAAAACCTTTGATAAGCATGCCTAGTCTTATTGCTGAAAACTTTCTCTTTTTAGGCTGTTACTCTTATGCGTAATAATTTGGCAAAGAGGTGTGGGCACTAATAAACATGATCAGTTGTTGAGGTTGTTTTTTATTATTTACAGATGAGCTTGTATATATACCTATCCTTGTCTTTTGAGTTACTTAAGTTTAATTACGTTATTGTTTGATGTGGTGCATTTGGCAAGAGAGAAACAACTGGTGTTTTGAACATTCTGAAAGGACAATAGCCAACTTAAACTTTTCTTCTTTAAAACGCTATCGGATTGTGGATGTCCATCATAGGAATTCATTCTATTTTTTCGGTTTAT
The DNA here is from genome assembly GCA_032727855.1 of Quercus ilex subsp. ballota. Taxonomy (NCBI): domain Eukaryota; kingdom Viridiplantae; phylum Streptophyta; class Magnoliopsida; order Fagales; family Fagaceae; genus Quercus; species Quercus ilex. The sequence continues at coordinate 56,651,554 of CM064915.1, forward strand.
GATTTGATGGATGCTTGTAACTTGTGTATTTGATTGTTTTGGTCCCCTGCTATATACTTCTTGTATACTTGGGTGACTCGTTTTTATGACTTTGAATAAATTTTTCTTTACTTACCAAAAAAAGAAAAAAGAAGAAGAAAATAACGTTATTATCATTACTTATCAGACAAAATAATAATAATGATGATGATGATGATGATGATGATTTCATTATCTTTATCTAGGCTATTTGCTTTTTACTGTCATATGTAAGTTACCTACTGGGCTACTACACCTTCCTGTAGATTTTGTTGAAATGATTATCAGACGTAAGGTCTTATATGGCTGGCATGTGTGATTCTGGTTTCTGTTGACATTTGTTGGACATGAAATTGGGAATATGTACTTGAACTGATGCCTAACCCGTAGTCACATTGTTGTTCTTTCTTGAATACAGACCTATCAGCACCAACACAACAAGCAGATGAGCTGCCCTGCAATGGCTCAGCTGCTCTCCAACACCCTCTACTATAAACGTTTCTTTCCTTATTATGCCTTCAATGTTTTAGGTGGCCTTGACAGTGAAGGTAAATTACTCAAAATTTGAATGTAATTTTTATGTACTCTCTTTGTGCTAACAAGCCTAACATACCTTTTGTTCTCCTCCTTTTTTGGTTTAATTTCAAATTACAGGCAAGGGTTGTGTCTTCACCTATGATGCTGTTGGTTCCTATGAGAGAGTTGGATATTCTTCCCAAGGTTCTGGTTCCACGCTCATCATGCCCTTTCTGGATAACCAGCTGAAGTCTCCCAGCCCTCTGTTATTGCCAGCTCTGGTGTGTTGTTGACTTCAGTTATGGGTTACAAATGTTCTTCGACATTGACATGTTATCTATATGTCTAATTCTTTAATCTGTGATCTTCAGGATGCTGTTACTCCACTTTCTGAATCAGAAGCAGTTGATTTGGTTAAAACTGTTTTTGCATCTGCAACTGAGAGGGATATATACACCGTGAGTTACTGTTCCCCCTCCCCCACTCTTCTTCTGTGTGAAGTTCTCCTATGTTTATTTTCTAACAAGTCATGGATGTTACTACAGGGAGACAAGCTTGAAATTGTTGTTCTAAATGCTGGAGGTATTCATCGTGAATACATGGAACTCAGGAAAGACTGATTTCTGTACTGAACTGTCCTGCTGGTCTTTCCAAAGAAGAATGCTGAAACTGAATGAACCGGCCTTTGAGTAGAGAATTCTCATGACTCATCAATTAAGTTTTAGCTTTTCAATGACAATTTGATTAATTGCACTTCCTAGCGGAATTGTTGCAGCTGTGATGCCTCTTTTGGACACAAGTCTCCTGTACTAGACTATGTTAATATTTATATTCAGTTTACTTTATCCCAAGTTTACACGTTTAAGTCTGACACCATGGGAAAAAGGATGTGGTAATGATTTATGAATGATGAATCTCCTTTAGTTTTCTGTTTGAGGAAATATTAATTTCATTTATCTGCTTACATGATGTCTCGAAGAGAACCTGATTGGCATTCAGACGCCCATCACCCCTGTTATCATTGCACAAAAGCATGTGTTACTGACATTCATTCTTCAAGTGTTGGGTGCCTGTTGTTATAGTTGCATATCATGCACATGGTCTTTATGATAACAAACTTATCTGTCTTGGAGCTTCATAAAATTTAATTTCTTCTATTCTTTATTTCAGAAGAGATCAAATGTCTGTTAACTTTTGAAGCTCTGCAGCCTTGGCTGAAAGAGTTTTGCTGGTTGTACAATTACAACAAAGAATCATAAAAATTCTTTTGATCTAGTCTATTAAAGATCATCACCACATGATTATAGGCTCTTTTTTTAGAAGTGAAGGTACAATTTGGTTATGATTTATTCTTCTAGTATGAGAAAAAATCCCTCAAAAACTGTCTTCAGAAGCCCATCCTTTCTTCTCTAACTCTAGTCGCAATGCCTGTTATAAAAACTAGAGATCAGTACTGAGCGGTTGCTCATTGCATGACTGTGAATGTATAAGCACAAACAAAGTGAGACTGTCTAGATTGTCACCTTGATTCTCTTTTTATTGTAATCAAAATCATAGTTTCCTAGCCGTGATGCAGATCGATACTCCACTATTGAGTTCTTGCCTGGTGGAAACCAGAATTCAACATCATCTACCAACTGTATGAACAGGAGAAACAAAAGAAAATCAGCAAACTATATGTTGCTTTTCTGAAAAACAAATTCATGAATTACATATTAGATCCTGGATATAAGTTACACCTACCCCCAGTATGGGGCTCTCATATTCGACTCGCACATAATCATCTTTCTTCTCCGCTATCCGCGGTGTAAACTTGTCGGGTTTTGTTGATTTTATCTGCAAGATCATGTATTATCAGTTTAGTTCAAAGTCTAGAAATGTTAAACATTCAAATTTCAACACCTTTGCTATTATGAGGGTCAACTACTTGGAATTCAATAAAAGTGTTGAGTGCATTGGAATAACTCTTCAAAAGAGTCAAGTTGTTACCACTTGGATAAGCTCCTCCATTGCCTCTTCTCTGCTTACAGCCTTTTTCTTTCCGCGGTTGTAGTTCCTAATAAAAAAGTAAACACACTTTCATTGACCGCTCATGATCAAACGTGTAGTACCAGAAGAAATAGATGCGTATTTTTCACGTGTTTGAAAGAAAAAATAAAAAGTTTCAGTCGAATTTGGTGATGGTAATGGACCAAGTCCAACCATACACTTTTTATAGCAGAACAGTACTGCACTGCACGAGTACCACATGGTCGGTTCCAACTTCCAATCAACTTTTAGACCATTGTTGTGATTCATGCAATTGAATTTCCCGGTCCAAACTCTTCACTGTTTTATTTAATTGGGATTATTATCACTTCCCAAGTTTTGCAATTTCATTTTAAAAAAAAGGAAGGTAAAAGTTTGTAATTATATACAATAAACAAAATAAGCCAAAGAAATTAAGCTCATCCTAAACATACACTAAAATGGATATTCAAGCAAAATATTTTAAATAAAAATCTACATAAAATAAGGAAAAATGAGATTATATTTGATTACCAGGGTGGGGCATAATGGGCGAGATCACCGACATTCTCAGACGTTGAGATACAGTTTTTAGTAGCCGGACACAGTGCTAGTGCAGGTGGGTTTTTCTGAACTCCCAAGTACTCAGGCTTTTTCCCACTGAATATCCCAAATACACAAATTGTAAATTTGTAATAATAATAATAAACAAATAGCTGAGCCTGAGCTTAGTCTAATTAAACCCAAATGACAGGTCTAGTTCTTAAATTCTAAGACCAGAAGAAATGTACCTGAAGTTGAAGATGGCTCCAACAACTGCTAATTCGCTGCTCCTTAGTACGATTTCCCTTCAAAATGTAAATGCAAAATTGCTTCATATACGAAATTTTATTCTTTTGTCCATGTTTGTGTTCGTGTGGGTGAGAGAAAAATAGACAATAGAGAGTGTGTACCTTCGGCCAACTTGGTCAGTACTGGGTTTGTGGTGAGGCTGTTCTTCATGAGATTGAGAGACAATGATAGTACGTGAAGGGATAGAAACCTTGCAAGATTTCTTGTGATTCTTAAAGAAATAATGGGTGCTTGGTGTTGTTGATGCCATTGAAGCCATTTGTTAAAACCTCAAAACTCTAGAACTTTTCTCTCTCTCGCTCTCGCCCTCTCTTTCTTTGAAGTGCGTCTCTCTTCTCTCCAATGGATTTTATTATTATCAACTAGACTACTACTACTACTAGCATAGACTTTTGTAATTGGGCCTACCGTTAAAAAGGCCCATCTTTGCATTTAAAAATGGGCTCTGCTGTTTTCTTATTTTTGGATTCGATTGTCAACAATTTGAGATTTTGGGACTAATTTGTAATTTTAGAAACTCCTTGACCTGGGGCGGGAAAGGGGAAAGAGCCAAATAGCAATTCTCAGATTATTTTAAAATAAAATATTTTAACAAAAATAATAGGCTAAATTGTAAATTTCACCCATAAAATTTGAAAGTATTTAAAATTTCAGAATTTAAATTTAACTTCTTAAATTTTAGAAATATTTAGATTTTACACTATAAAATTTAGAGATGTTTAAATTTTATATCCAAAATTCTAAATTTTTTTTTTGAAAATAAAAAATTTTAAAATTTTATAGAGTAAAATTTACTCCTAAACTTTAAAAAATAAAATAAAATTTAAATTTTAGAACGTCAAAAATAAAATATAAATACCCCAAATTTTAAGATGATACCTAAATTCTAAAATTTTAGAATATAAAATTTAAATAATCTCATACTTTAAGGATTGCAGCAATTTAGCCAAAATAAAAAGTACAACTTTAAAAACTCCCTTTGCGTCACTATTCTCATTTCCAAACCCATCTTCCTCACCAAGCTTTCACTCTCTCTCTCTCTCTCTCTCTCGTCAATGGCTCGAAACAAGGTAAATTATCAGTCCCTATTTAGCTCAGCAATTTCTTCATTTTTTTCACTTCTCATTAAAAATTTCTGCTTTTAATTCTTCTTCCATTTGTTACAAATTTCAAATTTTACGTTTACCACTTTCTGCTTCAAATAACTATATAGTCTGTGATCATTTTCTCTTTTTTCCCTTAAATTTTGTGTCTGAAGCTATTAAATTTTTTTTTAATAAATTTTATGTGTATCCAAGCTGGTTTTACTTTCTTCATTCCACTGGAACTTTGTTAATTGCTACCTTTCGCTCTCATTTGTTGCTTTTGATTACTTTATTTTTCTACATTTAATAATCTAATTTCACTTATTTAGTTGTTTATGATTTCCATTTCACTCTCTTTAGGGTTTAGGGTTTTAAGTTTAACTCACCAATATATGAAACTTCATTCAAATTTGATGCTTCTCAAATTTTATTCATTGCTTGTGTGTGTGTGTGTGTACATGTGTTTTGGGTTATAGGAGACATTGCTATTGTTGCTCGATGTGGGACCGTCGATGCACAGTGTTCTTCCCGAAGTTGAAAAGGTCTGCTCCTTGCTAGCAGGGAAAAAGGTATTGCTTTTTATGACTCTGCATTTTTTTTTTTACCTTTCTGATGTACTGTGGGTGCTTTGCTCTAATACTCTTCCTTTATTTTGTGCAGCTTATATACAGTAAATATGACGAAGTGGGTGTTATTTTGTTTGGAACTGAAGGTATGTTTTGGATTTCTAATGGATTTTTTGGGCAGTTGATGTAAATTGAAATTAATTCACTTCGCTTGAAACACGGGGAAACTTCTGTTCCAATTTGTTAATTATTTGAAGTAAGGAAAAGTAGCTGTGGAATTTCCTATATTATGTTCTACATGTGTCTAGGCTCGTAAGTCGTAACAGAGAGTAAATTTAGATAAGGAAGAATTGACGACTTCCTTGAGTTTCAGTTGGTTTATTGCTGATTTATTGGGGTTTTCTGAATTTTAGTAGTTTTCATTTGTTTAGGAACTTTTATTTTTTTGGGTGGGGAATATAATTTGTTAAGAAACGTTACTTAGTGATAGTACCATTGGAATTCTCAGACACAAAAAATGAGCTAACAAAAGAAGTCGGTGGATATCAACATGTAGTGGTGTTACGAGATACCAAAGTTGTTGATGGAGATCTTGTTGAAGCTTTACAACAGCTCCCTCGGGGAACTCGTGATGGTGATTGTATCCTTTAATTTTTCTAGAGTTTATGTTTTGAAAGTTTATGCTTTGCTAGTGTGTCAAGCTACTATCATCAAAGTTTTCATTTTACCATGTCTGCTATAAATATTTTCATTCCTTGCATTGAGTTAAAAATTTTTCTCTTTCCTTCTTCTACCAGTTGCAATTCCTTTGCTTCTAGGAGAGTAAAACTTTAATCACACATATTTCTGGCGAGATTTTTGTGTGACATATATTTGCATGTAATTACATCCTCTTTTGTTTATATATACACATGTATAAATATACGTGAACAAAGTTCATAAATTCTGTCAAATACGCCTGCCATTTTAATAAATAACTGTGCTTTAACTTTAACATCAGTTAAAGGTTGTATGTTTTATGATTACTATATATATATATATATTATATTGTATCTCTTTTGACTAAGCTTATATATATTAGTACATATTCATTGTGATGGATTGTGGTGAACTTCATCTGAAGCTGAGGGGGATGCTTCTTTCGTGTAATTGTGATACACAATTGTTTTAGGAAGTTAATCTAATTCAATAATTCATGCCATCAACCTTTGGACAAAGTGGCATCTCCAGCCCCCATAACTATAGGTTGGTGGGTGTGATCATGGGTGCAAATATTGCTAGGTGTATGAGTTAATTGTTAAGCAAAAGGGCAATTCATATCTGCTGGATTATGTGCTTAATAATTTGTTCTTGGCAACTTGACTTTGTTGGTAGTTCTTGATGCTATTATTGTTGGGATGGATATACTGATAAAGAAGTTTGGAGAAACAGATAAGAAAAAGAAACGTATTTGCCTCATAACAAATGCACTGTGTCCTATTAAAGACTCATTTGAGGGAACAAAAGAAGATCAAGTCATTACCATAGCTGAACAATTGGCTAAACATGGTATGGGAATGGAAAGTATAGTTGTGAGGGGAAGGCTTGCTGGGGATGCAAATAAGAGAATAATGGAAGAAAATGATGTTCTATTGAATATATTTTCACAGAAAACATGTGCAAAGTTGGTGTATGTCGAGAGTCCAACATCATTGTTTGGTGCGCTAAGAACTCGAAATATATCACCAGTTACAATATTCAGGGGTGATCTTGAACTCAGCTCCAAAATGAAGATTAAGGTGAGATATTTGGTGTGTTATACAAGGAATTGTCTAGCATATAATATTCCTATTTTCATTTTTGATAATCATTGAATGCTACTATTTCCTATCTAAAATTACTTTTGCACATCATATTGAACTTGATAAGTTGATATTTCACACCTCTCAATAATTATCTGTGAGCTCCACTTGTCATCAAATCTGCCATTGGAGTATCGATCCTCCTTGGATGTCATGCTTATCAGATATCAGAATGGTTAGATCTTAACTGTTGTCCAACCCATATCTCACATTTATTTTCTATATAAGATTAGTGATGTAGACCTAAATTTCGAGTTGTACATGGATGGGATTGGACAGCTGTTGATCTAAGCATCATGAGCATGGGAAGCACATGGTTTGACATTGTACCCTGAAAACTGAATTCCAAATTTCAAGTTGCACATGAATGGGACAGCTGTTCTCTTATCAACCCAGTAACTGTCAAGCATGGGAAGCTCACGTAATTGAACATTGGACTTGCTGAGGAATGAATTCTGCAAAATGCTGTTGTGGGTGTAAAAGTACTATAATCTGTCCAACAGTAGGTGTAGTCTGGTCTACATGCATGAAATTTGGGATGGTAATTATTTTTGTTGTTTTGCTAACAATGAAATCCCCCCACACCCCCTGGGCCCGAAAAAAAGAAAAGAAAAAAGAACAGCCCCTTTTTTTGTATTTACTTTATTCCCCTTTTCATCTCCATCTATAGGCATTTGGCATTTGCTGTCATGACTTGGTACTACATTATTGGAAATTATAGGCTACTCCTATATGACTGTCCATCTAGCTATGTAATCACAAATTGTTGTGTATGCATGTCTTAGTTCTTCTTTAAAAAATAGTAATAATTAGCATAATTGTTCCTCCTGTATACTGGAATTGCATGATAGAATCTGTCACTATCTTTAGATATTCTTTTACAAATTAGACACTTTCGGTACTTTTAGCATATTGTGGCCCTGTGCTATGTTTTTGATATGGTTCCCTTGAGTTTATATATGTTTTGTTTTATCTTTTTAAGTGATATCATCAAAATATGTTACTGTGAATTTGATTGCTACTTACTAAGGCCCAATGGAGCTGTCCTCCTTTTCAGGTAGTTTATGCATTTTTTTTAGAAGATTATTAAGCATATTGTCACTTAAGTGCATTATTTTGATTTGATGCCTGTAATTTTGTTACAAAGTGAAGTTGGGAGTGCATTATGTTACTCTTTGAACTGATAGAGGGTTAATGTGAAGTGCACTATTTGTGGCCATATATCGCAGTTAATTTTAGCTATCAGCATATTGTTTTGAGTTTCTGTTTGGTAATGGAGGTGCAGTGGACATAATTAAAAAAAATGTGTGGTTGGGTACTACAGGCATCAAATCAAAATGTGTGGTTGAGTTGATAAGAAAGCATCTGGAGATTGTGTCTGAAAGAGATCTCTGGAAGATCTGAAACATTAGAGAATGAAGCTCTTGTGGTGATTTAGCATGTGTCAGAGCATAAAAGCTAGATATCTGTAAATATTATTCATTTTTACCTATATAAAAAAAAGAAATAAAAAGAAAAAAGAAGCTAGATCTATGTGCTATCTTTCATCTCAATACCAGGTGCTGTGTTAGCAAATTGAACAAGGGTAGAATAGCAAGAACCAGCTGAGGTTATGTTGTATATTAGGCAGTAGTTCTACGTAGAGAAGTATTCTCCTTCCCTCGTAGGTTAAAGTGGTAGTTGCTTCCCATATTTGGCCGACGAGAATATATTAAGCCATCACATGGGTTGGTGGCAGTCTTGTTACCGACCATCTATAACACAAGTGTCAAACTTGTTTAAAGCTGGATGGATCTTGATTTTCTACCAAGCACCTAGCATCTGGTGCAACAACCTAAAAGTTTCCAGAGATAATCACCTTGCTGTGACTCATGCTTGTGGTCTCCAATCACAGGCTTGATGCTTTTAAATGTTGATTTCAGTGCACTGACCTGCTGTAAGGAACCCTGCCTTCCCCCCCCCCCCCCCTCCCCCCCCAAAAAAAAAAAAGAGGACAGCATCAGATGTCCCTTCACTGGATTTTATTGCATGCTGCATTGTGGTATTACAGGGCCTTGTCAAGTTTTCTACCTTTATGCGTAACATGGTTAATTGAATTTCTGAGGTTTCAATGGCAATTTGTAGCAGTTGCATATATATTCAATGTGATTATTGTAAGTCTATGCCTTGTGTTTATAGTCTCTTGCCCAAAATTTGCTGTTTCATATTCTTAATGTCTGGCCTTTTTCAACTGTCCTATGCTCTTTGCATGTGTGTATAAAAGCATACCAAAGTTATCACTTGTTAATTGATATACAGGTATGGGTGTACAAGAAAACGTCAGAAGAAAAATTTCCTACTTTGAAGAAATATTCTGACAAAGCACCTCCAACTGATAAATTTGCCACCCATGAGGTCAAAGTAGACTATGAGTACCGAAGTGTTGAAGATGCTAGTAAAGTTGTACCTCCAGAAGGAAGGATTAAAGGATATCGTTATGGACCTCAAGTAGTTCCTATAGCACCTTCTGAATGGGATGCTGTCAAGTTCAAACCAGAAAAGAGTGTAAAACTTCTAGGATTTACTGATGCAAAAAACATTTTGCGGTACAACTTTAACTGCTTTGACTTGCATATGTATAATCCTTTTGATTAATATTAATTGGAGTAATAACTTTTGATCCTTTTCTTTTGTCTTGACCGCCGTGAATATCAAGACATCATTACATGAAAGATGTCAATGTTTTCATTGCTGATCCGGGCAATGCAAGGGCAATTCTTGCAGTTTCTGCCCTAGCAAGAGCGATGAAAGAGAAAAATAAGGTGGCAATTGTGCGTTGTGTTTGGAGAAACGGGCAGGGGAGTGTTGTTGTGGGGGTTCTGACACCCAACGTTTCTGACAAAGATAATACTGTAGGTTTTAATACGCATTCTTACTGGATCTTGTTATATTTGTTAATTTGTACATCTCTGCTTCTCATTTATAATTTGTACATCTCTGCTTCTCATTTATTGATGGTTTTCTTTCTTGGCTAATTTTGCATGCTTGGTTGTAATTGCTGGGCAGCCTGATTCCTTTTACTTTAACGTGCTTCCCTTTGCTGAGGATGTTCGAGAATTTCAATTTCCCTCCTTCAACAATTTCCCAGTGTCATGGCAGCCTAATGAACAACAGCAAGAGGCTGCAGATAATTTGGTCAAGATGCTTGACCTGGCACCATCTGGCAAAGAGGAAGCTCTGCAGCCTAACTTTACACCAAATCCTGTTCTGGAGGTACTCATTCATGCAAATCTTCTGTCTTTATATATTAGTTTGACATAGAGTGCAAATGAGCATGGCCTATGACCAATGAGTATTTACAATTCCTTGTCTACCCCATTCAATATGCTTTGCTGGTTTTCTACTTGTAACTAATACAGGTGTTATATATTGTCAGCGGTTTTATCGTTATCTTGAATTGAAATCAAAGCACCCAGATGCTGCTGTACCTCCGCTTGATGAAACTCTCAAGAAGATGACCGAACCTGATCCAGAAGTACTTTCTCAAAACAAGTCTGTTATTGACGCATTTCGCAGGAATTTTGAACTTAAGGAGAATCCGAAGGTCATTTTTGCTGAAACACTTTCAAACAAAGAAAATATGTTATGCCGTGAAATTTAATAGTCGCTAAATCTAATTTTATTTGGCTTGCAGCTGAAGAAATCAACTCGGCGATTTTTGCAAGAAAAACCATCTGGATCGAAAGCGGGAGAGGGTTGTGGTGACATTGCTGCTCAATCTGTTGATTCCATTAAAGATACATCTGTAGTTAAGGTTGAGAATATTGGGAATTTGACGCCTGTACAAGATTTTGAAAACATGATGTCACGTAGAGATGGTCCAGAATGGATTGGTAAGGCAATCAAGGATATGAAGAAGAGAATATTTGACTTGGTGGAGGACTCCTTTGAAGGGGACAATTATCCTAAAGCACTTGAATGTCTAGTTGCCCTTCGCAAGGGTTGCATCCTTGAGCAGGTACCTCCCTTCCAACTATATTTCTTCTGAACCCCAATTGATTACAACTATGGTTTGATGATTATATATATATATATATATATATAACTTTTACTTTTTACATATTTTTGGCCAAACAATTTTGTTTTACTTGGATAATGGTTAAAAGGCTATCTTTCAGTTACAGCTCCATTATTTTGAGTTGTCTTGTGCTTGCTACCCTAGTGAACAAATTTTGGCAGGTGGGCTACTAAAAATATATTTGCTAAAGTTAGCATGAGGTTAACAAAAGGGCAGTGATCTTTTTCAGTTTTATAACTTTTTTCTTTTCACAAAATTTGTCTATAATCCCTCCCATGTGTTATTTAAGGAGAGAATTCTCTCAATAGATGTATGTATACCTTAATTGTGTATGCTTAATAGCCTGGGCAACTTGGTGATCTCTTGGTCGTATTTTGCATCTGTTTTGATGACTATGAACTATGGTTACACTTATACCAACTACTTACTAATTTCCACAAGTTTTTCCTTTGCAGGAACCAAAACATTTCAATGATTTTCTACACCATCTTTGTAAATTCTGCCAAAAGAATAACCTTAATTGTTTCTGTGAATTTCTTGCATCCAAAGAACTCACCCTGATCTCCAAGACAGAAGCCATTGACAGGTTTTGTACTACCTTTTTCCCTGTTGTATTCAATTTTTGATTGCATACTTCCATTTCTATACTTTTCCTTCTGTATTATTCTCATTTCACGTGGCTGCTAATTTATTCTGTATTTGTTTTTTCCTAAGCAGTGAAGTTACAGATGATGAAGCTAGAAGTTTTCTGGTTAAATCAGAGCCAAAAACTAAGTGAGGACTCAAGTGGATCTCCGTTCTGGTAGTTTTCTCCCATGTTGATACTAATCACATTTGTTTATAGAAACCCAAGTTTTGTTAAGAAAATGGGGATTAACTTGTAAATGTCCCTGAAACCTTCGATTTTGGAATCTGCTTCAACCATGGAAGGTTTTTATGGAAACATATAATGAAGATGGATGTTTATAATTATTTCCTTTTTCCTTGTCTTTTTTGGGTCCACAAGACTCATCTGGCTTGTTGATGACATAACGGGAGTCTCCTTCCATCCCCAAACAAACATTCCTTGTCTAGTGCCATGTCCATAACTTGCATTGGTAACTTTCTCAGAACTATGCAAGCTCGGCAAAATTTGCCAAATAGCATGTTTTTAGAAAAAAATTAGGAAAGTAGCATACGGCTGAAATTAATTAGTTAAGTAAACTATTTTTGGAACTCGAGTGTGCATATGGCTTGGAACTTGAGTTTGTCAAACTTGAGTTCTAACCCAAACTCAAGTTTGACAAAATCGAGTTCCAAAACAGTCTACTTAACTAATTAACTTTAGTTGCATGTTATTCACCAAAAAAATTTCTAAAATGGTATTATTTAACAAATTTTGCCTTGCAAGCTCATTTGTTTATGGTTTTCAAGTTACAACCTTTCCGAGATTTGGTTTTTAACATTGAGGTAACGATTCCAATTTTGTCCCATCACTTGTTTTTTTGGGCATAATTACTTTCCCTCTTTTGTAATTTGGTGCTGCTTGCTTTGTTTGTTTAATAGTGTTGAGCTAAGATAGCTTGACTCCGGTTAATTAATTCAATTACCCAAGTTAATTAATTAGGTTTAATTGCATGCAAATCGTGAAGGCACTAACAAATCACCAAAAATACTAAATGCAGCGAAAAATAAATTTGAAACGGTGATTTGTTAACAAATAGGGAAAACTTCATAAGGCCCCTTACCAGATGATTTTAAGGTCACCACTCTTAAGAATCCATTAATCAACAATCGAGTTGTTACAAGTATAAGGAATCTTACTAATTGCCTTGGCCTATTCCGAAATACCAAGTTATAGTTGAATCTTTGCTTCAATACCTAATTGAACTTGATTTTGTAATAGCCTTCTTTCCTTTGATGCGCAAACCTACAATTTGTGACTACTCCTTTGCGCATCCAGCAACTTGAACAGATGTTGGCTGCAAAGTTCTTCGCTTCATTAATAATGAAAATTAGGAAGCACTTGGTTACAAAATCATGTGGTGTATAAATGCAGTAAATTTTCACAGAGAAAATAAATCTCTTGGTCTCTGTATATGTGTGTGACGGCTCTTAAAATAAGTCTTATATATGTCTAGGATTGTTAGAAAAGAAACCCTAAAAAAATACACAAGACTAGGTCGAATTTCAGATCTGAAAATTTTGAAATCGTAATTCTCGATAAATCGAGCTATTGTGAAGTTATCTATCGAGCTTCACATTAAGTCTCGATAGCAGGCATCTGTCAAGCTATCTGTCGAGACTTAGTGAACAGATTTTCTTCATTTGTTTCTTGGGCCAATCTTCATGTCTTTAATACTTGACTTGAACAACATGTTGCTTGAAGTACTAAACCCATCTTAGATCTACCAAATTCCAAGTAAAGTGCATTTTGTCAAAAGATTATCCAATTACACTAAAATATGACCCTAACAAATAGAACAAGTAAACGAAACGGAATCCAGTGGTGGTGAAGGAGGGAGGTAATTACCAGGAGCAATAAGAAGATGAGTTTCATCAACACCTTCTTGGGTGCATGTGGACACCAATATCCAGCCCACACCGAAGTAGTGCTCATTTAATGAGCTTATGTTTGTGTGACTTTCAAGCCATGTGAAATTGAACTCTCCTAGTTCAATTAGAATTTTGAAATAGTAGTGCTCTTCAAGAATTATAATTAAAGTTGAGTTAGGAATCCAAATATTCCTAGGAAAAGATGTGAGGTAGCCGACTTATTATATAAAGTAAGGTTGGGGTGCCGCATATTAAAATATATAGAGAAAAAGGATTGCCGCCTTTAAGAAAGATAATTTGTGTGTGTAAGAGCAAAGAAAAATAAGAAAGATTTTTTTTTTCTTTAGCCATGTGGCATACACAAGAATTATTGTAATTAATTTGATAATAGTAAAATTATTCGGAGTTTGTCCCGTTGTTTTTTCCTTCAAAGAGAAAGGGTTTTCCACGTAAATATTTGTGTTCTTGTGTGATTGCTATTTTGAATTGATAGTTTTTTTTTTTTTTGATAATATTATTTAGGACCGAACAAGTGGTATCAAAGCTAAGGTTAGAGTGGAAGCGATGGCCAGAGAAGAAGGCAAGGGTTCAGGAATTGAGAAATTTGATAGAACAGACTTCGCATATTGGAGGACAGATTGAAAATTATCTTTATGGGAAGAAATTGCATTTGCCTCTTTTAGGGACGAAACCTAGAACTATGAAGGATGAAGATTGGAACCTTCTTGATAGACGGGTATTGGGAGTTATTCGATTAACTCTGTCAAGATCAGTTGCGCATAATGTTGTGAAAGAAAATACCACAGTGGATTTGATAAAGGCTTTGTCTAGCATGTATGAAAAGCCGTCGGCTAACAACAAGGTGTATCTGATGAAGAAGTTATTTAATATGAAGAAGGCAAAAGGCATTCCTGTAGCGCAGCATCTGAATGAGTTCAATACAATTACAAATCAATTATCCACGGTGGAAATTGAATTTGACGATGAAGTTCGTGCATTGATTCTTTTGACTTCTTTACCAAACAGCTGGGAAGCCATGAGAATGATGGTAGGTAATTCTGTAGGGAAAAGCAAACTCAAATATGATGATATTCGAGATTTGATTTTAAGTGAAGAGGTTTGCAGGAGAGATGTGAATATAGACAATGCACAAGATCAAGGTTTTGTCACAGAGAATAAGAGTAGAGGTAGAATCAGAAGACCTAATGATCGGAAATTCAATGGTAGGTCACAATCAAGAGATATATCTCAATTCAAGGAAACTAGAGAATGCTTCCATTGTGGGAAATATGGTCACTGAAGAAGAGATTGTTGGCATTGGAATAAGGAACAAAATAAAGGAAAATATGAAAAGAATGATAGTGAGAAAAATACTACAGTTGCTGTGATTACTGATGATGTTGTGATACTCTCTATTGAAGTGCAAAAGTGTGAGTATGTTGTTACTAATGATGTTGAGTGGGTTGTTGATTCTGCAGCCCCTCACCATATTATCCCTACGAAAGGGTTGTTTACCACGTACAAAATAGGAGACTTTGGTACAGTGAAGATGGGTAATTCTACTTACTCAAAAATTGTGAAAATTGGTGATGTGTGCATCAAAACAATGTTGGTAGCACTGTGATGTTGAAGGATGTGCGACGTGTTCTAGATTTAAGGATGAATGTGTTTTCTACATTGGCTATGGATCGAGCTGGTTATTGTAACTACATTGGTAATGGAAGATGGAAACTTACTAAGGGGCCATTGGTTGCTGCAAGAGGACATGCATGTTGCAGTATGTACAGGACACATGTGAAGATCTGTAAGAAGAAATTCAATGAGATTAAAGATTTTGAGAAGACTCCAAAGATAAGTGTTGGGATTAATGCTATTGAAACCAAGAAGGTGAAATTCTCATTGCCTAATAGTGCTTCAAAAGAGGAAGTGGTAGGTGATGAAGAATACAAAGATGCTAAGGCTACATGGGATGATGATGAAGTGAAAAATCCTAGAGGTCTTGAGCAGGGGGAGCAATATCCTCCACTAAAGATTGTTGAACCTCATGAGAAGAGGATTGTTGGAGAACATTGAATTGTTAGCTTCAAGAATAATTGGGCTTCTGATGAGGGGGAGCCAAGAGATTGGATTAAGGATATCCAAGATGAGATTAATTTTTTGAGAATGAAAGGTATTCATATTAATGAGGTGTTCTCAGTGTTGGTGAAAACAATGAAGAAGGTCAAGCTTGGAGTCGGCTTGACTGACATGGAATTGAATTGAAGAGATAGAATGAAGATCTCCTCCCATCGGTGGGCTGGAGGGGGAGATTGTTGGGTGCACGTGGACACCAATATCCAGCCCACACCGAAGTAGTGCTCATTTAATGAGCTTATGTTTGTGACTTTCAAGCCAAGTGAAATTGAACTCTCCTAGTTCAATTAGAATTATGAAATAGTAGTGCTCTTCAAGAATTATAATTAAAGTTGAGTTAGGAATCCAAATATACCTAAGAAAAAATGTGAGGCAGTAGACTTATATATAAAGTAAGGTTGGGGTGCCGCATATTAAAATATATAGAGAAAAAGGATTGCCACCTTTGAGAAAGATAATTTGTGTGTGAGAGCAAAGAAAAATAAGAGAGAAATTTTTTTCTTTAACCGTGAGGCATACACAAGAATTACTATAATTGATTTGATAATAGTGAAATTATTCGGAGTTTATCTCGTGGTTTTTCCCTTCAAAAAGAAATGGTTTTTCACGTAAATATTTGTTTTCTTGTGTGTGGTTACGATTTTGAATTGATAGTTTTTTTTTTTATATTATTATTTGGGACCCAACACACCTTCCCACCAAGCCATGGAAATTAAAGCATATAACAAAAGCATTTTCAACCCTAGCAGAGCAATCACAAAACAATAGTCATCGTTAGAGCTAAATCAATCAGTTGAATAATAGAACAGCTACAAGTGGTTTGAACTGAAAATTGAATGGAGAAAAGAGATATGGCTACTCTTTTAGGTTTGAGGGAAACAAAAACAGTAGAATTGTTAGAAAATGAGAGAGTGAGAGGAACGCTTACTGGAAATATTGTGGATTTAAAGAGGAAAGCATACCTCACTTGTACGATCCATTAACAACCTCTTTATTTTTCCGGTTCATAGGGTTATATAACCACCATATCTTGCTAGATTAAGTCTGGGATTTGAATGGCTTTAAGGCTCTGTTTATTTCAACATAAAATGTTGTTCTAAAATATTTTTTGTTGAGAACTGTTTATATTTTTTATGTTTGGTTGCGCTTCTAAAAATGTTATGAAAAACATTTTTTAACATTTGGCTTGTATTGAAAATCACAAATAATTTCATATCCATGTAATAAATCTTACAATTTCTGATAACAAAACAAATTTAGGATGTTGAATACAATGAATTCCAAATTCAGTTTCCACAATCCACACTAGATTGTCGTTTTGCTACCCCAAATGCAATCACTTACCATATTGATATTACCGTCATTTACTATTGGTGGGGCCACCCATTGTCCTCTATCTCTCATTAACCAATCTAGTTAAATTTGGACATTATGCCCGATCAATTCCCCAAATCCTTTCGCAAGCTACATTGTTTTGATATTTACAATCATATTGCAGCACTATAAGAACGTTGAAATGTTGTAATTTTTTTGGATTTGGCTGCATCAATATCTAGCCTTTGTTTCTTTTGCAAACCATGACCAAGCAAGCAACCTTTTATCAATAGGTCACGAAATTAAAAGTACCTTGTACAAAATTGGTCATGATACAGCAGCTATAAATATAAGGGAGATACAACAGCTGGCTAATTTCATCCCAAAAAGCTATGAACAGAAAACAAAACTCCAGCAAGCAATTTGCTTAGGTACCCTTATATTTTTGAAATTTTATCAAAAAACGACATTATCAAAGTAAAATAAACTGAGAGATCAGACAGCACCACAAGCAATGAAGCAAATCAATCAGTGGACTTTAACCAATTCAACATCATACACCAGCCATGAATCTGGTGGTACGTTTTCACCATGCCCTTTACTCCCATAACTGCAACACAGACATGGCATGTCAAGCAAGGGGCTAAGAACCCAAAGAAAGAAGCAAAAAGAAATGTGCTGCAATATACAGTCAGAATTGAATCACATACCCCATTGATGGTGGGATGATAAGTCTTCTCTTTTCACCAACTCGCATACCTAAGAATCATGCACACATGTCAGCCAAAGAACACTAAACAATAACTTAAGTGAAATAAAAGTTCAGTCGGGACAAAAATCTCAGTCATTACCATTAATACCAATGTCCCAACCCTCCATAACTTTTCCCACACCTGCAAGAAGCCATATATATTAAACAACGTACTAAAACTAATAAATCTTATTTGGCTAAACCATGATTTTATCTTATATGGTAATACCTAGGCGGAACTTAAAGGGAGCATCACCGACATTCGAGCCAACTGATTCTCCATTATTTTTCAACTTGCCATTGTAATTGATACTGATCTGGAACCAAACAAAATTCATATCAGCATTTTTCTAACATACATGTCTTTGGTTTGCTATAGTAGAATATGTGCAATATCAGAATATCATTTTTGGTAAGCTACCCCTCCAGAGGAATAATAATAATAATAAAAATCAAATTACTCTATCTGTTCATTATTTGGATCAAAGATTGCATGCAACAAAAAAGCCTTCAATTAATATCATTCCAAGGGACTTGCCTTTTTCCCTGACGCAGCTACTTTGCTGTCTGGTTTCCCCATTTCTAGCACCTCAAGGATTAATCCATTAGACAAGGTCCAAACTTGAGATTTGTCATCAGCTTTCTTGTCCACTGACAGAAGGGATGTATTCATGTTCACCTCTTTCCCATTCTCCTGGGTTTTATTCTTTTTCTTCTTCTTAATTTTTTTGTCCGAAGAATGATTTTCATCAGCAAATACATGAGATTTGCTGTCAAGGCTCCTGTACAAATAGAAGAATAATATAAAAAGAAAGCATACAGCAAATAAAGACTCAAAGAGTCACCCAAAGAACAATTCGTCTTGCACTCAGCTTGGCATTCAGAAAATCTAGATGGCAAGAGCATTATCTATTTGCATCCTTAGTGATTTTAATTAGTTGAAACTCTCTCTCTCTCCTTTGTAATTAGACGCGTGGGGGGGGGGGGGGGGGGGGGGTGGGGGGTTGTGGGGTGGGGAGTTCATGCAACTTTTATGTGTGTTTCTATCATTTATAGAATTGAATCTAAAAGAATACTAACTTGTCTTTGGCTGGATTTGGATTTTGTTTGAATGTCATAGGCAGACCATGGACAATGTCTTCAGCCTTTGCTTTGTTTTGCTGAGCTCCATCCTCTCTGACAACATTTTCATGATTACTGTCAGATTTAGAAGCTTTCACATCCCTTGCCCGTTGTTTGCTTTTCTTTTTAAGTTTTTCACCGGGTTCAGAGCCAACTTCAGTGGAAGGCAGCAAAAGATTTTCAGGCAGTTCAGCTCCCCTACTAAAGTAAAATAAAACAAAGTATCAACAAACTGAAGCCTCTGTAAAACCTCTCAATAAGAGGAATATGCAATGTCCCAATTAGTTGAGAGTGTGTTATGTGAGTGTACCGAGTGAGTTCCACATTGGGTATGTACTGGGTTGATCTAGACTTTGTGTTTACAAGGAGTCTCAGTTGTAATTAGAATAGTCCTTTTGAGGTATAGCACAGCTGTGGCTAATGCCTCTAAGCTTGAATATATGTATGAAAGTATGTTGTATATTCTTCTTTTTATATATTCAAAGCACAAATTACAGAAATACTCACTTGTAATTTTGTTGGGTGTTGTCATCTTCAACAGTGCTATGCTTATGCTCAGCTTCATAATTCTTCCCTTCCTTTGTTCGTTGTTTCTTTCTCTTCTTTGGCCTTTCAACAACTTCAGGGCTCACTTCAATGGAAGGCAGTGAAACTCCCCTGCACAAGTAAATTCACATAAGCACAAGGATCAACAAACAGAATTGTCAGTAAACCTTCTGATTAAGAATTTTATATGTATGCACACTAATATATGTTATAGGTTAGCATACTTGGTCCTCAGCCTTTAACCTTTGTTTCAAAATCATCCTTATAATCTAAAATGTTTATGTTAGTCACTATACTTTTAAATTGTTTTAAAGATGTCCTTATCATCATCTGATGGATAGAAAATTCGGATATGGCAAATAGAATTCATGCCACATCATCAAAGTGGCCTTGATTTCATGAATTCCATTAGCTACATCAACATTCTCCATCTCTCAGATAACTATAAGGACCTTTTTGAAACAATTTAAAGCATAAGAAAGATTTTGAAACAAAGGTCAAAGGCTAAGGACCAAATACGCAATTTAACCGAAATTAATTTCAAACCACAGATCACAAAATCACTAACTTGTCATTGGCTGCCTGCCACTCCTGTCCATTTTTCATACACATATCCTGCCTCATATTATCAATCCTTGCCTCATCTTTAGGGGCTTTATCCTCTTTAAGAATAGTACTACAATTAGCATTATCGACCTTGAGAGGTTTCTCCTCCTTAGACCGCTCTTTTCTTTTCCTCTTTTTCTCTGCACCATTTTCAGAGCCTACTTCAGAAGCAGATGGCATTGAATTGATTGGCAGGTCAGCTTGCCTGCTACAAGCATGGCAAACAAAATGAACACTTTCTCCAATGTTGCTCAACACAGTTACCATTGACATAAGCAGTAAAGTAATAAAACAAACCTTTCTCAAACTTAAACATTTGAGAAAACGAATCTGATTGTTTTTGTGTGACAAAAAAAAATTATAAACAAGTAGACTCTAAAGCCACACCAGTCATGCAGTACTCACCTTTTTGGCTGAGCATCTACAATCACATCATCAGCTTTAATTTTCGCTTTGATGACATGATTAACATCATCTTCTGTCTTCTTGTCACCAGTTCCACATGTTTCCTTGTCAGCTTTGCTTTTTACTTCCTCTGTTGTTTTCCTGGTGGTGGTTTTGCTCTTGTAGATAGATGAAATGGGGAAGCCGTCCTCATCTTCGTTTTGTAATACTGGCTCACCACTACTACCGTTGACTATATTTTTTGGTTGAGAACATCCCCCATCATCAGAGTCACTCATTTGGTAGCTCTTCCTAAGCCGTCTACGGCTGCCCTTCCCATTCTTGGGTTTCTCATTATCCAACATTTCCTCTGTAACCGCCAAAAAACATAGAGCAAACACTCAGAAGTCAGAACATATATTCCATAAACATTTACGAACACATACTACTGAGCGGGTATATCTTAATTGAACATTGCAAACACATGACACATATATACAGCAAGAACAGAAAGAGAACGATTAGTTAAACTCGGAAATGAGCAGCATAATCCTGAATTTGGATACATGGAAAATGTTGAAGAACATAACTTAGAGCATATACATGAGAATAACCAGGAATGTGAGGAGATTAGGTTGATATATATATAAGAGTGAGGCCTAACACGTAGGATTTTTAAATGGGAGGTAGAAAGAAGACAATGATCAAACTTAAGAGTTAAGACCTCTTACTTTGATACCATGTTAAATTACCGATGTCCCAAAAGCTAAAGTGAATAGGAAATGGTGAAATTAATCATTTAACCATAATTCTAACAACACACACACATACACACACACACATATAGATATGATTTGATCTAGTAATAATTGATCGGAAGTGATTCAATAATCTGATGGTTGCAAAGTACGCAGTTCTTATCAACATAACCAGTCCAACCACCCTATCATATTTATTGTTAACTTTGACCATGATCAAATTCCATTCACAAACAAGTTTGATAATTGTAAGTTTGTAACTACCATTAAAGAAGTGAAGTTTAATATTGGAGATAATTTAAGTCCACTAAAAACCAATTCTCTCATGCAGCACAAATGCACAATGCATGTAATAGCAGAACAAATAATTATTAGCACTTGGCATATGAGTACTTCAATCAAAATGATAATGTAGAAACTACCACATCATAGATGACACATAGTCCTCTCCATCTGGTGTGAAATACACCAATGATTAAAAAAAATTAGAACTAATATTATAGGCTAAATTTTCACATCATTTAAGGAAAACTCATGAGGAAAAAATTAAACTCAGAAATTTTTTAATATACCTTCGTCATTGGAAATGGGAGAAGGTGGACAGACTTCTGGCTCATCATCGTCAATAAAACTATCCTCGTACTCATCTTCATCACTATTCTCGGATAACTCTGTTTCAGTGTCAGCAATATCTTCTCCGCAGGGTTCTCTTGCCATTTCAGTAAAGGAAAAGTATAAAATAAAAAAATGAAAAACTCCTAAAAAAAATTCTCAAGAAATTAGTCAATAAACTCTTTCTACCACCAAATTGGTTGTTAGTAAGGTAAGAATTTATGTCACCTTTTTTTTTCAAGATAAGTAGATAGTGGAGGAGAGGGAAGTGGGGTTTGAATCACAGATTTCAAGCCAAATGTTTTATGTTGATTTTATCTCCAAGAGATGGAAAGCTCATCTAAACAAATCCAAACTTACCAAGCATTATTAAATCAATGGTTCCAAATTATGGGATAAAACAGCAACCCATATTTCTAAATTCTTTTTTTCCCCCTACTTTTCCCCAATGACCAAACAGGTGCTAAGTGTGTAGAATTTTTAACTAATAACAAAAGTTAAAATAAGATAATGTCCTGTCATAATCAATGCCAAAGTCCTAACAAAAAAAGGATACGGCTGGCTAGTGCTCACATAATAACCAGAAAGGAAAATGCTCCGGGGACCAAGCACTGAGAAAACGACATCATCAGCCTCCTCGAATTCCAAATTCAATTGCAGCGACTCAGAATTCACAGGATACAAAGTGCAAAGAAAAACAGGACTCTTTTTTCCTACATTGCACTGAAGTATACTTCTTATTTTGGCAGCACCAAGCCCCAGTGTTGCCTGAGTAAAACCCAAATAAACATCATCATTCACCATAACATTCAAAACCCAGTTCAGAAAACCTCAAAAAAACTCTTCAATACTCACACAACACAGAAGATTTAAATCAAACACATCCCATACCTATTCTACAAATCGAAATGAACAAAATTTGCAAAACCCAGTTCAAATAAACTCAAAACTCTTTACAAAAAAGGCAACCAACACCAACAAGAAACATCAAAACTAGATCTTTTCCCTCAAAAATTATTCAGAATACAATAACAATACATGGGATTAAATAGAAATTGGCAAGCTCAGCTGGTAAACGGTACCATTGATAAGTGAAGCCGCCCTTTCGTGTCGTCATGTTTATGTTTGAAAGGCTTCCCTGGTTTTACTTCAACTCCTGCAAAAAATTTATATATGCACACACAATTCTAACACATGTGGATTGAGAAAAAAAATTGCAAAAATTTCCAAGTAGTTAACTTTCCAGATTATTAACCAAATGATTTTCAAAAGACTAACCCCAGAAAGCCATAGTTATGGGATAGAATCAGAGCTCCAAGTCCAACAGAGGCGTTTGTAAAACCCTAGAATGAGAGCAATTGGGCTTTGTCTCTCTTTTTCTTAAACCCTAGAAGAACCACGGTGCTGTTTCTTTTCTTCTGTGACTTGAAGGACGAACAAAATGAGGGTTGTCCTATTTTAAAACACAACGGTGAGATATTTAGGTGGATCCAGATGGATGGAGACGTGGTAAG
This sequence comes from Quercus ilex subsp. ballota, assembly GCA_032727855.1. Taxonomy (NCBI): domain Eukaryota; kingdom Viridiplantae; phylum Streptophyta; class Magnoliopsida; order Fagales; family Fagaceae; genus Quercus; species Quercus ilex. Next base: position 56,674,771 of record CM064915.1, read on the forward strand.
CGCTTATGAGAAATTAGGCGTCACCCGCTGTTACGCTAGCTGGGTTCAGCGCGGGACGCTGATAACTTTTTTTGTATTATTTTTCCTTTCGTTTTGGTTTGAATTTTACAACTTGGCTTTTTCTATATTGGAATATTTTTAATATAGAAATATTAGAAATATAACCCTAGTAAGGCGGGAGGTAGCAGTGTATTAAGAAACAGTAAGGGAAGATGGATAAAGAGTTTCTTTTTTTTTGAGAATATGATAAAGAGTTTCTCAATTCACATTGGCATTACTTTAAATAATATTGCAAAAATAGGAGCTTATTAGATATGATTTTAAAATAGCCTGGGAATTAGGGTATAAACATGTAAATCTAAAAATTGATTCTCAAATTCTTCTCAATTAGCTAACAACATATGGTGTTCTGGCACTGAAACTTTTTGCTTTGATTTTGGATTGCAAGATGTTGCTTAACCAAGAATGGATTGTCCTTTCATGCCATGTCTTTCATGAAGCAAATAGTGTGGCAAATGAACTAGCAAAGAGGAGACGGAAGCACCAATGCAATGTCAGGAATATAATTGTAGGGTCAATTTTTGTAGCCCAAGCCCATGAGGTGTGGAATATGAGCCCACTAAACCCAAAACAATAAATTTGTAGAGCGTGGGTGAAAGAGCTGGGCCAGATATGAATTAAACAAGAGTTGGTTATGGTATTTGTGAACAATCTAACATGCAATCACGTAAAAACAATAGTAGACCTAATGTCCGAAGAAGAATTTTATTGAATGAAATTGGGTTACAAGTTACAGAGCCACAGTAAAGTGGTTCTTTCTTCTTTTCTTTCTTTTTCTTCGATCCCCTTTCTATCTGGGGCTCTCCTTCTTTATATAGCCTCTTTCCTAATCATCCTAACCATCCACTTGTCCTTAATCTGCTAACATACTTGAGTGTAGATCACATCAAGCATCTTCTCTAACTTCTTGGGAGTGGCGGTAGGTGAGGTTGCACTGTTCAGGGGTCTTCTCCACATAAATGCGGCCAGAAAAGTTGCTGCAGAGCATTAAATGCGGTGGTGGCAGCTTTTCCTTGAGATATTTCTTCATCCTTATCATCCCCAGGAATGCCCAGAGCCTATCTTTATCACCAAGATTGCCAGGAAGGGTATTCGGGCTTTCTGTACGTTTATTTAATCAGAACTATTCGTATCCGAGGAGTAAAACCTCTTCGGACAAAGGATGACCTCTTCGGATTGTGCTCTTCCGCCTTTTCTGGGTTTGTTGGCCTCAGGTGAACCCTACCCCGACCCGTTACTACTCTTCGGACACAAAATAATCTCAAAAATAGGACCACAGGCCCAACTGGTAAATCTGGGCTTTTACTCCCCACAATAATGAATGTTCAAATTTTGTTTATGTAAAATATGTGTGATATTTTGCAACTAGGCACTCCTCGCGAGTGGCCAATGGACAATACTTGTAATAGTGTTCCTTAGTTAATAAATAAATACCTTGTTTTATCAACCAAAAAAAAAAAAAAAAAATCTATATTCCTAATCTTCACAATCAAATTGGGTATAATTGGATTCTGTGGGATTTTTGGCCGGGTTGATTTCTCACACATTTGTAGGTAGGGTAACAGACCAGCCTATTTATTAGCAAATCATGCTCTTGGTATTGTTAATTATATAGCATGGATGGAAGAGACTCCTTGCTTCTTGGTGCAAGCTCTTAACCATAATGTATCTTTTTCTCTTTGATTTTGAATAAAGTAGTAGTCTTCCTATCCAAAAAAAAAAATAGTAGTTCCTATCCAAAAATATATATATATATATATATATATATATATATAGTAGTTAAAAATAAATTAAAAATTAGAGACTATACTGTGTCTCTCTTTCTTTCCAATCGGATTATGTTTAAATTTTATCCCTAATATATATATTGATAAGTAGATATTAGAAAAGAGGGGAGACAAGTTTCAAACCAAAGGCACGGAACTCTACAAAAAAAAAAAAAAAAAGTCATTTGTGACTATTGAGCTATCACTATGTCATACTAATAATTATCTCAAACATATTCAATGATCTCATAAATTGTGTCACACAAATAATTATCTTATATTTATGACATATACAATGCTTATCCCCTTTTTTTGGATAAAAAATGATTATATTAAGAGAAATGAGAGGGGAGGGTCCAGGCCCATCTCTAACTTTTGGAGTTAAAAAAAAAAAAAAATCAATTAGGAAGAGAGAAGATAGCTATAGGTTCATCCCATTTACAAAAAGTTACCTAAACAAGCTAATAAGTTATAAGCAAATTAATTTAGGTTCCTAGATACAAACCAAACTTCCTAACTCAAAATGGATTTTAAAGAAGAAGAAGAAGAAACAATGAGTATAGCATCCAACAGTAAATCTGGGACAATGGGTGGAGAAGACTGCAAATTGTCGATAACAAATTTTAAATCCCCTTCAAACAGGATGAATGTGAGATTATAATGAGCATCCAATTTTAATGCTAAGAGGGTAACATTCACTTCACTAATGAGAGGACCAGAGAGAGGCATGAATGAGGTGTGGGAAAAAATGGCATCTCCAAGATCATTCCTACAAACAACAGCTGTAATGGAGAATGAATTTATGATGGCCACATCAAAATTAATATTTGGCCCAACCTAGAGGAGGCATTCACTTGGAAGATATGGGGGTACTTAAGGGCTGTCCAAGCTGCTTGGTGCTCTTGATATGCCCTATTGATATTTGTTGATGCTCTCTGAGTTAGGAATAAGACCTGCAAAAATAGATTGGTTTTGAATTCTCAAATTTTGTCAAAGAAGATGGAGAGAAAGATAATGAATTTATGGGAATCCTTATCTATCTCCAGACTTGTGTAATACTACATTTTGTAAAAGAGATGATATATTTCAAATGTACAAAGTTAGTAGATACCTTTTCGTGTTTGTATTAGTGACTGTATAGACTATGGAGTACTAAAATTTTGCATATTGTGAAAAGAAGACAAATATATATAAATTACACCCTACAAGCTTGAGACTATTTTTGTTTTGCTCTTACATTTAAAATTATGAATCTTTGTCTCTAATATTATAGAGTGCTTTAACTATCAGCCTTCCATCCATACTTATTAATGAAGTAGCCGTTAAATAACAACTAAACTTAATATGATATAGTGTTTTTCAAATTCAAAACTACAATGTTTGAAGCCTTATTTAAACCACTTTAGCATACTTTTTATTAAGCCATATATAATTCCTTTTTAATCATTTTTGCCTTTTTTTTTTCCTTAATTCCTTTACTCTATATATCCATTATCCACTGCTTAGTATTTTCTTCTTAGCGATTTGTCACTGGGTGCATCATTGTTCCTTAAAGGTCTAACATACCTAAGCGAAAGTTTAAAATTAAAATTTTAAATATAAAGAGGTAAAACAAAATCAAAATGAACATAGAAAACCTAATAATCTCCCCTTGTTTATGCAATTTTAATAAAAACACAATTCTCTTCGTAAAAAAAAAAGAAAAAAAAAAAAGGAAAAGAAAAATCCTCTAACCCACAACCTCAATAACTTACTGATGAGATTAATAGTAACCTCAATAGTATTAATAGTCAATAAAATTCATATTTGAGGTTTTGTCCTTAGAAGGACACGTTGCTAATAAAATGCCGAATCATCGTTTATTAAATCAGAATAACACCCACATGTTAAAATCCCCAATACAAATGATAATAACATAAAGAAAAGGCCCTCATTTAGTTCACATTTTTTCCACTTCTCAGGCCCACCATAATCCACCTCATAGCACAGTCCGGCCCAAAATTTAAACTAGAATTGGTGGGGTGCGCCAGGCCCGTGCAATAGTGCAACGCATGGGCGACGCTTGAGAGCCCCAATAGCAAGCTATTGTGGTGAGCTCTCCCCCTCAAGAAATAAATTTAATATCGTGTGGGCCGATGACCCACATATCAGATATTAAACTGATAAGAACAGATACTACACTTGATCTTAGCCAAAAGGCCGAGAAAGGTATGAATTGCATTGTATCTTCATTCGTTTTTTATAACTCATACCCGACTACCGCTGCTCTTAACTAAACGATGTGGGACAACAGAAACTTTCGTGGCTTTTAGTTTTAGAGATAAACATGGGCGGTAGCAATATGAGCCATTTGGTTGGCATTTAGAATTTACTGTTTTGTTTTAAAACTGCACTTTTCGTTAATCTTGAAAGCTATATAGTTCTCTGGGCATCAAACCAGTTTTTGCTCCAAGTCATAGCAGCTTTTTACCATGAATAAATTGCCAATACTATGTAGAAACATTAACTAAAATGATGGAGAATTTACACGATGGTGGTATCTTGATTATAAGGTAAATGATTTGTGACATAATTAAAACAGTTGAAAGTGAAAAGCCACATAGGCCCCCTTTATTTTATTTTTGATAATTTTATAGTTGGGTGAATGGAGCTACAAGGCTCTTGGTCCTTTATTCAAGCATGCTGATAGCGAATTTTCATTGAAATTGGTAAAAGTAAAGGTTTGTTGCTTGGACAAATTGAATTCTATGAAGCCTGTGTCTTTTTTTATTTTTTGAGTTCGTTGTGGTGGCTAGTCATGTACTTGGTGGCATTGTTGAGTGTTGTGACAGTGATAATGGCATCTGATCTAATCAGGGCTAAGAAAACCAACCACCTCAAATGTTGTTGTTGTCGTCTCAGTTCTAATTTGAGTAATTTCAACATATTAAATTAAGTCATATAAAAAATGATTTCTGTGAGGCCGTAAGATGTCGTCAAATCGACTTATGGTGATAATAGACATTTGACACCCCGTAAGATAATATTTCAAGATATGTCTTCCATTACAATTACATTCAACTCATTTGGTATGGTTTGGTTCTGCACTTAACATTAGTCTGTTGAAAGCTTGACCTCTTAATCCATCAAATCATGGATCATAAGCTGGTTAGGGGGTTATTCATTTAATCAGGACCAGCTAGATGAATTTTGGGTGGTCTTTGTAGTTACACTATGGTTGCTTTAGAAATTTAGGTGCAAAGCTGCATAGCAAGATTCTGTCATACTTGCTACTAGCATTCAACTTTATAGCGTGCAATACTTGATATCCTTGCACACAAAATGTAAGCAAGAAGTAACAGTTAGTAGCATCCATGCCGTATCTACTTGAGGCAATCTTACTCTCAATGAATTTCTTGGTTGGAAAATTTCTCTTATGGTTGAAGACTGCAAGGAAATTAATGAGTAGAGACGAATGGAAGGGCTCTAGTTTTGTAGCAAAAGATATGATTGGCCAAAAGAGGATGGCTGGCTGTTTGGTTATCAAAGAGGCTTTGTGCATGGCTCTTGAGAAAGGGTACCACGCTGTCACTATGAACTGGTGCTTCTGCTTAATGAACTTTTGAAGTAAGATGGATTTTGGCTCTTGTGGTGGCATATAATAAAGAGCTGGTGCTTAGGTTGCTGAAGCGTTGGATCAGTTATACTCAAAGGTGAGTGCAGAGTGCTCATTGAAATCAGATAATTAGCTACTGTGGCAACTAAGACCTGCTTGCATATCAAGTGGAGTAGCAGATAGGCTAGCAGGTTGACTCTCTCCTACTAATGTTAATACTGTAAGAAGTTAAAACTTTTTTTTTTTTTTTTGAGAAGAAATAAGAAGTTAAAACTGTATAACTTTAATTGGTATGTACTTTTGTATCTGTTATTTAAAAAAGAAAAAATTGAAGGGGGAAAAAAAACGCTTAAAACTTTATTTTTATGTATAAGTGCTTCTTAATAATCACTTTGTTAAAGTTATTTCTAATTATTTTATGTTAACATGTATTATTAACATGCATTACTTTGGGATTCAAGTGATAATAAAGTGATATTGATATTCTTTATGGTATCTAATATATGTGGTTTAAACACCGCCTTCCATTTTTTCACTATCTATCTATAAAAATAATATATATAAAAAATAAATAAAAAATCATGAGATGTCACTTATATAGTTTGAATGCATTTCAAAATCAATTTTCATAAACTTTTGGACAACATTTTTGAAAAAAAAAAAGTTTAATCGTTTAAAATATTATTACATAAAGTTGTGGGGTTGGCTTCACACCCTTAGGTAAACCCACTACATAGGGCTCCAAGACGGGGCTGGAGTCCACTTGAGGGGAGGTTAGGGGACTCCTTGAATGGGCCGAGTCTAGACAACATAAAGGGGATAAAAGCCCGGATGGGGGCCTAAGCCATTTTGGGCTCCACAAACTATCACTGACCGAAGGACTACCAAAACTAAGAAGCACTTGTGGATGATCCGTATCCACTACTATTCATTCCTTGGTTATTGTTCTGAAGCAAAAAGTCATCACTTTCATATTTATTGCTTTTATTTACTAGTAGACATCCTGCATTAAGGGTGTATTTGGTTGGAAGGGTAAAAAAGTAGAAGGATAGAAAATATTTCAATATGTCTCATTTTTGTTTGGTAGGTAGTGAAAAAGTGGAATGATTGATAAAAATGAGTTTGTATTAAATTACTCATATACTCTTATTAAAAAATGATGCCCAATTAAAACAAAAAAGTGATAAGCAACCAAAATAAATAAATAATCACCTAAATTTATTTTTTTTTAAAACATTTCCAGAAAAAAAAATCATTTCTAGTTTAAAAAAAAAAAAAAAAAAAACACAAAGCACCACGCCCAGGAAATCAAAAGTAAAAAAAAAAAAAAGGAGGTAACATTGCCCAGGAAACCATAAGAAGAAAAAAAAACACAAAGCACCAAACCCAGGAAATCAAAAGAAAAAAAAATAGTAATAAATAAAAAAAGAGGAGGAAATGTTACCCAAGAAACCATAAGAAGAAGAAGAAAAAAAAAAAAAAAAGAAGAAGAAGAAGAAGAGACTAACTGGACTTTGCCCATGTGCAGTCAAACTCCCCCCACTTTTCTCTCCATTTTGGAGAGACAAATTTTGTGTGGGCTCAGGTGGAAAATGCCTGGGCCCCACATAAAAGTTTTCTTTCCCCTCCTTCTAATCAAACAATACACAAACCCATTTTCTCTCATATTTGCTCTCCAAAATTTTTCATCTACCATATTTCACCTCCAAACAAACACACTGTAAATGTTAAGTGACTTGTTTGAATGGTAAAAGTGGTAGGATTAAGTCTATAGTGAGATTGTAATTTGTGAGTCTTAACTCTTAATTATGGGTCAAGTACATCAACAATAAGATAAATATATTACATTGAGTTTATTTTTTACTCACTCCAAAACTCATTTAGTAAATAAATAATTATTAATTTTCGAATTATAAAATAATTTTTTATATGGAAAAATATTGGAACCTAGATAAACATCTTATTTAGCTGAAAAATAAACATGTTTACTTTGCCAAATTATACCTATCTTAGTTTTTTTAAGGGTGAAAAAGATGTGGAAAATTGAATTTAAAATTCACATTAGAAATTTTCACGGATATTGAAAATGGTAGAAAATGTTAAAAAAAAAATGAAACTGTTATGAAGCTAATTTAATAAGAATTGACTAACAAGTGCCCGTCTAGCTCAGTTGGTAGAGCGCAAGGCTCTTAACCTTGTGGTCGTGGGTTCGAGCCCCACGGTTGGGCGCTTTCACTTTTTGCTTTTTTTAAAAACATGTTTTACGCGTCCGAGTTAGAGGCTCAGAGAAAAAGTTGTTCTTCTTGTCTTTTCAAAAAAAGAAAAAAAATATTTTTATTTCCCTGGATTAAGACATCTCTATTATTAATGTATTCTGCCGAGGATACATGAAAGCCCGTCTAGCTCAGTTGGTAGAGCGCAAGGCTCTTAACCTTGTGGTCGTGGGTTCGAGCCCCACGGTGGGCGCGAATATATTTTTTTTCCTTGTGTTTTTGGTCTTTATAAAATGTGAGACGAAGGGACGATTTTTTAACAAGTTGGTGTGTTGATTCTTCTAAACAATTGGGCCTAATTGAGATAGAATAAAAGCCAACAAAAACAAATTGAAGATCTACACAGACTTTTCTTCTAAGGAGTCATTGTAACATTTTTTTTTTTTTTAGTGGAAATGAAGGTTTGTGGCTATTTGAATGTAGAAGCAATTTTGTGTGTTATAAACTGGTACGATTTAACTAAAACATGATATGAAGACTCTAAAGACCGAACTGGTTTAGTACACTCACTCTCAAACACCAAGGCATGATACTAGTAATATGATTTGGCATGTGTTTGGATAGCTTAAAAACTCCTGCGTTTTCAGTATTTTGCTTATTTTTGAGCTGGAGGTGGATCCCTTTTCACTGCTCATGGGGCCCATTCACAAGAAAAAAAATGCACCAGTAATATTTTGAAATATTAAGCTTTCTTTTCAACTAGCGATGCGTATCTTGCAAGATTTCCATTCTTCAATTCTGGTAGCCCGACCTCCTCATCAATGCCCCAACTTCTTCCTTTTCATTGCTCTTAAATTTTACATCCACCCACCAATTGCCCAAATTTATGCTTCATAACTGATACACAAACTCTGTTCTTCCTTTATTCAAACAAACCCATCAACCACACTTTTCTTCCTTTATTCGAACAAACCCTTACCGGTGATTTTCTTGGTTGTGAGAGAAAATCAACCACAAAGTTGATGCCACCACTGTGAGAGAGAGATGCCGGTGTTGTTGGTGAATTGTATTTAATTTTTTTAATATTTTGACATGTCGTTGTGTTTTCTCTTTTTGTTGGGTGTGGCTAAATTTTGCATTAACAAAATATCAATGGAAATGTGTGAGTTTGTTTGTGGGTTTAGTATTTTTGTGTGACTTATCTATGAATTTCTCTCTATTTCATTTAATTCAGCTACAATACTTTCAGCCAGAAAACAATCAGCTAGCTTTTAGATTATTTTGCTACAGTACTTTTAGCAATAAGTTTTTAGTTTTAGCAAAATAAGTGAATCTTAAACAAACCCTTATCATTGTCTTTTTGTTACAAAAACCCATATGAACTGTTGTTTCTTCATAAATAGTTCAAAGATGTATAAGATTTGTTTTTAATGAATGCTGATTGCGTCGCTACTCACAGATACCATATAAAAAAGCTTGATAAAATGCCATAGAAAAGACAGGTTCTACCATACTAATTAATATTGTATTGAGACACACACACACAGAAGACAATGTGCTCGGTAAAATAAACATATACTTCACAGAAGCCGATTAGTTTTTCAACACTACTTGTCTCTTATGTTGGTCTAGCTCATAAACAACTAAAAACAAAAAAGCTTCCATCCATCTTATAATTCAAAAAGCATCTCCCATGTCTTTCCCGTGACCAGTATGGGCCAGAATCCAGATGGCAGCGACACTAAATGATTGCAAAGGAAAGATGGCATCTGGTTTGAGCACTTAGTTCTGTCCATGATAGTTTGAACAAAGAAACTAATCTTGCATCACCACATATCGTAAGCCAGGGTCAGTTAAAACAAACCACATTTGTTTAATTTTGTGTAAAACTCTGTCACCAAAATTGAGAGCATCTTCATGCAGTACTTCATATAAGTTAACTAACAGGTTCCTTTAGGATCAATGAGTAGAAGGAGCTGCCCACAACTTCACTTTCTTGTCAACACTGGCCGTGGCCAAAACCAAAGCTTCTCCGTCTCCTGTTGAAGAATATGATAATGTTATGCAGTTTATATCAAATACGTATCTTTAAGGCGTTAAGTAAAGGAAACAAAAACATAGGGGAAGATATGAGATATCAGTAAGTAATTCAGGTAATTGATCAAATCATGACTGCAAGTGCACAAGGGGGATCAGAATCAGCCTTTAATGTATTCTTGCCAAAAGTAAAGCAATTTTGATGATGTTATCAACCCAAACTCTCAATTTTAATTTTTTTGATACTCTGAACATCCAAAGACATTGACATGCTACCCGATACTTGGACTGAATTCTTCTTATAAATTATTGAACTCAATGCACTAAGAAATTGTGTAAATTCTGCCTTTTGTGCACTAATTCCTTCTAATAAAAAGGACTGAGTGCAAGCAAATTTTGCTTTTCATTGATCACACATGGGAATTCATGGACAAACATCATGTAGACTTGCCAGACTTTACAAAATGTAAAAAGAACTTCCACATAGGGTTTTCTTAGTAGGCATTTTCAAACTTCATCTAGCTTAGGGTTTTCCCGAGGAGGGGCAGTACATCTTGCTGGGTGGAATCAAACTGAATTCAGATCTAGGGTTCAAGAGCAGAAAAAGAATAAAATATGCAGACAAATCGAATATGATTCATAAGGAAGGTGATTTACCCATTGGAATGGCCTTAGGTGCCCATGATATCCATGTGATGTCACCTGCATTATAAACTGAGGTCAATACAAGATTCATAACAAAATTGTTTCATTATTATTGAGATAAAAGTATCCTGATTATAACTTCACATAATTCTGACAAAGGGTTATTGGAGAAAAATCAATGGTTAATTCATAAAGGTACAAAGTTAGGCAGCATTTTTTATATGGAAAACTATATCTAAATTCACATGCTAGCAACAAATCAATATATAACCAATATAGCAGCAAACTAATTTCCTTTTCATAACCTAGATTTATAATTAAGATAACAGTCAGAAAAAAGTAAATTAGAAAATAAAGCAGAAAAACATTTAACTAATTAATACCATCATGGGCTTTGTCAGCTGTGTCCAAAACCTTCCCAGTTTCTACAGATAACCACTGCAATGTTGAACCATGGGTTGCTGCCAATATCCTGCCATCAGGGGATAAACTGAGACGATCATAGTGCAAAGTAGCACCACCTGAATCATGCAGTGGAATTGGAAACACCTTTAGAGTTTTTGGATCTTCATCGAGATGATACCGAACTTCAAGAGGACAGACAAATGAGTCAGCATAGACAAGATTAAGTCAGAAGCCGTACAACGAAATAATTTTTTTTTTTTTTGATAAGTAATATAAATATATTATAAAAAGAAAAAAAGTGTCACCTGAGTATACAGGAAGTATACATCAGGGACAAGGTACAAATCAAGTGTGAACTGAAAATAAATCATGAACTGAAAAGAAAGAATGACAGCCTAACACTCCACCCCAGTCCAGAAGAGTCTTGAAAAAGAAAATAGATTATTCAAAATAGATTATCCCTTAATCCAACGCCTGAAAGGAAGATTTGTCACCTCTACCCAAGAAATCTTGTTTATTTATTATGAGAAATTGATAGAACTCCTATATTCACATTGTTTGTGATATATGCTACACGTTTATATTTAAGAGTGGGTAGTTGTTCATTTTCTGATGATGTTTTCTCTTCATCCAGACACTTGCACAGTGGGGTTAAGGTGAATATTATTTTAACACCCATCATTTGAATTACCAGAATATATGTTTACTAAAGGGGTAATTTTCTGAGATAGAGAGAGATGTATATATTATCTCAAAGTACATAAAAAAAAAAGTACACTGTTTTATGGCTATTTTGCATCAATCTCCCTTATAAAAATCATAATTAGAAATTTAGTTACAATTAGAAATACACCCTCCTGTTGTTATCCATGGATCCTTTACTTATACTTGTTCAACTTAAAGGATTGATAAGATTCAACTGATTTAGAAGGAAAAAAATTTATTTGTACTTTCATAACCCAATTTCTCCAATCTCTAACTTAGATAAAGTTCAAAAGAATGTAGACTCTTACTCCAATAAACTTTAGGAGAAATACATTTTTCCCCTTTAGCTAATTAGTTAATTGGAAGACATATGAGATGTATATACACCATTATATTCCAAATTCTTAGAATAAAGACATTTGAAATGTATACACACCATTGATATTCCAAATTCTTATTGAGCCATCTTTGGATGCAGTGATGATTTGCTCTGAGTTGGGAGTAAAGCACAACCAAGTTACTGCACTCTGAACATCAAAAAAAGAAGAAGAAGGGATTTTAGACATCAGAAGCAATATAATTATTAGGCCATCAAGCTATAATAAAAACAAATTGACATAACAAAGAAATACTACTTATATCACAGGAGCAACTGAGTTTTAGATATATGTTGACAAATTCAAAATTAGTGATAATAATAAACTTATATCACAGGAAGAGCTTAAGGATCAACTTTTCATTTCATGCTTCACTATTAAATGCTTTGTATTTTTTTTTTTTTGATAAGTACTATTAAATGCTTTGTATTAACTCTCTTAATGTCATTAATGTTGATAACAAACCAGAAATATAAAATGCTATTGACATGGATACAATATATAGTAAAGAAATTTGAAAATTTGAAAAAGAGAAAGACAAGGAAAACAGATATTCAACCTTATGCCCCTTAAGCTGCATAGCCTTTGAAACCTCCTTGACCGAACCATCCTTTGAGTACACAACTTCCCAGACCTGCAAAAGAAAATTATAAGAGGCAAAAGAGCAGTCCGATAGTTGACACAGACTACTGGACTAAGTCACACCTAGTTCCAGATTACATGTGCGGGACACTCAATTGACATGCTAGGGATACGTACCAAATACTTTGGAAAAATGACATTCATTTCCATTGCTGACGAAAATGAGCCCCATAGAAAGGAAAACTTTTTCTGTATTTTAAGAGCAAATGATGCAGCCATGGAAGATTTATCTGCTATTACTTCGTAAACTCACCTATTAAATAATTATTTAATGGGGTCCACATGTGAAGTCCAATTGAAGTAAAAGTCACGTGGTACTATTCACGGGTATAGTTCATACAACCCATGAATACCACAAAAACCCCTCTTTTTCTTCTTCCTTACAACTCCAAATCAGGCCTTTTTTTTTTAATGTATCAAAACCCTAAAACCCCACGTACTTCTACCAAATAGCCATTAAATAACTCATCAAACCACCATTTCAATTACTATCACAACCCAATAATCCTTTTTTCAACAATTTTAAACCTACCACATATTCTCCAAACTCTAAACCCACCACAACCACATGGACAAATTCCAATAATCCTTTCTTCAACAATTCTAAACCTACCACAAATTCTCCTTAACCCACCACAACCACGTAGACAAATTCCCCTATTTGTCCTAGGTCAATGAAAAACATTTTCTAGCATGTTATATACTCAACAGACCACCAGAAATAGACTTTACACCACAAAAAACTCTACCAATAGTAACTTCATCAATGTAGAACACATGTAGGAAATAGAGATAAAAGGGGAAAGAGAAAGACTAAACAAAATAAACCCTAGGCTTCACCACCTAGAATCTGCCTGCAAGCCCTAGGCATCACCACCTAAGAATGTTTGACATCACCACCAAAAAAAAGAGGAAACACATATTCTCAAATCATAATTCTTATTCCAAATCATACTGCCTTCACAAAACTGATGTAGAACACAGGTAGGAAATAGATATAAAAGGGGAAAGAGAAAGATAAAGCAGAGCAAACCCTAAGCTTCAGCACCTACAATCTGCCGGCAACCCCCAGGCATCACCACCAAACAAAGAGGAAACACACATTCTCAAATCATAATTCTTGTTCCAAATCATACACAATTACAAGAGCACTAGTTTAATAGGGTTCAAGGATTTTACCAGTATGGAAAATACCTCATTAAATCTCTTAAAAGTTAAAACCCTCAATATTAAAAACCAAATTCAAAATTCAAATCCAAAAATTAAATCTCAGATGATTTGGGTGCTCCTTGCATTATTCACTTTCTTTTCCCCCTTTGACTCTCTCCACATACTCACTATTGACTGACCATTGAAATCTGGCTCATTTTCAAGGTCATAACAAAACATAGGAACACAAGTCATTTTTCCAGAAATAATTTTCATTCAAACAAATGGCGTGTAAAATTGCATAATGAAGGAATCAATAGAAAGCTAGAGAAGCTACTTTTGATTGACAGGAAGAAAGGAGAAAAGAGTACATAAAATAGTCAGTATCACTTTTCACACACCGATTAAGGAAAGTTATGGACTAACCACTAATTGGAGGAAATGTGTTCCTTCAAATCTCATCGTGCACTTCAGTAAAATAAGCATCAGAAGAGAGGTCCCTATAAAGTTTTCTAGTTACTAGAAAACATCTTTTCATTCTCTCTACTTTATTCCATCTTTCTTGATAACTACTTTCCAGCAAGAATTTCTTAACAAATAAATGAAAGAATACTTATATAAACTCAAGCATGCACGTTCCCATGCCATTGACAGTTCATGTCTTTTTTTCTTTGGTAAAATTTCCATATAGCTGTGTATGAATAATATCAAGCCTGAGTAACTACACTATTCTTGCATAGTGGCAGTGTTAAAGGATTGTAAAAAATGGCAAAATATCAACATGAAACTTAATAAATCATTTTAAAACCACTACAGCTCATATTCAACGGAAGAATTTTTTTTTTTTAATATAAAAAACCCATTTTGGTCACTGATTTTCCTTACCCAAGGAAGAAATTAGAGATAACTAACCTTCACATCTGCAGTAAAAGCTGCAGCAGCAATAAAACGTCCATTTGGTGATATGCCAGCCATTGTATTTTTCAATTGATTTGTGTCAACATTTCCCAAAATCTTCCCAGTTCTTCCATGCCAAAGCATGATATCAGTCCCTGGAAAGTAACAGATCATAAGAAGCAACCAAAAACAGACAACTCCAGGATAATTGGTATGAAACTACCTTCCGAGCAAGAGACAACAATTGTACTTCCATCAGCTGTTCCATAACTTGCATTAGTTCCAACAAGGGTCAGAATAGCCTTTTTCTCATGGACTTTTTGATGTACCCATTTAATTTCTGGGAGAGGAAGCTTGGGTTGTTTAGTTTCATCAGAAGCTTTGGGTTTTTCCTCCCCGTACAAGTACAAAGAAGAACCATTGAGAGTCTGGGAAGCCACAACTATCGAAGACGCATCATCAGAGAATACGACTGCTGTAGGAAGACCTCCAGCTGGCAAATTAATTCTCAGAAACCTGCAGGAGAGTCAAAGAAACTGAGGAGAGGAAAAAAAAAGAAAAGAAAAAAAAAAGCAAGAATAAACTGGAAGCATCATTATATTTGGGTAAAATCATTGCATTAAGGTTACTTGAGATTCATACTTGAAACTTTTACTTGAAGCGTCATCCAGCTTGAATATCCTGACCACTCCATCAGCACAAGCTGTGTGGATGTATAAGAAACTGTAAGTATTAAAAATTGCCCCCTTTGCAAGACAGATCAAATAATTTGAATAAAACACATCCCAGCCCCCCCTCCCTCCGCCCCTGCACTCAGACAGCACTCTAAAAAAACAAAATTTCCTACTCCATAACTGAAATCTTCCACACTATTAAAATTTCAACCATTCCTCTCCTTCCATATCACCCACATTTGACACAAGGGAGACATATTCCAAGCAAAAGAGTCACCATAAAGTAACAACATAAACTTTCCACCCGCATAGTACATCCACAACTCAAGCTCAAGTAAAATAGAATGTATCATAAACATAAGCAGCCACAGATATACATAAAGTTGCACAAAGTATGAACTTTTTTTTTTACCTGTTGCCAAACTTCGCGCATCAGGGGAAAAACATAACCCTGTGACTGAGTCACCATGACCCTTCAAAGTATTCAAATCCAACGGATGATGTCGCTTGTTTTGATCCTGCATTTCATTTCACATCCAAACCAAGTTCATTAAAATAAAACGCACCATACATTTCAATCCTACAAATACAAGTGTCTGTTTGCGGTAGCTATTTGAAAAAATGCATTTTTCAGAAAATGGCAATTTTAAAATGTGTGTTTTTTGAAAACACGATTTTAAAAATCACGAAAAGCTACTAAACTTATAATAAACAAAAACACTGTAGTGAAAACTACAAAACGCTAAGAAATTTATTTATAAAAAAAAAGTACTCACTGTTAAATTACCGATTGTCCCAAAAGCTTAAACTATTGAGATATGATAAATTTAATCATTTAACCAATACTTCTAACACTCCCCCTCACGTGTGAGCCGAAACTACCTTTTAATAGGTGAGGCCCAACACGTGGGAATTTAAATGGGAGGTAGAGTGAAGGAGACAAGGATCGAATTTAGGATCTCGTGCTCTGATACCATGTTAAATTACCGATTGTCCCAAAAGCTTAAGCTATTGAGATATGATAAATTTAATCATTTAACCAATACTTCTAACACTCACTTTAAATTTTCTCTAATAATTAAAAGCCAGGGTAACCAAATTTATTTCATCAACTTTCTCGGGAACCAAACAGAGGATAAGATCAAAATCATAACTTCACAGGTATTCCGAATAAAACTTGCTCGAAAAGCTAATCAACCAGAATTCAAACAAGCCTAAATCATGCATTTTTGGCTAATTAAGCATTAGGAACATAAGATAAGATAAGATTCGACATTTTCTTCTTTTCTCTAATTCCTAATTTTCCTCCTCTGATTTTTCTCGGGAGCCAAACAGAGAAATAAAGGGATCGAATTGCAACCTTATCAGCATGGGAATGGGAGTGAGCTTTGAGGTGAGACTTCTTGGACTGAGAAGGCTTGTTTTGCTTCTTCGGATCGGGTTGGAGCTCCGATTTGGCGATGGACTGGACCTCGGATTTCCGCTTGCCGAAGTAGTTGGCGAAGAAGGCGAAGGCGATTAAGCTGCCGAGAAGGATCGAAACGGCCGTAACTGTAAGAACCGGATCCATTTCGCGAGCGGAGAGAAGAATAGAAGTGAGCTGTTTGGTGGTGTGGATAACGATCGACGAAGACGATGAGAGCGAGGTGGAAATGGCGGGGGTTTATACTTTATACGTGTGAGAGAGGTGGTGACTGAGGACTGAGGACTTAAGGAGTAAGGAATTTCGGGTGAAGAGGACGAAACGACAACGTATCGGAATGAGATTGAGATATGCTTACGCGAAGAATGAGAAAGATATTATTCTCAATATTTTTTTGCAGTAGTTTAGGGCGAGTTTGTTTGGGATGAAATATGATGGATAAAAAATTTAAAGAAAAAAAAAAAGAAGACTTTTTTAGAGTGTGTTTGATTGGGTGGAAAAGAAAAAAAATAAATGATAAAATTTAAATGTTTTCTCATCAAACCTGTCAAAAAGGTTTCTCCCCATAACGAAGAGAAAACTAAGTGGGGATGAATTTTTTTTTTATTACTTTCTAGGCCCGGGCATACTTTTTTTCCCCCCCTCTTTTGGCAGTAACGTTGCATTTTTTTTTTCTTTCTCTTTTGATTTTCTAGGGTCTGCGCGTGATACTTTTTTTTTTTTTAACTAGACGTGAATTTTTTTTTTTAATAAATTTAGGTGATTGCTCTTTTTTGTGGTTATTTGTCACTTTTTTGTTTTAATTGAGTATCATTCTTTAACAAGGATATACGAGTAAATTTATTCAAACTCATTTTTTTTCATTTCTCCACTTTTCTACTCCCAACCAAACAAATAGGAGAGAAAATAATTTTTTTTCTATCCTTCTACTTTTCCATCCTCCCACCATTTTCTATCCTTTTCCACTCTTCCAGCCAAACAGACCCAAACAAATAGGAGATAAAATAAAATCTTTTCTATTTTCCCACTTTTCCATCCTCTCACAATTTTCTATACTTTTTCACTTCTCCAACCAAACATACCTAATGTTCGTTTAGTGTTGGAAGAGTGGAAAAGTGGAAGGATAGAAAATGGTGGGAGAATGGAAAAGTTAGAGGATATAAAAGATTTTAATTTCCTTCTTTTTGTTTGGTTGGTAGTGGAAAAGTAAAAGAATGAAAAAAGTGAGTTTGTATAAATTTACTCATATACCCTTGTTAAAAAATAATGCCCAATTAAAAAAAAAAAAGTGATAACAAAAAAAAGCAATTACCTAAATTTATTAAAAAATAAACATCATGTTCAGGAAAAAAAATCACATTTAAACAAAAAAAAAAAAAAACACAAAAGAAAGCAAAAGAAAAAAAAAATGATTATGAACATCGTACACTGGACAAAGCCAGCCCAATAAATAAATAAAAAGAGGCAACGTTCAAGAAAAAAAAATGAAGAAGAGCAATGTACAGACGAAGCCCATATGCAGCTGCACACGGGCATTTTTGTCTATTAAACAGCCTCATTTTCTCCCTTTAGTTTTCTTCCCATTTTGGGGAAAAAACTTTTTGTTAGGTCTAGGGAGAAAAACTTGGGCCCCACTATTTATTTTACTTCCTCTTCACCTAACCAAACACACTCCAAAAAAGTTTTCCTTTCCATTTTTCTCTCCAAAGTTTTTCATCCACTTCATTTCACCTCCAAATAAACACAACCTTAGTAAAATTATTTTAAAAAGAGGGTGGGAAAAAAAGAAAAGATTTTGACTAGTTTTTTTTTTTTTGGAAAAACTTTTGACCTGCTTTAGAGCTTGATTATCTTGATTTTTAGGGCTTTCCAAGACCCGCTCCACCTAGTCTAACAGTTCGACTCGTGTTGGCCTGATTTGAAACCATTTGATCCAATAAGAACAATGGTTGTCGACGAGTGTGTAACTTTAATACTCGATTCCGACAAATTAAGTGACGAGTTTTGCCCTCCAAGAATCGTTCCGACCTCCCTCCTGCCACCTCTGTTTATAATCTTTAGATCTATGTCGTCTAGGGTCAAAATTGCTACTGTCTATGTTTAGATCTTCGTCGAAATTGGTGGAGATCTCACGATCTTTGACTAAGGTCCACCACCTCACTAATTCTGTGAAAATATGACTCGATTTAATTTGATGTTACTCTCCAATTGACTGCAAGTCCTCCGTTCTACCACCCAACGAGAGTAGGTCAGGTTTGAGTTGAGCCCAAACCCAACTCGACCCGACCTATAGACACCCCAAATTGTAATTTTAAATGACAAGTTCTTTATCCCAAAAACTTTATAACTAAAGTTCTACTACTGTTAATGCCATTTGAAAAAAGAAAAGAAAAAAAGAAACCAAAAATAAAGTCTCACATATCTCTTTTCTTAAAAAAAAAAAAAAAACAAAACTCTCTTCCAAAAAAATAAAAAAACAAAACTAGTTTTTTCTTTTTAAAAAATAAGTTAATATATTTCTTGGTCTCTTATTTAGCAAATAAACGAATTGGTGTTTTTAACATGAATGTTTAGATTCAAAACTCTCTCTTTCAACTATCGATTTAAAAAGAAAAAATACCGTTAATATTCTACAGCTACAGTACCAAACGGTCATGATTCATGAATCAAATAACTTCTTAAAAAAAAGAAAAAAAGAAAAAGGAAAAAGAAACTTGAGGGAATCAACTTTTGCAAAAATTAAGGGTAAAGTTGCCTACTAACCACTTCTCCTAGACCTCATAGAAGTGAGAAGCCTTATGTATTTGGTCTTGCTGTAGAGATTTCAAGGAAAAGCCATGGTGCTTACTCACAGGAAACTAGTGAAGTAAAACAAACACAACTTGCCTAGAGAACTCAGGAAGTCAGCAACTAATCACTGCCTCTGTGATAGATGATTTTTAACTATTATCAGTGTCTTGGCAGGTATGATGAGGCAAACAATTGGAAAGTGGTGCACTCTCAGCCACACTGAAGCATTATTCTTTCAAGTCTTCTCAGATAGATTTTCTGCTGTCAATGTGAACTAGCAGTAGCCATCTATATATTGTTAACATCAAGTTCTATTCCCCATTTATCAAAAAAAAAAAAAAAAAAAAAAAAGATAAAAAAAAAAAGATAAAAACATTCGAAAATAAAATAGAGCACCAAAAATAGACAAAACAATACTATTGGCTAGCAATTTTTTTTTCCCTTGTTTGAACTCTCAACCACGTTTCTTGAGAATTTACGATAATACGATTGACTTGCATAATCTCAAATTTAGTCTTAACTATTCGACAAAAGAAAATTGTTGTATTCTCACTTTTTCTTTTTTAATCACGTGCCTCCATTTTTCAAGCCACTGTAGTCTGGAGACCCTTTCTTTTGTTTCAAGTACTATATGTTGAAAATATCATTCTCTTGGATTTTTTTTGCTAAATAACATCATTTTGCTAACAATTTTGTTAGTATTCTCACTTTTTTTTTAATCACGTGCCTCCATTTTTCAAGCCACTGTAGTCTGTAGACCCTTTCTTTTGTTTCAAGTACTATATGTTGAACATATCATTCTCTTGGATTTTTTTTTAGCAAAATAACATCATTTTGCTAACAATTTTGTTAGTTAGCAATGTTTTGAAACTATTTAAAAAACTAACATCTCGTGTTTCTCATACTCGAGTTCACTGTAGCAACTCAAGTCTTTAAGACTCGAGTTCTCTAAAGAACGAAGTAACCCAGAGAAGCAACAAAAACAAAAACAACGATGCAACAAACCCAGAGAAGCAACAACGAAGCAACCCCCACGGTTTGAACTGAACCGAAGCGGTGAAGGCTCTAGGCGGCGGTGGTGAAGGCTCCAAGCGAGGGAAATCGGCTCAGACTGAACTTCCATTCCCTCTACTTTTTGAACTACCATGGCCGAGCTTCCTTGGCTCTTCCTCTGACCATCATTGCCACCATAAGTGGTGGTCCAATCTCAAGCTCATCTCTTTGAACTTGAACCAAAACCCTCTTCTCTCAAGCCGACTCTCTTTATCTAACGACAAACCCTAGCCACCACTATCATAAGGATACAAAGATGACTTCTCTCCCTTTGATTCTCACACTCTCTTTCTCTCTCTAAACCAGATTTGCAGTAACTCGAGCCTTTGGGTTTGGGTATTTTTTGAATATTTGATTTGGGTCTTAAGAAAGAAAAAAGAAGGAAGAACAGGTACTCAGTACAGGAACTGAAACTTGAGTCTCTAAAACTTGAGTTCCACGTGGATTTTAATCCACCTCAGTCCTACCAAAACATGGAACCCAAGTCATAGACTCGAGTTGCTACAGTTAACTTGAGTCTAAAAAATTCGAGATGTTAATTTCCTAAATAGTTGAAAAGCGTAGCTAACTAACGAAATTGATAGCAAAATGGTGTTATTTTGCAAAAAAAAAATCCCATTCTCTTTATACTTCAGTCAACCCATGCATGTTGAGCTCTCTCTGGGATTACCGATTGGTTTTCAAAGACACGGCATGTGTGGCACAGGCATCATGGGTCCCTGCACAAAGTCCTTAATTTCTAAATGTTCCCCCAAATGTGAACTACCTTCTGCAATCCAAATGCCTATGATCTGATATAGGAGCAGATTGAAAGATAAAAGGAAAAAGGATACAAAATTATGGGTGCGTTTTGCTAATCCATAGCGCAGAAAAGAAGTTACATTTTCTTTTGCATAGGCTTACGAAATTTCTATCATCTTCCTCTCAAGTCCATACCCTCGATGATATTATCCAGAATAATTCCAACATAACTCACTGAATTGCGGGCAAGATACGTATGGATATGACAGCTGTGGTATTAATTTAATTGAAATTTGAGAGCAACCCTCTTAGAGGTAGTGGTGAGTCTAATGCAGTGTTGTAATATTCAATGTAAATTAGCAGAAGTCCATGACCATGAACACGATGCTACTAATATGTTGTTTTTTGGTCAAGCAATCAAACCATCAATGGATGAAACCCAATTTAGAAATTTAATGTTTATCATTCTTCCATTTGAAATACCGTGAACCCTTCCATCTACATTCTAAGAAAATGTCATGTTTGATATATATAGAGAAGAAAAAGAAAATGCCATGATCATGGTCAAATTATGGACAATTTTCCGGCACCGCTCTGTCATGGGCCTCATGGCAACATTGGCAAGTCGACTTGTGGAAGTTGGCTTCCATCACTTCCATCAGTATAGCAATTTCATACCAAATCCACTCTAGAGCGTTCAGCCCCTAATCCTGGAAGTTGAACTCATGCAACAAGTGGTTCTCTATATATAAAAGCAAGTATAATACAGATGTAAGAAAAGTGACTTCAAATGCCGACTGAAACACAATGAAATTCTCTCAATGCTCCGTCAAACATAATGGGATCCCCACCAGAATCTAATGCCCCTTAAAAAATTGGGGAACAAAATACTCTTCCAACAACTCTTTTTTACATCATGAGAAGACTGCACAGTTTGACGAAAAGCACAAGCATCACCGAACTGGTTGTATTTTTCTTTACAAGTCAGGCCTTAATTCTGTAGAAACAAAAGAAGCATTGTGCAATTTTCCCTAATATCAACACAACATTCCATATCTAATATTGAAGAAATAGAGAGGATGTAATCATATCACAATTACGAAAAAAGGGGGCAACATCCAACCTGCTGGCTTTGAGCAAAAGCATATTTCACAAAATCCTATGGCATCCAACTTTGGATCTTGAGATTATCCACTGAGAGTTCTCTTTCTGACACCAACTTTAGTTTCTGCAAAATTTAAACAAAAAATATTGACAACTAAATTGGCTGTTCAAATATATCAGAGCTAAATCTTATTCTCATTGAGCAAGCATCCAGTTCAAGGAAAGAAAAAAGGAGCAAAAAAAGGCATGTTTCTTGGTTCCCACTGAAAACTACAGAGTGCAAGACTTAAGTGTGATCAATTTTGCAAGTCCACTTTTGCTCAAGATGAATGTTCAAAAGCAAAAAAGCTTGAAATGTTTTTATGAAGTGAGCGTAAACAAAAATGACCATAAAGGAAGTGATTGGAGAGGCTTGGTTTTTCCAAGCAAAAGATTAGAAACCAGGAACCAGCTGGTACTTTTGGACTCAATTCAAACTCTAAAATCATCAATGTTTCGTAACTAAACGGAAAAATGTTCAACCTTATGTGCTTAAATGATCAACTGATTTACAATGTTAACTAGAGAAAAATTCTTTTAACAGAGGACAAATTAGAGAGTATACTTCATTCAAGTCATCGATATAGTTTCTCTCTAAATTTTCTCCGTCTTTGGCTAGATTGTAAATGGCCAATTAGGATTTTACAAATCAAATGATGCCACTCAAGGTGAAAGACCTCTAGGTAAGAGGCCACATGAGGTAATGAGAAAAAGAATGATGAATAGACATTTATTACCGTGATATATAGAAGCGGGTCATCAATACTAGAAGAACCCAGGATTACTTCCCTTCTGAGTTTTGTTGTGAGCTTGTGACAAACTCGTAGCTGGCCGCAGTGTTAGGAAAAAATATCAGGTGAGAACCAAAATTTCACTGGAGCTCTAGAAACAAAGAGAACTTCTTTAAAAAACTTACCTCAGATCTAGTTGCCCCACCAATGATAAATACAAAAATACGTTGGCCCATCTTCTTGAATTCGTTAGATGCAATCCTTAAAATTGAGTCACTACAAAAGGTGGCAGAAGAGTAAGAAGTTGAAATCTCAGCATTATTGAGTTGAAAGTTGCAATTCTAATCAGGTATGGACCTATGATTTTAAGTGAGTGGGGTTGGAGTATAAAGAAAAAAAAAAACTTTAAATAGACATTTATATAGTATTAAGAAATTATAAATACTCAAAATTATTGTTTCAAAATGCATTAAGATGCAATCATTTACCAACAAAGACAAAAGCAAAAATAAAATAATGTTTTTGTTTAATACTAGGCTGACTATGGTTTTTTTTTTTTTTTTTTTTTGACGTAAGAGCATTCACAGTGGTGCTAAAAACTTAGTTTTTAGCACCTCAAAAAATTACTTTATCTATTTTACTACCTCATTTTACAATACACCAAATATCAAATGTTCTATTTTTTTATCACTTCATTTAAAATAATATAAACAACTCATTAAAATAATAAAGGAAGCGAGAAAATTTGAATTTTTTAATTGAAGGAAGATATATAATCTTAATAAAATATTATATTTTATTTTTAACAACTTGCTACAGTCAATTGGTATTTATACTAATTTACTATTACAAAAAATTTAGCTTTAGTTTCTCCAATAACACATTATTTTTTGGTTCTTTGGTAGTAAAATCTTTTTTTTTTTTTTTTTGCTAAAATACAATAACCATCATGAATATTTTTATTGTTTTTGTTAAGTTTATGGGTTGAATAGTTGCAATTTATGTGAGGCTAGTTAAGCTTATTGAGGAGAAGGGAACCTAAGGTTTTGGAAAAGGGGCAACTACAAAAATGAAATATATAATAACTAAAAAAGAATTGGACTGGGGCCGGGCTCCCTTGGGCCCCCGCCTAGGTCTGTCCTGATTCTAATATGCAGGAGCAACTTCTAAACTGTTATCATCAACCAAGTGCTTTAACTAGATAAGATGTGACATATTGAACATATAACAGAAAATAGTATAGGGCCCATGGGCTAAGATCATATTAACCGAATGATCATACAGGTTACAGGAAGAATCCACAGGAAGAACAGATCTAACAGATTGTCTATCTGCACTGTGCATGCTAGTCATGGACAGAGCAGATTACTCCAAGAACTGGGATATAGAATTGTGAAATTACCTTGAGTATCCATCATCAGAATTTCGAGGTCGTGCCCAATTCGTAGTCCGTCTTGATCTCATTGAATGGGCAGAAATTTGACTTGGCTGCATTGGTGCCCTCGGGGTAGATCTCTGGGAGCCTCCTTTATCAATTGGACTCGGTTCATTCATACATGAGTATTCATTCTTTGGTAACTCACCTTTGCTAAGATCTTCAATAAGCTCCTGAGACAAAACAATGTTATGTTAGACTGTCAGTTAAAATATAAGACCATGCAGAACATAGTAACTCATGTTTATCTAGATTTCATGGCCTCTGAATCCTAATGAAAGGTAAACATGGCACAATCACAATTGAATTCCACTTGTTCAACAAAAAATTCAGTTTTGAACAGGAATAACCATTGAATCCCAATGAAAGGTAACCACCCATGTTTCATAATATATGCTCTTTTTATTTTCTTCTTTTAAAATAAAACGGGTGACAGCTACTTTTATGAAAGTGGACAGTTACACAACTAGTTTAGACCTTCCATATTGGCAATGCCAAACTTGATTGACCAGGCAGCAGGCTGAAGATGGGTGAGCAGAAATGGTATAGTTATCAGCCAAAACGTCTATTGCCATGGTATATTTACAAAAATGATACAGCTACATGACCATGATTAGGCCATAAAAATGTACAAAAGATGTAGGAATAGTAACGTTTTTGGTCTCCCACAAAACTAATCAGCATCACTACACTGGGAATACCATAACAAAAATTTGAACAAACTATATTTATGTAGTTTGATCACCAAGGGCTTAGATAGTGCTCATACAATAAAAGTCATCCTGTTTCAAACTAAATAAAAATAAAAAATGTATTGCAATGCAGCAACAGGTTTCACCAATACACTAAAGACATCAAAGAAAGCATAGCTGAACTTTTATTTAACTCTCCGTAAAATTAGGCAATGCTAAACATCTGAAGAAATTTATAGGAGAAGAAGGATACAACTCTATAAAGACATGTAGTAAGCAACAAAAAGTGGAGAGGCTTGCATCATGTGATATGATACCTCTAGGATGGGATAAAATCGTGATAACTGCCATGTCTCTTCCTCACCAGAGCGATCCTTTCTTGCAGCCTGCTTTGTCTGATAATCAAGAAAGAATATTTATCAACTGTTAGGTATTGCATCCTTTCCCCCCTCCCCCACCCAAACTTTCTTCTAGTGTACACAGGATCTTCATCAAGCATTCCAATTTTCAAAAATGTGTTTTACCTTCTGAGCATTGAACTGGAGTGAGAAGCTACCAGTTTTCTTTTTATCATCCGATGATCCCCCAAGAAATCGCATATTATTTATCACCGTCATGTCCTCACGTGGTAATCTAGCCAACTAATTAAATAAAGGGGAAAAAAATTAATATAACTAATTGCAAAATGAAAATTTCTCTCAGCTGTACACAATAATAATAGAAAGGTGTTAAAGATGCTTACTGTACTTGTAAGAAATAGGAAGATTAATGTGGCAGGGAATTTTTGGGTAAGTAAGAAAGTAAATTAAGAAAAACTGCATAAGTAACTCAAAAAAAAAAAAAAAAAAAACTGCATAACAAAGGAAAAAAATGATAATTGAAGGCCCAGCAAAACCAGTAACAAAAACACTTCAATCGGAAGCACTAGACTTTTGATGACATTGGAATAGTTCCTTTCACTCTTATACAGTTATACTACTACATCTGGATTAAATTAAATCTAATCACATTCAATATTTTCTTCTATTGATTCCTCACACTATATTTTTTTTTGAATAGGTCACATATATATTTTTAATGATTCCTTTTTTAAAATGTTATTTTGTACTGTACAATTCCTTTGTTTGTGGATCCATTTTCACATAAGAGGTAATTTGTTTTGGACAATATATATATATATATATTTAAAAAGGATATGATTCAATCTCAAACCCATTTGAATGTAGCAGATAACACTAACAGTGGGGCCTGACAATTGGTGTATATTCGAATCATAGGAGCTAGTACTCGGTGATATGCTCGTATTGTTTCATAAGTTGAGCAGTGTTAATCATGATACACACTCATATCAAAATTGTTTGATATATAACTATATTTTTTCCTTTTACCTGTTGCAAATCATAGTTATAAAAGTATTGGTAAGTATAACTGTATAAAGTATCTCCTAAATCTGGAACATATTTAAATTTTAAAGCAACTAATTTATTTTCATTGTGAACTGATGTAGGACAAGATGAGTTTTAATTTTTACTGTTTGTATATTTTTTAATTTTTATATAATTTTCTTGATTTTAGGATATAGGATTTATTTTCTTAATTTTAGGTGTTTTTAAGGGTTTGTTGTTCAAAAAAGAGTCCTATGATGGCATTTTATCAATTAGGATATGTTTAGGAATATTTTTACTTGAAAATAAGTTTTCTAAAGCCTTTAAATAGGCTTGCAATATGTAAAACAAAAATAAATTTAGAATATCAATAATATTTTTAGAGAGGTTTTTCTCCTTTTTTTTTTTTGATGGATTACAGAGTTTTTCTTTATGGATTCATAGACCCTTTATGGATTTAAGGCTTTTGTTAAGATAAATGAGATCTAGCCCTGTTTCACGTTTTCATCTTGAGTCATGAACAATGAGAAAAAACCTGCCATTGAGCCCATATCCTCTCTTGTTTCTTAACAATTGGGAACTTGGGAAGATGACCTGTACTTTATCCTTGCTCAAAAAAATGAAGACTAAAATTTGGGAAAGAATAACATATCTTTTTTTATTGCTTCTACTAGTGTTAATTTAGGTCTTCATCTAGCTTTCTTTGTTCTCTCAACTTGAACCAAATCACTTTTCCCCATCAGTTCATTAATTGTTCTTTGCATATAACCAAACTATCTCAAACGATTTTCCCTCATATTTTCATTAATAGGAGACACTCATATCTTTAACAAATTTCTTCATTTTGTAGCTTATCTTTGCATATGTTTCCACTTATCTGTTTTAATATTCTCATTTCAGCAATGCTCATTTTATGGACATGTTGCTTCCTGATAGTCAAACATTCAGTAACATATATCATAATTGGTCTTATAGCAATTTTTTAAAGACTTTCCTTTAACTTAAATAGGAATTCTATGATCATACAACACTTCTGATGCAATTTTCCAGATCATCAACCCTATTCTTATCTTACGATTCACATATTCCTTGATCTTTCAAATTTTTATGAATTATTGATCCAAGATATCGAAATCACTTACTATTTGGTATCTCAAGAACATCAAATTTTACTACCTCTCCATCTTTGTTTCTCCTTGTATTAGACTTATACTCCTTGTACCTAAGACTTTTTGATTCTAATGCATCCCTCTAGATTCCTAAATTGGTGTCAACTCCATGTTTAGTTTCATCAACTAAAACTATATCATCTACAAAAAGCATATAAAAAGGGACTTCATCTTGCATCGGTCTAGTAAGCTCATGGAACTTAAGGTCAAATCAGTGCATTACATTAAAATTATCCTTAATGGGAAGCTTAAAATCAAATTTAAGGATCCTCACAATGAACTTCCTTTTTTACTATTACATTGCATTCAATTGCAACACTACAATCAACTCATGGCAATACTGCAGATCTTAAAAAGAAGTAATTTCAGATCTTTTTATTTTATTTTATTTTTTTTGATAGGCAGAAGTAATTTCAGATCTTAGAATGAAAAGTAACTTCTTGAGGTGAAATGGAGATGCAGATAAAATAATCAACTAATCAGCTTCAAAAATCATAACAATCACTGTTCCAGGTTTACTTCATAAGTTGCATTTGTTTTTTTTTTTTTTTTAATAGATTCTCCTCGACGGAAAAAAAAAAATTATGTATCTTTAAAAATCCAAGAATTGGAATTCTGTGGCTACCTGCATTAACTTTGAAGCTTTACCACCCTCAAACTTCTCAGGATAGACAGATGCATAAATCATCAACAAACGCAACTTATTTTCAGGAGTTGCATCCTGCATTAAAAAAGTCAACAAGAATAGATATTAGCAAGTATTTAGAACAAAGGAACATCCCTTTTTTCAGCAACATGGGCTTAGTACATTACCTGTTTTGTCCTCAGAAAATTGATAACATCCTTGGCTCCTGCATCTCCAAAAACTAGATCCTGTTCCAGCTGCCCAAGTTCTCGCAGTCCCATTTCTCTGATAACTCTGTTAACTTTTCCAGCAATCTATAATGAAATAATAAAGTAAAACAATCAAAATGGAAGCAACATGCTTCTGTACTCTAACAACTCCTTATAATCCTAACTTTGATATTTATCTCTAACAGTACTTTTCAGACCAAACTTTCAGATGGCAGCTCTATTCCAAATTCTAAAGTCCAGTTTTGGAGATAAAACTTCAAGAAAATTTAATAGAATTGCATGTCTGCTCTCACTTACGCATAAGAGCCTTTTGACCCTTTTTTTTTTGGGGGGGGGGGGGGGGGGGTGGTAAGTACTTGAAAATTTACAGTGTTTAAAATGCCTTGACTCCAAATATACAACAATGAAACAATTAAAGATTTTGCTATAAATCTTTTTCTTTTTTCTCTTGGTTCAAGACTACAGTAGTCGTTCTAATAATTTTGCAGCATTGTGAACTTTCTTAAACACCCAAAAGAATTGGAAGAAAAGAAAAAGAAAGGGAAAAAAATCACTCAGATTGCATCTGGATATGAATAAAGTACTCATATTTCTCCTCGAAGTAAATGCCAACATGTTTCATCCAACAAGGAATATAAAATTTGATGAAGGAAGAAAACAAACCTCCACATGGAGAGAAATCTTCTCAACTTGTTCAGCGTACTGTGGCAAAGCTTGAACCATTTTTTGCAAGTCTCGTGTAGATATTTCGCTTCCATCTCTAGATAAAATCAAAGAATGTCATAAGTGATTGAAGCTAAGTGCAAAGCTGCATGATGAAATTTAAAAAAAAAACTTTTGACACCAGGTATTTTTCCCTCCTTGGTTTGAATCCTACTTAATTTCTAATGAACTCAGCAAGTCCCATGTACATAGTCATGAGAAGTAGTAAAATCTGTATAAATTGCATTTCAAATATCATAAATCTAAAGAATGGTTAGAAAATCAGAAAAATTCAAGTCATAATTCACAAAGCCTTGGAAAAGAAAATCAGCACCTAAATCATGGCTAAACTCAACCTAGCCTGCTCCACATACCATAGACATCTACCCTTCATTTTGTGGGTGCGTGTGTGTTCCATGTTCCTCACTTCTCACATACCTGATAGTGATCAGATACATTTTGATCACCTCTTAACTGCATAACCTTTGCCTCCCTAAGTTCTATGCCCTCTTTATAATACTTAAACAATTACCTAAAGGATCCTACCATTAATGAAACTAAAACAGCAACCTATCTGACGCAGGGCAACCAGAACAAAATTAAACACATGAAATAAAGATGGGAATCTAGGAGTCAGTACCTAGACTTGCCTGGAGTCAGTACTAAGTGAGGAAAACCACTACGAGGGAGTTAGCACCTAGGGTTTGCGGGAGTCGGTACCAGACCAAAGAAACCAAAAAGGCAACTCTTCATTCATCTCTAAAAGTTCTCCAAAAGGAGAACAATACTTTGCTTATATAGGATAAACAAACCCTAGTTCTAATTTGCTTAGGAAACCCTAATTGCCTTATTATAAAAATAACTTTGCTTCCAAATATTAAAATACTAATAGCTTAATAAACTACTAGAGCCTAGAACATAAAAATACTATTGACTTGCAAAAATAAATAATACTAAACTAAAATAAAAGTCTTCTTGTGCCTTCTGCATCACTATCTCTTACACAAGTCCTTATCAAATTTGTAAATTATATATTCTGTCCTGGGTTTACTTATTTTACAATCCCAAATACCATATCCCTCCACACTTTTCATTATATTCCACAATATATTTAACTATTGAAAGAGAACAACCTTTGTATCAAAACACAACTGGACCCTTATTAATGTTAATTTTTCACTCACAAGCAAGAAGGTTACCAAATTTACTAGATACTGACTTTCAACATAAATGCTTCATTTTTATTTGACAAGTAACTTAAAATATCACTTTTTTACTATTATTGACAATTAGATGCATCTTGTTGCTCTTGAACCACAACATAACCATCCACCTTACTCTTACAAGGGAATGAGGTGCCATTTGAGCTAAATCTCGTTGAGAACTTAAATGCATAAATATAACAAGCATCAGTTTCATTTTCTATCCCCAAGATATGTTCTATCATCAATGACTATCTCTTGTCACCGCGAAGATTTTATTTTCATGGTTCTCTGTTGTCTAGATTGACATATTCAATTTCACAACACAACGGTGACACTCAGATAGAAGAGAATTCAGTTCTGAAATAGCAGAAGATCTGTGTCCTATTGGACATATGCCATGGTATTGCTTAGAGAAAAAAGAATTTTAAAATAATGAAATAAACAGTGATAATGTATTAAAACTTTAACATTAACACTAATAAGCTAAAACCTTGTAACATGCAAAGTTCAACATCAAAAAGCCAAAAAATTTCAAATAGTACAAATGCAAGCCTGCACCAACCTTCCACTCTGTTGGATTTGTGCAGCTTTGTTCTTCGATACGAAGTTGCTCATCTTCTCATGCAAACGTTCACTAGCCTGATATGCCAGTTAGTGGAAAAAAGAATTCATGCAATATATCAAAAAGAAAAACTATAAAGTTGACCTTTTATAATTTATAATCAAGCAGGTGGATAGAAAAATTAAATTTCTTTATAACTTTAATGAATAAAATATTTTTTTTGGAATTCTGGACAAAACTAGGTTATTTAGATATTTATTAGTTAAGAAATTGAACCATAAAAAATTTAAACTGAGTGTTGTACATATCAAAGAAAAGGTAAAGGGGTGATGAAAACAAAAGAGTAACAAAAAGGTTTAATGGTATTTTAAAAGAGGAACCTAGTTGAGACTTTGACTTATATAAACAGAAGTAAAAGGAGTAATAGTTTCTGAAAGAAAAAATAATCTTAATATTCTAGGATTTAAAGGAAAAAAAAAGGCAATTAAATATAATAATTCATTAAATATTTAAAATAAGCACAGTTTTTTATTCCTATAAATAATAGTCATAAGAAAATTTTCTGAAAAAATGTTTATTATAATTATGAGAATTATTAATTAAACGTGGAAAGCAGTCTGCTCTTTAAAAATTATTTATTATAATCATCTGTATATTAGACATACATCTGCTATGTGTGCATGGCGAAGCTCAAGCCAGACTGGATCATGGTCCTCCAAAAGGACCTCTTTTCTTTCAGTTTGACCATCTTTTTTGCTGGGAACCTAATATGAAATATACGCTATCCATTAAAATAAAAAATAAAAAGACAAAAAGAGGGAAAAAGGGAGGGGACGGGGGGGGGAATGAAAAGGCAAACATATAGGGGGAAAACACAAAAACAACATGAAGACTTACCTCATATGCATATTTATTTCCATCCATATCCAATAAATCATGACACATTGCATCATAAGTCCATTCATGTATGACAGGAGCAATCTATACATGTAAGTTCAACACACTCAATAAAATTGAACTAAAAGAGCATACCAAAATAATGTCATAACAGGAGAATTAATATAACCTGATCAACTGATCTATCCAAGATTAGCAGCTCGCATGTTTCAGTCTGTGGAAAGTTGGGAATGGAAGTTTTATACTTCAAAATACAGTTCCAAACTGCAGAAGCAAGCTTTGTAGGAACTAAATCACGAAATGCTGCTGCTGTAGAGTCATCAGGTGTCTTGGCAGCTTGATATCGTACAAATGGAAGCTCCTGAGAAAATGCAAAGGTATGTTGAAATTTCCATAGCAAATAAAGAAGAGCACTGAATTGATTATCAAGGAGTTAATGTTTCCACATACAAAAAATATGACGACTTCAAATATTCAACCGTCAATGCCTTCTCCAAAAAATAAGTTTCAGTGCCTAATCTCATGCTAAAGCTATGCATTAATCCATGTATCTTTAACTTAAAGGTCTAACACAGCCAGACCCAAGCCCATGTAATGAGTGCGGTCCCAGGTTTGCCAACCTGCATAAACTCATAATTCAATTCATTCTAAACATGAATCCAAGGTTTCCTCCTGCATCAACCCATTGCTCAATTCCTTAACATGAATCCAAGAGGTAATGACTCCAACCACCTAAAAATAGTTTTGCTAAGGCTTTGTTTTGTTCTATTAATCCTAGTTAAACCAAATTGAATTGTATAACCACCATGGCAGACTATACACATGGCCAAAAAGATAGAAACATGGTCATTCTAGTCATCCTCTTCTGGAAAATTCAACCAAAAAGAGAAGACTCTTAACATATCCACTAAACTCCAATAAAACATTGAGCTGACCGTTATCATTATTTATTAAGAGCTTCTTAAACATATGCATATGAGTGATAAATTCGATGTTGAACATGACTGAATCAGAAGATACAAATTGAATAATGAGAGAGAGGAGTAGAGAATATAATTCAACTTGCTTGATCAAACCAAGGACAACAAAAATAAAGCGACAAATGGTTGAGTGAAAATCTAAGGGATATTGAAGACTAATGCAAAAGGATAGTACTCAAGATTAGTTGCGTGCAATATCAGTGCATTTGTGGTAACTAAAAACTTGTACTGGAGTAGATCACAAGCAGAAACGCAATCAGAAATATAAGAGTATTTTTTTATTGGACAAAGTTTGGCTCCAAACATGTAAACATGTTTGGGGCTATCTTTTCCAACCCATTACATGGCAAATTATAAGACTATCCACGTGTATTATTTAAACAAACCACATGACTCGTTAAAAAACCATGTCACTAAAACTACACATGGATGATCTACTCAATTGCCACATAATAGGTTGGAACAAGATAGCTCCAAATATGTTTAAAGCCAAACATTTTCCTTTTTGATTTACCACCAAGGAAAAAGTTTGGTGCCAAACATGTTTGGGGCTATCCTTTTACTATTAAAAATATGTGGTTAAATGATTAAATTTACCATATCCTAATAGCTTAAGCTTTTGGGACAATCGGTAGTTTAACATGGTATCAAAACATGAGATCCTGAGTTCAATCCTTGTTTTCTTCATTCTACCTCCCATTTAAAATTCCCACGTGTTGGGCGTCACCTATTAAAAGGTAGTTTCGGCCCACATGTGAGGGGGAGTATCAGAAATATTAGTTTAACATTTACAACCCACTATGTGGCGATAGAATGGAGCATTCATATGTAATTTTAGTCCTTGACTTTGTTAATGAGTCATGTTACTTGTTTAAATAATTCATATGAAATCTCATAAGTCAACACGTGATGGGTTGAAAAAGATGGCTCTAAAATGCTTAGAGCCAATTTCGTTTTTTACCATTATTGGTGATTTAATAAATGGTGGCCACATGTAATACATAAGTTTACTTTGAATATAAGTAATCACAAGAAAGAACATTTTTAGGATAAGATTCATACCTTCAACGAAGCAAAAACTGTAGAAATTCGAGTTGCCATCATATTCAAACAAGCATTAAACTTTTGAAGGTTATCAACATCACCGAAAAGTTCCTCCAATGCTCTTTCATGATCAGTGACAAAAGCCTGCATTGAAGGGACACTGCTTAACTAAGAATTTTTTTTTAAAAATTTCTTTTAAATAGCTAAAAACAAAGTAAAAATCAATATTGTTGGGATGCTCAGCAGTAACTATAATCTTAAATGTCATTGCCTACAGAGCACTTAGGGTAGCCAAATGCAGGATTGTCTGTAGCCAAATGTACCTCACAATTTACATACATATTTTGTAAATTTCACTTATATTTAAGCATTTCAAAGCAAAGCCCAGCTCCAATGTCTCAGAATCACCAGCTAATGAGACTTCAGCTTATGCAAATTACAATCATGATTAAATATTTTTGACGATTCATTAAACAAAGTCTTCTAACTTGAGGACCATCTGTCACCATGCCTACACTCTGCAAACCTCAATACATTATATGCAATGATGCAGTGAGGAGAACATAAACACAACACAAATTATATTATGGAAGTGTTTTAGAAAAAATTTCCAGCAATAACACAAGATTACAGTCAGGAGAAGAAAATATAACCCAATTTTCTGAAGATTAATCCAGAAAATAGGAACTTCTCATATAAATAATATTTTCTTCATAGTGTATTCATGAGTTGAATACAAGAAGATGGTGTTTGCAACAATGGAGATCTAAAACTAAACAGATTAGTTGATTCCCTAAAATTAATATGAGGCACATTGATCAAAATAGCATCAGGAGAACTAGAAGAAGTTATTGTCAACAAATACCTGATTATCTATGGGAAAGTACTCCAAATTCATCTGCATAAACAAAGAAAAAAAGATTGTGCACAATATAATTAAAAGGGAAAACTACCAAACTTCTAACCAGAATCAATAAAATAACAATGAAGATCTAGACCTCTCTCAGTGCACCTATGCGAGGTAAGACACTTGTATCACTCTTGATGTGATTTACAAATTCCTTTGGGACTGGTGAACTGAAAAATACAAATGCCCTGGAACCAAACAAGCAGGAAGGGAAAGAAAAAACAAAACAATGATCACAACAACGCTGGCTGAAATTCTAAAAAGAAATATAAACTAGAATTTTCAGAAAGCAGGATCCTTTGCATACTTCTTGTATAAAGGCTCCCTTCCAGACATGTCAGACAAAAACATAACAACACTGCATGCTAGCAAAAAGACAGGGTTAAAATGGATCCATCTTATCAATTTTGTGCATTAAATTCCAAAACTCATAAGCAAATGCAAGATAAGCATAAACTGTGGATATATCCATATAAACAAAACTAAAAGTGAAGAAGATCAGGGCAAAAAACATAATGTAGAAACTAAATGAACAAGAGCTAGGAGGCGCATCTCAAATTTAACAATCAATATTAAATAGGAGCCAGCTATCCAGCCAGGCCACTTCCTGACTTGCACGTTAACAGAGCTACATTATGGTTGGTAGAAAAATTGAACTGACAAGTAGGCATACGAGGTATTAGTAAATTAGTTGAAAATTTACCAAGCCCAGAAATTTTCATTTCAGTAAATGCACGGAACTACATAGCAAAATGCTAGATACTTTTCAACAAAAAACATATTTGATGAACACCTGATTGGTAACTCTAAAGTTCCAAACATCAAGTGACCTTTCTCTTTCTCAATCTAAAAGACAGGATCCCTGCATATTTATCATAGAGTCCCTGCTTGACTTTACTTAACAATATACATCGAGTATGAGAATTAGATGATTTTAAATCTTTGTGCTATCTGCTAGTTAATTTTGGTTGTATGATGGTGCAATTATAGCGGCAGCGACATGTAGCTCAAAATGTATGATTACTGTTACAAACAAGGACCCTATCCCTATGTAGAAATAAAAACAAACATGAGCGCAACATTAATGATTGTGCATGTTAAAGAATGTATATAAGCATTTTCTCTTGAAGGAAACTAAGGAAACAAATATGACTCATAACTAACCAAAAGAAACAGAAGAAGAAGAATTTACTTTTCTTTTGACGGCTGGATGAAATAAATAGCATCCATGGACGGCAGTGGTTGCCTTCTCCGGAAAAGGTCTTCAACCACTACAATGAAAGAAGATCTCTAGAAGTTACAAAGCCAATAACCAGCATCGATGAACCGCATTACACAGTTGTTTGGTGCAACTGTTGAAGTGGGTTTCAAAATGATGACATGCATAAATTTTTTCAATTACAAAGTTACACATTCTCCTAATAAGACTTAATCCCATGACCTCACCCTCCACCCAGTAAGTTAACATTATCAATAACTAGTGTTGAAGAACAAATTATGAAGTTGTTTGGAACCATTGTGGAAGTGAATTTCAAAATGATGCCATGAATAAAGATGAACGCATTCTGGAGATGACAAGGACCACATTACAAACACACTCAGTGAGACTCGATCCCAAGACCTCAATTCCCACCCCATTTTTATTGATGAGAAAGTGCCATTTAAGTAGAGCCCAATAGCAAAATGATGACATGCGTTATTTTTTTTTAAAGGTTAGTTACACACGTACCCAGTGGGTCTTGAATCCATAACCTGACACTCCATCCCATTATTATGGGAAGATGAAGTACTGAGTCAAGCTAAAGCTCATTGGCGATGACATGCATCAAATCAAAATGAAAAGGACCACAAATTGAAAGCTTATAGGTAAAAATACATTTAAAGCATCATGATGGAACTCTATGAGTGTGAAACATGGAATATCAGAGTTTGCATTTAGCCAATGTCAAATGCAACAAGAAACGTGTAAAAAAAAGCTTAATCCACAAATGCAAAAGCAAAAATTTACAAAGAAAAATATATTTTGATGCTTACATGAAACTCCTTGGTCTGTGATGTCTGCCATTTTACATGAATGAGACATGACTTTCACCGTAACTTTATCCATGATGAGTACCTACAGAAAAATCACTTGTTTGAATAAAATAAACTGTCATGGTCAACTCCACAATCATAAAAACCACACAAAGTGCTATCCATGTATTCAGAATAAAAAAAATGAGGACAAGTCAAGTACTGGTCTGACATCATAGTATGGATGCTTGTAGTTGTAGGTATTAGGTGAAGGCAGCAGCAAATGTCAATGAGATTCCAAAAGAGAAGCAGCTAGGGTCTAAACAGTAAAAACTCTTTACTTTGTCTTTCTTTTTTTCCTTTCATTTTTATAACTAATTTAGAGCATGTTTGAATATGTTGAGGCGTTCTATAAGAATTATGGTTCAATAATTAAAAATTCACAAATTTCAAACAGCTTAAGTTTTTGGGATGATCGTAATTTATCACTTTTTATTGCCACAACGTGGATAATCCTAGCTTCATTTAGGGAGACAACATCCATAGAGAACAAATCAAGTTTTGCTAGAGTAATTAAAATCATGTGTGAGTATTTTTTTCTCTCTCTAGCATAAAACTATTAGTAAACAACCAAAAAAACAAGCTTCTTCTATAATAGCGATTCATTATTAGCCAGTTTGAATGAAGGAGGAGGGAGCAAGAGTAGAGTAGACTCGACTCGGAATTAGCTAATTCCGAGTCAATTCCGGGTCAACTCTACTCTACTCCCCGTCTATTCAAACTGACTCTATTAGTAACACAGAAAATCTTTAACAAGACAACATAAATGAAAACACGCACACACTGAGCGTACCTTCCATGTTGACTTTGAATCCCCAGTTCTAGTTGATCCAAGCATTTCATTCAACAAACCTGAAAACCCCCCATAAAAAAAATGGGTAAACGACTACCGTTTAGCTAAGTTACACAAATGACAGAAATATTTCCGTCGTTTCATTCAGCTCTTTTTAGCTTTAATTAAAACGACTACAAGTTTCTGCAGTTTTCTACTCCCACTAAACGACTAATATTTCTTCTAAACGACAATAAAAGAAGTTTTAAAATATTACCGTTCTCGTTTCAGTTATTGTCAAACTTTATTGACAAGCTTCAAAAATAACGCAATAATATCCTAAAATTCGAAATTTGAAAATTTTTTTTTCAAAATTTTCTCGGCAACCAAACGGAATTTAAGATGAACCTGAATTCCGGAAAATTTTTAATTTCATACATCCTAAACCTACATTCGGTTGTAAGAAAAAGAAGGCAAAAAGCTCAAAATATTGACTCAGATTTTACGTTTAAATTTTGATTCCCTTTCTCTTCCTACATTTCCTCGGGAAACAAACGGAAAACGAACCGGAATCCAAAAACAAAATTCTAAACAGAGAGAGCTTACGATCACGGCTAATTTGGCGGAAGCCTTTGTACTCTGTGGCTCCGCCATGAGAGGACGAATCGGAATCCGAGAATGACATTGTCGCGGCAGCAGATTTGGATTAAAAAAAAAAAAAACACGCAGATTCAAGGAATGGAATCCCAAATACAGAGAGAGAGAGCTGTTCGCGTGTTTGCTAAACGAGAAAAGTTTGTTATATTTGCGTGGGAACGTGTAATTTGGAACGTGAAGGTCGTTAATGTTTCACGGACAAGCAAAACTGTCTCAATTTTTATTTATTTATACATCTTCATACGGCGTCGTTTTAATACTTTAGGGTGTGTTTTATGTCGAATCTGTCCTCCAGATGTGCTACGTCTACAATATTTTTACAACATTTTTACAACAAATCATAAGTGGTTAATTAGTTGTTATTAGTTATAATTTGAATCTATCACTGAAATTACTTTTTTACCACACCAATAACATCCTTTAACAACCTGTCACATAAAATTTGTCGTGAAAATATTGTAGATATAAACATTTCTCATATGCCCTCTCACCCTTAATAACCGTCAATGGACTCTTAACAAAGATTGTAAGAATCTAGCCTCATGCATGCGCCACTTACAACATATGATGCTTGAAAGGGTTTTGAAATTTTTCGGTAGTAGGATAAGTGGATAACTATGGATCAAAGATAAAATATAGGCTGTAAATAGCTAGTTTTGTCAAGTATTGAATGTTCAAATTTAGTTTGATAATAGCTATAAAATGTTCAAACTTGGCTTGAGCTTAAACCAAGCCTATAAAATATGTTTGAGCTTGTTAGGTAAATAGCTAGTTTTGTCAAGTATTGAATGTTCAGATTTAGTTCGACAATAACTATAAAATGTTCAAACTTGTCTTGTGCTTAAACAAAGCCTAAAAAATATGTTTGAGCTTGTTAGGTAATCCAAACGCTTGAGCTTGGCTTGGTTTGACTTAATTCATTAGTCAAGTTTAGCTCAAGCTCAATATCAAGTTTTTGAGCTTGAAATCCAAAACAAGTACATTAATAAGCTCATATTTAGCATATTATGAACTCATTTGGTTTAGATATGTGGTCTCAACGCTTAATTAATTAAAAAAAAATAGTAAGATATGGATTTATTTTTCAATCTCATATTAGGCATATACCAACCTCAACTCGGCCTATTTTTTATCGAGCCCTAATGTTTTAGGGGCTTGTTCATGAACAATTATTATTATTATTTTTTTTGCTTGGACTTAGCTTGTTTATTAAATAAGTCTGAAATTAAGGCTCAAGTTTGGCTCATTTATAAACAAACAAACAAACAAACGTGAACATGTTTTTCATCAAGTCAAACTCAAATTGTTTATGAATGGCTTAGTTCATTTATTGCCCTATTAAAACATGTGATATGTACTTAGATATAATTAAAAAGATTTTTTTTTTCAATTTAACTATTTTCTCTTGTCTCTCTCATTTTATTCTAATTTGCTTAGAACCATTTGCAATAATATTTTTTAGTCCTCCATTTGTATTTTTAGAAAAATATATTTAAATTAAACTGTGGTCCAAAACTCCATGTAATCGAGGGTTCAATTTGGACTTACCAATTGACATGAGAAGGTTTCAAGTTTTAATTGTGATAACCTCGATTGATATCCCTAGACTTCTCTTTTTTTCTTTATTACACTTTGTTATTCATATGGACTAAAGAATAATCCTACTTTTTAAATCAAACTTGATTACAATTAACATGGTTTTCACAGGATGAGGTACCGGTAGAAGTTAACCTGCAAGAGTAGGTATGAGACAGGGGTGATCTGAGATTTTATTGACACTCATGATTGGTTGAAATGCTAGCCAAGTGCACGAGATCAATAGACAAATTCATCTCATGTCAGAATCTTGAATAGATCTAATTTAAAATGAGAGGAAAATAACAGGAATCATTGTTTGGTAACATGTATGGCTTGCATGAACATTTCAAGAGGCATTGTTTTTCCTCCCCTTATTAAATCAATCCAGATCAATCAATTATTGTAGCCCTAGTGAAGAGTGAGGTCCCTCAAAAGCGCCTTTGACCAGATCTTAAATAAGTTGTCACGAAATACAGGGCGATTGTTAATATTATATCTAAGCTTTTATGGCTGCATTGGCTTCTTCAAGATATATGAGTTTTCTTGTCTTCTGCTACTTTATTTACTAGAATAATTTGAGTAATATATAGATGGTACACAATGATGTCTTTCATGAATAAACCAAATATATTGAGATTAACCGTCACTTCGATTGTCACAATTTTTATTATAGTACTTGTTACCAAAAAAAGAACAATTTTCAAAGTACCTTGCAAATTACAACTCGATCCATTCCCTTTTATGATAATGCCAACATCTTTGCCAAATCTTATCACTAGGTCGGTTCTATGATCTTGTATTGAAAATTAAGTTGGCAACTTGTGACCTACCTTGAGTTGATAGAGGTTGTTAGATTACATTAGACTATAGCCATATTGGTTCATTGTCCTTTACTAGCTTGTACAACACTCACTTATATTGCACTAGTAAAATATCTCTAAATAAGTCTTCCTTATGAAGTTTAACATGAAATTGAATAATAATATAATCATCCTTTCAAGAGTTAACCAAAAACCATAAAATCCAGCTTGACAACTTTATTTTTTATATTAATAAAAAAAAAAAAAAAAAAAAACCCTCCCCGAAGCAAATCTAGCATATATGAGCTTAGCTTTGCTGATCCATATTCCATAACAGCACAGATTCAATAATCTCACATTTGATAATGTCATGAGCCACACCTTCCACGTCATCAATCTAAATTTATACCTATATATATCTAAAAGCTAAAATGTAGTATTTATTATTGTTACGCTCCTATTGAGTTACATTAATAATTACGTTATCATCACCGCGCACCCTTGGTACAATGGTCACTCCACAAGTATAAATGCTTGTTGGTTGTGGGGGGCAAGGGTCGGGATTCAAGTTTCCAGAAGGGAGCTTCACATACATATACACTTAGATTAGGTTAGAGTAGAAATTCTATCTGGTAAAAAAAAAAAAAAAAAAAAAAAGTCATCCACCCATTTTCAACATTGTCTCTCTTATTTTAACTATTTTTTTTTCTTATAAATTTTCCAATTTATTGTTATACTTTCTCTAACTTTTCCTCTCTCTTTTACATTTTCATCTCCCCACTACTATCTACCTTAATATCACTTTTCATTTATCCATTTATCTTCCTTTATTTTTGGCTTTCCTTATTCCTTTCCTCTTACTATAAATTTACAATTCTTTTTCCCATTCTATATATAGTTTTCCTACACAAAAAAAGCTATTTCTCTCTCTCAAATTTTTTCTCATTTTTTGTGGATTTTATTTTTCTTGTATCTCTACATTAGGTTGATGAATTTTTGTATTATTTGAAACTCTACTTTGATTTGATGTGATTTAGTTTTTATCTTTTTTTTATTCTTTTTTATTTCATAGATGTTATCATCATATTGTATCATAAAGATAGTATATAAAAATATAATGTTATTTTATTACATAACATGACTTGGATAATTTGGTGTTTATTACTATATTTTTTATTTTTACATTTTTTCTTCTCATATTATTTTCTATAAATTTCTTATTATTGTCTCTCACATTCTCTCTTGACAAGTGGTTACTCTCTCTCTCTCTCTCTCTCTCTGTTTTTAATTCTTTATTGCAAATCTACTTTATATTGATGATTCATTGTGATTTTTAAAACTCTATTTTGGGTTTATACATTTGGTATTGTATTTTTTAGTTCCTCATTACAAGTAGTCTCTTTCTCTCTATAATAAAATTTTGAGAATAAATTATACATGTGGGGGGTAAAAGCCCAGATCTGGAAAGTGGGCCTGGGGCCCTGTTCTTTATGGCATATTACATCCGAAGAGCGCAAGCGGGCTGGGACACTGTTCCTCTAGACTGGGGTCCGAAGATGGCCGAAAAGTGCAATCCGAGGAGTTAATTCATCGTCCGAGGAGATTTTACTCCTCGGATACTCGTAGTACTGGTTAAATACATATACGGGAGGCCCGAGTGCCCCTCCTGGCAACCTGGGCAACAAAAATAAGCTCTGGGCACTCCGAATGATGATAAGGAGGAAGAAATATCTAGAAAGGCTGCTACCACCGCATTTAATACCCTGCAACAGCTCTTCTGGCCGCATTTATGTGGAGAAGACCCCTGAACAGTGAAAGCCCAGCTACCGCCACTCACAGAGTTAAAGTGGGTACATGATGTGACGCGCGCTCAGGAGGATACCTAGATGAGGAACAAGTGGACGATGGAGATAGAGGAAAAAGGGGCTATATAAGGAGGACGATCCCTGAGAAAGGGGGAAGAAGGAAAAAGAAAAAGAAAGAAAGCTGGACGATAGTTCTGCATGTTGTAATTACTGTTCATTCAATAAAATGCCTCTTCGGACCTTCATACAATAAACCTGTCCTTGTATTATTTCTGCCTTACGTAATCTAGCCATCCTTTGTTTAATTCGGATCCGGCCCAACTCTTTCACCCACTCTCTACAAATTCATTGTGCTGGGTTTGTTGGGCCTCTAACCCCTATCTTTAGGGCTTGGGCTGCAGAAACTGACCCCACAATTGGCACCGTCTGTGGGAAGAGCTTGTGCAGGGGAGAAAACAACAGTAGGTGATGGCTGAACCGAATCAGCAAGAAGCAGAGTCTAGGGCATCTCAACACGTGGACCCTTTTTTCAACTTGGAAAGAAGACAAGATCAAGAAGGTAGTGTACATACTGTGCCCTGTGACCAGAATCGATCACATGGTGGGAGTTACATATCCCATGCCGAAAAGAATCGAGATCTGCAGCGGGAAGTTGAAAAACTAAAAAGGGAGTTACGCCATGCAAAGAGGAAAAGGGCTTCCTCGTACTCCGATGAGGACCCCGATGACGAGCCAGATGTTACTTACCAACATAAGTCCAGGACACCAGACAGGGAATCCTACTCCTATGAACAAGGAGCCCATCGTAAGGGGCAACATAGAATTCCATTACAAGAAGACATGGGAAATGACGCCATGAGCAGGGCTTTAAATCAGATTTCTAGATCACCCTTCACGCGCAGGATTGTGGAAGCGAAACTCCCTCGGCGCTTTAACCAACCAACATTCACCGTTTATAATGGTAGGACGGATCCCGTGGAACACGTAAGTCATTTCAACCAAAAGATGGCTGTCTACTCCAGGGACGAGGCACTGATGTGCAAGGTTTTCCCCTCTAGTCTTGGACCAGTGGCGATGAGATGGTTCGATGGACTAATCCCAAATTCCATCAGCTCCTTCAAAGGGCTCACCCAAGCCTTTGGTTCGCGCTTTGTTACCTGCCGAAGGGTGGCCCGACCTTTGTCGTCGCTGCTGTCTTTAAGCATGCAGGAAGGGGAAACCCTGAAGGTGTATTCGGATAGATATTGG
Source organism: Quercus ilex subsp. ballota (assembly GCA_032727855.1). Lineage (NCBI taxonomy): Eukaryota > Viridiplantae > Streptophyta > Magnoliopsida > Fagales > Fagaceae > Quercus > Quercus ilex. The sequence continues at coordinate 56,718,583 of CM064915.1, forward strand.
GAAATGTTTAACGACATGGAGGGCAATTTTGACGCAATGGCCCTGGAAACATTTAAGCTCGGTTTTCCTACCGACCATGGTCTAAGGACATCTTTGTTTGGCAAACCTGTTACTAGCATGCGTCAGCTAATGGATCGCATTGAAAAGTATAAGAGGGTCGAAGAAGATCAGCAGCAAGGGAAAGGCAAGGACAAGGTTATCCCCCAGGAGAGGAGGGACTTCAGGTCGGATCGATACCATAATAACAAACCAAGGAGGGATTTTCCTGCGCAGTCAGGATCAGCCAATCCCCAGGCAGTCAACACAGTATTTAGGGATCCAGTCCACCAAGTTTTGGAAAAGGTCAGGAATGAGCCATTCTTCAAGTGGCCGAATAAAATGGTAGGGAATCCTGATAGACGCAATCGCAATCTCTATTGCCAGTACCACCAGGATCATGGACACACGACCGAAGACTGCAGGAGTTTGTGGGATCATTTGGATCAGCTGGTCGGTGAAGGGAGATTGAGACATCTCTTGCATCACTCTAGTGGTCGAGGAGGCCAGGTTAGCTCGGAGCCTAGGAGGGACGATCCTTTAAAACCTCCTCTGGGAACCATCAACGTTATCTTTGCAGCACCAGGAAGAACAGGATCCTGGCCATCCAAGGTCATGTCAGTAGATCGGCTGCCTGCGGGGGACTTTGGCCAGGGTCCGAAGAGAAGCAAAGTGGACGGTCGTCCAATTTTAGGGTTCTCGGATGCTGACACGATGGGGACTATCCAGCCGCATGATGATGCGCTGGTCGTAACTCTTAGAATCGGAGGATACGATGTAAAGCAGGTGATGGTCGACCAAGGCAGTGCTGCAGAAATTATGTACCCTGACCTCTACAGGGGGCTGAACCTCAAACCCAGTGATCTAACGCCGTATGGTTCTCCATTGATCAGTTTTGAAGGAAGGGCCGTGACCCCTAAGGGCCAAATACGATTACCTGTGCAGACGGGCTCCGAGGTGGTGGAAGTGGACTTCATAGTGGTAGACGTATTTTTGCCATATACAGCAATTGTAGCCAGGCCTTGGCTTCATGCTCTGGGGGCAGTTTCTTCCACCTTACATCAGAAAATCAAGTATCCATCCGAAGGCCAGGTTTGCGAAATCCGCGGGGACCAACTCACGGCTAGACAATGCTTGGTGGCTGCCATTCAACACGAGCCAGAAGCAAAGTCAACAAAAACCGAAGAGAACTTATAGCAACGAAAGCATAGGTTATCGCCCACTAAAGATCTGGATAATGGTGCAGGGTGCGAGGACTTAACAAAAGTTGTCATTGGGGATGATCCTGAAAAATTCTTTCAGGTCGGATCCCATTTACCTTTACAGGAAAAGGAGGAGTTACTGAAAATTCTTAAGGAAAACCTTGACGTATTCGCCTGGAACGCTTATGAAGCCCCTGGGGTGGATCCGGAATTCATATGCCACTATTTGAAAGTAAATCCCACGGTCACTCCCAAGAAGCAGCCTCCTCGTCGTCCATCCAAAGAACATGCCGAAGCAGTCAAAGAGGAAGTGGCAAAGCTCAAGCAGGTCGGAGCTATTAAAGAGATTTTCTACCCGGCATGGTTGGCAAATATTGTGGTGGTGAAGAAGAAGAGCGGGAAATGGCGAGTATGTGTTGACTTCACTGATCTAAACAGGGCGTGCCCTAAAGATCCGTTTCCTATGCCAAAAATCGATCAGCTCGTGGATGCCACTGTCGGACACCCCCGGATGAGCTTCTTGGATGCCTTTCAAGGCTATCACCAGATACCTTTAGCCTTGGATGACCAGAAAAAGACCGCTTTTGTAACTCCCATTGGTAATTACCATTACAAGGTGATGCCATTCGGCTTAAAAAATGCGGGTTCCACTTACCAGAGGATGATGACGAGGATGTTTGAATCCCAGCTAGGCAAAAATATCGAGATCTATATAGACGACATGGTGGTGAAGAGTAAAGTGGTGGCCGAGCATGTAAATGATCTAGAAAGTACTTTTGGAGTTCTCAGAAAATACAAGCTGCGCTTGAATGCTTCTAAGTGTTCATTTGGGGTAGGATCAGGCAAGTTCTTAGGATATATGGTGACTCACCGAGGAATTGAGGTCAACCCAGACCAGATAAGGGCCATTAACGAGCTACAAGCTCCTCAGAATCCCAAGGAAGTTCAAAAATTGATAGGGATGACCGCATCCCTAAATCGATTTATCTCACGGTCAGCAGACAGGTGTCGGCCTTTCTTTTCCTTGATCAACAAATGGAAAGGGTTCGAATGGACAGAAGAGTGTGCTACGGCCTTCCAGCAATTGAAGGATTACCTAGCTCGGCCGCCAATTATGTCCAGCCCTGAGCCGGACGAGGTCTTATTTGCGTATATCGCTGTAGCTCCCCATGCAGTAAGCTTGGTGCTGGTCCGAGCAGATGGCGGTGTGTAAAAACCAGTTTATTGTGTAAGCAAATCCCTGCATGAAGCCGAAATCCGTTATTTACCCCTAGAAAAGGCTATTCTAGCTGTAGTCCTTGGTACGCGAAAGCTCCCACATTATTTCCAAGCCCATACGGTCATTGTTCTCACCCAACTTCCGCTCAGGGCAATACTCCGGAGTGCGGACTATACTGGAAGAATTGCTAAATGGGGGACGATCCTAGGGGCTTTTGATATCAAGTACATGCCACGCACCTCGATCAAGGGTCAAGTGATTGCTGATTTGGTAGCCGAGTTCACGGAGCTGCAATTAGAAGAGGTAAAGTCGGCTTCAGACATGGATGAAAAATCAGTTGGCATGATCTCTCAACAAGGTCTTTCCCTTTGGGAGGTGTACGTGGATGGCGCCGCGAACCAAAAGGGTTCTGGAGTTGGGCTAGTATTGCTATCCCCCGAAGGAGTCATTATTGAAAAAGCACTAAGGCTAGGCTTCTCGGCAACAAATAATGAGGCGGAATACGAAGCCCTACTGATGGGGATGAGCATGGTTCAGAAGATGGGAGGAAGGGCAGTAAAGCTGTTCTCGGATTCAAGATTGATCGTGGGACAAGTACAGGGGAAGTTTGAGGCAAAAGATGAGAGAATGCAGGGGTACTTGAGCCGGGTTAAACGTCTGCAAACTGGGTTTGAATCTTTCAACCTGGAGCATGTGCCCAGAAGTGGTAACACACACGCTGACTCCTTGGCCACACTAGCCACCTCTTCGGCGCAAGGTTTGCCGAGAGTTATCCTCGTCGAAGACTTGTATCAACTTACCGATGCAAGAATAGAAGTAATCCAAGTACATCAAGTCAGGGCCAGACTCAGCTGGATGGACCCTTTAATTAAATTTCTAAAGGAAGAGGTCTTACCTGAAGAAAAGGGGGAGGCCGACAAAATTCGGAGGAAAGGGACCAGGTTCTGGTTGTCCGAAGATCAGAAGTTATATAAACGTTCCTATTCGGGGCCTTATTTATTGTGCATGCCTCCTGAGGCGGCTGAGCTACTATTAGAAGAACTGCACGAAGGAGTCTGTGGAAGCCACACTGGGGGTAGGTCTTTGGCTCACCGAGCTCTTACTCAGGGCTATTGGTGGCCCAACATGCAGGAGGAAGCCCTGAATTATGTTAAAAAATGTGATCAGTGCCAACGATTTGCCCCGCGTATTCATCAGCCTGGAGGAAATCTTAACCCACTAACTAGCCCATGGCCTTTTGCCCAATGGGGCTTGGACATCGTGGGGCCGTTCCCTAAGGCTGCAGGAAATAAGAGATATCTGCTGGTCGGCACTGATTACTTCACAAAGTGGGTTGAAGCAGAACCCCTGGCCAACATCCGAGACGTAGACGTGCAGAGGTTCGTGTGGAAGAACATAGTTACTCGATTTGGAGTTCCACATAGTCTTATCTCGGACAATGGCCTCCAGTTCGATAGCAAAGCGTTTAGGAACTACTGTGGCGAGCTGGGAATCGTGAATAGATATTCCACCCCAGCGTATCCCCAGGGTAATGGCCAAGCAGAAGCTGTAAATAAGGTCATTGTGAGTGGCCTGAAAAAGAGGCTTGACGACGTGAAGGGCAAATGGGTTGAAGAATTGCCACATGTGCTTTGGGCTTACAGAACTACTCCGCGCAGGTCTACTGGAGAGACTCCTTTCTCGATGACCTATGGGGCTGAAGCTGTCATACCCCTGGAAACTGGATTCCCAACGTTGAAAACTAGCTTGTTCAACCCGAAGGGCAACAATGAGCAGCTTGAGAAGAGTTTAGACCTAATTGATGAAAGGAGGGAAAATGCGATGGTCCGATTGGCGCATTACCAACAAAAGCTCAGGCAGGGTTACAACGTCAACGTAAGGCTCAGACCTTTGGAACCAGGTGATCTGGTGTTAAGAAAGGTGGTCGGTACTGCGAAGAACCCAGCGTGGGGAAAATTAGGACCTAATTGGGAAGGGCCATATCGAATTACTTCAGGGGCTGGCATCGGGGCGTATTTCCTTGAAGACTTGGATAGCCATGTGATACCACGCCCCTGGAATGTAAATAACCTCAAAAGGTATTATTATTAAATCGAATTTTCTCTTTAATCAATATAATGACATATTGTGTATACAGTTCTTTTAAGTGTTTAAACTTAAATTCTGTCATGCCTGTAGTCCTCGGACCAGATGATTTGGGTTAGTTAACACCGTTACAGTTCTTTTAAGTGTTTAAACTTAAATCATGTCATGCCTGTAGTCCTCGGACCAGATGATTTGGGTTAGTTAACACCGTTACAGTTCTTTTAAGTGTTTAAACTTAAATCCTGTCATGCCTGTAGTCCTCGGACCAGATGATTTGGGTTAGTTAACACCGTTACAGTTCTTTTAAGTGTTTAAACTTAAATCCTGTCATGCCTGTAGTCCTCGGACCAGATGATTTGGGTTAGTTAACACCGTTACAGTTCTTTTAAGTGTTTAAACTTAAATCCTGTCATGCCTGTAGTCCTCGGACCAGATGATTTGGGTTAGTTAACACCGTTACAGTTCTTTTAAGTGTTTAAACTTAAATCCTGTAATGCCTGTAGTCCTCGGACCAGATGATTTGGGTTAGTTAACACCGTTACAGTTCTTTTAAGTGTTTAAACTTAAATCCTGTCATGCCTGTAGTCCTTGGACCAGATGATTTGGGTTAGTTAACACTCCCTTGCAGTTCTTTTAAGTGTTTAAACTTAAATCCTGTCATGCCTGTAGTCCTCGGATCAGATGATTTGGGTTAGTTAACACTCCCTTACAGTTCTTTTAAGTGTTTAAACTTAAATCCTGTCATGCCTGTAGTCCTCGGACCAGATGATTTGGGTTAGTTAACACTCCCTTACAGTTCTTTTAAGTGTTTAAACTTAAATCCTATCATGCCTGTAGTCCTCGGACCAGATGATTTAGGTTGGTTGACACTCCAATCATGCCTGTTTAAGTCTAAATTTAATGCAACTGCTATGGCTGAAATATCATTCCATGATGATCCATGATTGAAACTGCTAAGTATATCGAAATTATTCCTATCTCATGTTGCCTTTTCATTGATAGTTCCCACACATTCTGCTTATTTTTAATAACACCCATAATCATGCACGCTAATAAAGTGATATTGGGGCCCCATAGCATTAAAGTATGAGACTTGATAACAAAAGTAAAAGAAAAATTACTTCATTGATTGAAAGAGAGTAGCTTACAAATCTCTTATAATAAAAATAAAAGTAAACATAAAAAAAAAAAAAAAAAAAAAATCCCGAGTTTATTCTTTTGCTGAAGGGATCACGTTATCAGCAGCCTGGCCCGTCCGAGCAGCAGCTTCTGGGGCTTGACCCTTGGGCTCATCTGAAGTCTTCTTTCCCTCCAACCCTTTGCCCTTGTCTTTCTCCGGGTCAGCTGGTTTATACTTATCACCTGGCTGACCAGTTTCTTTGGTGGCATCAAGGGTGGAGGGAGGAGCTTGGTTGGCCAAGTTTTGCTCTGAAATCTCCGGAAGCTGTGGGGCAGGAGGGTCAGGACCTGGGAGCTCTCGGATTTCGAGGTCATAGTATATGCTCCCTGGTAGCCTCAGGGGGGAATCCGAGGGGACCCCAGCTGCGTCCAATGCCTTTTGCCAGGTTATGTCGCAGTAATCACGACTAACCAAGGCAAACTGCTCGGTAAGCTGCTGCCCGGTCTCATCCACCCCCAACTGATACGCTGCCCTCCTTTCAGCTTCAATTGACTCCTTGGCCAGTTGAACCTTCCGTTCGGCGGCTAGGGCGCTCTCTTTGGCTTTTTTGAGTTCAGCTCTGAGACCCTTCACCATCTCCCTTTCAGTCTCCAGGTTGATCTCTGTCATATGCAACTTTTTGCGCTGCTTCTCGGCTTGGGTCTCGGCGTTCTTCAGGCCGCCCTTGAAGCTGTTCCTTTGACTGGTCATATCTTTCAGTTGCTCTGACATTTTAGCATAGTCCTCCTTCAACTGACCCAGAGACTTTTCGACCTCAGATTGAGACTGCGCTGCTGCTTGAGCTTCGAGGTAGGACTTCTTGTTCCATTCCTCGGCTACGTATATTTGCTGAGTAATCTGCATGACAGCATTTTCAACATCAAATGAAGAAGGGAAGTAAAATCAGCTGCGAATAAAGTCTGAATTAAAAGTGAATATTCACCATGGCCACGTCCCTCTTAAGGGACAGGAAAAGCTCCTTCTGGTTGAAGCGCTTATAGGAGTCCATGTCGTGGGGGAGGAGGAGTGGCTGCTGCAGGGCCTCAGCTACGTACCCTGCCCTTCCCCCATCATAGTTGCGGAGGGAGGTGTCCCAAGGAAAAGGAGCGCCATCCAGCTCTAACCTCGGGGACCAAATACGAGTTCCCCCTCCTCGGCGGACGTCGGCCCCACCCACGTCCTCTCGGCTCTCGGTGGAGGAGGCCCTCTTGCTCCGGTGGTCTCGTATCACTTTTTGCTGTTTATTTGTTTTAGTGGGCACAACTCCCTCCCTCTCCTCAGGCTCGTATGGCCTCTTCTTCTACAGGTTTGGGATGGGCTTCGAACCTGGATCAGGGACCTGGGTAGGCACTGGGGGCAGGGACACCACCACTTTAGAAGTCCCAACATCCTTGTGCTCAGTCTTTTGGCCCCTCTTCTTCATTAAACTCCTTAGGTCCATGTCTTCGTCCGATGAGTCTTCAGGGCCGGCAACAATCACAACCGGCTGAACACTTGAATGCCTGTCGATCTCTTCCTCGGCGTCCGAGACCTCTACCACTTGTCCTCTTGGAGCTTCCCCCTCGAAGTGGAACCGGTCTATTTGCTCCTCAAGGGATGAACCAGAGGATCTAACTCTTTCACCTTCAACCTTGTCCGAGGGGAACCTGTTGAAGGGGTTGGACGAGAGGGGGTATGTTCTGAGGGTGTGGATGTGGTACGGGTGGAAGTTCGTACGGTGCCAAAAAACCCCTCCAAGACACGTCAATGCGGTTGAGACGGCGATCTCCCTGAGTTATCGCGTTACCCACCGGTTGGAAGTCCTTGGGCTTCGCTTTGTACCCTAAGATGAGGGGAGCCGATCGTAGTTGTCCGTCCTCGCTAACGAAGATCTCCGACCGCAATAAAAAGTTCAGCGCAGCAACGTTGGTAAGGCTGAGCCGAGGAGTAATATGTTCTTTATCTGTTACAAATCACACCAGAGTTTGATTAGAAAATTGGAAGCAACAACACAATCAAAAATGGATCCTAAGCCTACGGTCAGAGTGCCTAGAACTAGTGTCCCACCTGGCTCTCCATGCTTGGTCGGACAGTGAGGGCCGTTATACCACGCGCCCGAGACGATCACATAGTCGTCCTTTAGCCCTTTGTTGGACCTTGGGAGGCAGGAAATTAGCCGAACAATGTCGGACCGGGATTTTAAATAATATCCCGCCCCTTGTTGGCTGTGGAACTCGTACATGTGCACCACGTCGTGCCAAGTGAGTCCCAGTCCTAGGTGGTGATTAAGGTCTTCAATTGCTCCTAGGATCCTAAACATGTTAGGCGCGCACTGCCAAGGGGTAATCCTATGGTTCCGGAGGTAACTAGTAGTGAGGGGACCCATAGGAATCGTCATTCCTCCCTCCAGGAAAGCAATGAGAGGGATCACCACTTCCCCGGTTTTTCGATCAGTCAATATTTTCTCAGGAGGACAATACCTCACCCCCACGTTTGGGGGTATGCGGTAGGTGGCCCTAAACTTCTCCAACTGGGCAGGACTGTCTACCATGTACTCGAGTTTGCCCATCTTTTTTAAACGAAAAAACGAAAACGCAACGCAGAAGATAGCCGAAGAGAAAACAGATGGCTTGGGGCGATGAGAACTTACAAACACGAAGCTAGAGATCGATCTTTGACTTCGTAGGTAGATTCTTGAGGGCTCTGAGAAAGATTGGGGGCGGCGATTGAGAAAGCTCGGAACGTTGAGATGCCTGATCTTGTTGGATAGAATGAACGTTTCAAGGTAAAAGAGAAATAGTAACCGCTGAGGCCTTATATGAGGACGACGGAAGGGGCAGAAATTATTTCGCCCAAATCCCAAGAAAGAACCCTGTCCGTTGGATCAGCAGTCCGCCGTTGGATGCCAAGGACAAGACGCCGCCTGAAGTAATTAATGTGGCGCTTTGGGAATACGGAAAACAACTGCAGCAATGATGGAACGCGCACATCCACATCTACACACGTGCCAATTTGAATCTTCGTCTGTTCCCAAGCTAATTACCCCATGGCAAGTCAAAATCTCACTTTTTCTCCTCGGATGTGAGGGAAAAACAGAGATTTTGAGGGGCTATTGTGGGGGGTAAAAGCCCAGATCTGGAAAGTGGGCCTGGGGCCCTGTTCTTTATGGCATATTACATCCGAAGAGCGCAAGCGGGCTGGGACACTGTTCCTCTAGACTGGGGTCCGAAGATGGCCGAAAAGTGCAATCCGAGGAGTTGATTCATCGTCCGAGGAGATTTTACTCCTCGGATACTCGTAGTACTGGTTAAATACATATACGGGAGGCCCGAGTGCCCCTCCTGGCAACTTGGGCAACAAAAATAAGCTCTGGGCACTCCGAATGATGATAAAGAGGAAGAAATATCTAGAAAGGCTGCTACCACCGCATTTAATACCCTGCAACAGCTCTTCTGGCCGCATTTATGTGAAGAAGACCCCTGAACAGTGAAAGCCCAGCTACCACCACTCACAGAGTTAAAGTGGGTACATGATGTGACGCGCGCTCAGGAGGATACCTAGATGAGGAACAAGTGGACGATGGAGATAGAGGAAAAAGGGGCTATATAAGGAGGACGATCCCTGAGAAAGGGGGAGGAAGGAAAAAGAAAAAGAAAGAAAGCTGGACGATAATTCTGCATGTTGTAATTACTGTTCATTCAATAAAATGCCTCTTCGGACCTTCATACAATAAACCTGTCCTTGTATTATTTCTGCCTTACATAATCTAGCCACCCTTTGTTTAATTCGGATCTGGCCCAGCTCTTTCACCCACTCTCTACAAATTCATTGTGCTGGGTTTGTTGGGCCTCTAACCCCTATCTTTAGGGCTTGGGCTGCAGAAACTGACCCCACAATACATATTCAGAATAAGCTTGATATGAGTTTTGATTATCATAATAATTTATTTTAAAAGAATGTGTGGGAGGTCTAAGGATAGCACCAGCACTAGGCCATGACCGAGGAGTGCACAGGCCCATTATGGGGTATCCAAGGACGATGCCCCTATTGGGCCATGACTGAGGAGTGTATGGGCCCAACATGCAGACAAAAAATGATGGGAGAAGGGAATCAAACAGGGACCTCTCACAACCCAAGGAAGGAGAGAGGAATGCTACCACTGCTGAGAGGTTTGGACCGAGGTAGGTTGCCTTGGCAAGGGACAGAGAAAAAGGGATAGGATGCATGATGAAGAAGCCACCACCCATCACCCTTGCATTAAATGCACTGCACCAATTAGGACAATTGCATTTATGAAGGAAGTGACGTCTGAACAGTGTTCGAATAGCTTGTAGCACACCTTGCATTTCCCCCAAAGAAGGGATGAGACAAGTATCTAGGGTAAATTCGCCACCCTACAACTAGAGAGTCAGGATCAAGTGCAAACGACTATAAAAGGAAGGGAGAACCCCATTAAGAAGGGGACACAAAGAATTAGGGAGAAAATTACTTAAACACATGTTGTTGTAAGTTGTGTAACACCTTCCTCGGTCAACCAAGGGAACATTAATACAAGACTTTAATTTTTCCCACTCTGATCCTTTTTGCTTTCTATCTGATTCATGTTTCCCAGTGTTACATAAGACAAGGAATCCACGTGTTGGTATGCCTTTCCCATCTTTAAATAAATTAATTGTAGTGGGCTCACATCCAAAGCCCAACTCCTAGCCTTTGGGCCCTTGGGTGCCACCTTTACACCCCACACAGAATAAATAAGTTGAATAATTTATTTAAAAAAAATGATACACACACCCACCCACACACACACATTTATTTATTTATTTTGCTTAAATATATAATCAATCCCATGCAATTCATTTAAAAGTAATGTCATTATAACAAATGAATAATTGCTCTAAATATTACATTTGTATATTTATAATTTTTATGTTTAGAATGACTTTAATTTGAATTTACCGAATTGGACTGAAATGCTATGTTAATGTGACACAATAAAATGGCAACAATAATAAATGCTCTACTTAAAGATTTTAGATATTATGAGTTTGAAATTTATATATTTTTTAATAAATTTGGATATAGAATAGATGCTTTCAACCAAACATGTTTTTTCCCATTATATATATAAGTGCACAAAATAGATTGAAGTGGATCAAAATGGATTGAAGTGGTCCAAATGGACTGAATTGGACCAAATACAACAAAGTGGACTGAATGGACAAAGTAGGACCGAATAGAAACAATGTGTACGAATAGAAACAAAGTGGACCGAATAAGACTGAAGGGGACCAAAGAGGAGCAAAGTGGACCGAATTAGGACCAATGGACAGATAGGACCAAAGTGGATAGAATGGACTGACCAGGACCAAATTGGACTAAACTGGACCAAATATAACCCGTGTGGTCTGAATGAGACAGAAGTGGACCAAATGAACCAAATAGAACCAATGTGGACCGAATAAAACTAAAGTGAAAAAAATGGACTGATTAGGACCAAATTTCACAGAATGGCCCAAATAGAACTAAAGTTGACCAAAGTGGATAGCATGTACTAAATAGGACTAAATAAAACCAAAGTGGACAGGATGGAAGGAATAGGACCAAAGTCGACCGAATATGACCAAAAAGGATATAATGGACCGAATAGGACCAATGTAAACCTAATAGAACCGAAGTGAACAGAATAGGACCAATGTGGACCGAATAAAGCCAATGTGAACCGAAGTGGACTAAATAAGACTGAATGTCCTGAATAGAACTTTAGTGGATAGAATGGACTAAATAGGACCGAATAGGACCAAGGTGGACCGAAGTTGACATAATGGACCGAATAGAACCAATGTGAACTGAATCAGAGATTTGAATATTTATCATTTTTATTGCATTTTCAGGGATTATATTTCTAATTTCTAATATTTATTTTCTTTGTATTTTTTAACTTAAAATTAAAGAAGTTAGCCCAAATATAATAAATCATACTTTTCAACCCAAAAATTAAGAAAACAAAAATGATTTTTTGAGTTGAAATTGAAAGGACAACCTACAAAAAGAATCAACTTATGGTCCAATTAGTCTAAAATGGACTTAAGGGGACCGAAATTGATCGGATGGACCGAAGTAGACCTAATTGGACCAAATGAGATTGAAGTAGACCTAATTGGACCACACAGAAACAATTTAATTTTAGAAAGAACAAATTATCTTCAACAAATTTTAGAAAAAAAATTATACATTATATAACGATACAAATAATTATTTATTCTCATACATTGCGCGGTTCTGGACTAGTAGCAATAAAAGATGAAACTGGCAATGGTTATGCAAAATGCAAAAGAACTTATACATTAGACAAAAGAGTGAGAATAAATCAATGCCAGACTACGGCACGCCTGACCTATAATTTTCATTGAGCATTGAACTAGAGAAACCCCTTTTCTTTGCAGCATTGAATGGCTCCATCAAACATTTCATTGAGCCCATACTTGTACTTGAAGCCGGCATCTAAGAGCTTCTTTGATGAGAGACCCGCTACTCTATAACCTTTAATTTCCTTCAAGTAACTGCAAAAAGGTGAAAAGAGAAAACATTTTCTTCATAACTTTGTAATAAAAGGAAGAGAAGATTTAATATTTTAGTTTCTAAACGATCATGGAGAAGAAAAGTTGAACTTACTCTAGTGTTGGTATTTGAAATTCTGGGTATCTTTCAGTAAGAAATTCAAACATCCTTTGGAGTGTTATTACCACTGAGGAACAAATGTACCTTCCTTTCACAGTTGGACATTCAAGGAGAAAAATATTTGCTCTTGCCAGGTCATCTACGTGGACCATAGAAGTATTCAATAGATGACTGTATTGATCCTTGTCACCTACAAATGATATACGAGTGAAAAGCAATTTCCTTCCAGGAAAATATTGGGAAAAAAGAAAAGAAAAAACCTTGTTGTATAAATAAAAGATTTCTTGTTTGCATTTCCATATGACAAGCTAGTGAGACCTTCAAATAGACACCAAATCCCTTTTTATTGAAATCACATAATGTTCAAACGAGAGCAGAAAATTTTGTAATAATTAAGGATTGCAAAAGAGATTGTTCAGAAAATTAGAAATATCTATATGAATTTTTTTTTTTTTTGGTCAAGTACCTTCAAGGCTTCAACATAATTGAATTGGTTCGCTTTTAACACTTATCTTTATGCTACTTTTTTCTTCTTTCCTAGGCCTCTCATTGATTCTCATAAGGCGTTAGACCATGCAATAAATTATTCTTTCACTTTTCCCCAAAACTAGTCTCTAATAAGCCATATGAAACTTTGACAAAATTAGTTAGAATGTATTTAGAGAAAGTCATCCCAATGTTAATCAAGATTTATTCAGTGTTTGGTTGCTTCATTCAAAAAGGCAAAGTTTTATTAATTTGAACTAACATAGTTTAGCATTACTTATTTACTTTTAACTTTAAAAACCAATTGAATATAATAGATAAGTGTTTTTTTTTTCTTTTGAAGGAGATAATTGATATCATTGAATACAGTTCACATAAAATGCAACTATATGTGCAATATAATGTTTTGGTTAAGACATGTGAGAGACAATACATACCCAAGACCATAGACAATATTGTTCGAACTGAGCCAGGAAACTTTGGACAAATGAAGGGTCCAACAACAAAGGAAGGAATTATGGTTACCACATCCAATCCATGTTTTTCTCCAAATTCAAGAACTGTCCTTTCGGTCAATGTCTTGGAAATCATGTAAGAACCTGCAAAGTTCTTTAGGGATTTAATTAAATCTACATCACTCCAAAAGCTCTCATCCATTTCATCTTCATCCTTGCCATTAAACACAACTGCTGATGCACTAGAAGTGTACACAACTCGCTTCACAGTCTTGGAATTCAGGCATGCCTTCAAGATGCCTAGTGCTCCATTGATTGTTCTTTTAGTTACAATTTCTTCAGGTTCTTTGTCTTCAAAATCTACAGGAGTGGCAACATGAAATACACCTACACATCCTTCAATGGGTGCATTGCAACTCTCTGGATCGCTGAGATCTGCATTGAAGATTTGGAGTTTCTCTGATGCTCCTGGTAGACTTGTAAGGAAGCCAATGTCTTTCTTATTCTCTGGTCAATGTGGTCATGTACATGAAATTCTATCAATTCTCTTTTGTTACACTATGTATAAAAAAATATAATTAACTGAGTTGATGTACTTTAGAACTAATTTATCATTTAAACATAATATAAACATAAAACTGGACCCAAAGAGGCATATAAGCGAAACTGGGCCATCCAGCATTTTTATTTGTGATAGAAAAACAGTACTTTATAATTCCTACACAGCCATCAAAGAGGCATATAGTTTATTTAGTAATAAGTTTGCGATCTGTATCCAATGAATTCCACTTTATTCCAATTTTAGGTGCTTGTGTGTGTGGTTTTATTTCTTTATATAATTTTAATTTGACTCTAATAACTAATAGGAGTAACTAGAACAAAGGAATTAATTCTTTCTATATTCAGCAAGTTATGAGAAAAAATAAAGATGAAATTTGACATATATATGTGGCTGAAAATAAATATTATTTTCATGGATCTTCTGAAGAGATGTGGACAAGCTTCGAAAGGAAAAAAAAAAATATTAACAAAATTACAGATCTGAAGCAAGATATATATAATATGAAGATACCCTCCAAGCTCATTTTGCTCTTATATATGAATACTCCTTGATAATCAGGACTAGCATACGTGAGTTTTATATATATAGCCTCGGCAGAGATGTGGCTTACCTGGGTCAGACCGAATGGTGGTTCTAACATGGTAACCTTGATCAAGGAGCCTCATGATCAACCATGATCCTATATACCCTGTACCACCTGTAACACATACTGTACCCTTATCTCCTTCCATCTCTGATCTCTCTCTCTCTCTATAAAAATGGATCACAAAAATACTTTGTGCCTTCCTTTATCCCCTTATCAAGAGAGCTTGACTTTTGTGGTAAGAATTATGATATGATCACCAACCAATATGAGTACTCTTAATTACCACATGAAAGCAATACTCTAATCATTTAGTTAAGTAGGTCAAGAATATTTTTCATCACAAAGAGAAGCAAATTAATGTGATCTATATCACATCCATCATCTAGTTGTGTATGTACCCTTTATACTTTTTTCCTTTCTCTAACATCACTTATCCCTTGACACCAAGGTTTGTTTTGGGATCTACATTAGGTCAAATGGTGTGCTGTCCACAACTCAAACCTTTATAATTAGATTAAAGGTCATTTTGACTGTATGCTGTTAGTATCTTGCGCCGTGTGGAAAAAGTCAGGTTGATTTTGTAGGATTTATCACTGACTCTATTAATAGGCCAGTGATTTGTTTTGAAGCATTTTGCGTGTGTTCGATCAGTTTGCAAATCCTTATTACTAGCGTAGGCTGAAGGGGATAAAATTTGCGAAACAGTATATTTTTGGAAAAAAAGTAGACGCGTGGCATGCATTCAAAGTTATTTAGTAAGTTGGATTATTTTTGAAAGTCGAGTTTGGCAAACTTGACTTTGGGCTGGAAAACGAATACTATAGTGCCGTTTTTTTAGTGCATATAGCAGCGTTTATAGAAAACGCCATTATAGGATACCTATAGTGGCGTTTTTGACAAACGCCACTAAAAAAAACGCCACTATAGCGCTCGTTTTCCAGCCCAAAGTCGAGTTTGCCAAACTCGACTTCCAAAAAGAGTCTAACTAACAAAATAACTTTGAACGCGTGCTATCCGACTTAAAATTTTCGAAAATTACACTGTTTGGCAAATTTTGCCGCTGAAGGGTATACTAAAATTAAGAAAAAGCCAATTTGCACTTTAGTAGTTGAGTTGTTGTCTTTTGACGATCGAAAAATGAAATAATTTTGGCCTGAAACTTGTATGTAATCTGTTCCTTTACTTTTAGGTGTGAACGTTATTGCCTGTTTCCTTTAATTGTAGTATAGAATATAGATTGGTTTTTTTTTTTTTTTTTTTGAAATATGCTATGTCAACAACAATTTTACAACAAATCACAGGTGGTTAGTTGTTATTGGTTCAAATTTGAAACTAACACTAAGATTACTTTTTTGCCCCAACAATAACAACCAATAATAACCTGCCACTTAGGATTTGTTGTAAAAATGTTGTAGACATATCATTTCTTTTTTTTTCTTTTTTTTTAAATATTTTTTTATGGGTCTTGCTAATGAATGTTTTTAGAATAATTGCCAATATATAATATTAAGAAAATTTTGACATAGGTTTTAAGGGAAATGTAAAAAGCCGTAATTTTTTTTTTTTTTTTCATAAAAAGTTTCTAAAATATTTCATAAACTAGTGCTCTTAGAATATCTGTTAACTTTTTGCATATGTTATATTAGCTTCTCACTTATTGTAGTAGTATCAAAAGTGAAAACTCAAACGCAAGTGCAAGTGAAATTAGAAGCAAGAGTGGTGCGTGACGCGTAGAAAAATGTGTGAAATATTATAAGTATCAATAAAATTTCTTTTTTATTGAGATTTGGCTTGAGTGTGGTAAGACATATTGCAAATTATAAGATACTTTCTTCTTCCGAGTGTAAAAATTACTCCAACAAAATTGCTGCAACGAAATGGTGCTTTGATAAGATACTTTCAACAGATTATTCTTAAAGGGAAGAGAAATGGTGCTTTCATAATTTTCTTGACATCCATTGTATCACAATTCTTTCCTAGAAAGAACCAGCCAAAATACATTGGATATAGAGTAATATGTTAGGAACCACAGGAGATAGAGTAAAGAAAGTAAAGGAGAGTTGCCAACTTCATTTGAGAGTATTTTAAATAAATTGAGTCGTATAATTAAAAGTTCAGGATTACATGTTGAAGCTTGAACTTGAGTTTAAATTTTTATTTCGAACACAAGTCAAGCTCAAGTTCCCAACTAGATTACATATTCAAGGTTGGATCATCTTCTTATCGAATGAGTTTGAGCTTATTCACAAGTAGGGGTGGCAATTTTTATCCAAACTCATGAACCCACCCAAAACCCATTTAATTTGGATAAGTCTTGACCCAACTCAATTAAATATTTGGGTTAAATGGATAAGACCGAAATGGATAATTCAATTAAATGAGTTTTGATGGTTAAACCATTGGGTACCCAATTACCCATTTAAAGTTTAAAGTGTAATACTTAAAAAAAAAAAAAAACTAAAAACCCTAACAAACAAGAAAACATCACAGCAGCTACAGCTGCCTCTTCCTCCATCTAATGTAAAAATTTTCTCCTCCATTTTCTAGGCATTTTCTTAGCTACCAAACTAGAAAAAATCTAAACATCTTTCCCTCTTCCTCTATCTAAAGTTTGTCTTTCTTAGTAACTCAGATAGCAAAAAGCTTTTTTGCAATGGCGCCCAGGAAACAACGCGTTGCTGATGAAGAAGAGAAAGAGAAACCGAAGTCCGAGTTGGCAGCGCGGGTGACTCGGAGCTCGGCTCAGAGAGGTGCCTATATTAACTTAGATAACTCAGTGGCTGAGTTGTAGAAGACCGAGTTGCCGAAGGCGAAGAGGGCGAAGAAGGTTGAGAAGGACGTAGAGCTCAAGGTGGTGGAGGAAGAAGTCGAGGAAGGGACGAAAACCATTGTGATTGAGTTTTTCTTTAGGTTCTTTATTTATTTATTTATTTTCTTTGGG
Organism: Quercus ilex subsp. ballota; assembly: GCA_032727855.1. NCBI lineage: Eukaryota > Viridiplantae > Streptophyta > Magnoliopsida > Fagales > Fagaceae > Quercus > Quercus ilex. Next base: position 56,735,971 of record CM064915.1, read on the forward strand.
TACTTTGTCTCTGTTTGGTTGCGGAGAAAAGTGAAACAGAAAATTAGTGTCTTGATATGGTTTTCTTGCTATTTTCGTTTGAAAGGTTAGGTTTTTAAGTTTTTAGTGCTTTGCATATTATGTCTAATGTTTCTTTTTGGTTGCCGAGAAAAGTGCAAGAAGAAAATTAGTCTCTTGTTGAATTATTGAATTACTGAATATGAATTTTATAATGGGTTAAATGGGTGGGTTACTAATTAAATGGGTTGAGTTGGTAATGGATAATTAATTTATATATAAACGGGTCATAAATGGATAAATACACACCCAACCCATTTATGACCCAACCCGCCCATTTGCCACCCCTATTCACAAGTTACTTGATTAATTTATCTCTTCCCAAATATAGTAAATACTACGACTTAATTCCCCTTCTATGAATATATGCTAATAATTAATAACTAAATATAGTTGAAATTATCATTTGAGTTTATAATGGCAACTCCTTGTGGTTGCAACAAAGATATTTGAAGTTCAAATATATTAGATCAAAGAATAGCAATAAAAAGTATGAAGTTAAATATGATACAATAGTGCGGAAATTGAGTTGAGCTGAGAAACAAATTTTTTTTTTTTTGGGTGCAAATAAATGAGTTGAGAAAGAATAACAAATCTTATGAAATTCGCAAGTTTAATCAATTAGTATTGGACTTTTACCTAATTAGGTCCTAACCAAAACTTAAATTTGCGGTTAAGAGTGGGATAGCCAACGGGCACCTCATAATATTTTTCATATCTCTGTTGTAATTATCAAATTATAAAAATAAAAAATAAATTAAAAAAAGTTAAATTCATGTGGTATAATGATTTAAACTGAAAAAATGATAATCAAACGGCCAAAATTGGGAATTGAGCTCGTTTCCCAAAGAATATAGTTAGCAGGTAAAATTTCAAAAGTATATATTTTACTAGCATCTCGAGTCTCAAAAACTTGATTTTGGGTCTATAAATCAAGTCTTAAAGACTCGATTTTTATGATATAATCACTTCTGATGTGACATTTTCCACGTGGCGTCTACCTGAAAATTGAGTCTTTTAGACTTGATTTATATGTGTTTTTTTTTTTACTGAAATAAGTGGAATCGGTATATTAAAATGATCAAAAGTACAAGATCCTGTAGCCACTCAGTGCTAACCTCACTAGCTACAATATTCTCACTTTTCCTCTTTCTTTGTCTCTCACCAACTCACCTTTTTCTCTCTTTTTCTTCTTTCTTTCCCTGTGTTGTTTTGCTGGCCTTTCTACATGAAGTTTGATTTTTCCTTGATTTGTTTCAGGATTAGGTAGTTTGTTTTCATGATAATCACTTGATTTGGCATGGGTTTTCAGTTTTAGATTCAATCTTGAGGGACCATGCTAGAGGCTACTTGATTTGGCATGAGTTTTTTGCTGGAGGTGGACGACGAAGGGATGTGCCGGTGTGTGCTGTGGTTGATTTTGGGTCACGGTGGTAGTGGTGGTGCCGTGGTGGTGTTGAAGTTTTATGGGTTTTTTTTTTTTTTTTTTTTTCGGTGGTGGGGGTCTTGGTGGATTGTTTGGGTTTTTTTTTTTTTGGAGGTGGCTTGTGATTTTGATGATGGTTGTTTTGGCCAGTGGTGTTGGTCTATTTTAATGGGTTCTGTGGTGGGTTGTTGATGATAGTGGTTGTTGTGGTGGTGATTTTGTTTTGGGAATTTTTGGCGTGACTTGTGGTTGCCACAGTGGTGGTAGTGGTGGCTGATGGTGGTTGTTTTGGGTTTTGTTGTGGTGGGTTGTGGCTGCCATGGTGGTGCTAGTGGTGGTGAATATGGCTGATTGCTGGTTGCCATGAATTTATGTGTGGGTTTGTGGTGGCTTGAGTGGTGAGAATAAAAAAATAAAAAATGAGAAATAAATAATATTTTAATAAAGTGGTAACAAAAATAAAAATTTAGGAGTATTGTAATTAAATGCTATAAAATTGATTTTTTAAATGTTAAATACTAAAATTTTTACAATAAGAATGCACTAATAACGTGTTTGTTGATTAGCAACTAGAGTTTGATAGTCACGCAGAAGAGTTATGGCCCCACGAATTTAAATTAAAATAATGAAAAGGTAGAATTTGAATTAAAATAATAAAATAAAAGTACATTGGTATGAGTAAGGGTAAGCTCTCCTAGGGCTATTCATACTAGCCTCACCCAGGACAAAAAAAATAAAATAAAATAAGAAAATCATCATTACACCCAGATTGACACTCAGGACAAAAAAAATAAAATAAAAAAAGAAAATCATCATTACCCAACCTGACACCTAGGACAAAAAAAATAAAATCATCATTACACCCATCTCTTTAAACAAATAATGTGTTCGACTTATAAATCGAGTCTCAAGGACTTGATTTTCAAGTAGACGCCTCATCAGACGTGATCACACCAAGACTCAATTTATAGGCCCAAAATCGAGTTTTTGAGACTCGAAATGCTAGTAAAAAATATAATTTCAAAACCTTAACTACTAATTAGATAGTTAGAAAAAAAAATTAGCTACCTATTTTCTCCATAATCAAACTCTTGGGCCTCTAGATCTTGACTTTGGGGTACACTTATAATTGAAATAGTGATTTTTGTTAGCCGAACGCAATAAAAGTGGGTTATCGTTGGATCTGGCTGTGTTTCGGATGAAAACTAACCATAATGAAGCAGCCTCATAAGTCATGATCAATGGCCCATCATGTAATGTCGCCAATAGCCCAATGCCATCCATTACACGTGAAAAATCTCTCCCTCTTTCTCAAGGAAGACAATTTTTCTTTTTCTTTTTCTGTTAAAAAGAATCAAGATCAATTAATTATTGAGTTTTTCTTCTTCAATTATTGGGGGTGATAATAATTTTTTTTTTTTAAATGTACCTTATTTTTCTTAGGTGAAATATATTTATTGTACTTAATCATCTTTATTATTATTATTTTATTTTTTTTATGAAAGAAAATTTTATTTTTGATTACTTATACAAAATAAGTAGTCATGCCGTAAACACTTAAAACCATATACACATGAAAGTTTCTTTTTCTTTTTTTTTTTATTTCTTTCTGGATAAATCATACACATGAAAGTAAAAATTCAAAGCAAAGCAAAAGCAAAAGCAAAGCTAAAATTATTATAGATAAAGGAATCCTCTAATTTCTACAAGATTTTCTAGTTTGGGATAGTCATTTCGAATCAATACATAAAGACATTAAGGCCCAGTTAAAATCACGTCCAATAGTCTAAGTCCAATACTACTTGGTGTGTAAGCTAAAGAAATCATAATTCTAACTACTTGTAGTGTAAGTATTGTAACTCTAGTTAGCATAGGATTTAGCTTGGTATAATTATTTATCAATGGGTTCATTATAACATGCCATGCTTAATAATAAAAAAATGTAACTATTAAAAACTTTATGTCGTAGACGTAAGCAGTTAGGTTGTATCATGTAAATTTCATTTCTTTCTCTTGCTTCCATGTTGTCTTTTAACATTATTTTATTTTTCTCCTTTTATTTTCGCATGACGTTAGGCTTTTTTTGTGGCATATATTAATTCATATATTTAATCTGTAGATGAAGGTTTTCTCTCTCTAACCACTCTTCAAAGATCATCCTAATTTATTTCCCACCATAGACAACATATGGACAATCTCATATGCGTATTTCGCAAATCTAATATTTTCTCACAAGACTATCTTGGTAATTTTAACTACAATCAATGTGAACATCCATATTTTTTGTGCACCTAATTTACCTGATTTCTTTTTGGTCATATGTCTTTATCATCTCTAAGCATATTTTTTTTAGACCACGCCTCTAATCAGTAGACTTGACGCATTTGACTTTTGTTCTAGCCTATCATCTATAGTACATCTGGCCTTCATTTTAAACTAAAGTTGTTTTTAAGCTTCCATCTTGAATTGGAGGTGATATTAGTGGAAGCTCTATGCAAAAATAATGTTATATCAATCAAAATTTGTTATCTCAAATGTTATGATATAGTTGCAAAATGTGTCGTGTCTGTAGTATTATTGTTCCAAAAGCTTGTCAACGTAAATCTTGTGTCTTACATACATATTCTTTAATTCTTTGTACTAGAAAAAGATTAAAATAACTTAGATATGATTTTTTTTTGGGTACTAGAATAAGAGACTAAGGGCTTTCAAGTAAGATTACTCTTTTATTTATATTCTAATCTAATTGTTTACTTTTGTATGTGTGTGTTTGCGCATGCTTCCTTTTTTTTAATCACTATTTTTACAATAGTTTTTTTGTTCTCTTAATGTGTGTATTTGTGCATCTTTCCCTTTTTTTAATCACTATTTTTACTTTAGTTTTTTTGTTCTTTATAAAAAAGAGATATTAGTAGATTTGAAGCGTGCACACAATAATTATTGAGAAATAGCTATTCTGGTGTTTTTTTTTTTTTTTTTAATGGATACTAGCTCTATGTTTTTTAGTATTCTAGTCCTTAAAAAAAAAAAAAAAAATTATACGGAAAACAATAGAGTATATTATATGTTGTCTTGAATCTTATTATATTTATATTCTGGTCTCGCCGTAATCAACTTCGAACCAGCAATAAGGCTTTCCCGCTATCCGAAGTCATACCATCAGCCACGCATATGCTGCAGGAGTTCACTGATGTGCAACTAGCAACTTCAGTGCAGACGGTTTCCCCTCACAGGTTTCAGCCCAAGTGGGAAACCCCCCCCCCCCCCTCCAACGCACTTGAAGATTAATTTCGATAGTGCGGTGTTCAGAGAAACAAAGGAAGCTGGGCTGGGTGTGGTTGTCCGTGATTCTCATGGAAAGGTGCTCGCATCCTTGGCGGAGAAGATCAAGCTTCCATCCTCATCAGACGAAGTGGAAGCGCTGGCTGCTGTTCGCGCTATCACCCTTGCTATGGACCTCAACCTACCCTCTTTTATTGTTGAGGGAGATTCAGAGGTGGTTATTTCAGCCTTAAGAAAGGAAGAGGAATCTTTTTCTTTTTTTGGTCATCTGGTTTCTTCTATTAAGCATTATTTAGTTTTTTGTAATTGTTTTTCCTTTTCACATGCTCGTAGGTCGGGTAACTCACTTGCTCATTTTTTAGCAAAACACGCAAGAACTATTGTTGGTTTTTCTATGTGGATGGAGCATGTCCCACCACAAGTTGCTGATGTACTTTTAGCCGATTGTGGCTGATTTTAGTTTTATAAAGTTGAAGTTGGTTTCTCCAAAAAAAATAAGAGTTCACGCTTTAGCCCGAAAATTGAAATTATGATTTTGTCCCTCTTGGTACATAAAGCCTTTCAAAAAGTAAAACCAAAACTAGAAAACCCAGAACGTGCACAAATAAAATCGAGCTTGACAACATTGTTAAAAAAAAAAAAATCAAAAGGCACACCATATTCACAATCTTTGCATAAGCAGATCTAGGGCAAGAATGGCCATATAACTTTAATTTTTAAACCATATAGTCAAACAACCCTATTTTTAAACTATTTTGCAAAATATCATCGTTTTAGAGCTTGACATTGTTGATGTCGAGTTCTAGCAGAACTTGATATTAACAATGTCAAGTCTATACGTATTTTGTCACTTAAATATTTTAAAAAATTTGTGCAGAACTTGACACTTTAAAATATGTATAGAATTCGATATTGTCGAGTTCCAGTCAGAACTCAACATCAGTGACATTTAGTTCCAAAAGAGTGGTATTTTGCTAGATAATTTGAAAAAAATGGTTGTTTGGCTGCATAATTTAAAAATTAAGACTATTTAGCCATTTTCCCCCAAAACTAGCATGTACTTTTTTTTTTGGGGGGGCTGAATATGAGCTTTAACTTTGCTTAAGCATTCACAGCAAGGTTCTAAAAAAATATAGCTTTTAACAACTCAAAAACCTACTTTATTTATTTTAATAACTCACTTTACAATATACCCAACATCAAATGTTTTATTTTAATAAACAACACATTAAAATAATATAAATAAACAAATAAAATAAATATAATAAACACTACACGTGGAGAGACTTGAGAGAGAGAGAGAGAGAGAGAGAGAGAAACTAATTTAATAATGAGAGAAGAAAGAGAAAATAATTTAATATTTGTAGCAACTTGCTACAATGAGCTGCTACTACTAATAGGTCACTATAGCAAGTTGGTAAAATATTTTAAGTTTAACAACATTGCTATGGGGTGTTTTTGTGTGTTTAGAGCTCTAAAATAACTAAAAACTATTTTAAAAGCATTAAAGTGAATTCTATCCAATACAGCACGGATTCGAGAATCTCACATTTGATAAGCATTTGACAAGGTCATGACTCATGAGCCATCTTCCACGCCACCAATCTGTATAGCCACTTAATGAAGCTAGCAATGGTTATGCAAAATAACTTATGCATGAAAGAAAGAGAGACAAAATAAATCAATGCCGTAGTAAGGCACACCTTACATATATTTCACTTAGTCATTTGTTCATTTTACTATAAAAAGTTTCTTAAAATAATTTATCAACGTAATCCTTTAATCCTTTTATAAATACTGAAAATAGTAAAATACAGTACTTCTTCTTCTAGACACATACTTTTGGCAGAATCCAAAATTCATTGAGCATTCATGAACTAGAGAAAACCCTTTTCTTTGCAGCATTGAATAGCTTCATCAAACATTTCATTGAGCCCATACTTGTACTTGAAACCAGAATCTAAGAGCTTCTTTGATGACAGACCCGCTGTTTTATAACCTCTAATTTCCTTTAAATAACTGCATAAGAATGAAAAAAAAAATAATAATAATAGCAAAGGAACTTCTTCTTCTTAACTTTTAGTGTTTAAGATTAAAAAGGAAGAGAATAATTAAACTTACTCTAGTGTTGGTATTTGAAATTCTGGGTATCTTTCAGAAAGAAATTCAGACATCCTTTCTAGTGTCAAGATCTCTGATGAACAAATGTACCTTCCTTCCGCAGTAGAACATTCAAGGAGAAATATATGTGCTCTTGCCACGTCATCAACGTGAACCATAGGTGTATTCATAAGATATTTATATTGATCATTGTCACCTGCAATGATATTTGAATTAAAAGCAGTTTTCTTCCAGAAAATTATAGAGAAAAAAATATATATTCATACATAAATTAAAGATTTGGTTATTTGCATTTCCATATGACAACTAATTAGGCCTTCAATTAACACCAAAGTTCATTTTATTTTTTCAATCATATCATTTACTGTATGAGAAACTTCAAGGTAAAATGTTATAGCATTTTTTTAATAAAATTTTTCTTTTTCTTGATAAACCTTTTTCCAGGGAATTCAAATTAAATTTCATGTTGCAATTATTCTAATATTTATCACTTTCACAATACGTCAAGCAATATAATAATGAACTAACATACTATTTATACCCTTTGAATTTAAGGTTGCATCTAAATTGATCCATCAATTAACTCTTAAGTATTAGAACAATATCTATGTATTCCTTCTATAAACATCCGAAAGAATCTGATCATCAACTCATGCAAAATTGACATTGTTTTAAAAGAAAAATAGAAAAAAATGAGGTTGATTTTAGGCAGGTTAATGGAAAAAATAAGATGAGCCATAATAAAAGGAGCACATTAACATCATTTAGGGTCTGTTTGGGATTCGTTTATTTTGTTGAAACTAAAAACATTTTGCTGAAAGTACTGTAAATAAAAGTAAAAGTTAGCTGAAATAGTACAGTAGAACCCATGAATAGTACCAAAAATTGCAGTAGGGCCCATAAATAGTAGCAAAAATAAGTTGAATAGTAAAATAAGTTGACAAAAATAATTTTTGCCAAACACACACTTAGAATGTGTTTAGATACCGCTTATTTTACTAAAACTGAAAAATTATTGTTGAAAATACTGTAGATAAAGGTAAAAGTTAGTTGAAATAGTACAATGGGGTCCATGAATAGTGCCAAAGAGTACAGTGAGACCCATGAATAGTAGCAAAAATAAGCTGAATAGTGAAATAATTTTAATTTTCATTTAAATCCAAACGTACACTTAGGGTGCAAATTATAAGTTTTAAAAAGTTGAGAAATTGATTTAGAGGTAACCCCTATTTTAAAAGGTGTAAAATGCATTTTAGCCTAAATCATTATTTCACTTTTCGCTAAAATAAATAGACAATTATATCATTGAAAACAATTCACATCAGATGCAACTATTTGCAACATAAATGTCAAACAAGTGAACAAAAACATACCCAAAATCATAGCCAATATTGTGCGAACTGAGCTAGGGAACTTGGGACAAATGAAGGGTCCAACAACAAAGGAAGGAATTATTGTCACCACATCCAATCCATGTTTTTCTCCAAATTCAACTACTGCCCTTTCTGTTAATGTCTTGGAATATACGTAGGAACCTCCAAGTAGCTTTATAGCTTTAATGATATCTACTTCACTCCAAATGCTCTCATCCATTTCATCTTCATCATTGCCATTATACAAAACTGTTGATGCACTAGAAGTGTACACAACTCGCTTCACAGTCTTGGAATTCAAGCATGCCTTTAAGATGCCTAGTGCTCCTATAGACGACTAAATTTCTAGTTTGAAATGAGTCAAACAAGTAAAATAGTTTCACAAATGCGAATTTGTATTGATGATTGTGGTATAATTCTCTGTGATTACAAAAGAGTTATCCTCTGATTCAATCTCCTTGCAAGACTTATTGATTGGAGTTATGGTAATGTGATTTTGATTTAAACACAAAATATCCTTCAATTTGGTTGAGGGATGGATCGAAGATTGTTGAAACAGAATTACAATGAATCTCTGGCTATGAGCTTGTTAGAAATTCTTTGTTCTTCACGTTCTTCGTATGTTCTTCGTGTTCTTGGTGCGTTCTTCGTCTTCGAAGGTTTGTGGTGGAAGTTCTTCGGTGCTTTAGAGGCTTGAATCCGTAGAGCTTTGTTGATTTGTGATTTGTTGATGTTTTCGGACACTTTAGGCTTGATTCCCGCAAACTTTTGGATCTAGGCGGATGATTTAGATGATTTCTCTTCGAATGTTCTTCGTATTCGAAGTTGAAGTTCTTGGAGGTTTTAGAGCTTGGTTCCGGCAGAGCTTCTGGACTTCTGAATCTTCTCTGATGCTGCTTGTGCTTCAGATGGCTTGATGTGTCCTCCTAAATGTCTTAGGAAGGCTTCTATTTATAGGAGTTTTGGAGTGGATGAGCGACACGTGGCGGAGTCTGATTGGTGACACATGTCACCGTCTGATTGGTCCGCTTATGTCATCGCTTACACGTGCGAGGTTGCTTGGGTCATCGCTTACACGTGCGAGGTTGCTTGGGTCATCGCTTACACGTGCGAGGTTGCTTGTGTCATCGCTTGCACGAGCCGATGCATGATTGGTTCTTGCATGACACTTGGCAAATTTCTATTGGCTTCTGAATGGCAATAGTAAAACCTAGCAGCAGTATGTGGCGCTTTGTAATTCGCTGTATTTTGTGGTCTTGGTAGTGTGACGTGTCAGCTTGTGCTAGGTCGGGAACTTTCTCTCTCTACAAATGCCCCCTCGAGACTCGTTCACACACACAGTTTCAGAGTGTGGTGTGAGAATGAGTTTCGAAAACAGATTCTTACACTTGGTTCTTCAAATGAAGTAATTGAAGGTGGTGGAGCTTTCAGCAGGATGAAATAATTTCTGAGGAGTAGACCCACCCATATGAAAGGTTTTGATGAGACTGAAAAGAGGTCTGCGAGTATTTGAATGTACTTGCGTGACCGAGCCTTCTCAGGAGAGGTTAAGTTGAAGTAACTTCAGAAGAGTACCTTTGGATCGTTGGCGGCGATCACAGGGTGTAGAAGATGGGGAAGATGCGAGGATGGTGGCTGGGTATAACATGCAGAGCCATGGGGCCAGCCTTGTGTTTTTGAGAACTTCTGGTGAAGTTATATCGGAAGAGTATACTTTGGATTAAGGCTAGGCCATGTGGGAAAGTGGTTGAGTGCGCATGTGTCATCGTTTCACTCAGGTTAAGTTGAGGTAATTTCAGAAGTTTATGGATTCTGGGGATGATGGTGTTGGTGGTGAAGAAGACGGGGATGAAGCAAAGCGAATGGGTGAAACACACACCACTACGGTGCTGGCCCTGCATGTTGCATGGGGTTTGACAGTAAGTAATCGAATGTGCGTGTGTAAAGGGACCAAACCGACAGACATTAAGTTGAAGTAATTTCAGAAGAGTACCTTCTGAAATACTTCAAGCTAGCTTTAAGTTGGAGTAATTTCAGAAAATGTGTTTTGAGGTACCAACAACGATGACCTTTGAGTCCCATAGTGGTGGGGACATGGAATAAGGCTCTGGTAACCATTTACCAGCCCCAAAGGCTGAACTCTGATGAGCTGGTGCCTTGAAGGTTGCCTCAAATGTTGGATGGAAGACAATTTGTAGGATACCCCAACACTTTTTACCATCTTCATTTACTGCTACTTGCTGGAAAAGCACAGAAAAATGAAAGATGGAGCTAACTTGTGATTCTGGTCTTAGAAACCAGCCAAGTTGCTGTTTGTTCCGAACCACTGCTTCTGCTGGAAGACCAAGCAATTGGAGAGAGACTACAGGAGACCTGAGGTTAGGAACAGGAGTCTCTGCTGGACTTAGACTTCCTGGCCAACCAAATCCACGGAAGCATGGAAGGCCAATACAGACCTTGTTATGAGTAATTTTATGAACAAAGGTGGTCGTTAAGTGGAGAAACAAAATTTGTTTGGATCTCAAAACTACAATGATGTTGTGAAGAGGGTTTCTACCGAACCATGAGAGGGTTGATTTCAAACTGACTATGAAGCAATATTGGTTGCTAAGTGTTGAGAATGATGAAGTCATAGTGAGAAATGGCTGTGAGAAGGAGGACTTGAAAATTTGAAAGAAGCAAATCTTCATTTCATGACTCAGTGGTTTTTTTTTTCTTGATGAGTTCTTGATGATTCCGGCCCTTCTATTTATAGTGGAGAGATGAAGAATGGTAGATGGATAGTTGAGAATGGCGGATGTGAATTTTTGGTGAGACAAGTGGATGAGAATGGTAGGTGAGAGACCGGTAGGGAACGAGAATGATAGGTGAGAGAGAGGAAGAATGGTAGGTGGGAATGTTTGGCACCGAAAGGGGAATTGTGGGTTGGACGGGTGACTCGATGTAATTTCAAGCTCAAGACACACTTGTGAGAGTTCATTTGTACTTTAGAAGGAAAGCCTTGATGAAGTCTGGGGAATAACCCTGAGGGGATCCAAACTAAATGGATGAATCTCAAATTTTGATATTGAGAACTTTAGTTTTGGATACTGTCAGTACTCCGGAGATGTGAGTTAGATTGGTGATTTCCAAGTCACGAAAAACTATGCAAGACAAGTCTGGCTCGAAAATCTTGACTTTGGGTTGATTTCAACACAAAAGACAACTATCTTGGAATTGAGTTATTTGTGCCATTTTCGAGTCTCAAATGATGGAATGGACTCCAAATTTGGAATGTACGCGAAAAATTGAGTAAGATAGGTCCATCTTAAAAATTTTGACTTTTGGTCATAATTTTTGCAAAAGTCAACTTTCTGAAAATTGGACATTTGCGCAATTTTCGAGTTTCGAATGAAGAAACGGATCCCAAAATCAGAATGTACTCGAAAAACTGAGTGGGACAGACACCTTTTGAAAATTTTGACTTTTTGGTCAAAGTCAAAGGTCAAATTTGGTTAAGGTATTTTTTTTTATCTCTCTCTTTTTTTTTTTAAGGCGGTTCGGACCGGGTCAGATTTCTGGGTCAAACCGGTCCGGTCTGGTCAAACGGGTCAGGCCGGTTAGTGGAGGATGACGTCATCCATGACGTCACAGGGCTGAGGCGTGTGGCACGTGTGGCGCGTGTAAGCGCGTGAGAGAGAGCCGGCGCATGTAAGCGCGTGAGAGAGAGCCGGCGCGTGTGAGCGCGTAAGATGATGATGGTGGCGCGTGTCGGCGCGTGAATCTGAGGCAATGAGCGCCGGATCTTCTGGTGGCGCGTGGCGGCGCGTGGGAGCTCTTTTGATCCAAAAATTTTTGGGTTTTGTCGATCTAAGGCCGTAGATTACTCCTGTAGGGTCAATTTTGTGAAATTATGATCAGGTTTGCATAGATTTGAAGGACTAGGCCGCGGTTTGTTGAGACATTGTGGCGGCGCGTGGTGGCGCGTGGTGGCTCCGTTGTTGATGGTCTTTCTGGGTTTTGTACATCGTGGGCCGATGGACCTAGCGGTGGCACCAGTTTTGTAAAAATTGTCTCAGATTTGTGCAGATTTGAATGAGAAACCCGCGGGACGTTGGGACTTCGTGGCTGCGCGTGGCGGCGCGTTATGGCTCCACTGTGAACGGCTTTTCTGGGTCTTGTTGTTCAAAGTCCTTAGAAGATTTCTGTGGGTTGATTTTTTGTGAAATCTTGTCAGAAGTTTTAAAAATCTGGAAGAGAGAACGCAGGCGTTGCTGGACTTGTTGCCATTTTAGTCTACTTTGGCGGTGGCCATTCTGACAGTGTTTGACAACCCAGGCAGGGAATGGTTCCAGGTAATTAATGAGCGTCTCTGCATCGAATGTCATCTTTTATTTTCAAAATTCAGTGCAGCCTTCTTTGACCTTGAGTGCATTTGAGTTGCAAAGTCTGACTTTAAAAATTGGTGGCAGCGTTTTTCCTCTTCCTTTTTTGTCTGTTCTCTCAGAAACTTTCTATATAAAGCCACCCGGAGTATGCATTAATCAGTACAAGCGTAATCTTCAGTAACAAAATCTTTGTGCAATCTCTAGTTAAAGAAACCATGCATTTTCTTTTTCTTTCCTCTTTTTTTTTTTTTTTTTTGACAGGCTAGAGATTAAAATTGAAGCTCTCTCTTTACCGATTTTTTTTTTTTTTTTTTTGAGACGTGCCATGAGATTTTCTTCTGACAAGTTCTTTGTCGTTGCTTGTTTTTGTCATGCAGCATGCTTTCCTTGGCAATTAAACTGCACCAACACTTGTCTTTTTCAACGCAGCCATCTCAAGAGTGTTTACAATGTAGCCACCTCAAAAGTCTTTACCATGAAGCCGTGCCAGCATTTGTCCTTGTACTGAAGCTGCACTAACACTCTTCTTTTGCCATCAAGCTGCCTCGACATTTTATTTGCATTGAGGCCACATCTACACTTCCTTCATTCCCAAGCTATGCCAACATTTATCTTTGCCATGAAGCCATGACAACACTCCTTATTAGCACTTGCATTTGCATTGAATTTGCACCAATATTCAGAGGCAACATAACTCAGACATTGGGGGTACATAACACTATAGCCAAGCATCAAAATTTCAGAGATGCTAACATTCATCTTTGCCATGAAGCTACGTCAACACTTCACTTGCATCGAAACCATGCCCACGTTCATATTTGCCGTGAAGCCATGTCGACACTTTATTTGCATCAAAGCCGTGCCAACGCTTTTCTTTAGCATGAAGCCCCGTCAACACTTTATGCGCATCAAAGCCGTGCCAACGCTCATCTTTGTCATGAAGCCACGTCAACACTTTATTCGCATCGAAGTTGTGCCGACATCCATCTTTGTCGTGAAGCCAAGACAACATTCCACACTAGCACTTGCACTCGCATTTGAAGTTGCAACCATATTTGCCTTTATAATAAAGCTACAACAGCATCAATTTTCAGAGGCAACATAGCTCCGACATCGAGGTGCATAACAATGTAGCTAGACATCAGGATTTCAAAGATGCCAACAAGACGTTGAAGATGCAAGGAAAGGCCACCAAAACCTTGAAGATGAGGGAAAGAATGATGCCAATACCTTGAAGATGTCAGAACATGTCCCCAAGAATCCGACACTGCATGAACATGCCCATAGAGGAGAGACGATGCAATACCGACTTTGGATATATAATCTATCATCATTCTGGAGGAAGTTGACGTCATCCAAATTTCAGAGACATGATGTAAAACGACACCACTCAGAAGGGAGATGATGTGGTTCAAATTTCAGAGCTATGAAGTGGCACAACCTAGAAGAGAGACGATGTAGTTTAGACTTGCAAGGTACAAGAAGATGCCCCCAGGAGATAAGTGATGCAAAGCATACTTCAGAAACGTAGGAGAATGTCCATAGAAAATGAGCAATGCCATGCCAACCAAAGGGACCTTTAAAAGCATATTGACAACCGTTGCAAAACTCTTCAAGCCAGACTGACAATCCTTCTTCATTTCATGTGACTGAACTTAGTGACAAGTACTAAGCTACCTACGTACCCCGGAGAGGGATCAAGTCATCACGTAGTTCAACAGAAATTTTGTTTTTTTTTTTTATAATTTTTTTTGATATTTTCTTTTTGGATTATTATTTTTTTTTATTTTTTTCAATTTGATAACTTTTTTTTTTTTAGTGCGTGACTGAACTTAGCAAAAGATACTAAGTTACCTACGTACCCTTGAGAGGGATCAAGTCATCACGTAGTTCAAAATTTTTTTTTTTGTTATTGATTTTGTTGTTGTTGTTTTTTGCAAAAAGGGGGGCTCAGTGTGTAATAATGGGTATCACCACTAATCGAACCCGAGACCTCTCAAGGGCGACTTGGGCATTCAACCACTACGCCACACTAGCAATTGGTGACATAGAGTGGGATTAATTTCTCCTTATTGGTACCCTTTCAGAGGTAATGGGAAGACATCATGTACTCTTGCAGCGTTACAGTGGGTAGTTTAAGCTCTTGCCGAGGAGCATCCTCGATGTTCAAGCGTAGAAGTGTTTAAGGAACTTCCCATTGATGGGGCCGATCCTTGCATCATCATTGTTGATCAACTTGTACGCTTGGTTGGTGTTTGCCCCCTGCTTGAGAGTTGGAAGTACATCATAAGCAACGGTCACATGGTTCGATCCGACAACTTCATTGAAGTCTAGATCAATCTTGTTTTCTTTGGCAAGCTTCATGATTTGTTCTTTGAAGACGAAGCATTTTTGGATTGGGTGGCCAATGATCTGATGATATTTGCAGTAGTTAGGGTCATCAACTTTCCCCATGTCTTCTGGTCGCTTGCATTCTGGCAATTCAATTAGCTTCAACTGCAATAGTTGTTCTAAGATGTTTGGCACATCTTCAACTGCAATACTTTTTGCCATCCTTCAAGTTGTTTTTCATTTGCATTTACACCTCTTCTTGAAAGCTTGACTTCAGCAGTGTTAACAACCATTGGGTCTTTGAGGCTGACTTTTGCATTCCTATCATTCCTCCTCACTTCCCTTATGCTTTCTTCAGGTGTGGGAGGTTTTGTATTTCCGCGGCTAGCAATGCTCAGCTCCATGTCGTGCGCACGAGTTGCTAACTCTTCAAATGTTCGAGGTTTTATCCCTTGAAGGATGTAAAGAAGTCCCCAATGCATGCCTTGGATGCACATCTCTACAGCGGAAATTTCTGAAAGTCTATCCTTGCAATCTAGACTCAAAGAACGCCATCGATTGATATAATCAACGACGGGCTCATCCTTCCATTGTTTAGTATTGGTAAGCTCCATCATGCCTACCGTGCGCCGTGTGCTGTAGAATCGGTTGAGAAACTCCCTTTCAAGTTGTTCCCAACTATCGATTGACTCAGGTTCCAAGTCTGTATACCAATCAAAGGCATTCCCCTTCAATGAACGGACAAACTGCTTTACAAAAAGGCCTCCTTGAGTCCCTGCATTCTCACAAGTTTCTACAAAGTGAGCAATGTGTTGCTTAGGGTTTCCTTTGCCATCAAATTGCAAGAACTTGGGGGGCTGATACCCATTTGGCATCCTCATGTTATCGATGCGCTTTGTATAGGGTTTCGAATATGTGAGAGAACTTGTAGAAGAACCTCCATATTGTGCTCGAATAGTGTTCGTTATCATGTCTTGCAATTGTTGGACAGATATCGAGGCCATTGAGGTGGAATGTCCGTGTTGAGAAGTGCCTTCACCTCCTTTTCCTTTATCGACCTTAGCGTTTTCTCCTTTTAAGGTAAAGCCAGGTGGGTGCTCAGGACCAAGACTTGATTCACCCGAATCTTGTACCTCTAGCTTGTTCATTAGGGTTGCAATTTTGACATCCTTTTCTTCAAGTGCTTTTGTGAGAAGGACGACCCTTTGTTCCATTTTAGCCATCTTTTCTTCCATGGTAGAGGTGTTAGTCATCATGACTGACACAACTTCCCAAGATGATGGAGAAGAAAGTGATTTGAAGTGAGCACGTGAAATCTCATCTTTTGGATTCCCTTTGATGGGAGAGAAATCGTGTGACCAACTTCTTGTGAAGGAGGAAGGGGATTTGCCCCCATACTTGAGGTGTTCCAAGGTGGAGATGTCCTTGTTGATGACCTTGTTTCTTGTAAGAGGGTCTAAGGAGATGATTGTCTGGACCTTGGCTTCCTTGGTTGATTGAGATTGAAGTTGATTGTTTGCTTTGGGTTGGCTACAATTGATTACACCAATGTAGTTGTCGGTGGTAGCTGTACCAAGTTTAGTTGAAGTAGCTATTGTTGAAGCTTGAATATTCTTGCTAGAGGCCATTTGAGCTGGTAGCAAGATGATGAAGATTTCTTTCTTTGAAGGAGAATGAGATGAGAGGCAGAGAGGTCCCACTGGGCGTGCCAGAATATGTAGACGACTAAATTTCTAGTTTGAAATGAGTCAAACAAGTAAAATAGTTTCACAAATGCGAATTTGTATTGATGATTGTGGTATAATTCTCTGTGATTACAAAAGAGTTATCCTCTGATTCAATCTCATTGCAAGACTTATTGATTGGAGTTATGGTAATGTGATTTTGATTTAAACACAAAATATCCTTCAATTTGGTTGAGGGATGGATCGAAGATTGTTGAAACAGAATTACAATGAATCTCTGGCTATGAGCTTGTTAGAAATTCTTTGTTCTTCACGTTCTTCGTATGTTCTTCGTGTTCTTGGTGCGTTCTTCGTCTTCGAAGGTTTGTGGTGGAAGTTCTTCGGTGCTTTAGAGGCTTGAATCCGTAGAGCTTTGTTGATTTGTGATTTGTTGATGTTTTCGGACACTTTAGGCTTAATTCCCGCAAACTTTTGGATCTAGGCGGATGATTTGGATGATTTCTCTTCGAATGTTCTTCGTATTCGAAGTTGAAGTTCTTGAAGTTCTTGGAGGCTTTAGAGCTTGGTTCCGGCAGAGCTTCTGGACTTCTGAATCTTCTCTGATGCTGCTTGTGCTTCAGATGGCTTGATGTGTCCTCCTAAATGTCTTAGAAAGGCTTCTATTTATAGGAGTTTTGGAGTGGATGAGCGACATGTGGCGGAGTCTGATTGGTGACACATGTCACCGTCTGATTGGTCCGCTTATGTCATCGCTTACACGTGCGAGGTTGCTTGGGTCATCGCTTACACGTGCGAGGCTGCTTGTGTCATCGCTTGCACGAGCCGATGCATGATTGGTTCTTGCATGACACTTGGCAAATTTCTATTGGCTTCTGAATGGCAATAGTAAAACCTAGCAGCAGTATGTGGCGCTTTGTAATTGGCTGTATTTTGTGGTCTTGGTAGTGTGACGTGTCAGCTTGTGATAGGTCGGGAACTTTCTCTCTCTACAGCTCCATTGATTGATCTTTTGGTTACTATTTCTTTAGGTTCTTTGTCTTCAAAATCAACAGGAGTGGCAACATGAAGTACGCCAATACATCCTTCAATGGGTGCATTGAAACTCTCTGGATCGCTGAGATCTGCATTGAAGATTTGGAGTTTCTCTGATGCTCCTGGTAGACTTGTAAGGAAGCCAGTGTCTTTCTTGTGCTCTGGTCATATATGTGAAATTCTATCAAGTCTTTCATTTTTTTTTTTTGGTTGAGAAGCGTTTGAACATAAACTGTACCCAAAAACTGAACTCAAAACTCAAGATGAGATTTCTATTAAGCTAAAGTTGGTCATCCAGCATTTCTCAGGAAAAATTATTTATTTTTATCCCCTTGAATGTCATAGAATAACTGTATTTAAATAACACAATTCATTTAAAGAGTCTTGTAGTTTAATCGACATTTCTTCATATTTCCAAAAAAGATGTTCAGGTTCAAATCTCTTCACCCCAATTATTGAATTATCAATAAAATAAGGGGAAATTACACTTTGCCTACCTGTAGTTTGTCCGAAAAACATTTTGCCTATCTGTGATTCACTTTACCCACTTGAGGTAAGCTCCATTTGTCTCCCGTTACCCAACTCTATTAAAAATATGAGTAAACTTGTATTTTTGTTACTCTTTTATATCTCTCTCCTCCCAAAACATTAAAAAAAAAAAACTAAAAAAATCTAAAGAAAAAAAAAAATCTAAAAGTTAGGTTTTTTAAAATTTAAAATTTTCCGAAGAAATTTTTTGAAGAAATTGTTCGACTCAATAACACTCTTGAGCTGCTTCTTGAGATATGCATATATAAAGGTATCAGGCAGTTAAGAAGAAAGGACCAAAGAATAAGAAGGAAGAAAAGAAGAACTAAACGACACAGATGAGCTGCAAGGCTATTTAGATTAGTAGCTAAACGGCATGTAGTTTTAGCTGTTAATTTTATTCAGATTGTATCTCACGTGCTGTAACTAACCTTCACACGTGTTGTAACTGATTTCCTTATGTTTTGGTTAGTTTGTTACATTCTGTTTTTGGGGTTTAGGTACAGAGGTGTATATAACCTTAGATCGTGTACAGATTCATTACATTACAATATTAAGAGAAAGTTTCTCATCTTCTCTCCCAAATATTCTCTCTCTGTATTCATAGATTCTTTGTTTTCTTCATCTCTGTTTTGTTACATGGTATCAGAGCTCGAGCCTTCTTCAATGGCGTCGAATACTCAGAATACTCAAACTGCTTCACCTTCCTCTTCTCAGCGAGAGCTGACTCCAATGGAAGATCCACGAAGTCCATTTTTCTTGCACCACGGTGAAACACCAGGTACGATTTTGGTTACTCAACCGTTAACTGAGGACAATTATCCTATGTGGTCCAAAGCAATGATAATGGCTTTGGATGCCAAAAGCAAGCTCGGATTTGTTGATGGTTCTATCAATGCTTCAATGGCAGTCACACCATTAGAGAAGAAAGCTTGGTCCAAATGCAATTCAATGATCTCTTCATGGATCTTGAATTCAGTTTCTCCTTATCTTACTGCTAGTGTAATTTACAGAGACACTGCGTTTGAAGTGTGGAATACTCTCAAGAAACGATTCTCTCAAGCCAATGGACCAAGAATCTCTCAACTTCAGAAGCAAATTTCAACTATGATGCAAGGTGCAGCTACGATTACAGGATTCTTCACTGATCTTCAAGCTACTTGGGATCAACTATTGAATTTCAGACCTTTACCGTGTTGCTCATGTGGTAAATGCACTTGTGGTGTGAATGGCAAAATCACAGCACTTCAGCATCAAGATTCACTTATGCAGTTCTTAAATGGCTTGAATGATTCTTATTCTCAAGTTAGAACACAAATTCTCATGATGGAGCCTAGTCCTTCCATTGATAAGGCATTTTCTTTAGTGATTCAAGAGGAAAGGCAAAGATGTTTGGGTTTTAATGTTGCTCCCTCAGTTGAATCAACTGCTCTTGCAGTAAAAAATCAAGGATTCAATCAGGGAAATTCATTTCTAGGGAACAACAAGTATATCAGAGGAAACAATACAAAAGGGAGGCCTGTGTGTAGTCACTGTGGGAAGCTTGGCCATGTTATGGAGAAATGCTACAAATTAGTGGGATTTCCTCCTGGTTACAAGCAGAGAGGTAAAGTGGCTATGGCAAATCAAGTCTTGGTTGAAGGTGATCAAGGCAGTGCTGATATTCAACAGGTCAATTCATTCCCTTTCACTTCAGAGCAGTATCAACAGCTGATCTCAATGCTCAGTTCTCATGCATCTACATCTGGTGGTACCAATGATGCCTTACACTCAGCTAACTCTGCTCTTTCAGGTAATGTGTGTATTGCTTGGTCTGATTTTGTTTCCTTAGATTTGCATCATTCAGTTTTTGCTATTAATCCTGTCAATAAAGCTGCCTATGGTAATGATGTATGGATTATTGATACTGGAGCCACAGACCACATAGTCCATTCCTTATCTTTGTTTACACATATCACTAGTTCTATATCAACCTTTGTTCAATTGCCAAATGGTGAAAGAGTCAATGTTACACATATTGGTACAATTCAAGTCACTGCAACTTTGAAACTTAAAAATGTGCTATGTGTTCCCTCTTTCAATTTCAATCTAATTTCTGTCAGCCAATTAACCAAAACACTTTCATGTTGCCTGGTTTTTCTATCAAATTTATGCTTTATCCAGGACCTTACTTGTTGGAAGACGATTGGAATGGGTGAATTACATGACAATTTGTATCTGCTGCATACTGCTCCAACTAGCAAATTTGTTTCAACAGCTTCTTCAACTCTTGAGTCTGTTTTTCAATCTTTTGTTAATTCTGTTTCTGAGTCTATGTCCATTCCTAATGTTACCAAGTCTTATCTTTGGCATATGATGACATGCCTCTGATAATAAATTTCATGCTTTGCATAGTCTCATTCCTGATGTACAAACTTTTCACAGCAATAAGAATTGTATTCTTTGTCCAATTGCCAAACAGAAAAGACTCCCTTTCCATCTTTTAATCACATTTCAAATAATGCTTTTGATTTGATTCATTGTGATGTTTAGGGGCCATTTGCTATATTCACTCATGATGGCTTCAAGTACTTCCTTACCATTGTGGATGATGCCACAAGATCCACTTGGATTTACCTTATGAAATCTAAGGCTGAGACTAGACCTTTGTTGATCTCATTTTATAACATGATACACACACAATTTCATGCCAATATTAAGATCATTAGAACTGACAATGGCCCTGAATTTTTCTTAAAATAATTTTATGCAAACAAGGGCATCATTCATCAACATACATGTGTTGCCACTCCACAACAAAACTCAGTTGTGGAGAGGAAACACCAGCACATTTTAAGCATTGCAAGGGCATTGAAGTTTCAATCTAATGTTCCTATATCCTATTGGGGTGAATGTGTATTGACTGCTATCCATATCATCAATAGGTTACCTTCTAAAATACTGAACTAGAAAACTCCTTTTGAAAAACTCTATGGCAAACCTCCTTCCTTTGCTCATTTAAAAGTTTTCGGTTGCCTTTATTTTGCCTCAACTCTTACTCATAACAGATTAAAATTTGACCCTAGATCTTCATCTTATGTTTTTCTTGGTTACCTGTTTGGTGTTAAGGGTTACAAGTTACTTGAATTAACTACCAAAAGGATTTTTGTCTCCAGGGATGTTCATTTTCTTGAAACTGTTTTTCCTTTTGTTTCATCTTCTCATTCCTCCTCTCCTCACACTAGCATACCTTTACCTCATCTCTTCCCTTCAGTGACTCACCCAGCTACTTCTGTGTTTGATTTTCCTAACCATGATGCTATTCCTTTTGATTCCACTATTTCTATCCCCTCTTCTGCAGATTTACCTGTTCCCAATTCTGTAGATTTACCTATTGCTACTTCTGCAGATGACATTTCTGCAGATTTACCTATCCATAATCCACCTTCACCTCTCATTCCTTCCACCACAGTCCCATTTCCCACCCCTATTTCATCTCCACCTGTTATTCCTTCGATCAATGCACCATCTGTTCATCTGAGTAAGTCTTCCAGAGTGTCTAAACCACCTGCATACCTAACTGATTTTAAGTGCAGCACAGTTGTCAGTAATGAACCTGCTCCTTCTCTTTCTGCCAACAAGTCAGGTACTCAATACCCTTTATCCACTTATCTTAACTCCTCCAAACTATCCACCTCTTATGCACATTTTTGTTCTCTAATCTCTACCATACCTGAGCCTACATATTACCATGAGGCAGTCAAGGATCCTAACTGGCAGGATGCTATGGCATTTGAAATTGCTACTTTGGAAGCAAATCAAACCTGGACTATTACACCATTACCTCCTCACAAAAGGGCTATTGGGTGTAAATGGGTTTATAGGGTGAAATATAATGTTGATGGCTCTTTGGACAGATACAAAGCTAGGCTTGTAGCCAAGGGTTTCACTCAGCAAGCTGGTTTGGACTTCACTGATACTTTTTCTCCGATTGCTAAACTCACCACTGTCAAGACTTTGCTTGCTATTTCTGTTGTGAGAGGCTGGCATTTGGTTCAACTTAATGTGAATAATGCTTTCCTTAATGGTACTCTCCATGAAGAGGTCTATATGCAATTGCCTCAAGGTTTTCACAACAAGGGGGAGAACCTAGTTTGCAAGCTTCACAAGTCTTTATATGGTCTCAAGCAAGCATCAAGGCAGTGGTATTCCAAGTTCTCTACAACCATTTTAAAATATGGTTTCAAGCAATCAAAATCTGATTATTCTTTATTCACCAAGAAGTTTAATCAGACTTTCATAGCATTGCTTGTTTATGTTGATGACATTCTCATTGCAAGTAATGATGTTCAAGCAGTTGAAGACCTTAAAACCTCTTTGAATCTTGAGTTCAAGTTGAAAGACCTTGGTAATTTGAAATACTTTCTAGGTCTTGAGGTTGCTAGATTAGAAAAAGGAATTTCATTATGCCAAAGGAAGTATGCATTAGGGGTTCTTAAGGATGCTGGTATGGAAGGTTGTAAACCCAGCAAAGTACCAATGGAGCAAAACTTGAAACTAAGTAAGTATCAAGGTGATTTGTTGGATGATCCTGGAGTTTATAGAAGATTAGTTGGAAGGTTACTATATCTGACAATAACAAGACCAGATATCACATATTCAGTCCATAAACTAAGCCAATTCATGGCTAAGCCTAGAAAACCACATCTTGATGCAGCCTACAAGATATTACAGTACATCAAAGGATCTCCTGGTCAAGGCATTCTTCTGTCATCAAAGTCTGATCTACATTTGAAGGCCTACACGGATGCAGATTGGGCTTCTTGTGTAGATACCAGAAGATCCACTACTGGCTTTTGTATATTCTTGGGAGACTCATTGGTTTCATGGAAATCTAAGAAACAATCCATAGTTTCTAGATCATCAGCTGAAGCTGAGTATAGGGCAATGGCCTTGACAGTTTGTGAAATGACTTGGCTGTTAGCTTTGTTGAAAGATTTGGAAGTTGATCATCCACAACCTAGTACGCTCTTCTGTGATAATCAAGCAGCAATCCACATTGGTGAGAATCCTGTTTACAAAACATATAGAAGTAGATTGTCACTTGGTTAGAGACAAGGTGCAAGAGAAGGTGATTCGTTTATTCTTTACTCCCACACATACACAGGTAGCAGACCTGTTTACCAAAGCATTATGCAGCCAACAATTGAAGTTCTTAATTTCCAAGATGAGTGTATTGAACATACATATTCTGAGTCTCATCTTAAGGGGGAGTATCAGGCAGTTAAGAAGAAAGGACCAAAGAATAAGAAGGAAGAAAAGAAGAACTAAACGACACAGATGAGCTGCAAGGCTATTTAGATTAGTAGCTAAACGACATGTAGTTTTAGCTGTTAATTTTATTCAGATTGTATCTCACGTGCTGTAACTAAGCTTCACACGTGTTGTAACTGATTTCCTTATGTTTTGGTTAGTTTGTTACATTCTGTTTTTGGGGTTTAGGTACAGAGGTGTATATAACCTTAGATCGTGTACAGATTCATTACAATACAATATTAAGAGAAAGTTTCTCATCTTCTCTCCCAAATATTCTCTCTCTGTATTCATAGATTCTTTGTTTTCTTCATCTCTGTTTTGTTACAAAAGGTATGTCGCATTGAGCTAAGGGAAGAGACGAACTTGATAGTAGGCTTGGAAGAAGACACACATGAAGTGATCTCACAACTGACCAACCACGGTGAGAATTGCTCTACTCTTTGCATTGTGGGGATGAAGGGCATGGGTAAGACAACTCTGGCGAAGACAGTTTATAACCTTAGAGCTATTCAACACCACTTTGAATTTCGAGCCCTGGGTGTCTCTACCTGATGAAGCGGCAGATGACAGTGATCTCGAGAATATTTTTGGAAGCCAGATCATGTCGACTACAGTGGAGTCGAATGCAAAAGATCAATATTACTGGATCCAGGAGGTGCACGATTTCTTATGGGATACAAAGTATCTTGTAGTTCTAGACAACATCTCGACAAAGGAAGAATGGGGGCCTGTTTGGTAGTATTATTTAAACAACAGTTTTCGTTGTTTAAACAACAATACACATATTTTCACACCAAAATAGCCTCTCACAGCAACTTCGACTACAAACCAAAGATGAGAGCTGGTATTTGTTTACACAAGTGGTGCGCTTCCGCCTAAAATCTCTCTAGACTTTGAAATACAAAAAGTGAAAAAGAATTGCAGAAAAAGTAGTAGGAAGATGTGGGGGCTTGTCACTTTCCATCTTATGTCTTGGGTATCTATTGTCAGGGACCATAAGGATAAGGGGTAAATTGTGAGGAGCTGTCCAGGGTATTAGAGCATATGGATCATAACCAAACACCATGGTTGGAAACCTGGGAATTAAATGAAAAAGACTTGCCTCTTCACTCTCTCTTTACTCTGACTTGGCTGAACTATTGAACGAGATCTCATCTTGCTTCTTGCATTTTCACACACAAGAAATATCATTTGGTTGAATTATTTTTATTGTGCTAATGATGAGAAGAAAGTGGAGTTATCAAGATTGGTTGAATGGTCTTAATTTTGGTTGGATGATTGTTTTGGTTAAATGTTTTTACTTTTTACAAAATTTAGTTTTTAGATCTTTTTTTTCTTCTAATTTTTTAGTTTTTTTATGTTTTAAGAGGAGAGAGACGTAAAATGATAGCAATAATACAAATTCATCCTTATTTTTAACGGAACTAATCAACTGGAGACAAACAGAGCTTATTTTAGTTGAGTAAAATGCCAATTTTTAGACCACAAATAGAAAAAAACCACCTGGCAAAGAATAATTTGCCCATAAAATAAATAAAGAATACAATTCCTAAGAGCCATCAAAGAGGCCTATAATTATTAGTTTCAGTGAATACATTTTTTTTATCATGTTGGTCTTTAATTGATATCAACTAACAACCTGTATTAACTAATAACCAGAACACAAAAATTCTTTCTATATTCATTATTCAGCATCTTATAATAATAGGTCATACTAACAAGTGTCTTTAGGGCATTAGTTAATAATTCATTTTAAGAAAATTTTGACACCACTTTTATGGGAAATGAAAAAAAAACTGTCAAAACATTAATTTTTTTTTTCCATAAAAACTTTCTTATTAACTAATCACCTAAGAGCATTCATTAGCATTTCCTTATAAGAACAAGAAGAAAGAGAGAAAGATGATATATTTGACCTGTAGCTGAAATCAAAAATGTCATTTACATGGATCTTGTCCGAAGAGATACAGACAAGTTCCAAAACCTATTTAAATTTTGTCGATCTAAAAGACAGGATCCCTGCATATTTATCATAGAGCCCCTGCTTGACTTTACTTAACAATATACATCGAGTATGAGAATTAGATGATTTTAAATCTTTGTGCTATCTGCTAGTTAATTTTGGTTGTATGATAGTGCAATTATAGCGGCAGCAACATGTAGCTCAAAATGTATGATTACTGTTACAAACAAGGACCCTATCCCTATGTAGAAATAAAAACAAACATGAGTGCAACATTAATGATTGTGTATGTTAAAGAATGTATATAAGCATTTTATTTTGAAGGAAACTAAGGAAACAAATATGACTCATAACTAACCAAAAGAAACAGAAGAAGAAGAATTTACTTTTCTTTTGACGGCTGGATGAAATAAATAGCATCCATGGACGGCAGTGGTTGCCTTCTCCGGAAAAGGTCTTCAACCACTACAATGAAAGAAGCTCTCTAGAAGTTACAAAGCCAATAACCAGCATCGATGAACCACATTACACAGTTGTTTGGTGCAACTGTTGAAGTGGGTTTCAAAATGATGACATGCATAAATTTTTTCAATTACAAAGTTACACATTCTCCTAATAAGACTTAATCCCATGACCTCACCCTCCACCCAGTAAGTTAATATTATCAATAACCAGTGTTGAAGAACAAATTATGAAGTTGTTTGGAACCATTGTGGAAGTGAATTTCAAAATGATGCCATGAATAATGATGAACGCATTCTGGAGATGACAAGGACCACATTACAAACACACTCAATGAGACTCGATCCCAAGACCTCAATTTCCACCCCATTTTTATTGATGAGAAAGTGCCATTTAAGTAGAGCCCAATAGCAAAATGATGACATGCGTTATTTTTTTTAATGGTTAGTTACACATGTACCCAGTGGGTCTTGAACCCATAACCTGACACTCCATCCCATTATTATGGGAAGATGAAGTACTGAGTCAAGCTAAAGCTCATTGGCGATGACATGCATCAAATCAAAATGAAAAGGACCACAAATTGAAAGCTTATAGGTAAAAATACATTTAAAGCATCATGATGGAACTCTATGAGTGTGAAACATGGAATATCAGAGTTTGCATTTAGCCAATGTCAAATGCAACAAGAAACGTGTAAAAAAAAGCTTAATCCACAAATGCAAAAGCAAAAATTTACAAAGAAAAATATATTTTGATGCTTACATGAAACTCCTTGGTCTGTGATGTCTGCCATTTTACATGAATGAGACATGACTTTCACCGTAACTTTATCCATGATGAGTACCTACAGAAAAATCACTTGTTTGAATAAAATAAACTGTCATGGTCAACTCCACAATCATAAAAACCACACAAAGTGCTATCCATGTATTCAGAATAAAAAAAAATGAGGACAAGTCAAGTACTGGTCTGACATCATAGTATGGATGCTTGTAGTTGTAGGTATTAGGTGAAGGCAGTAGCAAATGTCAATGAGATTCCAAAAGAGAAGCAGCTAAGGTCTAAACAGTAAAAACTCTTTACTTTATCTTTCTTTTTTTCCTTTCATTTTTATAACTAATTTAGAGCATGTTTGAATATGTTGAGGCGTTCTATAAGAATTATGGTTCAATAATTAAAAATTCACAAATTTCAAACAGTTTAAGTTTTTGGGATGATCGTAATTTATCACTTTTTATTGTCACAACGTGGATAATCCTACCTTCATTTAGGGAGACAACATCCATAGAGAACAAATCAAGTTTTGCTATAAAGTAATTAAAATCATGTGTGAGTATTTTTTTTCTCTCTCTAGCATAAAACTATTAGTAAACAACCAAAAAAACAAGCTTCTTCTATAATAGCGATTCATTATTAGCCAGTTTGAATGAAGGAGGAGCGAGCGAGAGTAGAGTAGAGTTGACTCGGAATTAGCTAATTCCGAGTCAATTCTGGGTCAACTCTACTCTACTCCCTGTCTATCCAAACTGACTATATTAGTAACACAGAAAATCTTTAACAAGACAACATAAATGAAAACACGCACACACTGAGCGCACCTTCCATGTTGACTTTGAATCCCCAGTTCTAGTTGATCCAAGCATTTCATTCAACAAACCTAAAAACCCCCCATAAAAAAAATGGGTAAACGACTACCGTTTAGCTAAGTTACACAAATGACAGAAATATTTTCGTCGTTTCATTTAGCTCTTTTTAGCTTTAATTAAAACGACTACATGTTTCTGCAGTTTTCTACTCCCACTAAACGACTAATATTTCTTCTAAACGACAATAAAATAAGTTTTAAAATATTACCGTTCTCGTTTCAGTTATTGTCAAACTTTATTGACAAGCTTCAAAAATAACGCAATAATATCCTAAAATTCGAAATTTGAAAATTTTTTTTTCAAAATTTTCTCGGCAACCAAACGGAATTTAAGATGAACCTGAATTCCGGAAAATTTTTAATTTCATACATCCTAAACCTACATTCGGTTGTAAGAAAAAGAAGGCAAAAAGCTCAAAATATTGACTCAGATTTTACGTTTAAATTTTGATTCCCTTTTGTCTTCCTACATTTCCTCGGGAAACAAACGGAAAACGAACCAGAATCCAAAAACAAAATTCTAAACAGAGAGAGCTTACGATCACGGCTAATTTGGCGGAAGCCTTTGTACTCTGTGGCTCCGCCATGAGAGGACGAATCGGAATCCGAGAATGACATTGTTGCGGCAGCAGATTTGGATTAAAAAAAAAGAAAACACGCAGATTCAAGGAATGGAATCCCAAATACACAGAGAGAGAGAGAGATGTTCGCGTGTTTGCTAAACGAGAAAAGTTTGTTATATTTGCGTGGGAACGTGTAATTTGGAACGTGAAGGTCGTTAATGTTTCACGGACAAGCAAAACTGTCTCAATTTTTATTTATTTATACATCTTCATACGGCGTCGTTTTAATACTTTAGGGTGTGTTTTATGTCGAATCTGTCCTCCAGATGTGCTACGTCTACAATATTTTCACAACATTTTTACAACAAATCATAAGTGGTTAATTAGTTGTTATTAGTTATAATTTGAATCTATCACTGAAATTACTTTTTTACCACACCAATAACAACCCGTAACAACCTGTCACATAAAATTTGTCGTGAAAATGTTGTAGATATAAACATTTCTCATATGCCCTCTCACCCTTAATAACCGTCAATGGACTCTTAACAAAGATTGTAAGAATCTAGCCTCATGCATGCGCCACTTACAACATATGATGCTTGAAAGGGTTTTGAAATTTTTCGGTAGTAGGATAAGTGGATAATTATGGATCAAAGATAAAATATAGGCTGTAAATAGCTAGTTTTGTCAAGTATTGAATGTTCAAATTTAGTTTGATAATAGCTATAAAATGTTAAAACTTGGCTTGAGCTTAAACCAAGCCTATAAAATATGTGTGAGCTTGTTAGGTAAATAGCTAGTTTTGTCAAGTATTGAATGTTCAGATTTAGTTCGACAATAACTATAAAATGTTCAAAGTTGTCTTGAGCTTAAACAAAGCCTAAAAAATATGTTTGAGCTTGTTAGGTAATCCAAACGCTTGAGCTTGGCTTGGTTTGACTTAATTCATTAGTCAAGTTTAGCTCAAGCTCAATATCAAGTTTTTGAGCTTGAAATCCAAAACAAGTACATTAATAAGCTCATATTTAGCATATTATGAACTCATTTGGTTTAGATATGTGGTCTCAACGCTCAATTGATTAAAAAAAAAATAGTAAGATATGGATTTATTTTTCAATCTCATATTAGGCATATACCAACCTCAACTCGGCCTATTTTTTATCGAGCCCTAATGTTTTAGGGGCTTGTTCATGAACAATTATTTTATTTTTTATTTTTTTGCTTGGACTTAGCTTGTTTATTAAATAAGTCTGAAATTAAGGCTCAAGTTTGGCTCATTTATAAACAAACAAACAAAAGTGAACATGTTTTTCATCAAGTCAAACTTAAACTGTTTATGAATGGCTTAGTTCATTTATTGCCCTATTAAAACATGTGATATGTAGTTAGATATAATTAAAAAGATTTTTTTTTCAATTTAACTATTTTCTCTTGTCTCTCTCATTTTATTCTAATTTGCTTAGAACCATTTGCAATAATATTTTTTAGTCCTCCATTTGTATTTTTAGAAAAATATATTTAAATTAAACTGTGGTTCAAAACTCCATGTAATCGAGGGTTCAATTTGGACTTAACCAATTGACATGAGAAGGTTTCAAGTTTTAATTGTGATAACCTCGATTGATATCCCTAGACTTCTCTTTTTTTCTTTATTACACTTTGTTATTCATATGGACTAAAGAATAATCCTACTTTTTAAATCAAACTTGATTACAAGAGGATTAACATGGTTTTCACAGGATGAGGTACCGGTAGAAGTTAACCTGCAAGAGTAGGTATGAGACAGGGGTGATCTGAGATTTTATTGACACTCATGATTGGTTGAAATGCTAGCCAAGTGCACGAGATCAATTGACAAATTCATCTCATGTCAGAATCTTGAATAGATCTAATTTAAAATGAGAGGAAAATAACAGGAATCATTGTTTGGTAACATGTATGGCTTGCATGAACATTTCAAGAGGCATTGTTTTTCCTCCCCTTATTAAATCAATCCAGATCAATCAATTATTGTAGCCCTAGCGAAGAGTGAGGTCCCTCAAAAGCGCCCTTGACCAGATCTTAAATAAGTTGTCACGAAATACAGGGCGATTGTTAATATTATATCTAAGCTTTTATGGCTGCATTGGCTTCTTCAAGATATATGAGTTTTCTTGTCTTCTGCTAGTTTATTTACTAGAATAATTTGAGTAATATAAAGATGGTACACAATGATGTCTTTCATGAATAAACCAAATATATTGAGATTAACTGTCACTTCGATTGTCACAATTTTTATTATAGTACTTGTTACCAAAAAAAGAACAATTTTCAAAGTACCTTGCAAATTACAACTCGATCCATTCCCTCTTATGATAATGCCAACATCTTTGCCAAATCTTATCACTAGGTCGGTTCTATGATCTTGTATTGAAAATTAAGTTGGCAACTTGTGACCTACCTTGAGTTGATAGAGGTTGTTAGATTACATTAGACTATAGCCATATTGGTTCATTGTCCTTTACTAGCTTGTACAACACTCACTTATATTGCACTAGTAAAATATCTCTAAATAGGCCTTCCTTATGAAGTTTAACATGAAATTGAATAATAATATAATTATCCTTTCAAGAGTTAACAAAAAACCATAAAATCCAGCTTGACAACTTTATTTTTGATATTAATAAAAAAAAAAAAAAAAAAAAGAAACCTCCCCGAAGCAAATCTAGCATATATGAGCTTAGCTTTGCTGATCCATACTCCATAACAGCACAGATTCAATAATCTCACATTTGATAATGTCATGAGCCACACCTTCCACGTCATCAATCTAAATTTATACCTATATATATCTAAAAGCTGAAGTGTAGTATTTATTGTTGTTACGCTCCTATTGAGTTACATTAATAATTACGTTATCATCACCGCGCACCCTTGGTACAATGGTCACTCCACAAGTATAATTGCTTGTTGGTTGTGGGGGGTAAGGGTCGGAGTTCAAGTTTCTATGAGGGAGCTTCACACACATATACACTTAGATTAGGTTAGAGTAGAAATTCTATCTGGTAAAAAAAAAAAAAAAAAAAAAGAAGTCATCCACCCATTTTCAACATTGTCTCTCTTATTTTAACTATTTTTTTTCTTATTAATTTTCCAATTTATTGTTATACTTTCTCTAACTTTTCATCTCTCTTTTACATTTTCATCTCCCCACTACTATCTACCTTAATATCACTTTTCATTTATCCATTTATCTTCCTTTATTTTTGGCTTTTCTTATTCCTTTTCTCTTACTATAAATTTACAATTCTTTTTCCCAATCTATATATAGTTTTCCTACACAAAAAAAGTTATTTATCTCTCTCAAAATTTTTCTCATTTTTTGTGGATTTTATTTTTCTTGTATCTCTACTTTAGGTTGATGAATTTTTGTATTATTTGAAACTCTACTTTGATTTGATGTGATTAAGTTTTTATCTTTTCTTTATTCTTTTTTATTTCATAGATGTTATCATCATATTGTATCATAAAGATAGTATATAAAAATATAATGTTATTTTATTACATAACATGACTTTGATAATTTGGTGTTTATTACTATATTTTTTATTTTTACATTTTTTCTTCTCATATTATTTTCTATAAATTTCTTATTATTGTCTCTCACATTCTCTCTTGGCAAGTGGTTACTCTCTCTCTCTCTCTCTCTCTCTCTCTCTGTTTTTAATTCTTTATTGCAAATCTACTTTATATTGATGATTCATTGTGATTTTTAAAACTCTATTTTGGGTTTATACATTTGGTATTGTATTTTTTAGTTCCTCATTACAAGTAGTCTCTTTCTCTCTACAATAAAATTTTGAGAATAAATTATACATATTCAGAATAAGTTTGATATGAGTTTTGATTATCATAATAATTTATTTTAAAAGAATGTGTGGGAGGTCTAAGGACAGCACCAGTACTAGGCCATGACCGAGGAGTGCACAGGCCCATTATGGGGTATCCAAGGACGATGCCCCTACTGGGCCATGACCGAGGAGTGTATGGGCCCAACAGGTAGACAAAAAATGATGGGAGAAGGGAATCAAACAGGGACCTCTCACAACCCAAGGAAGGAGAGAGGAATGCTACCACTGCTGAGAGGTTCGGACCGAGGCAGGTTGCCTTGGCAAGGGACAGAGAAAAAGGGATAGGATGCATGATGAAGAAGCCACCACCCATCACCCTTGCATTAAATGCACTGCACCAATTAGGACAATTGCATTTATGAAGGAAGTGACGCCTGAACAGTGTTCGAATAGCCTGTAGCACAACTTGCATTTCCCCCAAAGAAGGAATGAGACAAGTATCTAGGGTAAATTCGCCACCCTACAACTAGAGGGTCAGGATCAAGTGCAAACGACTATAAGAGGAAGGGAGAACCCCATTAAGAAGGGGACACAAAGAATTAGGGAGAAAATTACTTAAACACGTGTTGTTGTAAGTTGTGTAACACCTTCCTCGGTCAACCAAGGGAACATTAATACAAGACTTTAATTTTTCCCACTCAGATCCTTTTTGCTTTCTATCTAATTCATGTTTCCCAGTGTTACATAAGGCATGGAATCCACGTGTTGGTATGCCTTTCCCATCTTTAAATAAATTAATTGTAGTGGGCTCACATCCAAAGCCCAACTCCTAGCCTTTGGGCCCTTGGGTGCCACCTTTACACCCCACACAGAATGAATAAGTTGAATAATTTATTTTAAAAAAATGATACACACACCCACCCACCCACACACATTTATTTATTTATTTTGCTTAAATATATAATCAATCCCATGCAATTCATTTAAAAGTAATGTCATTATAACAAATGAATAATTGCTCTAAATATTACATTTGTATATTTACAATTTTTATGCTTAGAAAGACTTTAATTTGAATTTACCGAATTGGACTGAAATGCTATTTTAATGTGACACAATAAAATGGCAACAATAATAAATGCTCTACTTAAAGATTTTAGATATTATGAGTTTGAAATTTATATATTTTTTAATAAATTTGGATATAGAATAGATGCTTTCAACCAAACATGTTTTTTCCCATTATATATATAAGTGTACAAAATAGATTGAAGTGGATCAAAATGGACTGAAGTGGTCCAAATGGACTGAATTGGACCAAATACAACAAAGTGGACCGAATGGACAAAGTAGGACTGAATAGAAAAAATGGGGACGAATAGAAACAAAGTGGACCGAATAAGACCGAAGGGGACCAAATAGGAGCAAAGTGGACCAAATTACAACCAATGGACAGATAGGAGCAAAGTGGATAGAATGGACCGATCAGGACCAAATTGGACTAAAGTGGACCAAATATAACCCGTGTGGTCTGAATGAGACAGAAGTGGACCAAATGAACCAATGTGGACCGAATAAAACTAAAGTGAAAAAATGGACTGATTAGGACCAAATTGGACAGAATGGCCCAAATAGAACTAAAGTTGACCAAAGTGGATAGCATGTACTAAATAGGACCAAATATAACCAAAGTGGACAGGATGGACGGAAAAGGACCAAAGTGGACCGAATATGACCAAAGTAAATATAATGGACCGAATAGGACCAATGTAAACTTAATAGAACTGAAGTGAACAGAATAGGACCAATGTGGACCGAATAGAGCCAATGTGAACCGAAGTGGACTAAATAAGACTGAATGTCTTGAATAGAACTTTAGTGGATAGAAAGGACTATATAGGACCAAATAGGGCCAAGTTGGACTGAAGAGGACATAATGGACCGAATAGAACCAATGTGAACTGAATCAGACTTTTGAATATTTATCATTTTTATTGCATTTTCAGGGATTATATTTCTAATTTCTAATATTTATTTTCTTTGTATTTTTTAACTTAAAATTAAAGAAGTTAGCCCAAATATAATAAATCATACTTTTCAACCCAAAAATTAAGAAAAAAAATGATTTTTTGAGTTGAAATTGAAAGGACAACCTACAAAAAGAATCAACTTATGGTCCAATTAGTCTAAAATGGACTTAAGGGGACCGAAATTGATCGGATGGACCGAAGTAGACCTAATTGGACCAAATGAGATTAAAGTAGACCTAATTGGACCACATAGAAAGAATTTAATTTTAGAAAGAACAAATTATCTTCAACAAATTTTAGAAAAAAAATTATACATTATATAACGATACAAATAATTATTTATTCTCATACATTGCGGGGTTCTGGACAAGTAGCAATAAAAGATGAAACTGACAATGGTTATGCAAATTGTAAAAGAACTTATACATTAGACAAAAGAGTGAGAATAAATCAATACCAGACTACGGCACGCCTTACCTATAATTTTCATTGAGCATTGAACTAGAGAAACCCCTTTTCTTTGCAGCATTGAATGGCTCCATCAAACATTTCATTGAGCCCATACTTGTACTTGAAGCCGGCATCTAAGAGCTTCTTTGATGAGAGACCCGCTACTCTATAACCTTTAATTTCCTTCAAGTAACTGCAAAAAGGTGAAAAGAGAAAACATTTTCTTCATAACTTTGTAATAAAAGGAAGAGAAGATTTAATATTTTAGTTTCTAAACGATCATGGAGAAGAAAAGTTGAACTTACTCTAGTGTTGGTATTTGAAATTCTGGGTATCTTTCAGTAAGAAATTCAGACATCCTTTGGAGTGTTATGACCACTGAGGAACAAATGTACCTTCCTTTCACAGTTGGACATTCAAGGAGAAAAATATTTGCTCTTGCCAGGTCATCTACGTGGACCATAGAAGTATTCAATAGATGACTGTATTGATCCTTGTCACCTACAAATGATATACGAGTTAAAAGCAATTTCCTTCCAGGAAAATATTGGGAAAAAGAAAAAGAAAAAACCTTGATGTATAAATAAAAGATTTCTTGTTTGCATTTCCATATGACAAGCTAGTGAGACCTTCAAATAGACACCAAATCCCTTTTTATTGCAATCACATAATGTACAAACGAGAGCAGAGAAAATTTTGTAATAATTAAGGATTGCAAAAGAGATTGTTCAGAAAATTAGAAATATCTATATGAATTTTTTTTTTTTTTTGGTCAAGTACCTTCAAGGCTTCAACATAATTGAATTGGTTCGTTTTTAACACTTATCTTTATGCTACTTTTTTCTTCTTTCCTAGGCCTCTCATTGATTCTCATAAGGCATTAGACCATGCAATAAATTATTCTTTCACTTTTCACCAAAACTAGTCTCTAATAAGCCATATGAAACTTTGACAAAATTAGTTAGAATGTATTTAGAGAAAGTCATCCCAATGTTAATCAAGATTTATTCAGTGTTTGGTTGCTTCATTCAAAAAGGCAAAGTTTTATTAATTTGAACTAACATAGTTTAGCATTACTTATTTACTTTTAACTTTAAAAACCAATTGAATATAATAGATAAGTGTTTTTTTTTTCTTTTGAAGGAGATAATTGATATCATTGAATACAGTTCACATAAAATGCAACTATATGTGCAATATAATGTTTTGGTTAAGACATGTGAGAGACAATACATACCCAAGACCATAGACAATATTGTTCGAACTGAGCCAGGAAACTTTGGACAAATGAAGGGTCCAACAACAAAGGAAGGAATTATGGTTACCACATCCAATCCATGTTTTTCTCCAAATTCAAGAACTGTCCTTTCGGTCAATGTCTTGGAAATCATGTAAGAACCTGCAAAGTTCTTCAGGGATTTAATTAAATCTACATCACTCCAAAAGCTCTCATCCATTTCATCTTCATCCTTGCCATTAAACACAACTGCTGATGCACTAGAAGTGTACACAACTCGCTTCACAGTCTTGGAATTCAGGCATGCCTTCAAGATGCCTAGTGCTCCATTGATTGTTCTTTTAGTTACAATTTCTTCAGGTTCTTTGTCTTCAAAATCTACAGGAGTGGCAACATGAAATACACCTACACATCCTTCAATGGGTGCATTGAAACTCTCTGGATCGCTGAGATCTGCATTGAAGATTTGGAGTTTCTCTGATGCTCCTGGTAGACTTGTAAGGAAGCCAATGTCTTTCTTATTCTCTGGTCAATGTGGTCATGTACATGAAATTCTATCAATTCTCTTTTGTTACATTATGTATAAAAAAATATAATTAACTGAGTTGATGTACTTTAGAACTAATTTATCATTTAAACATAATATAAACATAAAACTGGACCCAAAGAGGCATATAAGCGAAACTGGGCCATCCAGCATTTTTTTTTGTGATAGAAAAACAGTACTTTATAATTCCTACACAGCCATCAAAGAGGCATATAGTTTATTTAGTAATAAGTACATTTTTTAATAAGTTTGTGCGATCTGTATCCAATGAATTCCACTTTATTCCAATTTTAGGTGCTTGTGTGTGCGGTTTTATTTCTTTATATAATTTTAATTTGACTCTAATAACTAATAGGAGTAACTAGAACAAAGGAATTAATTCTTTCTATATTCAGCAAGTTATGAGAAAAAATAAAGATGAAATTTGACATATATATGTGGCTGAAAATAAATATTATTCTCATGGATCTTCTGAAGAGATGTGGACAAGCTTCGAAAGGAAAAAAAAAATATTAACAAAATTACAGATCTGGAGCAAGATATATATAATATGAAGATACCCTCCAAGCTCATTTTGCTCTTATATATGAATACTCCTTGATAATCAGGACTAGCATACGTGAGTTTTATATATATAGCCTCGACAGAGATGTGGCTTACCTGGGTCAGACCGAACGGTGGTTCTAACATGGTAACCTTGATCAAGGAGCCTCATGATCAACCATGATCCTATATACCCTGTACCACCTGTAACACATACTGTACCCTTATCTCCTTCCATCTGTGATCTCTCTCTCTCTCTCTCTATAAAAATGGATCACAAAAATACTTTGTGCCTTCCTTTATCCCCTTATCAAGAGAGCTTGACTTTTGTGGTATGAATTATGATATGATCACCAACCAATATGAGTACTCTTAATTACCACATGAAAGCAATACTCTAATCATTTACTTAAGTAGGTCAAGAATATTTTTCATCACAAAGAGAAGCAAATTAATGTGATCTATATCACATCCATCATCTAGTTGTGTATGTACCCTTTAAACTTTCTGTCCGGAGCTGGCAGAAAGGCCAAAATAGCTAACTATTTTTTTTTCACTAACTATCTAGTTAGTAGTTTCAGTTTTTAAACTATATTATTTAGTAGCATCTCGAGTCTCTTAGACTCGATTTTGACCTCTAAATCGACTCTTAAGGACTCGATTTTTATAGCCTAATCATATCCGATGTGGCATATTTTTCCACGTAGCGACCACATGAAAATCGAGTTTCTAAGACTTGATTTCCAACGCTTATAACCAAATAAAAGAGGAACCAAAACAGAGAAGGGGGACAACCTAGAGAAAAAAAAAAAAAAAACCAGAATGAGAAGAACCCAGAGAAAAAAAAAAAAACCAGAAGGAAAAGATCCATATCGGACCACCTCGCGCGACCCAGAGGCCCAGGCTGCGCCCGACCCATGCGCGGCGCGCGAGCCCAGGCCGCGCGAGGCCCAGGCGGGTCGCCAGCCGCGGCCGCGCCTGGTTGGTGAGGTGAGCTCCTTCTCTCCCTCTGAGCTCTTTCCCTCCCTCTGATCTGAGTTTGGATTGAGATTGATGTATTTGAGATTTTTGAAATTTGTTTTTGGTATTTCCGCTGGTACATAGACTTAGAATTAAAAAAAAAAAAAATTTGTTAGAAATCGAGTTTTAGAAACTCGATTTTTATGTGATTGCCACCTGGGAAAATATGCCACATCGGATATGATTAGGCAATAAAAATTGAGTCTTTAAGAGTCGATTTATAGGCAAAATCGAGTCTAAGAGACTCGAAATGCTTCTAAATAATGTAGTTTCAAAACTGAAACTACTAACTAGATAGTTCGAGAAAAAAAAAATAGTTAGCTATTTCCCCCGGCAGAAAAGTGAGGTTTTACGCCACCAATGAGGAGCTGCCACATCAGATATTCAATGAGGCATCAGTACACTCTATCACACAAGATTGTAGCTCAAATAAAACCAAAATCGCCAAACAGAACGTGTTCAGAAGCCCTTACCTTGAGAAAAAAGCACCAGCACCAGCACCAACGCCTCCTCTACTCTGACCAACGGAGCTCCTCCCCGCCGTTGGTGCCGCAGCGACGTCGTTCTGAGCCGGCGCCCACGCACCCAAATACTGCGGTTTGCTCCGATTAACCCTTTATTGTTTGATTAGTTATCTCCCCAATATTTAGGTTTCGAAATTTTAATGGGTTTGGTTTTTTGGACATTAATCACTTGCTTTGGTATGGATTTTGCTGTATTTTGGTACCTTGGTGCGTTTTGATTGGATTCCA
This sequence comes from Quercus ilex subsp. ballota, assembly GCA_032727855.1. Classification (NCBI taxonomy): domain Eukaryota; kingdom Viridiplantae; phylum Streptophyta; class Magnoliopsida; order Fagales; family Fagaceae; genus Quercus; species Quercus ilex. The sequence continues at coordinate 56,774,516 of CM064915.1, forward strand.
AAGTGGTTAAGTTCAGCCCTAAACAAATCTGATTTGTCAATTCTGAGAATCTTGTTTTCTTGTTCCAGCTAATTTTGTTTGGGTTTCAAATCATGATTTATTTTAGGATGAAACTTTTTGGGGTTTTTCTTTGTATTTTATCCCCGGTCTTGGCTGCTGTGTTTGTTCTTTTGATAGGATTTATTTAGTTAGTATTTCGAAGTTCTTACATGAATAAATTATATATTATGTGTGCATTAAGATCTTTGGTGATATTAACCATCTGAGTGACATACTTATTTTCTACATGTCCCTTAAAGCTTTTGGATTGTCAAGCTTCTATAGCTTCAGAAGAAAATGTCATTGTTATTCTTCTTTTTGGGGTTTTTCTTTGTATTTTATCCCCGGTCTTGCGCTGCTGTGTTTGTTCTTTTGCGCGCTGCTGTGCATTTTCCAGCACTTCCTGCATCAGTTGTTAGGCTCACAGGGGCTGGTGATTGCTTGGTTGGTGGGATGCTTGCTTCCATTTGCACAGGTTTAAATCTTATGCAGAGTGTGGCAGTTGGAATTGCGGCAGCCAAAGCTGCTGTTGAGGCAGAGACCAATGTGCCTACTGCATTTAGTCTGGCCTCAATTGCAGGTATGTGTTCACATATTCCATTTACAACTATTTTGTCTAGATATATAAACTTTGCTTGATAAGTTCTGCTCATAAATGGTTTTGGGCTTTCCTGGAATCAAATGAATCCATATCATATTCCATAGCATTTGGAGGCACCAGTCCATTATCAAAATAGGAGTAGCAGTCATCACAAAATAATTAATGTTTGCTATCATTTCCATTTCTTGTACCAAATTCTCATTAATTTTGAAATTTATAGTTAATGGTCCTTCCAAATGCTATGAGAAACAAAATGAATGTACTATTTGGGTGGAGGGGAGGGGTGTGGACTTTGCTATGTTCAATAGACCAGAGCATTTGAACTCGTTCTAGGGGCTATCTAAATGCCATACTGATGAATTGGGCTTGAGAGAGAAGTACTATTTTGAGCAGTAATGTGCACCTCTTTGTACTTTGTGAATTGACAAGGGTCTTGCCTAAAGGATAAATTACAATGACAACCCCTGTGCTTTGTCACTAAAACAATGGCATCTGCATTGCCAGATCTATGTTAGGGCCAGGGGGCAAAATTCTAATAAAATCTTCTGTGTGTATTAAGTATGTATAATTTTTTTTTCTTGAAATTTTGGTGGACAAATTGATGTATTTGCTCTGTTTAAGTTTCTTTTCGATCAAATTTTCCAAAGTCTGCATACCATATCCTTAGTATCCTATATTATCTTGAATTAATTTTCATATGTATGTCACTTTAATTAAGAAAAAGTGGTTCTGGCTAAGTCAATTTGAATTTGAGTTTTAATTCAATCTAAACTTGATGTTGTAATTAGATGCAAGTCCATTTCTAGACCCACTTTTGTTTATTAACTTGTGTTATTTCTTTATGCTGATTTGTAATAGGAAAGACTGAAGTTGGAGCAGTAATTGATGTTGCTAGAAAAGACTGATGATAGGACGCACAGAAAGCATTGTCATTGATTATGAACAACTTCTTCCCTTGTAATCAAATTTGTTGGGATGGACCATGATAAATTTAGTGTGATGTAATTTTGTATTTTTCTTCTGTTTATTGTCAAATGCATACTAATTATGAAATGACATGAAAGAGTTGTATATTCCCCAATTTTGTTATTTGTAGAATCTTGATTAGTTGTATTTAGAAGATGGTTTGCTTAGAGTATCCGGAATTGCAAATGCCATATCTAAGTTTCGTATAGCATTTTTCCCTCAAAACCCTCTCACATCCGGAATTGTAAACACCAACTATTGCAAAAAATTTTGCAATAGTGCTATAGTGCAATTCTATCTTTAGAATTGCACTGTAGCACAATTTTAAAGAAAAAAAACTAATATTTTATTGTGATGGTGATTGGGAGAAATAAAGAATAAATGATGGTGATTGGAGGAAATATTATTTTATTATGTAGATATATTATTTTAATGAGTAGAATAGGAAAATAAAAGTTTGGGATGTTGGAAGTATTGTATAATAAAATGGTATAATTGATAAAGTAGCTTTTTGGAATGGTAAAATAGAATAGAGTAGCATTTCCTGATGCTAATGCTCTTACAAACCCATTACAAAACTTATTTGAGTGGGGACAGTTATGAACATTCACATAATCCAAATATCATACAATAGACCTGTAAAGTTTAAATTCTATTACACACATTCAGAGATGTGGGGGAAAAAATATAGCAAAAACTTTTAGAATATAAAGATCAAAATTTTCCTGTTCATAGTGTTAATTAGCAAAAAATTACCTTTTTTTTTTGCATTAGTATCACTTAGTATTCAAATGAATAGTTTTAAAATTTTAAAATTTGTTTTCAAGTTTCTAATTGACAATACATTCATCTAAAATAAAACCTGTTATGATTCAAAATACAAAAAGAGAACCATAAGATTACAAATACATCTGAAATAAAACATGTCACAATTGTTTTTTTTTTTTTAAGTTTCTAATTGACAATACATTCACATGAAATAAAACCTATCATAATTCCGAATACAAAAAGAGAATCATAAGATTACAAGCATCCTCATACTTATCAAATACCAAATTGAGACATGGTTGCAAATGCCTATTGCATGCAAAAGGTTGATTTGAATCATTCAATGACAAGTCTACATCATTTTGATCTTCATTTATTTCTGACTCATCATCCACCATATCATAAAGTGAGATTGTTTCAGGATCTTCATTGCTCGCACTCATATTTTCAATTCAAGTAATTTTAAATTTCAAAATAACCTATAAAAAAACAAAAGAGAAGAAAAATTCATAAGAAACGATTGAGAATAAATTCAAATACTGTGCTATTACAATACCAAACTTGCCCAATTTGGCAAACTTGTTTAATTACAGACTTGTTTTAGGATACAAGTAAAGAGTAAATCCAACCACTTACCACTTAATACAAAACCGAAAAACCAATTTGAATTTTTAGAAATTCAAATTAATTCCACATAAGCACAACAAAAGCAGGATACATTTGAACAACCTACTCGACAACTCAATAAACACTACATAAAACAACTCCTACTACATCTTTAATTGCATTTTGGTACATATAGAGAGCAAATTGACATTACAAGTAGAAAATTGAAATTACAAGTAGTATAAAATTATATTTGTAGCTAAGAATATGATAATATCTATCAAATAAATGATACCAGCTCTGTCCCAGAGGCCTAGGTTCACGGTGGAGAATTCAACAACCACAGTAAAAAAAAAAAAAAACTTGTTGAAAAGGCTCCTATAACAAAAAACAAGATTCCCATTTAATAAAATTCATTTTAGTGTTGGATTCCTAATTGAACAAGCTCCCAAGAAATGCAAATCCAAAAAATTAAAGTCAAGGTTTAAAAAAAAAAACACACAAACTGAAAATTAAATAAATATGATAGTATAATCATGACGGGGCAACCTAGAAATAGTTATTTTTGCCCTGTTTTGCAAAAAGATGGAGCACAGTGACTTTTAGAACATAACATAAATCAAAATTTTAAAATTAGACCAGCAAAGAATGTTATGGGGATCACATTATACTGACCTTGCAAATTTGGGAAACTTAATTACCACTTTTCATTCTTAAAGAATGTTTGGGCAATCACTCACAATTTTGTATTATCGTACATAATATTTTGGACAATTATTGCTAAGACTTTATAAGTCTGATGTCTATATCTTATTGTGAAATTAATTGAATTTGATATTTAGATTTTTACTCCATCACTCTACTTACATGGGATCCAAAATCATAAATGTAATTCTAGATGATCTAGTGTATGAACAAGAAAGGCAAGCAAGTTTTGACCATCAGGATGCAGAAGATCAGTGACATCGAGAGAATGCCTCCGAAACATCCCTTTTGGCATGAGATTTTTGTGCCCATTTTCAGACCATCTTCTGGTTAAAATCTGACCCAATAACAGTGACCAAGCACTGACAAATTACAAGAAAATAATTCACACAAGGTTGACAAGAAAAAACACTATCAAGTGAAATTTATAGGGAACGCAACCAATGGAAAATTTTACAATTTCTTAAAAATTAGCATGAAAATCATTTCAAGAAGTATAAAATATCAAGATCATATTTTATGTCTTATTTCATGAATTGCATACCAGCTTAGTCTGAAAAGTTGTAAAAAAAAAAAAAAAAAACCAGAATGTGCAAGTGTAATACTATCTCCCAAAATCAGCAATATCTATAATTGTTTCTCATTTTGCAGCCCATAGAAAGAAGGATCAGGAACAACTTTGTTCTCTACCAAGGTTGCCAAAACACTGTTAATCAAATCACCCCTAGCCTTTACTGGTTGAAAAATACAACTTTCATTTTTCTTTTTCTGCCCCAAAAATTCCCACTAGCCATCACATAGAAGAATAACAATGACATTTTCTTCTGAAGCTATAGAAGCTTGACAATCCAAAAGCTTTAAGGGACATGTAGAAAATAAGTATGTCACTCAGATGGTTAATATCACCAAAGATCTTAATGCACACATAATATATAATTTATTCATGTAAGAACTTCGAAATACTAACTAAATAAATCCTATCAAAAGAACAAACACAGCAGCCAAGACCGGGGATAAAATACAAAGAAAAACCCCAAAAAGTTTCATCCTAAAAAAAATCATGATTTGAAACCCAAACAAAATTAGCTGGAACAAGAAAACAAGATTCTCAGAATAGACAAATCAGATTTGTTTAGGGCTGAACTTAACCACTTTGGAATCCAATCAAAACGCACCAAGGTACCAAAATACAGCAAAATCCATACCAAAGCAAGTGATTAATGTCCAAAAAACCAAACCCATTAAAATTTCGAAACCTAAATATTGGGGAGATAACTAATCAAACAATAAAGGGTTAATCGGAGCAAACCGCAGTATTTGGGTGCGTGGGCGCCGGCTCAGAACGACGTCGCTGCGGCACCAACGGCGGGGAGGAGCTCCGTTGGTCAGAATAGAGGAGGCGTTGGTGCTGGTGCTGGTGCTTTTTTCTCAACGTAAGGGCTTCTGAACACGTTCTGTTTGGTGATTTTGGTTTTATTTGAGCTACAATCTTGCGTGATAGAGTGTACTGATGCCTCATTGAATATCTGACGTGGCAGCTCCTCATTGGTGGCGTAAAACCTCACTTTTCTGAGGTTTCCAGCTCCGGACAGAACGTTTTCTCAAAGACTTTGTGCCTTCCTTTATCCCCTTATCAAGAGAGCTTGACTTTTGTGGTATGAATTATGATATGATCACCAACCAATATGAGTACTCTTAATTACCACATGAAAGCAATACTCTAATCATTTAGTTAAGTAGGTCAATAATATTTTTCATCACAAAGAGAAGCAAATTAATGTGATCTATATCACATCCATTATCTAGTTGTGTATGTACCCTTTAAACTTTTTTCCTTACTCTAACATCACTTATCCCTTGACACCAAGGTTTGTTTTGGGATCTACATTAGGTCAAATGGTGTGCTGTCCACAACTCAAACCTTTATAATTAGATTAAAGGTCATTTTGACAGTATGCTGTTAGTATCTTGTACCGTGTGGAAAAAGTCAGGTTGATTTTGTAGGATTTATCACTGACTCTATTAATAGGCCAGTGATTTGTTTTGAAGCATTTTGCGTGTGTTCGATCAGTTTACAAATCCTTATTACTAGTGTAGGCTGAAGGGTATACTAAAACTAAGAAAAAGCCAATTTGCACTTTAGTAGTTGAGTTGTTGTCTTTTGACGATCGAAAAATGAAATAATTTTGGCCTGAAACTTGTATGTAATCTGTTCCTTTACTTTTAGGTGTGAACTTTATTGCCTGTTTCCTTTAATTGTAGTATAGAATATAGATTGCTTTTTTTTTTTTTTTTTTGAAATATGCTACGTCTACAACAATTTTACAATAAATCACAGGTGGTTAGTTGTTATTGGTTCAAATTTGAAACTAACACTAAGATTACTTTTTTGCCCCAACAATAACAACTAATAACAACCTGCCACTTAGGATTTGTTGTAAAAATGTTGTAGACATATCATTTCTCTTTTTTTTTTTTTTTAATATTTTTTTATGGGTCTTGCTAATGAATGTTTTTAGAATAATTGCCAATAAATAATATTAAGAAAATTTTGACATAACTTTTAAGGGAAATGTAAAAAGCCGTAATTTTTTTTTTCATAAAAAGTTTCTAAAATATTTCATAAACTAATGCTCTTAGAATATCCGTTAACTTTTGGCATATGTTATATTAGCTTCTCACTTATTGCAGTAGTATCAAAAGTGAAAGCTCAAACGCAAGTGCAAGTGAAATTAGAAGCAAGAGTGGTGCGTGATGCGTAGAAAAATGTGTGTAATATTATAAGTATCAATAAAATTTCTTTTTTATTGAGATTTGGCTTGAGTGTGGTAAGACATATTGCAAATTATAAGATACTTTCTTCTTCCGAGTGTAAAAATTACTCCAACAAAATTGCTGCAACGAAATGGTGCTTTGATAAGATACTTTCAACAGATTATTCTTAAAGGGAAGAGAAATGGTGCTTTCATAATTTTCTTGACATCCATTATATCACAATTCTTTCCTAGAAAGAACCAGCCAAAATACATTGGATATAGAGTAATATGTTAGGAACCACAGGAGATAGAGTAAAGAAAGTAGAGGAGAGTTGCCAACTTCATTTGAGAGCATTTTAAATAAATTGAGTCGTATAATTAAAAGTTCAGGATTGCATGTTGAAGCTTGAACTTGAGTTTAAATTTTTATTTCGAACACAAGTCAAGCTCAAGTTCCCAACTAGATTACATATTCAAGGTTGGATCATCTTCTTATCGAATGAGTTTGAGCTTATTCACAAGTAGGGTGGCAATTTTTATCCAAACTCATGAACCCACCCAAAACCCATTTAATTTGGATAAGTCTTGACCCAACCCAATTAAATATTTGGGTTAAATGGATAAGACCGAAATGGATAATTCAATTAAATGAGTTTTGATGGTTAAACCATTGGGTACCCAATTACCCATTTAAAGTTTAAAGTTTAATACTTTAAAAAAAAACTAAAAAAAAAAACTAAAAACCCTAACAAACAAGAAAACATCACAGCAACTACAGCTGCCTCTTCCTCTATCTAATGTAAAAATTTTCTCCTCCATTTTCTAGGCATTTTCTCAGCTACCAAACTAGAAAAAATCTAAACATCTTTCCCTCTTGCTCTATCTAAAGTTTGTCTTTCTTAGTAACTCGGATAGCAAAAAGCTTTTTTGTAATGGCGCCCAGGAAACAACGCGTTGCTGAGGAAGAAGAGAAAGAGAAACCGAAGTCCGAGTTGGCAGCGCAGGTGACTCGGAGCGCAGCGCAGGTGACTCGGAGCGCAGCTCGGAGAGGTGCCTATATTAACTTAGATAACTCGGTGGTTGAGTTGTAGAAGACCGAGTTGCCGAAGGCGAAGAGGGCGAAGAAGGTTGAGAAGGACGTAGAGCTCAAGGTGGTGGAGGAAGAAGTCGAGGAAGGGACGAAAACCATTGTGATTGAGTTTTTCTTTAGGTTCTTTATTTATTTATTTATTTATTTTCTTTGGGTACTTTGTCTTTGTTTGGTTGCGGCGAAAAGTGAAACAGAAAATTAGTGTCTTGATATGGTTTTCTTGCTGTTTTCGTTTGAAAGGTTAGGTTTTTAACTTTTTAGTGCTTTGCATATTATGTCTAATGTTTCTTTTTGGTTGCCGAGAAAAGTGCAAGAAGAAAATTAGTCTCTTGTTGAATTATTGAATTACTGAATATGAATTTTATAATGGGTTAACTGGGTGGGTTACTAATTAAATGGGTTGGGTTGGTAATGGATAATTAATTTATATATAAATGGGTCATAAATGGATAAATACACACCCAACCCATTTATGACCCAACTCGCCCGTTTGCCACCCCTATTCACAAGTTACTTGATTAATTTATCTCTTCCCAAATATAGTAAATACTACAACTTAATTCCCCTTCTATGAATATATGCTAATAATTAATAACTAAATATAGTTGAAATTATCATTTGAGTTTATAATGGCAACTCCTTGTGGTTGCAACAAAGATATTTGATGTTCAAATATATTAGATCAAAGAATAGCAATAAAAAGTATGAAGTTAAATATGATACAATAGTGCGGAAATTGAGTTGAGCTGAGAAACAATTTTTTTTTTTTTTTTTGGGTGCAAATAAATGAGCTGAGAAAGAATAACAAATCTTATGAAATTCGCAAGTTTAATCAATTAGTATTGGACTTTTACCTAATTAGGTCCTAACCAAAACTTAAATTTGCGGTTAAGAGTGGGATAGCCAACGGGCACCTCATAATATTTTTCATATCTCTATGGTAATTATCAAATTATAAAAATAAAAAATAAATTAAAAAAAGTTATATTCATGTGGTATAATGATTTAAACTGAAAAAATGATAATCAAATGGCCAAAATTGGGAATTGAGCCCGTTTCCCAAAGAATATAGTTAGCAGGTAAAATTTCAAAAGTATATATTTTACCAGCATCTCGAGTCTCAAAAACTCGATTTTGGGTCTATAAATCGAGTCTTAAAGACTCGATTTTTATGATATAATCACTTCTGATGTGACATTTTTCCACGTGGCGTCTACCTGAAAATTGAGTCTTTTAGACTTGATTTATATGTGTTTTTTTTTTTTTTTACTGAAATAAGTGGAATAGGTATATTAAAATGATCAAAAGTACAAGATCCTGCAGCCACTCAGTGCTAACCTCACTAGCTACAATATTCTCACTTTTCCTCTTTCTTTGTCTCTCACCAACTCACCTTTTTCTCTCTTTTTCTTCTTCCTTTCCCTATGTTGTTTCGCCGGCCTTTCTACATGATGTTTGATTTTTCCTTGATTTGTTTCAGGATTAGGTAGTTTGTTTTCATGATAATCACTTGATTTGGCATGGGTTTTCAGTTTTAGATTCAATCTTGAGGGACCATGCTAGAGGCTACTTGATTTGGCATGAGTTTTTTGCTAGAGGTGGACGACGAAGGTACGTGCCGGTGTGTGCTGTGGTTGATTTTGGGTCACGGTGGTAGTGGTGGTGCCGTGGTGGTGTTGAAGTTTTATGGGTTTTTTTTTTTTTGGAGGTGGCTTGTGATTTTGAAGATGGTTGTTTTGGCCAGTGGTGTTGGTCTATTTTAATGGGTTCTGTGGTGGGTTGTTGATGATAGTGGTTGTTGTGGTGGTGGTTTTGTTTTGGGAATTTTTGGCGTGACTTGTGGTTGCCACAGTGGTGGTAGTGGTGGCTGATGGTGGTTGTTTTGGGTTTTGTTGTGGTGGGTTATGGCTGCCATGGTGGTGTTAGTGGTGGTGAATATGGCTGATTGCTGGTTGCCATGAATTTATGTGTGGGTTTGTGGTGGCTTGAGTGGTGAGAATAAAAAAATAAAAAATGAGAAATAAATAATATTTTAATAAAGTGGTAACAAAAATAAAAATTTAGGAGTATTGTAATTAAATGCTATAAAATTGATTTTTTAAATGTTAAATACTAAAATTTTTACAATAAGAATGCACTAATAACGTGTTTGTTGATTAGCAACTAGAGTTTGATAGTCATGTAGAAGAGTTGTGGCCCCACGAATTTAAATTAAAATAATGAAAAGGTCGAATTTGAATTAAAATAATAAAATAAAAGTACATTGGTATGAGTAAGGGTCAGCTCTCTTAGGGCTATTCATACTAGCCTCACCCAGGACAAAAAAAATAAAAAAAAATAAGAAAATCATCAATACACCCAGATTGACACTCAGGACAAAAAAAATAAAATAAAAAAAGAAAATCATCATTACCCAACCTGACACCCAGGACAAAAAAAATAAAATCATCATTACACTCATCTCTTTAAACAAATAATGTGTTCGACTTATAAATCGAGTCTCTAGGACTCGATTTTCAAGTAGACGCCTGTCACACCAAAACTCAATTTATAGGCCCAAAATCGAGTTTTTGAGACTCGAAATGCTAGTAAAAAATATAATTTCAAAACCTTAACTACTAATTAGATAGTTAAAAAAAAAAAAATTAGCTACCTATTTTCTCCATAATCAAACTCTTGGGCCTCTAGATCTTGACTTTGGGGTACACTTATAATTGAAATAGTGATTTTTGTTAGCCGAACGCAATAAAAGTGGGTTATCGTTGGATCTAGCTGTGTTTCGGATGAAAACTAACCATAATGAAGCAGCCTCATAAGTCATGATCAATGGCCCATCATGTAAAGTCGCCAATAGCCCAATGCCATCCATTACACGTGAAAAATCTCTCCCTCTTTCTCAAGGAAGACAATTTTTCTTTTTCTTTTTCTGTTAAAAAGAATCAAGATCAATTAATTATTGAGTTTTTCTTCTTCAATTATTGGGGGTGATAATAATTTTTTTTTTAAAATGTACCTTATTTTTCTTAGGTGAAATATATTTATTGTACTTAATCATCTTTATTATTATTATTATTTTTTTTTTTTATGAAAGAAAATTTTATTTTTGATTACTTATACAAAATAAGTAGTCATGCCGTAAACACTTAAAACCATATACACATGAAAGTTTCTTTTTCTTTTTTTTCTATTTCTTTCTGGATAAATCATACACATGAAAGTAAAAACTCAAAGCAAAGCAAAAGCAAAAGCAAAGCTAAAATTATTATAGATAAAGGAATCCTCTAATTTCTACAAGATTTTCTAGTTTGGGATAGTCATTTCGAATCAATACATAAAGACATTAAGGCCCAGTTAAAATCATGTCCAATAGTCTAAGTCCAATGCTACTTGGTGTGTAAGCTAAAGAAATCATAATTCTAACTACTTGTAGTGTAAGTATTTTTTTTTTTGAGAAACACTTGTAGTGTAAGTATTGTAACTCTAGTTAGCATAGGATTTAGCTTGGTATAATTATTTATCAATGGGTTCATTATAACATGCCATGCTTAATAATAAAAAAAATGTAACTATTAAAAACTTTATGTCATAGACGTAAGCAGTTAGGTTGTATCATGTAAATTTCATTTCTTTCTCTTGCTTCCATGTTGTCTTTTAACATTATTTTATTTTTCTCCTTTTATTTTCGCATGACGTTAGGCTTTTTTTGTGGCATATATTAATTCATATATTTAATCTGTAGATGAAGGTTTTCTCTCTCTAACCACTCTTCGAAGATCATCCTAATTTATTTCCCACCATAGACAACATATGGACAATCTCATATGCGTATTTCGCAAATCTAATATTTTCTCACAAGACTATCTTGGTAATTTTAACTACAATCAATGTGAACATGCATATTTTTTGTGCACCTAATTTACCTGATTTCTTTTTGGTCATATGTCTTTATCATCTCTAAGCATATTTTTTTTAGACCACGCCTCTAATTAGTAGACTTGACGCATTTGACTTTTGTTCTAGCCTATCATCTACAGTACATCTGGCCTTCATTTTAAACTAAATTTGTTTTTAAGCTTCCATCTTGAATTGGAGGTGATATTAGTGGAAGCTCTATGCAAAAATAATGTTATATCAATCAAAATTTGTTATCTCAAATGTTATGATATAGTTGCAAAATTTGTCGTGTCTGTAGTATTATTGTTCCAAAAGCTTGTCAACGTAAATCTTGTGTCTTACATACATATTCTTTAATTCTTTGTACTAGAAAAAGATTAAAATAACTTAGATATGATTTTTTTTTGGGTACTAGAATAAGAGACTAAGGGCTTTCAAGTAAGATTACTCTTTTATTTCTATTCTAATCTAATTGTTTACTTTTGTATGTGTGTGTTTGCGCATGCTTCCTTTTTTTTAATCACTATTTTTACAATAGTTTTTTTGTTCTCTTAATGTGTGTATTTGTGCATCTTTCCGTTTTTTTAATCACTATTTTTACTTTAGTTTTTTTGTTCTTTATAAAAAAGAGATATTAGTAGATTTGAAGCGTGCACACAGTAATTATTGAGAAATAGCTATTCTGGGGTTTTTTTTTTTTTTTTTTTTTTTTTAATGGATACTAGCTCTATGTTTTTTAGTATTCTAGTCCTTGAAAAAAAAAAAAAAAATTATACGGAAAACAATAGAGTATATTATATGTTGTCTTGAATCTTATTATATTTCTATTCTGGTCTCGCCGTAATCAACTTCGAACCAGCAACAAGGCTTTCCCGCTATCCCAAGTCATACTATCAGCCACGCATATGCTGTAAGAGTTCACTGATGTGCAACCAGCAACTCCAGTGCAGACGGTTTCCCCTCATAGGTTTCAGCCCAAGTGGGAAACCCCCCCCCCCCCCCCCCCAACGCACTTGAAGATTAATTTCGATAGTGCGGTGTTCAGAGAAACAAAGGAAGCTGGGCTGGGTGTGGTTGTCCGTGATTCTCATGGAAAGGTGCTCGCATCCTTGGCGGAGAAGATCAAGCTTCCATCCTCATCAGACGAAGTGGAAGCGCTGGCTGCTGTTCGCGCTATCACCCTTGCAATGGACCTCAACCTACCCTCTTTTATTGTCGAGGGAGATTCAGAGGTGGTTATTTCAGCCTTAAGAAAGGAAGAGGAATCTTTTTCTTCTTTTGGTCATCTGGTTTCTTCTATTAAGCATTATTTAGTTTTTTGTAATTGTTTTTCCTTTTCACATGCTCGTAGGTCGGGTAACTCACTTGCTCATTCTTTAGCAAAACATGCAAGAACTATTGTTGGTTTTTCTATGTGGATGGAGGATGTCCCACCACAAGTTGCTGATGTACTTTTAGCCGATTGTGGCTGATTTTAGTTTTATAAAGTTGAAGTTGGTTTCTCCAAAAAAAAAAAAAAGTTCACGCTTTAGCCCGAAAATTGAAATTATGATTTCGTCCCTCTTGGTACATAAAGCCTTTCAAAAAGTAAAACCAAAACTAGAAAACCCAGAACGTGCACAAATAAAATCGAGCTTGACAACATTGTTAAAAAAAAAAATCAAAAGGCACACCATATTCATAATCTTTGCATAAGCAGATCTAGGGCAAGAACGGCCATATAACTTTAATTTTTAAACCATATAGTCAAACAACCCTATTTTTAAACTATTTAGCAAAATATCATCGTTTTAGAGCTTGACATTGTTGATGTCGAGTTCCAGCAGAACTTGATATTAACAATGTCAAGTCTATACGTATTTTGTCACTTAAATATTTTAAAAATTTTGTGCAGAACTTGACACTTTAAAATATGTATAGAATTCGATATTGTCGAGTTCCAGTCAGAACTCAACATCAGTGACATTTAGTTCCAAAAGAGTGGTATTTTGCTAGATAATTTGAAAAAAATGGTTGTTTGGCTGCATAATTTAAAAATTAAGACTATTTAGCCATTTCCCCCCAAAACTAGCATGTACTTTTTTTTGGGGGGGGGGCTGAATATGAGCTTTAACTTTGCTTAAGCATTCACAGCAAGGTTCTAAAAAAAATATAGCTTTTAACAACTCAAAAACCTGCTTTATTTATTTTAATAACTCACTTTACAATATACCCAACATCAAATGTTTTATTTTAATAAACAACACATTAAAATAATATAAATAAACAAATAAAATAAATATAATAAACACTACATGTGGACAGACTTGAGAGAGAGAGAGAGAGAGAGAGAGAGAAACTAATTTAATAATGAGAGAAGAAAGAGAAAATAATTTAATATTTGTAGCAACTTGCTACAATGATCTGCTACTACTAACAGCTCACTATAGCAAGTTAGTAAAATATTTTAAGTTTAACAACATTGCTATGGGGTGTTTTTGTGTGTTTAGAGCTCTAAAATAACTAAAAACTATTTTAAAAGCATTAAAGTGAATGCTATCCAATACAGCACGGATTCGAGAATCTCACATTTGATAAGCATTTGATAAGGTCATGACTCATGAGCCATCTTCCACGCCACCAATCTGTATAGCCACTTATAATGAAGCTAGCAATGGTTATGCAAAATAACTTATGCATGAAAGAAAGAGAGACAAAATAAATCAATGCCGTAGTAAGGCACACCTTACATATATTTCATTTAGTCACTTGTTCATTTTACTATAAAAAGTTTCTTAAAATAATTTATCAACATAATCCTTTAATCCTTTTATAAATACTGAAAATAGTAAAATACAGTACTTCTTCTTCTAGACACATACATTTGGCAGAATCCAAAATTCATTGAGCATATATACATGAACTAGAGAAAACCCTTTTCTTTGCAGCATTGAATAGCTTCATCAAACATTTCATTGAGCCCATACTTGTACTTGAAGCCAGAATCTAAGAGCTTCTTTGATGACAGACCCGCTGTTTTATAACCTCTAATTTCCTTTAAATAACTGCATAAGAATGAAAAATAATAATAATAATAATAACAAAGGAACTTCTTCTTCTTAACTTTAAGTCTTTAAGATTAAAAAGGAAGAGAATAATTAAACTTACTCTAGTGTTGGTATTTGAAATTCTGGGTATCTTTCAGAAAGAAATTCAGACATCCTTTCAAGTGTCATGATTTCTGATGAACAAATGTACCTTCCTTCCGCAGTAGAACATTCAAGGAGAAATATATGTGCTCTTGCCACGTCATCAACGTGGACCATAGGCGTATTCATAAGATATTTATACAGATCATTGTCACCTGCAATGATATTTGAATTAAAAGTAGTTTTCTTCCAGAAGATTATAGAGGAAAATATATATATTCATATATAAATTAAAGATTTAATTGTTTGCATTTCCACATGACAACTAATTAAGGCCTTCAATTAACACCAAAGTTCATTTTATTTTATCAATCACATCATTTACCGTATGATTTTTTGTCAAGTACTTTCAACTTACTTAGTTGTAATTATTCTAATATTTATCACTTTCACAATACGTCAGGCAATATAATAATGAACTAACATACTATTTATACCCAACTTAGTGAGAGGTGTACTAAAAAATGAGGTGACTCTCACACGTGTACAATAAGTGAGTATCTCACGACGCGGCTCCCTGCCCGGGGGTTTAATTCAACCATAAACGTCCCTTTTATTGTTTACCAAAAAAAACATACTATTTATACCCTTTGAATTTGAGGTTGCTTCTAAATTGATCCATCGATTAACTCTTCAGTATCAGAACAATATATATCTATGTATTCCTTCTATAAACATCCGAAAGAATCTTATCATCAACTCATACAAAATTGACATTGTTTTAAGAGAAAAAAAGAAAAAAAAATGAGGTTGTTTTTAGGCGGGTTAATGGAAAAAATATGATGAGCAATAATAAAAGGAGAACATTAACATCATTAAGGGTGCAAATTATAAGTTTTAAAAGTTAAGAAATTGATTTAGAGGTAACCCCTAATTTAAATGGTGTAAAATGCATTTTAGCCTAAATCATTATTTCAAATTTCGCTAAAATAAATAGACAATTATATCATTGAAAACTATGGGGGGACAAGGATCCAAATGACGGATGAAGTTATGTGGAGGTAAACCTCGGGAAGCGTAGGTGGGTTGTCCTCGGAAAGTATACACTTAACTCATACTTAAGCTGAACAACCATAACTGGCAAGGGTGCTGAGGACATCTGCCTAACCTTGGAAGGTCGAGGGTCAGAGTTGAAGGGAGCACAGCGCAATCTGAGGGGAGACAAAGGTAACTTGGTATTGAACAAAGAAGAGAAGAAAAAGGAATGACAAAGTGGTCATCCTCTCCGCATTAAATGCACTACAACCACTTAGCTGTGCGCATTAATAGAAAAATGACCATGAATAGTGTTCTCATAGCTAATACCCTAGTGTAAATACCTTCTAGTAAGATCTTGATGGGACAAGTATCATGAAAGTTTGATCACGACCCTCTAAATGTAAGATCCAGATGTATTTTTGCTAAGTTGTATAAAGCCAAGAAGCACCTGAATCAAGAGAGGTCTAGTTTTAGAGAGAAAAGAGAAAGAAATCATCCAATTGTAACTTCTTCCTCAGACCAAACTCAATGACGAACACTTAGCCATTTTCCTGGCTATTTCCAGTTGAATATTAATCACTATACACATAGTTTTGATTTGACCTTTGTCCTTTATCATATAATGGATATTTAAAGATTGACCTTGCATCCCATTTCTATAAATTAATTGTGTGAACAAATAGTAACACGATTAAAACCAACCAGATTTCACTGCGCACCCTTGGTGCGGTGGTCACTCTACAAGTATAAGTGTTTGTGAGGTATGAGGTGTGATGGGCAAGGGCCGAGATTCAAGTCTCCAGGAGAAAACTTCACACACATATACACTTAAATTAGACTAGAGTAAAAATTCTATCTTGTAAAAAAAAAAAAAAAAAACCAGATTTATCTGTTTCACTTTTTGCCCACCACAAAAACAATTCCCATCAGATGCAACTATTTGCAACATAAATGTCGAACAAATGAAAAAAAACATACCCAAAATCATAGCCAATGTTGTGCGAACTGAGCTAGGGAACTTGGGACAAATGAAGGGTCCAACAACAAAGGAAGGAATTATTGTCACCACATCCAATCCATGTTTTTCTCCAAATTCAACCACTGCCCTTTCTGTTAATGTCTTGGAATATACGTAGGAACCTCCAAGTGGCTTTATAGCTTTAATGAAATCTACTTCACTCCAAAAGCTCTCATCCATTTCATCTTCATCATTGCCATTATACAGAACTGTTGATGCACTAGAAGTGTACACAACTCGCTTCACAGTCTTGGAATTCAAGCACGCCTTTAAGATGCCTAGTGCTCCATTGATTGATCTTTTGGTTACTATTTCTTCAAGTTCTTTGTCTTCAAAATCAACAGGAGTGGCTACATGAAGTACGCCAATACATCCTTCAATGGGTGCATTGAAACTCTCTGGATCGCTGAGATCTGCATTGAAGATTTGGAGTTTCTCTGATGCTCCTGGTAGGCTTTTAAGGAAGCCAGTGTCTTTCTTGTGCTCTGGTCATATGTGTGAAATTCTATCAAGTCTTTTTTTTTTTTTTTTTGGGGAGAAGCGTTTAAACATAAACTGGACCCAAAAACTGAACTCAAACTAAAGATGAGATTTCTATTAAGCTAAAGTCGGTCATCCTGCATTTCTCAGGAAAAATTATTTATTTTTATTCCCCTTAATGTCATAGAATAACTGTATTTAAATAACACAATTCATTTAAAGAGTCTTGCAATTTAATCTACATTTCTTCATATTTCTAAAAAAGAAGTTCAGGTTCAAATCTTTCCAACTTAGTTATCAAATTATCAATAAAATAAGAAAAAATTACACTTTGCACACATGTGGTTTGTCTGAAAAACACTTAGCCTATATATGATTTAAAAATTGGCACTTTATCTACTTGAAGTATGCTTCTTTTATCTCCTGTTACCCACCTTTATTAAAAATATGAATAAACTTATATTTTAGCTATACTTTTATATCTAAAATTTCCAACCATGGTGTTTGGTTGAATGTTCTTAAGTTTGGTTGGACGATTGTTTTGGTTGAATGTTTTTAATTTTTACAAAATCTAGCTTTTACATCTTTTTTTCTCTTGATTTTTTTTTTTAATTTTTTATGTTTTAAGGGAAAAAAAGACAAAAAAAATAATAAAAATACAAATTTACCTTATTTTTAATAGAGGTGGGTAACTAGAGACAAACAAAACTTACCTTAAGTAAGTAAATTAAGTGTCAATTTTTAAACTACAAGTAGCCAAAATGTTTTTTGGATAAACTATATATGGACAAAGTGTAATTTGCTCATAAAATAAATAAAGAGTACAATTCCTAACAACCATCAAAGAGACCGATAGTATAGTTATTAGTTTCAGTGAATACATTTTTTTTAATATGTTAGTCTTTAATTAATATCAACTAACGACCTGTATTAACTAATAACCAGAACACAAAAATTCTTTCTATATTCATTATTCAGTGACTTATAATAATAAGAAGAAAGAAAGAAAGAAAGATGATATATTTGACCTGTAGTTGAAATTAAAAATGTCATTTACATGGATCTTGTTTGAAGCAAGGAAGTTATTTACATGGATCTTGTTTGAAGCAAGGAAGTTACTACCGTACTAGAGGCTGTACCAATTTGGTCAGAGGTACGATATATTTCGAATACCGGTCGATACCAGTATACCATTTCGAATTTACCACTATTTTATATATATATATATATATATATATACACACACAATCTCTAGAACCATGTTTATAAACATATAATATTTCACTTATTGTTTATCTTTGGCTCACGTATCAGCCCATTAATTATTAAAAATATAAAACTAGTGAGTGGCAATAGTTGAATATTCGCCAATGGGGGGTTGGCTGAGTTGGTTAGGACTTTCATTCTCTGCTTGTCAGGCTTGGGTTCGAGTCCTGTCAACAGCCTTCTATTAGTGGGTATACTTAGTGAAGGGTGTACTCACAAATGAGGTGACTCTCACACATATACAATAAGTGAGTATCTCACGACGCGACTCCCTACCCGGGGGTTTAATACAACCATAAATGCCCTTTTTTTTGTTTACCAAAAAAAAAAATAAATAAATAGTTGAATATTCAGCAAGAAAAAAAAAAGAAAAAAAAAAGACAATAGTTGAAAATTTGAAATAAATTATGTAATTGAAATTTCAAACTTGTTTCAAATTTCAAAGTCTACACGTGTGATGCCAGTACACACAAAACAAAAGGACCGAGGGATGCAGCTGTAGTCTAAACAACAGATAAGAAGAAGTGAAAAAAAAAAAAGAAAAAAAAAAAGAAGGGAAGTGAAAGGAACGAAACTGAAGGAGGAAGAGGAAGGGATAATCAGCTAAATGTTAACAACGACCAACAAAGTGGTGCTGGGCTTGAAGGCAACATAAGCCATTTGGTACTTTTATGTTTTGTTTTGTGTTTTTGTGTTTTTGTGTTTTTTTAAGAAGCTTTTTGTACCGGCCGGTTTTTACTTTCCGTCCAAAATGGCTTATGAATATTAACTTCACTGGTCTGAAGAGATACAAACAAGTTCCAAAGCCAAAGACTAATAAAATTACAGAAGTTAAACAAGATACCCTCCAAGATCATCTTGATCTTATGAATATTCCATGAAGACATTAAAAGAGCAAGAGCTAGATAGCCTTGGCAGAGAAGTGGCTTACCTGGGTCCGACCTAACGGTGGTTCGAACATGGTAACCTTGATCAAGGAGTCTCATGATCAGCCATGATCCTATGTACCCAGTACCCCCTGTAACACATACAGCACCCTTATGTCCCTCCATCTCTCTCTCTCTCTCTCTCTCTCTCTAAAGAAGATAACTTCACTTTTGTGGTATGATATGAACCAATCCAATGACTTTATCAAAATTAATTTGACAATTAAAAAAGAAGTTTTTTTTTTTAAGTGTGGGATAAATCTTACCGCACTCAAATAGGATAAGCAGAAGAGTTATTAATAAAATAATTTTTTTTTTTGGGTACACAAAAATATTTATTAGAACATTATCAAAAATAGTAATACTAGTGTTTTAAATTGGGTTTATAATACATTACATAATCGGCATACAACTACAAAAGGGTATAACCTTTATAGTTGTAGATTAAAGTTATAAAAAGTGAACATTAGACACACACAATTAACGTGGGATAAACATACCTTTTTTTTTAGTAAACAATAATACTTATTAGGACAAAAAAAAAAAATAGTAATACTAGTGTTTTAAATTGGATTTATAATACATTACATAACCAAAGTACAACTACAAAAGAGTACCTTTATAGTTGTAAACTAGGGTTATAAAAAGCAGACACTAGACATACACAACCAACATGGGATAAACATCCTTTTTTTTTTAGTAAACAGTAATACTTATTAGAACACAAATAAAAATAGTAATACTAGTATTTTAAACCGAGTTTATAATATATTACATAATTAGAGTACAATTACAAAAGGGTCTAACCTTTATAGTTGTAAACTGAGGTTATAAACAACGGTCATTAGACATACACTAACATTGGATAAACATCAATTTTTTTTAGTAAACAATAATACTTATTAGAATACACACGAAAATAATAATATTAGTGTTTTAAACCAGGTTTATAATATATTAGATAACCAGATACATTAAACAATAAAGAAAATTTTTATTGATGCTTAATACATTAAACCCATTTTACCACACACGCCACTCTTCACTATTTTACTCACTATTTATTTCATACCACTTATCTGCTAACTCTACACTTCTTATGACAGCCATACCATTTCTTGGATATTGGATTGGATAAATATAATCAGAGAAGCTATACGTAGAACTTACAAAGCAAACAAGAAAACAGGCATTAAATGTCTAAAAGCAAATAAAATTAGGGATTGGTTAGTAAACCATTTTAGAAAATTTTTTATTTAGAAAGAAAAAATAATTAATGCGGAGACAAAATTATGTGTAAGTAGAGGGGGGGTTGTGGCCCCCCCAATTTTTTTTAAAATATTAAATAATAAGTATATATTTAAGATTTTAAAAAATAAGTCAATGAAAAATTATATTTGTCTTTCTCAAAAAAATTATATTTACTCTCCTCACTTTTGAATCTTAATTCTTTCCCTGAATTAATGTACAAAGATTTTTTTTTCTTATAAAAGTTGTGTTAAATTTTTTTTTAAAATAATTGGTTTGCAATTACCTAAAGTCACCCTGTCAACAGTACCATAAAAATAATTCTACAAAGTTGCCATCATGGAGTAGAAAAGTCAAAAAAGGAGATCTTTCCTCAGTCTCCTACGTTATTAGCATTCTTTCACAATTTCTGCACACCTTGCTTGTAGTCAAACATGCAAAATAGTTGAAGAGACTATCACCAGCCTAGTGCTAGAGCAGGTAATGACTCACACACACAAGAAAGCGATACACAATACGTTAGGTAGGTCATGCATTTATCATGAAAAAAAGAAACAAAATAATGGGATCCATTCTCTATCACATCGATCAATAGTTATAGGAACAAAATCTGCATAGAATATCTACAGACTATGTTAGAAACTCGTAGACAGAACTCTTAGGAACTCATAGGTAGAATTGATATTTGAAATTTGGATGGTTGGCTTGTAAGGGAAAAGTCCTCAAGAGCTTATAAACACATGGTTAAATTTATGTTTAATTTATAATGTGATATTATGATCATAACAAACTACTCACATATGACTATATCACAATTCTTTCTCCATTTTAATTTCATTCAGTAATAACTGAAAATAAAAAGGGAACAAAAATAGTACTTTGAAAATTTTCTTAGACTATATCACAATTCTTTCCTAGAACCAATCAAAATACCATAAGAAAAAAAAATTGAAAAGTTAATGAATATCCTAAAGATATTGGTTTAAAAAATATTTTAATTTTTTTTTAATAAAATATTAAAAAAACTAATTTTTTTACCACATTTTATATTCCCTATAAAAGTGATATAATTGTCCATTAACAAATGCCCAAAAAATACTCATTAACCAAACCATTTGAAAAAAGAGGTACCAAAATCTTATTTATATTCCACAACTTGTAGTCTATAATACGTCCCCCTCCCCCCCTAAAATAATGAGCGTAACCTCAATTTTAAATGTAAGTACAACTTCTATTTATTTCTCTCAAGCCCCTTCAACTTCTCTCACAATTAAAATTCATACTAAATTACACTTGTTGTGGTTAAAATTCACCCCAAATTACACAATTTTGTGATTAAAATTTGTCCCAAATTCCACCATTTGCGGTAAAAATACACCCCAAATTACACTTTTGCAATTCAGCCCGAATAACACTTTTTTGGTTATAATTCATCCTGAATTATATATTGGTGATTAAATTCATCCTAAATTACACTTTTTATGATTAAAATTCATTTGAATTACACATTTAGAGTCCGTTTGGATACAACTTATTTTTGCTGAAACTGAAAACTGAAAACTGAAAACACTGTAGCAAAATAATTTTTAAATGTGTGAATAGTGCCGTATGACCCATTTTTAATATTTTTTAATGCGTGAACAATGCATGCATTGTTCATGAACAGTGAATTTTGTCTCTAAAAGTCAATAACTGCAGCTTATTTAAAAAAAAAAAAAAATGAAAGGACTAAACGCAGAGGCAAGATTAAGTTGAATCCAAACACATACTTATTGTTAAAATTCTTCTCTCATAATTACACCACTTGTGGTTAATAATATTCACCATGAATTACACCTGTGTGACTAAAGTTCACCTCAAATTACATCTTTGTGGTTAAAATTCACCTCCAATTATACTCTTGTTGTAAAAAGTCACCCAAAATTACTCAGGTGGGATTAAAATTCACCCTCATGAAAGTCATCTTGAATTCCACATGTATGATTGAAATTCACCATGAATTATACCCTTTGCCACTAAAATTCACCGTAAATTACACATGAATTTGTGGTTAAAATTTTCCTTGAATTACACCGTAAAAATAGTTCCAGACTTCCATGTCACAGAAAACATTATTCCACAACTTGTTTTTGACGACTGATGATAAAATACTCCCCAATCACAAAATGTGCTATCTTTTCTTAGCAGTGTTCTCTCACTTTTGTAAGCTCCACCATATTTTGCAATATATTCTCTTTCTTTTGAGCAAATTGGTCTCGGGGCCCAAATGTCCATTCCACATGTTTAAAAAATTCTGTAAGTGATCCGAAGCTAAAATCCACAATACACTAGGAACGTGATGCCATAATGGTATTTTCCAAGTTAAAATCAAGGTTTAGACCAACATGATACAAATATATATATATATATGTGTGTGTGTGTGTGTGTGTGTGTGTGTGTGTGTGTGTGTGTGTGTGTGTGGAAAATACATGGGCCACCCTACTGAGGCCCAATGTCAATTCAAGAAGCCAAATCCGGCCCATGTGAAGGAAGTAGACTTTAGGCCATGTCATAGCAGGCCCAGCCCAAAGGCTTGGGTGATGGGTCCAAAAGGCAAATGCTCAGAAAATTCCTTTGGTGGTCGGTAAGCATAGAATACAATTGAGTCACGATAGATAGTGCCTTGGGAGAACTTACTGTCGAACAGTGTTTGACATCTGGAACAAGTTTCAAGAGAATCCTCAAAGGGAATAATGATTCTTTGGTATTCTAACGGAAGTAGGAATATATGAAAAGTTGTGAAAATGTAATGATTAGTGCCCCACTTAGGAGAGGCTATATAAGGAGGAGAGAGGCACCCAAAGGAGGGGTTGGAAAATAGAAGGCAAGAACTTAGTAAAAAAGAAAGATAGTGAAAAAAAAGAGAAAGTGAGGGTCAGCGATTAAGGAGCAGGAAGTTAGTATAGCAGCGAAGGTAGGAGGAAGTTCCAAACGTAAAAAAAGGCTTGGAGGCAAAAAGGGTGTACTAAGCAACTAACTTAGGGCGACTTGGAAATAGCTTGAAGCCCAATTTGTAGGATTGAAAGAAAGCCTACCTATAAATTAATTGTGGACCCAAATCCAACAACCATTATCATACTCTTGGCAGGATTGGGTGCCACAATATATATATATATATATATATACACGATTTTCATTAGACAAAGAATGGTCTTACAAATGGGTTTCAGTTAGCTCAACTGGTAAAGTCTCTGATGGTTGAATAAGAGATCTAAGGTTCAATCCCCGCCTACACCAAAAACTGATTGGTGTCTAGGTCTGATGATAATATAAAGAGCTATCATCAAAAGCGGATGCCATAGGTTAAAAACTCTCTCAAAAAAATAAAAATAAAAGAATGGTCTTACAAAAGTCATACATGATACATGCATGGAATTAATTTTAATTAATTTTGATTGATTTCCTAAAAAAAAATTTATTAAAAGTCAACTAAAAGCTTAATTTACATTGGATTAAATGGCAAGCAATTATGAACATGCAATCATTGGATAGTCCTGTTACCATTTGTCCTTTTACTGTAATTATCATGGTTTTCTCGAGAACTTTTTGCCAAAGATGCATGGATTAAAGAAAACCCTTTTCTTTGCAGCACCGGATAGCTCCATCAAACATATCTTGGACGCCATACTTAAACTTGAACCCAGTACTTAAGAGCTTCATTGACGAGAGACTTGAATGTCCATAACTTGTAGACTTTTTAAAGTGACTGTCAAGAGAGAGAGAGAGATGGAAAAGAAGCGAAAAAGAGTTCTCTCAAATGGAAATTGTGTTTTGAGTCAATGTGGAAACTGAAATTATGAAGAAAATATATAAGAGAAATACTCACTCTTCCATATTTGGTAATTGAAATTCCGGGTATCTTGCCAGAAGAAATTCATACATCTGATGCATTTTCATTTCGGCCGAGGAACAAATATATCTCCCTTGTGCATTAGGATATTCAAGAAGGAAGATTTGTGCACTAGCCACATCATCTATGTGCACCATATATGAGTGCATAAGATATTCATAATGGTCCTCTTCACCTGCATTCAAATGCTCTTTAATTAGTTATCAAACTCCTCGTGAAATAGTCTGGTCAAAAACTAAGATACTACTTCTTTACATTAGGGGGGAAAAAAAAAGAAAAGTTAATTTCCTAAGGCTCTAACATCTCAAAGAACTAAGGTGAAATTGAAGAATGTATAACATGAGAAATGAAACAAACCCAAGATCATAGCAAGTGCCAAAGACACTGAGGAGGGAGTAGTAGGACATATGAAGGATCCAACAACTAGGGGAAGAACCAATGTTATAAGATCCAATCCATTTTTTGCCGCAAACTCTAGTGCTGTCCTCTCGGTTATGGTCTTGGAAAGCAGGTAAGAAGGATTTACTAGCTTGCTACTTCTACAAATATCAAGGTCACTCCATGTACTTTCATCTGTCACACTTAGACCTTTGTTGTTGTACAATATTGTGGCTGCACTGGAGATATATATCACTCTTTTCACTGATCTCTTCGAATTCAGGCATGCCCTCAAGATTCCTAGCGTTCCTTCCACAGCCCGTTTGGTCACAGCTTCCTCCGGCTCTTTGCCATCAACATCCATGGGATGGGCAAGATGAAAGACTCCAACGCATCCTCCGATGGCTGTGTTGAAACTGTCTGGTTTGTTGAGATCAGCATTGAAAAATTGGAGCTTTTTTGAGGCTTCTGGTAAATTTGTGAGGTAGCTGATGTCTTTCTTGCAATCTGATCATAGTTTTAAAAGTTATTACCAAGTGCTAGATAACATATTTACGTGGTCAAAATTTAGTTCATTTTCTTATCGAACGTGTTTAAGTTTACTCACGAGCTACTTGATGAAATAATTCTTTGTCCATGTGAAGTAAACATCATGACTAAAACTTTCTACACACAAATTTAATTTAATAATTAATAACTAATTTACAATTGAAATTATATTATTAGAGTTAAAAAGATATAATCATTTTCATTTATTAACTTATAAAAGTTAAATTCACAGACCTTGTTGGGTAAGAAATCATACATAATCTTTACTAAGAAATAGAATATTTATATTAATTAGTGAATTATAAATTAATAAGTTGACATCTTATGGACTTGTCTTAAAATTTAGAAGATTCAATCTCACATCTACGTAAGTATAATTTATATGTTACACATTTAAACTTATAAAATTATTTATGTCCTCAAATTAAAACTCATACTCACAAGTTTAGTTTTGAACCTATTATTATAATTGAACTTACTTTATTTAATAGTCAAATTTAAATTTAAGTTTGAGTTTGACTTATTTTTTATATAAACAAACATGGACAAGTTTTTCTGAATCAAGATGAAATAGTTAAAGGCCTTTTTGAATATACACCACTGTAAATTTCTTTAAAAAACTTTCTCTCATTTCTCCGTATGTGTTAAAAATAGTTAGTATTCTAAAAAAAAAAACTGAAATAGTTAATAAATAGCACGGAACCATAGATATCGTATATTCCATTTTTATATGTTTTCCATCATGTACAATATACATCTATCATTCTTGTAATAAACAATTTTGATGAATCACTAGTGGTTGTAGGTTCAATAAAGCACTACTCGTCAAGTTTGGGGCACCTCTTGTCAATTTATGTATAGCTTGTGTTTATAATTATGTTGCAAGGTGAAGTTAAATGGTTCTTATTACTGGAAAATAATATGACAACACCCCTTCCCCATTCTCCCAATAAAGAAAAAAAAACCAAGGTGAAAGTATTATAATTAGAGTAATAATTGAGTAAAGTGACATGATTCTTTCTCTTTTCATGTAAATAATAGGTCTCACTCCAACTATTAGATTAAACGTGGTTGTACTTAAAAAGTACCTAACAATTTTAATAATTGTTATTAAAATATCCAACTTCAAAGTTCAAATAATTATAAAGATGGTTGGCTAGCTAAGACATTTGGATTGGATACTCTGAACATATATATTATAAGAGCATAGTGTATTTGTTTTTGTTAAATTAGAAAAGAACATAAAAATGATGTCAAGAGAGAAGTGCAAGTAAGAAAATTAATGTATTTTGACTTAAGAGCCATTGTCCAGAACGGAAAGTCCCTATACTTTTATACTATTCTAAATCTGTGTGTTACAATAAACAGAATGTAGAGTATACATAAAAATACATTAAACTTAGGGTATGCTTTTTTTTTTTTTTTTTGAGAAATAATTACAACATACTACTAACCCCGCAGTTCGAACTATTTCCCTCCTAGACCCCCAAGCACTTTGTACATAGAGAAGTACTAATTCAGCCACAAGACCTTTGGCAACTTAGGGTATGTTTAGTAAGCAAGAATGGAATGATTTTTTTTCTTTGTAATTATCATTTAATTGTTTGGTTGCATTTTCATTACATGGAAAAAATAAATATTTTTTTTAAATGAGGCCAAGTATAAGTCTAATCAATTTATATTATGTTATTAAATATAATAAAACAAACAAAAAAAAATTATAAACTCATTTTTTACATATTAATTTGAATTTAAAGTATGTATTACCATTTTTATGAAGCATATATATATATATATATATCAAACTTATTTTTTTTACTTATCTTCATTTTATTAAAACAAGTGAATTTTCATTTCTTAGAAATAAATATTTAGAGGTGATGTTGTTTGATTTTTTTTTTTTTTTTTTAAATTGAGGTAGATAGCAGTTTTTGAACAAAAAATAATAACAATAATTATCAATATAATTATTTAAGGGTATTTTAGAAACTTAATTGAAATTATATGACTCCATTTTATCATCACATCATATTATACCAAATTGTAAAATAAATAAACAAAATTTTATTCATGTGTCATCATCAAACATATAAATAATTTTTTAGTTATATTTTCTTGTAATTCCTATAATACTTATTCCTATTTCCCAGAAGTCACAATTACCAAACATGCTCATATATATTTGTGTATTTGTTTGTTACAAATTCCAAATCAATAAATAAAAGAAGAATTTCTCCGGGCAAATCTTGACTCCACAATAGCCGACTGATTTCGGCTCTCAAGCTCTCAGATACTATGCTGTTGGCTGAGTTATTGACTCTACAACGTGATTTTCCTCTTAATACAAGTCACCAAATATTAATTCATTGATAATTTTCTTCTATTTAAAAAGACTAATTCACCAAAACCTAGAACTTGATACAGTTGAACTAACTCTATCACATGCATATACAGTACGATACTTATTAAGGAGGGCAATACACATTTGACTCTTGTATACTTTATATCCTGAAATCAAGTGAGATCGACCATGTTCCTCTTCTGTTTTTTTTTTTTTTTTTTTTTTTTTTACCTTTTATAATAATCATCAACATGTAAAAAGTAAAAACCATTCTTCCAAGTATAATATCTTGATGCTCAAGGTGTTCATCAATTTTCTGTGTATCACCTTGAACTCAAGGGAAACCCCATAAATATATCACAGAAAGCAAAGTTCATTAGGTATAAGAGAAAAGAATCTTACTTGCTGGGTCGGATCTAACTGTGGCTCGGACGGAATAACCATGCTGAAGAAGCCTCATGATCAGCCACGATGCTACATATCCTGTTGCTCCTGTTACACAAACTGTACCTTTATCTTCTTCCATCTCTCTCTCTCTCTCTCTCTCTCTCTCTCTCTCTCTCTCTGTGTGTTAATTTATCTTCATGCCATCCTCCCAGCACTCAAATAAGGCCAATTCTGCTGCCTATTGAGGGGTCATGTGGTTCTTATACGTGTATTATTACATTTAAAAAAAAAAAATTTAAAATATGACACATTTTCATCATTACTTTGTAAATTTCTTTACTATGCAATTATATCAGTATGTGACATGTTTTCCTCTCTCTCTCTCTCTCTCATGGTCTATGTGAAGAATCTTGTAGTTCAAGACACATTAATTTCTTGATGTTTCTAATTGAGATATCAAAGGTTATGTCATGGTCTATGTGAAATTCGAGACACATTTCTTTGAAAAATTCTTATGTACTTTCGGAGTATGAATAAATGACACTTTCTCTTCTCACATTAATAGTGGGATCCTATATATATTATGAATTTAATGAGTGGACCCCACCATGAATGTAAGAGTAGGGAGCACCATTCTTCATGTTTTCCTCTCTCTCTCTCTCTCTCTCTCATGGTCTATGTGAAGAATCTTGTAGTTCAAGACACATTTCTTGATGTTTCTAATTGATATTTTAAAGGTTATGTCATGGTCTATGTGAAGTTCAAGACACATTTCTTTGAAAAATTCTTAGATACTTCCGAAGTATGAATAAATGACACTTTTTCCTCTCACATTCATGGTGGATCCTATATATACTATAAATTTAATGAGTGGACCCCACCATGAATGTAAGAGGAAAGAACACCATTCTTCATATTTTCCTCTCTCTCTCTCTCTCTCTCTCTCATGGTCTATGTGAAGAATCTTGTAGTTCAAGACACATTTCTTGATGTTTCTAATTGAGATATCAAAGGTTATGTCACGGTCTATGTGAAGTTCAAGACACATTTCTTTGGAAAATTCTTAGGTACTTACAAAGTATGAATAAATGGCATTTTCTCCTCTCACATTTATGGTGGATCCTATATATATATATATATATATATACACACACTATGAATTTAATGAGTAGACCTCACCATGAATGTAAAAGGAGAGAGCACCATTCTTTATGCTTAAGAGTACAAAAAATTACTCCATTTCTTGATGTTTCTAATTGAGATATCAAAGGTTCAAACTCCTAATAATTATAAGTATTAAATTATTTCTAAAAAAAACCTGTCATAATCTACAACTAGGTGTCATCTAGCTTTAAAAAAAATGTCATACACCAACATGTGCACATTGTTTATCAAACCCTTTTTTTGTTTTTTCGTATATGACATAGCGTTTACTTTTCTATAATGTGAATTTATTCTTGTTAATCTGTTACAATACTTATCTTGCTAAACCCCACGTTAAGCTGAGTGACGCCGCTTTCTAGCATAATTGTGTTTATACTTTATATATATACCTATAGGCTCTATAATATGCCTCATTTTTTGAATTCTTGTTTATTATGTACTAATGCAAAATGATGAACCAGAAAATATATCATCCAAATCGAGATAAAATGAGCATTAAAACTGATGTACATGCATTAATTAGAAATGGAAGAACGTTACAACAGGTTATGTAATTGCTGATCATTAAAGATGATTAGCCCAATTAAAATAACTGATACATTACAAAAGGCAATAAAGCCTGGTTAATGACATAATAACAGCAGCCTATATGATCCAACCCCTATAAAAGGAAATCAGACAAATCAAGGAAAGGTACACAAAAAAACTCTAGAAACCTAAAGAAGCATTGAT
This sequence comes from Quercus ilex subsp. ballota, assembly GCA_032727855.1. Taxonomy (NCBI): domain Eukaryota; kingdom Viridiplantae; phylum Streptophyta; class Magnoliopsida; order Fagales; family Fagaceae; genus Quercus; species Quercus ilex. The sequence continues at coordinate 56,804,485 of CM064915.1, forward strand.
TACTAAATTATTGCGTGTTGGAGTTATAATTCTGACTTGATCATCAGAGTCGGGTTTCTAGGAAACACCTCACTAGCGTTTTCTCCACCAAAATCACTCTTGCCCTTTTTGCAAGCATTGGAAGAAGGTGTTGGCTCCGTTTGACGAGAAATTATAAGGTCTATACAGTGGACAAGTGACGTAGTCTACCATTTCATTAAAAGATTTACACATGTTTAAAATTGCTGAGTTAGAAAAAAAATTTTAAACAGAAACTGATTACTCAATAATTTTAAATAAGTGAGAGTCTTTTAGTAGAATGGTAGACAAATGACATGTTTCACCAGATGACTGTATAATTTCTCCCGTTTAACGAATAACAAACCACAGATTTCAAACATCATCTCACAAAAACTTTCTAAAAAAAAATAAATCTACTAATGCAAAACTATCAAAAGGTAATAATATAATTTTAAAAAGGGTAATAATATCCCCGAGTGTTCCTTTCAAGTTTCAACATTCATTAATTACAAAGTAAACGAGTTGAAAATAATACAATATGGCATCTAGCTAGCATGCTTTCTTTATAACCTATCCTTTAATTTTATTTAATCAAATATGATGTAGCTAGCGTAAATTAATCACAGGCTTTAACTCTATAACCTTCCTGCAACGCCCGTTGCGCCGTTAGAGTTGGACGCCACTGGTTTTGCATATGTATGAGTTTTTTTTTTTTTTTTTTTTGAAATATGCAAATGTGTGAGTGTTTAATTCATATATTCATTCTAGATCTATTATTTATTGAATCTAAAAGCAAAGCAAATAATTAATAGTCTAAGAGTTTTGTATTTAATGACATATATAATTTGCGAATCTTTTTTTTCAAAAAAAAAAAAAAAATCAAATCATTCCTCCACCATTATTGTAATTATCAATTTTAAAAAGAAATAACTAAATAAAAACTCAATCTAAAATATAGTCAATTCAGCCAAAAAAAAAAAATAATGAAAAGAACTCGATCTAATCGTAATTGCTTCATGATAAATCAATCCAAATGGCAAAATTATTCGCTAACCTTTACTGAAAGAAATTAAATAACTTTTTTTTCTCCCAAAGATATTACAATTATTGAAAGCTAGATTTGTTTTCATTTGTTCTCAAAAGACAAAAGTTTCGTTTTCATCATTATAATTTCATGGTGGCCTTGGGCGTAGGGGACCCCAAATTATTAGTCATTTTCATCCTGGTAGCTAGAGGGCTATATGATCAATATTGATGAGGCATTTTCCTCATAATTTAAATAAATAAATAAAAAATGAAAGAGTCAACGTTCATTTACAAGAACCTTCATGAATCTATTTTTATATGGTATAAAAATTCTGCTTATTGTCGTTTGCTTATATTCTATTCGAAATGAGCTGGCCCAGCTGGGTGCCAATCTGTCTGATTAAATAATGAAAACCTTCGAAAGCTACTAGGCTTTATTTCTGGCTTTGCAAGAATTTGAACATTGTAGATGCATGGCTGGCTTTAAAAATATATATATATATATATATATTGGCTTCAGATTTTTAAAGTCCCTTATTTGAGATATTATAGTTGAGTGGTTTTTGTTCATAGATACAATAGAATTTTACTCTTTGTTTTATTTGATAATTAGAGACTTTACCAATTGAATTAACTGAAATTCACCATATACAATCATTTAAGCTAGTTTTATTAGTTATATACATTACATATATTATCTTTCTATTGTTTGTTATAGTTGAAGTTTGTAATATAACTTTGTCGGTACAATTCACCCCTACACTATAAAATTCAGCAATAATCCTCTAAAACTTTTTTTTTTAATCACCCTACTCTAAGAACACGTACATGACTAGGAATCTTATTAGAAAGGCAACATATTAACATATCTAAAAGATTACATTCCTTGATAAGGCTAATACGTCAAACGTCAATCAAGTAGGTATTCAGCGGAATATTGGGCCATTAGTGTTGATATTGAAACAGAAGTCAATTCATGCATAATGACAAAAAAAAAACTCTCTCCACATGTCCTCCATGTTCATGGCCTCCAAATCAATACAAAACCCAGTCCAACTGGCTTAAGTTTTGGGCCAATAAATTTGCATCTTTTAACTTAATAAGGAGCAAAATTAAAAAACAAAAAAACCAACTAGAGTCGGCAGCAAGCTCTACTATACGTCTGAACGTCTCTATTCGACAGGGACAATGGGAAAAGTAGGAAAATACACTAATACTTCTTTTTTTGGCCCAATCTTTGGATGGGCTTTGTCACATGATACTGGCCATAAGAGTGACTCGGGCTGGGGTTTAACTTCACATCAAAATCTCTGATTATTGTTCCTTTTTTGCTTTTCTGATTTGGGCCAGACAAGACAAGACAATATAATCATCTTCATCCTCATCCAAATCTAGCATGTCATAGCTTATCTTCATCCAAATCTAACATGTCATAGTAGTATTCAGCAAAGTGCAAACTCAATATTTTTACAATAAATTATTATAATCATTATTAATTTTAGTTTAAACTCACTATTAAAAATTATATTTTGCCTAATAGTAATGGTCAATAATAATCTGTCACTTAAAATTTATTATAAAAATGCTTGTAAAAATGTGTTGTGAATATAATATTTTCTTAGTCATTTGCTATCAAATAATAGTGACTCATATGATTGTCGTCATGGTGAGAGAGGCCTTAGTAATTAATAATTGGGACATTCATTCAACACATTTTGAGTTGTATGTATAATTCATTCTAATAATGGAACATGTCTTGTTTTTTCAACATTTATAATTTTATCAAATATTAGATTCCTCATTAATTCTCATCATTTTACAAGCTATAATTATTCGTATGATGGTATACTTATAGTTATATCATTTGCTTCCTGGAAAACTTTCATTATTTTCACTTTTCTTAAAAGTATTCTTTTCTAAACTATGATTAGTGATGATAAATATTAGTCATAGAAATAATTAATATCATTTGTTCTTATGATACTAGGCATAGATCTATAAAAGAAACCATCTTACAACAAGTAACACGATTTGCATGGTATGGAAGTTGATTGAAAATTCAAAACTCTTTTGTCAAAGAAATACCCCATACTTCAAGTAAATAAGGATGGAACTTGGAAGTACCATTTTTTGCGCCAAAGGTTATTGACTTAAATATTGTATATTTTCTCTAGAAGAATCATTATGAATGACAAATAAAACCTTGAATTTCATCAATCTACCTAATAAAAAATTTAAGGTTGAATTTCTTCGATCTATCTTTACTCTGATGGTTGAATAAGAGATTTAGGGTTTAATCTCCATCTACACCAAAATCTGATTGATGTATTGGTCTAATGATAAAAAGCTATTATCAAAAGCAAATGCCATAAGTTGAAACTCTTTAAAAAAAAAATTTATGTCCATTTGGTTATCTAATAATTTTCTATAGCTTTTTAGTTAAATATGATAATAAAAAAATAGTTTTTAATAGCTTTTTTATTAAATATGTGACAAAAAAATAAAATTAAGGGGAAAAAAAAAACCTAAATGCTAAAATTTGTTGCCAAAGAAAGACATTGATTGTGGAATGTCAACCATCTTGAAGTTTTGACCAGAAACTAAAATGGTTTAAAACCACACATTAGCATTTTGATTTTTATCATAGTATACCCAAAAAAAAAAAAAAAATCAAACAAGAAAACTAACCTCATCTATCATGTGTTTCTTTTTTTTTTCTTTTTTTTTTTGACTTGCCAAATAATGACTACCTTCTAGATTGCTAATAAGTAATACCAATGAATATTATTATTATTTTTTCCTTGAAACGACAAAGGATGACTATTCCCATAGTTTATTCAAACAATGATACATTGATACTATTCCCATAGTTGGAAATTTTGGAATACTGACACTTACTATTTCCAACTTTAGTCTATGATCTCAATTAAAATAAAACCCAAATGGCCAAATCCAATATCTTATTCCCACAACATTTCAATTCCAAAACAAAAAAATAATACATAAAAAAAACTTAATTTTCTCTCTCTCTCTCTCTCTCTCTCTCTCTCTTTTATAACACTCATGGATTCCAATTTTCAAACTCACCTAACAACCTCCATAAACCCTTAGATTCATTCACCCAAAAAAAAAAAAAAAAAAACAGGTAGAGTAAAGGTTGAGACAACCTTAAATTATTCTTATTATTATTTTTTTCTACCTTAAAATTTGCTGTTCTGTTTTTCTGGAAAATGCACATACCGAATTTCCAGCTCAGTGATTGCGTGTAGATCGCGGCCTTTTGCTTTTGGAAATCACAGAAAACAGGGAAAAAAAAATCACGGGAAGCAAAAAAAAGAAAGTACTATTTGTGTTTCGAATTGTACTTTTTGTTTTTTTTGGTTCGAGTATGCATAGATCTGGAGCTACGATGGCGTGGAACGTGTTCAAGTTCTGTACGGCTCTGCGTGGACTGGGCTCGATCATGATCCTTTTGGTTCTTGGGGTGGTGGGTGTCACCTACTACGCTGTCGTTTTGACTACTTATGGCCCTGCTTTGTATGAGGGTAGCCTCGATTCTCTCATTTCTGTTTCCATTTTGATCTTGTTCCATTGCTTGGTGAGTCGTCAATTACTGATCACTATTGAGCTTCCAATTTTTTGTAAATTTTGAATCTTTTTGTTTTTGGGTTGATGGGTTTTTGAACATTTGTGCTTTCAAAATTGTTTCTTGATTGACAAAAATAAAATATTTTGTATGGAATTTAGCTTTCTAGGAAGTTACATATTTGATAATTGAATGTCATTAAATCTGAAGGCTGATTCTTTTTTATTAGTGCATTTATGGTTAGAGTTGTAAAAAAAAAAAATGGTGTCTGATTAGGATTATATATAACTATATGGAAATGGAAGAAACCGACACTAAAAATGGAAACATTGTAATGCTTAATGCAGTTGGCGATGCTATTATGGAGTTACTTTTCTGTTGTTCTGACGGATCCGGGTAGTGTTCCTCCTAATTGGAGGCCTGATATTGATGAGGAGAGAGGGGAGGCCGACCCGTTGAATGGGTCGGAATTCATTAACTTGCCTGCAGATCCTACGCATCAGAGAATCCGGTTCTGTAGGAAGTGCAACCAGCTCAAACCACCTCGATGTCATCATTGCTCTGTTTGTGAGTCCCTACTACATAGAATTTCTTCATATGATTTAGTATGTATCATGGCATATGAAGTGATTTTGGTTTGTTTGATCAGGTGGGCGATGTGTGTTGAAGATGGACCATCATTGTGTGTGGGTTGTTAATTGTGTTGGGGCATTGAATTACAAGTATTTCCTTCTTTTCTTGGTATGTTTCCCTACTCCATAGTCCCTAAGATTATCAACAGGATGTTAATTGGGTGCATGTGTAATTACTAATAGGAAAATCTATATATATATATATATATATATAAATTGATTGGTTTTTGCTTAGCTTTGGAAAATTCCATTTTCATAAAATAATAATACAAATCTGAAGTTATGTTTATTTTGTTTGTGCGACTGCATGACTCATGTTTTCTTGACACTATAATCAAAAATATGAATTTGATCACTTTTCATTTGTAAAATGTCAATGCAGTTCTACACGTTTCTCGAGACAAGTCTTGTAACACTGTCATTACTTCCACATTTTATAGCATTCTTTAGTGATGGAGAAATACCTGGAACTCCTAGCACCCTTGCGACCACTTTCCTTGCCTTTGGTAAGGTCTAAGTAACCTATATGTCTGACTTGTTTAATTAATTCTCTGTATTTCTATTTAACTGTCTTTGCTTTATTTGCAGTCCTAAATCTAGCTTTTGCGTTGAGTGTTTTGGGGTTTCTGATCATGCACATATCATTGGTGTCCGCCAACACCACAACAATTGAGGTGCTTTATTTTCCTTACCTTTATAGATACATTACACAATCTTTTTCCCTTTTAATTTTTTAATTGGGCTGTGCTTTTATGCTACTTGCTTGAGATGCGAAAAGACTATGGACTTAGTCAAGCTGTTAGAGCAAAGTTACACATTTAGTAGTGATCTTGTGGGCATTTGGAAAAAACCTTAATTACATGGAGTGGCCTTTGTTGAACAAGAGCAACTTTGGCATGGTGTTATGAAGGCTAAATATGGGGAGCAGTGGGGTGATTGGTCTACGGTGATCGTGAATAGACCTCATGGTTGTAGCTCATGGAAAGGCATTTGGGCTGGTTGGGATGGATTTTCTGATTTTGTGTCTATTAGGGTGGGGAATGGCAAGAGAATCCAGTTTTGGCATAATGTATGGTGTGGAGATCAATCTTTACACGTATTGTTTGTAGACTTATATTCCACTGCAGTTGAGAAGGACTATCTGTGCATTCGTTGATTATGTTTGGAGAGGATGGTAGAAGTGGGTGTTGGAACCTTAGATTTATTAGGGATTTCCATGATTGGGAGCTAGAAGGGGAGAATGATCTGATGGATTTGCATTACTCTGGATAGGTCGTAGAAAGGAATGAGAACTGCTTATTTTGGAATCCGAATGGGAAGGTGAAATTCAGTGTTTGGTCCTTTATGTTTGTGACGTGCACCTTTTACTGTATTCCCTTGGGAAGGTGTTTGGGCAGCAAGGTTCCACTTTAGGTAGCTTTTTTTGTTTGGATAGCAGTTTTGAAATCTAGAATTGTTAGACAGAAGGGTTTTTTGTTTTGTTTTCGTTTTTGTTTTGAGAAGCTTGTTAAATGGAAGTCAGTGGTTGTTAATAGATGTGTAATGTGTAAGGGAAGTAAAGCACTTGCTGTTGCACTTTACTATTGCTAGGGAGCTGTGGTCTTTTGCATTCAAGGCTTTTAGGGTACCATGAGTAATGCAAGGCTAGGTAATTGATTTGTTGACTATTTGGAGAGGGGTTGTTGGACATCACCATAACAGGATAGTGTGGCAAGCTACTTTGCATTGCATTATGCAGACCATAGAGAGAGGAATTGCTGGACTTTTGAGAATAAAGAGCAATCTATGCAAGATATTAAAAATAGCTATTTGAGGTCCTTTTTTTTTTTTTTTTGATGACATAGGAGAACTTCACTCAGATTAGTTACACGTCGCAGAGCATATTGTACAACAATCCTCACTGTTAATCAAACTTTGTAGTTCTATTATTGATTTTTGGACCTCATGAGTGCCCATTTGTAATTCTTTAAGGGCGCTTGCATTTAAGCGATCCTTCTCTCTAATAAATTATTCTCTTATCAAAAACAAATTGTACTAAGATACCATTCTGAAGCCCCTTATTAAGCAATGCTCTTCCTTAAGGAGAGGCTGCAGCAGATGTGTACTGTGTTGCTAATGGATTTATTGCAATGTAATCAGGCATATGAGAAGAAAACCTCTCCAAAATGGCGCTATGACCTTGGTCGAAAGAGGAATTTTGAACAGGTTGGTACAATTTACAACATATTGACATTCTGTTTAACATCTTCATAAAACTTAATCAATCAACTGTTAAATTATATGGTATCTTCTCAAATTTGGTTGTAACTCACAGTTCTAAGTAATATAAAGCTAGCATTGATGTATAATATTTGTTAGAATTACCATGTTTTGAATGCCAGAAATTTCTGAAGTATAATGGGATTGATTATGAACGAATGAATGGAAAAGCAGGACAGCCTTACTACCCTCTAAAAGGGGGAAAAGAAAGGGAATTTCCCATTAGTTATTGAAGTAATTGAGTAGCCAAATGATTAGGACAACAAACCTTAAAGCAGGGAAATTTTGACAGTATGGCCAAACTTCTTAGAGACTCCTAATTCATGTAATCTTTGCGTAATTGACTAGTAGCAAAACACGATAATGATTTTCCTTGGGATATGAATCTGTGATTACATGGCATCAGGATATGTTTCTTTAGAAATAGGAGAGTGAGGTGTAGTATTGATAGTCACGCATAATACATCTTTACACTTGCATTTTTCTAAAATGAACTCACATGGTAAGTACTGTCAAAATTTGAAATTAATGGTAAGAACTTAATCTTGGACCCTGCTTCCAAAATTTGAGGATGGTGGATGTGGATACTTCTGTTTCTTCACCACCTCTTGTTCCATTATCACCCTAGGCATCTCATGATTCTTAGTGCGTTTGTTTATTATTCGTTGATGTAAGAGGAACCATATGACTTTACTCTTAAACATTCAATTTTCTGTTTGTGTATTAGGTTTTTGGGACAGACCAACGATATTGGTTCATCCCTTCTTATTCGGAAGAAGATATTCGACGGATGCCTGCACTGCAGGGGCTTGAATATCCATCAAAGCCTGACTTTGATTCCCAGGAGTTCTAAGAAACATTGGTGCAGTATCTCAAGAAATCCACTATTCACCCTTGTAACAATAGATATGGAGCCTCCCGAACTGTTCCTTAACATCTTAATTAATTGGACAGCTTACAACTAATTGGGCTCCTAACACATTCATTCCCACAGGCATCTTGTTTAAGTGTAACAAAGGGGGTAAAGAGAAAGAGGAGAGGAAAAGAGGTGTATCAAGGGGGCCGATCAAAGGAAAAGCATGAGGACAGCCAAATCAATGTCAGTGGCTTCAACACGTTAGATAATGTTTATTTCATGTTTTTTATCATATCTTTTGGGAAGTTTGGGAACAGAAAGATAAGGGCTGCAAGTTTTTCATGTGGTGGTATGATGGTTGATTGGAAATATAGAATCAATGTCAGTGGCTTCAATACATGTTAGAGATGGCCGTTCCAGTGTATGCTTGTCAGTTATACATTCTTGTGAAATATCTAATTTCATACCATATTTATGCTTCCTTTATTCTTTGATATATGGATGTTGCTAATGGCATGAAGATTGTGCTGTTTACACCCATGTGTTATCCTCTATAATTTCTTTCAAATGTGTGGACACTGGCAGAAATGTATTTTGATGGCATTCATACTGAGCAACTTGCATCGAGCTTAATGAGAAAGATTTTTTTTTTTTTTAAGATAATATTTTCATTGTTGGTGAATGTTTGTTCAAGTTTCCTGAAAAGAACAAAGGATGGTTTCGAACAAGTCAACTTGACCCAGTACTCAACCATATGGTAAGTAAAGGATGTTTTCGACAAGATTGATAGTTGCCAACAGATTTTCAGCCTTCAAACCAGACCATTATCAGGCGGTTGGCAAGCTTGAGTTGCCAATATATCTCCCTCCACCACTGCCACCGCCACCCTCACCCTTCCTCCAGTGGTTCATCTCCCTCATTTCAAGCCTCCATTTTCCTCCCTTCTTTTGGGGTCCACAAATTTGCAGCTGTCGACACCTCTCTCTCTCTCTCTCTCTCTCTCATTTCAACCTTCCATTTTTCCTCCCGTCTTCCTTTACTTATCTTCCTTGTCATTCGATTGTTAACCCCCACCCATCAAAACTATTGTATCCAACCATTGTTCAGAAAACTTGAGTGGTTCAATTAGTTTGAAAGGCAATAGGTTTCTCCCCCACCTGAAATGGTTGGGTTTAATGGTGAGTTTACTACCTATCTAATTTCGACTGGCCCATGAATAGCCTTAGCTAGGATCGTTGGGTGAATGGTAAGTGACTATGAAGATTTCATTGGTGTAGAAAGTCATTGGATCCCACAAAATGATAGCCTTAGCTAGGATCGTTGGGTGAATGGTAAGTGACTATGAAGATTTCACTGGTGTAGAAAGCCATTGGTTCCCACAAAATGATCTTAGGTAGGCAAAGACGGACAACGAACAACTTTTAATTCACTTATTACTTTATTGGCGTAAATGTATTTTTAGTTTCTACATTTTGACTTTTTTATTTTTATTTTAGTCCCTACATTTGATTTTTACCACTTTTAGTTCCTAAACCAATTAACGCGGGACATTTAAGTCCTTGAAGCACCATTCTGTCAGTCAACTAACAGGAAAAGCTGACGTGGGCATTAAAATATTATTAAAAAAATTATTTGGCATTTTTTAAATGCCAAAATTTAAAAAATAATAATAATTACTCAATTTTAATTAAAAAAATTAAAAAACAAAAAAAAAAAATTTTCTTTCAAACAAAAATTTTACTTTCTTTTAATTAAAATGAATTTTTTTTTATTCCAATCTTTTTTTTTTTTCAAAAGAACATATTCATGTTCTTTATGTTCTTCCCCGTATATGATTTATATTCTTACCAAATTAATCCTTATTTTTTTATTGTAGGGTCAAGATTTGTAGCTCAAGCCCAAAAGAAATGGGATGTGAGCCCACTAAGCCCAATACAATGAATTTGTAAAGAGTGGGTGAAAGAACTAGGCTGTTTGTGAACTCAACAACAGTTAATTAAGATTTTAATAAATGAACAAGTAATAAAATGCTGGGAACTTGAATAAATTTAGGTCTGAGGAGACAAATTATAATTTGAATGACTAATGTCACTCTTAGAGTTATAGTAAATTTTCTTTATTCTTTTTCCTCCTTCTTTCGATCCCCCATTTCTGAGAGGTCTCTTACATTTATATAGTTTTCTTTTAAACTATCTTTATCGTACACTTGTTCTTCATCTAAGCATTCATTTGAGTACAAGTCACATCAGGTACCTTCTTTAGTTCTCCATGAATGGTGGCAGTTGAGATTGCACTGTTCAGGGATCTTCTCCACATAAATGCGGCCAGGAAAGTTGCTGCAGTGCATTAAATGCGGTGGTAGCAGCTTGAATGTTCAATATGGGTATGAAACACCCTTGAACGTTTAGACCTCAAATTACAAAATTACCAATTCAAGCTTTTATATCAAACAATTAATATGCGGAACAAGATAGTAAGCTTATAACAGAATTGATAAACAATCTAAGCCAAATATAAACACATCCACAGCAGTAAATATAAGGCAAAGATAAAGAGAAGAAAGATGCAAACACACGGACAACACACGATGTGTTATCAAAGAGGAAACCGAAGTTCTCGGCGTAAAACCTCTCTGCCGCCCTCAAAGCGGTGATAAAATCCACTAAAGAATATAGTTGGGATACATGAACAGCAGAAGACCCTCCAAGCCTAATCTACCCAAGTACCTAAGCCCTCCAAGCTTCTTGCTCCAACGAGGTTACGCTGAACCTATTTCTTCTTTAGTTTCCCGAATTTCGCTACTAGACCATAGTATCAACCAATGTATATTGGTTTTTTCCAAACTGCTTCCCTTAACACCAAATGAACCTTCTCACAGACGTGGGTGTGGTGAGATAAGGATTTGGTAAAAGACCTCTCAAGGGTATGACAATGGAGAGGAAGAGAGTAGAGAAATTTGTAGAGTCTCTTAGATGAAGATTGGGGATGAGGCAATCTTGTTTTTCTCTAGAGTTTTCTCTCACAAAATTCTCTCTGGAAGCTCTCTCAATTTAGTGGGTATAAGGGCCTATATATAGTGAGGTGAGAAAAGAATATGAAGAGACAGTTTTTGCCAAACAGGGTAAATTGGCGGCTTGGTCTCGCGGCTTGTCCAAGTCGCGAAATCAAGTCGCGACGTAACGGCCTGGCCAGCCTGGGACTTTTGTCCTGTAGTGCGACAGCTGGCGCAACCCTTCAGCTTCCCTGTGTGCATCTCACGTGCCTGAAGTTAGCGACTTGCAGCCGCGAGCCACCCGCGAGTCCTAGCCACAAAGCTCTGCTTCTTTGCACATACTTGAGCTTTTCTTCACATCTTCTCACACACTACCCTTACAATAATCCCACCTAAATACAGGGTTACTAAGTGCTTAAATTGCAAGCAGATTGGCACGGAATAAAGCCAACAAGATGGTTGATAAATTTCAATCTTACAATCTCCCCCTTTGGCTATTCCGTGACAAAACCCTAAAACAAACTCTAGACTTAACGCGTGAGTTGGGAACAGTTGAAAAACTCACTCACACCTAACTCTAGAATCTGTGAAGTTTTAGAACCATAAGAACAACTCCTAAAACACAACAACACAATAAGTTCATTGTACACAGAAACTTGTAATGCAAATGGAACAAGTACAATGCGATCATGCACAATGGAATAAAGCAATAAACCATGGCAAGACCAAAACAGGTAATCACTATAACCAAGTGATCACAATGCTCATTCACACTTGGAATGAACATCCAGACATTCAAGATGATAAACACAAGGTGAATCGCTTGAATGACCAACACTCAACCAATGCACAGTACATGAAGTATGTGCATCTAGGAAAAATCCTACAAGGGCACAAGAGTGACAGTACTTAGAAGAAAATGCGAGACATTTAGTTGAAAGTACTGATTTTAACAAAGCACAAAGGCTGCATAAAGTATGGCACAAACCACAAAGGCCTACAAATGTGCATTGAAACAAACCCTTAAAGTTTACAGAAGCAACATGGGTACAAACCTAAACAAAAAGAAATATATGCTGAAAAACAACTGATAAACAACAACAATATATAATAGTTAAACTAAGGGTTAAAACACATTCAAGAGTTATGAGTTTAAACCAAACTTAAACCACAATGTATCAAACCTATAACAACAGTAGTTATCCAAGCATAGTATCAAAATTATAAACACAAACAACATAAACACAATGCATGATAGTAGTATCAAAATTATAAACACAAACAACATAAACACAGTGTATGATAGTGAGACTCCCCCTCAAAATAAGCACTCCCCTTCAAGAACTGCCCTCAAAAGTTCTCCCTTTTTTTGACCGAAATGGCCAAAGGGTCACTGCTCTTGGTTGGTGGAGAAGCTGTCAATCTTAGCTGAAAGCATATCAATCTGATCCTGCATTACTATCATCCTTTCAGTCTGCTAACTTTGAACTTCTCTGAGTCCATCAAGTCTTTCCATAATGATTTGAAATGCATCGGGAGGAGGTGCTGCTAATGAAATTGAGGCTCTACTCCTCTTTCTTCTGCTCCTGGGTGTGACTGATTGTTCTGCATCTTCTGCTTCAGTCTCCATTGGATCCCCTTGCTCTTCATCACCCGGAAGACAACTTTGTATCCTTGTGATGGTGAATTTGTTTATTGTTGACAGTGGAGTCAGGGGACTGATATCTTGAGGAATTCTAACACCCTTCGCTCTGAAGATCCTCATAAGGAGACTAGGAAAGACCAACTTTGCCCTAGCAGTAGTTTTAGTCTCGTCCAAGATGGTGTCATAAATATGTGAGCTGATGTCAATGATGACTTTCTCCTTGAGCTCCATGAGAAATATAGCTCTGGAATTAGTAAGAGTTGTCATCTTTCTTATGGGATACAAATTGAACATCATGATGGTGGTCAAACATCTCATGTCTGCAGGGAAGGCATTAGTGTTGAGACATCTCCCTTCCTTAGTACCACCAATCTGAGCCTGGACAGTATCTAGGGACATCATCCTGTCTTTGAAGTTGATGAACTCATACTCCTCTAAACCCTCAAGACCAAGGACCTTATCAATGTCATGTGCGTCTAAGGTGAACTCATGTCCTCTAACCCAGCAGTTCATCTCTTCATCCTTTATGATTACATTTGCATAGAATTCCCTTATTAAGGGATCATAGACTGCAGGTAGATCACTCAATAACTTCTCCCATCCTCTTCCCTCAAAATACTCTGGAATGAAGGTGTCCTTCAAATCATGTAAGTCAACAAATCTCTCCTGGATAATGGTACCCTTCATGAAGAAATCTCTGTATCTCTCAAAGTGCTTGACAGACCTAAATAGATTAGGGTCCATTTTCATTCTTTTGTCAGCTTTCTTAGCAGTTGTCTTCTTCTTTGAAGGAGATGCAGCCATCTGTAACCAAGCAGAAAAGGCCACAACAAGACATAGCACAGAATGGGGAAATGCACACAGATTAGTAACAAGCTAGTTACACAGTGATAAACAGAGTGACCAGACACAAACACAGAATAAGCATAGTTGATAACCAAACATTGGATATAACTAGTTAACCAATTTTAAACTGAATAATGCAGACAAATTCAGATAAATTTGTTCAAAAGACAGTGAGTCATGACCCATTGGGTATGAATAGTGCAGAAAGAAAAGAAAAACATGTAGCAACACCTACAAGATATGGTGATTTTAGAATCAAAATAATGCTAGCCATAATCACCCAAAGGCACAACCAAAGAGGTAACCTTAGAGCCACAATAAACATTGCAGAACACCCCACAACCATATGCCCAAAAATAAACAGACATATATCAATGCTCAGACAAAGAATTAGTAACCTGAGTTAAACTAATAACCTTAAACACAGTATTGCAACAAAACAAATAACAGCACACACTCATTCTCAACAATATATGCAAACCCATGTTCGAGCTCCTCAAAAACACAAACCAACAACTCAACATTCAGATTCAAGAGAACAACAATGAAATCATGATGAATGAGGTGAAGACAAGAAAACCCATACCTTTTTCTTGGTGTTTGATGAAGACGTGATGAAAAATTTGAAAGCTTTTTGCAAAAAGACACGGACAGTTAAGAGAGAGATTTTGGGAAGAAGATGAACAGACACTGATATTCGAGGGAAAAACTGAAAAAACAATTTTAAAATTGTCTTCAAAACGCAAAACACGCGTTTTTCGTGACTGTATCAAGTCGCCAGTAAGTCGCCAGATTAAGCCGCAAAACACTGTGAGGGAAAGAAATCTGAAAAATTTCTCTAAGTGTTTTTCGCGACTAGAAGGTCTAACTGCTAGAAAGTTGCGATATGAGCCGCGAGAATCCCTGAGTACCCCTCGCGACTGGACCTTCCACCCGCGAACAAGTCGCCACACGAACCTGCGAAAAATGTAAAACTCAAATTTTGGAAAAATTTTCTAAGTCTTTTTCGGGACTGGGATGCTGACCCGCTAGTGACCCACTAAAATCTCTGAAAGAGGTTCGCGACTGAAGCATGCGACTAGACCTACCCGCAACTTAGTCGCCAAAACAGGGCAACACTGTTTTTGAAATTTTGACATTTTTGTAACAACAAAGTACTTTCCAAAAACAAAACAAAACACTCAAAAATCTTTTTGTGTTTGATCAACAAAGATTGAGCTTGTGAAAACACATTTAATCAAGTACAATCACACAAATGAATATGACATTCATTGAACATAGACTTGTGTGTTGTGTGTCGATATCAAAAATGAGATAGTCCTTAGTCCAATGTGAAGTTTCAATGATCAATTCAATCAAGGTATACACAACTAGCACTAGATAATGTGACCTATCTCAATTATAGAAACATGCATATATGACCTCCCACAAGTACTTGATAACAATTCTTTGAAACTTTTCATTTGGCTCCATATTCAACACAGCATTTGCAACTTTTGAGCAAAGAAAATCTCATTGAGGGATAGATGCCTGAAATTTTTGATATTCCAATTGATGAGTTAGCCTTTGGCTTTTTAGGCATCATACATTTTATTTTGGTCGCTTTCCCTTTTTCCTAGTCGAATACTAGTTTGTGCGACAGGCTTTTGCAGCTCTATATCTCTTTTCATTTGAAGATTTACATTTAGAGAGCTCTTTAAAGCAAAAAAAATAAAAAGTGGGAAGATATATAGGCATGAGTCTATGCATGTCTCAAGATCAACAAAACCATTCAGTAGTCATTCATGACAAGGTTGAAGATCTATTTACAACAGTCACATAGATTTCAGAATTTCTTCCACAATGATATGAGTGCATAAGAGACAAGCTAAACTCGTTAAATGCACAAAGCCATAAGTACAAAGGTACAAGGCAAAATATGCTTTGAGACAAAACTCAATAAAGTGATCAAACTTTTTGGTTTTTCTACTTTTTATGTGTTTTTGGATTTTTGACACAAAAACAGTAAAAGAATGATAAAAAACATAACATAAAGAACAATGTAAAAACATTTGCACCAAAGACAGACACACAAAAAAAAAATCTAAAAACTAGCAAGAAGCACACAACCAAGCATATACACAAACATGGGAAGTATTGATGCATGGACATGTTGTAATGCTTATGCATGAGTACCCTTTGTCACCCACACGTCACGTGCGTTTGGGGCGATATCCTCGACGGATCGGGTACGAGAGTTGGGACTGTCAAACCTTTGTGTGAAGCTTTTCAAGCAATTTGTGAATGCACCGATCATCTTCATCACGTCCATCATTCCTAGATCACGGTTTTGGCTTCTTGGTTGCTCACCATCCCAAGTCCTCATATCATTTCTTCTTCCTCGTGACCGGGGTGCACTTGCATTGTTGTCTGCTCTCAGCTTTTGACAGTTGGGTCTAGTATGTCCTTGCAATCCGCAATAGTGACAAACATACTCTGTTCTAGGACCCTGCTGCTGTCTTGGGAGTGATCTTCCTCTAGCTCCAAATCTAGATTCTGATTGATTATTGGACTTATGTAATACTCGTTGATTAGCCATATTCTTCTTCTCCTCAGCCTTAATTTTCTCAGGACTGGACCTATCCACAGTCCTTTCCTTAGCCTTTACAAACTTCACTTCTTTGGTGACATTTGTTGATGAGCTACTTCCTCCGGCGTATCCCAATCCGGACTTGTCTGAGGCATGTTTTTGAGATGAAATAATGTCATCTAACTTTCTAGAAGAGACCCTATCTATCTTGGCATGAGCTTTTACTACCTCTTGCTCAAGGAATCTCACTTTTGTGTAAGCTTCTGATAGCTCACCATTAAGTGCTTCAATCTCACATTTTACCTCCTTGTATCGTGCCAGGAGACTTTTGTAATCTTCCTCAGCCCTCTTCATCTTCTTAATGGCTGCATTAGCCACTTTAGCATATTCACCGGTCTTCTCAAGGAGTGAGTTGTAAGTCTCTGGCAATCCCACTACTTCTCCAACTTCCTTATCTTCTGACTCCTCAACTATTCCAATAGACTCCAAATCAGAATGTTCCCCAAGCTCCTTCACAAGTGTACCCAAATCATCCGAGGTCTCCACATGTGCAATGGTCATGAAAACAGAGTAATTTCCTTCTCCGTCATAGCTATCTTTAGAGTCATAATTTGATGAATCAGCATCACTCAAGGTAGTGGCATAGACCTTTCCTTTTGTCTTCAAATAATTGGGACATTCCTTTTTGAAGTGTCCAAGTCCATTACACTCGAAACACACAATGTCTGAAGAAGATTGAGACTCCTTCCCTTTTTCCCTCGTAAACTCTTTCCTATCACCTCTTGAAGATGAAAATTTCCCTCTGTTGAATGGTTTCCCACTGTTCTTCATCTTCAGGAATTTTCGGAAGTTTTTCGCAAGATATGCTACTTCCTTCTCCACTCCATCTTCTTCGGAAGGATCGTCCATTCTTTTGGTGACGGTTTTAAGAGCAAGCGATTTACTCGTCTTGTGGGAAGGCAGTCCAAGCTCATACGTTTGAAATGACCCAATGAGCTCTTGAATCTTAATTTCATCCAAATCCTTGCTTTCCTCTATGGCGGTGACTTTTGCTCGAAAGCTCTCCAGTAAGGATCTCAAAATTTTTCTCACCACTTTAGTATCTTCAATCTTCTCACCAAGATTGAGCTTAGCAATGACAATTTCGTTGAGCTTCCCATAGAATGAATCAAACGATTCATCTTCACCCATCTTGAGCTCTTCAAATTTGGTGGTAAGCATTTGGAGCTTTGTGTCCTTCACCTTCTTAGTCCCCTCATAAGTTGTCTCCAAAATCTCCCAGGTTTCCTTGGCCCTTGTCATGTGAGATATCCTGTAGAATTCATCTGAAGACACACCACAGAAAATAGCATTTAACACTTTACTGTTAGCATTGGCTGCCGCAAGAGCTGCCTTATCCCAAGTAGATTTAGCAGCCTCTGGCCTAGCCCAACCGACTTCAAACGCATCCCAAACGGTGTCATTAATAGAGCATAGAAATGCCCTCATTCTAACTTTCCAGAAGGCATAATTATTACCATAAAAAAATGGTGGAATAGTGAGAGATTGAGACCTATCCATCTCAACAAAGGGTCAAGGATCACACTCAGGTATTAAAACCACAACAAGTGTACCCGCTCTGATACCAATTGAATGTTCAATATAGGTATGAAACACCCTTGAACGTTTAGACCCCAAATTACAAAATTACCAATTCAAGCTTTTATCTCAAACAATTAATGTGCGGAACAAGATAGTAAGCTTATAACAGAATTGATAAACATCTAAGCCAAATATAAACACATCCACAGCAGTAAATATAAGGCAAAGATAAAGGGAAGAAAGATGCAAACACACGGACAACACACGATGTGTTATCGAAGAGGAAATCGAAGTCCTCGGCGTAAAACCTGTCCGCCGCCCTCTAAGCGGTGATAAAATCTACTAAAGAATATAGTTGGGATACATGAATAGCAGAAGACCCTCCAAGCCTAATCTACCCAAGTACCTAAGCCCTCCAAGCTTCTTGCTCCAACGAGGTTACGCCGAACCTATTTCTTCTTTAGTTTCCCAGATTCCGCTACTAGACCATAGCATCAACCAATGTATATTGGTTCCTTCCAAACTGCTTTCCTTAGCACCAAATGAACCTTCTCACAGACGTGGGTGTGGTGAGATAAGAATTTGGTAAAATACCTCTCAAGGGTATGATAATGGAGAAGAAGAGAGTAGAGGAATTTGTAGAGTCTCTTAGATGAAGATTGGAGATGAGGCAATCTTGTTTTTTTCTAGAGTTTTCTCTCACAAAATTCTCTCTGGAAGCTCTCTCAATTTAGTGGGTATAAGGGTCTATATATAGTGAGGTGAGAAAAAAATACGAAGAGACAGGTTTTGCCAAATAGGGTAAATTGGCGGCTTGGTCTCGCGGCTTGTCCAAGTCGAGAAATCAAGTCGCGACATAACGGCCTGGCCAGCCTGGGACTTTTGTCCTGTAGTGCGACAGCTGGCGCGAACCTTCAGCTTCCCTGTGTGCATCTCACGTGCCTGAAGTTAGCGACTTATAGCCGCGAGCTACCCGCGAATCCTAGCCGCAAAGCTCTGCTTCTTTGCACATACTTGAGTTTTTCTTCACATCTTCTCACACACTACCCTTACAATAATCTCACCTAAATACAGGGTTACTAAGTGCTTAAATTACAAGAAAATTGACACGGAATAAAGCCAACAAGATGGTTGATAAATTTCAACCTTACACAGCTTTTTCTTTAGATATTTCTCTATTCTTATCATCTTTATACGTGCATGAAGTTCATCCTTATCGTTGGAACTTCCTGAAAGTTCACCCAAACTGCCCAGGTATTTGCTTAACCGATATTCTTCAAGTCTGAAGAGGATACACTCCTCGAACTATACTCCTTCATCCTTTCCTTACGTGATTCTCCATTCTGGGGCCTTTCCCAATCCTTTACTCCTCCTTGGACATACTCATATCTTTAAATAGGGCCTAAAACCCAATATACGCGTTTGGGCTTTTACCCCCACACTTATCATTTTCTTTTCCTTTCTTGTACTTTCTTTATAACCAAACACATCAAAACAAAATAAATTAATTAAATGTCTTTCTTGTCTTTTTTTTTTTTTTTCATTATTTTTTTTCAGAAGAACATGTTCATGTTCTTTGTGTTCTTCCCTAGTGTTCTTCCCTATAATCAATCTCTAGCAAAAAACAAACCCTAAACCTAGATCCTAACCAAACCCCAAACCCATATCCCCAGTAAAGAAAACCTTAGCCTTCAAATCCATAAATTTTCTTGGTAAACAAACACAAAAAAAAAAAAAAAAAAAAAAAACCCACTAGAAAAAAAAAAAACACCAAATCACCACCACTGAATCAAAGAACATGAAGATCAAACCCAAGCAAAAGATTAGAAACCTAGCAACCAGCAAAGCACCACCACCAAATCAAATCATCCACTACCACATCAATGAAGCCACTCCTAGAAAACACCTTGCAATCCGAAGCCTAAACCAACAACAAACCCAACCAATGATCACCAATCTGACCAACCAACCAACTACTCCTGCAATTTGAAACCCACATAAACAGATCAGACCATCAGTCACCACCACTGTCACTGATTAGTCCATCAAGCCACTACAACCCACACCAACGTCAAACCCATCCAACGATCCACCCTCACCGACCATCGGACCAACCACCACTTCACAACCATTGATCCGAGAGAGAGCTTTAGAGATTTTTTCAAATCCACGATTTGAGAGAGAGACTTTAGAGCTTTAGAGAGATGAAAGAGAGAGGGAGATTTTGGTCTGAGAAAGAGATCTTTAGAGATTTTCGTTTGGGTAAGCAAACCCAGATCTACGATCTCTTTCTTCATCTTCTCTAGAATCTTCTTTCTCTCTCTCTCACCACCTCTCCTCCAACTCGAGCCTCCATGGCCAACCATAGTCATCCTGGTTCTCTCTCCTTGATCTAAACATACTCAGATCTATCCCCTTTCTCTATCTTCGATCTAGACGGTTAGATTGGGTTTTTGCCATTTGGGTTTGCTTGGATTTGTAAATTTGGATTAAGGCGTGTAAGGACTTTGGGATTGTTGAAGGTATTTTGAATCAGGTCTTTTTGTTTGTAATGGGAATGTGAAAGAATGACAGAGTAATTGTTGAATGTCTTTGTTTTTTGTAAATCTGTGGGCATGTCCTTGTGTTTGTAAATCTGATTGATTTTATGGGTTTCATTGCTAAGGAAATACAACAAAAGAGAAAAAAAATATTGATTTTTTAAATTTCTGGGCAAGGTTTGTTGGGAAGAAAATGAAAGAACATGATTAATAGGGAAGAACACATGTTCTAGATTCTTCATGTTCTTCCCAAAAATAGAGAAACAAAATTAATTCAATTCTTTTTTTTTTCTTTTTTAAAAAATAAGAAGGTTAGAAATTTTATTATTATTTTATTGATCCGTCAGTTTTTCCGGTAGTTTGGTGACGGAATGGTGCTTCAAGAACTTAAATGTCTCGCGTTAATTGGTTTAGGTACTAAAAGTGGTAAAAATAAAATATAGGGACTAAAATGGAAAAAAGTCAAAATGTAAGGACTAAAAGTGTATTTACGCCTACTTTGTTTTTAAGAGAGAGAAAGAGCCTTAAGTAATTTCAAATTAAGTAGCCATAAAACATGTTGGTTTTCTATTATTTTCTATTTTTTATTATGAGTTCTATTCTTTTCTCTATTTTAGAAGAATGCTAGCATACTTGTACCTTGTTGTCGAATAACGTTTTAATGGTTAACATTTTGATATCACTATTTTTTTTTTATAAACAAAAAAATCTTGATGTTTTGCTTACAAAATGCTAAGAAGAATGGGGGGTGGACTTTCAAGCTAGGAAGGGGTGTTCATGGGAGTGGTTTGTGGAGAAGTATTCGGATGGGTTGTGAAGTTTTTAGCAAAAACATCAAGTTTAAGGTTGGGTTGGGGAATAGAGTGAAATTTTGGACTGACCAGTGGTGTGGGGATCTTTCTCTCCATTTGGTTTTTTCGGTCTTGTACAATTTTGCTGCAAACAGAGCAACTTCTGTAGACTCATCTTTAATATGCCAAGGAGCGTGGGAGAGGAGAACTTAGGATATTCGTTTCATTCAGGGTCCTAATGATTGGGAGGCGAATGTGATGAATGATTTCCTCTGATTCTTGGCATCCAATTTACCCTCGTATGAGATGGAAATTGACAAAGAACGGGGAGTTTAATATCCGCTTGTTTTATCATAAATTACATGGTTCTTCTTCAGTTGTTTTTCCTTGGAAAGGTATTTGAAAGGTTAAGGCAGCCCGGCATGTCTCTTTCTTTATTTGGACAGCCATATGGGATAGGATTCTAACGGGAGATAACTTACAGGCAATGGCGGCTCCACATGCAAGCCAAGGTGGTCAAAGGACCACCCTAACTTGCACCTGACTTGCAAAAAATTGTATATATACACTTGCTAAAAAAAATTATATGCTAAAATAACTTATTGTGATCACCCTAATAAAAATGTTGAATACCCTAACTTGAGAATTCCAAAAATTTGGGTTTAACAAAAATAAGAGCAATGTTATTGTAAACATAAAATTTCCCAATTGCAAAAAATCAAACAACTGAAAAAGAAATATTGTTTGCAAATATAAATTTGTATTGATGAATAATGAGTACAATCTCTATTTCAATTCTTTTACAAAAGAATACCCTCTGATTCTATCTTCTTTGAACTTGACTTGAACAAAAGATCTTCTTGACTTTGGTTGAAAGATTAATTGAACGGTCTTCACAACAAATCTCTAGCTTTGAGTTTATTAGAGATTTATTGTTATTCAAGTCTTCGAATGTGAAGGCTTGTAGGTTGAAGTTCTTCGGGACTTTAGAGGCTTGATCCGTTGAGCTTTAAAGATTTGGGTTTGTTGAAGTTTATGGAGACTTTTTAGCTTAATTCCAATAGAACTTCAAAGAACTTGAACAAGAGATCTCCTTGACTTTGATTGGAAGACGGATTGAATGGTTTTCACAACAAATCTCTAACTTGGAGCTTATTAGAGATTTATTGTTCTTCAATCCCTTTGAATGTTCTATTCTTCAAGTTCTTCAAAGATTCTTCAGACAAAATTTCTCCAAAGCTTGGGCTTCTTGAAAACTTGGTCTTCAAAATGAGATGGGATGTCCTCTATTTATAGTGATTTTAGAGGATAAGCTCCACTTTGAATTGATATACTTGAAAAAATGTAGAAAACTTTTGATTGGCCCAAATTCTTCTTAGAGATAATTATCTCTATTTATCTATTTTGATAAAGATAATAATCAACAAAGATAAATAATTATCTCTATTTAATTTATTTTAATAAAGATAATTATCTATCAATTTTGAATAGAAAATTTATCTTTATTTTATTTATTTTAAATAAAGATAATTATTCATATATTTTGAATAGGAAATTTATCTTTATCTTGCAGGCCAAATGACATGTGGCAAATTTCAATATGTCAATGTAATATCAATTTGGATGACACATGTCATCATTTGATTTAATTAATTTAATGACATTGATTTAGAATTTGCTACTAAATTTTGATGTGTCATTTTATAATTGGCTTAAAATTTTGCCTCCTATAGTTACGTTCACAATATTTTTACAATAATTTCACAATAAATTCAATATAGTAAACTGTTACTGTGGGGCCAAATAATCCTGTGGCCCAGCCCACTGCTTTCCTGGACCGAAGGCCCGAGCCGAGGAGATAATCCAAGTCCGAGGACAACCTCATCATCGGACGTCCGAGGGTTTAAAGGATAAGCTCGAACCGAACGGTCACCTCAGCATTAAATACACCTGACAACCACCCAGGCCGCCTTAATAAGGAAAAGACCTCACCAGTATCACCTTGGAGGCCGTGACTCCCAAAGAGACTGGGAAGGCGGCTGATGGGACAAGCACCTGAGCCAAGGGGGCTAATCGCCCAACACATGTAGGGCTAGGATCAATTGTAAGGGGGATTTTTGGGGGAGAGAAAAGAAGGAGAAAGGAGAAGAGAGAGAAAAAGGGGTAAGGGCCTCCTCGGCCCATGACCGAGGAGCCCATCCCAGATGTAATTTTATCTAGGTCCTTTGTTCTTTAAATAAAAGGGGCCGGAGTCCGCGCCACCCGAGCGCCGGCGGGTGCCTAGACCTTCAACCCACTCTCTACAAATTCATTGCGGGGTTCGTTGGGCTTTTGACCCGGGTCCATTGGGCCTGGGCGGCCGAAAAACCCAGCCCCCACAGTTACTAATTCTAATTTGACCCAAATACCGATATTATTTTTTTACCCACCAATAACAATTTTTTGCATAAGATTTATTATAAAAATGTTGTGGACGTAGCATTACTCTAAAATTAATTCTCTCCTTCCAACATTATTCATGATCCCTTTTATAAATTAAAAAAAAAAATACTTAAATAAAAACAATAAATATTAGCCCAAATAACAACAAATATAAACCAAACAAAAATAAGACAAGACCAAACAACAAGTGAACAAATTATTTAAAAAAAAGCCTATTATAAAACAAAAAGATAAAAATTGCAAATCATTTAAATTTGTAGATCGTTAAACCTATTCAATAAAATAATCTCTAATTTTATTTTTCCTTAAAAAATAGTACTAAGAAAAATATTGCGGTTGTGAGTTCTCTTTGATGGTGACGATAATTATACTCTTTTTGGCTTTGCAATCGCAACAATTTTACTCTCCTTAGTAACTTGACTCGCAGCAAATATTCAAGTTATCATTTTATTAGATTTTGTATAATTTAAATTTCTTAGTGACCACCCTAAAAAAAATTCTTAGAGTCGTCACTGCTTGTAGGTTAGGGGTATTGATTTCTTTGATTGATGTATTATTTGTCGTTATTATGGGGAGACAGTGGATCATTTATTATTACATTGTGTGAAGGCTTATCGGCTGTGGAGTTTTGTCTTTAATACTTTTGGGATTTCGTGGGTTCTCTCACATTCGGTGACAAATTTTCTATTTGGTTGGTGGAATTGGTTGGGGAAGCATCCATCTCACATTTGGAATTTAGTTTCCTTATGCTTGATGTGGTGTATTTGGAGGAAACGAAATTGGTGGACTTTTGAGGACTTGAATAGATCCAATGACTAGTTGTTTGCTCTTTTCTCTGGTTCCCTTTTTAATTAGTCTAGGGCTTGGAGACTCGCATCTAGTGATTCTCTCTCTTTGTTTCTTAGCTCTCTCTTCCTTTGTAATTAGAGCTTCTTTTATGTTCTTGTTTTTCTATCTTTTTTTGTTCTTTTTGTTATGCTTTGTGCTAATTTGCGTTTAGCAATTCTTTGAATATACATCTTTCTTACCTATCAAAAAAAAAAAATGCTAAGCTACAATATTTGTTTCCTTTTTCAAAATAATATAATCTTAAAAATATCAAATTTTAAAAGGACACCATTTACTAAATCAACCCCTAACTTTAAAACAAAAAGATACTAGTTCTCATATCAGGATCTTCTAAAAATTAAATTTTAGGATTATTTTAACAATTTTTTTTTAACTCCTAAATTTTAGGATTATTTTAACAATTTTTTTAACTCCTATTAATCAAATTAAAAATAAATGGGCATCAGCATTTTTTAATTTTGATAACAAAAATTACTCAAGAACCGTAAAGAATTTTAATTCATATTTTATAATATGGGACGGAGTAACAACCTTATACTAGTAGGTTCTAGTTAGTTTACTTAATAAAAATTTTCATGGTTGAATAAGAATATAAGATATAGCCTCTTTTTTTTTTTTTTTTTTGGTTAAATGAAATCTTTTTTGTTTTTTAACTTTTTCATTAGCAATATATATATCTATATATATGGGGAAAATACGAGAATGTTTGAAATTTCTAATCCATGATGAAAATAAAATATAAAAAAAAACTCAGAAATAAAACCGAACATTCTAGCTTATGAAAGTCAAGATTCGACTACACGTGTCGTTCTGCCACTCTCAAACAACAGGTATATATATAAATCATTTCCCTTCCATCAGAACAAACTAGAAACTCGAAACTGGGCGATTCTCGTGCCTTCTTCTCTCTCTCACATTCTTCATTCATTCAATCGTCTTCCAAGGTAACTCTCTCTCTCTCTCTCTCTCTGCGTGTGTCTGTAGCAGTGTTGGGTTTTTGTAAGTTTAATTCCTTACTTCCTTTGAATTCAAAAACATAACTTATTTTCTTTTCCTACATTTTCCAGAAACTTAATTATCATAGAGAGCATCACGTAGATTTTGGATTATAACATTGTTTCTTACTGTTTTCTCTCACGGTTTTTATTTTTTTATTTTTTTATCAAACATAGTAATAACACGTTTCCATAAGTCTCTGTATATAATGCTTGTTACAAAGAGAATGTTTCCTGAATTTGGCTGTTTTTGATTTGTTAGTTTATTAATTAAATTTGACAATTACTTTTGTTATCCTCATTTTTTGATGATGTGTCAACCAAGTATGTCTTTTGTGTATCTGGGGTTGGTTTCTGTATCATTCTTTTCTTTTCGCACTTTTTCTCTGCGGTGAAAGTGAAACATAGCAGATAGCACAATCATTTTTTTAATTTTTAATTTTTTTATGTTGAATGTTTCTGTCTTTAGCATTTGTTTTGTCAGTTTGATGATAAATAAAATTCAGAGCTCTGTCTCAGAAATCAAATAGAGCTTAAAGGTGATCTTAACGATTCTGCTTATTGAAAAGTCATTCTTTTTGCAAACACTTGATTTGCTGGTTTCATGATCATTTGTAATCGTTTTTTTTTTTTTTTTTCCAATTATTTTTATGCTAAATCTCTCATATTTTTGTTCTTCCAAGAACAATAACCTCTTGATTCGAGATCAATATGCCACGGATTTGTACGCATTGCTAAATTGTTTTGTTAATTTTTTTAATAAATGAAATTAACACAGAAGATACCTATGAAGCATGGGTGCGTTTCTGGATTTGGGTGCGGTTGCGGAACTCTGCAATTTTTGAAAAAGTAGGTTGCATATGTGGCAGGGTATGGCGATTAAAAAATTATTAAAAATATTTTTATTTATATTTTTACTATTAAAATATTCTTAAAAAGCACATTACTATGCCTTGATTCACAAAACAAAGAAAGAAGAAGGCAAGAAACACAAAACAAAAAAGAAAACACAAAAGAAGTAACAAATATTTAGAATAAAATTGAGGAAGGGCAGATTTAGGATGTTTGGCCCTCATTCAAAGCCGATTTCGGCTGCTCCGGCATGATTCAAGGCCAATTTCAGCTTGTTTAGGCCGTTTCTGCCATTTCGGTTGCTGGTCGATACAACCTGATTCTGTCGATACGGCTTCCTTTTGGCCGAATCGGCCCGGTTCGGCGTGAATAGAAGCCAAGTCAGCATGAATCGAGCTGAGTCGACGCGAATCCGTAAAAAGAAAAAAAGAAAAAAAAAAGCTCAAACCGGCACCAACATGCGGGCAGCTGCGTCAGGCACCGCACCCCGCGTCGGACTTTGGTGCGGCACCCTCCCAGCCGCGTCCGTGCTTCATAGGAAGATACAAGTTAAATTAGTATTATTTTTCACCAATTCTCAACTTGGTTTGCCAACCAAGCAGATTTGTACTTGGAAGGCAGAGGTTTTTTGAATGTTAGTTGTTTCTTATTCTGGGTTTTTTTTTTTTTTTTAGAGGCATTGGCACAATACGATATGCAGAGGGGAAGAGAAGGTGAAGATAGTTTCTTTCACCCGGATGACCTATTGGGTGGTTTCCAGGGCTTTGGATCTCGTAGAAGTATGAAGCTGAGCCCTTTTGGAGATAGGGATCCATTTGATGATCCCTTTTTCACTCGCCCCTTTGGAAGTTTGTTTGATTCTGGCATGTTTGGTTCAAGTGAGCCGGCCAATGGCAAAGATCAGATCAGTAGAGCCAAGGGAATAACAATAGAAGAATTAAACTCTGATGATGAGGGACAGAATGAGGAAGATGCAGGCACTGGGGCTGAGAAAGATGATTTTCAAAAGCATTCTCGGTCAGGCATTGAACCTTCTGTTGAGCTTCCTGATGATGATGATGCTGATGGTAATTGAACATACTTGTTTTGTCTACTGGTACATTGTGAATTCTCTATTTTATCTTGGGTTTTTTTTTTTTTGTTTAATACTAATTTATAATGACTGCTGTGGTTGATTTCATAGAGACAAAGAGCAAGGGTGTGACTTCTTGGAATGACCATAACAAGGTTGAAGGAGCACATTCCCAACCCAGCAAGGTCAGTATGCAGACTCGTAGAGTCACATATGGTGGCGTTGATGGAGCATATTACTCTTCTACTAGAACTACACAGACAGGTGGTGATGGAGTAAGTAACTTTTTGAAGGGCAAGTTGATCCACTGTTTATTTTTATTTATTTATTTATTTCTCAGTTTAATGCTGTGATTTTGAATCAGGTGGTGGTTGAGGAAACTAAGGAAGCAGACAGAACAACAGGTCAAGCTTCACACAGGATCTCTAGAGGAATTCATGATAAGGTAGCTGGGGTTACACAGTTAATTAGAGGACCATGATTATGACAGCTCTATTCCAAAAATCTCAATTTTAGGTTCATCAAGCTTTTGGAATAAATGATAAATAAAAAGAGAATGTTTCTAATGGATAACCCATCCCTTTATCCATTGTTGGTGTCTGGTGCAGTGTGTGTTAGTGCACTTGGTCCTCAATTATTCTCATTATTTTGACTTGGGAGATTTAAAACCCAAGAATAAATTCCCTGAAATTTATAACAACCATTTCACCTGCACAATTTTTGATCAAGATGTGATTGAGCTATATATGTTTTTATCATACTGTCCTTAGTTGATCCATTTAACATATAACTTGACCTCATGTGGTTCACAGTTACTTATTTCCTTCTTTAAACCCTTGTGGATAAAAGCTGATGGATGAAAGCATAAGGAAATGGTCTCTATATTATTTTAGACATTAAAATGTAGCCATGTTGATTAAGATGGTTGCATTGCTTATGCAGGGTCACTCAGTTACAAAGAAGCTTAATTCAGATGGTAAGGTGGATACGTTGCAAACTTTACACAATTTAAATGAAGGTTTGTTCCTTCTAT
Organism: Quercus ilex subsp. ballota; assembly: GCA_032727855.1. Taxonomy (NCBI): domain Eukaryota; kingdom Viridiplantae; phylum Streptophyta; class Magnoliopsida; order Fagales; family Fagaceae; genus Quercus; species Quercus ilex. Next base: position 56,833,051 of record CM064915.1, read on the forward strand.
CTTTCATGGTTATTTAGAGACAGATTGTGTTTTATGCCATTGTTCAGCCATAGGACTAATGTTTTGATGCTTATTCCAGATGAGCTTGCTGGTTTTGAAGAAGCATGGAAAGGTAATGTTAAGGGGCATTTGCCTGGCTGGGAATATGGATTTCATATGCATGGCAATGCAGGTAAATATTGTGTTTGTTTCTCATTGTAAATATGTTGCAGTTAGATGATATTTATAGCGACAAAATAAAAACTAAGCTTGTTAGAGAATTCATTGTTTGAAACCTATAGAGTGTTTGATTACACACACTATAGGGAGAGGGAATTTTTTAGGCCTTTAATCACTCTAATTTTTTATTGCATCACACTTTCACCTGTCATCCACCTCAATAGGTTGCTTCGGGGTATGCATTACTGTGCTGTTCTGGAAATGTGGCTCAATTTAACTGAGCCTTTAAGCCCAACTAATTGTAATTATAGCTGGAAATGTAACAAAATTTAATTTAGTTTTATAGGTACTTCTGAATTAACTTGGCCATACTTAAATAGATGATTGATAAAAACAATTGGGAGTAGCAATCGTTGGTATGTCTTAGTCTTTACTACTAGATTATACCTCTAGCGTGTATTCAAAATAAATTCCATTTCAACTGGGGACTTTCGGGTAGTAGCATGCACCAGAGGACCTTTTGCTACTTATGTCAAGAAAATTTAAGCTGTCTAAACTGTGAAACATAGAAGGTCATAATTGCCTGGAATCTAGGACTGCATGTTTGTCACTGTGTAATGTTGAGGGTCCTTTCGTTTATTTCATTATCTTTAGGTACAAGATACAACTATTAGAAAAGCCAATGATGAATGCCAAACTCTTGGTTATTACACGGTATGGTACTTTCGTGTTTTATGCAAAATAGTGAACCAAACTATGTGCTTACACATTCCATTTGGTATCATGAATATTGAGGCATATAAAGCTGGAGATTAGAGAGTAACACATCCAAAACCCTTTCTTTTTTTAGTCTTCTTAGATTTTATATGTATGGTGCATGAAGATGTAAACTATTACAGATATACAATTTTTTGTATATTTTTCATTTCCTAGGTGTCTCTGATTGCCCAAGTCTAGCTTAGCTCCATTGCTACTACAATTTGTAGCATTTTCATTGTACTATTTGGCTATATTTATTTTTTGCTTATTTATTTATTTATTTTTTAATTTGGTTGTGGTTTATTAAACATAAGTTTCGTGCTTTCTTTTTTCTTTTTTCCCCATGATATTGTTTTAGAGAAGGCATAACTGATGTTCCATGACATGTTTTCTATGTTCTATCCTTATTTCTTGATGTGCTACTGCTCTTTTGTTGCTGCTTGATTTTTTATTTAACATTTGTTTATTGTTTGGTCTGGCTACCAATTGTTTTAAATCCACTATAATTTTAGGTTCTAGTAGCCGCGAACAGGAGAAAGATATTTGGGGAGGTTGGGCCCTCCCATCTATGGAACAGCCCTGGAAAGCCGAAGGAATGGGATCGAACAATGAAGCCAGAAGCAATTCTTCTGCAGGGAGAACCAAAAAAGTTGTCAGAATCAATATAGAGTAAATTGCTTTACTAGGTAATGTTGGCTTAGTTTCACATATACATACCTACAAAACCGAGAGCTAGGACTCTGTGCTGACCACCGCCAAGTGTTTCTGAATGTTACCTGTGTTACTGTGTTAGCGATGATGTGTTTGGGTAAGAATAGCCGTGTCTAAAAGTTGTTGGTCAATTTACTTTTGTGACAAGATTTATATTGAAGTTCTAAAATATTCATTGTGAAATTGTAACTGTGTAAGTACATGCTTGCGTTTATGCAAAGAACAATCTTTCTTTATGTTTTGAGTTGATTCTTACCTTTATTGGGATTGGCTTTAGATGAAAACCAATGTATATGGTGGTATTGGTTATGAATTAGATTATTATTGAGTTGTATATGATGATCAAACTTTCTTTGTGCCAAGTGATTATCCTTTATTAGACAAGTTAAGTGTTTGTTTCGAGGTGGGCAATACCGTACTGGCTGGTATATATCGTACCGGTACATATATCGGTATTGAAATGTCAACTGTTTCGTATCGGTTTAAATACTGGTCGTATTAGTCATATACTGGTTGATTTTGGGCAATACATAAAAAAGCTTTTTTTTTGGTTTTGCAATTTTTGAATTTTTGTAAGGACAGAATAGTAATTTACTTGCATTAACTTATGAGTATTTCCAGCAAATTCATCAAATTTTTGTACTGTTTGGAGAATGAATAGTGACTTTTACTTTTTAGTTACCTACTTTTTCGAATACACTCTCTAACAGATTCTTTATTCTATTTTCTATTTCATTTAAATATTATTTCTTCATTCATTATTTATTCTTTTTTTAACAATTACATATTTTCTAACATTTTTTTATTCAATACCTAATTATTATAAAAAAAAAAAAAAATTTGAAGAATGAACAGTAGCCCATCAAATTTGTTGAGTTATTGTTCATGAGCCAAAAAAAAAAAATTCAAGTATGGAGAATCCATTACTATTTTTATGATGTCATTTTCTATTATAGAGATTTCTATGCATTTAGCTACACCATTAGAGATGCTAGTATTATTTGTTTTCTTAGTGTGCAATGAATAATTAAGCTTTTTATTTTTTATATTGTGTATTTTTTTTTAATTAATGCTAAAGTCTAAAATCATGGATAATTTTGAATTGAGGTAATATTTTTTGGTAAACTTTTATATTTATTATAATATATATATGTATACACAAACACACACACACATACATATATATATATATATATATATATATAAATATAAAAAATAACGGTAAATTCGAAACGGTATATCGGTATTGACTGAAATACATCGTTCAATTGGTTAAATCAGCACTGACTCTGGTATGAGATTGACTTCATTGGTTTGTTTGGTTTCAAATTAAAAAGTCAGCTTAATTTACTATTCAGTTTTATTTTTGGTATTATTTATAGATCTTATTGCACTTTTTGATACTATTTATGGGTCTTATTGTACCATTTCAACTAATTTTTACTTTTATTTATAGTATTTTCAGTAAAAAGTTTTCAGTTTCAGCAAAACAAATGAAAAAAGTTGTGTAAAATGAAGATTGAGATTTGATACAATATCCTTTTAAGGGTTAAGAGCTGAGATTGAAACTTGAAAAGTGCACTTTTAATCTTGACTCTTATATCAAGAACCTTTTTAACCCTTTAAATTTTGACATTTTTTACTACTAGATGGTTTACCTCACCCAATAAAATTATCCAGTTGCTCTCTTCCTATCTGGGACCTGGGTCCTATACCTTCTGGAGCGTGTTGAGTCTATTGACTTCTTTTCCCCTTCATGATGAGGGATCCCTCACCCACTCTCAAACTTTAAACCTCCTCTAGTCACTCTTAGAACTCCATTGCCACCAAAGCCCTCCTACAGTCCTACTTTTAAAATCTCCCAAAATAGCTACTTTCAAAACCCTTCCATCACAGCCAATCTCAGATACTACCAACAAAACACCCCAAAAATCTCACCAACTCCACCATTCTACCCTCTCCCTCTCCCTCTCCCATACCATTCTTTCCTCTTCATACTAAGCATGGAAGAAAGAGAAAAAGCTCTCTTTGAAGTTTCGATTAAGACTTGAGAAGCCTTGAGTGAAATTCCATTGGAGGGAGAAAAAAAAAAAAACTCTCCTTCAGTCCTTTGTTATATAGGGTCTAAGATAAGAAATTCTTTCTTGTTGGAGGAAGGAATATAAGATGAGAGGTTTTCAAATCCTTATTAAGCCAAAATTTGAAGCCTAATTTCTGACTATATGCCCAATTAACCTAAATAATCGATGTGGAAACTTGTTATTGGGCCGAAGACACAAGGCAAAATACTTAAATGAGTCAAAATACTTAAATGAGCCATGTAAGACAATTTAATTTCTTACAATCTTTTTCACAATTTTGTTAAGTAGCATAGGTAAGTAATAATTGGGGTCACATCACTCTCAGATAGTCAGATGGACTAAAACTGACACAATTGTTATAGTTTATATTATGCATGGATTAGAATAGTTCAAAATGTTCAAATCACAATCATAATTATGAAAAAAAAAGTATAAAAGAAAAAATATTGTCCTACTAGATCTATTACACTTAAATCAACAAGGTGAGCTTTCCCACAAAAGCGTACTAAGTCCAACTCACTAGAGTGTAAACTAAGCTCACAATTAATGAACTTCAATTAGGCCCTATTTCAATGTATTTTCCCTTGGGATATCCTTAATTACTAGCTTGTATTGCTCCTCCCACAGAAAAGCAGAGTTGCCCACCATTTTTTTGATGAGTAATTGCTCACAATCTAAGAGGAAACAACAACCACAAACAGGAAAACAATACCAGAGCAGGAAACCCCTAGTTTTCAATATTTCCAATGGGAAAGAGAGACAAGAAAAACCTTATATTATTAAAGGGCGGCTGTAATAATCAATGTAGTGCATTGAGAGCAATGTGATTCCAATTAGATCTCTGTGTTGGTGGTTGAGCCAAACAATCATTTGTTTTTGCCAAGTCATTTCTATTGCAAGTTTGTCTAGACATATCACATTGCATGCATGTTCTGATTTTAAGAATTATTCATAATTTTGAACAAATTGCCAGTCATTCTACAGTGGTTATGGTCAACTACCTAATATGATAGAATAGAATATGTTCACAATGTTCTTCTATTCCGTTTCCTATCAAGAAAAAGGAGGAAAAGAAGTTTAGACTACATTCGCTTCGTTTTATTATCGTAGCATTTAAGATTGTTGGCCTTCTGCCAAAATAAACTATTCTCATGGTTTGGCCTGTCCCCAAAAAATGTCACTGTGACATATCTACACCCTTATTATTATGCGTCCTTCATTTTAATACTGTACCTTATTGTTCACCTAGTCGAGAACAGCACAGCTAAATGCACGAATATTTTGGCAATTGTGTAGAAACCAGAAATCTTTCTGTAATAGAATTAAATATATATATATATATATATGAATCTAATGTCCACCATTAAATTACTGCTTAAAGTAACAATTTCAGTAGCATATAAGAAGGTAATATAATTATGTTTTAGGACGAGGGTTAACGTTATGGCTATTGCAGGATCCTTCATGGGACTAGTTGGCGACATGTTTGATTATTGCTTCCAAACTTTCTCGGCTAGTTTTTATATTTATGATTTAATTACTGTATAAGGAAAACAATATGGTTTAAGAATTAGATTGTGTTTTGAGTTAGCACAACAAGAGGCACCTGGAAACCAAGAATTGCTCAGCAAATATGTTTTAATAGAAGCGTATTATGAAAATTATTATACTTTATACTATTTATACATCATGTAGACATTTTTTGAAAAATTGTGGACATTGGTGTATACATTTTATATATGGTGTGTGTAAAGAGTGTGAACACTTTCGGCATCTATACTTAATGACGAGAGAGGAATAGATGAAAACTTTATATATGTAAGCTGAAGCCCACCTCAAAATATATAAGTACTTTTAACTCCCAAAGTAGTTTAGAGTTAAACACTTGTAAAATCAACGTCCAACACTCTTCTTAACAATGTAAAATAAAGCCGGACAAGAAAAATTCATTATCGATATGGTTGCCCATGGATATGGAATTGCCCATGTTAAAGAAGGTGAGAACTAGACCGCGAAGGATTTATGATTAATATACAAGCAATTCGTAAAATCATTTGATTTGAGTTTATAAATTATGATTATAATTCACATTTTTGTGGTAGGAAGAATAGTTTAAGTGGTAAAGTTTTTGTGAAAAAATCTATTATGGAATAAACTACAGTTATAATTAAGTACTTTGAAGATATTTTACTTTCACATGTTTCATAATTTTTTTTTATAAATGAAAAACGGGTAGAGGGGGGCGACCTGAAAATTAAAATCTCATATAAAAGTTGATAACATCCATAAAAGTCTCTTTTAATCCATAAAAGAAAAATGATAACCAATGGAGGGAAAGTTGGTAAGAATAATTAAGCTAATACTTCTATTCGAAAAATTGATAAAACAGTGGCAATTAAATACAGTATATCCACTTGGCACTACAATGTGGAAATTAAATAGAATATCTTTTGGTACAATCATGACTTGTTAGATTCAAATTTTTTAAATATAATATATGATTTTACTATTGAATTTTTTAATTACACTAGCATGATACTAGTATTACTTCTTTAAGAAGGAATTAATATTCATTGGGGGTATAATTGTATTAGACCTTTCTTTCCTTTATATTGAGAAAGATTATACTTTCCTTCATAACAAAGAAAATCTTAAAAAGGCAAGCAAATTAATTTTTCTTCTGCATTAAAAAAGTCCAATTAAGTAACTAAACCCAACCAGGAATTTGAGGTAATATATTTACGACAATGGAAAATTATTAGGTACTTCTGGAGGATCATAAATGTGTAGTCTCTCCTCTCACATGAATGATGAGTCCCACTATAAATTTAATTAGTGGAATTTACCATTCATATGAGATGAAGAAATACATATTTATAGTACTCCGAGAGTACATAATAATTTCCCTACAACAATTTCAAAGCCAGTAGCCTAGGTATGGTTTTAAATTTTAATGATTATTCATCTACTCCTCTCTCAATTATTATTATTATTTTTTTTTTTGAGAAACACTCTCAATTAAAACCTTCCTCAGTTAACTTCCATGCAAATAAATCAATGGCTAAGGCACATGCCCCACCGCCCCCACAACCTCTTATATATAAAGCTAATGCCCCACAAGCTCTCAACAACAACTTTTTCTACCTAAAAAAAAAAAAAAGAACTCCCAAAGATATCGATTCCAAAACGTAAAAGAAAAAAAATGTCTTGCTGGTCTGCTGATTATGCCACAAAAGCCTATCTCCGCACCCTAAAGATGGTGAGAAAGAGCAAACTATAATGATATTATCTCTCTTTCTAAATCTTTTTGTTAAAATTTGTTTTCTATATTTTTATATGACCAAGTTTTTTGTGTTATTTTTATAGGGAACAAGAGGTAACTCAGGTAAGGAGCCTGATGTGGCCGAATTCATATCTGCCCTTGCTGCTGGCAACAATGCTAAGCTCATGGTGATTGTATGTGCTAGCATTGCTGGATCAACCACTCTAGCATTAGTAGCAGCAGCTCATCAAACAGGTGGCCATGTTGTATGCATTTTGAGCAAGCTTGATGAATTGCATGCTTCAAAGAAAGCTCTATTCTCCTATGCAAACTGTGTCGAATTTGTCATAGGAGATGCATGTACCCTTTTGTTAGATGATTATAAAGAAGCAGATTTTGTGCTTATTGATTGTGATATCAGTGATCATAAGGGGGTATTCTTAGCAGCACAGAAGGGTTTAAAGCATGAGAAGAAGGCACTTATAGTAGGGTACAATGCTCTCCACAAGGGATCTTATTGGTGGTCTGAATTGAAGATACATTTTTTGCCCATCGGAGAGGGGCTTTTGGTGACTAGAATGGTTACTAATGGAGGCCAGAAAAGAAGCCGTTGGGTGGTTGCAGTAGATAAGTGTACTGGTGAGGAACATGTTTTCAGGGTCACTAATTCCCCACCAAGGAAACAAATTGAAGCTTAAAACCTTGTTTAATTCTCTGAAGAGTAAAGAGGAAAGTAAAAGGAAATAGCTAGTAGATAACAATTTTCTTTAGTTTTGTTGACATCTAGTAAGAAGGAAGCTAAAGTTTTATGAGGTTTCCTCTATCATCACAACAAAATTTTTAGTTTCTTCAGAACAATGTAGATGCAATAAATCAGATTTAAACATAGTATATATTTCTCTAATTACGTAAAGTCCTCTTCTGCCCTTGGCGGCTGCTTGACTTTCACTCAAAAAATTTTTTTTTTAACTTCACAAAAGGGACTCATAACCTATATTTTTTTACATCACATAATAAAGGTTCTCACAATCCACATTATTTTCTTTCTTCACATATTGAACTTATGGCTTATATTTCTTCACTTCATGAAATGAACTCAAAGTGCATATTTTTCTACTTCACAGATTAGGCCCATGGCCCATATTTGGCCACATAAAAAATGGGCTCATGCATTTTTGCATTTCTCGTCTCAAGAAATGGGCTAAGGGCCTATGTTTTCTCCATTAGCTTCTCTTGTAAAATCCAATCTTTACTTAAAAATGAGTTTGGGTTGGATTGAGTTTGATCGGTTTTAGCGAGTTGATGTATTGGATGCACATTTCTAAATATATAACATACTAAGCCCTTGTTAATCAATAGGGCCTCAGACTAATTATGGCAAAATAAAAAAGTTCCTATCTTTGATAATTATTGAAGATGGCCTAGTAGTATTAATCATAGTTATAAAATCTGGATTGGACATTGACCTGGTCTATGAGCTAGGTCACTACTCAAATTGCAAGGTCAAATAAAAAAAATGAATATTTATATATAAAAGTTTGAGAAAATAACATAAATACGTAAATTATAAAAAAAAAAAAAAAAGGTATATGCCTAACTAAATTAAACTCCTCATTTTAATTCAAACTTAAGTTTTCACAAGTAATAGCACTAGAATTCTATAAAACAGTATAGAGCAATGCATTTTTTTATTTTACTTCTTAACATTTTCTCCTCCTTAAATTACCATAGTATCATACATTAAATAATAAATAAGTCAATAAAGTTGACTTATTATTATGATATTTTGGAGGCCTTTTTGAAATTGAAAAAAATCATGCATAGTATTTTTTTTTATTTTTTAAACCATTAATTGTCATAAAATTTTGGGTCCTTTTATAATGGGAATGGAACCTTTTTATGGAAGTGGTAAGACCACTTTGTAATGGGCCCTAAGGCCTTGGCCTTGAGCTAGACTCAATATGATAGGAAGCAATGTATTATTGTCTCTTGTACATGGGATTTAATAGGACATTAGACATGGATATGAGTACTACATTATTAACACACAAAAACAAAACAAAACAAAACAAAACCATTCCATCAAAACAGAAAGAGAGATATTTTTTTTTTCTTTTTATGCGAAGATCAACCTTTTCATTAATAGACAATAAAAAGCATTATAACACCCTAAATTTAAAGAGAAAAACTTGTAGCCGTTCAGTAGTGATATGTGGTGGATTTGTTTCTTAAAAAAAAAAAAATTTGGTCCACTTCGATCCAACCATGTCCCATTGGCACTCAAATTAGTCTTTTTCCACTCCAATCTCGACAAAATCATTAGCATTCTTTTGATTTTTGAGGAAAGTTAAGGGATGGGCTTTACAAGGGAATGATCTAAGCTTGTTGGGGAAACCCGAGAAAAAAAAAAGATAAACAAGGGGTGTTCAATTGAATCATATTTTCTACCCATTTTTTGTTTCAACTGGATCAAGGGTTTGATTTCAAAATTATTTTGACACAAATACCAAACAATTAGAGTGAAAAATGATATTTTTGAAAATTTAGAGATTATTTTAAAATATGGACAAAAGTTAAGGACCAAAATAACAATTAAATCTTTTTTTTTTTAATTATAGGATCACATAAAAAACTACAATTGTTCATGATATAGACTATAAGTGGTGGAAAAAAAAAATAATCATGAATCAACGTAAAAATAATAAGCAGTTAGTCACAATTTATAGTAAAATAGTTGTTACAACAATTGTAACTTTTTTTTTTTTTATCCCCCCCTACAAGGCTAAAACTAGTTGTTGGTGAGAGATTTGCACTCATATTGAGCACTACAGTATATAATATTATTGAGTCGGCAAGTCGCTGCAGTTTTTAATTTTAAACATGTAATAATAGAGTGACTATAAAATATATGTTTAACAAATCTTTTTTAAAGAAAAGGAAAACAAAACGAAAAGACATAAAATATATATATACCTTGTAGCTTGTACCAAATTATTTTGACTTTCATTCTCCTTTTTTTTTTTTTCTTTTTTTTTTTTTATGAGATCATTCTCATTCTTTCTCCTTTTCTTGATGTGATTTATCACCGTCCCAATGATTAAAAAAAATTGCTATCTCTTTCTATTGTCATCATGGTCAGTGCATATTAGTCAACATAACAAAAGTCAATATTAAAACGATACATGAGCTGAAGACTACATTTTTATTATGATATGCATCAAAAAATATTTATTATATTAGAAACTGAATTTTTATTATTGCTATAAGAAATGACAAAATTCATCCGTCACTCTTTCATTAATTGTGAGTAACGTAAAAGATCATTTGCATATATGATAAAATATTATATTCTATAATAAATTACTAATTTTGAATTATAATAAAATTTTCTCAAAATAAATTTAATAAAAATTTCTTTTCCTAAAATTGAGCTTCAAGCATAAGCACCAACTTCAGTTGCATAATAAAAATGTAATAAATCTCTCTCTCTCTCTCTCTCTCTGAAATACAATCGGTCACACCTAACCCCCGTAATTAGTTTCCACCTAAGTGTGCGTTTGCGAAGCGTTGGGATGAAAATTTTGTGTGTTTTGCTGAAAAATGGTGAGTCCTACGGTACTATTCATGGACCACCAAACTCAGCAAAATGCAGATTTTTAGATAAATTTGAGTTCCACATCACTATTTACACATTTAAAAATTATTTTGCTACAATGGTTTCAGTAATAAGTTTTCAATTTTTAGTAAATAAGCGGTATTCAAATAGACCTTAAGTCTTATAAACCAACCCACACAACGCATCAACTTCTTGACAAACCATATCTTGTAAATCATGAAGCTATATTTGTGCCCAAACCCGTCTTGATTTGCGTAATTTCAAGTCTTATATATAAAAAGTTGGAAATGATTGGATGTAAATTGTCATTCCAAATTTATAATATCATAAACATTTTTGTTCGAGCAAACTTTTTAAAACTCAAACTATTACGTGTTGTTAAATTTATAGAAGCAATTGTTTTTTCAAATCCTTCAAACGCAATTCTAAAGGAAATTCTAAGTTTAATTAATTTTTTTAATAGAGTTTGTTTTTTTTTTTTTTTATTATATAGAACTTTTAATAGAGTTAGTTAAACATTGTATATAGTATATACCTACATACCGGAAATTTCAAATCTGACTAGTTACCATTTTAATTATATACATAAAAAAGTTACCTCAACTATGCATGAGAGATGAGACCTCGTCATAGCTATACTGCCATATACACCACTTAATAATAGCTATTCTGCCATATATACCACTTAATCCATGATCAAAACCGAAGTCCAAACACCAAGGACAAATTCAAAATTTAGACACACATGCTACTATATACACATACATAAACAAATATATACATTGATTAAAGTTTCTACTTCTTAATCCCTTACCCTCGTCCTAATGTAGCAAAATTCAAAGGGATGAGCTTGTTTGGTAATTTATTTAACTCTAGACTCTGGGAATTAATTCAATAATACGAAGTTTAGAGATACAAACATTTTCACAATATTTTTTTACAAATGGTGAAGTAGGGGTAATACTTGGTCCTAGTATACTGTGTAGTTGTGGAAAAAGTTGTAAAATTTCGATTAGTCAGATTCATCCTCGAAACACGTGCTCCTCACCTGACCGTGCATCGATATGCCTGATCCAACGGCTATGATGAGCCTTCCTCCCACTCCCACCAATATTAGTACTCCCTACATGAGCAATATCCAACCCTTTCTCCACAGGCAAAAATACTGTCCTCACCACACGTGCCCCTCTCTCAAGCACCCCATGCCATCGAAACCCCGAAACCGCGTTTCCATCTCTCGTATTCGAATTATTGCATGCCAAAACCGCGCCTCTCTGACCCAGTTTCGCAAACCTCAGCACCCTGTCGAAATCTCCACGCTTGCAATCCACCACCAGAAAATCCACACCCACCAGCCCAGCCATCGCCACCTCGGCCTCACCCACCACCACCTCCGGCGGCGGCGCCACTTCAACGTGTTCTTTCATGGCGTTCATGTACTTTTGTCTTGACTGCTCGTCAGGGACTACGCACACGTACCGCCCGCGCGTGTGGCTGGCTGCGATGGCCAGCCCTATGCTGGTCACGATTGGAGCGCCGTGGAACCAGGCTTGGACTATTAGCTTTGCGTTCCAACCGGCTGCCATGGTGGAGAGGAGCTCGGCTATACTGGATTCTTTGAAGCTCTCACACTGCGTAAAAAATAAAAATATAGAAACAATCATAGTTAGTGTGTGTGTATATATATATATATATTATATCAAATATTACAATGGAGTTGGTATAGTTTTTTGAGAAAGTTTAAAATAGAATAGTAGGAAAATATATACAGGTGGGTGCAATTTTGGATTCAGAGTATGCTTACAGATTTAACAGTGTCTATGTAAGCTTCTGAAGCAGTTTCTGGGGACCATACGAGCTTCATAACTGTCTCTGAAGAATCTGTGTGCTGGTGTTGTTTGTGTGTGTGTTTCTCTCTCTCTCTCTTTATGTCTTACTCACATATATACATGCACACAAACTTTGACAGAGAATGGTGGTGTGGAAGTGACTGTGAGATGTGTGTGTTGGGTTAGCTTTTTGTAAATGCTGGAGAGACAGAGAGAAAAGGACTGCAAGCTGCTTACTTTTGTTACAAGCGTTGACATTGCGTGGCCACACAATTAGAACATATGGGTGGCTTTAATAAATAACTTTTGGCACCTGGGAACTGAAATAGGAGTATTTAATACTTTGGCAACAGCATTGATAACGCATGAATAAGAAAAAAAAATAGATGTAAATGGAGAGAAAGCATATTCAAGAAAAGAATTAATCTAGTTTGTTTTGACAATTTATTTTTGTAGCGAAAAAATCTTTAACTACATTTTTTTTCCAGTTTTCACTCATAATTGTGTAAAACAAATTAAATAACAAAATATATAATATATAAAAATTCATTACATTTAGTTGAAAATTTAAAATTTAAAACCACAAAACCATAAGTAGTTCATGGTATTTTACACGACCATAGTTTATACATTTATGACTATGGATAAAGTTTAGCTACAAAACTGATTGTAACCTAAAGTTACAACCTTACTCAATAAAATAAATATTACTCCATATTTCGAAAATCTAACCGTTGAATTGCATGTTCTTTATGCTCTTAATACATATGTCAAATTTTGTATAAATTTGGTACTATTTACTATATGATTTATAAGTTTATTTTTTATGCATAATTTTAAACTACATAAACTTGCAATTTAAACAATTTATTGATGACATAGCTATTGATCTTTAATTTTCTAGAAATTTTACAAACATAGAGGATATAAAAAGAAGATATAATCTAATAGTAAATTTGTCAAAATTCACATCCAATAAGAATATACTGAGTAATGTTATAATCTTAGGTTACAACCAATTTTTTTACTAAAATTTGTCTTTAAATTATTATATCTTTTATTGGTTACACATTTATATAAAATTATAATATGTTCTAACATCCCCTTCAAACTCAAGGTGGATGACTAATTAGAGGAAATTGTTAACCAATGCCTTGAGGGCATTGGTTTTGGAACAATTTTTAGAAATATTTTATTGAGAGAATGATAAAACAATAAATATTGTTAACAATTTTTTATATTTCCTATAAAAACTGTGTCAAAACTTTCCTAATAAGAGTAATCATCTATTTTGGAAAAGTTTTTATGGAGAATTGAAAAAATTGTCAAAATAGTAAATCACTTTTTCATTTTTTCATAAAAAAGTTTCATAAAATAGTTTATTAATATATGCCCTAAGGATACATGTTAGTAAAACCCTATTAACAATTATCCTAAATGCATTCATTAACATGACCCCTGATTAAAACTTGAACAACAATTTTTCAAATTAAGGAAGATTTTCAAGGCCCATTGAAAGAATTGGAGACAACAAATAAATGCCTAGAAAATATCATCATTAATTGTAGAGGAAGAAGTGTATGATGCACCTAAAAAACGTGGAAGAACTCAGACACAAGAGCGCAGCTGCGCAAGTAGTCGCATCTCCAACAATTGTACTATGCGGACTGCGGAGCATGAGCGTGTCACCAAAATGAAACTAGTGTGTTAGGTTTTTGAGTGCATGTGAGACACGTAAGGGTTTTTCTAGAGCAGGAAGCAAAGCGTGCAACTACAAGCCCCATGATGGGGACTGAGACTATGTATAAGGGTGCGTAAGACCATTAAGGCAACAATTTTGAGAAGACCTGGATGCAAATCTAAGGAATCTAAGCATAGTGGATCTAAATCTCAGGTGTGCAAAAGCGACAACAAAGGTATATTAAACTATAAATAAGAAAATAAAAAGATTTAGAAGGAAATAAAACATAAGCAAGAAAATAATTAACTTGGTCCAGCTTGGTGGCTTAAGTTCATAGCAATAGCAGAAATCCCTCAACGGTTATATCGTGCAATTTAGAAATACGTGTGTATATTGAAAATCCTAAAATTTCAGTAGCCCATAATAATACATAATATTTATGTTACAAAATCATAATTTATATGGTAATGAAGATATTCTAATATATTTAATAGATTACATATTTATGATAATATTATAATATATTATGATGACTACTTATTTCTTGCTAAAGCCATTACTAAGGGTTTGTTTGGATACAGCTTATTGCTAAAAATTGAAAACACTGTTGCAAAATAATGTTTAAATATGTGAACAGTGCTGTGGGACCCAATTTTAATGAAAATTTTGCTGAATTAGACAACTTGTGAGTCTCGTGAATAGTGCACGGAACTCATTGACAGAGACGCAAACACGCTGAAAAACGTTTTTAGTGCAATCCAAGCTAACACTAATAAACTTTAATGTGATCTACAACTCTCAAGTTAACAAATGGTGTGACATTAGTTTTCACCACTTGGATTTTTGTAAGAAGAATTCCATGGACCTTTAAACTAGTTCTCCTAAATTGTTTAACAAGGAAAGTTATCTTAGCGTGAGTTTGGATAAAGTTGAAAGTTCCTTTCAGCTGTGTTTGCATCAAAATCAGTGGGTCTCGTGCACTGTTCACGAGACCCACAAGTACTTTTTTTAGCAAAATTTTCATTAAAAGTGGGTCCCACGACACTATTCACACATTTAAAAATTAATTTGCTACAGTGTTTTTAGTTTTTAGTTTTCAGTAATAAGCGGTGTGGGGTCAATTTTTGTAGCCCAAACCCACGGGATATGGAGTATGAGCGCAATGAACCCAAGACAATGAATTTGTAGAGCGTGGGTGAAAGAACTGGGCCGGGTATGAATTAAACAAGAGTTGGTTGTGGTATTTTCGAATAAACTAACATGCAATCACGTTAAGGCAAGAGCAGACGTGAATATCCGAAGAGGTATTCTATTAGATGGAATTAGGTTACAAGTTTCAGAGTTACAGTAAAGTTGTTTTTTATCTCCTCTCTCTCTGGATCATCCTCTTCCTCTATCAGGGGCTCTTCTTCTTTATATAGCCTCTTTCCTAATCATCCCAATCGTCCACTTGTCCTCCATCTGCTTACATACTTGAGTATAAGTCACATCAGGCATCTTCTTTAGCTTTTTGGTAGTGGCGGTAGCTGAGGTTGCACTGTTCAGGAGTCTTCTCCACATAAATGCGGCCAGAAAAGTTGCTGCAGGGCATTAAATACGGTGGTAGCAGCTTTTCATTGAGATATTTCTTCACCCTTATCACCCCCAGGCATGCCCATAGCTTATCTTTGTCATTAAAATTGCCAGGAAGGGCATTCGGACCTTCGGTACGTTTATTTGATCAAGACCATTCGTATCTGAGGAGTAAACCTCTTCGGATAAATGGTGATCTCTTCAGATTGTACTCTTTCTCCACCTCCGGGTTTGTTGCCCCCAGGTGAACCCAACCCCAACCGGTTATTGCTCTTCGGACATAAAGTAACCCCAAAAACAGGGCCCCAGGCCCAATTGATAGATCTGGGCTTTTACCCCCCATAAGCGGTATCCAAACAGACCCTTAGTATCCTTCAAAATTATCCTCAAAGGAATCAATATTCTCTTCTTTGGCAGCTTTCAAGGCCATAGACTTGTTCCTAATGGTTTGAGGGAGGGTAAGCTCACATGTTTGCAAGAAACCAACTATTCCTTAACCTTGATAGAGTCTAGGTCCTTACTTTATTCTATGGCAGTAACCTTAGCACGAAACCTCTCAAAGTAAAGATCAACTTCCTAACAATTTTAGTTCATCAATCTTTTCTCCTAAGTTAAAAAGTGGAATTAAATATGTCATTTAGCATGACATAAAATTCGTTAAAGGTCCCACGTCCTCACCTGTCATAGTCTTTTCAAACCGAGATGTTAGCATTTGTAGTTTTGAAACTTTCATAGCTTTGGTACCTTCATGGTTGGTCAAGAACGGAGCCAGGACTTGGAGTTAGGGGGCGGTTTTATTGTTAGCTATATGTAGTGGGTTCGGCTTTTGGCTCTATTGCTTAGCCGGCAAAGGATTTCTTTCATTATTATTTTTTTTATGTGTGTGTAGAGTATGTCTTTTGTTGGTAAGGACAAAATTATTTTGTTTAAAATTTTTTAAAGGGCTAAATTGTT
The DNA here is from genome assembly GCA_032727855.1 of Quercus ilex subsp. ballota. NCBI lineage: Eukaryota > Viridiplantae > Streptophyta > Magnoliopsida > Fagales > Fagaceae > Quercus > Quercus ilex. The sequence continues at coordinate 56,849,675 of CM064915.1, forward strand.
TGTTTTTGGTAAAACTGGTTGATTAGTCTCATTTTTTTTTTAGCTTTGCTATTGCCTATTGGTAATTTTTGTTGTTGGGCTAATATTTTGGACTTGTATATTTTTTTTTTTTAGATTTTAGATCTATAAATTTTTTTTATGGACTTTAAAAGGAGGAAAATACTAGATCTACAAATTTTTGTTGTGATTAGTGGTTATTAGTAAGTAAAAAAGTGATGTAAGTGGTAGACCCAAATGCAAACCATAAAGAATTTGCTACCTCAATAGTATGTAAAAATGTTGTAAAAAAGTTTGTAGCTGTAGCATTTCTCTTATAATGATAAATAAGAGAGACAAAATGTAATTTTATTGAACGAAGTTGCTAAAATTAGTACCTAAATATATAGTTATATAATTATATTATTTTAAAAAAAAAATTAGGTCCGTGAATGGCTCTGTCCATGATTGGTCTCTACTCTAGTATGGTCCAGACTTCCTTTGCATTTGCATTCAACCCTTCGCTATTTAGGTTAGCAACAGCTAGAAATTCAAGGGACCATTGATCACTAGGGGTTTCAGGTTAAGTCTAGCTCCTCTCAACAGAAAGCTAGACCTCCTCGTCATTGGACTTAAAGGAACACTCTGATGTGCATATCCTAGCAGGCATAATTATTACCATCCAAGTGCGGCTAGAAATCTTAAAATTATTTTAAAAGGAACTTCTTTTGACCCATTTTTATATTGAATAATACTACAGATACAAACTATTTTATAACATTTTTACAAACTGCTGATGTGGCTTTAGTATTTTCTAAATAGTTATTGCAAGTAAAAATGTAATGTTAGTGATGGGGCCATATTAGAATTAGTAAGAATTTGCCACATCAGCAATTTGTAAAAAGTTGTAAAATAATTTGTATTTGTAGCATTATTCTTTTATATTATGCAGCGGATTACCAAATTATATTAGTCAATCAATTACGTAAATCTAATTAGTAGGTTAATTAGCAAGAGCATTAAATATCACCATATGATAAGTAATAAAAAGTAAAGCAATCAACACAATATATGGTGACGAAATAGAAAATGGATGGATGCATTCAAAGAAAAACCCACTAAAAGGGTTCCCTAACCCCAAGAAAGAATTCATTAAATAGAATGAAAGTTGACAATCTAGAATAGACCCTTATTACTAAACTCTACCCTGTAGAAAATTTATTGAAATGACCCCACTATATCAGCTTCAAGCTACTTGGACTTTTCTATTTTGAAAACCTTCAACGAACTACATTCATGACTTTAAGGAGCACCTTGAAGATTTGATTTCCTGCAGTAACTTTGAAATGATTCTATGATTTCAGCTCTAGTCCGCTCTATGTCAACTAAAACACCGTATTAATTCTTCTTTTAGCCCTTTGAACTCATGGGTTAGTTGATTTTGAGGTTTAGTTTTTCTTTATTCAGTGTACGACAATCCTCCAAGAACCTCTTAAGCCCCTATATGTGTTTGCATGTAGGGAGCACTTATTAAGTTGACAACCGACTTAATTGAAACACGTTAGAATCAAGTTTTTCGATTCTCAATCAAGCAAGCAGCCATCGAGAGAAGTGTCGAGACCCTTGGTTTCAAATTTTCAATAGAGCGAGTTGCTATGAAAGTCTGACAAAACCAATGCTTCCATCCTTCAACGGGCAGTCGAAATTATAGATTTCTTTTCTTCTTTGAGTTATTTCTTAGACACTTAATCGTGACCTTATGATGATGCACTACAAACTCAATTGAGTTACAATATCATGAAATTTGTCAACTTAAAACCTAATAATATATAAATATTTCTTTGTTGAAATCTCTTATGCATTACATAACATTATATATTGTCTAGTGTAAAAGAAAGACAAATAAATTACAGACTACGGTGTCGGCAGATAATTACACATGCGCATGCTCCTGCTGTACACACATGATTTGTGTAAGATTAATTTCATGACCTTTTGATTTTTTTTTTCTTTTTCTTTTTCTTTTTATGAATATGAAATCATGAGTCAGTACAAAGGTGGCTTTGAATTTTATTTAATCATACAGATGAACCGGGGTGCATGTTCATCCCCGGTTCCCACTGTTATATATTTTCACTGTCCCCAAGTTGGACCAGATAAAAATTTGATTATTTTAAAGCTGTAGTGAACAGGTCAATGAGTGACCAAGCAGAGGTTAGTACGAACTGCCAACTGCTCAATCTTCAGTTCTTTACCAAGCATAGAATAAAGTATAGCTTTGCATTTGTTTTCTTGAGCTGAAGTAACAAAAAAAATATGATTTTAACTTTGCTCTTCGGAAAACCGAAATAAATCGCCTGCTTCATTTTAATCTGATAATGCACAATGAACTCAAGGATTCAAAATTTAAGGGTGTGGAAAATAAAAAGTTCCAGTTCATGAAAAGTTTTAAGAGTTTTCTTGAATGTAAAACTAAAAGTGAAAATCTGAATGACCACTCCTGCTCCTGCCTTCTGAATTTTTCGATTTTAAAGTTGGGACCATATGAAGTAGGTGTAGAAGTGTCGCATAAATTGTTGTATTTGATTTTAAATTAGATAAGTCACTGGCTCTCACTGCCTGTACAGCCCGTACCTCGAATTATTCAACTGATTACGATACTTAAGCCTCCACAAAGTCAAGAAGAAAACAACAACCTTCCCACCTTTTATATATCCATTTTTTTATGTTAATGAATCAAAGATTGTTATATTTCTATTGGGATAATGGCGCTTTTTTTTGTTGTTGTATATGAAGTCATTATATACAAAGGTCAATGTCATATACACACTACGAAAAATTAAGCAATGATCTCACTTCATATATACTGCTAAATAATATGGACAGTTGCACATAATCTCCAACATAATTTAACAATATCTTCCTTTCTGCAAATTGTTTCTAAAATAATCTAGTTTTAGGAATGATAGTATATAATTAAGCAACCATGACGAAAATGATTTTGAAAAGTGTGTTAGCAGGGTTCTTTTTAAGACTTTTTTTTGCTTATCTTAACATAGGTTGTTTTTATAAGGAAACAAGTTGTAATTAAGATTATAAGTTTCATAGGGGACAGATCATGAACATGACTTCTCCTAAGTCAAAACCAATCCAGTTGCTATAAAGTATAGAATGGTGTCCTTAGACCCAAAGAAATTTCTTAAAATAAAAATAGCTAGAATGGCGCTAATGAAAAATTTGGTGATGCATTTGATAAAATTGTCGACACTTTAATTTAAGATTTTTTAAGTCCATTTAACAAGCACCATTTTTGCGTGAGGTTGAGGGTTTCAATATTTTTCTGCCAGGATTGGTCTGGATAACCACTAAACTTTTGACATGATCTGATTATCTTGGATGGCCAAGATACTCATAATGATTTTTTTTTTTTGCCTTTCCTTTTTCTAATTTCAATGTTAATTGTAAAGAATAAGTTATAATAGTTCATGACTTCATGGAACCCCTGCGACTTGCAAGGCGGCTTATAATAGTTCTAATGATGTCATAAGTTACAAGTTATAACCAATAACTGGTCTACCAAAGCTGCTGCTTAGCTCTTATCATGAATAATTAATAAAAGATGAGGACAAAATTAAAGAAAGTGATAGAAATTAACGTACGAGAAGATATCTCCTAATTGTTTATATGTGTATAAAACAAAAGTATGACACCAACCGATAAGGGCTTGAACCATCAAACCCCAAATTTTTATATTTGAATACATTTGTTTTATACCTACTCTTGTTTTCAGTGTTCCTAACAGACTAGGAAGATGCCAATATTTGGATTGAGTTGGTAATGATTTTCAAAATCTATCTGAGAACAAAGACCATAACAAGCATTATAACACATAAATCCTGTAGATTCATCTTATTTGATTGGAAAGAGCTTTATTAATTGTTTATTAAAATTATTTAAAAGTTAAAATATTTACAAATAGAAAACATGTTTTTAATTTTGAGTTTTATTTACTTGAAGCATAGTACCTATCTAACATAAGCATGTAGTAATTTAAATTTAAAAATAAAAATAAAAATAAAATTGTTGCTCCAAAACTCTTCAAAAAGAGTAGTTGTCAAGGCAAGCCTGGTCCAATTCCCCTCTATTTTACAAACCATTTATTTTGTTTATTTCACGGTTCAAAATTTTTTTTATGTCATTTAAAATTTTAATTTACATAAGAGAATCAGCACTGGGGAATACTAATGCCAAATGTAAGGAGAATTTGGCATTTCAAGCCCCAAAGTGCTCTGCATCAGGGAATGCTAAACCCAAGTATTGCAAATTTTTTGCAATACTGCTACAGTGCAATTCTAAAGGTAGAATTGCACTGTAACAGTATTGTAAACCAAAATTATAATATTTTATTCCCTCTTTTCACTTCTCTGACTTTTCTCTTTCACCTCATCTCTCTCACAGAGCTCTCCTCTCTCTTTCTCACCGGTACCATTTTCTTTGATTCTTTCTCTCATTCAATCCCTCCTTCTCTCTCATCCCTCTCTGTGTGGATTGGTGCCCATCTCTAGATCATACGGCGTGGTGCTGCGGCGTGGCAGATGGTCGCAGCGGCGTGGGTCTCTTCCCTCTTTGTCTCTCTTTGATCTCTCTTCCCTTTCTTTTTTTCTTTCTCTTACCTTGAATCAAGCCTCCATGGGTCTCATGGTTTGGTGGAGATCATGGTTTGATGTGGTAGATCGGGGCGGTGCCGTGGTTAATGATGGATCGGGGTGGTGCCGTGGGTCTGATGGGTGGGGTGGCTGTTGCTGGCTCCAATTGGTTTGATGATGGGTGTGTGTGTGGCTCAGTTGATGGTTTGATGATTTGTGTTTGTGTGTGTGTGGCTCTATTGATGGTTTGGTGGTTTGTGTTTGTGTATGTGTGTGGCTCTGTGTGTTGAAACCAGTGCTAGAGGTTGAGGGAGAAAGAGAGGAAAAGGAATAAAAAAAGAGAAATAGTAAAAAAAAAAAAAAAAAGAGAGAATAAAATAGAATATTTAAATAAAATGGGGAAAAAATAGAATTTTAGGATATTAGGTGTGTTGTAAAATGGTATGTGTGCGGCACCATGGTGTCCAGATCCATTTAGGCCTTAAGCTTTGACCCAACAACGTGGCCCATGGCACCAATCTCTTTCTACCCAAAACCCCAGTCTAATTAAACCCACACAAACTGCAGGCCTAAGTTTCTTCACTTGATCCTTGCTCGGAGAACCATTACCGAACAATAAAGAAAGAATAATGTCCAAATACACCATCATTAGTATACCCGGCAGTGCCCAGTGAAGTACCGCTATTGGGCATGCCTGCTGGAGTAGGAACCAAGTTCCAAGGCCACTTTCACCACATTCCACTCCCACCTAATCATTCACTTGCGACTGATGATATTGGACCTCCAATTGCACTAACTATGATAGTAATCATGATCTCTCCACTAATTTAGAGCCATAAATATGAGAAGTTAGAGGAAGAGAGGGGTTCTGAAAAAAAAAAAAAAAAAAAAGGAGAAAAGAGAGTGAGAAAGAGAGAGAGATAGCTTCATTGAGTCTCTGTGCCGAGAACAACCCAAAGTAGGAAATCCAAAACCCACTTTATAAGTAAGTTGTAAGCCCAAGGGAGGTTTGGCCCAATAGTCTCACTATTGGCGCGCACAGTACGGTATAATTGATAAAATAGCTTTTGAGATGATAAAATAGAATAGAGTAGCATTTCCTGATGCTGATGCTCAATAGACTATATACCTTTAAATTTGTAAAATCTAATTTGAATAATGAAATGGACAAATTTTGAAATTGGAGAGGACGAGTTGTAAAGGCAAACCAGATCTAGTTCACACTTCACACATACCTTTTGTAACATGTTGCTGTACTGGGCAATGGGCATTACGAACAAAAGCTCTTGAGGCACACATATACATTAATTTCCACAGATTGGACGCTTAAACAGCTTGCTTATTCGAGATTTTGGGGTACTCTTTGAGGTTTAATTTTAGTTCTGTATCAAAAAGTTGGAATGAGCTTCTTTGTTGATATGTAAGATATTATGGCCCAACATACAAGGGCCACAGCTCTCTGCAGAATTTGGGCTTCCACAAAAGCTCTCGCCCACTTATAGGTTATATTTTGATCTACTCACCTGTGTCTCGAGTTCTGGTCACTAAGCTTATTTTGGTTCTTTTATCATGGGCATTAGCATTACTTGTCTCTCCTAATTTTAGATATGCATGTTGATGTTTGTCACGACATGAGTATGATTTTGAAGAAAATGCACTTTTTGTCCCTACATTTTGGGTCGATTTCTATTTTGGTCCCAAAATTGATTTCTTTGCAAATTTCATCCCCAAAATTTGAAAATCGTTTTTAAAATCGTCCTTCCCGTCAACCAACAGACGGAACCCTCCTACGTGGCAAACGGATATCCACGTGTCAAGCCCACCTATTAAAATAATAATATGTAAACCTACGTGGCAAGCCCATTCACCCTAAACTGCACATGCCCCTCACGTGAGGGACTTTTCAGCTTCCACATCAGCTTCCCGCGCTCCTAGCCCTCCCACGTGACCCCACCTGACCCCAGCTCTCCAACTACCTCAGTCATCCCACATTAAAATCCCCAAATTTCACTGAAAACCCTAAAATCCTCTCGTCGTCTTCCTCAGCTCGATCCCTGAAATCTCTGAATCTAACCCAGTATGACACGAATAGACTGAGGGAAGCTTGAGGAGGAAGAAGAATGGAAGCTAGCTCTGCATGTGCCTCTGCATCATCGGAAGGAAGCTTGAGGAGGAGAGCACCACGGGGCATGTGCTACTGCCCTTCCCCTCAGAAGCCCGTGCTAGTGGTTTCCTGGACAGATAACAATCCAGGGAGAAAGTTCTATGGGTGTCCCAATTACTGGGTAAGTGAAGTGCTAGTGTTTTTTGTTCATTTTGTTCACTTGGGTTTGTTGTTTGTTCATTTTGTTTTGAATTTGGGTTTAATTTCAGATTGGTAAGAAGTGCAAGTTCTTCCAATGGGTTGATGATGAGATTTGTGAGCGTGGGAAGGTGCTTATCCCAGAGATGAGGCAGAGAATTCTCAGACTCCAAGCCGAGGTTTCAACATGCAAGAAGAGAGAGAAGTGGCTAACAGTGTGTTTGATATTGGCACTGCTGCTGTGTGGGATATGTCTTTGTGTGATTCTATCTTTGGCGGGTTAGATGGGTGGGGTAGCATGTTTTGGACAATGTGGGTGTAGGCAGGGTTAGGACAGGGTTAGGAAAATGTGTTGTAGATGATGATGTTGTTATCCTCTGTATCCATTGATTTCCGTATGAATGAAATATGGAAGGACAGAGTTCATTTTGTTAATTTGGTCTATAATGTGGTGTAGATGATGTTGTTGTTATCCTATGTATCCCATTGATTTCAGGATGAATGAAATATGGAATGACATAGTTCATTCTGTTAATTTGGTTTGTAATGTGGTGTAGATGATGATGTGTTAATTATCTTACTTGATTGCAATTAGATTACAATTGACCAAATTTGTAATATTGGTAAGCTAACCATTGTAAATTTACCAAACTTGCAAAATTGATGAACACAAGTTTACCAATTATGTTTGTGTATTGCAATTATGTACTGCAATTAGTTTCCCAAGTTTACCTAGTTTACACCAGTTTACCAATTTTGCAATACTGCACATACACAACAGGTTTACCAAACATGCAAATACTGCCCCTCCCCACAATTCTGCATATACTGCAATTCACAAACTTCACAAACCTGCAAATTCTACAATACACAATTCTGCATGTACCAATTCACAATTCTGCAAAGTCTGCAAATTCTGCAATTCACAATTAACATATACTGCAGCTCACAATTCTGCAATACACAAATACTGCAATTCACAATCCATAAATATGCAATACACAAATCTGCATCACTCAATTTTGCAATTCACAAATTTGCATTAATAAGTCATTCATAAATATGCAATACCAACATAGGCCAATTACACATGTCTGCCATAATTCAAGCAATGACTTTAAACCTGAGTAAACCAAAAAATAGGCCATGTCTGCCATGTTTCAAGCAGTGAATTTAAACCAAAGTAAACCCACATATGGGCAATGTCTGCCAATTACAAAAAATAGGCAATGTCTGCCAATTACAAGAAAGTAGGCAATGTCTGCCAATTACAAAAAAATAGGCAATGTCTGCCATGTCCACCAGTCTATCCCCTTGGACCATGCACAGATGCCTGGCTACCAGCACTCCTCAGTGCCTCCTTGTACCTTGATGCATTTCTTGAGGCAGTTAGAGTTTCATTTGTCACAGTCCCCCTCCTTCTCTTCCTTGGATTGGTGCTGCTTAGATTGCTTGGATTGGTGCTGGTTAGATTGCTGCTTGCAGGGTTGTTGTTTGCAGGGTTACTGCTTGCAAGGTGGCTGGTTGATGGTTTCCGGCTACTTCTAGGTTGTAACTTTGATGGCCTATTGCCTTGCTGGTTGGTCCTGGGTTGCTGGCTTGATGGCATACTTGTAGCATGTGGTTGCTCTTGGGTTGCTCTTTGGCCATTGCCATTTGTCTTCAAGCAGTAGCAAATACAACTAAGTTAGAAACAGGTATTTTTAATTTCAAAACATGCAGAATTAAAAAACACTAGTCTTACCTGCATTGGTCTATGTTTCCTTTGGTTTTAGGCACCAGGCAGTGAAGAATTACCTCCAACCTCACCCTTACAGCTTCTTTTGTTGTGGCCTATATTCCCACAGGACTTGCACCTCTTGGCAATACCCAAGCCCTTGTTGTGACCCCTCCTTGGTTCATTGGGTTCTAAGATTCTCTTCTTCTTGGGCCTACCTGGTGGCCTTCTCTTTATGGGAGGCTGCACAGGGGGGAGACCAGTTAATATCCACATATTGGCACCATTGAGTGGATCAATGGTGTGCTCATAACATGCTTTGTATGTGCTGGTGTGGTAGCAGGCATTAGTGTATTTCTCAGCTTGCTCTTTATTGAAGAATATGCATGAAACTGCATGGCAGCATGGGATACCAGTGATATCCCATTTCCTACAGCTGCACACCCCCTTAGCCAAGTCTACAATGAAGCTCTGCAGTCCATTCTTCACCTCGAGTTTGGTGTCAGAAGCCCAACATGCTAACCACCTACCACTACCCACCTTCTCCCTATGTAGCCTTTTACAGATTTTAGGGCAGAGCTCAGATTCCACCCTCATAATACTATTTCTGTTTTGCTGGACTCTGCTCATTAAGTATAACCTTATGTCCTCAAGCTACAAACAAGAAAAACCCACAAGTCAGTGCATGCAACAAGGTATACAGCTAACCAAACTATGCAAATTCCACCTACCAAAATCCAAAAATATACATACCATGCTAATGATGGGTTTCCCCCTGAATTTCAGTATCCTGCTATTGAAACTCTCACACATGTTGTTGATGACAGTGTCACTCAATGCATCAGTTCTGAACATGTGTCTAGCCCATACTGTTGTGGTATGTCCTTTCAACCAATTATATGCACCCTCATCAATGTCCTTCATCTCATTCATTATCCTTTCAAATTCATGTGCATATGTGGCTTTAGCTGCTTTCCAAAATAACTCCCTAATAATTATGCCAGGATGCTGCTTCCTCAGATTGTTGTACAAGTGTCTACAACAAATTTTGTGCTCATACTGTGGCCATTTGTCTACAAATGCCTGCACCAACCCCTGCCAAGAAAATCAACAATGTTTAGCATATATACATATTTCACTACTTGTTCAATGTAGTTAAGTTAAAAAATGAGTATGTAGTATAATGATACCTTTTGCTGGTCTGATATGAATGTCCACCTCTTCTCATCACCAATGTCTGCTAGTAGCAAATTTATAAACCAAATCCATGAGTCCTTGGTTTCTGCTTCCACCACTGCAACTGCTAGAGGGAAATATTCTTCATTGGGGTCTCTGGCAATTGCAACCATCAGTTGGCCCCCTATCTTGGTCTTTAGGTGACAAGCATCCAACCCAATTATTGGCCTACAACCTACCCTAAACCCCTACTTACACCCAGACCAGCATATGTAAAGTCTCTCAAAATAAGGTAGACCAGCCTGTAAGTTCATCTCAGCTGCTAACTCACCTTCATTGAATGTGTGTGTCTTCATTACAACTGTACTGCCAGGGCTGGACCTCCTCAGTTCTGCACAGTAATCCCACAATTGATTGTACTGCTCTACATAGGACCCATCAACAAACTCTTGGGCCTTTTCCCTAGCCCTGCTGGCTTTTCCTGCACTAATATTTACAACATACTTCTCATGCACAACCTCTTGAATGTGCCTTAGTTTAATATCAGGTTGTCTCCTCACCTTCTTCATCAACTTCTTTGCAATGAAGTTGGCAGAACACCTAGGGTTTTTGTAGCTCCTAGTGCATGTGTGCTCCATGTTCAGAGTCTTCAGCTGCCAGCTCATCTCCCTTGGTAGCTTTGCAAGGTAAGCTGTAAATTTACAAGGAGGTTGGCATTTGGCTCTAACCCTAACTTTGTCATTCTTCACAAACTTCACCCCCCATCCACCTTTCACTGCATACTCAGTAATGGCCTCCTTGAACTGCTTAGCTGAGGTAGATAACATGTGCTTCTCAAATACCAAGTCATCAGGATTGGACACAGGTCTAAACACAGGAAATGTATTCCTCCTTCTTCTGACATTGTCCACAACTGTTTCATTGACAGTAGCATCACTTTCACTGTTATAAATTCCATCACCCTGAAAGCCACCATCAGATGATGACTCACTTAGGCTCAACAGCTCCTCAGTAGCGTAGTCAGAGTTCATTACCCCATCCCCTATCTGTTCACGCATATGCATCAGGTCCTCACTGTCACTGCTTGCACTATCTTCACCCACATTTCTCTGGTTGGGGTTCATTGATCTTGCCCCTTCTACATCACTGTCCTCAGAACTGTCATTACTGTCAGTGGTGACAACCCCATCCTGTTGTGGTTCCTCTACAATTGGTTCCTTCCCTGGTCTCCTGCACTCAAGTATTTCCACTTCATCATCATTATCATCATTCCTATCACCTGCATCCCTTGCACCACCACTGCCAAACTCATCACCATCCCTATCATCATCCCTACCACCATCCCTACCACCATCCCTACCACTAGCACTGCCACCAGCCCTACCACTACCACTGCCACCATCCCAGTGAGCATCACAACCATCCCAATTAGCAAAAAATTCACCCCAGTGATCATTACCATCATCGGAGTTATCATCCTCAAAATTATCACTACTACTGGCATAATAGCCCTGTCCATTATAATAACCATCATAAGAACGTTCAAGCTCACTAGAGCTGCAACTCTCAGAATCACTAACAACAAAAGGGTCATCATGATCAAGCCCTACAACAATATCTACAGGCACACCATTACCATCATTAATAAGTATAGGTTCATAAACTGGGTGCTCTACATAGACATGAATCTGTCCATGACCCCTTACCAACTTAGTCATTGCCATTGCATCATGATCATCCTTAATTAGTTGGAACACCCCATCCTCCTCATTATCCTCAGGGCTTCTATACCATAGCCTACTCACATGTGTATACCCAAACTCTCTACAGATGGAGTCAATTTCTAGCTTAGACCACTTGTCAGGATCACAATCATCTACTACCCCCACCTCACCCCCCACATACTTCTGAGGATTTACATCAAAATACCCACCATGATGCACATACAAAGTAAAGAGCTCGTCCATTCTGCATGCATGAGATATATAGTCAACATTATTTAAATAATCAACTACTCAGAAAACCAAACCAAACAGTCAACATTATTTAATTAAACCACTAAAGACCACTAATAGCTACATCTTAGTAAACTACATCTTAATGCAAATAGTGATAAAGTCATAAACAACCAATTAAATAGTGGTCCCTACGCATATTGAGTGTGTGAAAAAAGTTAGAGAGAGACATATATAATGTACAAAAGATACAGAGAGAGACAGAGTGACAAAGATACATGCACAAAGAGAGAGATAAAGTGGATAGAGCTACCTTTTCGAGCTTAAACCCATTGCTACAATCTTGAAACTGCTGCAGATTTTGGATTGAAGCTCCAACCTTGTCAGAGTCTCCCTCGTTTTCTTCAGTTCTCAGTGCTACAATCTTGAAACTACTGTAGAGAAATTGATTTTTCTAGGGATTTCGTTGTTTTAGGGGTGTCTGTTCGTGTCGTACTAGGTTAGATTCAGAGATTTCAGGGATCGAGTTGAGGAAGACGACGAGGATTTTAGGGTTTTCAATGAAATTTGGGATTTTAATGTGGGATGACTGAGGTAGTTGGAGAGCTGGGGTCAGGTGGGAGGTCTGGGAGCTTGGGAAGCTGATGTGGAAGCTGAAAAGTCCCTCACGTGAGGGGCGTGTGCAGCTTAGGGTAAGTGGGTTTGCCACGTAGGTTTACATATTATTATTTTAATAGGTGGGCTTGACACGTGGATATCTGTCTGCCACATAGGAGGGTTCCGTCTGTTGGTTGATGGGAAGGACGATTTTAAAAACGATTTTCAAATTTTGGGGATGAAATTTGCAAAGAAATCAATTTTGGGACCAAAATAGAAATTGACCCAAAATGTAGGGACGAAAAGTGCATTTTCGCCTATGATTTTTTGTCCCCTTTCTCCTATTGATATGATATTTATTGTTGAATGAAATTCAACTCATCAAGATTATGAGAACTTAATTTATTAGGATGTAAGAGAGAATGATAAATGAACAAACAAATGTTAAAACACACTTTAACCTGTTTAGGAATTCCGTAGTTTTTGATAGCTTATTTACATTTTATCTATCAATATATATAATTTTTGATAGTTTTCATGTTTAATATGTGATAAAAAGTTAAAAACTAGCTTTTAGAAGGAAAAAAAAAATAGTTTTTATAATAATAATAATTATTATTATATATATATATATATATATATATTTAAAAAGAGCTAAGATAAAAAGCTACTTTCTTCTTTTTGTGGCTCTACTAGGTATTGATTCTTAATAAATTTTGGGTAAAATATCATTTTCGTTCCTAAATTTTTACAAAAGTTCGTTTTTCGTCCCTAAACTTTCAAAAGTTCTTTTTTCATCCCTAAATTTTGCAAAACCTTCTACTTTTCATCCCTCCATTTATATCTGTTAGTTTATTACCTATGTGGCCTAACAGAATGCTGACATGGTATGTAACGTGGACTGAATTATTTTACTTTAAAAAAAAATTAACACGTGGCTAGCAATGATTCGCACACATTACAACCATTTTTAATAGTACAAAAATACCCCTCACTCCATCTCTTTGACACAACCTGGTAGGAACACAAACACACCCACCAGCAACCCCAGCGTTCAAACCCACCGGCGACCATACTTATCAAACCCCCCAGCAACCCAATCGCACCACCACTCTCCACAACCAAACCACGCTCACAAACCCACCACCCTACCAAAAAACCCAAACTCATAAATCCAAACACAACAAAACCACCCAAATCAAACTCATTCCTCTCAATCTCACCCAATCATCAAACCCACCAGCAGCCCAATCGCACCACCACTCTCCACAACCAAACCATGTTCACAGACTCACCAGCCCACAAAAAAATCCAAACTCATAAATCCAAACAACGACCAAACCTTTCCGCAGGAAACAAACACAACAAACCCACAGGCGACCCCAAACCGGTCCTCTTCAGTCTCTGGTGTCGTTCACTCCCAACTCATCTCCCTAACCCACCTTCGATACAACGACGTTTTCTCAACGTGGGTATTTTTATCAGTGAAATCTAGGATGTGTTCTCGGCCTCGACCCGAGGTTTGCGAAGCTGGGTATCAATCGGAAGAAGTTTGTCGTTGAATATTGGGCCCGTGGGTTTGTTGTGTTTGTTTCCGGTGGATGTTTTGGGCGATTAGGAAGTGAGGGGCAGAGAGAACTTTGATTGGGTGAGATTGAGAGGAATGAGTTTGATTTGGGTGGTTTTGTTGTGTTTGGATTTATGAGTTTGGGTTTTTTGGTAGGGTGGTGGGTTTGTGAGCGTGGTTTGGTTGTGGAGAATGGTGGTGCGATTGGGTTGCTGGGGGGTCTGATAAGTATGGTCACCGGTGGGTTTGAACGCTGGGGTTGCCGGTGGGTGTGTTTGTGCTCCTACCAGGTTATGTCAAAGAGATGGAGTGAGGGGTATTTTTGTACCGTTAAAAATGGTTGTAATGTGTGCAAATCATTGCTAGCCACGTGTTAATTTTTTTTAAAGTAAAATAATTTAGTCCACGTTACATATCATGTCAGCATTCCGTTAGGCCACATAGGTAATAAACTAACAGATATAAACGGAGGGATGAAAAGTAGAAGGTTTTGCAAAGTTTAGGGACGAAAAAGGAATTTTTGAAAGTTTAGGGACGAAAAAAGAACTTTTGTGAAAGTTTAGGGACGAAAATGATATTTTACTCATAAATTTTAGAGATAGATAAGGGTTTTGAACCACGTGAAGCTTCACAAAAAAATATTATTACCAGGTTATCACTTGAACTCCATTATAGTCTTGTTGCTTAATTTGTAGTATTATTTTGTTTCCTTTGAGCAACTAATTGAAATTCCCTCTCCTCAATTGCACATAGTAGTGGCACTGTGTGTGTGATTGAGAGTGTTAGGACATATGTGGTTCACTTGTTAAGAACATATGTCATTCTTTTATATAATTGACTAATCTTTTGACAAACGCACTTTACTTGTAATTGGGTAGTTCTAGGTGTGTTTAATATTTCAAGAAACATGTTGCTTAAGTCTAGTATTAAAGCCATGAAAATTGGACCAAGAAATAAGTGAAGAAAAGTTGTTCATTAATGCTGGATAAATAGCTCGACACCTCTCGACAGCTGCTCGACACCTCTCGACAGCTAGGCTATCTATCGAGATTTTCAACTTCTTCTTATCGTAATTTCGACACCTTCTTGACAGCTGGTGGATCGATCGAGAAAGCTCATGTCTCCTCAACAACTCCTCGATAGCTGTATCTATTAAAGTTTAAAGCTCGACACCGATCGATCGATCGAGGTTACGGAAATCAGAATTTTTAGATCTGATTTTTGGGCCAGGCTTGTATTTGTGTAGGGTTTATTTTCTCACAACCCTATACCTATATAAGGCTTATTTTAGAGGTCATCACATAAGAGAATACAATGAGAACATATGCAAAAGGTGACCGATGCCTTATTCTCTCTGAAAGAAGCTACTGCGTCTTTTACGCCTTAGGGTTTTGTAACTAAGTGCTTCTTGATCTTCATTGTTAATGAAGTGAAGAACTTTGCAGCCAACAATCTTCTTCTAGTTGGTGATTAAGTCGCGTACTGGGATCTACTCAATTGGTTAGTCACGTACTGGGATTCGTGCATCAAATGGTGGCGTTCATATATTAAAGAGTTCAGAGGTTCTGAAGCGGTAGAAGGTTTCTGCTGTGAGTTCATCTACGGGGATTGTAGAGTCTAGGGACAAAAGTTTTGTACTAGATCTGAAACTTCTCTTTACTATAGTGGATTGCTTTTCGGGAAAGTTTCCCCATAGATTTTTTACTGTGAAACTAGTTTGTTTCATTGGTTTTCCTGGGTCATCATATCTTGTCTTATTTATTTTTCCGCTGCGTGATTTTGACATGATATTGATGTTTGTTTGTTTTAACAAATTTTATTCATAATAAATCTAATTAACAACTTGGGTTTAAAACTTGTTAATTATATCAATCGGGGTCTAAATTTCCCAACAAAGAGTGCTTGAAATTTATTTATATTTATTAATTTGCATTATTCTATTTTGTGTAATATTATTTATTATAATTATGTTGTTAGAGTGCTCTTGGCAATACCAAATCCACTCTATAAGACCTATTTAAGCTTGGGATATATATATATATATATATTGAAAATCATAGTTTTCAAAACATAGATTATACCATGAATCGATACGATTCATACAAAAATGTTAGAAATTCATTAATATGTACTATTTTATTATGTTCAACCAAATAGTCTAATAATTTTGTATTAAAACAAGTTTACCAATTTGTTGGACTTATTTGCTCCTTTTGTTTTGAAATAAGAAAATAAAAAGATTTGGAAAGAGAGAAAACACAAGCAAGAAAATAATTAACTTGGTCCAATTTGATGGCCTACGTTCATAGCAGAAATCCATCAACAGCTGCATCGTGCAATTTAGAAATTCGTGTGTATATTGAAAATCCTAAAATTAAAGTAGCCCTTAGTAGTACATAATATTAATGTTACAGAATCATAATTTATATGGTAATGAAAATATTATAATATATTTAATAGATTACATATTTATGATAATATTATAATATATTATGAGGACTACTTATTTCCTTCTAAATCCACTACTAATAAATTTGGTTGAAAATTTTAATGTGATCTACAACTCTCAACTTAACAAATGGTGTGACAATATTAGTTTTCACCACTTGGACTTTCGTAAGATAAATTCCATGGACCTTCAAACTAGCTCTCCTAGCTAAATTGTTTAACAAGGAAAGTTATTTTAGTATCCTTTAAATTATCCTCAAAGAATCAATATTCTCTTCTTTGGCAGCTTTCAAGGCCATGGACTTGTTTCTAATGGTTTGAGGGAGGGTAAGCTCACATGTTTGAAAGAAACCAACTAGTCCTCAACCTTGATAGCTTTATTCTATGGCAGTAATCTTAGCATGAAACCCCTCAAGTAAAGATTAACTTCCTAACAATTTTAGTTCATCAATCTTTTCTCCTAAGTTAAAAGGTGGAATTAACTATGTCATTCAGCAAGGCATAGAATTCGTTAAAGGTCCCACATCCTCACCCGTCATAGTCTTTTCAAACCGAAATATTAGCATTTGCAGTTTCGAAACTTTCATAGCTTTGGTACCATCATGGGTGGTCTCTAGTATGGTCCAGACTTCCTTAGCATTTGCATTCAACCCTCCGCTATTTAGGTTAGCAACAGCTACACATTCAAGGGACCATTGATCATTAGGGGTTTAAGGTCAAGTCCAGCTTCTCTCAACATAAAGCTAGACTTCCTCATTGATGGACTTAAAGAAACATTCCGATGCGCATATTAATAATTATTAACATCCAAGTGAGGCGAGAAATCTTAAAATTATTGAAAAATGAACTTCTTTTGACCCCTTTTTATATTATGCAGCGGATTACCAATTATATTAGTCAACCAATTATGTAAATCTAATTAGAATAGGGTAATTACCACGAGCATTAAATATCACCATATGATAAGTAATAAAAAGTAAAGCAATCAACACAATATATGGTAATGAAATGAAAAATCGATAGATGTATTCAAAGAAAAACCCACTAAAAGGGTTCCCTAACCCCAAGAAAGAATTCATTAAATAAAATGAAACTTAACAATCTAGACTTATTACTAAACTCTACCCTGTAGAAAATTTATTGACATGACCCCACTGTATCAGCTTCAAGCTGCTGGACTTCCTATTTTGAAAACATTCAACGAACTACGTTTATGACTTTAAGGACCACCTTGAAGATTTGATTTCCTGCAGTAACTTTGGATTAATGACTCTATGATTTCAGCTCTAATCCGCTCTATGTCAACTAAAACACCGTATTAATTCTTCTTTTAGCCTTTTGAACTCATGGGTTGTTTTTCTTTATTCAGTATACGACAATCCTCCGAGAACCTCTTAATAAGCCCCTTTATGTGTTTGCATGTAGGGAACACTTATTAAGTTGACAACCGACTTGTTTGAAACACGTTAGAATCAAGTTTTACGATTCTCAATCAAGCAAGCAACCGTCGAGAAGTGTCGAGACCCTTGGTTTCAACAGAGCAAGTTGCTATGAAAGTCTGACGAAACCAATGATTCCATCCTTCAAGGGGCAGTCGAAATTATATATTTCTTTTCTTCTTTGAGTTGTTTCTTAGACACTTGATCGTGAACTTATGATGATGCACTACAAACTCAATCGAGTTACAATATCATGAAATTTGTCAACTTAAAACCTAATAATACATAAATATTTTTTTGTTGAACTTTCTTATGCATTACATTATTGTCTAGTGTAAAAGAAAGATATATAAATTACATACTACAGTGTTGGCAGATGAATTACACATGCGCATGCTCCTGTACACACATGGTTTATGTGAGATTAATTTCTTGACCTTTTGATTCTTTTTTCTTTTTTTTATGAATATGAAATCATGAGTCAGTGCAAAGGTGGCTTTGAATTTTATTTAATCATACAGATGAACCGGGGTGCATGTTCATCCCCGGTTCCCACTGTTATATTCTTTCATTGTCCTCAAGTTGGACCATATAAAAATTTGATTATTTTAAAGCTGTAGTGAACAGGTCAATGAGTGACCAAGCAGAGGTTAGTACGAACTGCCAACTGTTAGCTCAATCTTCAGTTCTTTACCAACCATAGAATAAAGAAGTGACTAAAGCTTTGCATTTGTTCTCTTCAGCTGAAGTAATCATGAGAAAACCAAAATAAATCGTTTGCTTCATCTTAAAATTACATTGTAGATAATCTGGTAATGCATAATGAACTCAAGGATTCAAAATTTAAGGATGGAAAATTCTAGTTCATGAAAACTTTTAAGATTTTTCTTGAATGTAAAACTAAAAAAAGTGAAAAACCGAATGACCACTCCTGCAGCAGGAGTGGTCATTCGGGTTTGGGTCGGGTCAATCGAGTTTGCGGGTCAAAGGGGTCGCAGGTCTAAACGGGTCAATTGGGTTGCAAGTCGGGTTTACCTGTATTTTTCAAACAAGTTTTTTTTTTTTTTTTTCAATTACAAAAACAAATCAATGACAACCTATTTAAAGAGAATGAATAAAATCAATTAAGCAAATGAATTGCACTTAATGCTACTTGTTAATATCCTTCCAATTCTGATAGTTTTGAACATGACAAAAATTATTTATAGTCATAAATTCATGATGGAAAAAGTTTTCAATGTTAATAGTTCACTGTCAAAATGCATATAATTACAAGTTTACATCTTCAAAAAAACATAGATCTTAAAACAAATAAAACAAGTAAGCCAACAAAGTAACAAGTTATCGGTCTTCTTAAATGCACATGTTCCTGTTGCATTTAAAATAATAGTAAAGTTATATTACTTAGAAAGATAAACTAAACAAAAAAATATTTAAAAATAAACATAACATATTAAGTAAATAAGAATAAGTAAATATTTTATAAGAATTACACCTCAATCTCAATCTACTCAACGTTGATAGCAGATTTAGCACTGTAAATATTCATACTTGCAAATTGTAGCTCAGCTGAATGAGATTTTTTTTTTTTTTAATGGTTGTCTGACTCTTGATAGCCTTGGCCCTTGCCTTGTATAACGTGTGTGGTCTAATGGTCTTGTCTCATGGCTAGGGCTGTCCTCCAGAAACCGAAAACCGACCCATCCGCCCAAACCGCCCCGGCCGACCCGACGCCAGTGACGGTCAGCGGCGGGTCGGATGGCGGGTTTTCTTCTCCAAAACCTGATGAACCCGATCCGACCGACGAAACCCGTGAAAGAAGACCAGATCTACCTAGATCCACTTAGATCCAGTGAAGATTTGGTAATTTTTGGTTAGATCCGGTGATGAGATGGAAGTTTTCGCTCAAATCTGGGCTTGAGGTGGTGTTTTTTACTTCGATCCCATGGTTGTCACACAGATCCGAAGAAAAATCAACAGATCCAGTGAAGATACAGCGAAGATCCGGCGATGAGATGGAAGTTCTCGTTCAAATCTGGGCTTGAGGTGGTCTTTCTTGCTTCGATCTCGTGGTTATCGCGCAAATCCGAAGAGAAATCAACAGATCCAGTGAAGATCTAGCGAAGATTTAGCGATTTTGGGCGAAGATTCGGCAAAGATCTGGAGGTTGAAACTCACTCCGACTTTGATTGACCCGACCGTTGTCCACCGGAGCCCGATCCGACTCGACCCAAGGTTGTCGGCGGTTGGCGGCCGGTCGTTCAACCTCCTACCTGATGTGAGCAGGTCAGTTCCAGGTTAGGCACAAACCCAACCCGAACCAACCTGTAAACACCCCTACTCATGGAAATTGGCAATCACTGAAGGGCCCTTGCCTTTTGTAATGTGTGTGGTCTAATGGTGTAACATGTGAAGGCTGAAGCTAGGCTTTTTTTTTTTTTTTTTAATTATGGAAAGCAGTGCATTGAAGCTAGGCTAGCTAGCTTTTGACTTTTTGATGAATCAAATAGTCATTTTTTATAATATATAATATATTGATTATAAGTTTTGGTACTTTATGCTTTATGCATTTAGTATCATGACGTAATTTAAATATTTTTTTAGAGAATTTTTTTTTTTAACAGGTCGGGTCACAGGTTATCTGGGTCGGGTTAGATTGACCCGCAAAAAATTTGATTGGGTCACAAGTTAACCTGTTTTTACTTCGGGTAAAAAAAAATCATGTTCAGGTCGAAAATTTTTCGGATCAGGTCAGAAAATTCTGACCCATATTGCCATGTCTCGTGGTCCTACCTTCTGAAATTTTCGCTTCTAAAGTCAATAAAAATATCTTAAAGTTGGGAGTTGGGACTAAAAGTAGGTGTTAAAGTGTTGCATAATTGTTGTATTTGATTTTAGATAAGTCACTGGCTCTCACTTCCTGTACAGCCCGTACCTTGAATAGTTGAATTATTCAACTTATTACGTACGATACTTATTAGCCTCCACAAAGTTGAAAAGAAAACAACAACCTTCCCACTCCCACCTTTTATATATCCATTTTTTTTTTTTATGTTAAAGCACGTTGATATTTATACAGATGTGATATGAATCAAGATTGTTATATTTTTATTGGGATAATGACGCTTTTTTTTGGTTGTACATTTATGTAGTCAATGTATACGTAGGTCAATGTCATACACACTACAAAAAAGTAAGCACTGATCTTGTTTACCAAAAAAAAAACAAAAAAGTAAGCACTGATCTCACTTCATATGTACTGGTAAATAATATGGACAGTTGCACATAGTCTAAAACACAATTTAACAATATCTTCCTATCTGCAAATTGTTTCTAAAATAATCTAGTTTTAGGAATGATAATATATAATTAAGCAACCATTACGAAAATGATTTTGAAAAGTGTGTTAGCAGGGTTCTTTTTAAGACTTTGCTTATCTTAACATAGGTTGTTTTTATAAGGAAACAAGTTGTAATTAAGATTATAAGTTTCATAGGGGACAGATCATGAACATGACTTCTCCTAAGTCAAAACCAATCCAGTTGCTATAAAGTATAGAATGGTGTCCTTAGACCCAAAGAAATTTCTTAAAATAAAAATAGCTAGAATGGCGCTAATGAAAAATTTGGTGATGCATTTGATAAAATTGTCGACACTTTAATTTAAGTCTTTTTAAGTCCATTTAACAAGCACCATTTTTGCGTGAGGTTGAGGGTTTCAATATTTTTCTGCCAGGATTGGTCTGGATAACCACTAAACTTTTGACATGATCTGATTATCTTGGATGGCCAAGATACTCATAATGATTTTTTTGCCTTTTCTTTTTCTAATTTCGATGTTAATAGTAAAGAATAAGTTATAAATAGTTCATGACTTCATGGAACCCCTGCGACTTGCAATGCAAGGCGGCTTATAATAGTTCTAATGATGTTATAAGTTACAAGTTATAACCAATTATAACTGGTCTACCAAAGCAGCTGCTTAGCTCTTATCATGAATAATTAATAAAAGATGAGGACAAAATTAAAGTAAGTGATAGAAAAACGTACGAGAAGGTATCTCCTAATTGTTTATATGTGTATAAAACAAAAGTATGACACCAACCGATAAGGGCTTGAACCATCAAACCCCAAATTTTTATATTTGAATACATTTGTTTTATACCTACTCTTTTGTTTTTAGTGTTCCTAACAGACTGGGAAGATGCCAATATTTGGATTGAGTTGGTAATGATTTTCAAAAGAAAATCTATCTGAGAACAAAGACCATAACAAGCATTATAACACATAAATCCTGTAGATTCATCTTATTTGATATTTTTTTTTAAGTTAAAATATTTACAAATAGAAAACATGTTTCTAATTTTGAGTTTTATTTACTCGAAGCATAGTACCTATCTAACATAAGCATGTAGTAATTTAAATTAAAATAAAAAATAAAAAATTGTTGCTCCAAAACTCTTCAAAAATATTAGTTGTCATTGTCAAGGCAAGCCTGGTCCAGTTCCTCTCTATTTTACAAACCATTCATTTCGTTTATTTCACGGTTCAATTTGTAAAATAAACGAAATTTGCAATTTTTTTTTTTATGTCATTTAAAATTTTATTTTACATAATAGACTATACACCTCTAAATTTTGTAAAATCTAATTTGAATAATGAAATGGACAAATTTTGAAATTGAAGAGGACGAGTTGTAATGGCAAACCAGATCTAGTTCACATATACCTTTGGTAACATGTTGTTTTACTGGGCAATGGACATTACGAACAAAAGCTCTTGAGGCACACATATACATTAATTTCCACAAATTAAACTTTAAACAGCTTGCTTATTCGAGATTTTGGGGTACTCTTTGAGGTTTAATTTTTAGTTCAGTATCAAAAAGTTGGAATGAGCTTCTCTGTTGATATGCAAGATATAATAGCCTGGCATACAAGGGCCACATCTCTCTGCAGAATTGGGGCTTCCACAAAAGCTCTCGCCCACTTATAGGCTATATTTTGGGCTACTCATCTGTGTCTCGAGTTCTGGTCACTAAGCTTATTTTGGTTCTTTTATTATGGGCATTAACATTACTTGTCTCTCCTAATTTTAGATATGCATGTTGATTTTTGTCATGACATGAGTATGATTTTTTGTCCCCTTTCTCCTATTCATGATATGATATTTATTGTTGAATGAAATTCAACTCATCAAGATTGTGAGAACTTAATTTATTAGGATGTAAGAGAGAATGATAAATGAACAAACAAATGTTAAAATACACTTTAACCTGTTTCGAAATTCCGTAGTTTTCGATAGTTTATTTGCATTATTTCTTTCAAAATATATAATTTTTTATAGTTTTTATGTTTAATGTGTGATAAAAAGTTAAAAACTAGCTTTTAAAATTAAAAAAAAAAAAAAAAAAAAAAACAAACAAACAAACTAGTTTTAGAGAGCTAAGATAAAAAAGCTTCTTTTTTCTTTTTGTGGCCCTACTAGGTATTGGTTCACAATAAATTTTAGAGATAAATCGAAAAAGGTTTTTAACTACGTGAAGCTTCGCAAAAAATATTATTACCAGGTTATCACTTGAACTTCATTATAGTTTTGTTGCTTTGTAGTATTATTTTGTTTTCATTGAGCAACTAATTGAAATTCCCTCTCCTCAATTGCACATAGTAGTGGCACTGTGTGTGTGATTAAGAGTCCCTGAAATTTATTTATATTATTAATTTGCATAATTCTATTTTGTGTAATATTATTTATTATAATTATGTTATTAAATTGCTCTTGGCAATACCAAATCCACTCTATAAGACCTATTTAAGCTTGGGATATATATATAAATCATAGTTGTCAAAACATAGATTATATCATGAATCGATATGATTCATACAAAAATGTTAGAAACTCATTAATATGTACTATTTTATTATGTTCAACTAAACAGTCTAATAATTTTGTATTAAAACAAGTTTACCAATTTGTTTGGACTCATTTGCTCCAATTGTTTTGAAATAAAAATTTTTCTTTGATTTTCTTTTTCCATTTTCAAGTGATTGTCTACATGTCAAATACGGTCAAATTTGTAAAATATTTTCCAATAAAATCATTATAAAAAGTTGTAAAATGTTTTACTTTTAAGATTTTGGTAAAACATTTGTGAGTGAATTGGGCCCGGCCGACCATGTCTACCCACTTGATCAAAACCCAGCATAAAGCCCAAGGCCCATCAGGCGAGTTAAACTTAATATGCAAGGGAGAATTAGCATTGGGCCTTATCACAGCAGGCCCAGCCCCAAGATCAGGACCATGGCCGAGGGGACGACAACTTGAAAGGTTCTTGAGTGGTCGGCTAAACGCTAACTGATAAAAAGGTGGTCGGGGTGAAATGTGAACCTAGTGAGATCAGTAGCCGAGGACTGATAGTGTCATAGGGGATCTACCTTTGAACACTATTCAGCGTTTGGAACAAATTTCAAGGGAATCCTCTAAAGTCATGTGGATCCTTTGGGATTCTAATCGATGAACATAGGAATGTGTGTGGAAGTGAGAAGATAATGATTATGACCCCACTAATAAAATACTATAAGAAGGAGAAGAAGCTAGAGGGGATGGGGTTGGGAAAAACTAGGGAGTGAGGGACAGAGGGCAAAATATAGGGAAACATTGGGAATCTAAGGGAAACCAGGTGAAGTTTAGGGCCTAGTTTGTAGGTTTGAGACTTAACCCACGTATATATAAATTGTGTCCCAAATACTGTCGTCAAATTAGTCTTAGGCTACCACAACATTTTACAAAAACACATAGTGGCTTTCCCTCCTGATAAGAGTTGTGCGGACTTGATTCACTTGATAGAAGTATGTAGTGGGTGTATGGGTGTTGTGTACTTCTTCTGTGTGTCAGTATGTTAGTGCTGAGATAGTAGTTGGTTACTATGCCAGCTGTATATGCCAACTAATGCCAGCTAAGGGTAATTGGTGCTGTAACTAATTGTAACTATCGGGTTGAGTGGACTAACCTGTATATAAGGTAAGAGAGGAATGTATGAAAGGGTTATGCAGAAAATTTACCAATTTTATTGAACTCATTCTTTCTTAAAACTCCCAATCTCTCTTTGTTCTTCTTATTCTTCATTGTTCTTCTTTTTCTTGGAGGTTGGTTGCCTCGAAACAACCCTTGAACACAATTATTTTCTAATTGATCCTATCAATTTGGTATCAAAGCCAACTCTGTTTTCATGGTAGAAACACGATCCTTGGCTGCTCTCAATGAGAAATACAATAATCTTTCATTCACTTCTGATCAACATGAACAAGAAATACGAGGCATTCACCAGAAAATTGATGCGATGACTTCAGTGCTACAAACATTAACAGAAACTATGCAAGGACTCACTGAAGTGGGAAATCAATGGCGACAAAGGACTGCACCTTCATCTCCAACTACTACATCAGTACAATTGGACCCACTCACGGCAATTCCAAAGTCAGTGAGATTGGAGTTTCCAAGATTTAGGGGAGAGAATCCTTCAGGTTGGGTCTATAAGGCTCATCAATTTTTTCAATTGTATAATACACCTCCAAATCAGAGGATTCTTTTAGCTTCCTATCACATGGAGGATGAAGCTTTGGTCTGGTTTCAAGATGTGGAGGAGACAGGGCAGTTTACAAGTTGGGAAGCTTTTGTGAGAGCTTTGCACACCAGATTTGGAGCTTTGGCCTATGATGATCCTATGGAAGCTTTAACAAAATTGAGGCAGGTAAGTTCTGTTTCTACTTACAAGACTCAATTTGAAGCTTTATCCAATAGAATCAAGGAATTGTCTTAAAAACACAAACTTAGCTGTTTTTTGAGTGGATTAAAAGATGAAATCCGTTTGCCTGTTAAGATGTTCAATCCACAAACTCTTAATTCTGCCTTTGGACTTGCTAAAATACAAGAGGAATATACCCTTAGCAACAAGAGAATTACTAAACCATGGATAGATGTGCCTAAATCCTCTATTCTTGGACCACCACCTACAGCAATCAAGAATTATAAGGTAGATGTAAAAACTACCAAATTTCCTGTTCAAAAAATTCCTGCAGCACAGATTGAAGAAAGAAGGAAGAAAGGACTTTGTTTCCATTGTGAAGAAAAGTGGCATGCAGGTTACCATTGCAAGATTCCAAGAATTTTCCTTATGGAAGGTTTGCAAGAATTACAATCTGATGATCAATTGCAGGGGGTGATGACTGGTGACTCTGATGGAATGGATCAAGGTGTGGAGGAAGGTAGGGCTGGGTTAAGAGGCATTGGGATTGAGGGTACTGCAGAGTTGAAGGGTAGTGTTGCTGAGATTACTCTGTATGCACTACTTGGTAGTCCTTCTCCAGGTACAATGAGGGTTTTGGCAAGGATCAAGCAACAAGAGATGGTTATTTTGATTAATAGTGGCAACACACATAATTTTATGGATGAAGAGATGTGGAAGGTATTGAATTTACCATTGTCATCTAAGGACACATTTGAAGTCCAGATTGCTAACGGTGCTTTAATCAAGACTAAAGGGATTAGTTATGGGGTTCCACTTAAAGTTCAAGGGCATATCTTTAAGGTGGATTTAAACATATTGCCCCTTGGTGATTGTGCAGTAGTCTTGGGTACCCAATGGTTGTATTCCTTGGGGTTGATTCAATGGGACTTCAAGCATCTTACTATGCAATTTTGGTATGAAGGCATTTCTGTTTTGCTCAAGGGTGTACAACCCTCAAGGCCTTCCTTGCAAGAGGGTAAGAAGTTTTTAACAGCTACTGTCAAGAAGGGGTTGTTGTTGCAGATTGTAGCTACTCCTCCAACAGCTTCAATAGTACAGTCACAACTTACAACAGCCTCAACAGTGCAGTCACATCCTGCCTTAACCCAACTACTTCAAGACTTCAGCAAGGTCTTTGATGTACCTATTGGTCTACCACCACTCAGGAATCATGAGCATTCTATCATTTTGAAGGAGGGCAGTCAACCCATCTGTGAAAGACCATACAGGTATCCTTTCTATCAAAAATCTGAGATTGAAAAGATTGTCAAAGACTTGCTTGAAGCAGGTTCTATTAGAGCTAGCCAAAGTCCATTTTCTTCACCTGTGTTGTTGGTAAGAAAGGCAGATGGCAGTTGGCGCATGTGCATTGACTATAGGTCACTTAATAAGGCCACTATTAAGGATAAATATCCAATTCCAGTAGTAGATGAGTTACTTGATGAGTTGTGTGGGGCAATAATATTTTCTAAACTGGATCTTAGGTCTGGTTACCATCAAATTAGAATGAATGAACATGACATTCCAAAAATTGCATTTAGGACTCATGAGGGACATTATGAGTTCCTAGTCATGCCCTTTGGTTTAACAAATGCACCTTCCACTTTCCAATCTTTGATGAATGATATCTTTAAGCCTTTCTTAAGGAAGTTTGTGTTGGTGTTCTTTGATGATATTCTAGTCTTTAGCAAGACTTTGGATGATCATGTTTCTCATTTAAAATTGGTCTTGGAGGTGCTGCTTAAGAACCAATTGTTTGCTAAATTGAGTAAATGTGTTTTTGGGTGCCAAGAAGTAGAGTATTTGGGGCATTTAATATCAGGTGAAGGAGTTAAAACAGATCCTAGAAAAACTGAGGCTATGCAAAATTTGCCTACCCCCACTTCTGTTAAGGCTTTAAGGGGTTTTCTTGGATTAACTGGGTATTATAGGAAGTTTATCAAAAATTATGGGGTCATTACTGCCCCATTGACTACTTTACTTAAAAATGACTCTTTTCATTGGTCCTCTGATGTTGAATTGGCTTTCAATGCACTGAAGCAAGCTGTTTCTAAACCACCAGTCTTGGCTTTACCAGATTTCTCAAAGCCTTTTGTGATTGAATGTGATGCTTCTGGTTATGGTTTGGGAGCTGTTTTGATGCAAGAGAATAGACCTCTAGCTTACCATAGTGAGGCACTTAAAGGCAGGTGCTTGCATCTATCTACTTATGAAAAGGAGCTATTAGCATTGGTGAAGGCTGTTAAGAAATAGAAGCCTTACCTGGTTGGCCATCCATTCTTCATTAGAACTGATCAACACAGCCTTAAATACATCCTTGAACAGAGAATTGGCACTCCTACCCAACAGAAGTGGATTACAAAGTTATTGGGTTATTCCTTTGTGGTGGAGTACAAGAAAGGTAGGGAAAATAGAGCTGCTGATACTCTTTCTAGAGTACAATATCCTGCTGACAGCTTTGAACAAGATGCCTCTATTTGTCTCATTTCATTTCCTTGTCCTATGTGGTTGGATTTACTCAAGGATAGTTACAAGTCTTATGTGTTCTACCAAGACCTACTTTCTAAGCTTGCGGATCCCAACAATCTTCCTCCAGTTGGTTTTTCCTTACAGAATGGGCTTATTCTTTACAAGAATAAGATTTATCTCAGTCCTACATCTTCCTTGATTCCACTACTCCTTCAGCAATTGCATGAAAGCCCAGTTGGTGGACATTCAGGTTACCTTAAGACTCTTCACAGGGTCAAACAGGATTTTTATTGGCAAGGCCTGAAATCTTCTATTAAGAATCATATTAGGTGTTGTGAGGTTTGCCAAAGGACCAAGAGTGACACTTCTAAACCAGCTGGTCTGTTGCAACTTCTTCCCATTCCTGATCGGCCTTGGTTGGATATTAGCATGGATTTCATTGAAGGGTTGCCTAAATCTCATGGTCATGATGTTATATTGGTAGTGGTTGACAGACTCACCAAGTTTGTCCATTTTTTCTCTCTTCACCATCCTTATACTGCTGCAAAAGTAGCTGCTGTGTTTATGCAATGGGTCTTCAAACTCCATGGCATGCCTGAGTCAATTGTTAGTGATAGGGGGGCTGTCTTTACTGCTGCCTTTTGGAAGGAGCTATTTAGGTTGCAAGGCACAAAATTGGCTATATCATCAGCTTATCATCCACAATCTGATGGTCAGACTGAAGTTGTTAATAGAAGCTTGGAGCAATACTTGAGGGCATATGTGTGTGACAACCCTCATAAGTGGACTAAGTGGTTGCATTTGGCAGAGTATTGGTTCAATTCTAACTACCACACTTCTACCAAAATGACACCCTTTGAGGCGTTGTATGGTTACCCCCCTCCTAGACTTTCTGGAGTTACTAAGGTGGAGGCAGTAGATTATTTTTTACATGCTAGACAGGAGCTCCTTCCTTTGTTGAAACAGAATTTGACTTCAGCCCAAGCAAGAATGAAGCTTTTGGCTGACCAACATAGGTCTGATAAGTCCTTTAGTGTTGCTGATTAGGTTTACATTAAACTCCAACCTTATAGACAGTCTTCTCTGAGGGTGAAAGGGTACACCAAGTTTTCTCCCAGGTTCTTTGGTCCATTTCAAATTGTTCAATGCATTGGTGAGGTGGCTTATAAGGTGGCTCTACCAGAGGGTTGTCCTATTCACCCTGTCTTCCATATTTCTTGTTTGAGACAGAAATTGGGGGCTCAGATTACTCCATCTCCTTCTCTTCCTTCCATGGATTCAGCTGGTCTGCTCCTGAACTTGTGGCAATTCTACAGCAGAGGTCTAAGCATTTGAGGAACCGTGTCATTACTGAGGTCTTGGTTCATTGGCAGGGCCAATCTGTTGATGATGCAACCTGGGAGTCTCTCTATGTTCTTCACAACAGGTTTCCTCACCTTGTGGGCAACGTTCTTTGAGTTGTTAAGCTGTTTAGCCTTGAGGACAAGGTTTTTTAAGGGAGGGTGGATTGATAAGAGTTGTGCTGACTTGATTCACTTGATAGAAGTATGTAGTGGGTGTGTGGGTGTTGTGTACTTCTTCTGTGTGTCAGTATGTTAGTGCTGAGATAGTAGTTGGTTACTATGCCAGCTGTATATGCCAACTAATGCCAGCTAAGGGTAATTGGTGTTGTAACTAATTGTAACTACCGGGTTGAGTGGACTAAACTGTATATAAGGTAAGAGAGGAATGTATGAAAGGGTTATGCAGAAACTTTACCAATTTTATTGAACTCATTCTTTCTTAAAACTCCCAATCTCTTTTTGTTCTTCTTATTCTTCATTGTTCTTCTTTTTCTTGGAGGTTGGTTGCCTCGAAACAACCCTTGAACACAATTATTTTCTAATTGATCCTATCACCTCCCCACATGGTCACTGATTTGGTAGGTTGGGCAATTGGTACCGACAGTCTAATGGCTAGAACCACCATTCCGACAACTAGTGTCGACAGTTTGATAATTGGAGCCATCATTTTGGCGACTGGTATCAGCGATTTAATAATTAGAGACGTCATTTCTACGGCGGTCCAATCCACAAAGACACCGCTCCGGTGACGATTCTATCACCGAAGCCATATTTTCGACGGTCCAGTCACTAAACCTTCAGTTGATGACTGATGTCGGTAGTCCAATGGCCAAAGAAGCCGTTCTGGCAATCTTGTAACCAAAGACGTCATTACAACAGCGATCCAGTGGTTGAAGCCATCGTTTCGACAAGAAGTGTTGGTGGTTTGATCACCTAAGACAGCATTTTGGAAGCAGTCACCGACGGTTTGATCACTGGAACCACCATTCCAACTGCCAATTTTGACGATCCAATCACTAAACCAATGGCTTCGATGGTTGAGCCACCAATTTTGGTTATTTGCTTGAAAATCTTTAAATTTTAATAAAAATTTCAATTTAAACTCACATGTTTATATATCATCCAACAAAAGCAATTCTTATAATACAATAAAAAATAAAAGAGAGAGAGAGAGAGAGAAGTACAGTAGGATTCATGAGTTAATCTTTTTTTTTTTTCTTTTTTCTTTTTTCTTTTTTAAGGTTTAATTATACGACCTATGCAGCTAGCTGGCTTATCCTGTGCAGACCGTTAAAAAACGGTTGGCTCTGCCGTTGAAACTTGAAAGACCGAACAAAGCTGTACAGAACCAGACTCAGCTCTATAATCTGTCCTAAGTTTTTATCTCTCTCGGCTGAACTGAACTGAACACCTCAAGTTAATGCTTCTCTGCGTAAACTCTCATCACCAGCCATGGAACTCAACTCTCCCAACTCTCACTCTCCTCCCAAATTGCAAAACTTCAAACGACGTGAATCAAATCCATGCAAGACTTTTAACAACTGGGTTTATCAGAAACGATTTCCTCACCACCAAAATCATCCTCAATTTCATTTCTTCACCGCACGCACATCTCATTGAATTCGCTCGCCACGTCTTCTTTACGCGCCACGCTTTTCGAGTTCGTCGAAAACAAGAGGACCCTTTTCTTTGGAATGCGGTTATGAAGTCGTATTCTCATGGGCGTGAACCAAAACAAGCTTTGGCTATGTTTTGTTTGATGCTTGAGAATGGGGTTTGTGTGGACAAGTTTACTTTCTCTTTGGTTTTGAAAGCGTGTTCTCGGGTGGGTTTGGTGAAGGAAGGAATGCAGATTCATGGGTTGTTGAAGAAAATGGAATTTGGGTTGGATGTGTTTTTGCAGAATTGTGTGAGTTGGTGGTACTTGAGATGTGGGTTTGTTGAAATTGCTAGGCAAGTGTTCGATAGAATGCCAAAGCGGGATTCGGTTTCGTATAATTCGATGATTGATGGGTATGTTAAGTGTGGCATGATTATATCGGCACGTGAATTGTTTGATTGTATGCCAGTGGAGGAGAAGAATTTGATTTCTTGGAATTCAATGATTAGTGGGTATGCACAATCTAAAGATGGGCTTAATGTTGCATGGGAGTTGTTTGAGAAAATGCCTGCTAGGGATTTGGTTTCATGGAACACAATGATTGATGGCTGTGTAAAGCATGGAAAGATGGAAAATGCTCATCTTTTGTTTAATCAGATGCCGAAAAGAGATGTGGTTAGTTGGGCAAATATGATAGATGGGTACGCAAAATTAAGTAGTATTGATGTAGCTAGGAGTTTATTTGATGGAATGCCAGAAAGGGATGTTGTTGCTTGTAATGCCATGATGGCTGGCTATGTTCAAAATGGTTATTGCATGGAAGCTGTAAAGATTTTTCATGATATGTTAAGTAAGAGTGAAATGATACCTGATGCTACCACATTGTTGATTGTTCTTTCTGCAATTGCCCAATTAGGACACATTGAAAAGGGGATTGCCTTACATCGCTATCTAGAGGAAAATGGGTTCTCTTTGAATGGAAAACTTGGTGTTGCTCTCATTGATATGTATTCTAAATGTGGCAGCACAGGGAATGCTAAGTCAGTCTTTGAGAATATTGAAGAAAAAAGCATTGATCATTGGAATGCTATGATTGGTGGATTGGCCATTCATGGCTTGGGCAAATTGGCTTTTGATTTGTTCATGGAAATGGGGAAGCTTTGTGTAAAACCTGATGATATTACATTCATTGGAGTGTTAAATGCTTGTGGCCATGCTGGCTTGGTGAAGGAAGGGCTGGTTTGTTTTGATCTTATGAGAAGAGTTCACAAGGTGGAACCAAAATTGCAACATTATGGATGCATGGTTGACATTTTTTGCCGTTCAGGGCATATAGAAGAAGCCAGGGCACTAATAGAGGAAATGCCCATCAAGCCAAATGATGTGATCTGGAGGACTTTGCTTGGTGCTTGTAAAAATCAGGAAAACTTCAATATTGGAGAGCCCATAGCTAACTACCTAATCGGGTTGGATTACAATAATCCAAGCTCATATGTACTTCTGTCTAATATTTATGCTGGTCAAGGAATGTGGAATGATGTTAGTAGAGTTAGGATGATGATGAAAGAAAGAAACCTAAAGAAAACTCCTGGTTGCAGTTGGATTGAACTCGAGGGAACTGTCCATGAGTTTTTTGTTCATGATAAGTCCCACCCTCAAGTTACAGAGATTTATTCAATGTTAAATAGTTTGTGGATTCCCAATTCGGGGGCCAGCTATTGTCAGAGTTGAGTTACTTATCTATGGATAACAAGTAAATTGCCGAATGCAACTTCGTAAAAAGAAGCCCCACCTTTACCAACTTTGCACTCACTGCCATGTTCATTGTATGTGTTAAGTGTAAAAGTTGATTGCCTAAAGACACGATTCTTTGCATCATATTAAAAACTGAATGTAAGTATCTGCATCACATTGAAAGAAAATTTATCAACATGACACTTAAATACCTATTCCCTTCTGTAGAATTCCCTCCCTCTTCTTTTGGGGAGGATTGGCATATCTTAGTCCATACATATAACATTCTAGTTGTGAGAATGCAGAGTACGTTTGGAGCATAGGGAGATTGAGGGAGAGGACACTCTATTCTCCTCTCCCTCCATCCAAACATAGGGTAGTGTTTTGTAGAAAGGAGTCATATTATCTGATTGCATGTTTTAAAATCATGTATTACCCAGAAAAACTTCAGTGGTTTATTTGGGGGGGAAAGATTCATCCTTTATAAAGTTTTGATGCCATTTAGCAACTTCTTATTTTTTGTTATTTCATAATGAAGTCAGCAATAACATGGCAATTCCATCCAAATCATAAGATCAACTCCTCTTCTTCTTTTTCCTTGGGTTTTCTTTTGTGGATGAGGTTGCAAAACACAAATGTCGATTCTGAACACATAACAACCACCATCATTCTCCACCCTCCCTTACTCTGGGAACCATAGATGATTTAACTGTACAGTCATGCTTTGAATGGGGAATAAAAAGGGGAAACAGAAAAGACATAACAAGTGAAGAAGACAAGAAACATTCACAGGCACTACAGCAAAAACAAAAAAGCCTATCACTCTATATTCAGAGACTGTTCGTTTTCATATATGGAACATATGATGCATGATAAACCATGTCAGCCAATAACTTTAGAATACATTCAATATGAATGAAAGGAGAATGTTAACCAGCACCGCCTAGGAGAATGTTAACCAGCACCAGGCGGTGCTGGTTAAGTGCAGAAAAGACAAAAAAATTGTCAGAAAAAAGTCAAAAAAATTTTTTGAATAGTACTACAAAACTGAAAAAATAACATGAATTGCAAAAAAAACAAAAACTGTGTCAGGAAAAAGTAAACACAACCCTTTCATAAAAAGCAAGATGCCAAGCACTGCACCAACATAAAGAGCCAAAACATTAGTTTAAAAAAACTATTTTTTTTTTTTTAAAAAAAAAAAAGTGCCAAAGGCTTGGAACGTAGCATTGAGGTTGGAATTGGGAACTTAGAATTGCTCGACTGCTTTGTTTCCAAGAGACATTTTGTCCATTTCCAACTGGCCATTACCAGCTCTAGAATATTTTTTTCAAAATCACAATTTCACATGTTGGAGATACAAGGTGTTGGAATTTACTGTGACCGATTCAATTATTTGAAAGGAAAAGGCCCTAAGGGGTTTTGCAATTGAAACCAACAGCACCGTTCAAATAAGGGGAGAAAGTGATAATAGTGTTACATACTACAGCAAGCCAGTGATCAATGTCATTGCAGCAAAAAACTTTCTTTAAAAAAGTACAAACTAAAAACTTCAATAACTAGTCCTGCTAATGCTAATAATAATAATAATAACCTACTCTCCTCTCCTCCAATTTATTTAGCCAAAAATAAAAATAAAAATAAAAATAAAAACCTAGTTCTGCTAATAAAGAGAACCTACCTTTTACATAGCTAAAGTTTAATACAAATCACTTCTGGTCCTCCCACAGATGCAAGAACCAGTACATACATTCACAACTTCAGTCATTAAGCAATAACTCAACTGTAACAAGAAAATCTAAATAACTGAGAGCTTGGACATCAGTAAGCAGTTAGTAACAGCCTCTTTTTTTTCTTTCTTTTTTTTTTCTTTTTTTTTTTTTGGTAGATAAACAGCCTCATCTATAGTAACAGCTTCATCTAAACCTGTGTCTCTGAAAAACAAAGCAAGAAGAGATAATCAAGAGCTGCTACTAGGTCCACTGAGCTCTTGCATCACATTTTCCATGGACGGCCGTTGATAAGGAGAATCATGGGTGCAAAGCAAAGCGATTCTCCCAAGTTTAGCTGCTTCTAATTCCGAGAACTTTCCCTCTAGGTTCATGTCAACAAAATCTTCAAAGTTGCTGGATTCTGCCCCATGGCAAGTCAATTGGGTGATTATACGCTTTCCAGTGAGGATTTGGAATACAATCATACCAAATGCATATACATCACTCTTTTCAGTGAAGCGACCAGTGTTTGTATATTCTGGAGCTAGGTATCCCATGGCTGCACTGGCCTTGAGTGTGGAGAAGACAATGTCATCTGCTAGAAGTTTGTGCAGGCCTGAATCTGAGAGCAAAGGATTGTACCGTCCATCGATGAGCACTTTCTCAGCTGATATATTCTGGTGAACTATAGCAGGTTTGGTTCCTCTATTCCCGTGCAAATACACAATACCTGACCAAGAAAGGATAGCAGAATTTAGAACAAGGTAATGATTCCATCCCTCCCAAGAAATAAAGCAAATAAGATTCTTGAGACTATAGTTGTGTAGAGAAGCAACACCAAAACAACTTGAGAACCACTACAATTGATAACTTTTGTGAAGGTGAAATAAGCTGATGAGTGTCACATTTTAAGGAGATCTTTTCTAACTTCCAAAATCAGGGAGTGTCCCTTCCTTATTAGGCGTAGTTCATTTTCAAACAGCTTTGCAAGTATTTAGAAGCACTGTTTTATTCTGTTCTATGGAACATCCACATACAATTTTGTCTGGATGCTTCTATGTTCATTTTAAAACCAAACAAGTCATAAGATGTTCTCCCCATACCCGCTATTTTCTCCCCCAACCTCCAAAACAAAATTTTAAATAAGTAATAACAATAATAGCTTTATAATCAAGAAGACAGAGATAGAATGACCTTTAGCAATGCCATTGATGATAGATACTCTGGTGGACCATTCAAGAACCTTTCCACTGCCACCCTTAACGTCAAGATACTCCAACAGACTCCCATTTGGGACAAAATCATAGATAAGAAAACACTCCCCCCTGCCTTTAGAACAGCAGAAGCCTCTTAACCGAACAAGACTTTCATGTTTCAATGAGGTCACTATCTTCAAACCCTTCAGGAAATCAGCTTCATCTGACTTACAGCTTGTTTTGGCAATGCACTTTACAGCAACAACAGACCCATCTCTGAGGACTCCTTTGTAGATAGAAGAGAAATTGCCCTTCCCCAATAAATTCACCTCTGAGAAGCACTGAGTTGCACGCTCCACATCCTCTAAATTGAACATAAAGCTTTCAAGAACCTCCTGAGAGAACCCACTTCGACCTTTAGATATTGGGTCCCATCCATTAGAGTACTCAAGACTAATGAGAGGAGACACACTCTTCCTATGGATTTCCTTAACCTGATCAGTACTAAGTCGGCTATCTGAAGTATCAAAGGCACTTCCAATTTTCTGTTGTCGTCGACGATACCATGCAAATGAGAAAAGTCCAATAACCGCCAAAGCAATAATAACTCCAATCACCCCCAAAATTGCACCTATTTGTGGGGATTTTGATGGTTTTGAACACTGGGTTTTGCCACAGTCAGACTTTAAGGGCACTGACTCTGGGAGAGTTTTTGAAGAAAGACTGCCAGGTTCAAATGGTTCTGGTCTATTTGGGTTTAGACCATCAGTAGCTTTGCAAATATTTAAGCCAGAAAACCCAACTCCACATAGTCCTGGATTGTTCTTGTATTGGAATCCACCATTCAGTCTCTTCAAACCTGAGTTTTCATCCACAAAGCCATAAAAATTAAATTAAAGTTTCCAAAAACTTCTCCACAAAAAGCACTAGTGGATGTCAGTGGACAAGATCATATTACCTGAAGGGACAATGCCTGTGAGAGAGTTATTTCTTACATCAAGAACTTCTAGGATGGGAGGATTATCTAATGTTAATGGAATAGAGCTGAAAAAGCTATTAAAGCTCAAATCCAACCTTGTTAACATCTGCAAATCCCCCAAACTTGCAGGGATTGCGCCAGTCAATTGATTATATTGCAAAGCAAGAACACTAAGCCTCCTCAGATTTCCTAGCTGTGTTGGTATGCTCCCAGTCAACTTGTTGTAACACAGCTGCAAAACTGCAAACAAAGAAAAGAAAGATTGAATTTTTCATTTATGTTTAATTATTGAGTTTATATGAATAACCCAGAAATTGAACAATGCTGTTCAAACTATATGAGCTAACTTATGGATTTTAAACATATATGAAACTTTCTATAAATTCATTTTATTCTACTTCAACATTATGTAACTAGGGGGCAATCACTGTACAGAAATAAGAGATCTAGAGATCCTAAGTACAAACACAAATGCCTATAAGATTCATGGAAACCAAGGCTACACTGAGCAAGAATGAAAAGCTTTTCACTGCACCCAGTCTCTACTCTCTAAAATACCGAGTTCATATATGACCCCGCATACGCAAATTCATACTAGATTAAACCCAAACACTGAATAAAACAAGATAATACAAATTGGGAAATATATATTTTTTAAATTGAAACTTTCAATGCACTTATAAACAAATTCTATAAAATAATTAAACTCAGATCAAAGATAAGATACTTAAGAAAATCTACATAAACTCAAGCTTGAAGCTTTCCACTGCATCCAATTCACTCAATCACATGTGAATAAGAGGCAAGTACCAGATATAATAGCAACCATTCAAACTTTCTGAATATATATACACACACAAGATTGAATCTTTCACTTAAAATGGAAATAAACAATGAAAAATCAAAACAAACCTTGAAGATTAGACATGTCACCAATCTCTGAAGGAATCTCCCCAGAGAGATTATTCACATTGAGATACAAATCACTGAGTTGGGACAACCGGGAAATCCCCTTTGGTATTTTCCCACTCAGAGCATTGAAGTGCAAGTACAACCCAGTCAAGCTCTTGAGGGAAGCCAAGGCTTCAGGTATTGTACCAGAGAGTCCCTTCCCTTGCAGAGAGATATTGGCCACAAGGCCTTGCTCGTTGCAAGCCACGCCTTCAAAAGAACCACTGCAGGGATCAGTGTTTGCGGTCCATGAAGTCAAGAACTTGTTTTGTGGGTCCAGAGAGGCCTTTACAGCCATGAGAGTGGGAAGCTCAGTGAGTGAGGAAAGGGAAGGAGAGGGAAAGAGGCAGAGAAAGAAGAGACAAAAGTAGAGGCTGAGAGGAAGAGGCATCTTTGTTTTGAGCTAAAGTGAAGGAAAAGTGTGAGACTCTGTGGGAAAGTTTGGAAATTTTTTGTGGCAAAGTGAGAGAGAACTTACAAAAACTTCTTTTATTGTGAGAATGTTGGAGATTTTTCTAGTCTTACTTTATCTGGGTATGTTGGGTTTTAAGGTTTGGAAGTCAAGTGTGGTAAGTAAGAGACAGAAACAGAACTCCAATCTCAGAAGTGTAGAGAACAGACATGTTTGGCTTGAAGGAAAATGGAAGAAAAAACAGGAGGGAAACGTGGGTTGTCCTTGTTTTTTGCTGAGTAAAGCTTTTTAAATGTTTTATAGGTGCGTGGGGAAACGTGTAGGGATTTGAAGCGAAGGTTACAGAAGTGAAACAGTGAAAAAAAAGGTCCCGGCAGATAAAATAAAGAGAAACAAATGAAAGAAAATTAGAAAAAGTGAGTGAAGGAGGAAAATTGAGAGAGATTCGAATCTCAGTGGTGGGTACTAGTGTGCAGGCTTGGATTTAGCTTTTTCTTTATTTAATTCCTTCAGGTGTCTAAAGTAAATTTGGGATTCATATCCAAATCAGTCATTACCAGGGCATTTTGAAAAGAAAAAAATAAAATCAGTCACAGACTCACAGCATGTGACATGACTTGTCCTTGCTTGTTGAAAATATATAGAGAACTAGTGCAAAAAAAAGAAAATATACAGAGAACTTGTTCATTTGCTTCTTTATCACTTATCAATCGTCCCTTCGTTTCAATTTTTTTTTTCTATTGTTTCAATAAAAAAATTATATTATTTCATCATTATTTTTTGTCAGTTTTAGGGAATGTTTGGTTTATGCACTTAAAAATTAAAAATATGTATTTGAAAATATATATAAAAATATGTGTGAATGAAAAAGTGTGTGTAAAAATATATGTAATGTTGTTTAAAAACTAAAAATATGTATTTGAATAAGTATATCAAACGAAATCTTCAAAAATTGACATGTGTTGTCAATTTAAATAAAAAAGACCCTAGAGAGTTGGATTAGTTGTTTTTGAAAAAAAAAATGCTTTTGTTATCTTGTTTCTTTGTACACTCGTTAAGTCAATTTAAATAGAGTCCCTGTCAAAATGGCTCAATTAGATAATAAAACATTAAATATGACCCCTGAAAAAAATAAATTATGCGACATTTAGAAAGAGGATCATGATAGTGCTTTCCATAACCAGCTTGAAAGGAAAGAATGGAAAGGGTAAAGTTCAAGTGGCCCATATCAGATATGACATGATTAGATTCAGTACATGGAGACTTAAATCATCTGGAAAAGTTTTATGAAAAATTCAATGCTTTCCAGAGCACCACTCTATTTTGCCTCTGCCATCAATTTTAAAGCAATG
The DNA here is from genome assembly GCA_032727855.1 of Quercus ilex subsp. ballota. Lineage (NCBI taxonomy): Eukaryota > Viridiplantae > Streptophyta > Magnoliopsida > Fagales > Fagaceae > Quercus > Quercus ilex. The sequence continues at coordinate 56,889,031 of CM064915.1, forward strand.
GATGGAAGCACCTCTGTATACAGCATGTCAATAAAATCATGGATCAGAATAGAACAGGTAAAGGTGAATACTAATGTTGTGATATACAAAATTCAAGTAACATCGTTTTCACAAGAATTTATCATTAACATTGTATATCTTTCATTTATTGAAAATTTTATGGATGTGCTTTGTTTCAAATGTCTTGAAAGTATTGAAACTCGATCATCTCCTTCTTAATTTATTAATAGTCTGTTTAAGAAAAACTTACTTAGTTAAAATTTAAAAAAAATTATTAAAAATATTCTAAATAAAATTAAAAATAATTGAAATAGTACAATAAAATTTATAAATAATATCAAAAAAAATTATAAAACTCATAAATAATAATAAAAATAAACTAAATAATAGAAAAAATAAACTATGTAATGTGAAAGGTGAAAAAAGAAGGAAAATTCTGGTGACACAACTCTTGTGCACAACTCAAGTGGCGAGTTGTGGTTGGTTAAGGGGTGACCTACCACCACTCTCTCCACCAATCACAATTCGTCATATGAGCGAATTGTGCACAAAATTATGCACATAGTTATGGTACCAGAACCGCTCAAAAAAGAAACGGAGGCAGACGCATGGAGACAAATAACTTGTACGTTCTTCAAACATGTGAACAGATCATGAATTTATTGTGAAGTTGAAAAAAGAGCAGAAAGAATTGTACATAGATGATATAGACCTGCATGCAATAATTATTATGGTCTTTTCAAACTGTTCATCAAAATATCTTTTCTAATCTGTGATTTTGATGTTTGAACAGACTGAATGTCGGCACATTCTTGAGCTTCATCATCATGTGAACCATTTTTTTTTAAATTAGTAAAATTTTAAAATAAATAAACCAAGTTAAATAAAAACTCCATGTGAACTTGAGAATTATGTTCTCCTGTCTTATTTTATGTTCAAGGACGAAGGCTCCACCTGCTGTAAAAGTGTAAAACCATTAGTCGTGGAAAGGTGAATGGGACAGATTTTGTGGGTCTCACTTCTGTATGTCCACTTCATATTGATGGACCACGCCACCTAGACACGGGTATTTCAAAATTTCTCTGCACAATGATTGAGTTTTTATGTTTATGCAACAGATTCCTCAAACATTCATTATATTAATACTCCATTAAAGCCACGTCTGGACCATTCTAAATATGGATTATTATTCTTTAGGGCGTATATTAATTATTTATTTTTAAAAAAATTTATGAAAAATTAAAAAATTTGTCAAAATCACTTTTTTATTTTTCATAAAAAATTTTCTAAAATAGTTTACTAATATATGTTCTAAAGACATATATTAATAAAACTCTTAAAATATAAGCACTTTTTTCTCAATATTTATTAATAAGAATTCTTTAAAGTATTTAGATTGTCGTACCAATCATTTTATATTATAATTTTTTAAAAATTATTCGTGTCATCATGTCATACCTATGCCCGTACTCGTATCCATGCTTCCTAGGCCATAGATCTGAAATATTATTGTATAAAAGAAATAAAAAGTCTTTCCAAATTTTTGTTAATCAAATGTGACCTGAATTCAAAATTTTGATTCCATCATAACACATAACAATAGGCATCTAAACATGCATCAACATTTTACTTTTCCTAGTTGTATCCTGAGCACCCTGATGTAAAAACACTCAACCTCACGCTAAAATAATTGATAGCAGCTTGGATTACATGACATGCATTATACCTCAATATTGAGAGCTTTTTCATGGTCTTATCTTAGAAAATCTCAGTACCAAGAGTAACCACTGCATAATTGGGTATTACGCCTCACCTACCACTGAAGACAACTTGCGATTATAACTCATGATTGTACTTGTGACTCAAATGTTGAAAATTTGTACTAACATTAATTTTCTACTTCCATCGATTTTCAGGTTCCATCATACAAAAACTTGTCACAAACCTTAATGGGGTGTTAATCGATGAAACCTTTTGTCTGAAGGAACTGAGATATTCATATTCTCACATCCTTGCTGGATTGCTCATTTCGTTCATTGAAAATGGGGTCTCCCTCTTTGTCGACTTTTATTAAACTTTACTGTCCCTCTTAGTTATCCAATGTTTGATTCTCTTTCTACAAACAAAACACATGAGTGAGACAAAGCTCACTTTGAATTTTGTTTGCTTGCTTGCTACATCCACCACGTCTCAACGACCTAGGTTGAAGCAAAAATTGTTAGACAAGAGTCACATCTTTCACTTGCTTTTATTTTGGACCAACACCCTCACCCCTCTCTTTTGTCTTATGTGTTGGCATCCATTTCACGTGATCATACTGTTTACTATTTACTATTTAGGCATGAATGAACAGAAAAAAAAACATCATCGCCTAATTTTATTCTTCCTAACACGTCAAATTTGCAAATCCAGAACCTCTTGAAACTTTCATTGGCAAGTTAGCAGAAAGGTTCCACTATGTTTGCCAATACAAAGAGAAAAGCAAAACCTTTGAAAAGTTGGAAGGGTTTATATGCTTTCTTTAGCCATTACTATACTTTTCCAAGCTTTGCAGAGCGGCAGGATGCCACTGCTGCTTTTAAGTCACTTTTAAGTCACACAAGCCAAGTAGAAGTAGTAGCAATTTGAACCATACTATACCAGCTTTTCATTTGGGTTCATGGGTGTGACAAGTACCAAACTTGATAGAGACAATTGCCTGGTTATATCAATGGGGAAAAATACGAATAAGATCTACAAGTAAAAGTATGAAAAAGTTAATCGAATGATTCGAATCACAGACACTGTTCCTTATGGTGGTTCAGGCTTTTGTTGCTTTCAAAATGTAATGTTAAGTTTGTAATTGCATTAACTGATTAGTAAATTATGATTATAAAAAAACTGATAAGTAAATTATAAAGGAGAGTTTTTTAAACTTGTAAACTATATTGTCATCAAATAAGCATCAAGGTTTTGAGGTAGAAATATTGTCAATATTAGGGGAGAAGGGAACCACCACTTTTTCTTGTTCGATAAGCAAAATAGTTACAAGGATAGGCGTTGGGCTTTCCTTCCATTAAAAATTCTCCTATTCTCTTTCATTTTTATTCGAATGGAAGACACATGGTAGACAAAAAATTCTAAAGGTAGAAAACAATCCAAATCAAAGCAGGTTCTCCCTTGGCAAACCCACCGCCTATACACCAACACCCTTGGTAGCGTACAACAAGGAGTCGGTGAAAATGGTGCCAGAAATGCCACCAAATTCTAAGAAGGGTTGTTGGGGCTATCAAAGTCGCCATTGAAAATGCTTTGTTGCCACACTATAGGTATTGCACCAGAACTTAATCTCTCGTTGCGACACTTGTTTAGCCCAAAAATAGTCTATTAGGAGATGCAAAGGAGTTTCATTATGGTTCACTTTTCAAAAGACAGCAAATTTGGTGCATGTTTGGATTAACTTTTTACTAATTTGTACAATCGTATGGACTATTTGTATTATCAATAAATTACAAATAATAATTTTATGCAATCCAATCTCGAGTCTATATAAGTATATTTTTCAACATGTATATGAATAAAATATAATATTATATATACTTAAATCAAGTCTTATGTTCACAAGTTTGTTCATAAACACAATATTATGTTTGAAGTTGGTTTGTTTAATGGTCAAACATAAATAAGTTATTTCCCAAACTGAACTTGAGCGGTTAATAAACAATGAACTCGAGTTGTTAATAAATAATTTGGTTCATTTACAATCCTAACTACTAGTGAAATAATGATAGCTTCATGCCTTTACCCATATAAAACTAATTCAATACTTGGGAGTAGAGGGATTATAAATTATAATGTGTCAAACAGTTAAATTACAAAACTGCCCATCTAAAACTAAATCAAACACAATTAATACCCCTTCTGTAAACTTTGGGCCGAAAACATTGATTGAATCAATTTCTGGGTTGGCCTTAGAAGTCAGAACCAAGAACTACTCATAAACGTAGCACACATATTAGGCCAAGATCAGCCCAACATAGAAGCCCAGGCCCATCACACTATCAAGAATAGGGCCTAGTATGATCCCCCCACCCCCCCCCAAAAAAAGGAAAAAAGCCCAGGGACTCGATTGCAAATAACCAAAACAATAAAAAGTTAAAAACCCTAGCTTCCATTTCTATCTAGGGTTTCTCTAAGCGCAACAAACAGAGAGAGAGAGAGAGAGAGAGAGGCACTGTGAGCAAAAGAGGCACAGAGAAACTCACTCGCCGTCACCATGGGTCGTATGCACAGTAGAGGGTTCGTTCTCTGCCTCTAAATCTGAATTAATTTCACGATTATCAAATTAAACTTCTCTGTTAATCGTTGATTTGTTTTGACTCTAATTTTTCTTATGGTTTCAGTAAGGGTATTTCGGCTTCGGCTCTTCCGTACAAGAGGACCCCACCCAGTTGGCTGAAGACTTCTCCTCAGGATGTGAGAAACCCTAAAATCCAACTTTGATTGCTGTCTTTTGATTTCTATTTGGATGTGTCAATTTTGAATTTATGTTAATCATAATTTAGGGCAAGATAATCTCTGTTTGGTTGATGAGAAAATGTAGTGATGGGTTTTTAATAGACCAACAGCTCCACTCAATTAAGTTTGTTGGTTTATATAATTGGGTTTTTTTTTTTTTTAAATACCTTTTTTCTTTAATAAGTTATCTTAAATGAATAAAAAAAAATTCATTTTGTTTGATATAGGTAATCTCTGTTTGTATTGTTATTTATTAATGCCATTGGTTTTTTAGCCTTGCAAACAAACATTGTATTAAGTATTTTAATTTCCTGATTTCTTTTATTTTTAATGGTAGGATATTGATTTTTGTACTAGTTTGATGTATTCAATATATGGAAGATTAAGTATTTTGTGCATGATCAGAACATTTGTTGAATGATTAGAAGTTTGTCCACTGTATCATTTTTTGACTGATGTACTTTACCATGTTCAGTAAATTTGTTTTTCTGTAATTGTAATCAAAATGTCTTATGCCATTTGTTTTGCCATGACTGTACTGAATATTGGAGGAATGGGAAACAAAGAATAGTTTAAGGTCTCGCTGATTAATCTAATGTTCTAAAAATGATACTGTATACTTTTGGGTTTTGCTTTGAAATATTTCTATGTTCAATGAGTAGATGGTTATTGGAAAAGGCTTTATACGGAGAATAATTTACAATGTCAAAATGTCATGAATAAGAACTATTTTTTGATGGTCTAGAAAATGTTGTTCTGATTTTTTATGAGAATGCCGAAGGCTAGTGTGTAGGTGTGATTGAAACTAGCAATCTTTTCATGCTAGGTAAATGGAATCCTGAATTCTTGTGTTGTATAATATAGCTTTAAATTTTGTTCTGATTTTTCAGGTTGAGGAAAATATCTGCAAGTTTGCCAAGAAGGGTCTGACACCATCTCAAATTGGTGTTATTCTTCGTGATTCTCATGGGATTGCACAAGTGAAGAGTGTTACTGGGAGTAAGATTCTGCGTGTACTGAAGGCCCATGGTGCGCACTTTCTCAGTTCTGTTTTGCTGTGTGTTGTCTTAGATATAAAGAGAATGTTTAAATAAATTTTTTTTCTATGGTTAGGGCTTGCTCCTGAAATTCCTGAGGATCTGTACCATCTCATCAAGAAAGCAGTCTCAATAAGGAAGCATTTGGAGAGGAATAGAAAGGATAAAGATTCTAAGTTTCGTTTGATTCTGGTTGAGAGCAGGATTCATCGCCTTGCTCGCTACTACAAGAAGACAAAGAAGCTTCCACCTGTATGGAAATAGTAAGTTTCTGCCCCTCTTCTTTATACAAGTATATAGATCATAGTTCTGCGCTGTTGTTTTTATGCTTAAAAGTAGGTATACTCACGTGCACACCAGTATTTGGTTCTCTTGGTTAGTGTCAGGAATGAGAAGCTGATTGAACACATTTCATATGGATGAAACCTTGAGTATATTGGTAAATCTTTTATGAATGAAGAAATTATGGTGAGGATACTTGGGTATAGCTACACTGCTTGTTATGTTGAGTACATATTTGATAATTGGTGTATTGGAGAAATCAGACTCTAGAAATAATGTAGTTGATTGTGTTAAAAGGTTTGGATTGTGGATGGATTACTATGTCAAATCTCTGTATTTGATTAGATATGATATCTTACAGAAATAGGAAATCAACAAAATTATGTTAGCTCAAACTATGACTGTTAATCCTACAAGCACCCCAATTTTCACAACATTTGACTTGGGAAGTTCTTATTGGTTCTTATTTGGGCCCACATCTAGCATTGTTTTTTTACCTACCAATAACATGCCACATTGGTAATTGTGAATTTTTTTGTGACTAGACTTATTGTTTACCATTTGCCTGAATTATAATAAATGTCCTCTTTAGCTTGATTTGTTGTCAGATATAAAAAGCAATAGTATTTTTTCGTGTTAGAATTCCATTCTATTAAAGAAGCTGAGGTTCCAAATAATAATGCATAAAACTTTTTAGTTGAGTTGATCATGTGGAGGATTGTGTTCTGTTATTGTTTTTTCCGTCTGGATGGCAATTTTTTGTTTATTCTGTGGTCTTCTTCAATTTGCAATGGTACTTATTTCTTGTTTCTTTTGGCAGTGAATCTACCACCGCCAGCACTCTTGTGGCTTAAGTTAGATGTTTTCTGGTAAAAGTTTTGGAGGCTCCCATGATTGTACTCTTGGACGAGGAGATTTAAATTTTTTTTTCAGTACCCAATGGTTTGGCAGATTTTGTTGAAAGAGCTTTGTCAGGATAATTTTTATGGTTAAACAATTTGGCTGTTGGAATGCATTTGAGCAAGTTTCTTTAAAAATTCAGATACTGTGCAACCGAAATATTACTTACTAATGATGCAGCGTTGAATGATGAAGCAGGCTATGCCTGCATATAAACTTGGTGCCCGTACCAGCGTATATTGTCTTAGGTTTGGTAAAAGAACGGTCTTTATTATTTTTGGTAAATATAAAGAACAGTAATTAAGATCTGTAAAAGAACATCCGCAGCATGGTTTGTCAAATGCTGAGGCGTATTTCAATCAAAGTTTAATAGACTCACTAAAAACAATCTAAAATTCAATGTTTGAAGTTAGTAATCAGACCAGCCCCATCGGTTTCAGCTAAATTTCCCAAGAAAGGGGTAAAAAATGATTTACTGGTATGCAGTAGATGCTGATAGAATCGGAGAAACCTCGTGTAACTCGCTTTGGTGTGAAATGACCCAAACGAAACCCTGACCAAAGCCAAACCTTTATATAGTTAAATGAAGCTCCCAAGTTTCGGTCGAGAGAATCTGAGAATGAAGAGAATGATATTTTAGTGGAGAAGAGAGAAAAATTGAATAAAAAATACCCAAATATTAATAAAACATCTTGCCATAGGCTTTTATTATTAGAATTTTGTTGTAATTCATACCCAAATTTTGTGTTTGGTCACTTGTGCTAGATACATTTGATGATAGTGCTCAGTAGTCAGTGGCCTAACTTTGGAGCCCACCTGCTGGGTAAAGTTCAAGTTCAACACCAACAGAAGAGAACCCATGTAACTGGTTCAAGTTCAACACCAACTTTTGTTAAAGCTTCTTCAACCAAGCTTGGATAAAGTTTGATAGATCTTAAATCTTCCAGCTCCAATGGACGATGATGACATTAGCTAAATTATTAATAACCCGTACGATGCACGGATAATGTTGTAATGTTTTATGGAAGATGGTTTTGGAGCAGTGGCGGCTTCAGAAATTTTTCCCGATGTGTTCTTTAAGAAACATAAATTACCCTCTTCTTTATTTATTAATTATTGTTGTTTAGTTGTTTCATTAACTTTTTTGTCTTTTATAAACTATAATTTGTTATATTATTGTTTCATTAATTATAAAATGATTAATTGTTGTTTAGCCTACCATAATTTAATCTGTTTGTCTTTTATAATGTATTAGTTAATTAAATTATTAATTATTGTTTATTAGTTGATTCCCCCAATTAATTATTGGTTAATTAAATTATTGTTTATTAGTTGCACTAGCACACACCTCATGTGCATTTACTTCCCCCAATTCAAATATCCCACCCCGGCTCTATGCCCCCATCCACCCCCCACTCAACAGACAAGCCCCATGGCCCCCAATCACAAGAACCAATTAGATAAATTCACAATCACAAAATACAATACACTAAAAGATAATTAATTGTATCTCACCAACACCAACACCAACAGATAAAGCCAAAAAGAGGGGCAAATATTAATAAAGTTATAAAGTAAAGCTAAGCAATCAGTCAATCACAATTCAATGAGAATCAGATGAAGTCTTAAAAAGAGAGAGAGAGAGAGAGAGACTCTAATTTCATTTCACTTTCATTTTTCAGATAAAGAGAGAGAGAGCGAGAGAGAGAGAGACTAAGACAGAGAGAAACACATTAATCCAATAACCTGTATATGTAAGAGAGAAAAAGAGAGAGAAGTTAAGTGTAAAGATGAAATACCTTGAGGTTGAGGGAGCAAGGAGGCCTGAGGCTGAGGGGCGGCGCCGTCGGGCAACACGTCGAGGCGAGGAAGTCCGATCTCTGATGTGTTCTGGAGCTCGAGTTTGAGCTCGATGTGATGACCGATGTGCTCTATTGCTCGAGGCGGAGGCGTTGTTCGTTGGTTGATGTCGTTGATGACTGATGAGGTTTTTTTCTTTAGGTTAGGTTTCTAATTTCAGTTTTTGTTACAGTTTTTTTTTTTCAAATTTTAGTTCAAAAATTTTTTTTTTGGGCTTTTTTTATTTCTTGAAAGTAGAACAAATAATTTTTTTTTTAATTTTTTATTTGAGGGTGTTCCTATTTTTTTTTTTAAGGGTAAACAAATAAATTTTTTTTAATTATTATATATAAATTTTTTTTCCAAGTTAGGCTGTTCCTAAACTGAACGTGGCACCGCCACTATTTTGGAGAATGTTGTATATGTATTATAGCATAATTTTTATAGAACTTTATTAGTAATCAATTCATCTTAAAAAGTAAAAATTTCACAAACATATCCATTATAATTATTCTATTGAAGTAATAAGAAAAAAAAAAAACTTTGGAGGAATATTATACAATAAATTTGATATAGAATGAGTATTTCTATTTCTCTTACAAATGTTTTGTCAATCTCTGGTTTTTTATTTTTGTAATAATGAAACAGTGCATTTTATTTAACAATCCACAACATTTTCGTGTCTATCTATCTCTCCCCAAGGCCTTATCTGATTAGTTATATTAGTCCTTAATATTTTTTCTTTAGATTTTAATATAACCTACCTACTATCCTCAAAACACACCTTCTGTAGACCCTAAGGCTTACATGTAAAACTCATGTAACAATTCCTTAAGTTTGCACCATTTCAGACCCTGAGCTCGAAGGGCTTGAAAAAAAAAAAAAAAAAAACCATCACTCATCACTCCTCACTCAATTTTCATCACTCATCACTCTATATTTCATCACTTATTACTGAAAATACCACAACTTCCTAAGGTGGCATGTTTGGCACTTGTTTCCAATTTTGATAACTCGAAAAATTTTACTTTTTGTGAGACCCATGGATTGACTTGGTATAGCTTTTACTTCTTATTTCTTTTTCTTTTTTTTTTTTTTTTTTCTTTTTTTCCTTTAACCCCCAATACCCAAATTCATCGAACCCAGTGAAAAGGATTGGGGGGGAAAAAAAAGAAGAAGAAGAAGAAGAAAATAAACCAAACCCATAAACCCAATGTGAAAAAATAAATAAATAAAAAAAGAGAGGAATAGAGAAACCAAGCAGCGTGAAAGAAAAAAAGAAAAAAAAAAAACCAAACCCAGAAACCCAATGTGAAAAGGAAAGAAAAGAAGAAAAAAAGAAGAAGAAGAAGAAGAAGAAGAAGATCAGACCCAGCGTGAAAGGAAAAAAAAAAAAAAAAAAGGAAGAAGAAGAAGACCAGACCAAATTTGACTACTCTCTGACTATGGGTCCCTCAAATAGGTGTGTATTTACTAAAATGCTATCATAACTCTGCTTCCATAACTCAAAAATCAGAGAATTGTGTGATGGAAACTGTAGTGGGCCTTTTTGTTAGATTGGACTGTGCTGGGCTACCTCCTGCGGTACTAGACCCAAGTGTTTTGAGTAAGGGAGTTGAGACCGGTCCAACTGCAACTCAATTTGGTCCGGCAGATATGCAAACTATGCCTCGTTTGCCAAGAGCGTGCTTACGGCAGGCAGAGCTATTTTAGATAAGTCATGACAGACAGACATGATAATAATAAAACAAAAAGAAAAGGAAGTATTTCAGTTCCTTAATTAAAGTGAGTAAGTAACCCCTTATTAAGAAGGATAATCATAATAACAACAATAACGTTTATAAATAAAGCAAAGAGAATAAGTGAGAATTAGATGGGTTAATCAAAAGAAGAAAGAAATCAAATTAAATCTGATCCGCAGGGCCAAAACCAGAGAGGGAAGAACGCTTCTTCTCAACGCAATTAATCTCCCAGGGAAATCTTGTCGTGGAAATTAATCACTTTGAGGAAAACGGACCTGAATGGTTGGTGCCCAAAGGAACCCTTTTGCTTTTGGCAGAGAGCAGGATTTTGAGAGGGAGAGAGGGAATCAACCTATTGGTGCATGCCTGCCGATCTAACTCTTTGTTTTTTTTCTTTTTTTTAGTTTTTCCTTTTTATCTTTCATTTCTTTCCTCCACACTTGTTTTCTATTTCGTGGTTTTCCTTAGAGGTGCTTGTCACCATGATCGTGTGTTGTTGTTTCTCTAGGCATGGCAGGGGTCTCCCTTTATAGTGCCTGCCATGATCGGATTTTACTATTTTAGCCCTTAACTACCTTTGTCTGGTTTAGGCGTACCTGCCGACCACCACTGGTCTGTCTGTGTCCCACCCCCTATTACTAGACAAAGAGAACTATTTTGTTTGTTATTCAGCCGTGGCACCTTTTCCTGCTATAGAGTGGGTGTTCTCTCTCCCTATCCCTCATGGCATGCACCTAGTGGTTCCAACTCAGCCTTGCTTCTTTTGGGTGGTATGTTATCTTAGTAGGACATATCTTACTCTCCCCACCGCCAAACCATGCCCTCTTACCTCTGACCCATGACCTCACCATGTCCCATATTAGCTGGGTACAGGCTGGTGATGTCTGGACCTTGCGTGTGCCTTCCTTCCACATGTGTCCAAAATCTGTCTGCCGCTCATGCGTCCGTCGTGGTCTAAAGACTTGCCTGCACAGTCTGCTATCCGTTCTTGACCTTTTTATGTTAGCTGCTTTCTGATTTCCTACTTCCCTTAGGGGTTGGGCTTTATTTGATATTGAGCTTTACCTTTCTTTTAGCATACTCCTTGACTGCCATTACTTCCTGCTATATTACTCTGTTAATCCTGTTGTAATGACTCAATCCTGCTGAACCTCTTTGGGCTTGCCATTTATTCTTTCCCTAGTGGCTTAGCATGGCCATTGGTTTTTTATTTGCAGGCTCCTGTGTCCCTTTTGTTTTCTCTTGGGCATCCTTGACCCATTTGCTTTTCTTGGACTTCCTTGGCCCTTTTCCTAACTCTGTGTTCCCATAGACTTTTACTAACTTCATTGGGTTTCCCTGGCCCAATTACCTTGTCCTCATCTTTGAGGTTCATGGGCTTGCCATCAACTCCTTACTTTCTTTACTTGCATTACTTCAGGCCTGCCATGACGCATTCTCACTTTTCTACATTATATACTGCCCATGAGTTTGTTAGTTCTCTTTTTCCGAGCTCCTTTGAGCCTATTTGCTTCCTCAAGGCCCATTTGTTTATTTTATGGACCTGTAACCCGTTATTTCTGCCGCTTCGGCTTAATGATTTTTTCTATCTATTTACCAACTCCTTTCTGCCCGTTGTAGCTGGGCTCCTTTCTCTTTTGACTTTCAAAATGACCATCAACAGAAACAAAAACTGAAAACAAATCCAAACAAACCAAACAGCCATGAGACCCACCAGTTTTGAGTTATAGGTGATGAAAACAGAGTGATAGGTCATGGATAACACTAAATCCAAATAGCCCCTAAGTTTTTTGGAACACAAATTTATATTTAGAGTAAAGTCTTAGTAATGCGTTCAACAATGACAACAATAGATTTTATTATATATTGAAATATAGTAATGTAATATTTACAATTGACTAATTTATTTAAAGGGGAAAAAAGTAACTACACTTCACCAAAAATAAAAATAATAATAAAAACAGTATGTAAGATGTTGCAATTGGGCCTTGGCTCAAGTGGTAGAGGGATGACTGATGAGATATCAGGTAGTACTTAGTTACAAATCTTGCTCAACAAACATATGCTAAGATGATGACCACTATTTTCCTTCCGGCATTAGATTTTTAGTTCTAAGTTACCACCTAGGATTCAAAGCAAATTCAAATTAGTAAATTACAACATGCTTGACATGGGTTGAATAAGTTAGCTAAAAAAGCTGGGCCACCTGCAAGCATGTATGCCACACGCACATATTGATACAAACATATTGTTGATGCTCATTTTTTAGGCCCAGTACCAGGAAGAAGCCCAACAATATGGGCAGAGAAGAGTTAGAGGATTGTTAGAAAAACCATTAATCCCGAATGGTAGGAACAATAGTTTATAGGCTCGTAAAGTAACTAAATGGGCCTTGAGGAAAGTAAATGGGCCTATAGGAGTCCAGAGAGAGAAGTAGTAAACCCATGGGTATTATGTGATGTAGAAAACTGAGAATGGGCCGCAGCAGGCCCAAAGTAAGAAAGTAAGGGGTTGATGGAAAGCCTATGAGCCCCAAGGATGAAGGATAAAGTAATTGGGTTAGGGAAGCCCAAAAGAGTTAGTAAAAACCCATGGGTATGCAAAATTAGAAAATAAGCTGAGGATGCAAAAGGAAAGCAAATGAGCTAAGGATGCTCAAGAAGAAAGAAATGGGACAAAAGAGCCCACAAAGCAATGTAATGGGTTAAGAAAAGCCTAAAGTAGCATGAATATAAATCCAATGACCATATTGAGTCATTAAGAAAATAATAGGCAGCAGGCCCAAAGAGGCCTAGCAAGCATGGGTAAATAACACCACGGCATGATTGATAGAGTCGTATGGCAGGAATGGCAACAAGACTACGAAAGGAGCAAAGAATGGGGAAAACCCACGATTAAGCAAGGCCCAGCCCTTGAAAGGGGCAAGCCAATAAAGAATGGAAAATCAAAAAACAGTTCATGCTATAAGAGGTCAAGGATGAGTGGCAGAATGAGCAGATGAGCCTTCAAACTGTGGCAAGCAGTAGGCAAGCTTTCAATGTACACAGGAAGTGGAGCACGCGCAAGGCCCAAGCACTGCTAACCTGTACCCAGCCAATACAGGAGTGGTGGGTCATGGGCCAAAGGTAAGAGAGGATATGGTTTGGGGGTAGGAAGAAGGGAAAAACCTATTCTGAGGTTCCTGCTCAGATTCTTTTGGGGGTGATGTCCTGCTAGGATGACATACCACCCAAAAGAAGGTACAATGAGTTGGAACCACTAGGTGCATGCCATGAGGGATAGCAAGAGAGAATGCCACGATGAGCAAGCAAACAAAATAGCCTTTTTTGTCTAGTAATAGGGAGTGGCACAGCCAGCACAGGTAAGTGGTGGTGGCTAGACAACGGACAAACCAGTGGGTAGTCAAGAAGAACGCCATAGGCCAGACAAAAGTGGTTAAAGACTAAAATGGTAAAAACCAGTCATGGCAAGTAGTATATAAAGGGTCCTTGCTTTGCACAGTAACACCAATCGCAGCAATAACAACCACTAGAAGAGAATCACAACACCACCATCACCATAACACCACACGAGCAAGCATTAAGAAAGAAAGAAAAGAGTGGGAAAGAATCAAAGTAACAAAACATAGAAAAGAGAAAGAAAAGAAATAGTGAGTGTAGAATGGCAGGCATGCACTAATAGGCTAATCATTTCTCTCCCTCTAAAAGCCTACCCTCTATTGAGGATAAAGAATTTGTTTGGGCATAAGCCATTCAAGCCCGTTCCCTCAAAGCGGATAATTTCTATAGTAGAATTATCATGTGAGGTTACCCACGTTGAGGAAGTGGTTCCCTCCTTGGCCCTAGTCTCATAATACAATTGAACACGGCAAACTGATCTTTCATTCCTTGATTTTATCGCTTATTGCCGTTGTTTCTTATCTTGTCTTTGCAATTTCACTTATAATGTGTTCTTTTTCCCTGTTTTAATTAAGGATTCCTCGCTTATTTCACCCAACAGTAACATATTTCTTTGTTTTATTGCATTTATCTGTCATAACTCTTTTGTAGCAACTTCACCTGCCATGGGCATATGACCAAAGTTTCAGCAAATGGGGCATAGTTTGTGCGCAAGCCGGACAAAGGTAAGTTACAATTGGATCAGTCCCAACTCTCTTATCCAGAACACTTGGGTTCAGTACATCAAGAGGCAATCCAGCCCAAAATCACAAAAGGCCCACCACACATATCTATTTATGAAATGTTCACATGTGAAGTCATTTAATCTTATCCATAGAAGATTGAAAGAAGCAATAAAAGATATTTCAAGATATACATGACACTATTAGCTTACTGTGTCAACAAAACACATGCTCTCCAAATTGCAAATAACACGAACTCCGAGGTCCAGCAACACATGAAAAGCCCCAACAAATTGGACACTTTATATAGATGCAGCATCAAGGTAAAGAGTAGCATCTTCAACGTGCTCTGATATCCAAAGACAAAGGTGAATAAATAATATTAGAGTAGATCAACTAATGTTGGACAAAAGTAATGACATGTCTAGTTAATACCATCACTAAATTCAAAGCAATTGCAATATTGAACCCTACTCAGTGCCTCTCAAAGGCAAATACAAAGCAGAAACTTAAAAGTAGAAACACATTCAAATACATGCATATTAAGAAGAAAGAAAACTACTTTGCAGCTAGACAAAAGCTATGTCAGTGATCAGAAAGCTCTCATTAGACTTGTGCTTATGCCTCTAGTAATAGTGTGCCTAGTAAGGACAACAAATTAAACACACATAGAGGACATTGAAGGCATCATCATCTAGGATAAAATTTGTTAAATTACAACTTATAAGGCATCAACTGTTTCACAACCTTCACCAAATTCATTTTGGTCTTCAACTTTGTGGTCTAATTCCTGTAGACTAGGTGTCTCCTCTACTTTCCAAAGAAAATAACATATGGACACTAATAACTAAGAAGGCTGTCACAAACCTCTAACATATGCTTGTTAGATTTAAATTAGACTAAATATATCCCAACTCTGATCAAGCAAATCATAATGTTCTTTATAAAATTAGAGAGCATTTTTATAGAAATATTTTATATAGACAATTCAAAGAACCATTTAAAAACTTGAGACTAAGAATAAAATAGCTTTCACCTAACGTTATAGATAAAATGGGTTGACATATTGCAAATGAATTTTCATATTGGTTCTCTCTAAAATAGGGAACATGAATTGACGTGTGTACGACATTGAGCTTGAGTCCAAGCTAATGAGTGTCTAAACAATCAATTAAGTGGAGAAAGACCTTAGCTTTTTTAAATTGCCCACGCTTGCTCCTCTTTTTCACATAAAACTACATTACATAAAAATAAGATAAAAAATAAACTAATACAAAATTGAAAAAAGGAAGAAATCCCGGAGCTAAATTATTGGGCCTTACCAGATCTTTTATATACTGTAGCAAGAAATAAACATGTCCAAGTAATAGACCTGCAAAATGGAAATTTTACAAAGTTAGATTCTACAAAAAGAAGAAAACATTCAGATATTTTATCAAACAATTTCTATGCATGTAATAAAAAGTTTGTTAGTTAAGTCCACCCCAGCAACAACAAATTTTTTTGAGAAAAGGGGGTGATTGGCAGAGAGAGCCAAACAAATTAAACTTTAAAGAATAGAAAAATAATCAAACCTTGAATTAGAAGGTGAAATCAATGTGACCAAAACATGCTCCAATTGTGTTAGGGAATTTGGACTGGAATTCAAAGAAGTCGGAGAGTGTTGTCTGAGGGCAAGGTCATTGCTTTCTTTACACTTCGGGGAGGCTTGGGCTTTCCAAATAATTTGCAATATAATAAGTGGGCTTGGGTTTTTAAAACCTTTTGTATAATTTCGGAGACAGCTAAATGTTTTTAGCATTATCTCAAACCTCAGGATTACCCTCCCTCCTCTATTCCAGCATCTCTCTCACTCTCTCTCTCTCTCTCCAGAGGATCGCATACGCATCCATTCACCAATCCATGTGTGCATCTTTGGTGACCTCCAGCTGCATTAAACTTCTACGTTACTGCCCTGTATTCCTGCCACCTGTCCCCACAACTCTACTGCTCACCAGGTCCAGGGGTCCTCGTACCCTCCTCCTAGGTTGTTTCGTGGAGAAGAACAGCAGCACAGTCTCACCTTCCAACACCTCTCCTTTCGCTTCTTTTGCTCATTCCAGTACAAGGTCAGATTCCCTCTCTCTCTCTCCTCTGTTTGGTTTCCGAGAAAATTAAAAAAAAAAAAAAAAACTGCGAAGGAAAAGAAACTTGTACTGCCATTGTTTCTATTGGTTCAATTAGCTAAAAACTAAAACCCCATTCACAAATTTTGTCTACTTTGTTATTATTTTTGTTTTGTTTTGTGAAAGCATTGAAATTGAATTTGCTTACAATGTTGTTTCTTCTTATTATGGGCAGTGGTGGTAGAGGAAGAGGAATGGAGAAGAGAAACGATAGAGAGAGATCAAGAGGTCGTGGTGGTGGCGGTGGTGGCTCTGGCAAAGATAAGATTGATGCGCTTGGTAGGCTATTGTAAGCACTACTAGACCCTGTTCTTGTAAACTTGTACTCATTTTTTTCTTTTCAATTGTATGTTCATGTTTACTCTTTCAAATTTGCATTATACTGTGTTTTAAAGGAAGAATCTTTATGCTTGAATTTTCTGTTAAGTTTGAAATCCAAACTCCTCAATGCCAGAGCTTTTACAACTACAACTTAACATATCAAAAATTTCATTGCTTGTATTGTATGTGTGTGAAAAAAAAAAAGGCAATTTTGATTTCAGGTGCTTGTGAGAGAGTTCCTGTATAGTTCACAATTAAATTTAAACACATAACTGGATTGCATGCAATTCTCCTTGGGGAAAATAATATTGCTTGTGTTGTATTGATCAATGAAGACAAGTGTTTGATTGCAATTGGGGAGCCTAATGTACTGAACCTAAGGAACTGTACTATGTATGTACTTTTTAAAATCTGAACCACTGAATAAGTGGTTTAGATTTTTACTAATCATTAATATTTAAACAAGGTATTAATTGGCATTATTTTGATATCTATTATAGTTAATGATGGTGTGACAAAATGTATGCCATTCTAGATAATATTTTAAGAACTCTACTGTGGAGACATCCCAGAAATTCGGAGGAAAATTTTTTTCCTTTGTTTTTTATTCCCTTTTTGTAACTGTTCAGGACGCGTATTTTGCGCCATATGGCTACTGAGTTGAATTTGAATATGCGGAGTGATGGGTACGTGAAGGTTCAAGATTTGTTAAATCTGAATATGAAGACTTTTGCTAATATTCCATTGAGATCACACACTATTGATGATATTAAGGAGGTATGTTCTTCAATACCATTCTCATCTTCCTTCTTGTTGATTTTCTGTTCTGTTGAGCTCCTTGCTTCACTGTGGCTGCAGTAAAATGATATTACATAAGTGAATCCTTTCACCTACTGTGCAAAATGCTAATTTCTTGTTAACTAACATAAGAGATTACCAGTAATTAGTTCTGACTGTAATGGGACCATAGAGGAGGAATTTTTAGGGCAAGGTTTTAATTTGAAGTGCTATTTAAGTATAAATTTACCCAGAGCACATTTATAAAAGGATAATCAGTACAATCATTACTCAACAGCATGTTGCTTGGTCTGCAAGATTAATGTTAAATTGTTTTGAGTTTTAGGCAATTGCATGGCTGCTAAGAGTAAATCTTGCTTGATTATATATGAAATTTCTGAAGTGATTATATGGTGATTATGCATAGTATGCACACAGTACAAATATTAAATGATATATACTTCCTCATCACTTATGTCTTATTGACTCTTACGTAGACATTGCTTGAACACAATGGTTACATTGGTCAAGTGCTGTTAAGATCAACATATTTGAAACCAATACCTTACTGCTAAACATAGTAGCCATTGTGCTGGCTAGTGTTATAGTACACACTAAATTTATGTTGTCGTGTTCTTGTGATGTGCCAGCTTATGGAGCCAGCCAATGATGTTGATACATGTGTTGTGCTTATGATATTTCCTGCACATGTGCAAATTTACTACATTCTCCTAAGTTTGTTATGTTGTGTTGTCAGTAACTTTGTGTTTTACATAATATTTTGCAAAAGACACTTTTAAGTTCTATAGTGCATTATGCAGGCTGTCAGAAAGGATAATAAGCAGCGTTTCAGCCTCTTGGAAGAAAATGGTGAGCTTTTGATACGTGCTAACCAAGGCCACACGTTAACGGTAAAACATCTTCTTTAATTAATTATTTTTTTACTCTAGAAGGTGTTTGTTTTTGGATACAAGTTGACATCCTATGCTTGAACCCGTGTCCAATTGAGATATAACCTGTGATCAGTCCTTTTGAAGTTAAATGATTCTCAACGACAAGGGTTTCTTATACTCATATGCACTTTGGCTCAAGTTATATGAATGCTTGAGCTATTAATTTGCAAATCCAAGGCTAGATCCTTTTTCTCCAATCATTGACTCTTAAATTCAATTCTTTGTGCCTATTTCAGAGATTGCTCGTCTATCATTTTATTATCTAATTCTATTATTATGTGACTATAACGCATAAGATTTTTCAAATTTCATGATACTGATACTGTCAGTTGTTTTTGTTTCTACCTTGAGTGTTGTTAGTGCCCTTTGTTTTCACTTTATAATAATTCTAACTTTGAATGCCTTGTGATATTCTTTTCCCAGTTCAGTTATGATATACACTATTTGATTTAGTATATTGACTTTTGACTGACAATATTATTGGATGTTTTATGCTTAATCTGCAGACAGTTGAGTCTGAAAGCTTATTGAAACCAATCCTTTCCCCTGAAGAAGTTCCAGGTTGATACATGTTTGTATTTTTAAGTCATAAATTGTTTCTGTTCAAAAAGAAAATGAAAGTCATAACTTTAACCTTTTAATATCATTTTCTCCCTTTTTGTTTGCTTCATTGCTCTTCTTTCCTGGTAATATGCAGTGTGCATACATGGAACCTATAGCAGAAATTTGGAATCAATTTTGAAGATTGGTCTAAAACGTATGAAAAGATTGCATGTTCACTTTTCTTGCGGCTTGCCAGCAGATGGGGAAGTAATAAGTGGTAATATTTCATTTATTACGCATGTGGAATTTTTTATGCATGGCTGTTCAGGGGGATGGGGTTGTGCAGGAGCTATTGTGATAATTGATAAAGGCTTGTGGTAATGTCTTCTACTTTCCAAGACCTGCCCTGTCTTGGTCAGATAGATGGGTGATATAAAATTTTGGCTCCAAAGTGCTGATCAGAATGATGTACTTATTACATGAAAGAGATTTTAATTTTGACTTGTGCATATGGCTTAATATAAAAGCACTAAGACCTGAAAAATTCACTTGGGTGACATAACACAATTTGGTCCGTGACTCACCCAAAATTGTGTTTGTGTTTTAGACATTTGTTGGAGACTTACCAAGTAACTCATATCCTTTAACAAAATGAATTTGTGCATGTTTTAGAATTTGTCCTTCTTTTTGCCTGCCCTTTGAGGTGCACCTCTTGGGGTGTTTGATCAAACTCAAGGTTACTATTGTACCCATCATCACATTGTTGATGTCATGGATCATTAGGCATACGTTACAACATTTATATTTACTTGTTTATTATTTGAATTTTCCTTTCAACAGAGTCTGTGGGAGTCCTGCCCATGTATACACAGCAATGTATCTAACATGCTGTTCTTTTGGGACCCTTTGGCATTAATGCTTTGTTCTACCAGGCTTCAAAATTGTTATGTAGCCATTATTTTGAACAGATACTAGAGTAGCTCTTTTAGGGGTGGTTTTTCCTGTCATTGAGGAAAACAAAACTTCAACATCTTGTTCTACTAGGTTTCTGGGCTGTTTATGAAGCACTAATTACTACTCTGAACAGAAATTGGTAGACTGTTTGATAAATAGTCACTACTGTTTAGTACTTTTTTTTTTAAAACAAAAATGGTTGTAGTAACTTATCAAACAAAAATGAAAATGGGCAGTGACTTTTTTATGAGATGACTTCTGCTGTCGTCAACTACTTAAATGATCTTGAAGATATCTGTACATTGATCATTCTTATGATAAAATTTTATTTTGGCCAACTTCTTAGTTTGCTTGATTTGTCATTTTCCAGGTATGAGACGGGATGTCAATACTTTGATCTTTCTAGATGTCAGAAAAGCTTTGGAAGGTAAGTTTGAAGAACATATTGTCAAGCTCTAAGTTTTATGGACACAGATTATTCATTTTCTATCAAGTATTCAATACATTTGCCATGACATTCCTTGAAAGACAAAGCTCTCTTCTTTCTAATATTTTTTTTTCTTTACAATTTTGATTACAGAAGGAATGAAGCTTTACATTTCAGAAAATAAGGTTATCTTAACTGAAGGTTTTGATGGTGTTGTGCCAGTCAAGTACTTTGAAAAGATAGAATCCTGGCCTGATAGGAAATCAATACCGTTTGAACATAGATCAAATGAGTAGTCCTTTTTGGTCAAACTATTTCTATTTTTCCTTTCTATCAGGCCTACATGGAACACCTCTGCTATTCTTTTTTCATTAACACCCATGTCAATGAAAATAATTATTTACCTCTGCTGTTCTTACTTCATTAACAGCCTTGATGTATTAAATATTCTACATTGATTGACACATTGTAAAATTGCTTGGCTTTATATTGATTTGATAAAAGGAGTATACAACTATACATGAAGAATGGGAGGTATACGCCACTGTTGATGGAACTAATATTCAGCAGCCATCACCAAATTAGAGCATTGTTTCAGATTTGGACCATTACCTTGAGAGAGAGTATAGTTTGGAGTTGGGTTTTATGTGTAAACTTGTTTCCATAACCTACATTATTTATTTATTTTGTGATAACAGTTACAACAGGTGAGGGAGGATTTGAACCATAAATGTTTTTCTTGAAAATACTAAGAGGTGCCAACTGGTTGAGTTACAAGCTCTTGCCCTATGAAACCACCTTGTGCTTGGCCAGTTTTTGCAAATTATGTAATGTGTAGAGAATCAGCTATGAGGAATATAAACCAAGCTTTGGATTTAGCTGTAGAGTCTAGCCCAAGCAGAGGCTTGAGCTTGACTACCTCTTCGGAAGTCTGGTTCAAGACCCAATTCAATTTGTTCATTAGCTTGACATCAGAGATAGAGCAAGGGAAGGCTGCTAGGCTAACATTCATTTTCACCTAGTAAATAATTTCCGAAACTTCCAAGAAATATCTATCACACGTGCTGGCAGCCTGGCATTATATTAATGTTTCCTAATTTTCTTTGCAAGTAATTCTTTTAATGAATTATTCTTCGGGGCAAACAAAACAAAGAAATTATCATATTGTTAAAGATTTCGTTCGTGTGACACTGCCCAAATTTTTTGCAAGCTGAATAAAACTAAATCAAGGCTATTATGCTCTCCAAATGAACCTTGAATTTTTCCGGCTTATATTAGCCTTTTCTCAATCTAACCCCACCCCTCAAAATAATAAAAAAGAAGCAAATGAAGGTTTTTTTTTTTTTTTTTTTTGATATTTTTCAGGATACTTGTCCTTAAGAAGCAAGGATTTTATCATTTTCCAAATAACTAAAATTTCTCATTTTTTTATGAGCAAAAATCCCTCAAATTGGTCTACAAATGACAAATCCTTTTTGGCATAACAGTTTAGAGTGTGTTTCACTTAGCTTCTTCTTCTTCATTTTTTTTTTTTTTTTTTTTTTGGGTTCAAAACAATAGATTACTGTTGATGCTCATTTTGGAAACTTAATAGCAAGAAGAAGCCCAACAATATGGGTAGAAAAGAGTTAGTGGATTGATAGAAAAACCATTAAGCTCGAATGACAGGAATAATAGATCATAGGCCCATAAAGTAAATAAACGGGCCTTGAGGAAAGCAAATGGATTTAGAGGAGCCCAGAGAAAGAAATAGTAAACTCATGGACATTATGTAATGTAGAAAAGTAAGAATAGGCCACAATAGGGCCGAAGTAATGAAGTAAGAAAGTAAGGGGTTGATGGAAAGTAAGGGGTTGATGGAAAGCCCATGAGCCCCAAGGATGAAGAATAAGGTAATTGGATTAGAGAAGCCTAAAAGAGTTAGTAAAAGCTCATGAGAATACAAAATTAGAAAATGGGCCGAGGATGTCCAAGGAAAGCAAATGGGCCAAGAATGCCCAAGGAAAAAGAAATAGGCCCCCACAAGCAATGTAATGGGTCAAGAAAGCTTAAAGTAGTATGAGTATAAATCTAATGACCATACTGGGTCATTGTAACCTATTGAAAGAAGAACATGCAGCAGGCCCAAAAGAGGCCCAATAAGTACAGGTCAAATAACACCACAATAGAAATAGCAGAATGGCATGGCAAAAATGGTAGCAGGATTAAAGAAAGAGCAAAGAGTGGGCTAAAGAGAGGAAAACCCGCAATCAAGCAAGGCCTAGCCCTTGAAAGGAGCAAGCCAATAAAGAATCAGAAAACAGTTCACACCATAAGAGGTCAAAGATGAGCAGCAGAATGCACAGATAAACCTCTAGGCCATGGCAAACGCATGAGAAGCGGACAAGCTTTGGACATATAAGGAAGTGGAGTAGGTGCAAGGCCCAAGCACCACCAACCTATACCCAGCTAATATAGGAGTGGTGGGTTATGGGTCAGAGGTAAGAGAGGGTATGGTTTGGCGGTGGGGAGAAGGGAAAACCTATTCTAGGGTTCCCACTCAAATTCTTTTGGGGGAGATGCCCTGCTAGGATGACATACCATCCAAAAGAAGGAAAGATGAGTTGGAACCACTAGGTGCATGCCATAAGGGATAGCAAGAGAGAATACCCACACTGTGGTCGCTAAGAATGCCACAGTGAACAAGCAAACAAAACAGCTTTCTTTGTTTAGTAATGGGGAGTGGTACAGCCAACACAGGTAAGTGGTGGTGGCTGGGCAGCTGACAAACCAATGGGTGGTCGGGAAGGACACCTAAATCCAGACAAAAGTAGTTAAAGGCTAAAATGGTAAAAACCAGTCACGACAGGCAATATATAAAGGGCCCTCGCCGTGCATAGTATCATCATCGCAACAGTAGCAATCATTAGGAGAGAATCACGGCACCACCTTCACCATAACACTACACGAGTAAGCGCTAAGAAAGAAAGAATAGGAGTGGGGAAAGAATCAAAATAACAAAACGGAGAGAAAAGAGAAAGAAGAGAAATAGAGAGTGTAGAATGGCAGACATGCACCAATAAGCTAATCCCTTATCTCCCTCTAAAAGCCTACTCTCTGTTAAGGATAAAGAATTTGTTTGGGCATAAGCCATTCAGGTCCGTTCCCTCAAAGTGGATAATTTCTACAACAAGATTCTCCTGCAAGGTTATCCACGTTGAGGAAGTGGTTCCCTCCTTGGTATTAATCCTGTAGCACAGTTGAACATGGTAGACTAACATTTTCCTTTTGATTTCACTATTTATCGAAATTATTTCCTTTCTTGCCTTTGCAATTTCACTTATAACGTGTTTCTTATATCATTCTTTTCCTACTTTACTTAAGGATTCCGTATTTATTTTGGCTAACGAGAAGCGTATTGCCTTTATTGTCATACTGTATGTGTCTGTCGTAACTCTTCTGTAACAGCTTTGCCTGCCATGGACATGTGACCAAAGTTTCGACAAACGGGGTATAGTTTGTGCATAAGCCGGACCAAGATGAGTTGCAATTAGACTGGTCCCAACTCTCTTATCTAGAACACTTGAGCCTCAGTACAGCAGGAGGCAGCCCAGAATCACAAAAAGCCCACCACAATTACATACTAAGGGAATTTAATGTGCTGAACTTAAGATATTATACTTAAGTTTTACCACATACTATTTATGCTTTATTATATTATACTTAAGTTTTACTACATACCATTTATGCTTTATTGGTTAATAAAACAATGTGTGTATATTTAATCAATGTTTATAGCTACAAAATTTTTCATAAAAGATTTCATAATTATCGAGATGACATGTTGTGATTTGATAAATAATAAAATGATGCTAATAATAAATATAAATAAAAATCAATGAAAACACTTAACTCTGTAAAAAATATATATATAATGATTGTAGCATTCCTAGAAGAAGAAGAAGCTACTGAACTAGACTCTTATATATAAGCCCAGTTGTCCTCTGCGAGGCCCACAAACAACAGACAGAGACCAACTAAGTTAAAAGTTAAAACTACCGAAACGAAACAGCGAAAATTGGCAAAGTTTTTCCTCTGACAACACCATTCATCTCTTCTTCTTCTTCTTCACCGCTGCATCAAGATTCGCAAATTGCTCTCTCTCTCTCTCTGTAAGTCTTTCTTTCTCTAACTCATTTTTTTCCCATCTTATTAGTACACTGTTCACTTTATAAATAATGCTTTGCATTTCTGAAGTTTGTAGCAATTGAGCTTGGTAAATCTTTCTCATTGCTCTGAATGTGATTTTTATTAGTAATCTCTCCCTTTTAATTTAATCACACACAACCCACCAAAATCTCATACACAGAAGTTATTTCATATCTATATGCTAAACTAAACTTAATGGTAACCAAAAAAAAAAAAACAGCTTCTTTTAACTTGAATTCACAAACCCAATTCACAAACACGCATCTGGAAAACGTAGAAATAGAATTGTTTTGTATAGATGCAGCGATGGGCTAGTGTTTTAGTTTGTTGGTCCTTTATGGTAGCTGTTAAATTGAAAAGGGGATGAATTGGTAGTGTCTTTGTGAGGAGGGGATGATAAAGCTGAGTCCTTATAGAGATGTAAGAGCAACTCCTTTTTGGCAGAAAATTTTCATGACATCTTTATTAAATTGCACCAATGCTATTGCAACTTAGCAAATTGCGTGTCTTTGAAATTGTTGCTGTTTACCCTCAATGAGGCTTCAATTTGAACATCCTATTAAACATTTTCCCATTAAATTTGCAGCTTAACAAAGCACAACATCATTGTTGCGGCGAACAAAGACATTGTATCATTATGTTTTTTGCTTTTGTTTTGGCCTGGACAATGATCTCTTAGTCAGCGCTCAGCGGTCTTCAGACAGATTGGTTAACCATGAGAATGTGTAGTGGATGGCGTCGTTTTCTCTTCTGTCTTCCTCTCATTTTCTTCCTCCCTTTTCTGCTCTCTGGTGATTCTCTCTCACTATATATATATTATTGTGGTTTTTATATTAACATAAGCTTAAGAATGAGCGTTTTTTTGTTGCATATTTCAGTTTTGGAATTGCATCAGAACTCAACTTTGGAATATCTGCCGAAGAAACAGAGCAAGAAATCTGATCATCTGGTTCTTGGGCCTGCTGCTGGACAAGGCTTGCCCAATCGTTTGCAATGTGAAGGTTCTTGCAGTCCCTTTCCTTATGATATGGCAGTTTTGAGTCCTAAAGGGTTGCATTTTGTTGATCAAAGAACTTGGATAAGTAAAACAGTTGGTAAAATGGTTTTCTAGTAAATTATAATTAGTTTTTCCTTTACCTTTTGAACTATAATTTTTTGGCATGTGGTGTTTAATTAGTTGTTCAATCAACTAGTTGGTGATCTTTCTACTCAGTAATACATGGTCTTCATACCCTAGGACTCCCTTCAGATATCAAGAAACAAAAAACTGCTGGGACTTTGATTTGGTTTGTTGCAAATTTAATGAGATTTAATCATTAGCTGTTCAGTCTTACCTTTTAATTTGTTTTGGACATGCACACAACACTATGGGGTCATTTCAATGTTAATACTTAATATTCCTCTTAACAGGAAATTATGACTTATGGACACTTCTAAAAGTAATGTAATGTATACATCTACTTTCTTGTA
The DNA here is from genome assembly GCA_032727855.1 of Quercus ilex subsp. ballota. Taxonomy (NCBI): domain Eukaryota; kingdom Viridiplantae; phylum Streptophyta; class Magnoliopsida; order Fagales; family Fagaceae; genus Quercus; species Quercus ilex. Next base: position 56,915,246 of record CM064915.1, read on the forward strand.
AAAATTGTAACATTCCTCTCTCGTGGTCAAATGATTTTGTATTATTTATTACCCGTAGAAAATTTTGCATTCAATCCCCATATATAGTTTATTTGCTGTGTCTTATGTGTGTTCTTGTTTTATATATGTTGCAGGCATCAAAGCTCTCAACCTGACCCATTTTTCAATGTCCTCCCACACATCCAGAAGCGGAGAAAATATTGCTTTTGTCACTGTTTTTACCATTTATAATTCCTCCCTAAATGTAAATGTAAATGATAGATCATCAAACTTGGTTACTGTTGGAAATGCTTCATATAGTAAGGTGGAGATATCGATGGCCATATTGAACATTTTCATTAACTTCATTCAGGTAATTTCTTAGTAAAGCCTCAGCAATATCTTTTGACAAGCACATTTATTAAACACTTCCAAGAAGCCTTACTAAATTTATTTGAATCTTTACTAGTTTAATTGTTTCCTTTTTCTTTTTTTTCTTTTTTTCTTTTTTCTTTTTTTTTATAGTTTTCTTATAACTCCAAAAGGTATAAAATATCTGAGTATGACATTTTTCTGCTATCCATTTCTACCACAGATAACAATTCAGGTTTAGTGGACACACTGGCTTAATATAGGTTTTGTTGTTAGCTTAGAGTAGAAGGTCATTATTCCTCCAAAAAAATCTTGTAAGGTGAAGAGAATGTCTAAGTGGATTTTCACAGGAAAGAGAATTTGGTCTGTGCTTCTGAATGCCAATGACATCTGTTTATTGCATGCTTACAGCCATTTGCTTTGCAATGTCTAAAACCGGGCTTGGATTCAAAGGTTTGTGTATGTATTGTATTTCAGGTGACAATGCCCCAGAGCAATGTAATTATTCTTACCAACCCAGCATCTGACCTCCACATGCGCAGAAATAGGGTCACCATCCATCCAGTTCAAGGTGAATATTCGCGAGACAAGTTGATGCTTCAAAGAATCAGGTCTTACATTGTAAGAGCACATTGCATTTACATTAGGTTGAACATTTCTGTTGATGGTCAATTGCTATGCTTCTTGAGCAACTCTCCATTGTTAATAAACTCTGAACTTTTTATGGTTTCCTGTGATTGACTTGTATATATGTTCTAGATGTCTATCCATGGCTATGATTATTTCATGATTCCAATGAATTTTTCCCTTCGTCTCAATTTTATAGAGAGCAAGTTGTTAGTCAACTGTTTTCCTTCTCTCGTTTTCAGAAGGGTAGGGAGTTTGCTGGCCGCTGAGTCCCTGTCTGCATCATAATCTCATTTCATTATTTACATCTTTAAACACTTGGTTATATACAACAATGTAACATCACAAGAAATTACTGTATTTCTTTTTCCTTTTTCTGTAAACAACGTTGTGCCCCGTGGTTTTTCATGTTCTATCAATTTCTGTAATTCAGGTTTTTCTAGACACAAGGCTTGAGGAGCTTTCTCATAGGGAGGGGCATATTACTCATTACATCTTCACTGACTCAGACATATCAGTGGTTGATGATCTAGGACAGATTTTTCAGGAATATCCAAATTTTCATCTGGCTCTCACCTTTCGGAACAACAAAGAGCAACCTTTGAATTCAGGATTCATTGCAGTGAGGGGTACCTCTGATGGGATTTTAAGGTGAATTAATTGCAATGTCTCTGTGTTCTTGTGTGCTCAATTTGGTTGGAACTAAATGGGGAATAAAATATAAATAGGAAGCTCAAATCTGGACATCATAAAACTTTCTGAATCAGTTTCATGTATCTTGTTCTGCCATTCTACTCTAATTAAAAAATAAAATAAATTTTTTTTTTTATAGTTAGGATCATATGGATGAGAAGACAGAGGGAAAGAAAAAGGTGTGGGGCTTGCATAGAGAGGGTTCAATTTAATTTCTGTTAGAGGATAAAATATATACCCCTTTAATAGTGGAGAGGTAGATCAACAACTCCCATACCTCTGTTTTTGCACCTTGCACCATGTCTAGTAGTGCCCCACATGTGAGAGGACAACCTTTTGCATCTCACCTATGGCACCTGCACATGTCTTTCTACATCAACACCAGCAACATGCCAAAATCTTCAATTTGATACCATTGATGGTAGTTTGTGCTTTAAAAAAATTACTGCTTTTTCCTTCTAGTGAAAAAAACTACTGAAAATGTGGTTGATCTCCTTACCCCTCAATTCCATTTCTGTTGTTTTCCTCACATTGTCTTGGCAACACCAAAGGAAATTAAGTTATGAACTTGGATGCAGGGCAAAGGCTTTCTTACAACAAGTACTGAAAGTTTACAGTTTAAAGTACATGAGTGCTTCCCGAATGCTTGGAGATCAGTTAGCTCTTGCCTGGGTTGTAAAGTCAGATCCTTCTTTTGACATGAGGAAATTTACCAAACCACAAGCTTTTGTAGAAAAAATTGGTGGTGCCTCAGTACTATTTTTACCATGTGCTATATACAATTGGACGCCCCCAGAAGGTGCAGGTCAATTTCATGGAATGCCCTTAGATGTTAAGGTATATTGTTAACATAATAACTTATGATTTTGCCACCAGCTGAATGTAGGAGTGTGCTTTGATTGTGGTCTTGCAAGGCAATAGATAAGCTGAAGCTTTTAAACATGATTTTATCTCAGATCTGGCTTTATATTCTGGATACAGGTTGTTCATTTCAAAGGATCAAGGAAACGCCTAATGCTTGAGTCTTGGAACTTCTTCAGTTCCTCTGCTAACATATCAGATATGTTGTGCCTAATATTAAGTAGTGGGAGAACGAAGTATGATTTTTGAATTACATCATTATTTTATTTAACGGAACAACCGATTTCATGCAATTTAGGAACTGAGCTGCCTTTTCCATCCTTGGATAGATTGAGTTTTGTGGGCATTGTATAGAATTTTAAAGATAAATTATTTGTGTTGATTCCTGTAACCAGCTTAGAAATATAAATTTCAATAGCTCCAATTCTTAGCTTGTAATATTCTTTATACATCTTTTTACTGTAGCTCTCTCTCTCTCTCTCTCTCTAAGGTTCTACATTTTCTTTGCCTCCCCCCCCGCCAACCGTACCAAATGGAGTGTGAACATGATATTGGTTTAAGGTAATAATATTCTTTTCTCTGACATCTATCATGTGATTCTTTATGGCAGCAGCTCTATCTGGGGCATGATTTAGCTTATAAATTACATTATTGGTTTAAACGAAGCAGGTTTAATTATTAGTAAAGCATTTTTTTCGGAATTGTAACAACTTGAATTGTGGTTTTTCCGAGTAACGTTTTTCACTTCTTTTTTTCTTTTTCTTTTTTAAATGTAAAAAAGGGTAAGAGGGCCAACCAACATGACTTCCCTACATGGCATTACCATAGTAGTATTCTACTTGTCGGGTCCAAGCCTAAATTAGCATTTTACACTTTTTAAGGCATGTCTATTGGAACAATAAATAAATACTTTCTAAACAGTTTGCATGGTCTAAAAGGCCTGATCTGTCTGTGTCTGTTAAGGTTCTATACTTCTATTACAAGGAAAAAGCAAAAACAAAAACTAGAGGTTATGAATTTGAATATTCTGCGATCTTCTATAAGATAATCCCACCTCTAAAAAGAGTCTGCTAGTAAAAGATTTTAATGTTGTCCTTGAGGGCCATGATTATTAAGATCATCTCTCTAGATTTCTGCTTTGTTTGTGGAAATAAAAGAGGCAAAGTTCACTGCCTAGTTAGCAAACGGGCCTGAGAGTATGGATCTGAAAATTCAAATTATGGGGACCTTAGCTGAAATTAATTGTCACTGTTGTTTTTATCAGTCCATCTTTATGTATAGATCTCACTTAAAAGGAGAATGGCCTTTCTTTTCTGCTTTATCTCCGCGTCTTAAAAGCAATTTGACTTCTAAAACAGACTAAAAAGAAGCTATACTTCCTTTGCTGAGCACGTTAGTAAATATTGAAACACCAATGACAATTGAAGGCTTAAGTTTAAGATACAAGCCGAGGTAGCAAATTTTTCGTAATTTCCTGGTGGGACTTCTTGAGAAACACCCCCCGACAAATATAAATGCTTTGCTTAATGATAACGTTGCTGAAAGCACTCGTGACTTCGAGTCAAGCAAAGAAATGTGAACTTCTGAATAATGCTTTTCGTGTCAGTTATCACTAGCCATTTGTTTTGACTTCAAAAGAAGGCTTCTGGGCAAGTTCAAAATCTAATAATATGTTCGTGTTCCTGAGGTACTGCTGGTAGGTAAAATTAGACGTTGAAGTGGATTAGGTTCTCGTGGTCTAAAATGATCAGGCCACCTGGCCATTACAAAACTCAACCTCAGTTGAGATAAACCAATTCAATGACCACATCATTTAACACAATTTTTGATGAAGTAGTCGATGTGAGCTGCAAATAACCACACAATTTGACGAAGTAATCGAGCTAGATAACAATTTTTGATAAAGTAGCCTGCAAATAACCACACCATTTAACACAATTTGATGAAGTAGTCGAGCTAGATAATCACCTGCAAATTAACTTTTACTTTATATCCATTACTTCACAGTTATCCATCTAAAATTTGTTGACAGGGGTGACAATTTGATTCATTCCATTCCTCGAATTTAATGACTCCAATATTAGAACACGTAATAGACTGAATTTTAGGTGACCTCAAATTGTCTAGATGTTTGAATTGGGGACACATCACAACTGATTAGACACACTCTCCCTCTCATTAGAGAGGTGGGAAGCTCTTTCGGACAGAGATTTATCATAATAAAGCTTTGAAGACTGAATTGTGGGGATCTCCTTATTGGAAACCCCTCCAAAAATAGGCGTATGCCGCTATTTGCGGCGTGCACACGGTATTCTTTAGTAAAAGGCGAAAGAATAGTTCGCTTTGTGCTCACCGCGCGGCTGCGTGGTTTGGAGAAAGCACTTGCTTTCATTTTTATACTTGTTCTCATGCGAGCATCTTTTGCTTCTTTCCTATGTGGGACTTTCCTCACAATACACAAACTTACTTAAACTGTGCACTTGTTGTATTCTGACCAAAGGTGCGCCACCAGTGCCTCTCCATTTCCACACCTTTGGATTTGACTAACCCCTCATATCTGACGGTTATGCAATCACTTGAAGTGTAATCCATCTTGTCTGGGTCTTCATTTATCCAAACTTTTGCAATGACAAAAGTTCCATTTTTTTTTTGCTTTAGAAGTTGTTTTGCCAAGTGATTCGTTCTAGCACTTCAGAATGTAATTTGACCTCTGCTTTCTTTTTATCTTATTTTTTTTATAAGATTAATGTATTTCCTTCTTCTTTGTTTTTCTCATTTCTCTTTTTTAGGTGTGCTCACTTACGTTCCATCACTTCTAATGACTACCCCTCATTTCTCTTTATTTGGTACGCCAAGAAACTTATAGTTCAATTCGTTGATATCTCCTGATGTTTTCAAATAAAACATTTAGAATTTAAATCTCTTTCCCCATCTCATTTGGTACAATAGCAAAGTTATTAATGCATCCAAGTTGAAGGAGATGCTTTTAGTCATAGAACCTTTCATTCCATGTTTTTGCATGCATCCAGATTGGGTGTTTTCTATGGTTGGAGAACTCACAAAGGCATATAAAAAAAAAAGGGTGGGGGGATTCACACGAGTTGCATCAATGGGCAATCAAAAGAGGAAATTAAATTATGAATATAGATCTGCAAATTAATTTATTTTAACGCATTAATGTGACCTCTACGACAAATATTTAGTATTTCCAATAGTACTCCCTCATCTTGCAAGTTGAAACCAACATCACATAATAACAGATCTCACTAATTAAATTCATAATATGATTTACAGTTCTTAAAAGTGGAGGGAGTATCGCGAAATTGTATTTAGGGAGTACTAAATTCAGAAGTGATGCACTTCCTAATATTTTCTATATTTAAAAAAAAAAAAATATATATATATATATATAGAAAAACACAGAACAAAAGAGTCATGGGTTGCTAAACCAAATTAATTTTTCAACAAAGCCACTTGAAATTAAATTACAAACAAAAAAAAAAAAAAGCTCATAGTTTATACCCAACCTCAGATTAGGTCCCAGCTTTTTATTTTTATTTTTTTCACCGTTATTCTTATTTAATATTTATTTCTATAATTTTGGTTGTAAAAAAAAGTTCACCAAGCTCAAGGTAAAAGTTATTTGAACAGATTGAAATTTGAATTTATATATCATCCTACTAATTAATGCAGAAAAGAACGAAATTTTATCAATCCTAACACGTAAAATAGAGTCGAATCCTCATGGACTAGCCCCTTTAATTTGGCCTCGTTTTTTTTCCTAAGATAGAAGTTCTTTTTTAACCTAATTTAAGTGTAAACGCATAAAATTCACAAGACATCATGACGTGTTTTCCATTCACATTAGATCCAATCTGCAAGCGACAAGATTTGCATAAAATTGCTTGACACGTATTCCTTTTTTTTTTCCTTTGGGTATCCTCATGGAAAATTAAAAGGACAATGATAGAAAGAAATGGTAAAACTTCATGCTTAAATGATGCAAAATATATAAGATTAGTGATCTTATTAAAAAAAAAAAAACCTAATTCTATAGATGTTATACCGACTCTTTAGATGTTGTACCTTAGGTTTCTCAATTAAATTGAATCATGTGATTGCATTAATTTGAACTCAAGAAGATTTATTAGGGTAAAAAAAAAAAGGTTCAACATAAAGTAACGCTTTATTTGTTTCACTGGAAACCTTATACAAATATAGTTTTCCACATTTTTCAGTGTTTGATAACATAAAAAAATAAAAAATGCCAACTGAAAATTATCTTTAGTCAACGAAAACTCTTATAAAAATAAGGTTTATTTTCTATAGGTTATTTTCCATTATTCTCAAAATAAGGCCAAGAATTTTTATTTTAAAAAAAAGTGAACTAGAATTGACTCTAATTTTTCCCCGAAAGACGATTTGAGATGATCAATGCTATTTGACAAAGTTCATAAGACTCCTTATTTTGTTCTGAGAGAGAGATAGTTGATGCTGCTGCCACGTTTACTCCAACTGGTGGTGGGTCTTCGCAATCAGAAACGTCATCAAGGCAAGCTGATGTTGCTGCGCCTACTCCACCATAGTCACCAGCTTTCAATCTTTCGTTTGCATAGTCAACATTATCATTGGCATCATCATAGGACGCTACACATTGTGTGTACTGTTTTTTGAGTGTAGGGTCAGTTACAAGACCAACTTGTGACTTGACAAATTCGTAAGTTGCATCGACAGTGGTTTTGGCCAACTTGATTGATATTCCGGCGAGGCCAAGGAGGTCGGTTGTGGCCGTCTGGGGATCGGAATTTAAGGATTTTAAGCAGAAAGATGAGTCTTTACTCTTGGAGCAAATATCATTAAGCACATCTTGACCTATTGATTGTGCAGGGCTAATGCATGATAGGGTTATTGCCAGTAGAAGAGAAATGAACAAGCAAGAGGCAGAAAAAGAAGGAACTGTTTGTTTCATTTTGGTATACTACTAATTTGTCGGTTTGGTTTCTTTCGTGGAGAGTGTGGTTTAGGATGCAAATGGAACGAGACTTATATAATGTGGCTTTGTTTTCCTGCATTTATTGTGAATTGCCTAAATTTCTCTCTTTAATTTTGGGTGATGTGCATTTTTTTTAATTTGGCAATTGCCAACAAATATTATATCAGAATCTTATAAGGATAAAGTTTAGCTACAAAATTAGTTATAACTTAAATTTACAACCTTACTTAATAAAATAAATATTATTATATATTTTTAAAATCTAGCCGTGGAATTGTATGTTCTTTTTATGCTCTTAATACATACATCAAATTTTGTTTCAATCAGATATTATTTACTATATGATCTATAAGCTTATATTTTATGTATAATTTTAAATTACAAAAACTTGCAATTCAAACAATTTATTGATAACATAGCTATTGATCTTTAATTTTCTAGAAATTTTGCAAGCGTGAAGTATATAAGAAGAAGACGTAATTCAATGGTGGATTTGTCAAAATTCACCTCTAATTAAAAGATATTGAGTAAGATTATAGGCTTAGGCTACAACCAATTTTGTAACTAAATTTTGTCCAAATTACACTATTTTACTACCTTCAATATTTGTTTAAATAAGCTATAGCCACAAACTATTTCACAAACTGTTAATGTGGTTAGTTTCTTATTAGTTTCCACATAGGCTCATCATTAACATCATTTTTTCATTTACCAATAATCACCCACTACATTAATAGTTTGTAAAAAAATTTGTATCTCTAACATTACTCTTTTTGTTTTATTTTGTTTGGGCAAATTACAACTTACTCACTTGTAATTTGACCAAAATTTAAGTTGTCTACCTGTAATTTGAAATTTGACACATTATCAACCAAAAGTTAGCTTATCCACATTTGTTAAAAATATAACTAAATATGTAATTTTACTCCACTTTTATGTTCCTCTTCTCAAAAAACATAAAAATACAAGATCAAATAAAATAAAAACGCAGAACACTTGCATCATGAGATTTCAAATTATAGGTAAGTAATTTAAATTTCAATCAAACCTTAGGTGGGTAAAATGTCAAATTTCAAACCACAGGTAGACAACTTAAATTCCGATCAAACTACATATGGATAAGTTGTAATTTGTCCGTTTTGTTTTGTTTTGTTTTTATGAGTTATTTATCTGGAAAAAAGATTTTGATTGGGGAACTTTCAATTTGGTCAGTATAGATTTTTTATTTTTTATTTTTCGAGAGAAGTAGAGTCAATCAAGGGTGAAGGGAGGGGGGTTTAGATCTAATAGATTTTTTAGAGTACTCTATCAATAGATTTTCTTAAATTCTAACAACACTTTAATGATTTAATGGTTTAGATTCTGCTATGTCAGCATTCCACTAACAATATTCTTAAAATAATAAAATAATGTTGCAAACAAAACAATTAAGATTATTGTTAGTAGAATGTTAATATAGCAAAATCTAGACCATTAAATCAGTAAAGAATTGTTAAGATTTAAGGAAATTTATTTGGTAGAATACCCTAGAAAATCTAGGAGATTTGAATCCGAGGGAGGGGGGTGGCCCTTGACTTTTCAAAAATCCTCCATTTATTCTGAATTTTTGGTAAAATAAATAAATTGTTTATATGGACATAAATTTAAATAATGTCCCCTCTAGATTTTTACTAAAAACATGTAATGCATTTAATTTAAACCATACATAATTTAATTATGTTTTATTTTTATTAAATTGACTTGTATATTTTTAGACATGTCAAGACTTACTTGATGTAAATAATTTTGCTTACATAAGAAATTATCAATCCATCACACTATAAATCTATGAGGTTTTCAAGATATCAGAAGAGTATGAAGTAAAATAATTTGGCCAAAGGTTAGAACACAATTTCCTTATATATATATATATATATATATATATAAAACTAGCCGTGCATTAAATAAAATATGATTTTATTTAAAATATAAATCATATCTCTATTTTATTTTGTATAAAAATAAGAAAAAAATATTGATAAAGTTTTAACCTATGGTGTCTCCTTATGATAATTGCGCTTGTCCATACCCTCTTCTATTGGATGGATTGGGCTTAGAATTGGGCTCACAATTTACTTGTATAGTGGGCTTAGCATTTCCTACCAAGGGTAGTTCCTCGTCAGAGGACCCTAAAACACCCCATAGCTCCCATGAATTCCCCTCCCTTTCCTTTCTGAGTTGCCCCCACTCTTGTTGGTACCAGCTTTCTTCCTCTTTTACACTATATTTCCTCCCAGAATTACCAACCCCCCTTTCTTCACTCAGTTCTCCTATTTATAGCTTAAGGCTAGTGGAAGTTTCATGATTACGCTCTGGTCTCACTCGTGTGGGTGGGGTTCAATGTGATTATTCTTGACCAGGAATATGCCCTATTGGAAACAGCAGTAATGACATTTCCACCTCCAAAAGATCGTTTGACAGCGATACTTCCTAAGGCAATACCTAGCTGCCGGGGACACGGGCTGTTTCGAGCGAACGTACTATCGAACAAGCTATAATGGACCGAACATGGGCCCGTCTACCATGCATCCAAAATGATACAGACTTAATATGAGGCTTGGGCTCAATTTTGGCCCTTGGGAATGTTCGAGCCAAGGCCCAATGGGCCTGAGGTCGTATCTCGTATAGCGCTCTTTATCATCAAACTAAGACACCAATCGGTTTTTTGATGTGGGCGAGATTTGGACTCTGGATCTCTTATTCAACCATCAAATATTTTACCAGTTGAGTTTACTAGAAGCCACAATAAATACAAAATTTGATAATAATGATTGTTATTTATAAACATTTATTATCATAGTATTTGTAAATGAAATATTAAATATGAAATTTGATAATTATAATAGTTATTAATAGGTATTTATTAGAATTTTGATTTTATATGAAACAGTTAAATATATAATTAATAATGATAATTGTTAAGAGGAAAACTTAGATACAACACTTTGGGTGTTGTACATTATGTTCTTCAAAGAATTTAAACATTTTTTGATAGATGCGATGTATCATTCGCTCCAAGATAATTTCTATTTATCGTTAGATTAAAAAAATTAATTGATTTTTGGTGTTGGTGAGGTTCAAAGTTAATCTCTTATTAGATCATAAGAGTTTTTGTCAATTGAACTAATTGTAATCCACTTTTTTGAATTTAAACACTTGACTGCATTGAAAACACAAATAGTATTATATTTTCTAAGGAAAATTAAATTTTAAAAATCAAGTGTTTGAATTTAATTGGGGAATGCAATGCACTGTATCTAATAGGTATTTATTTTGATTGAATTCGATAGTAATATTTTCTAAAAAATGAACCATTTCCCAAAAAACATTTTCTAGAAAACTATCTCATTTTCTTATGTTTGGTAGCGAGCTCAGAATGAGTTGAAAAACTATCTATTGACTTCTCTTATTTAGCTTTGCATGAGATGTAATTATTTTCCTTATTTAGCTTTGTGTGAGATAAAGTTGTTTTCTATAAAATTTTAGCGGAAAACAACTTTATCTCATGCTAAGCTAAATAAGGAATATTACTAGTAACAAAGGAAATTGTAAAAAACTATCTTCACATAAGATTTTCATTGGAACAAACGGAGCGTTAAAGAAAATAAGATATATCAAGATTCTAATTTAGGGTTTAAGCATATAATAGAGCCTAAAATCAACTGAAATACTAACGCCTCATTTATTTCGACATTAATATTTTCTAAAGAGAAGTCATTTTTCAAGTAGTATATTTCTGGAAAACTATCTCATTCTATATTCTACTATGTTTGGTAGTGACTTTAAAATGAGATAGAGTTGTTTTCAACAATTTTCATATTATCTCTTAACTTCCTTTATTTAGAGTGTCGTGAGATAAAGTTGTATTTCGAAAAATTTTAGCAAAAATAAATATTTTAAAAAAGTCATATTTTTAATAAGGTTTTTCGTAGACAAAATAAATTTTTAGTTGACTTATTTTTTTTTATTTTTTTATTTTGATGAAATTTTTTTTTATTTTTTATGCTACCATACACAGAAAGGTTTTTCATTGAAATAAATGAAATGTTAATATTATAATATTGACATGTAAAAGCGTGAGGGCTCAAAAGTTTATGTGACAATATATCATGAGATCACTAAAAAATCAAACATCTTCGGTTTTACATATTATAAATATACATGATATGGTTTTGAATAAAAAAATTAAGGGCCAAAAGAATGATTATATATATTATCTCTTTGAATATATTCCAATTTTGTAATGTATTTTTTATAATATAATTTTATAAGATGTAGTTAAAAATCTTAACACAAACATATATATATATATATATATATATATAGTTATGTTTTTAAAGTAAAATAACAAGTGAATGAAGAAGAAGATGTTGTGGGTTTTAGTTAGCTTAACTTGTAAAATCTCTTATCTTGAGCAAGAGATCTGAAGTTCAAACTTTGCCTACACCAAAAACCAATTGGTGTCTTGACTTGACGAGAGAGAGTGTGTGTGTGTAATAACTAATAACTAATAACCTTCTTGTGTGGGGAAAAATGTGGATTCAACTAAGAATTTACATGGATTGAAAAATAAGAAGTTATATGGATTGGCCTTTTTCTGATGAAACCTCAACACCTTTGAATCTTCGATGGACCTCCAACACATGCCACCTCTCACTGTGTTGGTGATTTTCAGATCAATTTCGTTCATGTGTTCTTCTCAACCATTGAAATCTTAGCTTAAAAAGTTGAAGGTTGAAACTTGTAAAAATTCCAAAGAGGAGGAGCAAGTTTAGCTTGGGATAAGAAAAGGGAAGAGATTAGTACTGTTGAGTTAAATTGGAAAGTTGAAAAGATGGGAAAGCGTTAAACGCTGCTAAGAAGAAAAAGAAATGTGAGGATGGTTCATGGTTGAATTCAATTAGAGAGCTTTAATACTGGGAGAAGAAGAGATAAAAATGAAAGACATAGATTAGGAAAAGAGTTTAATTGCCAATGAGTTGGATTTAATGTGGAAACGTTAGCCAATTGTATTGTTGGGCATATGAGGATTCCAAAATCCAAATGCAAAGAGTTTCAGCCTTCGTTGAAGTGGACCAAATGAACCAAAATGGACCAAAGTGAACCAAGTGGACCAAACTAGACTGAAGTGAATTGAAATGGACTGAAGTGGGCTGAAATAGACCAAAATGTTACGCTGATGTAGTTAAACAGAACGTAACAACAATAAATACTACATTTCAACTTTTAGATATTATATAGATGACCAAAGGAAAAAAAATAAGTAATGTTTTGGTTATTATAGTATGTATGCTATTTACACAATAGTTTTCACAACAAATTTCATACTTGCTTAGTTGGCAAATTACTATTAATTCTCACATGAGCTTGTTGATGCTCATTTTGGGAAGCCCAGTAGAAGGAAGGAGCCCAGCAACATGAGTAGAAATGAGTTAGTAATTGGATAGAAAAGTCATTAAACCCAAGCGGCAGGAATAATGGATCATAAGACCATAAAATAAACAAATGGACATTAAGGAAGCAAACAGGCTTAGAGAAGCCCAGAAAGAGAGAAGTAGTAAACTCATGGGCAATATGTGATATGGAAAAGTGAGAATGGGCCATAGCAGGCCCGAAGTAATGCAAGTAAAGAAAATAAGGGGTTGATGGAAAGTCCATGAGCCCCAAGGATGAAGGATAAAGTAATTGAGTCAGAGAAGCCCAAAGGAGTTAGTAAAAGCCCATGAGAACATAGAATTAAAAAGGGCCGAGGATGCCCAAGGAAAATAAATAGGCCAAGGATACCCAAAAGGAAATGAATGGGACACAGAAGCCGGTAAGCAATAAAGCCCAATGACCATACCTAGTCATTGAAAGAAGAATGAGCAACAAGCCCAAAGAGGCCCAACAAGCTTGGGTCAAAACACATCACAGCAGGAATGGCAAAGCAATACAGCAGAAAATGCAAAGACTGCAGAAAAGAGCAAAAGAATGGGCTGAAGGAGGAAAAACCCACAATCAAGCAAAGCCCAGCCCCCGAAGGAAGCAGGCCTTAAAGAATGAGAAGTCAGAAAATGGCTTACGCCATAAGAAGCCAAGGATGGGCGATAGAATGTGCAGACGAGCTTCCAGACCACAGCAAACGCATGAGCAGCAAGCAAATTTTGGACATGCACAGAAGTGAAGCACATGCAAGGCCCATACATCACCAGCCTGTACCCAGCTAATATAGGAAGTAGTGAGGTCATGGGTCAGAGGTAAAATGGCATGGTCTGGCGGTGGGGAGAAGGAAAAACCTATTTTAGGGTTCCTGTTCAGGCTCTTTTAGGGGAAATATCCTGCTAGGATGACATACTGCTCAAAAGAAGTAAGGATGAGCTGGAACCACTAGGTGCATGCCATGAGGGATAAGAAGAGAGAGAACACCCACACCGTAGCAGATAAGAGTGCCACGGCAAACAAACAAACAAAATAGTCTTCTTTGTCTGATGGCACAGCCAGCACAGGTAAGTGGTGGTGGCTGGGCGACTGATAAATCAATGGTGGTTAGCAAGGACACCTATACCAGATAAAGGTAGTTAAAGGCTAAAATAGTAAAATCCGATCACGACAGGCATTATATAAAGGGCCTTTGCCATGCACAGCAGAAGGGATCAAGGAATCACAAAAATACAGTAATAGTAACCTCTAGAAGAGAATTGCAATAAGTAAGCAAACACTGAGAAAAGAAAAGAGAAAAAGAAAAAGGATTAGGAATAACGAAAGAAAATAGAGAGCATAGAATGGCAGACATGCACCAATAGGTTGATCATCTCTCTCCCTCTAAAGCCCATGTTCTCTGTCAAAGGCAAAAGATTCTTCTGGGCACAAGTCATTTAGGTCCGCTCCCTCAAAGCAATTATTTTCTTCCTGGGGAGATTATTCGCATTGAGGAAATAGCCCCCTTCTTGACTTCGGCCCTGTAACATGACTTGGCACAGCAAACTAATATTTCTCTCTTTGATTCAATAAACTTATTATTATTTCGTCCTTATTTATTTTTGCTATTTCATGAAAAGAGCACTTTCTTGTTGCTGCCCTTTTATTTATTTCCGTCTGAGTAGCAAACGAATCTCTTTTGTTATATTTATTATATCTGTCTGCCATAACTTTCTCATAGCAGCTTCGCCTGTCATAGGCATGTGATCAAAGTTTTGGCAAACTGGGCATAGTTTGTGCACAAGCCAGACCAATGTGGGTTACAATTGGATCAGTCCCAACTCCCTAATCCAGAACACTTGGGCCTTGTACGGCAGGAGACAACCCAACCCAACATTACAAAAAGGCCCACCACAGAGTTTACCACTAATATTACTTAATTATCCACCAGTAACAACTTGCCACCTTAGACAATCGTAAAATTTATTGTGCCTCTAATCTTATTGAATTTCATAATTTCATTCCAAAGCTTTGAGAATTAGGATCATATAATAATTGTTCTCTTATTATCTCTTATTCTTATTATCATTTACGATGAAATTCGAACTTGTGACATCATTGTTTTTATAGAAGTGCATAACTGAAACTCACAAGAGATTGTACTTCATTTATAAAGTGTCAAACGTTATTGCATAACAGAAGTGTCCAGCTGCAATTCGCTATCTCCATATGATCTGGTTTATTTGTTATGCATCTTTTACTTTGTCATGAAGGGGAAGAATAATTTTAGCATTATATGGGAACTTAGACTAATTTGGTTATTAGTATTGCAAGCTAAAGAAATTTCACATTGGTGATTGATGAGATGTTGGTGGCCCAAGTTCACTAGTTTACTTCTTTTGGAACCAGGTTTTTCGGAACTAGGTTTTCTGACCATTGTGACAAATAATTCTGTATAGATGCTAGAAGTGGAACTAGGTTTCCACAATTGGGTGAGTTTGGTTCAACTTTTTTAAACTGCACATTTTTAAAAAGTGGCAGTTTTAAAAAGTACAATATGAAATTGGGTTTTTTTTTTTTTTTTTTTTTTTTTTTTTTTTTTTTTTTTTTTTTTTTTTTTTTTTTTTAAAGCAGAGTGTTTGGTAAAAACTATCAAAAAATGCTTTTAGAAAAAGTTGAGTATTTGGCTAATACTTATAAAAGTGGCAGTTTGAGTTGTAAATTACTAAAATGGACAATATATATATAAAGAGAATTATTTGTTTTAATTACCTCTCTTAATGCAAGTTATGGACACAATATTTTTATAAAAATTTCACAATAAAGTCTATATGACAAGTTGTTAATGGTAAGGAAAAAAAATAATGTCACTAATAGGTCTAGATGAGAACCAATAACAACTTACTACGTAAACTTTATTATAAAATTGTTATAAAAATATTCTGTCAATAGCACTATTTTTTTTCTAAAAAAAAAATAGTACTACTTTAAAAAGTTTAGAGATATAATAAAATGTCATAATATTTTCACAATACTATTTGTTTTTAGTTTTGGTCCATCCTAGTCTAATATTTTATTATTTTATTTTATTTTGACATATGAAAGATTTGATACCTCAACTATTGTAAAAATTTGTTGTATTTTAACACAATGTACTCCTTTAACACAATTTGTTGTAGTTTGTAAAAATTCCAAAGTGAAATTTACTAAATAAAAATTTTTATTTAGTAAATTCCTTACATGATAGACACTCTCCCTCCAGAAATAAAAACCCAGATAAAAACTTTGACCCTTCAAGCTAGATCCAAAAGAATCATTGGAACCCTCCATGAGTACCTCAAAAAACACCAGTCTCACTTCCTAGCCGTTTTCCCTGACATAGACCAGCCCTGGAAAACCCCTTTTGCCTTTTGGATAACCAATTGGAATATGGCGCATTACCTCTACATGTGGTATCTACTCAATGAGTATTACCTATGTCTTCACTTTGAACCTGAATTCTACAGGTATCTCTTTCCATATGGCAATAAATATTTTCACAAATTCTGATTTGAAATTTTAAAAAATGATGCTCATGATGGTGAATGGACAAAGTATCCAAAGATAGAACACCCTAGATTTGGGCATAAAGTCAATGCAGCATGCCTAGTAGCCAAGCTCAATTCTAAAAATAACATCCAAGTAGACGGAATTCTCCACCCTGCTGAGATGCATTGGGTTACTAATCCAGATGGTACTCTCCATACACATTCAGATGTGCATTGGGTATCCTGTTATCATGCACTCACAATGGCTGAATCTCTTAATAAAGGAATACTCCCTGAAATAGTGCTAACTGATCCAGATCTTTGCAGACAACAATGGCCACATGAAGATCATTGGGAAATGCCTAATCCTCTTGTGGGATATGATGACCCCCAATACTATAACCATGACCCAGATGATGTTGATGAAGAATGGTTCCAAGGAAGAGATGGATGGGATTAAACAACTCTAGCAAAAAAAAAAAAAAAAAAAAAAAAAGGTCCTAGAAACGTCTTCAGACGTAAAACTGTAGTTTTTACTGTCCACTATCTATCTGTCAAAAGCATATCCAGACCAATCCACTCATGCACATAGGCCCCTACGTAGTATGACACTTGTTCATCTCTTCAAGAGTTTATCCTGACGAATGGCAGACTCATATTTATGGCATGTTACCAGACCTCTGCCTACTTTGACAGGTGTTGCTCAACCCACCAGGGCCTCCCTCTTCTGTAAAGTACATCCTTATCAGCAGCTAATCCTTATCGTCCAGATGGCTCTCCTTCAGAACTGGCCCCCCTTGTTTCTTCCACGTGTAATACTTTGGATAAGCCCCTACTCTTCAGGAATGTATCATGTATTGTTTATAAATAGAGTCTTTGTAATCTAAAGGAGGGAGAGAAAAAAAAGAGTGAAAAGCCTCCATAGCTATTACCAGTCCTGTATGTCTGATGTAAAAAAGTTTCTAAATCTAATAATATCGTTTGCTTTATTGTATCTTGTTCTGTGTTTTAATCCTTATATCCATAATATTTGTTATACTTTCTTAGTAGCCTACGTGATTTATCAGTTTCTATAATCTCTATTCTATAATCTTCTTACACTCCCTTTGCACTGCCTTTATTTATTTATTTTTTCCTTCACTTTTTTCTCATCCACCTGTTTCTTCCTCTATTCCCATCAAATATCTTTTCTTTTCCTCCACTCACCATTTTGTCTCTTCTTCAGGTCTTCTTCCTCACCCAAAATATAGTTCTTCTTCTTCACCCAAAAGACAAGAAGAAAGAAATATATTACACAAAAAAAAAAAAAAAAAAGAGAGAAGAAGAAGCCGCAATTAGGCCTGTCCACAGGTCAGTCCGAGCCGGGTTTGTGCCCAACCCAAAACCGACCCGACCAGGTCGAATGGCCAGAAATTCAACCCGCCGCCGACCGGCATGGTTGATCAGATCGGGCGGATCGGACCTTCAACGGACGACGGTTAGTTCGGTCGGAGTTGGAGATCTGAAAATCGGCCAAAATCCGACGATTTAACGGCGAAATTTCGGTGATATTTTCGTCGGATCTTCATTGGATTTTCTTCGAAGTAGTCGAAATCTCATCAGATTCGACGAGATCTCGCCAAATCTAGTGAGATCTCGCCAAATCCGGTGAAGATTCCATGGATCTAGCTGAGATCTCGCCGGATGTATATAACTTCGTCGGGAAACGCTGAGATCTCGGTTCAGTCGGGTTTCTTCGGGTTTTGGAGAGAAAACCCGCCAACCGACCCGCCGTTTTCGGGTTTTAGAGGCCGAGACCTGCCTCCGACCGCCGGAATAGTTGGGTCTGCCGGTTTCGGATCGGTCGCCGGTCGGATCCTCCGGGTGGGTCGGGTCTCGGATGGGTCTGGATAGGCCTAGCCGCAATTGCAGAAGAAGAATCACGCAGTAGAAGAAGAAGCCTGCAGTAGCAGTGGGTTTATGGGTTTATGTTGGAATTGAAAATTGCACATTTGATTTAGAATTTTGCAGTTTGTTTGGTTAGTTAGAAGTTGGAGGAAAGGAAAAGAAAGACGAACCACTACTACCTGCACGGTGCTATTCGTCTCTTGGGCTTCTTGCAATTGACGGGGAGGGAGTATAGAGTGTAGAGAAATTCTTCTCCTACCTACATGACGGTATTTTTTTTTATAAATAGAGATCTTGGTAAAATTGGGATTTCAAAATAAAAATAAGAGTAGTTTAGGGATAATGCTGAAAATGACTAATGGTAACATTTCAAACTTATTTACGTTTTCGGCAAAGTAGCTCCACAAGGTCCGTTTTCAAAACGCGATAGTCCTTCGTATTTGAAAAAGCTGCTTTTTGATAACACGCGATGGCAATAATTTACCAAACACGTATTTTAGATTTTGGGCTTAGAGGCACGTTTTGGGCTCTTAAAAGTGTAAACAAACGCACACTATGTATGTGTTTGGGTGTGGCGTTTGCGTTTTGCCTTTTGCGTTTGGTGAGTTTTGTGTTTTCTATTTTTTTTTTTTTTTTTGGTTTTCAAGAGTTTCAGGTGTAGTGCGGCTACTGTTCAATGAACAATTGAACAGTAGCCGCATTATTTGACTTTCAGCCAGTGAACAGTGCATCGAACACTGTTCATGGATCCCACAATTCTCAATTTTTATCAACTTTTTCATTAAAAATGGGTCTCACGGCACTATTCACACATTTAAATATTATTTTGCTACAGTGTTTTCAGTTTTCAGTTTTCAGTTTTCAGCTTCAGCAACAATAAGTTCAATCCAAACGGACCCTGTAGCATGGAAGAAATGCTAAATTGCAATCGTGAGAAGTAGCAATAGGACATTGACCACCACCATCAAAGTAACATGATCCTATATGGTGCCAGTTTACTTTATACCCGCAGACAACCATGCGTCAGTGTAATAACTTTTATCAGTTTATAACAGATTAAAGGAAGCATCCACCCTCAATTTTTATTTTATTTTTAAAAGCCATAGTGAACGTGGAAAGTATTATGCCAGGGAACAGAATAATCCAGTGATAAAATGAAATAAGCCAGAGCGACAAAAATGACAAGAGCAACAATATATCATAAGAATAAAGAGACTAGCCAAGTCACTTGAAACCCTTTCCAGCCCCAGACTAGTCTATTAAGTCTAGATGAGTTTGATCATCTTTGCTGCAGACTACCGAAGGAAGAACTATTTTCATATATTAGACTAGAAAATTAAAGGAGGAGGTGTAAGAAATTATAGTTCATCGAGCAATTGTTCTTTTTGGTGCAGAAAAGGATAAATTGGTATCAAAAAATAAAACAAAGCTCATGATTTTCTTCTGATAACATATGATTAGCAAGGACTGGGAAGACATGGCCTAACTCCTAAGAGTTGAATTTATAAATCACACTTCTAGAAAAGGAGAGCACATCAAATCTTATCTTCTGATAACAAAAAGGAACTATCTTATGATTTTTACATATATCCAAGTTAATCACAGAGAACCATCTTTTCCAGAAACCACCATTTTAATTTCAGTTAGAGAGTAGGAAGTGGGAACACTCCCAATCCCCCACAAACTTCAAAAGCATGATGTGTAGATATACCAGATACCTCATCTGATTTAAATTAGACAAGCTATGTTTTACCTCTCATTACTATTATCTTTCTATATAAGTAAAACAAAATTTCTTTGATAAGAGGAGGATGACATTCCTACACAAAAATGTAAATAACGATTATATTGGTTACTCTCAAGTCTCAACCAACTTTGAAGGCAGCAAAATCTATGATCCACCTCCAAATCAACAATCTGATATTTCTTTGGAAGTTTGGGATTCTGCAGTTCAGAGTTCAACTGAAAATCTAATGACAGAGCAACTCCTCCAAGAAGGTTTGTATATATATATATATATATATGAAATTTATGTGAACTACAGAACTTACCTATTTTGGCAACTCGACAAATCCTACAAGGCATTGTACGCTGTAAACCAAAACTTCTATATGACTCCTAAGAATAGAAAGTCTTTTCAAACAGTCATAAATATGCTGGCTCAGCAGGGATGACAACAATACTTATGGTGCTGATACTACAAAAATGATGCTATTGATTTCAAGATCTTTCAAAATCAAAGACATGACCATGAATATATAGGGGACTAGCATCAAAAAGAGAAAAACGCACCTTAAAGTGCATCAACACTGGCATGAAGACATCAACTAGATAAGGAGCAACATATCTCACCCCAACAATTCTCCCCTTGACTTCAGGCTCATAATGACCAAGATAAAATAGTTGGCCTTGAAATGCATTGTTCAGTGAAGAACTCAAATTTTCTGAACATTAAGTCAATGCTTATCAAAAGGAGAAACAGGTATTATATTGAAAGTGCACCAAACTAAGAATTCCTAATGAAGAAAAGGCATTAAAAGACCAAATACACCATGGATGAAAATTTTAAAGAGAAAAATCTGCAAGTAAAACCATCTATTTGTCATTTCACAGTGCCTAAACTTAGGAGATGATTATAATTCCAATTACAGCCACGTCTGCAACTATATGTATTCATTGTTTCCTTTAAAAGAATAAGCTTCCCCTCAATTCCCAACTCAGCTTAAAAAGAACTTCATCTCTAATATACGAGTTCTTCACAATTAAACAATCACTCTGTAGGGATACAAACACAGAAAACCTCCACTAGAAGATGTAACTTGAAAGTCTAATACCACATTGCCCATAGAGAAATAATGACTATTGTAGCTAGTTAAATGCGACACAGAAGAAGATTTGTTATTTACTCTAAAAAGAAAAAAAAAAGTGATGTGGTATGGATATTTACAGCTAAGTGTTTATGTCAAAAATAGGTTGGTTCTGAAAGGTAAAAGTACACTACAAAAACAGTCACCATCAAAACATTAGCCATACAAGGTAAATAAAAGAAGCCTCTTTATGAGCAATAAATTATGCATTACATATAAGTTGATTCATTTAGTAACAAAAAAGGAAGAACCAAACTGTCGTGTGAGTTTTATTAAATTGCATTACAATGATACATGTCCACCAATCAGCATATGCGCTCTATTAGTTGTGAATTCTACAAGGCCGAAACTACAACAATTACATTCCAGAGAAAGAAAAAGATGTTCTGGTTTTTGTTTGATACAGCTTCGGAGTGAGTGCCCAGCATCCACAAAACTTCTTCAATGTAGGACACAATGTTCCTCCTTATATGGCATCATTAAGATATACGAAGAGACGATAATCGTGCAACGAACATAAAAAGATCAAAAAAACAATCATAATAAACAGAATTCAAAGGACTCTACCACACAATCGAACAAATATGTTACCCAGAAGACTTCTTCCCAGCAGAATAGTAATTGAGGTACCACTTAACAAACTTCTTTAAACCTGTCTCCAGATCTGTGGTGGGCTTATACCCAAACTCCCTCTGAGCATAGCTGATATTCGCGTGGGTAAACGGAACATCCCCATTTCGTGGCAGCTGCATTACATTCTTCTTGGCCTTCACCTTCAAAAGCTTCTCCAAAATACCCACAAGTTTCGTAACCGGGACAGGTGAAGTATTCCCTAGATTGAAAACTCGCAATTGGGCTGGCCCCTTCTTCTTCCCACCACTCCCAGTACTCTTCTCCGCGGTATCCAATGACCCCAAGCACCCCTTCACAATATCATCAATGTAGGTAAAATCCCTAGCAACCGTGCCATGATTAGGCCCTTCAAAGATTGAAATCGCCTTCCCTTTCAATATAGCCTTTGTGAAAAAGAAATAAGCCATATCAGGCCGCCCCCACGGACCATAAACAGTGAAAAACCTCAACCCAGTTAGCGAAAGACCATAAATATGATTATAAGTATGTGCAATTTCTTCACCAGCTTTCTTAGTAGCAGCATACAAACTAGCAGGCTGGTCTGTTCGATCTTTTTCCGAAAAGGGCACCTTAGTATTAAGTCCATAAACCGAACTAGACGAAGCCCACACAATTGCGGGCTGTGGATTCACAGATTTACAAACTTCTAACAAGCTAACAAAACCAGCAAGATTACTATGCACATAAGACAGAGGATTTTCCATAGCGTACCTCACTCCAGCTTGAGCTGCCAAATGCAACACATGGGTAAAAGTCACAAGCTCAAAAAGCCTCTTCAAAAGCGTCATGTCATTGATATCTCCTTCTACAATGAAAACTCCCGAACGCTCCAAAAGCGCTTGCCTTGATCGCTTCAACGTTGGGTCGTAGTAGTCATTGAAATTGTCGATGCCCACCACGCCGTCTCCGCGCCGCTTGAGCGCGGCGGAGACATGGGTTCCGACGAACCCGGCAGCTCCGGTAACGAGCACGGACATGCCACCTTTGCCGGAGCGGACCCGGGCGGAGGTCCGGACCCGTTTTTCCCAAGTGGGTCCGCCCCAATTGTTAGTTCCGAGAGCCCGGCGAGTTGGGTCATCGGATTTGGACGAAGACGGAGATCGGAAAAAGACAGAGAGGAAGATTAAGCCGAAGAAAACTAAGGCCCAGACTGTGACCTTTGTGAGCGAGAAGTTGTAGCGGAGTCTGTGAATGTATGAAGATTTGAACTTTCCTGGTGTTGAAGGAATGTCATTGTCATCCATGTGGGACATTGGTTTCGGCTGTGACATTAGGGTTTGTGGAAATATGTGGGATTCTATTTTTTCTCTTGGTCTTGTTGAAGATAAAGGTGTTTCCTTTTTTTTCTTTTTTTCTTTTGTTTTAGCTCTTTTTCATGTTGTTGTACAGAGAATCTTTCTGGTTTCTTGGAGGAATGGATTTTATTGTTGTTGTTGTTGGTTTTCTGTGTTCCTGTTTTTGTTTTTGTTTTGGGTTTTATGTAATGTGTGGCAAAAACAAAAACAAAAAAAGGATCAAAATTTGAGTAATGGGGTCATTGGGGTGGATCAAAGTTAATGAGATGGGTTGTTAATTTAATTTGTGAAGAAGAGGAAGAGAGAGAGAGAGAGAGAGAATTTATGGATGATGAAGAAGAAATGGCAAGTGGGAGAGTCAAACTTGTTTATCTGTATAAATCTGTCTATCTGGAAAATGTTTGTATGATTGGCTAGGGTGGCCTTGAATTTTGGGTGAATTATAGGTCCTCTAAATTCATATATACATTTCACATATATCCCTAAATTCAAGGAAATTTTGTGTGGGAGTTCTTCATTTCAGGGTGTTAATATTAGTACTTTAAATTTGGGATTTGAGGATAGTGTGAGAGTGAGATTTGTTGAGGCTAATTATGAAATGGGTTGTTCAGGTTTTTTCTTTTCCGTTGGAAAGTCGTGTTAGACAGGTAAGGGATTTAAATTTAGTATTGGTTTTAGTGAGAAATTCAAACCTGGAGATCTTACAGTACCAAGAAATGCTAATCTGATTTCAAAAAAAAGAAAAAGAAATGCTAATCTGTCTTCTGTCCTTTATATATGTATATATTATCCTAATTTTCTTCATTCACTCAAACCCCAGTTGAATTAATTAAGTAAAATTATCGTCATCACGTAAAAAAAAAATTGTTTTAAATTTTTATTTACTATCAATTTGAAACAGAAAACTTCAACATCATATTAGTATCTTCCGTATGGTATACGCTGAATAATAACTAATGAATACCCCCATATGAACATATTGATATTATATGACAAATTAAAAAAAAAATTATATTTACTGGTCACACTATAATACCACTCATTATGCAAAGATTATAAAAAAATAAAAAGAAATCAAAGTCTATTCATAGATTTCATTCTTCCAAAAAATACTTTGAACGAAAATTTAAAATATAAATTAATATTTTTTTTAAATTTTTACAAGCGTATACCAGGAGTCCTAAATATTGGTTTTCTCATCTTTAATTTTTTTGTTAGTTGTAGTCTTCTTCTTCTTCTTTTTTTTTTTTTTTTTTTTTTTTTCCAGAATTGTTAGGGGTAGTCTTTATGTTTGGATGATATTTTGTGTAGATAGTGATTGAGACTAATTATGTTCAAAAGATAATCCTATCCTATCAAGCACATTTGATGGTGATAGACCAAAATATTTATTCTTATTAGGTCATTTGTTTGCTTCCATATCTGTTTTTTTTTAGAATACTAAGTATTTTAACACACGTACATCAGTCCCCCGCAAAGCAGACAATACTCTAGTTGGGCACTGTCCCTCCAAAGCGCCCTCTTGTAGGGGAGGATTTTGTTCCAACCCCC
Organism: Quercus ilex subsp. ballota; assembly: GCA_032727855.1. NCBI lineage: Eukaryota > Viridiplantae > Streptophyta > Magnoliopsida > Fagales > Fagaceae > Quercus > Quercus ilex. Next base: position 56,939,967 of record CM064915.1, read on the forward strand.
GCAAGCTATTTGTTAGTGGTACACTCATGGTTGCTCCAAGGGCTTATAAACCATGAGTGGGGCACATCTTTAGGCGATGTGGGACAATTCTACCATTTTAGAACAAAACCTTGCTGGCTTGGCTCCTCAAAGAAGACAAATAGCTTGCAAGGGTTGGAAAAAAATCCTCCCCCATGTGTAGTAGTGGTACACTCATGGTTGCTCCAAGGGCTTATAAATCATGAGTGGGGCGTATCTTTAGGCGATATGGGACAATCCCACCCCTTTAGAACAAAACTTTGCAGGCTTGGCTCTCCAAAGAGGACAAATATCTTGCGGGAGTTGGAACAAAATCCTCCCCTACAATAGTGATTGAGACTAATTATGTTCAAAATATAATCCTATCCAATCAAGCACATCTGATGGTGATAGACCAAAATATTTATTCTTATTAGGTCATTTGTTTGCTACTATATTAGTCTCTCTCTTTTTTTTTTTTTTTTTTAGAATACTAAGTATTTTAACACACGCACGCGAGGAAAGGGAAAAAATCTTTAAAGAAACTAATAGTAGTGTATATCCAAAAGAATCTAATTAATTGATTGATTTGATTGGAAGAAAAAACAGATCTTTTATATATATATATATATATATATATATTTAATATTGATAGGAAGTCCAAATTATCAAAGTTAGGTTATCCAAATAGGTCATATATATATATATATATATATATATATATATATATAATTTAAACTTTTCAATTTCATTTTCAACATTAATTTGTTAAAAAGAAGAAAGGAAAATAAATCAACACCGCGATGGAAAAGGCTTTCAGTTAGATGGGATATGGGACAAATATGTGATCAACACCGCGATGGAAAAGGCTTTCAATTAGATGGGATATGTGATAAATATGTGATCATTTAAGAATGAGAAATATTATATTCACAATATTTTCATAACACTTTCACAACAAATTATAAGTAGTAGGTTGTTACAGATTGTTATTGGTGAGCAAAATAGTAATTTTAATAGTAGATTTAAGTGTTGTGAAAAATGGTGTGAGCTTAACATTTCTCTTTAAAATACGTGTTGCATTCATCATTGAAATATTAGATCGCAAAGCAAACCTGTTATGAAATGGATAGTTTCAATGATCTGTAGAGAATTGATGTAGACTTATAGCTTATGAAGGGGGCAAGCCTTCTTATTCTGTTGAAAGGCATTTTTGGTTTTATCCTTTTCAACCTCAGGCTGCCCATAATACCATCCAAATTATTTTATTTCCATTGGAACAAAACTACAAACACTATGGCTATTTTTTTCTTCTTTTTTTTTTTTTTTTTTTTGGGTTTTTCCTCTTGTTTGATTGTCTGTTTGTGTGTGTCATAGAGAGAGAGAGGTGGGAGTCATTGTTCTAGGAGACAGTCTCATGTGTGTGGGTAAGAGAGAGAGAGAGAGAGAGAGAGAGAGAGAGAGAGGATTCACATTTAAAGTGAGTTACTAGAATTGCAAAATAAACTTGTGATGAAAGCAAAAGGTAGCAAAAGGCACCATGTGGGTAGTTGTAGGTGGAAATTATACTAGAATCACAAAGTCCAAACAATGTTTTCTTCTTCATCTTTATGGTTTTTTGATGTCCCAAAAAACGTTTTCTTCTTAGGTAAGCTAATTGCGTGACTCAAAAATGAAGGAAGAGTGATGTTGAAGAAACTAAGAAATTGAATTTCGTGTCCCACATTCTCTAATCCCTACAACATGCCCATCATTAATGTAACACCATATAACACCCCCACTTAGTATAGAGCCAAATATGTGATGGATCAAAGGTATTTTTACCTCACAAAGAATATACCTATAGTAAGATCTGGTGATCTTGACCATGAGAAAGTCAAGAGAGTTAACCATAATGATGACAGCTTCCTTCATTTTAGTATTTTACCTTTGGTAGAGTTGACCAGTCATTACACGGAAAAAAAAAAATCAGCAAAATTTATTTATATTTAATTAATAAGTATTAATAAACAAAAACTTGAATTACAGAATTTATAGAAAATAAGTTACCTAACTTAGCTATGATTTATTTAAAGAAGATACAACCTAATTTAAGTTATTTAACCAATTCTTTTATTAGTGTTAGGTTGGGTTGCTTTATCCAAAAACATGTTGAATTCTAACTAATTTAAACTATCATACGGTTTGGTAGTATCAAGTTGTAACTATAAAACCCAAATTAAAAAGCATATGCATTAGAATGAATGCATGTCATAACATATCATATCATATATTATATAAGCCAAGTGACTTCACTAATGGCATGTTTGGATGTTTAAAAAAGGAGGGGGAGTAAAGTAGAGGGAGGGAGAGTAATCTAATTATCTTGTTTGAAAGTTTTTTAAGGAAAGAGGGGGAGGGGTTTTGAAGGGTTTGAAGGGGTTTCAACTCCCTCTAACCTCTCATTTTTAATTCCCCCAAATTGGAAAGATTTGGAGGGAGAGTAGAGTAGATAAATTATTATTTAAATAAATTCTCTAATTTACATTTTCTAACAAATTAATTATAGACCAATGTTGCAAGTCCATTTTCAAATAGGGGTAAATTTGTCTATTTTAATAATTTCCTCTCCTCTCCATTCTAATTTTTAAAACATCCAAATAAGGGGAAGGGCTAATTACTACCTTCTCCCTTACTAATTTTAAAAACATCCAAACAAGGTGGAGGGGAATCATTCCCCTCTACTCTCCTCCCCACTACTCTCCTCCCCTCTACTCCCCTCTACTCTCCTCTCTCTCTCTAAACTTCCAAACAGGCCATAAATTACAGCAATTTTTTATAAATTATGGTTGCGTCAAATGGCTTTACTTATTAGTTCTGAACAATTTTTTAAGATAAAATAATAAAAAATGTTTTAACAAAATATGCCTCATGCATCTAAGTTTCAGTTGATAGAGAAAATCACTTATTTGTTCTTATCAATTTCTTTAGATAAAGTAACAATAAGTGATTTAACAAAACATGCAACATGCATTTAAGTTTCAGAAATTTAAATCCTATTCCAATTAAAAATCTATTATCAAAATTTCAAAATTTATATATATTCACCAATGGTCTTTCCTTAGAATCTCTTTTGCACCCCATGTTTTTGTTTATTATTTTTTTCGTGTTGCAACTTAGGCATATGTATTTGTATTGGAAGGATATACATGTCGTATAGATTCATAAGAGTTGATATATTTGTATGATACTCTCTCTCTCTCTCTCAATTTTTTCCCTAAAAAACTACTACTCTCATTAATTATTAAATTAATTTTTTTTATTAATTGTTAGAATATATTTCCTTCAATTAAGGGATAAAATTAACAATAGTTTAATTTATATAAAAATTTATCACTTAAATTATAAAAAATTTAAATTCTATTCAATCTAAATGTTTATTATAATTTTTGTAGGGTTAATTTTTGTAGCTCAAGCCCACGAGATGTGGAGTACGAGCCCAATAAACCCAAGACAATGAATTTGTAGAGCGTGGGTGAAAAAACTGGGCCGGATATGAATTAAACAAGAGTTGGTTATGATATTTGCAAATAATCTAACATACAATCACGTAAAAACAATGTTAGACCTAATGTCCGAAGAGGAATTTTATTGAATGAAATTAGGTTACAAATTCCAGAGCTACAGTAAAGTTATTTTTGTTCTTCTTTCTCTCTTTTTTGATCCCCCCTCTATCAGGGACTCTCCTTCTTTATATAGCCTCTTTCCTAATCATCCCAACCATCCACTTGTCCTCCATCTGTTAATATACTTGAGTGTAGGTCACATCAAGCATCTTTTCTAGCTTTTTGGGAGTGGTGGTAGTTGAGGTTGCACTGTTCAGGGGTCTTCTCCACATAAATGCGGCCAGAAAAGTTGCTACAGGGCATTAAATGCGGTGGTGGCAACTTTTCCTTGAGATATTTCTTCATCCTTATCATCCCCAGGCATGTCCAGAGTTTATCTTTGTCACCAAGATTGCTAGGAAGGGCATTCGGGCTTTCTATACGTTTATTTAATCAGAACTATTCGTATCCAAGGAGTAAAACCTCTTCGGATTGTGTTCTTCCGCCCTCTCTGGGTTTGTTGGCCTCAGGTGAACCCTACCCCAACCCGTTACTACTCTTCGGACACAACATAATCTCAAAAACAGGGCCCCAGGCCCATTTGGTAGATCTGGGCTTTTACCCCCCACAATAGCCCTTCAAAATCTTGATTTTTCCCTCGCATCCGAAGAGGAAAAGTGGGATTTTGACTTGTCACGGGGTAAAGAGTTTGAGAACAACCACATATTTGAACTGGCACGTGTATAGGCGTAGATATAAGCCCCTCATCATTGCCACTGCTGTTTCCATATTCCCAAGGCGCGGCATTAATTGCACCAGGTGGCGCCTTGTCCTTTGTATCCAACGGTGAATGATTGATCTGACGGACGTGGTTCTTCCTCGGGATTTGGGTGAAATAACTTCCGCCCCTTCACGTGACCCAGTATAAATACTCAGAAGAAGTTATTTCTTCCTCACTTTGCAAATTTTTATACTCCAGTAAGAACAAGCACGCGACTCCGTCCAAATCTCTCAGTCATCGATTCCAGTTTCCAGAGTCTTCACGAATCCTTCTACGACCTGAAAATCTTTCTCCGACCTAGTTCTCGTAAGTTGTAGTCTATTAGTCCCTTTAGTATTCTCTTCGGCCAGCCATCTTTTCATTTTCAAGTGCCATGGGTAAACTCCAGTATTTGGTAGATAGCCCTGAACAGATGGAGGCGTTTAGAGTCGCATATCGCATACCCCCAAATGTGGGTGTGAGGTATTGCTCCCCAGAAAAAATACTAACAGATCGGAAGACGGGCGAAGTGGTTATCCCCTTTATTGCCTTCCTAGAAGGAGGGATGACCATCCCTATGGGTCCCATCACCACTAGTTATCTTGGGAACCATAGGATTAGCCCGAATCAATGCGCGCCCAACATGTTTAGGATCCTAGGAGCGGTTGAGGATTTGAACCGCCATTTAGGACTAGGCCTCACCTGGCTTGATGTGGTGCACATGTATGAGTGCCACAGCCAATAAGGGGCGGGATACTATCTCAAATCCTGGTCCGACGAGGTTAGACTCATCTCCTGCCTCCCCAAATCAAACAAAGGGATGAAAGACGATTATGTGATCGTCTCGGGCGCATGGCACAACGGTCCCTATTGCCCAACCAAGCCAGGAGAGCCAGGTGGGACATGCTAGATTTAGGTTCGCTAACAGTAGACTTAGGATCCTCGCCCTTTTACAATTTTTAATTCTCTTTGTGTTGCTATTTTCGAGTTTCTAATAAAGTTTTTCCGTGATTTTTAACAGATAGGAACCGCGTTTCTCCTCGGCTCAGCCTTACTAATACTGCCGCTTTCAACTACCTATTAAGATCAAAGATCTTTGTAAGCGAGGACGGGCAGCTGCGGTCGGCTCCTCTTATTCTCGGGTACACGGCGAAGAAGAAAGACTGTTAACCGATCGGCAACGCTATAACACAAGGGGATCACCGTCTTAATAGAATAGACGTTGCTCGGAAAGGGTTTTTAGCGCCACACGACCTTGCCCCAATGCCACAACCCAACCCACGGGGTGTACCACTGCTCGTCCAACCCGTTGCCCAAGTCCCCCTCGAACCAGTGGTTGCAGGTGAGAGGGTTGGCTCTTCGACCTCCTCATTGGAAGAGCAGACAGATAAATTCCAATTCAGAGGAGAAGCTTTAGGCAGGGTACAAGTTATACCGTCCTCGGACTCCGAAGAGGAGATTGAAAAACATTCCAGTGTCCATCCACCCCTTCTGACAACTGCCCTTCCAGAAGCTTCTTCGGACGAGGAAGACATGGCAGACTTAAGGGCCTTAATGAAGAACAGAGGAAAGAAGTCCGAGCCGAAAGGCGCTGGGACTTCTCAACCAGTGGCGAATCTGCCTCCGCCGCCACCTCAAGTTCCTGACCCCGACCTAAAGCCCGTACCGGACTTGAGGAAGAAGAGGCCCCTCGAAACTGAGGAGAGGGAGGTGGTGGTGGTGCCATCCAAAACAAATAAGCAACAGAAGGTGGCAAGAGACCATCGGAGCAGAAGGGGCTCGTCTGTTGAGAGCCGGGACGAGGCCGTAGTGGTAGACGTCCGCCGAGGAGGGCCTCGCACTTGGTCTCCAAGGTTAGAACTAGATGGTACTCCGATCCCTTGGGACACCTCCCTTAGGAACTACGATGGGGGAAGGGCAGGTTTCGTTGCGGAGGCCCTGGAGCAGCCACTCCTCCTCCCCCATGATATGGAGTCCTACAGGCGCTTCAACCAGCAGGAGCTCTTCCTATCCCTTAAGAGGGATATAGCCATGGTAAGTGGACTTAGTCTGTTCAATGGGACCACTGAGCCTTTTCATTCTTTTTTTTTTTCTCTCTTTTCTTTTTTTTATGTCTTATATTCGGAATTTCCATTATGTAGGTTACCCAGCAAATCTATGTGGCCGAGGAGTGGAACAAAAAGTCCTACCTCGAAGCCCAAGCGGATGCCCACTCTCGGTTCGAGGTTGAAAAATCCCTGGGCAATCTGAAGGAAGAATATGCTCTCTTATCCGAGCAATTCAAAGATATGATCAACCAGAGGAACAGCCTCGACGCCGGCCTGAAAACTGCTGAAAGGCAAGCCGAGGAGCAGCACAAGCAGCTAAACATGGCCGAGATCAACTTGGCTACTAAGAGGGAGATGGTAAAAGGGCTCAGAGATGAGCTTTAAAAAGTCAAGGAGAGTGCCCGACTAGCCGAGCAGAATGCTCAACTGACTAAGGTGGCAGTCGAAGATGAGAGAAAAGCAGCATACCAGCTGGGGGTGGATGAGACCAAGTCCCAGCTTACGGAACAATTTGCCTCGGTTAGCCGAGATTATTGTGACATAACTTGGAACAAGGAAATGGATGCTGCTGGAGTCCCTGCTGACTCGGAGCTGAGACTGCCTGGGAGCATATACTACGATCCTGAGATCCGAGAGCTCCCTGTGGCTGATCCCCCTCCTGCACAGCTCCTAGAGGCCTTAGTTCAACTCTTGGCCAGTCAAGTTCCTCCTGCTAACCCTGAGGTCTCCAAAGATTTGGAAGAAGGGAAGACCTCCGAGCCCAAGGACCAGGCCCCAAAAGCTGCTGCTACTCGGACAGGCCAGGCTGCTGACCCTGTGGTGCCTCAACCGAAGACATAGATATAGGGATTTTTGTTTTGTACTTGCATTAGTTTTGTTTTTATGTTAAGGAATTGTAAACCCTTTTCTTTTGATCAATGAAACAGTTTCCTTTTTTTTTTTTTTTTTTTACTGTTTTTGTTACAGGTCTTATGATTTATCATTGCTGCATATAGCTTATACTTCGTAATTAGGTCAGTGCGAATAAACTTGATCACTATATCATGCCAATGGTATGAATAATCGAAATTGGTACCGAAAAGAACAATTCGTATAAGAGTGATAAGCAATGATTGCGGTGAGTAATTATGGAAGTTTTACATGTCTTTCTAAATATACAAAGAGAGGGTGATTACCCCTCGGTTTTGAATTAAACATAACTAAGGAAGCCAATCATAAGTTAGAATTAATTTAAACACAATCAAGAATTTTAGTGCTAAGCCATAGTGACAATAGCTGTGTGAGGGTGTTGACTAACCTGTGCCATTTGGTTCCAGGACCATAGGGAACGAACATATTTTAGTGTTAACAAACCCAAATCATCTGGTCCGAGGACTACAGGCATGATTGGATTTAAGTTTAAACACTTGGGAGACTGCAACAGAGTGTTAACTAACCCAAATCATCTGGTCCGAGAACTACAGGCATGATTAGATTTAAGTTTAAACACTTAAAGAATAGTAATAGAGTGCTAACTAACCCAAATCATCTGGTCCGAGGACTACAGGCATGATTGGATTTAAGTTTAAACACTTAAAGAACAGTAACAGTGCTAACTAACCCAAATCATCTGGTTCGAGGACTACAGGTATGATTGGATTTAAGTTTAAACACTTAAAGAACAGTAACAGAGTGCTAACTAACCCAAATCATCTGGTTCGAGGACTACAGGCATGATTGGATTTAAGTTTAAACACTTAAAGAACAGTAACAGTGCTAACTAACTCAAATCATCTGGTCCGAGGACTACAGGCATGATTGGATTTAAGTTTAAACACTTAAAGAACAGTAAGATATACAGAACTAGCATATTAATTGAAGCGAACGATCGACTAATAATAGTACCTTTTGAGGTTATTTACATTCCAAAGACGTGGTATTACATGACCATCCAAGTCTTCTAAGAAATATGCCCCAATGCTAGCCCTTGAAGTAATACGATATAGCCCTTCCCAATTGGGTCCTAACTTTCCCCAAGCTGGGTTCTTTGCTATACCTACAACTTTCCTCAGCACCAGGTCACCAGGTTCTAAAGGTCTTAGCCTTACATTAGCATCGTAGCCCTGCCTAAGCTTTTGTTGGTAATGTGCCAGCTGAACTATGACACTTTCCCTCCTTTCATCAATCAGGTCTAAACTCCTTTCTAGCTGCTCGTTGTTGCTGGTCGGATTGAAGGAACTGGTCCTCAATGTTGGGAACCCCGTTTCCAGAGGTATGACAGCTTCAGCCCCATAGGTCATTGAAAAGGGGGTCTCTCCAGTAGATCTGTGAGGCGTAGTTCTGTAGGCCCAAAGTACGTGTGGCAGTTCTTCCACCCATTTACCCTTCGCGTCGTCAAGTCTTCTCTTTAGGCCATTTACTATGACTTTGTTGACAGCCTCTGCTTGCCCATTACCCTGGGGATAAGCAGGGATGGAGTATCTGTTTACAATTCCTAGCTCACCATAATAGTTCTTGAATGCCTTGCTATTGAACTACAGGCCATTGTTCCGAGATTAGAGCATGAGGAATCCCAAACCGAATGACAATATTTTTCCATACAAACTTTTGCACATCCACGTCTCTGATGTTGGCCAGAGGTTCAGCCTCAACCTACTTGGTGAAGTAGTCTGTTCCGACAATGAGGTATTTTTTGTTTCCTGCAGCTTTGGGGAATAGTCCCACGATATCTAAGCCCCATTGGGCGAAAGGCCATGGGCTGGATAGTGGATTAAGAGTTCCACCCGGTTGATGAATGTTTGGGGCGAATCTCTGACACTGATCGCACTTTTTAACATACTTGAGGGCTTCCTTTTGCATGTTCGGCCACCAATAGCCTTGAGTAATAGCCCGATGAGCCAAAGACCTTCCTCCCGTATGGCTTCCACATATTCTTTCATGTTATTCTTCTAGCAATAGCTCGGCCGATTCAGGATGCATGCATAGTAAATATGGTCCTAAATAGGAGCGTTTATACAATCTCTAGTCTTCGGATAGCCAGAACCTGGTCACCTTCCTCCGAATTTTGTCAGCTTTCTCTCTTTCTTCAGGCAAGATGTCTTCTTTCAAGAATTTAACTATGGGGGTCTATCCAGCAGGGTCTGGTCCTAACTTGATGAACCTGAATTACATCCTTTTTTGTCTCTGTAGGTCCATACAAGTCCTCAACGAGGATAACTTTAGGCAAATTTTGTGCCGAGGAGGTAGCAAGCGTAGCCAAAGAGTCAGCATGTGCGTTACCACTTCTGGGGATGTGCAGCAAACTAAAAGAGTCAAACTCCGATTGCAGACATTTAATTCGACTCAGGTACCCCTGCATTCTTTCGTCTTTCACCTCGAACTCCCCTTGTACTTGACCCACGACTAACCTTGAGTCCGAGAACAATTCCACAAACTTTCCTCCCATTTTTCGGACCATAGCCATTCCCGTCAGCAGGGCCTCATACTCCGCCTCATTGTTCGTTGCCGAGAAGTCCAACCTTAACGACTTTTCGATAACGATTCTTTCAGGGGATATCAACACTAGCTCCACTCTAGAACTTTTTTAATTTGCAGTACCGTCTACATACACTTCCCAACGGGAGGGGTCTTGCTGAGAAATCATGCCAACTGGTTTTTCGTCCATGCCCAACATGGGCATTACTTCTTCTAGTTAAGGCTCCGTGAACTCAGCCACTAAATCCGCAAGGACCTGGCCTTTGACCGATGTGCGGGGCATATATTTGATATCGAAAGCCCCCAAAATCGTACCCCACTTAGCAATTCTCCCCGTATAGTCAGCACTTTGGAGTAGAGTCCTAAGTGGGAGCTGAGTAAGAACAGTGACTGTATGTGCCTGGAAGTAGTGAGGCAACTTCCGTGTACCGAGTACCACTGTTAGGATAGCCTTCTCCAGAGGCAAGTAACGGATCTCGGCCTCATTCAGTGACTTGCTTACGTAATAAACTGGTCTTTGCACACCGCAGTCTGATCGTATCAACACCAGGCTCACTGCATAGGTAGCTACAGCGATGTAGGCGAACAATACCTCGTCTGGCTCAGGTCTGGACATGATTGGTGGCCGAGCTAAATAATCTTTGAGCTGCTGAAAGGCCAAAGCACATTCTTCAGTCCATTCGAATCCCTTCCACTTATTGAGCAGAGAGAAAAAGGACCGACACTTGTCTGCTGATCTAGAGATGAATTGATTTAGGGCAGCGGTCATCCTAGTTAGTTTCTGAACCTCCTTGGGAGTCTGAGGAGCCTGTAAATTGTTGATGGCCTTTATCTGGTCGGGGTTCACCTCAATTCCTCTGTGAGTCACCATGTATCCCAAGAACTTGCCGGATCCTACCCTGAATGAACACTTGGACGCATTCAGGCGCAGCTTGTACTTCCTTAGTACCTCAAAGGTACTTTCAAGGTCCTTCACATGCTCAGCAACAACCTTACTCTTTACTACCATGTCATCTATGTAGACCTCGATATTTTTACCCAACTGTGCCTCGAACATCCTCGTGATCATCCTCTGATAGGTAGACCCCGCGTTCTTTAAGCCAAATGGCATCACCTTATAGTGGTAGTTACCAATGGGGGTGACAAAAGCAGTTTTCTCCTGATCGTCCAGTGCTAGTGGTATCTGGTGGTAGCCTTGAAAGGCGTCCAGGAAGCTCATCCGAGGATGGCCGACGGTGGCATCCACTAGTTAGTCGATTTTTGGCATAGGGAATGGATCTTTGGGGCAAGTTTTATTCAAATCAGTAAAGTCCACGCACACTCGCCACTTTCCACTCTTCTTCTTTACCATCACGGTATTTACCAACCACTCAGGATAAAAAACTTCCTTAATAGCTCCGGCTTGTTTGAGTTTCGCTACTTCTTCTCTTACCGCATCAGCATGCTCCTTGGATGGGCGCCGATGAGGCTGTTTCTTGGGGGTGATTAGCGGGTTTACCTTCAAATGGTGACATATGAATTCTGGGTCCACCCCTGGGGCTTCGTAAGCGCTCTAGGCAAATACATCAAGATTTCGCTTGAGGAACTCTATTAACTCTTCCCTCTCTTGAAGGGGTAGCTGTGATCCGACTTGAAAGAACTTATCAGGATCATCTCCAATAACCACTTTCGTTAAATCTTCACATCGAGTGCCTTCATCTGAACCTTCGACGGGCAATTCCCGAGACTTTAACTGCTATAAACCCCTTTCGGCTCTGGACGAAGACTCGGCTTCAGGCTCGTGTTGGATGGCAGCCACTAGGCACTGTCGGGCCGCGGATTGGTCTCCTCGGATCTCATGAACTTGCCCTTCAGATGGGTATTTGACCTTAGGATGCAAAGTAGAGGAAACAGCCCCTAGTGTATGAAGCCAAGGTCTGGCCACAATTGCCGTATAAGACGAATACACATCCACAACAATAAAATCCACCTCTACCACTTCGGCCTCGGTTTGCACAGGTAAGCGTATCTGGCCTTTTGGGGTGACAGCCCTCCCTTCAAAACTCACGAGGGGGGAGTTGTATGGTATGAGGTCCTGGGGTTTCAGGCCTAGCCCCTTGTAGAGATCAGGGTACATTATCTCCACAGCACTACCCTGGTCCACCATCACCCTCTTTACATCATATCCTCCAATTCTGAGGGTGATGACTAAAGCGTCATCGTGGGGCTGAATGATCCTTATCTTGTCCTCGTCCGAGAATCCTATAATCAGGGGGGCATCCGATTTATACCTCTTCGGACCATGGCCGAAATGCCCTGTTAGTGATGGGGCTATTGACATAACCTTCGCTGGCCAGGATCCTGTTCTCCCTGGTGCAGCGAAGACAACATTAATTGTTCCCAACGGCGGTTTCGAGGAATCATCTCTTCGGAGCTCCGAACTGATCTGCCCTCCTCGGCCACTGGAATGGTGCAGAAAGTGTCTTAATTTACCCTCGCCGACCAGCTGGTCCAAATGATCCCACAGGCTCCTGCAATCGTCTGTGCTATGCCCGTGGTCCTGATGATACTGGCAATAAAGGTTATGATTATACCTCTCAGGGTTTCCTACCATCTTATTTGGCCACCTAAAAAATGGCTCGTTTTTAATCTTTTCCAAAACTTGGTGCATCGGCTCTTTAAATACAGTATTGACCGCTTGAGGATTGGTTGATCCTGACTGTCCAACGAAATCTCTACGCGGTTTACTGTTATTATAACGATCCGACCGGAAATCCCTCCTCTCCTAGGGGATCGCTTTATCTTTTCCCTTCCCTTGCTGCTGATCTTCTTCAACTCTTTTAAATTTTTCTATACGGTCCATAAGCTGACGCATGTTAGTGACTGGTTTACCAGATAAGGAGGTCCTTAGACCGTGGTCAGTAGGGAGGCCTAGCTTGAACGTGCTGAGGGCCATTGCATCGGAGTTGCCCTCCATGTCATTAAACATCTCCCAGTATCTATCTGAATACGCCTTCAGAGTCTCGCCCTCGTGCATGCTTAGGGACAATAGTGAAGACAAGGGCCTGACCACTCTTCGGCATGTGACAAAACGGGAGCCAAATGCTTGAGTGAGTTCTTTGAAGGAGATGGAGTCTGCCTTCAGACCGTCAAACCACCTCATGGCAACCGGCCCAAGACTGGAAGGGAAAACCTTACACATCAGAGCTTCATCTCTGGAGTAGACAGCCATCCTTTGGTTAAAATGACTCACGTGCTCCACGGGGTCCGTTTTACCATTGTAGATGGTAAACGTTGGCTAGTTAAAATGCCGAGGGAGTCTTGCCTCCTCAATTCTACGAGTAAAAGGTGACCGAGATATCTGATTCAAGGCCCTGCTCATAGCATCATTCCCTACACCTCCGCGTGATGGGCTTCTAGATCGCTTTTTGCGATGAGGCTCTTCTTTGTAGGAAAATGATTCACTGACCGGTGTCAGAGATTTTTGCTGATAAGTGACGTCCTGCTCGTCGTCGGAATCGTCATCAGAATACGAGAAAATCTGTTTCCTCTTTGCATGGCGTAACTCCCTCTTCAGTTTTTCAACTTCTAGTTGCAAGCCCTGATTCTCCTCTGCATGGGACACGTGACTTCCGCCGTGTGATTGGCTTTGGCCAGTATGCACAGTGTGCACACTACCCTCACGATCCTGCCTCCTCTCCAAGTTAAGAAAATGGTCAGCATGTTGGGATGCCCTAGATTCTGCTTGTTGTTGACTTCGTCCTGCCATCACCAACAGTTGTTTTCACCCCTGCACGAGCTCTTCCCACAGAAGGCGCCAATTGTAGGGTCAATTTTTGTAGCTCAAACCCACGAGATGTGAAGTACGAGCTCAATAAACCCAAGACAATGAATTTGTAGAGCGTGGGTGAAAGAACTGGGCCGGATATGAATTAAATAAGAGTTTGTTATGATATTTGCAAATAATCTAACATACAATCACGTAAAAACAATGTTAGAATGTCCGAAGATGAATTTTATTGAATGAAATTAGGTTACAAATTCCAAAGCTACAGTAAAGTTATTTTTGTTCTTCTTTCTCTCTTTTTTCGATCCCCCCTCTATCAGGGACTCTCCTTCTTTATATAGCCTATTTCCTAATCATCCCAACCGTCTACTTGTCCTCCATCTGCTAATATACTTGAGTGTAGGTCACATCAAGCATCTTCTCTAGCTTTTTGGGAGTGGTGGTAGTTGAAGTTGCACTGTTCAGGGGTCTTCTCCACATAAATGCGGCCAAAAAAGTTGCTACAGGGCATTAAATGCGGTGGTGGCAGCTTTTCCTTGAGATATTTCTTCATCCTTATCATCCCCAGGCATGTCCAGAGCTTATCTTTGTCACCAAGATTGCCAGGAAGGGCATTCGGGCTTTCTGTACGTTTATTTAATCAGAATTATTCGTATCCGAGGAGTAAAACCTCTTCGGACAAAGGGTAACCTCTTCGGATTGTGCTCTTCCGCCCTCTCTGGGTTTGTTGGCCTCAGGTGAACCCTACCCCAACCCGTTACTACTTTTCGGACACAACATAATCTCAAAAACAGGGTCTCAGGCCCAATTGGTAGATCTGGGCTTTTACCCCCCACAATTTTTTTTTAACTTCATTTCCTAAGAAAAAAAAATTCTAAACTGAAATACGGTTTTTTATTTTAATTTCTAAAAAATTTCTAAACTGTTATGGAAAAAGAAAAAAAAATTATTTTTTTCGGTTTTTTATATTTTACATAAAAGTTGTATCAAAACTTTCTTTAAATTGTTTATTAATAATTGTCTTAAGGGCATACGTTAACAAGACCCTATAAACTAATATGGTTTAGTACTACTTGTAAGTTTAAACTATAAAACCCAAATTAAAAAGCATATGTATTAGAATGAAGACATGTAATAAAATGAAATTACAAAAAATTATGTGAAAAATACAAAATTATTACAAATTTTACTACTACTACTACCAAAAAAAAAAAAAAGCTTATAAAACTAGTGTGACAGGGATATGATTTGAACACGTAAAAATAAAAAAAAATAAAAAAATCTAACACATTATGATAGTCTCAGATTTCCTTTTTGAGTCTCCAAATCCCAGTCACCGATTACTTCGTTGTACATTTTGGACCATTTCGTTTTTAGAGTGAATGGATACAAGAACAAACAAATGGAAAATTAAATTTATCCACGGCTGCCACCGTCCCCATGTGCAATCTGATCTGAGTAAAAATACAAGTGCACACGTCCTTTTCTTTATTAATATGGTCCTTGAAGTTGTAGGTTCAACAAAAAAATAAAAAAGAAATGGTCATTGGCTTACGAGTTCATGTAAGCTGGACCTGTATAATAATTGATTTTATATAACTGCATGTGTTATACTATATTAAAATATACAAAATAAAGAAGGAATATCACACGCTTTCACGTTTAGTCTCATATGATAATATTATATATCCACAATGAAGCAGTCTAAGCAGCCATAGTTTTTAGTATGGGATAAAATTACCCTTTTACATAGATAAATGTTACAGAATTTAGTTTATTCACGAGGAATTAACAAACAGAGACAAATACTCCGGCCAAAATTGGGAATTAAGCTCATTTTCCTAACTATATAGTTAGTAGGCATGATTTCAAAAGTATATATTTTACTAATATCTCGAGTCTCAAAGACTCGATTTTGGCCTATAAATCGAGTCTCAAAGACTTAATTTTCATGGTCTGATCACGTCTGATGTGGGATTTTTTTCACGTGGCGTTCACCTGGAAATCGTGTCTCTAAGACTCGATTTATAACCCTTTACAAAACAAGTATAATGTTTTAAACACACCCTTTACACCTTCTCATCAAAGAAGAAAAAAAAAAAAAAAAAAAAAAACCTAGAAACAAAAACATGGGTTATAGTCAGTCGAAGATCATGTCATCCTCTCTTCCTCTCTCTAGAATACGCTGCTAAACCACCAAGCCACCAGCCTCTCCTCCACCTTGCCGCCACCTCATCGGGCTGTAAATTACACAAATGAAACCCAGAAATCGCTGGCCTCTCCTCCACATGCATTGCCACTCAATCAGCCTTATTTTTCACCCTTCGTCGTCACCAACAACAATGGGATTGATTGGTTTTCTGGGTTTTATTTTTCTGAATTTCTGGGTTTTATTTTTCTACGTTTTCTGGGTTTTATTTTTCTAGTTTCTGGGTTTTCTTTTTCTGGGTTTCATTTTTCTGGTTTTCTGGGTTTTATTTTATGGGTTGATTGGGTGGGATTGAATGTGATGGTGGTTGGGTTGTGGTAGTCCAGTGGTGGTTGGGTTGTGTTGTTTTAGCCACTCACAAATGTGCTTAATACTTGTTTTGTAAAGGGTTATAAATCGAGTCTTAGAGACTCGATTTTTAGGTGGACGCCACGTGAAAAAACGCCACATCAGACGTGATCAGACCATGAAAACTGAGTTTTTGAGACTCGATTTATAAGCCCTAAATCGAGTCTTTTAAACTTGAGATGTTAGTAAAAAATATAATTTTGTAACAGTGCCTACTAATTTTATTATTTGAGAAACAAGGTTAATTCCCAATTTTGGCCCAAATACTCAACTCCATAGCATCAACGTGGAGTAAAATTTCCTTTTCACTAAATCTTAAAGGATTTAGTTTATCCATGAGGAATTAACAAATATAGATGGTATTCTGTAATTATTTCGTGCATATTAGTAATTATCTTATGCATCTAGAATAAATATCATCCCTCTCATAACATGCAAGTCTCATCTCATAACTATGTATGACTTACCTATCATGAGAGTGATGACGCATATACTCGTGAATAAGAAGTTGCCATGCAAATAAACATCCTAATCTCACGATTCTTTTTTTAATTGTTCTTTCCTATTTTCGCCCCCAGAGAACTCGTGAATAAGAAGTTGCCATGCAAATAAACATCCTAATCTCACGATTCTTTTTTTAATTGTTCTTTCCTATTTTCGCCCCCAGAGAAAAACTGTTTCTCCCCAATTGCCGCTAGCTAAGCTTCTTATTAATTTGGAGGCAGAGAAATTGACGTCTTGCCTTATTATGTCTACATGATTAACCCCCGCTTTAGTATCTGATTTCAAGTGAAATTATAGAAGGCTGTGCTGTGTTTTCAAGTGAAAAATAATGAAGTTTTCTTGACAATGCAGCCCAACATTAAGGATGTTGCCATCGAAAGGGAAACAGCTCATAGTAGGAGGCGAATCTAGTGAGGCTGATGCCTTAATTGAAGTAAAACCCATAGGTTCTGGCATTGATGCTAAAATATATGGCCCCTGTTTGATCTCTTGCCTTGATAACAAGGAACAAAAGAAAAATGCAAAAGATAATAAGAAGAATCATGTGAAGGTTTGCGAGAGAGAGAGAAGAGAGAGACTGCATTGAGTAGAAAATAAATTACAGTCTTACAAACAAAAAGCTCAACTTGCAATTACATATAATAAAAAACTATAAGGCAAATAAAAAAAAAAAAAAAAAAAAGGGTGGCCTGGCTACCTGCCGCTTTGGTTGCGGTGACAGGTCACATGGATATCTTATCTTTCACACATTTATATGTAAATGGCCTGTTCAATGCTTTGTAAACCTCTGGAGGACTTCAAAGTAGTCCGGGAATGTTTTCCGGGTGCAACCAGGGTCCTTGATGGTGACTGGAACATCTCCACAGGCAGCAAGTGAGAATGCCATGGCCATTCTGTGATCATCGTATGTGTCGATAGCTGTCACATTGAGATTTTCCGGTGGAGTGATCACACAATAATCCGGTCCTTCTTCAACTGTTGCTCCCAGCTGAAATATGGAAGCCCATATGTTAGTGAAAATAATACTAGAAAAATAAAAGAATAGGAAAACAAAGCAGAGGGATTTCAAATTTACACAACCACATGAACTTGCCTTCCTGAGTTCTGTGCAAATGGCAATCATCCGTTCTGTCTCTTTCACCCTCCAACTTGCCACTAGAAAAATAGGGAAACCAAGAGATTAAGGGATGTGTTTGGTATCAGCCATACATCCAAATTATACGGTTTCTTATGATGCACTAGCTTTCTCAGAAGATTATATAATATCAAATTCTGGCTTCAGCAGAACAAGAAATAGTTCACAACTTCTACCTACTACAAGCAAAGAGTCCATTGTTCTCTAGACTTGCCCCCTTTTTTATGTGAAGTTTCCCATTAATGAATAGATCAATTTGTTAGATTTAAAGGTGAGGGCCCACCATATGAAGGCCATCTGTCATTATCAATGTGCCTGCATCAGGTTTATGACACAAGGTCCAAGAAATTAGGAGTTCCACTAATCTCAGTAAGTACTCAACTTCACAGCCATTTTCTACAATAGAAGGGCCTAAATTATACAACTATTTTCCACATTGGAAAAGACTAAATGGAACCCCAAATGCTGATAAAGGATTCATTGTTGATGTTCCCTGTGAAATTCATGAAGTACAGGTTAACAGGCAAATCCAAGGTTCTATGCATTTACCTTCATTACCACTTAACAACTAAAAGGCTAAAATTTTATTTTATTTTATTTATTTTGGTGTTCCATAACAAAAAACCGCCATACCATCTCTTATAACAGTTGGTCCATCAGCGAAAAGGGCAACTACAGCAAGAGTCATCGCAACATCTGGCATTTTGTTCATGTTGACATCAACAGCTTGCAAGTGTTTTCTTTTGGAAGAATCTCGAGGTGGTCCAGTGACTGTGACACTAGTCTCTGTCCAGGTAACTTTAGCACCCATCTTCTCAAGAACTTCCGCGAATTTTACATCTCCCTTGATAAACAAAAAGATATGGTAAAATGTTAGTTTATTTGGTCTATGCATGTGAAATATAAATAGACATGCAGCACAGAGTAGTCAAAGTAATCAAGGTTGTGGTATTAAATCTGGGAGACATTATGAATCAGTAAGAGCTTTACGAGCAACATTGCATTTCTTAACTTAAGTGATATTACTAAATCAGGCTTTTGCCAATTGTCTAGGATTCCCCACTCCTGGCCCTTAATGGCCATGGGAGTCAGAGCCATGTCTCAATCACAGAGTGGTTGATCATCTGAAAAGATCAGCTAAACACAATGGCATTTACTAGATCAACTACCCAATAATACACATACTCATCAAACAGCACATTTTAGCTAACTCCAGGATTTGGCTCAAAACTGCTCAGCAGATTCACATGAGCCCAAATTAAGCATTAAATATTAGCATCTGTGATTTACCTGCAAACTGCTTGTCCCACAGCCTTCAACAGTAACTGTCCCACCGGTGACTGCTGCACCAGCTAAGAAGTAACTAGCACTTGAAGCATCACCTTCGACATAAGCATTTCCAGGAGACCTAAAATATATTACTATTCTCAGTATAACCTCATTTCACAATGTGCTGGAACCATATGTTAAAGAAACCTACTTGTACTTTTGACCTCCACGGATCAAAAACCGATCCCAACTATCATTGTGTTCTACAGAGATCCCAAAGCGTTCCATCAGCTTCAAAGTCATCTCAACATAAGGAACGGAAATCAATTTGTCAATGATTTCAATTTCAACATCTCCAAGAGCCAGAGGAGCAGCCATGACCAAAGCAGTCAAGTATTGACTACTAATTGACCCAGAGAGCTTCACCTGCAAACAAAGACACAAAGCATGAAGGATCATGTTGGCTTAATCTTTGCACACAACACCAAAACAAAGTAATCTGTTAGACATGATGAGAAAAAACTTAATGAAAGTGGAAGGAAGGATGAAATGAGTGACATTTTAATTTTTTCAGGAATGAAAATAGAACGTGTACCCAATAAAAAAGAAAATAGAAAATAGAACATGTACTACATTTCAAGGATGAAAAGAATACTTTTGCCTAATTTATTTCATCCTAAATGTTTTCCACAGCAATTGCGATTTGTAAATTATTACATTGATGGAATGTAACTAAAGCAAAGATATTTGACACTTGAGAATTGAAATCCATAATCCATACACTTAAAATTTCCTTAAATCCTGGAAGATTCTTTTAAAATTGCTAAATATGAACATTAGACGGCCAAGAGCTTAAAATCAAACAAATGAATCATCAACTTCAAGGGAGGAAAGACTTCACTCAGAAAGCTCTCCAAGAAGAATTATGCCCCAACTCACTTGCCAGGTTACAAACCCAATTATTCATTCCTCTATACAAAAGGTAAAATCACTACTTGAAATCTCAGTGTAGTTATGCAGACCTAATCTTTCTGAACTCAGAATTGCATCACATTAAATTTAAACCTTGCTTCTCAAGGTTATATCTTCTCAAACGCAAAGATATCAATGCAAAAAAAGGACATGGTGTTGTCTTCTCAGATATCTCACAAAGAGAGGGAAAAAAGGGAATGGGAAACTCAACACCTAATCAAACCACATTATACAGAACACTCGTGCAAAAAGATAATGCAGAACCTCACCTTACCCCCAGGAAGACCCCCCTTTCCAAATACACGCACAGGAGGACATTTTGTGCCAAGAAAACAGTCAGCATCTGCACCAAGCTGCTTAAGACCATCAACTAAATCCCCAATTGGTCTCTCTCTCATTCGGGGCACCCCATCAAGTATGTAGCTGAAATATAATGAATGGCATAAAGGGTCAGTAAGTGTAGGAAGTATAACAGTAATTGAGACAAAAGACCATTTCTTGTCTAAATATCTTTTTTTTTAATTGGTAAGTTACACAAACACACACACACTCAGTGGGTCTTGAACCCATGACCTCACCCTCCATCCCAATATTATGGTAGAAGGAAGTGCCAATCGAACATATCTTGGACTTGGACTCAATCTGATTATCAAGACTAAAGAGGAACAAAAAACAGTGTAGTATAAAGATAAGAGTCCTATTTTGTAATATCACAGCATTCCATCTAGTGGGGCAGGAATTTCATAATTCAAACAGACCTTGAATGTCCACCAGCAACGGTAACTGCAGCTGTCAATGGCCGCATTGCTGTTCCGGCATTTCCAAGGAAAAGTTGAATTTCATCCCTTGATTCTTTACCCACTGGAAAGAGACCACCACAGCCTTCCACAATTGCTCTTTTTATTGCCTTGTCTTCTTCCACATGTAGTCCTAGGGTTTTCAATGCACCAAGCATGTAATGAATATCTTCACTATCCAACAAGTTGTCTACAACGGTTGTTCCCTGAACAATAAATAAAAACTAAAATTAATGTATGCCAAATGATTGCACTTGATTATGATTTATGAATAAAAGTTAAACAAGTTCGTAATTTACAATCAATTTCTCTATCAAATGTGTTTCTTTTTCACCTAAACACACAGAAGTAAATGATCTAAACGAAGACTACTTCAGAGTTCAAAGGACATTTCATGCCACGTTCCTATATCTGGGGAAAACAAAGAACGATATAAAACAATTTTTTAAAGGAAAAGGAATGAGGTGAGGCACATTAAGTGGCTGTTTGGAATAGAATTGAAAATGGACTGCTTGAAAAAGATGTTCCTAGAAAATAGAAGAATTTAGAAAGCTGTACTTGAAAAAAACAGTTATAATCACCCTCCAAAACACTATGTCCCTTATCTTCCCATAAGTATGCTTCCTTTCCCACTAAACTGCTCTTAGCCAATGTTCATGGCAAGCCCCTCATCAATGGCCCTCAACCTTAGGCATCATATCACAGAGGGTTCAAACCAACCTAAGAGACCTTCAATACATATTCGATCCATGGAGAATCATAAAAAAAATCTTAAGGGATCATACTTTGATTCATAATCACTATCAAACTTTTGGGATAATAATTTATATCTCCTCTTTTTGATATTCATATACAATTCACATATCCATATGAAACTGAAACCATGAGCTTACCCACCATCTATTGTTCACACAGGAAGCATATGTCATTGGTCCAAAGGATATGCCATAAACTTAAAACTAAGCACATCAGTAGAAATCATAATTCAGAAAGAGAGACACACCAATACACATCTATATCAAACTCATCAAAGCCAATCTCCTATATTTCTTTCATTTTAATGACTCTTCTCAGCAAGCAAACAGATACTCAATTTAATTTTAATAATGAACACACATCACAGGCTACAACTACAATAATTTGGTTAGCAAAGCTAAAATGACCTACGCTCCTCTGGAACCATCAATTCCAAAAATTAAGCTACATATTCTCTTTCCCCATTTCTCACAAACTAAGCTCATCCTAAATATTAAGAATTTAATCCAAAAAATACCCTCCAGAACTCTCTCATCTTTCCCTCACTCCTTTCCATATCCAAACAGAGAATTATTTAATTTCAAGCACAGCCCAGATACTAAGCAAACAACATATGCTATTCCCCCTCTCAACAACTCCATAAAAGTGTATAACCCAAGTACCAAAAATCATCTTCTTCTTAATTTTTTGGTAACAAAGGCTAGCATTAAAAACTAAAGAGTTTGATTACAAGACACGCTGTGTGTGTCATATTACATTCCCAAAAAGTCTAAATATTAACAGTAGGGCTACATCAGAGGGGGAATAAAAAACAACAAAATCTTGGGACTGTCTTACACCCCTTCTTGCAAGTGCATCAGCACATTTGCTTGCTTCTCTGTAACAGTGCTTAATTATCTTCCTGCCCATCAAACTGCATTCTCCTCAGGTCCCTCAATTTAAAAATGTTTGGTTCTAGTCCTTAAAATTTTCAAAATGTAACAATTTAGTCCCTCCATCTATTTTTCGGTTAAGTGACTACCAGAATGCTGAGACCAAAATCAAAACAACCCCATATTTTAGGGACTAAAAATGCAAGTAAGAAATGGACGGAAAATAAAACAAAGCCGTAGGGCTGTCCACGGGTCGGTCCGGGTCGGATTTGTGCCCAACCCGCAACCGACCCGATCAGATCAGGTGGAGAAGTTCCAAACCCGCCGCCGACCGCGAAAAGCCACCGGTCGAGTCGGATCGGGCGGGTGGGCGGCGGTCGGCTTCGATTTCGACCGATATACACAAATCAAACACTGAAATTTGATTCCTGAAGAACAAAATCAACAGATTTACAACCCAAAGAGAAGATCTACAAACCCAAAAAAGAGATCCACAAATCCAAAGAACAAAAACCCAGAGAACAGATCCACAAATCCACAAATCCACGGATAAAAGAACCTAAGAGATGAAATAGAAGGTCGACGAACCTAAGAGATGTAACGAGCTGGGACGTTGAGGACGAAGAGCGAAGGTCGACGACGAAGAGCAGAGATCGACGATGGAGAGGCAGAGATCGACGACGAGCCGGATCGGCGAAGGGTAGCAGAGATCGTGAGACTGAGAGGAGAGAGTGAGAGTAAGAACTGAGAGTCTGAGACTGAGAACTGAGAGTAACAAACTTCAGAGTTCAGACCTTTAAACCCATTTATATGGCGGTCGGGTCGAGTGGCTCAGGTATTGGAGGAAGAGACCCGCACCCGATCCGCCGAAATCGGTTTTGTAAAGTAAGGACCCGCCGCCGACCGCCGGAGCAGTCGGATCGGGCGGCAAACGGTTTGGCCGGGTGGGCCGGTCTTGCGGGTTGTGCCCTAAACAAAGGTACTAAATTGTTACAAAATTGAATTGACCCCATATTTGAGGGACCAGTCATGCAATTTACCCTACGAAGAAACAGAAAAAATAGATTATAATTTCCTGCATTTTCCTACACTTTCTCAACGAACAAACATTGAATATATACCTCAGATAGAGCAGCCAGAAGCAGAATCCGATTAGACAGTGACTTGGACCCCGGCAACGTGATAGTGCCGGAGATATCTTTGATGGGTTGCAACACGATCTCCGGTACCGTTGATGGCTTCTCAGCTGTGGCAACTGAAGCACAAACCCTAAATGTACCGACTTTATTACTACCCATCACGCCCACATGCTTGTGATTCAAAGTCAAAGACTTTGATGAGCCCAAAAACTGTGACGCAAAAGAGAGTGAACTCAGAGATTTGGGTTTTTGGGTTTTGGGATTGCTGTGAAAGATTTGGGTGTTTTGAGCACCACTGCAGATTTTGCTCACTTGAGCCATTTTTCTCTCTCTCTCTAAAACTAAAGCTTTCTCACTCTTAAACTCTCAACTTTCTCAAATGGGTTTTGGTTTTGGTGCAATGAGTGTTTGTTGAATTGGACCGACTATGTGAGGGGAGAGTTCACCAAACCAAAAAGCACCGCTACCAGAAAATTTGAGAATGTACTTTGTTTTGTTTTGTGCTATGAGCGCTTGTACGTTGCGCTTGAAATGTTGCACAAATGTGGTTGTTGTATAATGTAATGTGGGTTTTTTTTTCTTTTTTGGCTAAGAAGATTGAGAGAGTATTTTAAAAAGTTGGGGGTTGTTGGAAATTTGTACAGGTTGAGGTTGGTAGGGTTGGCTCCAATCTGCAGTGTCACTCTTTCTCACCAACCCCCTTAATGGGACCCATCTTGCAACTTATAAGAAATTTTAGAAAATAAGAAATTAATAAATCAATAAAATAACCAGCACCAATGGAATCTCAAATCTCAAAATTAAACCAATGAAAATTTGGGATGTCAGTTTTAAAAATCCTTGAATATGAGATCAGGATGTACCACCAAGGGTGGTGTACTAGTGATTATTTGACTTACTTATTAAAGTGGTTTGGGATGAAAATTCCCAAGAGAATTTGAAAACTAGCAGAGTGAGAAGAAATAATATCATAAGTTAATATGCGGTTGGAAGAAAATTACAAACTAGAATCTCGAGTTTTATAGACTTGATTTCAGTCTAAAACTTGAGGATTAAGGACTCGATTCTCACTTGGTGAGTTAGAAATATGATGCCAAATAGATCTCGAGTCTTATAGACTCGAGTTCTAAAAAGCAAAACCGAGTCTCTAAGACTCAATTTTGGTACTTAAAGAATAACAGACTTGAAGAAGAACAGAGGAACAATCTAACGACGAAGAACAACGATCTGACGACAAATAATAAAGGAACGATCTAACGAAAGAACAAAGACGAAGAACAAAGGAAGAACTAAGAACGCTAGAGCTCCGATTGGACAATTGAACGCTGGGTGGGCGATTGGACGATCTGGTCTTCAGATCTACACGAGAAAGAACTCTGGGTCAGAACTCAAAAGAACGCGAGGAAGAAGAAGTTAAAATGGTGAAAC
Organism: Quercus ilex subsp. ballota; assembly: GCA_032727855.1. NCBI lineage: Eukaryota > Viridiplantae > Streptophyta > Magnoliopsida > Fagales > Fagaceae > Quercus > Quercus ilex. The sequence continues at coordinate 56,965,004 of CM064915.1, forward strand.
TCGTGTCTTAAAAACTCGAGTTTCACATGGATTTTCTTCCACATCAACTCCCACCACTTACAAATCGAGACTTAAAAACTCGAGTTTTATCTTGGAACTCGAGTTTTAGATACTCGAGATGCTAGTTTACAACATTATTTTAAAACGTGACAACTAATTAAATTTTTTTATATTTAATGTTATTTGGAAAAAAAATTCCAAGTTTGAATCTCACAATGGAAGCGTTTTGCTGGAAGGCCCGGACCTAACGGGTAGGATATTATTATAATAAATTCTGGGAAGCCATTTTAGTTGCTCCCTCCTGCTCTTTTGAATTTTTTTAACAGTTAATAAAGCTATTTAAAAAGTAAATAAACTAACTTTTAGATTTTTATTATACATTTAACATAAAAATTATGCAAATAAACTATTAAAAACTACTGTATACATGTACCAAACATAGACCCAATGACGCTCCATTTGATGATTCAAAGAGTAGCATATTTTGCACCATCTTTAAAGGTTCATTTAAACCTATTTTTCGGGTAAGTAATTGGTGCCAACTTAAAACTTTGGTAACCTTGATTATCATGTGTGATGTTTTCGACTATTCCACTTCCTATTTATGAGAAATCTTGAAAACCTATAAGTTTGATGTTTCTTTTGTTTCATCTAGGGCAACATATTTTACATACAAATTCACTGAATTACTTGGTCTTTGAAGCTTTAAAAAAAAAGTTTGTACCTACACAACTTGCTTGGCAATTAGACAAAAGCTTGATCTTTTAAAGTATAATGTATTAATTTTGTCCATAACTTATGTGTTATCAGTTGTGTTAATTTAATTTATGAAATCTTGAAAACATTTTAATATACTTTTACAACCACTTGCAAGTAACTACCAAAATCTTACCAATCACGCGTATTTCGAACTAATTATACGGTGAATTGCCCGATTTTATAATAAATAAATAAAAAAATTCATGAAAATCATTATGTTTAAAGAAAATTCAATGTTCTCATAAAAAATAAAATAAATTAAATATTGAATAATCGTTGGACACGTGTTAATAAGAGAACGATACTTGTGTCATCAATCTTGGTTTAAAAAAAGAAAAAGAAAAAAGAGAGAGTAATAAGGCTGGGTTTGGATCCACGTTCACGTCTCACGTCCACGTTTTACCTTTTTTTTTTTTTCACGTGTTTCTAGAGGTTTACGGCTGTTGTTCATGAACAGTAGCCATAAAGGTTGACTTTTCAACCGTGAATAGTACATCCGTGCATTATTCACAGACTCACAAATATTACTTTTCAGCAACTTTTTCATTAAAAATTGGTCTCACAGTACTATTCACACATTTAAAAAAAATTTACTACAGTGTTCTCAGTTTTTAGTTTCAGTAATTGTATGAATAATTCTTCTTTCCCCAATGAGCTATAACCATATATAAGAAATTGGATATTAGTATATTACAAAGCATCACAGCCTACCACCTACCATTTTCCATTATTTGTTCTCACTATTTGGTTGGAATTCATAACATTCAGAGACTCGGAGTCAGAGACCATCTTTGCTTGTCCCATCACAGGGACAGGTAACATGATCAAGATTCAAGACTCATGATTAAATAGAGATGAGCCATTCCCATCATGATTCAATCCACTTCACTAGATTTTTTATTTATTAAATATTCCTGGTTTTAATTTGAGGGAAATGTCAAATTGAATAAGAATGATTATAGGTTAATTTTTCTGGGATGAGTGCAAAAAAATGCTAATAATAAAAAATACTGTCAGTGACATAAAAACTTTTACCTTTTCTTAAATTGTTAAGGTGGCATATTATGATTGGTCATAATAAAAATGATGTAAGATCGTAGAAATGTAATGTTATGCTACTCACAACTTGATATCCCACTAAATTATAAGATAAGTTATGAAAAAGTTTATGTTATGACATTACACAATGAAAAAATGGATGAAAATTAGGCATGGGTCTTTAGGTATTGTATTTTAAATTCTCTCTAATTAAATTTTATTGTGTCCTTGTTTTGACTAATAGGTGCATATAAAATATTATTATTAACTTTTTTAAAGGAAAGAATTTGACCAAAACCCAGTTTAACTAAGAGCACATGCCAAGTAATAATAAAACAACTCCCCTCTCTATGTCCAAAAAAATAATTTGGATTTGATGTGATTGTACTGTTCAATTATCACTTTGATGTGAAAGAGAAAACTTAAAAAGGTTAAAGGTTAAAAGATTAAAAAATAAATTTAAACCAGTTATTGACATTAAGGGTGCGTTTGTTTTGGGTGTAAATGACTTCCGGAAAATATTTTACCCCCAGCAGCATGTTTGGATGCTCATGTAAAATAAAATTTTCCGGAAAATGAACAACTTTGATTGTAAAATAAAGCCCTTGACCCGGAAAATGATTTACGTTTTTATTTTACCTTCAAATCATTTTTGGATCACAGACACCCAAAGAGAGAAAGAGAGAAAGAGCAAGAAGAGGGAGTGGAGATCGCGCCTCAACCCCAAGACGTGCCGGCGAGATCGCGCCTTCGAGATCGTGTTGGTGAGATCATCCCGCCGAGATCGTCTCATCGCCGCCGCCCTCTGGGTCAGATTGTCTCCCTCATCTTCTCACTCCACCTCACCGCCGACCAGTCAAACACCCACACTCCACCAGTCTTGTCGATCGCAGCACCGCGCCGATCAAGCAAAAATCAAACCCAGTCGCCTCACATGCCTTCACCTTCGAACCCACATGCCTTCGCCTTAAGCAAAGATCGCAGCACCGCGCCGACCCACACACCTTCGCCTCCGAACCCAGTCGCCTCTCTCTTTTCCTTCTTCCCTCAATTTGACCGGATTTGATGATTTTTTTTCTTTGGGTTTTGTTTCTTTTGTGTTTGTGGACTGAGAAATGATATTATAGATTTATTTGGAAATTGAGAAAATGTGAGCAACAAGTAGAAAATGTGTTTTCTATAGTATTTTCAAGAATACAACCAAACACCAGAAAATATTTTTCAAAGCAATTTTTGAAATGCAACCAAACACTTGAAAATATTTTCATTTCCCAAAAATATTTTCACCTGAAAATATTTTACACCAAGAAAATATTTTACACTAAAACAAACGCAGCTTAAAAGTGATTTTTTTTTTCAACCCTTGAAAGTATAATTGCATAGTTTAATAACGGCTATTGCATCGAATCTCAATCTACTATTCATATTTTAATGTGCAGAATAGAACATTGATTTTTTTTTTTTAATGGGTTAATTGTAGCCCTCCTTTAATTATTGGCTTCACTTCAATTCTTTCCCTAAACATTAAAATCAACCAATGTTCCCCCTAAACTTTGGAAATAGACAAATCACCCTATCATTACAAAATTCCACTAAATTCATTTTAACACAAAGTAATTTGCAAATTTCCAATACATAAGAGGCAACATTGCTTGGTTTTAAAGTTTAAGGGGGGATTAGAGTAGACTCATAGTTAAGGGGGATCCAACGGTAAGTCTGTGTTTTGATTAATGTTTTAGAGAAGGGATAGAGGAAGTTGTAAGGTTGAATTTAATCAACCATTTTGTTGGCTTTATTTTGTGCCAATTTGCTTGTAATTCAGCATTTAGAAACCCTGCATTTAGGTGGGAAACATGCAAGGGTAGTGTGTGAGAGAGTATGAAGAAAAAGCTCAAGAGTGTGCACTCAGCAGGGACTCGCGACTGGATCTCGCAACTGGCTCGCGGCTGGCAAGTTGCCAAAGGAGGCACACGTGTGAAGGATGCAGAAGAGCTGAAGAGTCACGCCAGCTGGAGCAATACAGGACAAAACTTCTAATCTGGCCAGGCAGTTAGCTCGTGACTTAGACTCACAACTCAGTCAAGTCGCGAGGCCAAGTCGCCAGACCACTCTGTCTGTGAAAAACTGACCTTTCGCATTCCAAACACACACCAATATAAACACCCCTTATACCCACGTATTGTAGAGAGTTTCCAAAGAGAATTTTGAGAGAGAAACCTTAGAGAAAAACAAGATTGACTCATCCACAATCTTCGTCCTTGTTTCTCCAAATTCCTCTACTCTCACCCTCTCCATTGTTACATCCTTGAGAGGTACATTTAGCCAAATCTTTTTCTCACCATACTCATATCTGTGAGAAAGTTATTTGGTGCTTGGGAAGCAGTTAGGAAATGACCAATTGATATTGGTTGATGCTATGTGCTATAGCGGAATCCGGTAAGCTAGAGAAGACAAAGGTTTGGCATAACCTCATTGAAGCAATCTTCATCCTTGTTTCTCCAAATTCCTCTATTCTCACCCTCTCCATTGTTACATCCTTGAGAGGTACATTTAGCCAAATCTTTTTCTCACCAAACTCATATCTGTGAGAAAGTTATTTGGTGCTTGGGAAGCAGTTAGGTAATGACCAATTGATATTGGTTGATGCTATGTGCTATAGCGGAATCCGGTAAGCTAGAAAAGATAAAGGTTCAGCATAACCTCATTGAAGCAAGAAGCTTGGAGGGCTTAGGTACACTGGGTAGATTAGGCTTGGAGAGTTTTTTGCTGTTCATGTATCTCAACTTCATTCTTTAGTGGATTATTGACCGCTTGAAGGGCGGCGGAGAGGTTTTACGCCGAGTACTTCGGTTTCTTCTTCGATAACACATCGTTGTGTTGTCTTTGTGTTTGCAGCTCTCTTCCTTTAGTCTTTGTCATTTAATTTTTGCTGTAGTTATAATTTTATTTGGTTTAGATTGTTTTATCAATTCTGTTTTAGCTTATCTTCATATTTCACACATACATTGTTTGATAATAAGCTTGAATTGGTAATTTGTAATTTGAGGGTCTAAACGTTCAAGGTGTTTTACATGCTATTTGAACATTCAGAAGTTATGGAACTCATGCCAAAATGCCAGACTCTGTTTGGAGGCAAGCTTAGAGAAAAGGGGGGTGGGGGGTGATGGTCGAGAGCGTAGATGTTAGTGTTTCTAAGGATGTCAAAATTTTGAGCAATGGCCATTGGCCAGCACTAGGGAAAATGATATTGGGTGCCTGTTCCACGGAACAGCCTAGGTTATAAACCTCTTTTAGGTGGTGAGTTAGTTTTGGTATTAGCTAGTTTGAAGGAGCTAGGCCTCCAAGAAAGAGAAGGATAATTGAGAGAGAATTGAGAACCAAGAGAGTAGAACTTTATTATTATTTTGCTTAATGAGATTACAAGAGGCTCAACTTGAAGTAGAGCTACTCTAAGGCTATTATTTCCATATTGGTGTCTATGAAGATGTTGTGGAAGTCAAGACCAATAACAAAAATGTTGTGGAAGTCAAGTAAAGATTAGATCATTTGTTTGTTTGGGTGATCAGCATGGGTGATATGTTAATAAAGCATAATTTTTTACATATAAGTTTTGAAGAGTGACAAGAGCCTTGTTAGCTCAACTAGCACCTATTTCTCAAAAAAAAAAAAAAAAAAAAACCTAGCACCTACTAGTGTTTTCAAAATGTTCATGATTCAAATTCACCCACCACCAACTATTAAATTTTCAAAGAAAAGTTTTGAAGAATGATTATTATGTCAAGACCTCCCACCATTTTCTTGGAGACGGGGTGGGAGAGGGAGGTGACCAGTGTGAGAAAAGCCTACACTAGAAATCTGAAGACATTGTTTCTATGTTGTCGGTCCAAGAAATGCCTGCAGTAAAGGTTGTTATGGATGGTTTATCAATAAAGCATCAATTTGTGAAATAGGGAAAGTGCAAGAACTAACTTGTACAGTAGTTGGTGATGAGAACAAGTCCCTTATTCGGATTGTTACTGACAATTACTTTGGCCAAATGGGGTTGCTTTGTTTGTATCAAGTATAGGTATGGATTTGTGGTTGAGAGGTTGGTGCTTAGCTGATTCAGATTGGATATGTCATCATCTGTAGGAAGCTACGTGAAACATGAACATGATAGAAAAATAATTATTGAAATTGGGGAAGAAGGCTCTGTTAGTGGTCAAGAGTCATGGGAACACTTCATTTTTTAATTGTTCTTCCCTATTTTTCCCCCCCAAAGAAAAATTATTTCTCCCCTATTGCAGCTGGCTATGCTTGTTATTAATTTGGAAACAGAGCAGTGGATCCCCACTACGCATATGATTTCAAGTGAAATTGTAGCAGGTTGCACTGTGTTTTCAAGTGAAATTAATGATGTTTTCTTGACAGTGCAGCCCAACATAAAGAATGTTGCCATCGAAAGAGAAACAGCTCATAGTAGGGGGCGAATCTAGTGAGGCTGATGCCTTATTTGAAGTAAGCCATAGGATTTGGCATTGATGCTAAAATATATGGCCCCTGTTTGATCCCTTGCCTTGATTATAAGGAACAAAAGAAAAATGCATAAGAGAACAAGAAGAATCATGTAAAGCTTTGGCGCGTACGTGCGCATTGCGCTCACACAGAAGAGAGACTGCATTAAGTAGAAATTGAATTACAATCTTACAAATAACAAGCTCAACTTACATTTATATATCACAAAAGTTTTAAGGCAATATAGAAAAATAGGGTGGGCTAGCTACCTCCTACTTTGGTTGCAGTAAAAGGGCTGTTCAATGCTTTATAAACCTCGGGAGGACTTCAAAGTATTCTGGGAATGATTTTCGGGTGCAACCAGGGTCGTTGATGATGACAGGAACATCTCCACAGGCAGCAAGTGAGAATGCCATGGCCATTCTGTGATCATCATATGTGTCAATAGTTGTTACATTGAGATTCTCCGGTGGAGTGATCACACAATAATCTGGTCCTTCTTCAACTGTTGCTCCCAACTGAAATATCAAGCCCATATGTTTAGTGCAAATGATACTAGAAAAATAAAAGAATGGGAAACCAAAGCAGAGGGATTTCAAATGTAAAGAAAGCCAAATGAACTTACCTTTTGGAGTTCTGTGCAAATGGCAATCATTCGTTCTTTCTCCTTCACTCTCCAACTTGCTACTATAAAAATAGGAAAACCAAGAGACTAAGGGTGTGTTATCAGCCATAAATCCAAAATGTGCATGATATGATTTCTTATGATGCAGTAGCTTACTTAGATGATTGTGTGTTTGGAACAACTTATTTGCATAGTGTATATTAAAAAAAAAAAAAGTTTTTGGTAACTTTTACGTTAAAATGTGTTACGAAAAACTAAATGCTAACCTATTTCTAAAAGGTTAAAAGTTAGATTATTTGCAAAAATACTGAGACAAAAAGTGAAAAACAAGAAACAAATAAGCAAAAGCCAAACACACAACAAAACTAGTTCACAACTTCTACCTACTACAAGCAAGAGTCCACTATTCTCTAGAGTCTAGATTTGCCTTTTTTATACTTTTTTTTTTTAATCTAATTTTTTTTATGTGAAGTTTCCCATTAATGAATAGGTCAATTTGTTAGAATTAAAGGTGAGGGCCCACCATATGGTGGTCATCTGTCATTGTAAATGTGCCTGCATCAAGTTTATGTTCACAGCCATTTTCTACAATAGAAGAGCCTAAATTCAGGGCCGGCTCAACAACATTTGGAGCTTTATGCGAAAATTTTAAATGGAGCTTTTTTTAGTTAAATATTAATCAAATAATATATATATATATTGAATTTTTTTATTTAAAATCTATTTTTCTTATTTTTTGATATGCAAAATTACTAATTAAGTTTTTGTATTTAATTTTTTGTAATATTTTCTCCCAAACTTTCTATTGTGTTTTTTTTAATACTAGTAACAAATTTATCCATAAATCCTTTTTGAGATTCAATTTGTTTTTCAATTTTTCTCTTTTTTAGAAGCTTTTCATATCCGGATAAATATTTTCTAGTAGACATTTATAATGAGAAAATATTTATAGATAAATAAAACACAATTTATAATTAAAAATGATAATTTAACTAAAAATAAAATTTAAAATATAGAACAATAGAACCTGGTTATTGCAATTTTTTTAAAGCCGTGACCACTTTAAAGTTTAAACCTGCATAAATAAAAATTAACTTGATACATGATTTAATAAATTAGTGTCACTATAATAGAAATGAGTTAATATGATACACATCAAATTATTAATTGGTATAATAATTTATAATAATAGATAAAGTGTCAGATTAAAAAAAAAAAAAAGTGAGAAACCGTGTAAGTTATAAAACTGTGGTCTGTGGGCTATACTCCCTGTAATCCACTACCCCTATCATCCTATGGCTAAGTTTTAAATAAAAAACGTATCCTATCAATTCTTATGGCTGAAAAGGGTCCAAAGAGGGGCAGAATTAGAAAAGCCATCATAGCAAAGCTGCAAAAAACATGTCCCATCCCATCAAATTAACAATTGTGCAGTGAGTGTAAAACAAACTAAAAATATATATAATATAAGTTAAATAAATAGAAGACCAGAAGTCTTCATTTTCGGAAAGACAAGAGAAAGAGGGGAAGAACTAAAGAAAAATACCTCTGGCTCCGGTGACTGCTGACTGGTAGACTGTTACGCTGGAATCAAAGAGAAAAATTTCAAGCTAGACTGACTGACTGAGTTGATGGAAAAAGATCAAGAATCAAGATGAAGAAAAGAAATGTAAGACCGTAAGAATAGATGGAGAGATGAGAGATGAGAGGTTTTTCTTTTGTTTTTGGAATTTATATTCTCTATTTTAGCATATTTCAAGACAATTACGTTGTATTATTAATAAATTTGTCTGCTATTAATTTTGATTTTAGCATATTTCAAGAATGAATTAATAAATTTGTCTCCTAAAATTTAATTTTGTTAGCTGAAGTTTGACTTTTTTTTTCCTTTTTAATCTTTTACATTGTAGGATACAATGAGGCCTTTTTAATGCATTTTATTGACCAATAAAAGTGCTTAATTCTTTTTAATTAAAAAATATATATAATTTTTTTTTTACAAGTGGGGGCCTTCTTTTATTCGGGAGCCTTAGGCGATTGCATCACTTGCATTACCTGTTGAGCCAGCCCTGCCTAAATTATACACCTATTTTCCAAAATGGAAAAGATATGGAACCCCAAATGCTGAACACAAGTTCACTATTAATGTTCCCTATGAAGTCATGAAGTACAGGGAGACTAGCAAATCCAAGGTTCAATGCATTTACCTTCACCACCACTTAACAAAGGCTAAAATACTCTTAATTTTTTCTCCACCACGAAAAGGCCAACATACTGTCTCTTATAGCAGTCGGTCCATCAGTAAAAAGAGCAACTACAGCAAGAGTCATCGCAACATCTGGCATTTTGTTCATGTTGACATCAATAGCTCGCAAGTGTTTTCTTTTGGAAGAATCTTGAGGTGGTCTAGTTACTATGACACTAGTCTCTGTCCAGGTAACTTTAGCACCCATCTTCTCAAGAACCTCCGTGAATTTTATATCTCCCTTGATAAATGAAAAAATATGGTAAAATGTTAGTTGATTTGATCAATGCATGTGAAATATAAATAGACATGTAGCACAGAGTAGTCAAAGTAATCAAGGTTTTGGTATTAAATCTGGGAGACATTATGAATCAGTAAGAGCTTTACAAGCAACATTGCATTTCTTCACTTAAGTGATACTATTAAATCAGGCTTTTGCCAATTGTCTAGGATTCCCCACTCCTGGCCCTTAATGGCCATGAGAGCTAGAATGCACGGACGCGACGACGCGGGAGGGACGCCACTGACCGCGCGTCCGTGCCGCGTCGGGCCACGTACTGCCACGTGGATTCCCCAACTCGTGCTGACACAGCTCAAATCGGTCCGACTTGGGCCGTATCAGCCGAGTATTAGTGTGTTTCGGCCGGAAAAAGGAAATCAACCGGTAAGAAGGAAAAAAAAAAAAAAAAAAAAAACTTAAAACCGAAAATACCGGTGGATTTGATTCGCTGGCTTAACCCCTTTCTTCTTCGTCTTCTTCTTCACTGGCCTTAACCCGTTTCTTCTTCTTCTTCTTCTTTACTTCGTAACTCACTGTTCTGTTTCTTTTTTTCTTTTCTTTTTTGAAGAGCTCTGTTTCTTACAGCTTTATTTTTTCTTTGTGGCTCTCACGCCTCTCTGACCAAACACATGAAAGCCCCATCTACCCCCCCCCCCTTTTTTTTTAATAGGAAGCTACACCTATTTTAATGCTTACTACATATATCATTTATTTTATTTTTGAGCTAAGTCGCATCTTTTTATTTATTTATTATTTATGAGAAGCTTTATCTATTTTAATACCAGTGTCAATAATTCAAGTGTCAAAAACTTTATTATTATTATTATTATATAAAAAAGTATGCTTAGTAATATATTAAAAATATAAATATAAATATTTTTAATAATTTTTTAATTGCCGAGTCCCGCCGCACCCGTACCCACCTTTTTCAAAAATTGCCAAGTCCCGCACCTGCACCCGTGCTTCATAGCATGGGAGTCAGAGCCATGTCTCAATCACAGAGTGGTTGATCATCTGAAAAGATCAGCTAAACACAATGGCATTTACTAGATCAACTACCTAATAATACACATACTCATCAAACAGCACATTTTAGCTAACTCCAGGATTTGGCTCAAAACTGTTCAGCAGATTCACATGAGCTCAAATTAAGCACTAAATAATGGCATTCGTGATTTACCTGCAAACTGCCTATCCCACAGCCTTTAATAGTAACTGTTCCACCGGTGACTACTGCACCAGCTAAGAAGTAACTAGCACTTGAAGCATCACCTTCAACATAAGCATTTCCAAGAGACCTAAAATATTTACTACTCTCAATAGTATAACCTAATTTCACAAAGTGTTGGAACTATATATTATAGAACCTACTTGTACTTTGACCTCCACGGATCAAGAACCAATCCAAGCTATCACTGTGTTCTACAGAGATCCCAAACCGTTCCACTAGCTTCAAAGTCATCTCAACATAAGGAGCGGAAATCAACCTGTCGATGATTTCAATTTCAACATCTCCAAGAGCCAGAGGAGTAGCCATGATCAAAGCAGTCAAGAACACACTACTAGTTGATCCAGAGAGCTTCACCTGCAAACAAAGACACAAAGCATGAAGGATCATGTTGGCTTAATCTTTGCACACAACACCAAAACAAAGTAATCTGTTAGACATGCTGACAAAAAAATTAATGAAAGTGGAAGGAAGGATGAAATGAGCGACATTTTAATTTTTCCAGGAATGAAAATAGAACATGTACTACATTTCAAATATGAAAAGAATACTTTTGCCTAATTTTTTTCATCCCAAATGTTTTCCACAGCAATTGCAATTTGTAAATCATTACATTGATGGAATGTAACTGAAACAAACATATTTGACACTTGAGAATTGAAATCCATAATCCATACACTTAAAATTTCCTTAAATCCTGGAAGATTCTTTTTAAATTGCTAAATATGAACATTAGACGGCCAAGAGCTTAAAATCAAACAAATGAAACATCAACTTCAAGGGAGGAAAAACTTCACTCAGAAAGCTCTCTAAGAAGGATTATGCCCCAACTCACTTGCCAGGTTACAAACCCAATTATCCATTCCTCTATACAAAAAGTAAAATCACTAGTTGAAATCTCAATGTAGTTATGTCTATGCAGACCTAATCTTTCTGAACTCAGAATCGCATCACATTAAATTTAAACCTTGCTTCTCAAGGTTATATATCTTTTCAAACGCAAAGATATCAATGCAAAAAAAGGACATGGTGTTGTCTTCTCAGATATCTTACAAAGAGAGGGAAAAAAGGGAATGGGAAACTCAACTCCTTATCAAACCACATTATACAGAACACTCGTGCAAAGAGATAATGCAGAACCCTAGGAAGCACGAGTGCGTTTCAAGACTCGAGTGTGGGTGCTAGTGCGGGTGCAGGACTCGGCAATTTTTGAAAAAGGTGGGTGTGGGTGCGGCGGGATTCGGCGATTAAAAAATTATTAAAGTTATTTTTATTTATATTTTAAATATATTACTAAGCATATTTTTTCACATTATATATACATATACTAAATTTAAGAGCAATAATAGATAATAACTAAAATATAATATTCATAAATTAAATAAAACCCATAAGATTAATCTTTTTCTTTTTATTCTCTCCATTCACCTGCCACTCCAGTGTCAACAAGTCAACAACACATCACGTTTGGTCTCATCAGAATATCAACTTTACCTTCTTTTTTTTTTTTTTTTTCCCAAGGCTTCCATTTTCCAAAGCTTAATCTACACCACACGTCCACACCTTTTAAAAAAAATCTCTACACCAAGTCAGCCTTTTACTTCTACATTTTTTTTCTTCTTTCATCTTCCTCAGCTTCGTTTCTTCTGTCACTCCCCTTCCCAGTTCATTCCTTTTCTTTTTTTAACCTTTCTTTAGTTTTCTTAAACCAGTTTTCTTCTTTCGTCTTCCTCAGCTTCGTTTCTTCCTCAAACGGTGTGTTTCGTACCTTTTTTTTTTTTTTTTGGGAATTTTGGCCTGACTCGGCCATTTCAGCCTAAATTGGCCATTTCGGCCAATACGGCTCGAGTCAGCCCGATTTGAGCGGCGTCGGCGCGAGTCGGCCCACCCACGTGGCAGGACGTGGCACCGACGTGCGATCAGCGGCGTCCCTCTCGCATCGCCATGTCCCGCCGAGTCCGACACGGGTGTGGCTCCTCCGGAGCCATGTCCATGCATCCTTGGCAGAACCTCACCTTACCCCCTGGAAGACCCCCCTTTCCAACTACACACACAGGAGGACATTTTGTGCCAAGAAAACAGTCAGCATCTGCACCAAGCTGCTTAAGACCATCAACTAAATCTCCAATTGGTCTCTCTCTTATTCGAGGCACCCCATCAAGTATGTAGCAGAAATATATTGAATGGTATAAAAGGGTCAGTCAGTGTAGGAAGTATAGCAGTAATCGAGACAAAAGACCATTTCTTGTCTAAATATCCTTTTTTTTTAATTGGTAAGTTACACAAACACATGCACACACACACACACTCGGTGGGTCTTGAACCCATGACCTCACCCTCCATCCCAATATTATGGTAGAAGGAAGTGCCAATCAAAGCATAAAGGTAAGAGTCCTATCTTGTAAAATCACAGCATTCCTTCTAGTGGGGCAGGAATTTCATAATTCCGAAATAATTTTGTTTCAAAAGGCAAATTTAGACAGACCTTGAATGTCCACCAGCAGCGGTAACTGCAGCTGTCAATGGCCGCATTGCTGTTCCGGCATTTCCAAGGAAAAGTTGAATTTCATCCCTTGATTCTTTACCCACTGGAAAGAGACCACCACAGCCTTCCACAATTGCTCTTTTTATTGCCTTGTCATCTTCCACATGTAGTCCTAGGGTTTTCAATGCACCAAGCACGTAATGAATATCTTCACTATCCAACAAGTTGTCTACAACAGTTGTTCCCTGAACAATAAATAAAAACAAAAATTAATGTATGCCAAATGACTGCATTGTGCACTTGATTATGATTTATGAATAAAAGTTAAACAAGTTCGTAATTTACAATCAATTTCTCTATCTAATGCGTTTCTTTTTCGCTAAACAGACAGAAGTAAATGATCTAAACAAAGACTACTTCAGAGTTCAAAGGACATTTCATGCCACGTTCCTATATCCGGGGAAAACAAAGAAGGATATAAAACAATTTTTTTAAGGAAAAGGAATGAGGTGAGGCACATTAAGTGGCTGTTTGGAATAGAATTGAAAATGGACTGCTTGAAAAAGATGTTCCTAGAACATAGAAGAATTTAGAAAGCTGTACTTGAAAAAACCAGTTATAAACCACCCTCCAAAACACTATGTCCCTTATCGTCCCACAAGCATGCTTCCTTTCCCACTAACTGCTCTTAGCCAATGTTCATGGCAAGCCCCTCGTCAATGGCCCTCAACCATATTCATCATATCGCAGAGGGTTCAAACCAACCTAAGAGACCTTCAATACATATTCAATCCATGGAGAATCATAAAAAAAATCTTGAGGGATCATACTTTGATTCATAATCACTATCAAAATTTTGGGATAATAATTTATATCTCCTCTTTTTGATAGGCATAAACAATTCACATATCCATATGAAACTGAAACCATGAGCTTACCCACCATCTATTGTTCACACGGGAAGCATATGTCATTTGTCCAAAGGATATGATATAAACTTAAAACTAAGCACATCAAATTTCTTAAGTTCTAAAATGACAAGGTGAACTCACCATTGAAGATGGAAAATAACTACATTAAGAACTTGAATCAGAGTTTAATTTTTTTTCAAAATTTAAAGTAGAAATCATAATTCAGAAAGAGAGACACACCAATACACATCTATATCAAATTCATCAAAGCCAATCTCCTATATTTCTTTCTTTTTAATGACTCTTCTTAGCAAGCAAACAGATACTCAATTTAATTTTAATAATGAACAAACATCACAGCCTACAACTACAATAATTTGGTTAGCAAAGCTAAAATGACCTGCACTCCTCTGGAACCATCAATTCCAAAAATTAAGCTAAATACTCTCTTTCCCCATTTCTCATAAACTAAGCTTAGCCTAAATATTAAGAATTAAAATAAAATAAAATATTTTTTAAAAAAAAACCTCCAAAACTCTCTCTTCTTTCCTTCACTCCTTTCCATATCCAAACAGAGAATTATTTAATTTCTAGCACAGCCCAGACACTAAGTAAACAACATATGCTATTCCCCCTCTCAACAACTCCATAAAAGTGTATAACCCAAGTACCAAAAATATTCTTCTTCTTAATTTTTTGGTAACAAAGGCCAGCATTAAAAACTAAAGAGTTTGATTACAAGACACGCTGTGTGTGTTATATTACATTCCCAAAAAGTCTAAATATTAACAGTAGGGCTACATCAGAGGGGGGAATCAAAAACAACAAAATCTTGGGACTGTCTTACACCCCTTCTTGCAAGTGCATCAACACATTTGCTTGCTTCTCTGTAACAGTGCTTAATTATCTTCCTGACCATAAAGCTGCATTCTCCTTAGGTCCCTCAATTTAAAAATGTTTGCTTCTAGTCCTTGAAATTTTCAAAATGTAACAATTTAGTCCCTGCATCTATTTTTCGGTTAAATGACTACCAAAATGCTGAGACCAAAATCAAAACACTTTTATAAGTGCTAGCCAAACACTCAGCTTTTTCAAAAAGCACTTTTTAATAGCTTTTACCAAATACTCAGCTTTTTGAAAATGCATTTTTTCATTATGCACTTTTTGAGAACTCCACTTTTTCATTATGCACTTTTACAAAAAGCTGAACCAAACTCACCCTTACACCCCTTCTTGCAAGTGCATCAACACATTTGCTTGCTTCTCTGTAACAGTGCTTAATTATCTTCTTGACCATAAAGCTGCATTCTCCTTAGGTCCCTCAATTTAAAAATGTTAGGTTCTAGTCCTTAAAATTTTCGAAATGTAACAATTTAGTCCCTGCATCTATTTTTCCGTTAAGTGACTACCAGAATGCTAAGACCAAAATCAAAACAACCCCATATTTTAGGGACTAAAAATGCAAGTAAGAAATGGACGGAAAATAAACAAAGGTACTAAATTGTTACAAAATTAAATTGACCCCATATTTGAGGGACCAGTCATGCAATTTACCCTATGGAAAACAGAAAAAATAGATCATAATTTCCTGCATTTTCCTACACTTTCTCAACGACCAAACATTGAATATTGAAGAGGAAGAATTTGGCTTGAGATGGGCCTGACGGTCATTTACTGTGGGCCGATAGTGGACGGGCCCAATGTGAAATATCAGTAGGCCCAAAGGCCAAAAAGACCCTTGGTATAAGATGCTTACAGCCCACGTTTGATGTAAGAGTCCTATAAGGAAAGGATTCCGTGATCTACGTTCAAGAGGATTCCTACATAGGAAAGACTTCTACTCCAAGAAAGAGAAGTCCACCCTCTACTATTATAAAAGCCCCACTACCCTCAATGATCAAGGTACGTGTAATTCTACCCTCTCTAGCACTCTAGAGTTGTGAGCATATTTTCTGACTTAACCTTCGGAGGGTATTCGGTCGGCACCACACCGGTGCTCTCTGTGAGGTTTCCCCTTCTTTGTGTTGTGCAGGTTGACATTCAAGCGCATAAGTATCGTGTGGCTCATTGGTGAAATTCTTGACTTCATCAGTTGGCGCCGTCTGTGGGAAAGAAAAAACGACTAGCAGGAAGAGGAAGAAGGGACCAGCGCTGCAAAGAGAAACCAGGAGAAACCTGAAGGCAGCCATGCCCCAAGCAGGCCGGAGAGGCAGAACTTGAGCATGCCGTCCCTCACGAACGCAACACCGCCGCAGATTGCCGCAGAGATGCAGGTAATGAGGGAACAGATGGAAGTAATGATGAACGCACTTAAAGGGCGGGTCTCCAGCGATCTGGACGATTTAGTCAACCGTACTGACTCGCCCTTCATTGCGGCCGTGAACGCCTTTCCCCTGCCGCATAAATTCCGCATGCCTCACATAGATAGCTACGACGGAGTAAAGGATCCCCTGGACCATCTGGAGACGTTCAAGACCCTAATGCACCTGCAGGGGATAGCCGACGAGATCATGTGCAGGGCCTTCCCCACGACGCTCAAAGGCCCCGCGAGAATATGGTTTAGCCGGCTAACGCCAAATTCCATCAGCACCTTCAAGGAGCTGAGCGCTCAGTTTACCACACATTTCATCGGAGGACACAGATACAAGAAGTCCACGGCTTGCCTGATGAGTATTAAGCAACGGGAGGATGAGACGCTAAGGGCCTATATAACGCGCTTTAATAAGGAAGCGCTCTCAATAGATGAAGCAGACGACAAAATACTGGTTGCTGCCTTCACAAATGGGCTTCGGAAGGGCAAATTTCTGTTCTCTTTATACAAAAACGACCCTAAAACCATGGCGGAGGTACTTTACAGGGCAACCAAATACATGAACGCAGAAGATGCGCTGCAGGCTCGAGAGGATAAGCCGAGGAAGAGGGAACGACAGGAGGAAAGACAGAGGGATCAAGGGTCGAAGAGGCCAAGAGTAGACGACCGAAGAATCGAACGACGTACTAAGCCACCCGGAGGGAGGTTCACGAGCTTCACACCGTTGACGGCTCCGATAGATCAAGTCCTGATGCAAATTAAGGACGAGGGGGCTCTAACCTTCCCCGGGAAACTGAAGTCAGATTCTAGCAAAAGGTCAAGAGACAAATACTGTCGTTTCCACCGCGATCACGGCCACGACACAGCAGAGTGCTATGACTTGAAGCAGCAGATAGAAGCCCTTATTAGACAAGGGAAGTTACAAAAGTTTGTAAGAAAGGAGAGGACAAACCAGCCCCCACAAGAGCATCAGCCCCGGAGGGATAATGAGCGTCCCAGACCACCAATCGGAGACATAAGGATGATTGTGGGGGGTACATCGACAACTGGGTCGTCCAAAAAAGCCCGAAAAACTTACCTCCGAATGGTTCATAATGTTCAGCTGACGGGCTCGGTAACAAAAGTAGCACGGAGAGACGGCCCAATCGTCGGGTTTTCAGAGGAAGATGCACGACGACTTCACCATCCGCATGACGACGCGTTAGTTGTCACCCTACGAGTGGGAGAATATAACTTACACCGAGTGCTGGTTGACAATGGCAGCTCGGCGGACATCCTATACTACCCTGCGTTCCAGCAAATGATGATTGGTAAGGAACGGCTAATACCAACGAATGCCCCACTAGTGGGATTTGGAGGAACGAGAGTGTTCCCATTGGGTGCGGTCACACTGGCAGTAACAGTAGGCGATTATCCTCAGCAGATCACTCGGGATGTAACATTCCTCGTAGTCAACTGCTCATCGGCATACAACGCTATCCTCGGACGGCCAACTCTCAACAGCTGGAAGGCTGCTACCTCGACGTACCATTTGATGATTAAGTTCCCCACGGAGTATGGGGTCGGCGAGTTGCGAGGGAATCAGGTGGCCGCCCGCGAGTGTTACATAGCCATGTTGGAAATGGATGACCACCAGCACACCATGTGCATAGAAGAGAAGCGGGTCGCAGCAGGACCAGTAGAAGAACTAGAGGAAGTAGCTCTAGACGAGTCAAGACCCGGACGGACAATTAGAATGGGGACATTGACCAGTCAACCCACACGACAGGCCCTAACAACGTTCCTAAGGAATAATCGGGATGTTTTCGCTTGGAACCACGAGGACATGCCGGGTATCGATCGCTCAGTCATAGTTCACAGGCTGAATGTAAACCCCACGTTTTCGCCCGTGAGACAGAAAAAGCGAGTATTCGCTGAAGAGCGAGACAAAGCAATAGCCGAGGAGGTTAGGAAGCTTCTTAAGGCAGATTTCATTCGGGAGGTATATTACCCCGACTGGCTAGCAAACATAGTAATGGTCAAGAAAGCTACAGAGAAGTGGCGAATGTTTGTCGACTTCATGGACCTCAACAAGGCTTGCCCGAAGGACAGCTTCCCGTTACCTCGTATCGGTACACTGGTAGACTCAACTTCAAGACACCAACTCTTGAGCTTCATGGATGCCTTCTCCGGCTACAATCAAATCAAGATGGACGAGGCTGATCAGGAGAAGACCTTCTTCGTCACAAGTTAGGGACTATTTTGCTACAAAGTGATGCCGTTTGGGCTAAAGAATGCAGGAGCAACCTACCAGAGGCTAATGAACAAAATGTTTGCGCACCAGATTGGGAGGAATGTGCAAGTGTATGTTGACGACATGCTTGTAAAAAGCATCCAGGAACATGACCACCTGAAAGACCTACAAGAGACTTTCGACACACTCCGGTCGTATAACATGAAGTTAAATCCGAACAAGTGCGCATTCGGAGTAACGGCAGGAAAGTTCTTGGGGTTCATGGTTCCCATAGAGGCATAGAGGTTAATCCAGAGAAGGTTCGGGCCATTATGGAGCTGGAACTGCCGAAAACGATCAAGGATGTACAGAGACTAAACGGAAAAATTGCAGCCCTGAATAGGTTCATCTCAAAGGCGACGGACAAGTGTCTTCCATTCTTCCGAACATTAAGAAAGTCATTCGTATGGACGGACGAATGCCAGAAAGCGTTTGAAGACTTGAAAAAGTACCTGTCATCCCCACCGTTACTCAGCCCATCTAAGCCTGGGGAAGTTCTCTACCTCTATTTGGCAGTCTCGCATGCGGCAGTCAGTGCGGCCCTAGTTAGAGAGGAGGACGGATCACAGAAACCCGTCTACTTTATAAGTAGGGCGTTCCGGGGAGCTGAAGAAAGATATCCTCAACTGGAGAAGTTGGCCTTCGCGCTAGTAACTGCGGCAAGAAAGCTCAAACCATACTTCCTGGCGCACACGATAGTGGTCCTAACGGACCAACCCCTACGGAGAGCCATGAGCAGCCCGGAGACGGCCGGACGCATGGCCATCTGGGCAGTGGAACTGAGCGAATTTGATATACAGTATCGTCCACAAAATGCAGTTAAGGGACAAGCCGTCGCCGACTTCATTGCAGAATTTTCTAGGCCAGAAGGCGTGGGGACAGACACAAAGAATCAATGGAGCATCCACACGGACGGATCCTCCAACAGGCACGCAGGAGGCGCCGGTATAGTAATCAATACCCCTGACGGAGATAAAATTCAATGCATGGTTCGGCTGGACTTCCCCACAACCAACAATGAGGCGGAGTACGAAGCTTTGATAGCAGGACTAGACCTCGCGAAGGCAGCAGGTGCGGAATCCATGATCGTACATTGCGATTCCCAGGTAATAACAAGTCAAATCAATGGCATCTACGAATGCAAAAGTGAGAGGATGAAGAAGTACCTGGACGAGGTAAAGAACCGGATCGGTAATCTCACAGTAAGATTCGTTCAAATCCCAAGGGAAGAGAACGAATGCGCTGACCGTCTTGCGAAGGCAGCCTCAGCAGAGCCCATGATCGTTCCCGAACAGGTATTGTCATTTGTTCAACTCTCCTCAGTCATTGATGACGGAATAAAAGTGCAAGAGTTGAATTCTGAAGATTGTTGGACTACGCCGCTGATAGCATACCTGAAGATGGGTACACTACCCGAGGGAAGAAACGATGCCAGGAAGCTGAAAGTCCATGCCTCGCGTTTTGTACTAATCAACAATATCTTGTACAAAAGAGGGTTCTCACGCCCGTACCTGAGGTGCCTTGGTCGAGAGGAGGCCGATTACGTAATGAGAGAAGTGCATGAGGGCATCTGTGGAAACCATTCAGGGGCACGATCCTTAGTGAACAAACTGATCAGAGCAGGGTACTATTGGCCAACAATGCAAAAAGACGCACAAGCATACGTCAAAACATGTGACAAATGTCAGAGGTTCAGCAACCTTATCAGGCAACCGACCGAGGAGCTGACGCCTATGACGGCCCTTTGGCCGTTCGCCCAATGGGGACTAGAGATCATGGGCCCCTTCCCGATAGCAGCAAGACAGCTAAAATTTCTGGTAGTTGGAATTGACTACTTCACCAAATGGGTAGAAGCAGAGGCCTTGGCCACTATCACGGAGAAGAGCATCCGGAGTTTCGTTTGGAGAAATATAATTTGCCGGTACGGGATACCCAGAGTACTCGTTTCCGACAACGGAAAACAATTCGATAACGTAGCATTCCGGGGTTTCTGTTCAGAACTGGGGATCAAAAATCACTATTCATCGCCCGCACACCCTCAAGCCAATGGACAAGTAGAAGTCACGAACCGGTTCTTGCTGAAGATCATCAAGACCCGGCTCGAGGGGGCAAAGGGCATCTGGCCTGACGAACTGCCGAGCGTCTTGTGGGCATACCGTACTACGGCGAGAACCCCAACTGGAGAAACGCCGTTCAGATTGACGTACGGAAGTGATGCCGTCATCCCAGCAGAGGTCGGGCTCACGAGCTATCGGGTAGAGAACTAAGACAAGGATCACAACGAAGAAGCCTTGCGTCTCCAGATGGATCTGATAGACGAGGTCCGGGCTATAGCAGAACAGAGGTTGGCTAGGTACCAGAACCTCATGGCGAAATACTACAACTCCAATGTCAAACACAGGGACTTCCAGATCGGAGATCTTGTGCTACGGAGGGTAATAGGAGCCGCTAGAGATCCGGCCCAAGGGAAGCTCGGCCCCAACTGGGAAGGACCATACAGGATCTCGTCTTGACAAAGGAAAGGGACCTACCACCTCGAAACCATGGAAGGACAGAAGCTTCAACATCCATGGAACACAGAACATCTTCGGAGGTACTACCAGTAGGGGCGCCGTGAAGATCATCGACTCTCCCCCAGTTTCCAGTTCATTATTATGATTTACTACGTTTTTTATAAAGTTCTTACCCCAGACAATTTTTTTACTACTTAAGTTTAGCTCTCTACTTCAAACAATTTTGTCTACAAGTACCTTTTTAAGCCCATGGGGGCAGGTACATTTTCCTCAGCATTATTTTCTTTCAATAAAGAGAAGTATTCAGACTCTACTGTGTTCTTTTTTCTACGTAAATAAAACAGAAGTCCACAAAGTGGACGGATCATCCCAAAGGGATGAAAATCCAAAGTCTCATAGAGGACGGATAAAATTAAGTCCACAAAGTGGACGGATCATCCCAAAGGGATGAAAATCCAGTCCCTTAGAAGACGGATAAAATTAAATCCACAAAGTGGACGGATCATCCCAAAGGGATGAAAATCCAAAGTCCCATAGAGGACGGATAAAATTAAGTCTACAAAGTGGACGGATAATCCCAAGGGGATGAAAATCCAAAGTCCCATAGAGGACGGATA
Source organism: Quercus ilex subsp. ballota (assembly GCA_032727855.1). Classification (NCBI taxonomy): domain Eukaryota; kingdom Viridiplantae; phylum Streptophyta; class Magnoliopsida; order Fagales; family Fagaceae; genus Quercus; species Quercus ilex. The sequence continues at coordinate 56,986,782 of CM064915.1, forward strand.
AAATTAAGTCCACAAAGTGGACGGATAATCCCAAGGGGATGAAAATCCAAAGTCCCATAGAGGACGGATAAAATTAAATCCACAAAGTGGACGGATCATCCCAAAGGGATGAAAATCCAAAGTCCCGTAGAGGACGGATAAAATTAAGTCCACAAGGTGGACGGATCATCCCAAAGGGATGAAAATCCAAAGTCCCATAGAGGACGGATAAATTAAGTCCACAAAGTGGATGGATCATCCCAAAGGGATGAAAATCCAGTCCCTTAGAGGACGGATAACACTAAGCCCAGAAAGTCCCTTAGAGGACGGATAATGAATCAGTCAACAAATTGGACAATGAAATAAGTGATGGATCCGCGAAATAAATTCAGACGGTTAAAAAGAAATTATATAACAACGACGGATCCTAGAAGATCTGTAAAGAGATGGAGGTTAAACAAATTTCCATAAAGTGGACGGTGATTACTATCCAAGCATTGACCGACATTGGGTCCTTGACATACATATTGCACGACGGTAATAAATTAACAAATCGAATACGGAGTCAACACTCATCTATACCCGTCCATATGAACGGAGTCATTCGTAAATCGTATCCAAATAAAAATATTGCAAAAGTTCAAGACATGACGGAGTATATCAAGCCACTTTAAAATTAAGCAAATGTGTAAACAAAAAAAAAACATGCCCAAAAGTAAGTGTTTACAGAAGTTGAAGACATGACGGAGTCATGTATTGTTCTACGAATGTATTACAATAAGTTTAAAACGCTAAAACAAAAATTAGTCTGCGACAGGGGCTTTGTCATCCTCGGTACGACGGGCCGAAGCTTCTTTTGGATCACTGTCCACAACTGCCTGGTCAAGAGGGGCGTCGGGGGCAGCTTTCTCGCCAAAAATTTCCTCCGTGTCCTCAGATTGTGCAGGTTGGACGGACGTTTGGCCATCGGCGTCTATACTGACGGATGTCAAAACGAGCTGAGGGTAAAGAGCTTTAACCTGACGGAGGGCCTCATCGAATCCGTCAGCATATGAGACTCCTAACTCCGTCAGGAGAGCGTCGGAGTCGCGGTACTCGAGCACAGCAACCTCCTTGGCTTGACGGAGTTCTACATCCTTCTCCTCAATGGTTTTCTTCATTTCCTCCGTCACCTCGAGGTATTGGTCCCGCGCCTCCTCAGCCATCTTGAGCTTTTTCTCTTAAATAACCTTCCAGGCTTGAAGCTGGGCCAACTCGTGCTCCGTCACCTTAGCCTTCTCTCTTAGGCGGCCTATGGTCGTCTCGTGGTTCAAACACCGTCCAAACAGACCCTTCATCATTACCATGGCCTATAAAGAACGGGTAAAAATTAGTCTATGCAAACAAGTATAGACGGATAAATAAATAAGAGGACCATTACTTGAGCTATGCTGAAGAGACCCGTCTCGCCCATCGCCTCCGTCGAGTGATTCCCCAGGTCTTCGTAGTCCTCAGAGGTCATTATCGAGGAAAGTTGCTCCAAGGCGTGTTTAGGGTCGTCCCTGAGAAGGGGTGGTGGTTTCTTGTCACTCAACGACGGACCCCCCATAAGGCCCTTACCAGCCCCGTACTTGGCTGGGGTGACGGCTTTAGTGCCTCCAGCCATAAGACCCAGGACAGGATCCAAAGGAACCTTTGGTTTTTTAGACGGACGGTCTCCTTTCAGGGGTTATTTCCTCTTCGCTAAGGGGTTTTGGGTACCCGTCTCCTTTGGGTCGGCATCACCCGTCCCCCTTTTTTTGGCAGCATTTGCCCTGATGATGGACCTTCTTTTTGCGTCGTCCATTTCTGCAAAAACGGAAGGACGGAGTTAACTTTTAAAGAATAACGATTAGTTGCCAATCACTCTTTACAACGACGGACTTACGTTGACGGGTCTGGTTTTCGTACTTTATTGCTTTCTCAGATGGCTTTGGACCGTCACAGTACCAGTATAGCGTGTTGAGGTTAACCAACTTCGCCCAAGTCCTTTCTTCCGACGTAGTTTTCTTGAAAATCCTCTCCAAAAAGCTGTACTCCTCAATATCAACTTGTGGGCGCCGTCGTACTGCAAAAGAAAAAATAGACGGTCAAGGCATACCAAGGTGAACGGGTGTTTAAATCTTTACATATAAAGACGGAGACGTACCAGCTTGAGACAATATGCCCCAAGTAGTGTCGACGGGCATGTGATCCGTCTCCCCAGGACGACACATCCACTCGCCACCCTCTAAGAAAAAATATCGACTCTTCCAGTCTCTGTTGGAGTTTGGAGTCTCATATATTACCTTCAATAACCTACTCCTAAGTACAAAATTGTATATTCCCCTAGACTTATCAATCTCGTCCGGACGATAGCAGTGAAGAAACTCCCTCACCGTCAACCTCCTTGATCCGTCTGACATTGCCCCGTACAGAACCTCTATTGCTATGAAGACCCTCCAAGCGTTGGGGGATATTTGATTGACGGATAGACCCAGATACTTGACTAATTCGCGATGAAGCGAACTCAGTGGAAATCTGAGGCCTGCCTTCAACATCTGCTCATACACTCCAAGACCTTGTACACCGTCATAGTAACACTTCTCTGATTTATATGGGAGACGGATGGGGATATTATCTGGAATCTGGTAGTTATCCCTAAGTGTGTTAAAGTGGTTCTCCTTGATTGTACATGTGAAGTCATTCACCGTCCACTCTCTAAGCATAATGAACTCCCTTGGTCCACCAGCTATGACGGGTCCTACTTGTTCCTCGCCTTCAGAACCTTCCCCTGGTTCATCCAACTTCGTATCCTCATCCGTTGAGGACGGAGAAGAGGCGGACGTACTCCTCTCTTTGCTCTGACTCTCTTGGTCTTTATGACCTGACGGGTACACATCTTCATAGTCTGCCCCGTCACGGACAATCGACTGATTACTCGACGCACTAGACATTTCCTACAATTAACGACAAAACCTAAGACTCTGACGGGTCTAAGAGTGTATAACGGAAGTAAAATTCTGAACTGAAAAATTATAACGACGGGGAAATATGTGAGGGTGCACTTACCGGTCAATGCGTGAACGGACGAGAGTTGATTGGGACGGGTGCTTCACTTGGACGGGTATTCTGACGAATACGACGGGTCGCGCTCTGACAATTGATTTTTCAGGTAAAAGTAAAAAATGAGAGTCGAAGTTTGGTATTTATAAGGAAAGTGCACGGAAGACGAAGTGACGCTTCGATCTCACACAATGGCCTGTAGAAAGAGGACGCGTGTCATGAGCCATTTAATGCATTCCAGACCTTGTCGACTGCCAGATTACTGAACGGTTTAAACCATGATACCGTCATCCTTAGTGGCTAGGACCGACGACCCACAGTCCTTTTCAACCGTCATCCCCAACAATATTTATCGTCACCCCAAGTTTCCGTCCACTAAAGTATGACGGACCCATGAGGTGAAGGGGGCAACTGAAGAGGAAGAATTTGGCTTGAGATGGGCCTGACGGTCATTTACTGTGGGCCGATAGTGGACGGGCCCAATGTGAAATATCAGTAGGCCCAAAGGCCAAAAAGACCCTTGGTATAAGATGCTTGCAGCCCACGTTTGATGTAAGAGTCCTATAAGGAAAGGATTCCGTGATCTACGTTCAAGAGGATTCCTACATAGGAAAGACTTCTACTCCAAGAAAGAGAAGTCCACCCTCTACTATTATAAAAGCCCCACTACCCTCAATGATCAAGGTACGTGTAATTCTACCCTCTCTAGCACTCTAGAGTTGTGAGCATATTTTCTGACTTAACCTTCGGAGGGTATTCGGTCGGCACCACACCGGTGCTCTTTGTGAGGTTTCCCCTTCTTTGTGTTGTGCAGGTTGACATTCAAGCGCATAGGTATCGTGTGGCTCATTGGTGAAATTCTTGACTTCATCAAATATATACCTCAGATAGAACAGCTAGAAGCAGAATCCGATTAGATAGTGACTTGGACCCCGGCAACGTGATAGTGCTGAAGATATCTTTGATGGGTTGCAACACGATCTCCGGTACCGTAGATGGCTTCTTAGCTGTGGCAACTGAAGCACAAACCTAAATGTACCAACTTTACCACCACCCACCACGCACAAATGCTTGTGCTTCAAAGTCAAAGACTTTGATGAGCCCAAAAACTGTGACCCAAAAGAGAGTGAACTTAGAGATTTGGGTTTTGGGGTTTTGGGATTGCTGTGAAAGATTTGGGTGTTTTGAGCAACACTACAGATTTGGGTCGTTGATGTTGACAAGAACATCTCCACAGGCAGCAAATGAGAATACCATGGCCATTCTGTGATCATCATATGTGTCAGTAGTTGTTACGTTGAGATTCTACGATGGAGTGGTCACACAATAATCTGGTCCTTCTTCAACTGTTGCTCCCAGCTGAAATATGAAGCCCATATGTTTAGTGCAAATGATACTAGAAAAATAAAAGAATGGGGGCCAAAATGGGTAACTAGCCTTAACTTTCTAACTATATAGTTAGCAGTCAATGGTTTCAAACTATATTTTTTACTAGCATTTAGAGTCTAAGAAGCTCGATTTAGGGCCTATAAATCAAGTTTTTGAGGGTTGATTTTCATATTTTGATCAGGTTCGAGTTGATACTTTTTCCATGTGGCGTCCACATAGAAATCGAGTCTCTAAAACTCGATTTATAAGGCCATATATAACAAAACAACAGCACTAGCAAAAAAGAAATCAGAGCCGGAAGAAAAAAAAAAAAAAAAAAAAAAAAAAAAAGCCGAAGAAGAAAAAAGAAGCCAGAAAAAATCAGACCCAGGCCGCGCGAGCCCCAGGGCGGCGCGACTTAGGCAGCACGAGCTCCAGGCCGCGTGAGCTTTTTCTCTCTCTCTGATATGGTCTTTCTCTCTCTCTGATCTGATCTGACTCTTTCTCTCTCTCTGATTTGATCTGATCTGGTGAGGTGAGGCTGACATGAGACTTAGAATTTTTTTAAATTTTTTTGGTTTATAAATCGCATCTTAGAGACTCGATTTTCAAGTGGTCGTCACGTGGAAAAAGATGCCACATCAGATGTGATTAGACCATAAAAATTAAGTCTTTGAGACTCGATTTATAGGCCAAAATCAAATCTCTTAGACTCGAGATGCTAGTAAAAAATATAGTTTGAAACTATTGACTACTAACTATATAGTTGAAAAGTTATGGCTAGTTACCCATTTTGGCCAAGAATGGGAAAACAAAGCAGAGGGGTTTCAAAAGTAAAGAAAGCCAAATGAACTTACCTTCCTGAGTTCTATGCAAATGGCAATCATTCGTTCTGTCTCCTTCACTCTCCAACCTGCCACAATAAAAATAGGAAAACCTGTCAGCCATAAATCCAAAATCTGCATGATATGATTTCTTATGATGCAGTAACTTACTTTGATGATCATGTGTTTGGCAACAACTTATTTGCATAGTGTATATAAAAAATAAAAATAAAAAATTTTTGGTGACTTTTACGTTAAAATGTGTTACAAAAAACTAAATGCTAAAAGGTTAAAAGTTAGATTATTTGCCCAAAAAAAAAAAAATGAGACAAAAAGTGAAAAATAAGAAACAAATAAGCAAAAGCCAAACACAACAAAACTAGTTCACAACTTCTACCTACGACAAGCAAAGAGTCCACTGTTCTCTAGAGTCTAGACTTGCCTTTTTTATACTTTTTTTTTTAATTTAATTTTTTTATGTGAAGTTTCCCATTAATGAATGGATCAGTTTGTTAGAATTAAACGTGAGGGCCCACCATATGGTGGCCATCTGTCATTGTCAATGTGCCTGCATCAGGTTTATGTTCACAGCCATTTTCTACAATAGAAGGGCCTAAATTATAAACCGATTTTCCAAAATGGAAAAGAAATGGAACCCCAAATGCTGAAGTCTGAACACAAGTTCATTGTTAATGTTCCCTATGAAGTCTTGAAGTACAGGGAGACTGGCAAATCCAAGGTTCTTGCTTGCTCACTCCCAAGTGCAAGAGATCGTAATAATATAATTCTCAAAGTATCGAGATCGAACCACAAGGAGTAGGATAAATTCAAAAACAATATATTAAACAAAAATTTGGGTAAAGAAGAAAAATATTTTTGCTTGGTAATTGTTAACAAGAATAATAATAAAAACTGATTTAAATCAATAGTGTAAATACTGGGGTATCGGGGTGTTTTCCTATATCGATATGAAATTCTTTGTGATCTAAGAAATTATATATTTCATAATTGATTGTTCTTATACAATTAAATACTTATGATTCGATTAAATTGAGACAATTCAAGAACGTATGATAACCTAGATTAATAATGCGGTTAGAAAAGTTTTCAAAAAAACTCATTCACTTTAAAACCTGATTTCTATTTGAAACTGTTAGAAATTCATCTAAACAATAAGAAAAACATGATTGAACTTATTGAAAGCATGGAAGAACTAATACATCAAAAGAAATCTATTTGAACAATCAAATATGTTGTTCATAAAATCTTAGAAAGAATCACATTGAATATTCATACCGTATAGAAGAAACATAACCGCTAGCTCTAGCAAAGAGTTTAGGCTACCATTAAAAAAAGGAAAATACAAGATTTTCTCTGCCAAAATTTGTTCTACACGGCCTCCCTTCCAAACCCTAACGTCAAAAGTGTCTAAAGAAAATAAAACTTTTACTATTTTAATTTCTGTCCAGGTTTACAGCAGTAAATTGTGAGTCAATTTCGGCCTTCAAAAATTGAGAATTTCAAAAAACTCAAATTGGGAAGTTGTAGATATTTAAGTCACGGTTCCAACCCATCCGGCCTTGTGTCAATTGGATTTTTGAGGAGAGAGATACGCCCAAAATACTGATCAGTGCTCAAATCAGATTTTTCCTTTTTAGAATCTGCCTCTTTGATTTCTTTCCTTATTTGAAGCTTCCAATCATGGTAGACGATCCAAGCACTCCAACTGCACCTCCTTAGACATTTAAGTATGGTCTTTAGCTCCACTTTAATTCTAGTTTTGCCTCCATTCTCTCACAAATTTATGTAAACTCATCTTCCTCACATGATTTCCTAAAAGTAGAAAATTACACACAATGAATAACATCTTATTCAAGAAATTATGTAAAGATAAATAATAAGGACTAATGCAAATCATGGCATAATTATACAAATTATGCATAGTAATAAGAAAATAATGTCCACATAAATATAAAACAAGTATACATTTTAAATTATTATCAGTTTTATGCAACCTTCACCACCACTTAACAAAGGCCAAAATACTATCTTAATTTTTTCTCCAACATGGAAAGGCCAACATACCGTCTCTTATAGCAGTCGGTCCATCAGCAAAAAGACCAACTACTGCAAGCGTCATCGCAACATCTGGCATTTTGTTCATGTTGACATAAATAGCTCGCAAGTATTTTCTTTTGGAAGAATCTCGAGGTGGTCCAATGACTGTGACACTAGTCTTTGACCAGGTAACCCTAGCACCCCATCTTCTCAAGAACTTCGGCAAATTTCACGTCTCCCTTGACAAACAAAAAATATGGTAAAACATTAGTTGATTTGGTCTATGCATGTATATATATTGGTCAAAGTAATCAAGACTGTGGTAATAAACGTAGCAAATATTATGAATCAGTAACAGCTTTAAGAGCAACATTGCTCTTGTTCACATATGTGATATTGTTAAATCGGGCTTTTGCCAATTGTGTAGGATTCCCCACTCCTGGGGCCATGTCTCAACCGCAGAGTGGGTGATCATCCAAAAAGATCATCTAAAGATCATTAGCATGGTTTACCAAATCAACTACCTAATACTACACATGCTCATCAAACAGCAGATCTTAGCTTTCTCCAAAATAGGCCCAAACTGTTCAGCAGTTCTCACACACCCAAATATTGGCATCTGTGATTTACCTGCAAACTGCTTGTCCCACAACCTTTAACAGTGACTGCTGCACAAGCTAAGAAGTAACTAGCACTTGAAGCATCACCTTCAACATAAGCACTTCCAGGAGACCTAAAATATTTACTACTCTCATAGTTTAACTTGATTTCACAAAGTGCTGGAACTATATATTATGGAACCTACTTGTACTTTTGACCTCCACGGATCAAGAACCAATCCAAGCTATCATTGTGTTCTACGGAGATCCAAAACTATTCCATCAGCTTCAAAGTCATCTCAACATAAGGAGCGGAAATCAACCTGTCGATGATTTCAATTTCAACATCTCCAAGAGCCAGAGGAGTAGCCATGATCAAAGCAGTAAAAAATACACTACTAGTTGATCCAGAGAGCTTCACTTGCAAACAAAGATACAAAGCATGAAGGATCATGTTGGCTTAATCTTTGCACTCAACACCAACATAAAGTATTCTGTTAGACACTGGCAAAATACTTAACGAAAGTGGATGGAAGGACAAAATGACTGACATTTTCAATTTTCAGGAACAAAAATTGAACATATACTATGTTTCAAGGCCTAATTTCTTGTTTTGATAGATAGATAATGGGGAGGTTAGGGAGCTAGGGGTTTGAACCATAGATATAGGACACCACAAATGATGCCATTACTGCTGGCATGTTTTCCACTACAATTGTGATTTGTAAATTATTAAATTGATGGATTGTAACTAAAGCAAACAAAAATATTTGACACTTGAGAATTGATATCCATACGCTCAAAATTTCCTAAAATTCTTAATGACTCTTTTTAAAATTCTATACATAAGGATAGACTGAAAAGAGCTTAAAGTCAAAAAAATAAATCATTAACTTCAAGGGAGGAAAGACTTCACTCAGAAAGTTCTCCAAGAACAAATATGCTCTGCCTCACTTGCCAAGTTACAAACCCGGTTATATCCATTCCTTCGTACAAAAGATAAAATCACTAGTTGAAATCTCAGTTTAGTTATGCAGACCTAATCTTTCTGAACTTAGAATGACATCACATTAAACTTAAAGCTGGCTCCTCAAGGTTATGGCTTCTTAGACAAAAAGACATCAATGCAGAAAAAAGGACATGACGTTGTCTTCTCAGATATCTCAAAAAGAGAGGCAAAAAAAGGGAATGGGAAACTTAAATGTCTCACGAAATCGCATTATATGGAAGACTTACGCAAAAAGAAAATGCACAACCTCACCGTATCCCCTGGAAGACCCCCATTCCCGAATACACATACAGGGGGACATTTTGTGCCAAGAAAACAGTCAACATCAACACCAAGCTGCTTAAGACCATCAACTAAATCCCCAATTGGTCTCTCTCTCATTCGAGGCATCCCATCAAGTATGTAGCTGAAATATATTGAATGGTGTAAAAAAGTCCGTGTACAAATTATAACATAAACAGTAAATGAGACACATCACATAAGACCATTCTTGTCTAAATATCTTTTTTTGATTGGCAAGGTACACATGCACTTGGTGGTCATTAACCATCCCATTATTTATTTATATATTTTAAGTGGAAAATGAGGATTTGAACCTTGGATGTCTCCATTGGAAACACCAAGAAATACCATTTGACCTAAAAAAGAGTCCTTTAGACTCACCTCTAGCTAGTAAACCTATGTGCAAATAACCCCATCCACCAAAACCAGTTCCTAGGTAATCCGTGGGCATTCACCCCTAATGAGCTAAGTAGTTTATACTTATTCTCATGAGCACACCCTCCACCCCATTATTATGAGGAAAGGATGTGCCAGCTGAGCTATAGCTCATTGGCTCTTAAAGCATTCTCATCAACAATTGTAAAAATTTTAGCATTTACAATTTCAAAACACTACTTTTACAATTTTAACACCTTATTTTACAATATACCAAATATCAAACATTCTATTTTTTTTACAACTTCATTTAAATATTCTTTCTTTAATATTTTTATTCATTTTTTTTATTATTTCTCACTCACCCTTTGTCTCTCTCTCCCACTGTCTCTCCATCTTTCTCAACTCACGACATAACCCACACCCATGGTTAGCCACCACCACGGTTAGCCACCACCACAGCCCAGCCTCACCCAAATACCAATAGCCACAACAGCCACACAAAACCCACCACCACCCACCACCACCCATACCCAACTTAACCTAACCAAACCCATGACCCATCACCATCCATAGCCAAAAACCCGTCACCAAAACCACACCCACGGCCAAACACCACTGCCCACAACCTCAACCCCCAACCACCAAAATCACAAACCAAAACAAACCCAAAATCAAATCACAAACCCAAACCCAAAACCAAACCATAAAACTTATACCCACCCACCATCAACCACCACTGATCCACCACAAAAAATCATCAAACAAATACCCATCACCACCGACCCACCACAAACCATACCCATCCAAAACCAAATCACAAACCCACCAAAATATGCCAAAATCGGAACCCAAGGTGTGAGATAACCCAAAACGCCAAATCCATAACCCACACCATCACTGCCTAATCTACCATCAAATCACAAACTAAAAAAAAGAAACCACTACGATAGAGATCAGCTTGGCTTGATGCTCCTACCTGGGTTTTGTCGAAGAGGGAGGCAGAGACATCGGGTAAAGGGGGGGAGAGAGAGAGAGAGCAGAGAAATGGTTGGAGGCTCAGAGCCAGAATGAGAGACAGGGAAGAAAGACAAGGAAATGAGAAAGAAAAAAAAATAATAAGAAGAAGAAAAAAAAGCAGGCCCCACCTGAATAAAAAAAATAATACTCCCTCCGTACCAGTTAGTTTGTCCTTTATTCTATTTTGGGTTGTCCCAAAATATTGTCTTAGTTTGTCCTTTATTCTATTTTGGGTTGTCCCAAAATATTGTCCTATTTCTAAAAATAAAAATCATTAATTTACTAATGTTCCTATTATACCCCTTCTTTATTTTCAAAACTATTTGAAAAAAAAACTAACAAATATTTTAAAAAATCAATCTAATTGGGGCACCTTTTTAGTTGTCTCATTAAGAATAACTCTTTAAAAAAAAAACTGTTAAATTTATTTAATGGTAGTTTTGTAAACTTATACATTTTTATAAAGCAGAAAAGATAATAAATGATGTTCCCTTAAAAAGTTTGACTTTTCAAACAGGACAAACAAATTGGAACGGAGGGAGTATAAGTTTTACAATTTGTGAACAATGCGGTCTCAAATTTGAGATTGCACTATTCATCAATGCCAAATATTATGGCATTTAAAACACTTGATGAAAGAATTTTTTAAAGTTTGGTGTGTCAAATGCTAAATATTTGATATTTAACACACTTGATGAGAATGTTCTTATCCAAATATCTTGGACTTGGACTTAATCCAAATTTCAAGGCTAAAGAGAAAAAATAAAATAAAATAAAGGTGTAGTATAAAGGGAAAAGTCCTATCCTATTGTGAATATCACAGCATTCCTTCTAATGGGGCAGATATTTCATAATTCTGGAACAATTTTGTTTAAAAATGCAAATTCAGACGGACCTAGAATTTCCACTTACAGCTGTGGTTCCAAAATTTCCAAGGAAAAGTTGTACTTCATCCCTGGATTCTTTACCCACTGGAAGGAGACCGCCACAACCTTCCACAATTGCTCTTTTTATTGCCTTGTCTTCTGACACACTAATTCCTAGGGTTCTCAATGCACCAAGCATGTAATTAAAAGAGAGATGCTATATTCACAATATTTTCACAACAAATCACAGGTGGTTAGTTTGTTATTACTTATTAGTTCAAATTTGAACCTAACACTAAGATTACTTTTTTATTTCAACAATAACAACCAGTAACAACTTGCCAGTTAAGATTTGTTGTAAAAATATTGTGAAAATGTTATGGACATATCATTTCCCTACTAAATATCATCATTATTCAACAAGTTGTCCATAAATGAGAACAATTAATGTATGCCAAAAGACTGGACTTGATTACGAGTAAAAATGAAACAATTTAGTCATTTATCATCAATTACTTAATCTAATGCTTTTCTTTTTCTCCTAAACAGACACAAGAAGTAAATCAATTCCAAAAATGAAATACTCTCTTCCCATATTTCTCATGAACTAAGCTCAATCTAAATATTAAGAATTAAAATAACCAAGAAAAAACCAACTCTCTCATCTTTCCCTCACACCTTTCCACATCCAAATAGAGAGTTATTTTATTTCAAGCACAGGAAAATGGATTTGGCTTACGTCCAGTACTTTTTTAACTGGAATCTCATTTTGTTTTAATGAGGAACTGTCACATCATCCACTAACTAAATAAAATGTGGAGATTAAAACTAACTACCACTTACTATTGTGTATTTAAAATAAAATGAAACCTCTAGTTAAAAAAAATACTAGAGGTAAGCTGCATCCTAGGAAAACAAACAACATACACTATTCCCCCTCTCCCCAACATCATAACCAACCAAACAAAATGTCAATATTGCATTCTCTAAAATTCTTAATTTATTAGGCCCACAAGCAAACAAAATGAAACACACAATTGGCAACAACAACAACATAGCCTTAGTCCCAAAATTTTGAGGTCGGCTATGAATCCTCAATAGACTACTAAGGATCCTCCACATATATTATTTTCCATCATTCTAGTATATCTCTTTGTTACCACCTATTGGACATGTCATTTTATTTTATTTTTATAACATAAGGAACTTTTCTAAAGAAGAGTACTTTGGACTCGCCTTTAGCCCATAAAACCTACTAGCAATTGACTTCACTTGCCATAACCAATTGCCGAGTAATCTTGGGACGGTCACCTCTGAAGGGCTAAGTAATAAAACCTACAGAAATGTCATTTTTTTACTACTTTCTACTAATATTATTTTAGGTCTTTCATTATTTTTTTTATACTAGACTTAAATCAACTCACTTCTTCTAAATGGCTCCACAATGCACATCAACAAGAACAGCTATCACAAGTCATCTTTTCATCAACAGTGCATCCTATCTTTATGTGAATTTCTCTATTTCAAATTCTACCTTTCTTTCTATTTCCACTTATCCATCTTAACATTCTCATTTAAGCTACACTAAATTTATAAAATGCAAATTTTAACTAACTCAAAAACTAAAATACAAAATTTTAAAATGAAGAATATAAAACTCCTGAATTTTCCTACACTTTCTCAACAACCAAACATTGTATATACCTCAGAGAGAGCAGCCAGAAGCAGAATCCGATTCGAAGCAATTTAGACCCCGGCAACATGATAGTACCGGAGATGTCTTTGATGGGTTGCAAGTTGCAACACGATCTTCGGTGGCATTGACAGCTTCTCAGCTGTGGCAACTGAAGCTGAAACCCAAAAGGTACCAACTATACCACTACCCACCATGCACACATGCTTGTGCTTCAAAGTCCAGGACTTTGATGACCCTAAAAGCTGTGACCCAAAAGAGAATTTGGGTTTTTGGAGTTTGGGATTGTTGTCAAAGACTTGGGTGTTTTGAGCTCCGCAACAAATTTTGCTTACCTGTCCTTCCATTGACAAAATCCTTAGTAAATTTGGATAGTAATTTTTAATGAGGAAAAAAAAGAATTTTTAGAATTATAAATTTAAAGGCAATTTGGCGGAAAAAAGAAAGAAAAAAAAAATTGGTATGATAGTTATTTCTTATTATAAAATAACATGAAAACAATCTTTTAATAATCTCAATTACAACATGATGTAATAATAATAATGCCAATGTAAGACATTTTAATAGTTATTTATTTCACTTCCAAAACATGTTGTAATTGACATTATTAGTGAAAATAATCTCAATCACATCAATAGTGTCAGTGGCTTAGCCCAAAACATTTCAAAACTCCTGATTTCATTTGGTGTGAAAGTGAAAATTTAATAGGAAATTAGGAATGTAATTATTTTATTTTTTAATAAAAATGGATAGGCAATATTTTCCTTAATAAATAAGGCTATGAAGAATGCTAGTAATAAAAAAAAAACATAAAAGAATCTGACCAAAACCTATTTCAACTCAAACCCCACGCCCAAGTACCTATCTCTATGCGCAAGAATTACAAATCCTATGTTCATTTTGCCTGGTCAAACTCAAACCGCTGGTTCCCATTTCTCAGGGTTTTGAAGAAGAATTTGTGTTCCTTTCACTCCTCCCATCTGGGTTTTACATTCTCTCTCTCTCTCTCTCTTTGAATCAATGGAATCTCTCTCTAGACTCAACAATTGTCACCAAAGCCTCCACCATCTCTCACTCAATCACCACCGTCCATCACTCCCAAAACCCATCTCTTCTCTCTTCCTCACAACCCCACCATCACCATCGCCACCACCATCATCGCCACCACCCATAAGAGCTTCATCCTCACCAGACCCACTTTCCCAAAACCCCCAAAACCCACTCTCCCAAACCCTCAAATCCCTCCTCAAACTCACACTCCCCACCATAGCCTCCACGGCCACAGCCACATTGTTCTTCATTAGGTTCAACCCCAAGTCCCTCCTTGTCCCCACTACTACACAACCACAACCACAACCACAACAACAACCCAGTGGTGTTATTACGTGCTCTGACCTCAAGGTCAAGCTGAAAGTCGTTGACTATCTCATTGAACTCAAACCAGATGACCAAGCTTGGAATTTGTTGAAGACCCAGATTAGGAATTATAGCCTAGAGCTTGATTCTGCTAGATTTGGGTTCAGAGAGATACTCGACAAGGACTTGTTGTGTCACAAGCCTCATTGTGGGGACATAAGGGAGTGTTTGGAAATGGCTGATGAACTCAAAGACTTGTCTTTAGAAATTGAGGCTGCAATGGACAACTGTATTAGGAATTCGGATATCAAATTGCATTTGAGGGATTTCAAGTATTTGGTTGCGCGAGTCAGGGATTCTAAGAGGAAAGTTTTTGGTGCGTTGAAGTATTTTCAGGAGCTTGAGCAACGAGACCATAACTACAGGGACTAAATAACAGAAAGGTGAAGTGGTTTTTCTTTGGACTCTAAGTCAATCTTTCTTTTTTTGTTTAGGTTTGTTTGGTTAATGCATTTGGATGTGCTGTCTTAACTCTTAACTGTAAATTTTGGTTAAATTATTCAAATTAGAGTGTGAGAGAGAGAGAGAGAGACTCTGAAGAAGAATAATGTTTGGTGAATTGGTTGTATGTGTCTCTCAATATTTATAGTAGAGGATACTGAGGTAGGGGAAATTATTTATACTGGTTACTTGGAGGGAGAAAAGAAATACTTACATTTCTAGTTTTGTCATCATTTAATCTAATGGCTTCAAGTGAATTGAATAAGTTTGATTTGTTGATATGTTGTCAAAGCACATTTGATCACATGGAAGTTGGAAACCTTCCCAGCTTAGGTTCTCTCTCTCTCTCTCTCTCTCTAAATATACATAAACAAGTAATACATCTTTAGCTGTTTATCTTATACTGCAATTGTGCATTTTTGTTGTCATATCAATCTTTACATCATTTTTGAGTTTGTTATTAAAACAAAAAGTGCTAGTAGAACTACCTCTGAAACTATTATTCTCCATGTTGACGATGCAAGAAAATGGGAACACAGGAGTGGGGGATTTTTTTTTCCCCCCAGTGGAAGCCAAGGGTCAAGAAGAAAAGAAAAGAAAAGTTGTGGAAGTCAAGTAATGATTAGATTTGTTCATTTGTTTGGGTGATCGGTGTGGATGATATATTTATAAAGCATCAGTTTATACACATTTTTTGAAGAATGATTATTATGCCAAGACCTCCCCACCATTTTCTTGGGGAGGGAGGTGATCAGTATGAAAAATGTCTGCAGTAGAAATCTGAAGGCCTTGTTTTCTATGTTGTTGGTCCAAGAATTGCCTGCGGTAAATGTTGGTGTGGACAGTTTATCCATAAAGCATCAATATGTGAAAAAGGCAAATGGGCGAGAACTAACTTATACAGTAGTTGGCCTTGAGAATAAATCCTTTATTCAGACTCTTAATTGGAACTACCCTTACTTTGGTCAAATATGGTTTTTTTGGTTTGTATAATCTAGTATAGGTCCGGGATTTATGATTGAGAGCTTGTTGCTCAGCTGATTCAGATTTGATATGTGATATTCTGTTGGAAGCTATATGTAATAGGAAGAAGGCTCTGTTAATAGTCAAGAGTCATGGGAACCTTCCTTGAGGACTTGCTCAGAAATATGAGAATGATATAGAGGTTGAGAAGTAAAGACTAAGGAGAGGACATAGAAAGAGAAAGAATTATTAAGTTACAGGATGCATTCATGTCATTAATCATATTGAATTTATTGTTATTGAAGATAAGTACAGGTGGAGGATACAAAGCACTTGTATTTTCCATTTTCTAGAATTTCTTTCCATGTTTCCTTTGGAGCATTCCCTTGTTCAGCTCTATGAAGCTCCCCACCATGTCTATTCTGCAAATTTTAGTCTGTCTGAACGGATACTCAGACTACATATTGAAATATTAAACAGACTGCAGCAGGCACGCTTTGATGGGGTTACCAATAGTTGATGGGTTGTGCTAATGTCTTGAATAACATGCTGGATGTCTATTGTGATGAGTTGGTGAAATTGATTAGTACCTCGTCTGATAACGCAACCTGCTCAGTCCTCACTGCTCACTAGTTGATTCAAGGGTGGCAAGGCACGCTTGTCAATGGCATGCCTTCACATAATCCCTTTAATATGCAAAGCTGTGTGAGCCTGTGGAAGTTACGAAGTTATGCCTATGTCAGGAGTCAATTGCATGATTTGGCTGTGTTTCTCAAACTTGAGCATGTTGAAGAAAACAGGCTACTGCTGCTAAACTATTATAGCATAATTATAATAGAGGAATAAAATCTGCAGAAAATTTTGGTTTATCAGGTCCATGGGTGAGTTGGTTCTAGGCTTCTGGCTGGATGGACTTGGACAACGGTAGTTAGACAACACTGATTCAGTCAGTTAGTACCCTTTATGCAGCAGTAACTTCAATATTGAGCATCTCAGAGAAGACAGGCTTTGGCTGCTAAACAAATTTTGCATAAATGCATTAGATTTTAGAGATATAAAATATGTGGAAAAAGTTGTGGCAATGCTGAACTAGACGACTCCTGTGTAGATAAACCAACCAGTATAGGATGAAATTTTTAGTTGAAGCAAAATGTCTTTGTTTCTCCTGCTGCAGAGCCAAATTCGTTTAGTAAGATCCAACCAAGGTATACCACTAAAAATAGAACCCATATCTTCCTGCTTTGTGGTACTTGAACATCGAAAAGGTTTCTACCACCAACTAATAGATGGAAAAGTATGATGTAGTAAAACTGAAACACTAGTAATAAGAAAAGTATGATGGGGTAATGTCAACATTTGTGTTTGATTTCATTGTTTCTGTTTGCCACATCATATTCTTCGTTCACAAGATGATGGCAGAGACCTTTTTTACATACTTAACAGGTCAAGGACTAAATTAAAACATATGAAAGGTTAAAGACCATTTTGAAGACCATTTTGAAACATGGAACCCAGGTTAAGGATCAAGTGTGTAAATAAATCAAACTTTAAAATGCGCATGGATGATTAACAAATACTATATCTTCATTGTTGATGCATCTCATTTTACGTGATGTTTTCGAACCTTTAAATTTTAGGTGAAACACCAAGAAGACATTTTAATTTACAAGCCACTAGCATCTTGTTTTCCACTTCTTTTTAATAATAACATGTACAGTATAATATGAAAATTCTATGAAGGATTAGATTTCGTTGCTACTTGCTACCATAAGCAATAAGCATGGCCAAGCATTTCTTCGCTTCCTAAATGAGCAGCAACAAGCGAACTCTTTTCATATGACAAATTCATAATCTGCCGGTCAAGAATTTATCTTTGTATTTTTTTTTTTTTTTGAGAAACTGCCGGTCAAGAATTGATCTATTTGAGGCTTTCA
The DNA here is from genome assembly GCA_032727855.1 of Quercus ilex subsp. ballota. Classification (NCBI taxonomy): domain Eukaryota; kingdom Viridiplantae; phylum Streptophyta; class Magnoliopsida; order Fagales; family Fagaceae; genus Quercus; species Quercus ilex. The sequence continues at coordinate 57,004,672 of CM064915.1, forward strand.
GCTCACATAACATTTAAAAAAAAAAAAAAAATCGGAACAAAAAGTGAAAACCGTTTACTAACTAATTCATGCATCAAAGTGCTAAAATGACACGGATGAAAAGAAAAAGGTAAAAAATGGTCCAATGAGGATGGCAAAACTGGATGTTATCATAGCTAGTGAGGTGAAGGAGTAGAAATTATTAGGTCTACTGGGAGGACCGTTGAAGTGGTCATTCTAACCAATAAAATATTGCTATTTATGCAAATATGACATTACTTAGTAGTTTTTTATTTTTACTTCTTGTGCTCATTAGGAATCTAACTCACATTTGCATAAGTCTTATTATTTCATTGATTGAGAAGACCATTTTAGCAGTCCTCTTGGTAGACTTAATAATTAGCGTATTGGACTATTTTATTAGGTTTGTTTGTTTGTTTGTTTGTTTGTTTTTTTTTTTTTTTTTTTAATTCGGATCGAATTTGGGCAATACCCAAACCCAACCTGATAAATTCAGGTGTGGATAGAACCACCGATTATGTTTACCCATTATTGATCGGGTAATACCCAGTATTTTTGGATCGAATTAGGTTTGATACCAATTATCCAATGGGTTTGGCCATCCCTATAGTAATTGGAGTCGCTATTAAACCAGTAAGGGTTCTTTAGGGTTGTACCTCTTGACCTTATCAATGTCATCAAACAATACTTGTCCCATTAAGGCACAACCCATGGGTAGACTCCAGCAAACCGAATTAGCTTTCTCAACTACATCGAATGAGAGGAACGAAATTGTGTTAATGGATTTCTTTATTAGTGAAGTGTCACAGATTTACCAAATAAAATACTACACAAATTTAAAGCTATACTAAATGGCCAGTGCACAGTTTTAATTGAGAAATGCTCTCTTTGTAATATTTTTGCAAGCACTTTCAAAACAACTTTTAAGTGATTGGCTATTATTGGTGGATAAAAAAATAATTTTAATTGCGGGTTCAAATTAGAATTAATAATAACTTACCACTTATAGTTTGTTGTGAAAATATTATAGTCGTAGAACTTCTTTTTTTATTTACAAACTTAGGATTCAAACTCAACTTAATGAAAAAACCAATTTGTGTTTTGTCTTGATAATAAATGATAATTTTTACCTAGTAAACATCTGATGAAATTTTTTTATTCTAAGGCATAATTTTCCTAGTAAACTTTGCAGGCTCACATAAACCCACTATTTTTTTCATCTATCACAGCTTAGCGGAGGCAAAAGTTAAGACATGGAACTTTTTTGTAAAAAATTACAAACCCCGAAAGACAGAAACCAACTACCACAACAAAGAAAATGATTAAAAAAAAAAGTAAAACAAAACAAAAACGTTCATATTAACCGAATATTGTTAATAAATTATTTTTAAAAAAAAAGTCTTTACACTACTTTTATAAAAAATTGAAAAAGCTTTTTTTTCATTCTCCCTAAAATCTTTTCTAAAAGGACTTATTAACGATCAGCGGGTTCTAACTTCTAACTTCTACCTTCTACCCACACACACAGCAGAACTCACCAAATCCTAAAAATGCAGAGAGCCCTGACTCTCAAATGCTTCCACCCATCTCTCTACCACCCCAAACCCCTTACCTCCACCACCACTATCACAACCACCACCTCTTCCTCCTCCTCTGAACTCCCCAAAATCAAACACCTCGCCTACACAGTTCTCCTCCTCTTCGGCGGTGCCATCACATACAACTCCTTCTCTTTCCCCAAACACAATAAACCCCATATTACACAACAACGACAACAGCAACAACATCCCAATAATTGGGACCTCAAGCTCAAGTTTAACGTCTTTGACCATTTCTTTGAACTCAAACACTTTCGCGATGAACAAGATTGGATTTTGTTGAAGACCCAGATTCGTAGTTACAGCCAAGAGCTCGATTCTGCTAAGTGTTGGCTCAAACAGATACTCGACAAGGTCTTGTTGTGCCAAAACCCTCATTGTATTTGTGGGGACCTTATAAGGAAGTGTTTGGAAGTTACTGATAGACTCAAGGATTTGTCCCTTCAAATCGAGGCTACAATGGACTTGTGTGCGAAGAATTCGGATTTCCAGTTTTATTTTTTGAAGGATTTTAAGGTCATGGTTGCGCAATTCAGGCATTCTAAGAGGGTAGTTTTTGATGCGTTGATTTATTTTCAGGAGCTTGAGCAACAACACCATTGGAGTAGTAAATAACACAAAGGTGAAGTGGGTTTTTTTTTTTTTTTTTTTTTTTCATAAATTATTCTTTGTTTTTTTGGACTTCAAGTTCAATCTTTGCTTTTCGTTTAGGTTTGGTTAATGCCTTTGGACGTGCTCTCTTAACTGTAAATTTTGGTTAGATACAAATTAGAGTGAGTGAGATTGAGGCTCTGAGGAAGAGTAATGTTTGATGAATTGTTTGGAGGAAGAAATATTTACTACATTTCTAGTTTTGTAATCATCTGATTACTAAAATCTAATGACTTCAAAGTGAATTGGATGAATTTGAAATGTTTTTAAAGCACAATTGATACACACGCACACCTCTGTCTGTCTATCTTATCCTGCAATTGTGCATTCTTATTGTCATATCAGTTCTTTGCATTGATTACGAGTTTGTTATTAAATAAATGTTAGTAGAAGTAGAGCTACTCTGAAGCTATTATTTCCATGATGGTGTAAGAAAGTGGGGGCAAAGGAGTGGGTTTTTTTTTTTTTTTTGGCTGAAGTTGAGACCAATAACAAACATGAAAAATGTTGTGGAAGTCAAGTAAAGATTAGATCATTTGTTTGTATGGGCGATATATTAATAAAACAATATTTTTACATACAAGTTTTGAAGAATGGCCAAGAACCTTGTTATCTCAACCAGCGGCTACTGGTATTTCCAATGGAGACGTCTATGGTACAAATCCACCCACCCTCAACTATTGAATTATCAAAGAAAAGTTTGATCAAAACTAACTTGTACAGTAGTTGGTGATGAGAAAAAGTCTTGGAATGTTAATTGGAACTACTCTTACTTTGGTCAATGGAGCTGTTTTGTTTGTATCATTAAGTATAGGTCTGGGATTTATGATTGAGAGATAGGTGCTTAGCTGATTCAGATTGGATATTTGATCATCTGTTGGAAGCTATGTGTAACGTGAACATGGTAGAAAAATAATCATTGAAATTGGGGAATAAGGCTCTTCTAGTGGTCAAGGGTCATGGGATCCATCCTAAAGGACTTGCTCAGAAACTAAGAATGAAAAAGAGGCTGAGATTTAATGGGAGCCATAGAAAAGAGAGAGTTATTAAGTTACCGGATGCTTGATGTCTTCCATGTAATAAATTATATTGAATTTATTGTTATTGAGGATGGCTATAGGTGGAGGATACAAACCACCTGTATTTTTCATTTTCTAGAAATTCTTCCACATGTCTTGTTGAGCAGATCGCTGTAGACACGCTTTGATGGGGTTGGCATGGGATGTGCTGATGTCTTGAATAACATGTTGGATGTCTATTGTGATTAGTTGATGAAAACTGAAAACAAGGTCATTATCTGGGCTGATAAAGCAACCTGCTCAGTCCCCACTGCTTACTAGTAATAGATTCAAGGGCAAGGCACGCTTGTCAACAGCAAGTCTTCAAGTAATCACTTTAACATGCAAAGTAGTGTGAGGCTGTAAAAGTCATGCCTTTGCGAGGAGTCCATTGCTTGATTTGCCGTGTTGCTAAATCTTGAGGGTCTTGGAGAAGAGAAGACAGGCCACTGCTGCCTCAACAAATTCGGCATAAATGCAGTAGAGGAATAAAATCTGCAGAAACCACTCCGTTTTCCTAGGGTGTGGACAGGTCAGTTCTAGCTGGATGGACTGGAATACTGTCGTTAGACATCATTGATTCATTCAGTTCCCTTTGTTTGGCAATGCTGAACTTGACTACTTCCATGAAAATAAACTTATCCTTGCAAGATGAAATTTTTAGTTAAATGCAAAATATCTTTGCTTCTCCTGCTGCAGAGCCCATATGGAATACTTCTTAGTTTAATAAGATCCAAATAAGCTAAGCAATAGCGCCTAACTTCTGGTTGTTCAAGAATAGCGGAATATAAACCCCAAGGGGTTGGCTCAATGGTTCCTAAAGACTCATGATATCCATGAGATCCTGAGTTTGAAACCTCTTGCCAACATCATGGAGCCACCCCCATGGAATTCCTCCTTGTAATAACTTGGTGTGTGTGGAACGGGGGGACTGTATACACCTGAGGGAATAGTCAAATACTCAAAAAGTCTAGACACCCTCATTTGTCAAAAAAAAAAGAAAAAAAGAATAGCGGAATATAAATTTGAGTTTCTCAACCCTTGTGGGCCGTGAACTTATTTGGAGAAGCAATGATGATATTTGGGGAATAAGTATCGGCTTATACCAAATAGTTGCTCCGGGTGGTGGGGCTTTCCTTTGTAGCTATAAGAAGTCTAGGAATATGCAAAGTAGTGTGAGCCTGTGGATGTTATGAAGTTAAGCCAAAGTCAGGACCCAATTGCCTGATTTGGCTGTGTTGCTCAACCTTGAGCATGTTCAAGAAGACAGGTTAGTGCTGATAAACAAATTTAGCATAAATGCTGTAGAGGAATAAAATCTGCAGAAAAATTTGGATTTTCCAGGGCCATGGGCTAGTTTGTTCTAGGCTTCAGCTGGATGGACTTGGACAACGGTATTTAGAGAAGATTGATTCAGTCAGCTAGTACTCTTTATGTAGCAATAACTTCAATATGCAAAATCTGTGAGCCTGTGGACGTTATGCACATGTGAGGTGTCAATTGCTTGATTTGGCCATGTTACTCAATCTTGAGCATCTTGTAGAAGACCGGCCTTGGCTGCTAAACAAATTATGCATAAATGCATTAGATTTAGAGATAAAATATGTGAAAGAAGTTGTGGCAATGCTGAACAAGACAACTCTCATGCAGATAAACCAACTCCTGTAGGATGAAATTTTTAGCTGTGGAGCCAATTTGTTTAATAAGATCCAACCAGGGTGTACCACTCAAAATAAAGCCCATGTCTTCCTGCTCTGTCGTACTTTAACATTCTGCCTTTTCCTCTTCTGCCATCACTAAATACCCTGAGTGAGAGTTCAAAGCTGAAGGGTTAATTACACTTTTGATTCTCAACACATTCCTCATATTTTAAAATGGTCTTTAACCTTTTTAATGTTTTAGTTTGGTCCTTAATCTTTTAAATTGTGTAAAAAGGTCTCTACTGTCTACTAATAGTCTAATAGATGTAAAAGTACGATGTAGCAAACTGAAGCATTAATAATAAGAAATGTGTGACGGGCTAACGCCAACTTTTGTACTTGAATTTATTGTTTTTGTTTGCCAAGTCATACTTTTCATTCACCAGTTGATGGCAAAGACCTTTTTTACACACTTAACAGGTTGAGGACTAATTCGAAATGTTAGGTTAGAGACCTTTTTGAAACATAGAACCAAGATTGAGTACCATATGTGTAAATATACCAAACTTAAAAAATAAGTGCATGGATAATTAACACATACTATATCTTTATTTCATGCCTATGCCTGCGGTAAAGGTTGCTATGTATGGTTTATCAAATAAAGCTGAAATAGGCAAAATTGCAAGAACTAACTTGTACAGTAGTTGGTGATGAGAACTAGTCCTGGACAGTTGAACTTAATTGGAACTACTCTTACTTTGTAGAAATGGGGCTGTTTTGTTTGTATCATTAAGCATAAGTCTGGGATTTATGATTGAGAGCTAGGTGCTTAGCTGATTCAAATTGGATATTTGATTATCTGTTGGAAGTTATGTGTAACATGAACATGGTAGAAAAATATTCATTGAAATTGGGAAGAAGGCTTTGTTAGTGCCTTCGTGGTCAAAAGTCATGGGAACCATCCTAAAGGACTTGCTCAGAAAACTGAGAATGAAAAGGATGCTGAGATTTAAAGAGAACCATAGAAAGAGGTAGGGTTATTAAATCGTATTGAAAAGGATGCTTGATGTCTTGCATGTAATAAATCGTATTGAATTTATTGTTTTTTGAGGATGGCTATAGGTGGAGGATACAAACCACCTTTGTTTTTCATTTTCTAGGAATTCTTTCCATGTGTCTCATGGCATTCCGTTTTGCAGCTCCCAACCATGGCTATTTTGCAAATTGTAGTCTGTCTGAACTCTGAAAAAAGACTCAGACCACATGTTGAACAGATCTCTGTAGACACACTTTGATTGGGTTGCCATGGGATGTGCTGATATCTTGAATAACGTGTTGGATGTCCATTGTGATGAGTTTGTGAAAACTGAAAACAAGATCATTGCCTGGGCTGATAGAGCAACCTGCTCGGTCACCACTGCTCACTAGTAGTAGATTCAAGGGCAAGGCATCCTTGTCAACTACATGTCTTCATATAATCAGTAATCACTTTGATATGCAAAGTAGTGTTGAGTATGTGGAAGTCATGCCTTTGTGAGGAGTCCATTACTTGACTATCTATTTGCATTTGTAGGGGATATGCATTATCAGATGGGAATGCTAACTAGATGCCCTGAGTTGGAGTTAAAAGTTGTAGGAGTAATTACACTTTTTTTTTTTTTTTGATTTCCCACGGGGTGTCCGGGCTAGCTTACACGCATCTCGACTAATCTCGCTTGCGGTGGGAGCCAACCGCTGGCCACAAGGATTAATTACACTTATTGGTTCTCAACTTATTCCTCATAATTTAAAATGGTTCTTAACCTTTTAAATGTTTTAGTTTAGTCCTTAATCCTTTAAACTTGTGTAAAAAAGGTCTCTATTATCCACTAATAGATGGAAAAGTGTGATGTAGTAAACTGAAACACTAATAATAAGAAAAGTATGATGGGCTAAAGTGCCTATTTTATTGTTTTTGCTTGCCACATTATATTTTTCATTCACCAGTCGATGGCAAAGACCTTTTTTTAAGACATACTTAAAACTGAAAAGGAATTAATTGAAAATTTTCAAAGGTTAGAGAGCATTTTAAAACATGAAACAGGGATTGAGGATCAAATGTGTAAATAAACCAAACTTAAAAAAAAAGTGCATGGATGATTAACAAATACTATATCTTCATTTCATGTTAATGCATCTCATTTTACATGACGTATTTGAACCTCTAATTTCTAGGTGATACACCATGAAGAAATTTCAATTTACAAGCCAATAGCATCTTTTTTTTTTCCTTTTTTGTACTTCTTTTTAATATGTATGGTATAATTTGAAAATTCTATGAAGGATCAGATTTCATTGCTACCATAAACATGGCCAACAGGCCAAGCATTGAACAGTTACAAAAAATAGAAAGTGAAACATATTTACTGACCAATTCATGCATGAAACTATGAGTGCGCTAAAATAACAACCCATGGGTAGACTCAGGTGACCTGGATTCACTTTCTCAACCGTGTCGATAGAGAGGAATTGGATGTTGCTGATGAATTTCTCGACTAGTGAAGTGTTAGTCCTCACCTTAATGGTATAATTTACCAAATAAACAATACACAAATTTAAAGCTACGCTAAGCGGTCACCACACCGTAGCATTCAAACAGGTTTTATGAAAAACTCTTCATGTTATGTAAAATAAATTTGTACTTTTAGTCTTATGTTGTTTTTAATGAGTAATGTGTTTTTTTTTTTTTTTTTTTTGGAGAAAAAATAAGTTATATGACTTATTTGAATAAGAGTCTTGTTAAAGGTATCCTTAAGATATTTGTTAATTGATTATTTTGAGAAAATTTTAACACAACTTTCATAAGAAATATAAAAAAAAACGGTTTAAAAAATTAGTTAGATCGTTTACATCAGTTTATGCAAAATTTTATGTATGAAAACTTATTTTTTTCTATTTTAGACACTCACTTTTCAAAACACTCAACATCAAATTATCTATTTTACACTACATTTTATTAAAATATCAAATTTTCTTGATTTTTTTAATTGTTTATCTTTCTTTATATATAACAACCATCATTCTTCCTTCATTTTCCGTATATGTAAAGAATTAATAAAAAAATTAAATGTAAAATGAATAGTGTCATTATAAATTTAAACAGTTACTGTAGTAACTATATATTTTTACACAATTTTAGATAGACTTATATTGGTGAATTTTGGGCTTATTAGTTGGCCAAGATTTAATACTTTTTCTACCATATAAGCACTAATATGGGTACTCTTGCTTTATTTTTTTATTTTTTTCTGTAAAATATTTCTAAAAATAATTAATAACTCAATAGGGCACCTATTATCTTTTTCCTCTAAATAATACATCTTACTTTATTCTTTTTCTATAAAATATTCTAAAAATAGTTAATAACATGCGATCTTTTCCTTATAAATTATACAGTTAGATAACTGTGTCCCAATTTTAATTACAACGTCCCAATTTTAATTACAATGCCGTGCTCATTTCTTAGCTTGTCATGCTAAGAATGTTGTTGGTTACGAAGTTTGGATAGAGGAAAATTCTATCAATTTTAATTACAATGCCCTGCCCATCTCTTGGCTTGCAAGAATGTTGTTGATTACATAGCTTGGATAGAGAAAAATTCTATTATGATTGAGTGTACTCTGATTCAAAATGTAATATTTTTATCTTCTTCTTGGCAAAGTTACAATCTTTTCATCATTAAAAAAAAAAAAAAAAAAAAAAAAAAAAAAAAAAAACACCCATCTCCGCTTTGTGCTTCCATTTCTCAAAGTCCTAAACCCCCTCTCCCCCCAAAACACACACACACACACACACACACACACACACACGGACACACGGTACCAAAACTGAAAAATGCAGAGAGCCCTGACTCTCAAACGCTTCCACCACCACTTCAAACCCCTTACCTCCACCACCACTATTATCCCTAAACCCCCTCTTAACCCCACCAACACTTCCACACAACACCCTTTCTCCACCACCACCACCTCTTCCTCCTCCTCTCAGCTCCCCAAAATCAAATACCTCACCTGCACAGCTGGTCTCCTCTTCAGCGGTGCCATCATTTACAACTCCTTCTCTTTCCCCAAACACAACAAACCCCAACAACCCAATTCCTATGACTACAACCTCAAGCTCAACTTTAAAGTCTTTAGCCACCTCATTGAACTCAAACGCGAACGCGATGAACAAGCTTGGAACTTTTTGAAGACCCAGATTCGTGTTTACAGTCGAGAGCTGTATTTTGCCAAATTTGAGTTGATAGAGATACTCTACAGGGACTCCTTGCACCACATTCCATCTTGTGGGGACGCTATAAGGGAGTGTTTGGAAGCTATTGATATAATCCAGCAAGCTTTACTCAAACTCGACACTACAATGGACGTGTGTATGAGGAGTTCGGTTACCAAGTTCTTTTATTTGAGGGAATTCAAGTACTGGGTTGAGAGAATCGGAAAATCTAAGAGGGAAGTTTTGGATCTTTTGGAGTATCTTCAGAAACTTGAGCAACAAAAAACCAGGAGGAGTAGGGAATACTAAATAACACAAAGGTGAAGTGGGTTTTTTTTTTTTTTTTTTTTAGGACTTGAAGTTCAGTCTTTGCTTTTCGTTTAGTTTTTGTTAATGCCTTTGGATGTGCTCTCTTAACTCTGTAAGTTTTTGTTAGATACAAATTAGAGTGAGTGATAGAGAGGCTCTGAGGAAGAGTAATGTTTGGTGAGCTGGATGGAGGTAGAAATTGTTACTACATTTCTAGTTTTGTCATCATCTAATTACAAAAATATAATGACTTCAAAGTGGATTGAATGGATTTGACATGTTGTTAAAGCACAATTAATTTGAAGTCTTTGTTAGTTGGGACTTTGTTTGGGTAGTATCGTATTTGGGGTTTCACACAATGTATTTCCGTTTCTGATTTCGCACAATCTGTTTTTGTTTCTGTTTGATGTGTTTGTATTTGTTCCTAGTACTCTGTTCATCATCGTGAACATGTTGTACTTTTGTTAATGAAAATATCTATTACCTATCAAAAAAAAGAATATATATGTATATATATATACACATCTCTACCTGTCTATATTATTCTGCAATTTTGGGCGTTTTCACTGTCACATCAATTCTTTGCATTGTTTACAAGTTTTCTATTAAAATGCTAGTAGAAGTAGAACTACTCCGAATTTTCCATGTTGTTGGTGTAAGCAAATGGGGGCAGAGGAGTGGGTTCTTTTTTTCTTTTTCTTTTTTTCCAGCGGGGGGTGTAGTCATGACTCATGAATCTCATGAACAATAATAAAAATGTTATGGAAGTAGAGTAAAGTTAGATTCATTTGTTTGTTTGAGTGATTGGTATGGGTGATATATTAATAAAGCATCATTTTTTACACACAAGTTTTGAAGAATGATTATTATGTCAAGAACCTCCTTCCTTACTGTTTTCTTGGGGATGGGGTGAAGGTTGGCTGAGGAAGGTGATTGTTATGAGAAATGCCTGCACTAGAAATCTGAAGGCATTGTTTTCTATGTTGGTGGTTGAAGAAATGCCTGCAGTAAAGGTTGGTATGGATGGTTTATTGAGAAAGCATCAATTTGTAAAATAGGCAAAAGTACAAGAACTAACTTGTACGGTAGTCGGTGATGAGAACAAGTTCTTTATTTAGATTGTTAATTGGAAGTTTGGAGCTACTCTTAATTTGGCCAAATGTATTTTGTTTCATCATCAAGTATAGGTCTGGGATTTGTGACTGAGAGCTAGGTGCTTAGCTGATTCAGATTTGATATTTGATCATCTGTCAGAAGCTTTGTGTAATGTGAACATGGTAGAAAAATAATCATTTTTTTACAATGAAGAATAGGTTGGACTGTTAATTGGAACTACTACTTTGGCCAAATGGGGTTGTTTTGTTGGTATCATCAAGTGTAGGTTACGGATTTAGGATTGAGTGCTAAGTGCTTAGTGCTTAGCTGATTCAGATTGGATATATGATCATCTGTCAGAAGCTATGTGTAAAATGGTTGGAAAATAATCATTTAAATTGGGGAAGAAATCTCTGTTAGTGGACAAGAGTCTTGGGAACCATCCTAAAGGACTTGATCAGAAAACTGAGAATGAAAAAGCGGTTGAGATGTAATGGGAGCCATAGAAAGAGAGATGATTATTAAGTTACAGGATGCTTGATGTCTTCCATGTAATAAATTGAATTGAATTCATTGTTATTGAGGATGGCTACAGGTGGAGGATACAAATCACCTTTATTTTTAATTTTGCAGAAGTTCTTTCCATGTGTCTCGTGGCGTTCCATTTTGAAGCTCCCAAACATTGCTATTTTGCAATTTGTAGTCTGTCTGAAGTCTGAACAGTGACTCAGACCACATGTTGAACAGATGGCAGCAGTCCAAGGGATGCACTGATGTCTTGAATAACATTTTCGATGCCTATTGTGATGAGTTGGTGAAAACTTAAAACAAGGTCATTGCCTGTGCTGATAAAGCAACCTGCTTGGTCCCTACTGCTCACTAGTAGTAGATTCAAGGGCAAGGCACCCTTGTCAGTGACATGCCTTCAAATAATCACCTTGATATGCAAAGTAGTGTGAGGCTGTGGAAGTAATGCCGATCCTATGTGAGGAGTCAATTGCTTGTTTTAATTACAGGCCACTGCTGCTAAACAAATTCAGTTTAAATGCAGTAGAAAAATAAAATCTGCAGAAAAACTCCATTTTTCCAGGGGTTTGGGTGGATCAGTTCTAGCTGGATAGACTGGAAGATTGTAGTTAGACATCATTGATTCAGTCAGTTAGTTCCCTTTATGTGGCTAAGATCCAAATAAGCTAAGCAATAGAGCCTAACTTCAAGTTGTTCATGAATAGTAGAATAATAGCTTTCAGTTTCTCAACCCTTATGGGTTGTGAACTTCTTTTTCCAGAAAAGCAATGATAGTATCTAAGGAACAAGCATTGGCTTATACCAAAGGGAACAAGCATTGCCTTATACCAAAGGGGGGGGGGGGGGGGGGGGGTGGGTGGTGGGGGAAGGGTGTGTGGAAATGTTCCTGGTTCTCCTGTAGCTGGATCTTATCAAAACATAATAATCTTGAGTTACAATGAAATTCCAATTTCAAGGCAAGGCAAACTTGCCAATGGCATGCTAGCATACAATCACTTCAATATGCTTAGTATGTTGGCCTGTGGGTGTCAGGATAACGTTTGCTTCGTTACTTACTCAAGCTTGGGCATCTCGGACAAGACATTTTAACTTTGGAATTTTCAAAGTTAACATGATGTATGTGAATTTTGAACCCTTTAAATGGTAGGTGAAACATCATGAAAGCTTTCAATTTTCATGGCTTGCCACTAGCATCTTCCTTTTATTCTCTCCTCCCCCTTTTTTAATATGTATAGTTAAATTTGAAAATTCTATGAAGGATTGTATCTCGTTGCTACCATGAACATGGGCAAGCATTTCTTCGCTACCTTAATGAGCAGCTACAAACCTACTCTTTCATGTCATAAATTCATAATCTGCTGATCAAGAATTTATGCCTTCTGGTTGGTGGTTGTGCTTTGAGCTTATAGCCTTATACATAACATAATCCTGAAAAATCTGAATTTGTTACTTTTGCCTAATGCAATGGCTTCCAGAACCGGAAATAACTACATGAACAAATAAAAAAACAGAAAATAAAAGATTGGAAAGGTAAGAACAATAGGTAGTTCAAAGTGTAAAATATTAGATTGTATGGAAGTTTGTATGAAAGTTTGTTAGAGCTTAAATGTGTTGAAGTGTCAATTTGACGGTGAAGATTCTCATTTCTCATTCTAAAGCTGTCTTAATTTAATGGTACGATTAACCTGATAGAGTTGTGTCTTCAATAGAAGTGCAAGCAAGTACATTGCATATTTCCTGTGGAAAGAGACCTGGCCTCCGATTAGTTTCCTCGAGTCTTTTAATTGAAGCTAGTATAACCTTAAATTGTAAATTGCAATGTGTTAAAGAAACAAGAACTAATAGCCCTTTTTTTAGAGGGAAAATAATCAAACTAAAAGCTGAAAGATTGAAAACACACAGGCAAGAACAAGTTCTTGCAAGAGTGTTAATTGAAGGACAGCAAAAATCTGACTCAAAAAGTCACAGCCCACTTCAAATGCAAATAGAACCTCTTAGGCCCATCTAAAGACACCCCAATTCAAATTGTCTGGTCTGCCCATTGATCAGTCCGTTATAATTTATAACTATAAGCATCAAGATAGAAAGGTGACCACTGGCCAACCACTGCAATGACAAAGTAAATTCATCATTTGGTTGGAGCTGTTATGAATCTCTAATAAAAAATGCTCCTAAAACATTGCCTTTTTAAGTTTTCACTATTCCCACATCATTATTTTATTGATTCATATCATACTATCAGGAATTCGTATTAAAGATCATATTTTTATTTGCTATTGTCAACCAAAACATCTGTGAGCTCCCATTAAGTAGATAGTCAAGTCAGCTATAGATCTAACTGATATTTTATCTAACCCCACAGCCTGCCCGTCAAGGATATTCATTGCTTACAGCTTACATACTAAGAACTCAAAGAATCTTATTTTATATTTGTGTACAATGGCCATGAATCTCAGATCAAGAAACCATTTAAAATTATTGCCCATGTTTGTTGGTACCTAAATTTGTGAAGATGAAAAACCCGTTCTCTATTATCAAACATGTTGACCCAACTATATTTGCGCATCCAACACTGTTGGCTATTGGGAGCAATTGTCAAATTCATTAGAGATGTCCACATAGTATATACTTTTATACCAAAAACAGAATCACCAAATTGTTCTTGATCTAAAAAATTATACATGACACAAAATTGTTTAGTCCCACGTGAAGAAAGATATTTTAGTACCCAAAAATGAGCCACACATAACCCCTTCCTAACTATTCACTCACCCAAAGTGAGAGAATATGCTTAACATGCTGAATATGCTCCAAATCCTCTTTAAAACGTCTATTATTACATATATCAAATTTGTTAAGTGGGTCCCATTTTCACCAACAAAAATGACCGTTAATCTCAGGGGTAGAGAGTGAGTTTTATTACCAACCTATACATTTGCAGGAACTTTTGGTGGTAGTAGAAGACAATATGGATAGGTAAGCTGATGACAGGAGCTTCAACAACCACAAACTTATCAATGGGTCAATATCTTCCCTTCCCTGCACACAAGTGGACCCTCAAAACGCAAAAGTTGGGCAATACTCCAAAATTAACTAGGTTGGCTAAGCTTTGCTCACTTCTTAACTTATTATAGGGTCCCATCCCAATGTAGAAAGGGAAATGGATTAACCTACTTTTCTTGAATGGCTTGAAACGATTATCCATCCACAATTTGATACACAAATCCAATTCTTTTGGTGTGGACAAAACCTCATTTCAACCACCCATCCATTTGTGTTTTGTTTGTCCAATCCGATAAACTTTGAAGGAATTGAAGATGATTTCTTTTCTTTTTTTGGAGGTGGGAAATTAAACATACATAAAGGGCTACCAAATTTGATATGTTCATTCGAGATAAACAATTTAAACCGTCATATGAACCAAAAAAGATTTCAAATATTCATAAAGATGATCCAATTGCTCCAAAGCTAGAACAACTAATAATGAAGACAGTGACAGAGGTTTACGAAGTATGAAGAAGCTCGTTAAAATCAACCACATAAAATTACAAAACTCAAGACATGTCCAAGAGTTGTTACAAATTCATGAAAATTTGATAAACCCTACTCTCTCTTTGATCTATATGCTCCACTGGGGAATCATAACAACAGAAGAAAATTTAATCTTGCCTTTTTATTGTAGTAGAAGAGACCGTGTTGCAAAACAGATCTCTAGGGAATGGTTTCCTCATTGTAATTCCCAACCCAAACCCAATTGCCGAATGGCAAGTTTTCGTGACAGACGAACAAACCAAGCCTAAGAAAGTTCCTTAGCTGCTGCAATAACAGCCTCTGCAGTAAGACCATACTCCTTGTATATTTTCCCTGCTGGAGCACTTGCGCCAAACCGGTCAATACCTATCGCCTTACCTTTGCTTCCAATAATTTTCTCCCACCCAAATGTTGATCCAGCCTCGATGCTAACCCTAGATGACACAGCTGCTGGCAAAACACTTTCCTTGTAGGCATCTGATTGCTCATCAAAGAGCTCCCAAGAGATGAACGAGACAACTCTAACAGCCTTGCCTTCCTTTCTTAGTTCCTCTGCAGCTTGAGCAGCAATTTCCAATTCAGAACCAGTTCCAATCAAAATAACATCTGGCTTGTTACCAGAAGAATTATCTGAAATAATGTAGCCTCCCTTTTCAACTCCTTCGATGGAAGTTCCAGGAAGTTGTTTCAGCTTTTGCCGAGAAAGGGCAAGGATAGAGGGTCTCTTCCTGTTAAGAACAGCAACCTTGTATGCTCCAGCAGTCTCATTTCCATCAGCTGGGCGGAGCATCAATATGTTGGGCATTGCCCGGAAACTTGCAATGTGCTCTATTGGCTGATGGGTTGGCCCATCTTCTCCAAGCCCAATTGAATCATGGGTCATAACATAGATAACTCCAGCTTCAGATAAGGCAGAAATCCTGATAGCTGCTCTCATATAGTCGGTGAAAACAAAAAAAGTAGCACAGTATGGAATCAGACCAGGGCTGTGAAGGGCAATGCCATTGCAAATGGCTCCCATGCCATGCTCTCTAACACCAAACCTAACATTGCGCTCTTCTGGGGTGTCCTTTTGGAAGTCCCCAAACATTTTCAGCAATGTCATGTTGGAAGATGCAAGATCCGCACTACCACCTAGGAGACCAGGGAGAACCTTTGCTAGTGCATTAAGGCATTGCTGAGACAGATTTCTGGTGGCATCAGCTGGGCTCTCCGGAGTGTATGTCTGGAAATAGCAATAAAATAAAACCATATGAGATCATCTATATATTTCATATCTAAAACTTAATGGTAAAAAGAGGCTTGTCTACATGACAGCCAGGTGGTTTGCTAGACTCTTCAAAAGTTGTAAGCCCAACATGGAGGACAATGTAGGGATAAAAGAAAAAAGATAGAAAAAAAAAGGTTTGATTGTGTAGTCAAATGTTGTTTAGAGTAGTTTCCAGAGGTACATTCATGCTCATTATAGAATAGCTTAAATGTAGCATAAGCAAGCAAGCAAACATTCAAAGGTCAATCAAGAGCAACTAATTTGCTCAACAGCTACTCACAGGAAGGGCTTTCTCCCAGCCAACAGGTAGTTCACCATTAGCAATAGACTTGAGCTCTGCAGCCTCCTCCTTGTACTTCTTCTCATATTCAGCAAACTTGGCATTCCATTCAGCTTCAAGAGCAGAACCCTTGGGGACATGGCGACTCCAATGCCTGGGAAAGGCCAAACAATTGTTCAATATCAAATCAATCTTAGTAGCAACACAAATAATGACACCCAATTCTACGTGTCCTCACTTTTTAACATCCTCTGGCACATGGAAAGGCTCAAATGGCCATCCAAGGTTCTTCCTAGTGGCATCGACTTCCTTGGCACCCAGAGCACTTCCATGTACACTGTATGAGTTTGCCTTGTTTGGAGACCCAAAACCAATGGTTGTAGTCACCTGCAAAAATGTAAATGAAAGGCATAGTCATAACCTGAAGCCAGAGTACACCAATCCCAAATACTTGAGGATGTTCTTGGGAGGAACTTAAACAAAGAATAACTTCATTATATCACTAGAGTGACTTATAGATTGCTAAATTCAGAAGACTTTCTAGTATATCTTTTAAAGGAAAAGAAAGGGCATGCATGAGGGAACACATCCTGTCTCAAACTTCCACAAATATCCTCTTAGCATCTGCTATTATAAATCCGCACCATCTTTGACTAAGTTTTAAAAACTGTAGTTGGTTGAAATTATTAATGAAACATTAAACTTATTCCAACTTTTAAATAAAATAAATCAATACATAGCCATATGTCTAACAATCACCTCTCCCAAAACCCACAGAAGTGGGAGCTTTATGTATTGGGTATAATCTTTATAGCCATATGTCAAGCAAGAATCATTTACGTTCTATACCAAACACATAAGTCTAACATAAGAATCTACATATCAATAAACATCTAACCTTGATCAAAGTGGGCTTGTCTGTCACAGCCTTTGCTTCCTTAATAGCAGCACGAATTTCATCATAGCCAGTGTTTCCATTCTTCACCCAAATAACGTGCCACCCAAGACCCTCAAAACGTTTGTCAACACTCTCGGTGAATGCAATCTCGGTGTCACCATCAATAGAAATGTGGTTATCATCATAGAAAGCAATCAACTTCCCAAGCCCCCAGTGTCCGGCAAGCGAACAGGCTTCATTCGAAATCCCCTCCATTTGACAACCATCTCCCAATATAACATATCTACACCAACCAAAAACCCAACACCTCTAAATCAAACAACATCAAGGCACGGTAAATTAAGTGGCTACAAGATCTAATAAGATAGTGATTAATCATTATTACGTGTAATGATCAACGATCTCACTGTCGGGCTTGTTGTAACGAGCAGCCAAGTGTTTCTCAGCAAGAGCCAAACCAACAGCATTGGCAACACCCTGCCCAAGAGGACCTGCATATAATTAAAAACTATAAGCATCTAAAAGTCAATTTAATTAGCAAAAACCTTAACTAAGACAAAAGGTTTATAGTTATAACCAGTTGTGACTTCAACACCAGGTGTCTCAAAATTCTCAGGGTGTCCAGGGGTCTTGCTTCCCCACTGTCTGAAACTCTTCAAATCTTCTTCCTGATTATCACATCAAAATTAAATAAATAACAACTAACTAACTAACTAACTATAGGTTATTTGCTTGCTAAATTTGAGATCCAAAAATAAAATTAGTTTTGGGTTTTTCAAAAAAAAAAAAAAAAAAACATATTCGTATCTGATAGTCTTTTGTTGTCGGACAAAGAGCCAGGTTAGTTAACTGGAAGTGGTACCTACCTTTAGTAACTAACTAATTTATTCATGAGAGAGTGCTAAAATGACAGACGAAAAGAGAGAAAAAAAGAGAAAAGACAGTCCAATAGGGAGGGCACACCTGGACGCTGTCGTAGCCAGCGAGGTGAAGAAGAGCGTACTGTAGCATACAACCGTGACCCGCGGAGAGGACGAAGCGGTCACGGTTGAACCAGTACGGGTTCTTCGGGTTGTACCTCATGACCTCGTCGTACAACACGTGCCCCATCGGGGCGCAGCCCATGGGCAGACCCGGGTGACCCGAATTCGCCTTCTCCACGGCGTCGATCGCGAGGAACCGGATCGTGTTGATCGACTTCTCCACTAATGCGGTGTCGGCGGCCTGGTCCACCGCGGTCTCGACGGAAACGGCCTTGACTACGCCGGGTCGGGTACGGGCCGGGCCGGGCAGGGAAGCGCATCGGCGGTTGGCGGCGCGGCGGGAGGAGGAGATGAGCGGGGTGGTGGAGGGGGAGGATTTGAGGCCGGTGAAAGTGGAGAGGGAGACGCGGTCGGTGGAGGATTGGGTGGAGCCGTGGTGGAGAGAGGTGGCGCGGGCTAAGAGAGCTTGGGATAGGGTCAGAGATGTAGAGGAAGCCATGGCTCAACCTCGAAGAACAGAGAGAAAATTTTCAGAGAGATACGGAGAGGGTGGAGCTAATGATGGAGACTTCGAGGTGTGTGGTGATTTATGCTATCTCATCTAACATGTCATGGAAAAAAAAAATGATGCGATGAAAGTTAGAGAGAGCTGACCGTTAGATTGAGCTGGAAAAACAATCGCAGCCATTGACTGTGGGTAGGAAATGCCTGCCTTTCGTTTTATTTTTTTTTAGATGGGGTGTTATTTTGGATTTACTTTATTTATTTTTTTTTTTTGGGTTTAATGTTGAAAGTTTAAACTTGGGGTTGGTGTGTTTCAAAAAAGGGAAAAGAAAAAAAATTGGGTTGGCGAAAGCTCAATACTTTTATTTAATCAATGAATGAATGAAAAAGTAAAATATAAGTAAAAAAAAAAATTGAATCAAGCCTATCAAGGCACTAACTAGTTTATGGTGCAGGCGAACCTAACTCTTTTATTCAATGACAATAAAATGAGGAGTAATTCATAGGTATTTCAGGAATATAGAGAATGATGTTTTTTCCTATTACATTCATAGTGGGGTCCAATAATTAAATTTATGGTGAGGTCCATTACGAATGTGAGAAGAGGGAATACACCATTATTTCGTGCTCTAAAAGTACCTAAGAATTTTCAATAAAATGAGGTATTACGTCCACATTATTCTCACAACAAATCCTAGTTGTTAGGATGTTATAGATTTTTAATTTGAATTTACAATTGAAATTACTTTGTTATCCATTAGTAACAGCAAGTAACAACCTTGTCACATAAAATTTATCATAAAAATATTATGGACATAATATTTTTCTAAATTTTACCAGCTAAGCTAATTACAACTTACAAAATCAGTAAAAATAGGTGCTAACTCAATTGTTAGGAAAAACATTGTATCAGTAACATTATTTTTTAAATACTTTTTTATTGAAAGATTAAATTATTTATTTATTTTATTTTAAATTAAAGATAATTATCATTCATTGTGCAAATGGGCTGTAGTAGTAGATTTATTGAATGCGCAGATTTTAAGAGATGTAGGAATATGAGATAAGAAGGTGAGAGAATATGCTTAATTTACTTGGGTGGTGTGGTTGTGGTTGTACTTACAAATTCTACACCAGAACGACTGGTGTGACGTTTTTATTTTTATATATTTGGTACTCAAGGAGGACGAGGGTCAACATGGATATACATACAGCTAAAAGTATAGTGGTGCTTGGTGGGTAGTTGTACATGTTGATATTATCTACACTACACTGTACAGAAGTTAGAGGCAGAGCATAGGATCCGTAACACCATAGGTTCTTTCGGAAATTGCAATAAAAAATTATAAATCTTTGTAGTCTAGTCAAAATGGCCTTTCTTGCCTCTTTTCTGTAATTGACTTTTATACCATCCAAAGGCTGCTGGCTTTTGTTCTTTACAAGCAAATGTCGATTTATTAAGGCTTTTAAAAATATATATATATTATTATTATATTATAAAGTATTAAGATTATTGCTTTTCTAGTATTTCCTTTTCTTTTTGTTGAGGGGGCTATATATATTCCTCAATTTTGGTTGGCTTAATCCAATAAACGAGTTAGTTCATGCCACATTTTATAAAAGCACAGTTCCCAGATTAAGAAATATGCCATAAAAATAGAAAAAGAAAAAGATAGAAAGAATATCTTTGCCACCAAACAACGACCTTTGAAGTCTTAAATTAGTATCTTTTATAACAGTTATATACAATATTCTATAAATGAATGGGAAAGAAACGTTGCATTTTGATTTAACTATTATATGACAAATTCTATTTTCATGGTAGGCTTCATTATGTCTTCAATTGTATTTTACAGGTTGAGACTCATATCTGATCTTGCTGATTATTTAATTTATCAACTTATTTAGTTTACTAACAACATTTTAAAGATTTTCATTTTTGAAGTTTAAGTCAATGAAAATAAACTATTTCAAACGATTGGATGAAATGAATTATAGAATCAAGATCCTCATGGCCCGTGTTGATTTTTTTTGTGATGGTTGAATCTCATGAATGATTGGCAGAATTTTTTTAAAAATAGATTGATATCAAATTATGATCTCATTAGTGTTTGCAATAGATCCACATCCTTATTTTATTGCTCCATTTTTTTTTTCAAATTTTTGCCAAGGTGCGGTGGGTTGTTGAAAAGATAGAAGGTTAGGGAGTTTGGTGGAGGAACAGTTAAGAACAATATGATTGCTTTGAGTTGAAGATTTGTTCCAAAACCATAAAAACTTTCAAAGTCGGTTGCGAAAAATTGGTCCTTGTCATTCAAACTTCAACCCATAGTGAAATGACCCATAGCTCATAATTAATTAATCTTCAAGCAGCTGACATGTTACATGTGTGACATGTGCACACCATCCACTAAGTTTCTTACACATGTTTCCTCTAAAATTAGAGTTGTTCAAAGTCTAAAAACCATTCTTCACGGTGAGACCCTATTAGAAAAAAGGAGTGGTACTATAAGTAAAGCTCAAGACCAAATTTCACTCTCAAAACTAAATTACCATAAAACCCCGTATCCTATTTGTGTCGTATTCGTGGATCTTGTCAAACACTAACACCGCTACTTAAACTAATATTACATTGAATATTATTTAGAAGGACAAATGCTAGGTAGTTACATCATAAATCTTTTTAAAAAAAAAAATTTAATTCTCCTCCTCCATTCTATACTTAAATTATATTAATAGCTAAAATGCGTAATGCATAGAATAAAACAATGTTTATATATAATATTTTTAATCAATAAATATTAATAAATCAAAAATCAAAAAAGAGAATTTGTAGAAAATAATTTACTTAATTTAATTAAAATTTATTTAGAAAATGTACAATCTAATTTGATAAGAATTTGTTTAGTATTGGATTATTTTGTCCAAAAAGATAATTTCTAATTAATTTAAACTAATTCAATCTAACACTATTTATAAATTAAAAAAAAAATTACAATATATAAAGTAAGAGTAATGCTACACTCACAAACTATTTTACAATATTTTTACAAAATTTTAATGTGACCAATATTTTATTAGTTTTCATCTAGACTCATCATTAATATCATTTTTTCATTTACCAATAACCACCCACCACATCAATAATTTATAAAATAATTTGTATTCCTAGTATTATTCACAGAGTAACTGCTTATAAATGTTAACTTTCAAAATCTAACATTAAACACAGTCAACAAAAAGTAACTGCTTTTATTTTATATTATTATATAGTTATAAATATAAATATTTATATGATAATATAAAATAAAAGCAGTTCCTTTTTGTTGACTCTGTTCGATGTTAGATTTTGAAAGTTAACATTTTTTTAATTTATTGATAATATATATAAATAAAAATTATAAATTTACAATTTTCGCATCCTAAATTTTCTCTTTTTTTTTATTAACTTTTTTATTTTGTCTTTTTTGGCAATACGCGTGACAGCAGCTATTTGTTTGTATGCTAGGCAGTCCACGCAATTTTGAATTGACATTTTTATTTTCTATTTAATTATTTAATTTGTTGATAGAACTTGAACCTAAGACTTGATTTATTTTCAACTCACTAAGTTACCACCTGAACTGAGACCCATATAGGCTCATTTATTTATATTTATGCAAAGCAAGTTTAAAATTTAATTAAAAGCACTTCAACTCGAAATAACACAACTCCAAAGCTGTTGAAAGTGATCGATTGGTATAGCTTATATTCATTGGTTTACTACTTTACTTTGCTTAAAACTAAGCTGAACAAAAATTACAGCTAAAGTTTGAAAAATGTGAGACTTCTGTACATTCTTTTTTAAGATAAAAATTAAGCTAAACCAAACTGACACAAATAAAATATATTAGTTGCTGTAATTATCTTAAATGATCAAGCATTAATTTATTTTAACGACTTACCTATGGTGCTGATGTTGGAGTTTTAAGTTGTATCTCACACTATCTAAGCCTCACATCATTTTGATGCGCTTACAGTTTGAAGCAGAATTCCTAATACCTTTAGAGGTCACAGAATATGGTGCAGATGCTGATCGGAGGGAGGGTGACTTGTCAATGTATGCATATCGTTCATTGCCATTCCAGTATAAAATGACTCGATTTGTGCACGAATGTGACCAGCTATCACCTGCCCAGCAAGATGAAACAACTCTTAAAAAAGGGCAAGTGGCAATGGGAAGTAAACTATTGACTATGCGAACTACGAATTCAGGAAGGCGGTGGGAGCTAAGTGAGAAAATACTTACCCAGTGCAAGAGTTAATTGAAATGAACCATCTATATACTTGGTGGTCACCTGATTCAACAAAACAACCTGCAGAAAATAACATAAAATATTAGTACAAGAAAACTAATGGTGGTCAGATATCGCCAGTAAAGACTTTAATTACAAAAGTGAACCTGAGAAATACAAGTTGGTTCCATTGCATTCAAATCTCTACTTGAATTGGCAATAGCAAGTTTGCCACAAGTTTACCATGTTAAATCCTACAAAGAGAACAAATTAATTCTTACCGCCAAACTAAAATCTTTTGCAAGTTTCATCAGCTTTAAAGCCATTCCGCTTAGTAATCGAGTCCTGAGGGCCATGTCATCAAAATCTTGGCGGAAGTGGAAAGTAACACTATCAACAATAACAATCTTAACCTGAAATAAATTTTAGTAATAAAAAAAATTAACAACAAAAACATATAAATTTATACACCACTTCACACACAGACAAACATTAAAGCAAGGGACAAAATTAATAAGCTAATAAGAAGTACCCACATCTTTATGCTCTGAGATGAATTTGTCTAAGTAATTTATAAGAGCAATTTGCTCAGTGTAACTGCAGACTCGGAAATAGAATATGTTTTCCAAGATATTGTTGGGGTGCATTTTAAGTTGGCAAGCTTGAAAATCCTTCCGCAAAAGGCCACCACATTCTGACATGTCTTCTATGCATGCTTCAGCAATTTGTAAAGCGCGTTCGACCATAAAGCTGCCTTCTGTATCTAAGCTTCACAAAAACAAAAATATGAAAAGCAGTTGGAGACCTGCATCAAATGGTCAGTGAGGAACAGTTACGAATTCGAGGAGCTTACCTATATATATTGCCTTTCCTCCTAAGCCACCATAATCAACCGGAATTTGAACATTGATAGCAAGTTGAATCCTGTAAATTTAAATAAACATTAACTGCCAAAAAAACGCCCACAAGGAAAAAATAATAATGATGACCTTTACCCCAGCTGTGTTTTACCAATGCCCGGAACTCCACCTAAACAATAAAAACAACAAAAAACATCATCTCCTCACCAAAATAAAACTTGCCAAGTATTTATGCTAATAAACAAAGTGCAGAAAACATGTAAATTGATGATTATAACAACATAGCATGTACTTCTATTTTAATTTATTGAATTTTTTGGGAGGACAGGGAACAATGTTGCGTGCATCTCAATTAGAAAAAAGAAAAACTAACCAATTTCAGTAACTTCTTTGCAATTTATTCCCCCACCAAGGATGTTATCCAGATCCACACAAGATGTAGTGATGCGTGGAAACATCTCCTCCTCGTGGAGCATATCCCAAGCAGTTTGCGCACCTGCACAAAATGAAAAGCAAAAAAAAAAAATAATAATAATAATAACTGTAGGTAGACAGATTCCTAATTAGAAAGAAAATGGCAACCCAGTGAGACTTATAGCCTTGGCTCAATTTTCTTTTTTCAGAGGGGGAGAGAGAAGAAGGCCTGAATGGATTGTTCTACTAACCAAATTGATGATACTGAAACAAAAGTAGAACACTTCACAACAATAAAATTGCTTCAACTAAATTAGAGGACTGCATAATTTCATCAAAGATTTATTTTTCAAGTCTCTCTTTCTTTTTCTTGGTAGAGAGATGAACAACTAGAAAATACAACCATTCTCAAAGTAATTTCCCATACAAAAGTACAAAATGGCCAAGAAATGGCATCTCTCTAAAAGTATAACCTAACTAAATTATTCACACAAGAGGATAGCAGATCCTATAACACTTGAATACACTAACCAGAACTGAAAATTGTATAATGTGTACGTGCACTTAAGTGTGTAGCATTTTTGAAAAAGAAGTTACATTATTTGAAAGAGATGACTGTAAACAAAGAAGGTACGCAATTTGATGTTGACACAATAGAATGCTATATTGGCAAGTATCGAGATTCGACTATGTAGCATGCTATTTTGACAAGTATCAAGATTTAGGCTAGCAGAGCATCTTCAGGGAGAACAACATCATAAGTGTCCTGTATAATGGTATCACAGTGTCTGAGGTCTCTCATTAAAACTTCCTAAGATTGCTCCAGAAAAGTCTTCAATTTTTGAAATGAAAGACTTAAATATTGACATATGATGGAGAGAATATATACCATTAACAGTACCACAACCTCCTGCTGACCCATCCAACCTATGACTATGTGATGCAACCCTCATAATTTCAGCAGCTTCATTATCCGAAATTTTTAGATCTGTTCAAGGATTAAAAAAAATAAATGTTAGAACACGTCAATCTAACACATTAAAGAAATGGAAGAAGCTGATTCATGTGAGAAAAACTCAGACATGACGTTTAAAGCTAGCATAAAAGTAACAAAGAGAACTATCTAGGTGATTCCTAAATGCATTTATTGAGAAGATATATCTTACTCTAAGCAAAAGGAAAAATATGATGATCAATTCTATTTACACAAGGTTTTGTTATTGTCTTAGATGGAAGCAATCTTTTTATTATTATTTATATATAAGTAATAAGAATTTATTGATAAAGAAACAAGAACTCTATGTTCAAGATGATGAACAAAAAGCATCTAAAACAATTACAACCAAATCAAAACAAGAAACTAAAAGAGAGCTGCCTGGAAATCAATAATAGAAGTACAATGTGTAAAACCCCAACCCCAAGACCAATCAAATAGGGTCCTGATTAGCAAGGAATTCAAATGATCAAAAGGTCTCTCAACATCCTCCAAAGTGCGGCTGTTTCATTCCTTCCGCACTAACCACATCAGACACCCTGGTACCGGTACCAAATTTGAAACATTCAAGGAATGTTTCCCCAACCAATTTTGCCAACCAAATAGAAGAGAGATGACCCTCTCGGGCATCACCCACTGAATCCCAAACATCTGAAACACTAAACTTCATAGTGCATGAGAAAACTCACTATGTAGCAAAAGATGATCCACCTATTCCCCACAACACCGGTTGACTAGGGTAAAACCCCTCTTAACAAGATTATAAATTGTGAGAATCCAACCCCACACCATTGTCCACAAAAATAAAGACACCCTCTTAGGGGCCTTAACACACCAAATGCCCTTCCAGGGAAAAGAAATAGTGAGTACCTTAACACGTCCTGGATGGAAACAATCTACTGTGCCAACATAGTGAAACTGAAATTCTAGTAACTGTGGCCTCTTCTCTTCAAATCCACAAACATGAAGTATTAAAAACATAAGTATTAGCATAGGATTCAACTTATGGGTTGGGACCCAATTATGTTATATCAATTCTTCAAGTTCTTACAAGTTCGAGTTAACTCAACTAGTAAAATAGGGGGCTTAGTACTTAATAATGCTAACTAAAAAAAGAAACCTAATGGCGTCTTGGCATGATGGTAAGAGCAATCTTCATGAAGCAAACACTATCGGTTTAAATCCTATCGTATCTATCTCAAAAAATTTCTTCGAGTTCCTTGCCTTTTTCTCCACTATCCAACAATACTAAAATTACTTTATGCATTGTGATTGGATCAATATAGCCAATAATCTCAAAAGAAATATAAGTATTGAGAAAAAAAAAATCTGGGGTTCTAATACATAACTCGCCCCCAAACATAAATATCTGGTTCCGCACCTGGGTTTTCTATAAAATCATAAATTAGAACCCGTGAATTAAAACTTTACAGGAACAAACTGAGAGAGTAATTACATCAAACACTTAGCGAGGTGCATCGGTCACTGGTAAGAGACCAAAAGTAATTCAAAGCCAGAAATTTTGATATGAAGATCAACAATATCACACATACAAAATGTCCATTTTTTCTCCCAAAAAAAAAAAATATATATATATATATATATATATAGCAAAAGAGAAAGATGTAACCTCTGGCAAGGTGGGAGGGAGAGAGCGAAGAAAACGAAGAGAGAGTTGTATAGCCTGCTGCTATCAGTTTGCCTCTCTGTGATGCTGATATGGGCAACCGACCCACTTCCATTTTCACTCTTTTGATTGAAAGCTCGCTCTCACAAAGAAACGAAACAGTGTTTGAGTTTGAGAGAGAGAGAGAGAGTGTGTGTGTGAAGAATTTGCGTGCTCACTGAGTTGTGGCGCTTAAAAGTTAAAACCACTTTATAGTGTTGAAATGCGGGAAAGCCTTGTTTGGCTGGGGGAATTTAAAATTTAACTCCCTGTTTTATTTTATTTCCTCCAAGGTATTTCTTCAAAATATAAATAAAATGTAAAGGGTATAATAACTTTTTACTTTTTTTTATTTTTTATTAACTCTCTTATTTATATTTATTAGAATAAATACATTATAGTATTTTCTACTCCATTCTATTTTATCTCTTTATAAATTTTCAATATAATGTACTAATGAGACCATATTTTATGAAAGGAACACGCCGTACAACTATTATATAAGATCATTTTTATTATTAAATAATATAAATTCTCAGTTTTAAAATTTTAAACTATTTCGTTTGTGTTAGTAAGAAACTTTACTAACAAAACTAGTTGAAAGTACTTGAAACTCACAAAGGAAGTGGAGACCAATAGTTTGGAAAAACCTTTTTCATCTTTTTAATTTTTTTACTACTACCTAGTACCTACTATGTTTTTCATAAAATTTAAAAATTGGAAATCAAAATGCTTTTGACCAGGCATTAGGCCTAATAAATCCAGTTTGAAGCACTCGATGGTTGAGTAAAAAAAATCCCCAAAGAGAGGTTCTGCTGAAAGCATGGAGAAAAAGTTTAAATTGAGGGAAGAAACTAGGAAGCTTGGTTTACTCATGGCAACAATAGAGAGTGGATGGAAAATATTCGTGATCAGTGTGGTTTTAAACAAGGTTTTATTGTGCCTAGTATAAATAGGAGTGGGGGTTTGGTATTGTTATGGGAAGATGATATTGAGGTTAATTTGTTGAAGTAGTCTTTATCTAATATTGATGTTGAAGTGTTTGGTGGTGATGAAATTGGCCGGTGGCATCTTACTGGTTTCTATGGGAATCTTATAACAGCAAAGAGGATTGAATCGTGGAGCCTCCTCAAACATCTAAGAGGTCTCTCACAACTACCTTGGTTAGTGATTGGTGACTTTAATGAAATCAAAAATCTGCCAGAGAAGGTGGTGTTGGCAAACCAGTTCAACAAATGCAGAGGTTTGTCGATACTGTAAATTGGTGTGGTTTAAGAGATTTGGGCTTTATTGGATCTAAATTCACTTGGCTTTATCAGCATAAAGATGGATTTCAAATTCGTGAAAGGCTTGACAGAGGCTTTGCTACTATAGATTGGCTTGATAAATTTCCATTAGCGAAGCTTTATCATAGAACATCCTCTGCCTCAAATCATTGCCCAATCTCTTTACGGTTGAAGGAGAAGAAGAAATTCAAGCGTTAGGGGAAAAAATTTCGGTTTGAAGCGATGTGGTTAAAAGAGTCTAGCTGTGAGGACATAGTCAATTCGGCGTGGGAAGAGGGAGCAATCTCGGATTCAGTTTTTCCTATTATGCAATGTTTGGATAATTATCGTATGAAATTAAATGCATGCAACAAAAATGTGTTCAGTCATGTGGGCAACAATTTGGATATGTTAGAGATATATTAGCCCATTAGCATAAGCCCAAGCCTAATTCTACTTTGTGTGCAAGCCAAGTCTCCTACTTGTACTAGAAGTCTATTAGTCTAGGGTTTAGTCTACTATATATACACATGTTATGGTTCATTGTAATACAGGGATTTATACTACACTCTAATATATTATTGATGTAACCCTTTAGGGTTTCTTCCGTGGATGTAGGCCGTTAGGCTGAACCACGTAACCCTCGTGTGTTATTGTGTTCTATATTTTATGCTTTCACTTCCGCATCCATACTAGCATATTCAACATGATGTATCAATGTTAAACTACCGTCACAGAGCCAAACTTTATTCAAGGGATCTTCTCAAGCTTATCAAATCTCAAGATTTCATCAAGCTTCTATCTTGAGTTTGAGAGGGGGTGTTAGAGATATATTAGCCCATTAGCATAAGCCCAAGCCTAATTCTCCTTTGTGTGCAAGCCAAGTCTCCTACTTGTACTAGAAGTCTATTAGTCTAGGGTTTAGTCTACTATATATACACATGTTATGGTTCATTGTAATACAGGGATTTATATTACACTCTAATATATTATTGATGTAACCCTTTAGGGTTTCTTCCGTGGATGTAGGCCGTTAGGCTGAACCACGTAACCCTCGTGTGTTATTGTGTTCTATATTTTATGCTTTCACTTCCGCATCCATACTAGCATATTCAACATGATGTATCAATGCTAATATTTAACAGGATAGACTACAAAAATGTTTAGAGTGGTTGGAATTACAAAGTGCTATGGCTAAGGTAATTGGTTCTATGAGGGAGACTAGAGTGTAATTAAATTGTTGGAGAGACAAAGCAGAATCAATGTGGCACCAGAGGTCTAGATTAAGTTGGATTCAATCTGGAGATAAGAACACGGTTTATTTTCACTCAAAGGCATCATCACGATTCCAAAAAAAATTTCACTGAGGGAATTATGGATTCTAATGACAATTGGGTTAAAGATCAAAGGGATGTGGAGAATGTGGTTATCAAATACTATTTAGATTTATTTCAGTCATCCTATCCAACGGAATTTGTAGAAATTTTATCTGCTGTTCAGCCTAAAGTGTCTTCGTCCATGAATCAAAGGCTTACATGTGACTTTCAAGAGAGTGAGGTATGTAAAGCTTTAAAACAAATGTATCCTCTAAAATCACCTGGCCAGATGGGATGCTCCTTTTATTCTTCTAGCATTTTTGGCCTACTGTTGGGCAAGTTGTTACTAAAACAGTTTTGGATTTTTTAAATTTTGGTATTTGTCCTCCAAAATTTAATGATACCCAAATTGTTTTAGTACCAAAAATAAAAAACCTTTTGCGTATTACTGATTATCGACCCATAAGCCTATGCAATGTAGTCTATAAGCTAGCTTCCAAAATCTTGGCTAATAGACTTAAAAAAATCTTGCCATCTGTCATTAGTGATTGTCAAAGTGCTTTTGTTCAAGGTAGATTAATTACTGACAACGCGTTGCTGGCTTTTGAGACAATGCATCACATTAGTCAAAAAAAGAATGGGCAGCTTGGTGAGATGGCACTAAAATTAGATATGAGTAAAACTTATTGTGGGTACCTAGGCGTCCTAGGCATGCATGGCAACGTCCTAGGCCGTCCTCGGTATGCTTTGCAACGTCCTAGGCATGCTTGACAACGTCCTCGGATGGAGTCTTAGGAGTCCCACATCGAAGGAAAACCCCCCACTTGCTACCTTATAAGCTGTGAAGCGAAGGGAGTAGTGTACCATCGGTTTAGTTATTCGAATAACTATAAACCGATGATACACTACTCCCTTCGCTTCACAGCTTATAAGGTAGCAAGTGGAGGGGTTTTCCTTCAATGTGGGACTCCTAGGACTCCGTCCGAGGACGTTGCAAAGCATGCCGAATGCCGAGAACGGCCTAGGACATTGCCATGCATGTCTAGGATGCCTAGGTACCCACACTTATGATAGGGTGGAGTGGGTTTTTTTGGATAAAATGATGGAATGTTTGGGTTTTAACTCAAGGTGGCGTGGTCTCATGATGCAATGTATTTCTACGGTTACATACTCTGTTCGTATCAATGGAGTTTCATGTGGGTGTATTGTTCCATCTAGGGGTTTGTGTCAAGGAGATCCTTTATCTCCTTACTTGTTTTTAATTTGTGTTAAAGGTTTATCTACTCTAATTAAACAGTCTGTACAGCGTGGAAGTATGGAGGGAGTTGTTGTGTGTTGGGGTGGTCCTTGTATTTCACATCTATTTTTTGCAAACGATAGCCTTATTTTCTGTAAAGCCAATTTGGAAGAATGTGACTCATTGCAACGAATTCTAAGAGTGTATAAGAGGCTTCGGGTCAGCAATTGAATAGGGCTAAAACTTCTCTCTTTTTTAGTCAAAATACAAGGGATGAAGTTAAAGAAGAGATTAAAACAAGATTTGGTGCCCAAATCATGCGTCAACATGAGAAGTATCTTGGTCTCCCTTCATTGGTGGGTAGAAACAAAAGAAATTCCTTTAATGATATTAAGGAAAAATTGGCAAAGAAATTGGTAGGTTGGAAAGAGAAGCTGCTTTCTAAAGCAAGAAAGGAGGTGTTGATTAAGGCTGTTGCTCAGGCTATTCCAACTTACTCCATGAGTTGTTTTAAAATTCCTGATTCCCTTTGTGATGAATTGAGTAGTATGGTAAGGAAATTTTGGTGGGGGAAAAAACAGGCTGAAAGAAAAATTGCCTGGTTAAGTTGGGATAAAATGTGTGTTCCTAAAGCATGTGGGGGTATGGGATTTAAACAATTGAAACAATTTAATTTGGCACTCTTAGCAAAACAGGGTTGGCGACTTCAAGTTGGTCAGAATTCACTGGTCTATCATGTCTTCAAGGCAAAATACTTTCTAGACTGTGACTCTGTCCATGCATCTATAGGGAAAAAACCATCATTTGTTTGGTGAAGTTTAATGGCTGCTCAAAAGATTGTTCAAAAAGGGTTATGTTGGTGTGTGGGAAATGGCAGGAACATTAAGGTTTGGGAAGATAATTGGGTTCCTAGCTTCTCTACACATAAGATAATTTCGCTTGGAGGTTCGTTTCCTTTGAACTCAAGAGTGAGTGATTTGATTGATGTAGAACAGAAGTGCTGGAACTTGAATCTATTGAATAGGATTTTCCTTCCTTTTGAAGTTGGAGAGATTGCAAGTATCCCTTTGAGTAATAGATTGTCAGATGATAAGCAGATGTGGGCAGCAACCTCTAATGGTCTGTTTTCAGTTCGAAGCGCCTATAAGTTGGCTTTAGAATTAGAGAACAATGAGGAAGCTGGCTTTAGTTCTAATGGAAGTCACTTGCGCCGGTTCTAGAAAAGGTTATGGTCATGCCAAATCCCTCACATGATTAGACATTTCACATGGAGAGCAGCTCGAGACATCTTGCCAACTAAGGCTAATTTGGTAGCAAGGAAAATTTTGGTGGATAGCAGTTGTGAGGAGTGTGGGATTTATGCAGAATCTTTTTATCATATGTTTTGGGAGTGTTCAAAGGCTAGAGACACTTTGGCTTATTCATCATTTCTCATCTCTTTATCAGAGGTCCCTTTTAGGAGCTTTTTTGATTTTTTATGGTATATCATCCTAGATGCAGATTGGAGTATGGAAGATGTTGGTCTAGCTATAACTATTGTATGGGCTCTATGGTCTAATAGGAATGATGTGATTCATGGGAAGCCGAGGAAGGCGGGTCTAAGGTTGGTTGATTGGTGTAAGAAATACCTAGATGAATATTGGTCTGCAAACAGAACTTCATCAAATCCGTCAATTCATCTAGAATTAACTTGGTCTCCACCTAATTATCATTCTTATAAAGTTAATGTTGATGCTGCAAGATTTACGGCTCAAAAGACTGTAGGTGCAAGTGTTATTATTCGAGACCATGAAGGGAAGTTCATTGCTGGTTTAAGCAAGAAATTTCATGGTCCATTGGGAATTATTGAAGTTGAAGCAAAGGCATTTGAAGTTGGGATTATCTTAGCAAAGGAGGTGGGAATTAGAGACTTGGTTTTAGAAGGAGACTCATTGATTATTGTACAAGCTCTAAAGCAAGTTTCAAATGCTCCATCAATTGTTTCTAGTCTGATATATGGGATGATAGCTGATGAGTTTAGAAAAGTGTCTTTCTCTCATGTCTAAGGCAATAGGCCTGCTCATTTATTGGCAAAACAAGCTCTTGGCTTGGTTGATTTCTTTGCTTGGATTGAAGAGTGTCCTTGTTTCTTAGAACAAGCTCTTGTCCATGATGTATCTATTTCTTTATCTTCATCAATAAAGTTTTAGTCTTTCTATCAAAAAAAAAAAAAAAAAAAAAACAAAAAAAGCTTTTGACCATTTTTCAGTAACATTCGTGGGAAAGCTCTTTTATTAAGTCCTTAAAAATTAAAATATAACATATGTAGATAATCAAATTAGGACCCAAATTGAATTTCCTATTTTGACTTCCTATACCTTGCTCTGGTAAAGCATTCACAAGGATGGTTTTGGACGTATGCAAATTCAGTATTCTCTCATATTTCTAATTTTCTACTATTTTGAGTTTGCTCAGATACCGAACCAAATTTAATTTAATTCTTTTAGTAAATGAAGTACTAATAAGACTTGATTGTCATTGTTCTAGCACTTGAGCAAGTTGAATGCGCTGCTCACCACAACAAAATAGTACATTATAGAAAAAAATTTACAATCGAACTTAGACACGTTTGATTCGCCGCCATAATGTTACATTACATTGTAATGTTAGATTCTTGTAATATTAGATTCATGAAATCTGAAGAATACAACGTTATAATGTTTGTTTCATTAGTTACATTCTCATCACAATCAGTATGTTGACAAAGGCCAAACTCCACATTCAAGCTCAGTTGGCTTTGGATTCAGTTCTAATTTCGGCTAGGGAGTGGAATATGGACCGTTGAACTGCAGATCAGTGCGGTGAAGTATGCTATGGTCCAAACAAAAATAA
Source organism: Quercus ilex subsp. ballota (assembly GCA_032727855.1). Classification (NCBI taxonomy): domain Eukaryota; kingdom Viridiplantae; phylum Streptophyta; class Magnoliopsida; order Fagales; family Fagaceae; genus Quercus; species Quercus ilex. Next base: position 57,038,165 of record CM064915.1, read on the forward strand.
AAAATAAAAACACGTTAAAATATTTCAGCAAAATCATTTGCAGTTCATCACGTTTTGTACTGCCGGCTTCATATTTTGTCTTCTTAGTTCTTCAGGATATGTAAATACCTAGATGTAAAAGACATTTGATAAGCAATAATTGTTAGCTATCAGCGAGTGACCACCGTTCCACTTTGAGGGTAGAGTGAACTGAAGTCTGCAGTTTCCTTTTATTAAATCAACATCACATAAAAAAGATTTTATGATAAGAAATCCTTAACATATATAATAACATCTTAAAAGAAATTCTGTACTGGGTATGCTATGTGAACAAAGGATTGTTAAATCATAAAGATCATACAGCTCAAAATGAGGAAATCTAATGGTTTACAGAACTGGAAATTCAAAGCCTAAAGTGCAATTAAGGAACTTGGGAGAAACCATTATACTGAAAAAATGAGCCCAATATGCTTATTTTCACAACCAGTTGGAACTTGAAACAAACTGTTGCATCGGTTTTTTTGGAAACTGGGGTCCGGAAGGTTTTAGATAAAAGAAGCTCTACAGTCCCCTACTGCAAAGACTGATGAATTCATAAAGCTCTTCAAATTGTTGACAGGCAGGACTGGAAGCCCTGGAATAGGATGTTGAAAACCTAAAACCTGAAAATTAGATTACATGGTTTATGAAATGAGATTTTATCATAAAAATATATACCATCAAGGGTGCCCAAAAAGGTTTGAAACAGAAACAAAAAGCAAATAAAAAGCAAAACAAAGCAATTAGTAACATTCAAGCATATGATGTCCTACAGATTAGACCAAATATAATGTCAACTTGCCTCTAGACTGGATAATAGTCCAGTTACTTCACAAGAAATTTAAAGAGCCTGAGATCTACCAGATACTAAACTGATCCAGTAAAACCTAAGCTTTAAAGTCAGTCAGGGAGCTTACTGGAACAAATGACAACAAATCTTCCAACATTAAAAGAAAAGAAGAAAGTTAATCACTGAAGGCAAAGCAAAATTGTGCAGTCAATAGACTAGACACTTCTATCAGTAAATCATCATTTTTCGCAATTACAAAGGAAGTTTAGAGAGAAAGAAGTTGGTAAATGAATGGTCGAGAAAACAATTGACAAGAGCCTTACAGATGGTATTCTAAAAACTAAACCAGGGTACAAAGTAACCAGTCATTCATAGGACCAGGACTCCCAATGGTTCAGTTCAGCCCATGTTCACTTTGATCGAAAATACAAACAAACTAGTCAACATTTTAAGCAAACCTCGAATCAAAGTATACTTGGAAGGGAAAAAGACAATGGGCAACTCTCAAATGAATCATATAAAAATAAAATAGAGATATAGAACAGCAGCATATCCAGACAACCACACATACGCGCTCTCTTTTACCTTCCCATTCATTAGCTACTGTTGTTGCTGTTGCTTCTCCAGGATGACAATAGAGGAAACTGTGAGAGCAGGGACTCCATAACCCCCCTTGCAGGAGCAGTCTTATTCGGCGTCACCATTTGCTTTCCATCTTCTTGAGCATCAAGATCCCGCCAGAACTTGATTACATGGAGACTCTCTTCTTCTGTTGATCTCTGGACTACAATTCTAGAAGCATATCCCCTCTCTCTCATTTGAAGGCATATCTCTGAGGGATTGTTACATGAAAGTGTGACCATGTACAACCAACCCTTGTCTGACAATAGATTGTCAGCAATTGGCAATATCCTATCAATAACGCTCCGGCCATTCTCCCCTCCTGCCCAAGATGAGGCAATCCCTTCACGACCTACTTCATCTTCAGGGGTTGGCACATACGGTGGGTTCACAACCATTACATCAACCAATCCTGCCAGGCGCTTCTCCAGTCCTAACGCAATGTCAGTGATAATCAACTCTGCATGAACACCATGTGCTTCTAGAGTCTCGCTGGTCACCCTCACAGCATGAGGGTTGGTATCAGTAGCAATATAGTGGATCCCAGGAGCCTCCTGTCCTAGAATGAGAGCTAGAGAAGTAATAATATAACCACTGCCACAACCCACTTCCATGCACAACGTGGGATGATGCTCTAACAGGTGATTCCTATCAGCCAGGAGCGCATCAACCAGTGCAAATGAATCATCACACGGTTCATAAACCTCGGGATGTGAACTCACAAGGCGGATTTGGGCTGTTCTGAAGGGCATCTTGTAGAGGACTCATAGAAACTATTGTTTATGCAGAAAGTACTCCTACCTGTTATTGTTCAATTGTTTATCTTTGTTGGTATAAAGAGTTTTTTGCTGGCTCTAATTGTAGCTAACTGTTCTCCATATAAAAATAAATAAATAAATGGAAAACCCACATATTAGCTTTATCCTAAGAAAAAAACTAGGCAGAAATTAGAATGAAACAATTACAATTACTGTCCCAGATCATATTTCTTGGTAATCATACATAGATGACATGATCCAATCAATGATCATATTAAATTTATTGGTTCATAATTAATAAAGTGAATAAATTTTAGATTGGCCATAACATCAATCTACAACTACTCTCCTCCTTTTTTCTGGGTTTGGAACTAACCGTGAACAAAATATATGATAGTAAGCATAGACACAAGCGAGTTATATTAAATAGATTGATTCTCTACCTTAAATTGATTCCTAAAACTTGCAGGCAAAAGTAAAGAAAAACAAAAAAATAAACTATGAAGAATCAAACAATGAAGAAGAAAACAGGATTGCTCTCCTCTATTGCTATGCAGGGCCGGCCCTTCCCTTAGGCGAGTTAGCCAATTGCCTAAGGCCCCCAAGTGGAAGGGGGCCCCAAAATTTTAGAAAAGAACCGGCTAGTAGAGGAAAAACAAATTTAGTTTCAAGTGAATTACAAAAATAATCTGGCACATCCTTTTAACCAAAAAAACAAAAAATTTGGTAAATCCTATTAAACATTGGTTCTAAACAAAATCATTGACCAAAAATCAACCAGATAAACTACAAATCCGGTCTAAGAGATTAACCACAAAACAATCACAAATCAAAACAAATAAATCCACTCAAAACCCTAAAAATTTTACCTTTCTCTCTACTCTCTGCTCTCCGCCTCTCTGTAGTCTCAACTGCTCACCTCCCCGTATCAGGTTCTGAGGTTCAGGAATCAGGTATAAAATTATAAATATTTGGGCACAGGCCACTCCATTTTATTTGTTAAGAACTTAAGATAACTTTGTTTATTTGGGCCCTCCCTGGCTGGTTTTGTAACTTTGTTTATCACTTATCAGTTTTTCATTATGGCTGCCTGGACCCTCCCTGGACTGGGCCTTAAGTTTGGGCCTTCAAGTTTTTTTTTTTTTTTTTTTTTTTTTAGGTGGGTCTTATTAATAAGTCTCGTGTCAGTGTTATGACTATGCTTAAATTTTTGTTAAGCTCGTGCTTGATTTTTTTTTAATTTATGCAAGTTAAGATTGTTAAACTACAATAATACTTTTTTATATAAATCAAGTTCTATTTCTCATTTGTTCTACACTTGAAAGTTATTTTTTATTTTAGTCTTTATAAATATATTATTTGATTAGAATTGTCTACTAGAAAATATGCATTTGGATATGAAAAACTTAAAAAAAGAAAAAAAGAAGAAAAATTAATTGAGTCTCAAAAAGGATCAATGGATAAATTTGTTATTAGTAATAAACAAAATATACCACAAAATTTAGATGAAAATATCACAAATGAGCAAGAAATTCACCAAAATAATTTAGAAGAAAATGATGTTCAATTTTGCAATACAACAAATTTTGATGATGAGCTTCAAAATAATTTAGAAGAAAATGAAAATAATGATGAAAAATATAATATAAAAATATTAAATAAACATTAATTTAATTAATATAAAGGCCCCATTTTTAATTCTCGCCTTAGGCCCCAAAATGTCTAGGGCCGCCCTTATTTCCCTCTCATCCTCTCTCTGCCTCAACCCACGTCACACCGTGCTCCATGGCTGACCACCAAGCTCTCCTTTTAAACATTCATGGCCGGAGCTTTTCAAGCTTATCACCTCCTACCACGCACCACTGTTGAAACCCAGCCAAAATCAAATCACGACCACCACCACGGCCAAAACCTAGTCAAAATCAAATCGCAACAAAAACCTAGAAATCCACCAAATCACAAATCAAATCACACGCAACGAAATTAAAGCACAAAACCCACAAAACAACCAAAATCACAAAATGAAAATACTGAAAGTGAACCCACCGTTAAAAAAATATATATTGGTTTTGTTATTATATTTTAGAAGAAGAATCATCTTGTTGAACTAATTTTAGATCCAAATTAATCAAACACATACCCCAAGCAAGAATGATAGACTGAAAGCAAAGCAAAAAAAAATGGTATTTCCCAGAAAAGTGTTTTCAGAAAATAGAAGGGGTAAGCAAAATATAAAAACTATTTGCTTCATAATCTCAAATAAATAAATAAATAACCAAAAATCACACACCATAATCCGGTGAAACCTCGTAAACCACAATTTCACCTAAGAGGACCGTCTGAGTTGAGAGGAATAAATTTTCATAGTCTTTGACTTGGCAGCACAATCTTCAATTTCCTTTCTTGACGTGGCTTTTGCTCGCTCCTTTCTTGTCAGCCTAGGTGACGTATAAAGAGAAATAAAAGGAAGAAGAACAAAGCACCGCGTAAAAAAGAAAAAATGAAAAATGGTGAGAGAAGAAAGACGGGTTGAGATCAGGTGCACTGTCGTAGGTATTTTTTTTTACATTTTTTACACTTTTTTTTTTTTTTTACTTTTTAACTCTCCTTTAATATATTTTATTTGATGGTTGAGATTGAAAGTTGTTTTTTCAACTTTTAATCTCAACCCTTAATTACAATTGCATCAGGGTATTGCACCTGAATCTGAAAAAGAGAAAGATACCTACACATACACATACACATACAAATACACACACACATACACATACACAAGCACACATACACATACACATACACATACATTAGCACGCATAAACACATACACATACACATAAACATACATAAATATAAGCACACATAAACACATACACATACACATACATAAGCACACATACGCACATATACACATACGCACACATACGCACACATACACATACACATACACATAAATATACATATACAGAAACATAAACACACATACATATAAACACGTATAAACTCACATAAATGTAAACATACACACACATAAACCTAAATATAAACATAAACACATATAAATGCTCGATTTAGCACACCAAAGTAACTAACGAAATTGTTTGAGGATTGGTGTTAGTTTGCAATTTTTTCCAGTCTATATGAGGGTTCAATTTTTCTCAGTCTGTATGTGTGTTTATGTCTATATATGTTTATGTTTATGTGTGTGTGTTTATGTGCATGTGTGTTTATGTTTGTTTGTTTTTGTTTATGTTTGTTTATGCGTGTTTATGTGTATGTGTTTATGTTTGTTTGTTTTTGTGTATGTTTGTTTGTGTTTGTGTTCATGTATGTTTATGTGTATATGTGTTTATGTTTATATTTATGTTTATAAATGTAAACATACATAAACATACATAAACATACACACATACATAAACATGCATAAACATAAATGAACATAAACATAAACACACATGCACATACACATAAACATAAACACACACACACACACATAAACATACACATACACATACATTTTTAGTTTTCGCCTTAGGCCCCAAAATGTCTAAGGCCGCCCCTGTTACTATGGATAACTAACAATAAAAAAGACAAAAACAAAAGATTGAACTAAATTGTTTAGCTGATTTTGCAATCAACAGACATAAGATTTTTTTTTTTTTTTTGAGAATCTCAACAAAGATAAGATTGAATGAAAAGAAACATTATATTAAACCCAAAAAAAATCATATGACCTTGTTTATGTATATTTGAGAGAGAAAAAGAGAGAGTACCAACTTGTTGGGTGTCACTATAGTTTTCAAGTGGAACGGCAGGATATCAAAACGTCAGCGTTAATTGCAATTGGTGAGTGTGTAGTGTTTTTAGCCGTTGGATTTTGTTGTTGGAGATAAGTAATTCTAGCCCTTCTTCAATAAATATATGATTGCTCCTTGTACCAAAGTACGCACTCCAACTTTGAGAGTTGGCTCAGTATCGAGATTCTCTCTATAGTTTTATCCTATGTCGTCACTCTTGATGCTCTTATGTAAAATATCAATTGGCTCTTGGTATAGGCGAAAATTGAATCTTAGCTCTCTTATTCAACCATCAGACATTTTACCGGTTAAACTAATTGGAACCCACTAATATCAAGATTCTTTATTTATTGGTGATGCTGAACAGAATCAGTAGGCTAGACAATTCGGCTTTGATGGGCTGAATGTGGTAGCGAAGGCCTGAAAAAGGAACACACTATCAAAGAAGGAGACCGGGGTGAACCGGCCTAAGACCCTCCGATGACTAAGTTAGTATCTTCTCCCACAAAAATCGAGTTCTAACTATTTTGGAGGAAAATGTCAGAAAATCTTCTTGTACCTTTGTTTGATTCAGACCGGTCCTTATATAGGGAACCTTTGAGCAGTTATTTGGCTTAATAACTTCCCCAAGATTCGTGGAAGTTCGGAATTCCGGAAATAACTTCCTCAACGGCTCTAGAGGTTGCAACCCTTAATGGAAGTTATTTACATAGGAGAAATTGGCGGCGATGAACACAGGTTGATTAACCACTCCAGAATTTATCAAGTGTTATACAGTCGTCCATGTGCTTTGCCCATGGACGACTCCTTGTATATAGACTTCTGTTGTATGGTTATCCATGGGCTTTGCACATGGATGACTTGTCCAGACGGTCTATGGTCATTTGGCTAATTAATGCTCACGGACGACATCTTTAGACGAACCATAGATGGTCTGGTCATTTAGCTAATTGGTGATCATGGACGACTCCTCTAGACGAACCATAGATAGTAGGTTTTTGCTCTCTCATCAGTTGCCCTCTTGTCTAGGGGTCGTCCAAAGGATTCTTTGTATCCCAGGATTCTCCTGCTGATCTACTTCGTCCTTCTCCCCCAAAATCAAAGCCCTACTCTACTCGCACACCCCCAGCTCCACCTAGAAACCCACAAGCTTTATCTTAAATCACTCTAAATGTCCTTCACCTCCCGTCTAGCTTACATATGAAGCTGGAGCTCGCTTCGTCCTTACCATCTTCATCATCCTCCTCCACTGTCTCTGTGTATGTTTGTTTGTGTTTGTGTTCATGTATGTTTATGTGTATGTGTGTTTATGTTTATATTTATATTTATAAATATCAACATACATAAACATACACACATACATAAATATGTATAAATATAAATGAACATAAATATAAACACATATATACATACACATAAACATAAATATATACATACACATATACACACAAACATATATACACATACACATACACATACACATACACATATACACATGCACATATACACATACACACATACACACACATATACACATGCACATATACACATATACACAAACATAAATATACATATACATAAAAATAAACTTACATACACATAAATACGTATAAACTCACATAAACGTAAACATACACATACACATAAACTTAAATATAAACATAAATACACATAAATGTTCGATTTAGTACACCAAAATAACTAACGAAATATACACATATACACATACAAACATACATACATACACATACACATACACACATACACATGCACATATACACATACACACAAACATATATACACATAAACATAAATATACATATACATAAACATAAACTCAAATATACATAAACACGTATAAACTCACATAAATGTAAACATACACAGGATTCTTTGTATCCCAGGATTCTCCTGCTGATCTACTTCGTCCTTCTCCCCCAAAATCAAAGCCCTACTCTACTCGCACACCCCAGCTCCACCTATAAAGCCACAGGCTTTATCTCAAATCACTCTAAATGCCCTTCACCCCACGTCTGGCTTACATATGGAGCTGGAGCTCACTTCGTCCTCACCATCTTCATCATCCCCCTCCACTGTTTTTGTGTATGTTTGTTTGTGTTTGTGTTCATGTATGTTTATGTGTATGTGTGTTTATTTTTATATTTATGTTTATAAATATCAACATACACAAACATACACACATACATAAACATGTATAAATATAAATGAAAAGAATAGGGGGTTATTTTTTGAGTAAAACAAACGTGTGCAAGCACACATTTGAAAGACTAATCACAATGTCAGTTAAGGCTAGTCACACCTATAAAATAGTGAGTCATGTGACTTAAGTATTGGCTACAACCTTCTAGTCTATCAACAGACGCTGTGCGTCTAAAGTATATCTCTTTGTGGTGCTGTGATCAGAGAAAATATGAAACGCTTAGTGAACAAAAGTCTCCTGACACACTCTTTTGATTGCGAAAGGTAGTCTCCGGACACATTGCCAAGCCAGATTTGGTATTTATATTTGAAACAAAACAAAACAGCCATAAGAGCTGACCCACCACACTTGAAATAGTTAACTGACCCACCCGTGCAAGCACACATTCGAAATAGCAATTTTAAGAAAAATTGAGTCATGTGTACGTAACTTCTTTTTAAGAAAAGAAAAAAGGGTATTTTTCTTAGTAAAACAAACGTGTGCAAGCACACATTTGAAAGACTAATCACACTGTCAGTTGAGGCTAGTCACACCTATAAAATAGTGAGTCATTTGACTTCAGTATTGGCTACGACCATCTAGTCTATCCGCAGACCCCGTGCATCTAAAGTATTTCTCTTTGTGGTGCTGTGATCAGAGAAAATATGAAACGCTTAGTGAACATAAGTCTCCTGACACAATTTTTTGACTGAGAAAGGTAGTCTCCTGACAAATTACCAAGCCAGATTTGGTATTTATATTTCAAACAAAACAAAACAGCCATAAGAACGGACCCACCACATTTGAAATAGTTAACTAACCCACCCGTGCAAGCACACATTTGAAATAGCAATTTTAAAAAAAATTGAGTCATGTGTACGTAACTTCCTTTTAAGAAAAGAAAAAATGGTACTTTTCTTAGTAAAACAAACGTGTGCAAGTACACATTTGAAAGACTAATCATACTGTCAGTTAAGGCTAGTAACACTTATAAAATAATGAGTCATGTGACTTAAGTATTGGCTACAAACTTCTAGTCTATCAGCATACCCCATGCATCTAAAGTATATCTCTTTGTGGTACTGTGATTAGAGAAAATATCAAACTCTTAGTAGACATAAGTCTCCTGAAACACTTTTTTGATTGAGAAAGGTTGTCTCCTGACACATTGCCAAGCCAGATTTGGAATTTATATTTGAAACAATTCAAAACAGCCATTAGAACTGACCCACCACATTTGAAATAGTTAACTGACCCACCCATGCAAGCACACATTTCAAATAGCAATTTTAGGAAAAATTGAATCATGTGTACGTAACTTCCTTTTAAGAAAATAAAAAAGGGTTCTTTTCTTAGTAAAACAAACGTGTGCAAACACACATTTGAAAGACTAATCACACTGTCAGTTAAGGCTAGTCACACTTATAAAATAGTGAGTCATGTGACTTCAGTATTGGCTACAACCATCTAGTCTATTAGCAGACCCCGTGCATCTAAAGTATTTCTCTTTGTGGTTCTGTTATCAGAGAAAATATGAAACGCTTAGTGAACGTAAGTCTCCTGACACAATTTTTTGACTGAGATAGGTAGTCTCCTGACAAATTGCCAAGCCAGATTTGGTATTTATATTTCAAACAAAACAAAACAGCCATAACAACGGACCCACTACATTTGAAATAGTTAACTCACCCACCCGTGCAAGCACACATTTGAAATAGCAATTTTAAGAAAAATTGAGTCATGTGTATGTAACTTCCTTTTAAGAAAAAAAAAAGGGTACTTTTCTTCGTAAAACAAATGTGTGCAAGCACACATTTGAAAGACTAATCATATTGTCAGTTAAGGCTAGTCACACCTATAAAATAGTGAGTCATGTGACTTAAGTATTGGTTACAAACTTCTAGTCTATCAGCAGACCCCATGCATCTAAAGTATATCTCTTTGTGGTGCTGTGATCAGAGAAAATATGAAACGCTTAGTGAAAATAAGTCTCCTGCCACACTTTTTTAAGTGAGAAATGTAGTCTCCATACACATTGCCAAGCCAGATTTGGTATTTCTATTTGAAACAAAACAAAACAGCCATAAGAACTGATCAACCACATTTGAAATAGTTAACTGACCCCCCGTGCAAGCACACATTTGAAATAGCAATTTTAGGAAAAATTGAGTCATGTGTACGTAACTTCCTTTTAAGAAAAGAATAAATGATACTTTTCTTAGTAAAACAAACGTGTGTAAGCACACATTTGAAAGACTAATCACACTGTCAGTTAAGGTTAGTCACACCTATAAAATAGTGAGTCATGTGACTTAAGTATGGGCTACAACCTTCTAGTCTATCAGTAGACCCTTCGCATATAAAGTATATCTCTTTGTGGTGCTGTGATCAGAGAAAATATGAAACGCTTAGTGAACATAAGTCTCCTGACACACTTTTTTGATTTAGAAAGGTAGTCTCCTGACACATTGTCAAGCTAGATTTGGAATTTATATTTGAAACAAAACAAGGCAGCCACAAGAACCTACCCACCACAATTGAAATAGTTAACTGACCCACCCTTGCTAGCACACATTTGAAATAGCAATTTTAAGAAAAATTGAGTCATGTGTACATAACTTCCTTTTAAGAAAAGCAAAAGGGTACTTTTTTTAGTAAAACAAACGTATGCAAGCACAAATTTGAAAGACTAATCACACTGTCAGTTATGGCTAGTCACACCTATAAAATAGTGAGTCATCTGACTTCAGTATTCGCTACAACCATCTATTCTATCAGCAGACCCCGTGCATCTAAAGTATATCTCTTTGTGGTGCTGTGATCCGGGAAAATATGAAACGCTTAGTGAACATAAGTCTCCTGACACACTTTTTTGACTGAGAAAGGTAGTCTCCTGAGAAATTGCCAAGCCAGATTTGGTATTTATATTTCAAACAAAACAAAACAGCCATAAGAACGGACCCTCCACATTTGAAATAGTTAATGACCCACCCGTGCCAGCACACATTTGAAATAGCAATTTTAAGAAAAATTAAGTCATGTGTACGTTACTTCCTTCTAAGAAAAGAAAAAATGGTACTTTTATTAGTAAAACAAACGTGTGCAAGCACACATTTGAAAGACTAATCACACAGCCAGTTAAGGCTAGTCACGCCTACAAAATTGTGAGTCATGTGACTTAAGTATTTTCTACGACCTTCTATTCTATCAACAGACCCCGTGCATCTAGAGTATATTTCTTTGTGGTGCTGTGATCAGAGAAAATATGAAACGCCTAGTGAACATAAGTCTCCTGACACACTTTTTTGATTGAGAAAGGTAGTCTCTTAATACATTACCAAGCCAAATTTGGTATTTATATTTGAAACAAAACAAAACAGCCATAAGAACTAACCCACGACATTTTAAATAGTTAACTAACCCTCCCATGCAAGCACACATTTGAAATATAAATTTTAAAAAAAATTGAGTCATGTGTACGTAACTTCCTTTTAAGAAAAAAAAAAAGGGTACTTTTCTTAGTAAAACAAACGTGTGCAAGCACAAATTTGAAAGACTAATCACACTGTCAGTTGAGGCTAGTCACACCAACAAAATAATGAGTCATGTGACTTAAGTATTGGCTACAACCTTCTAGTCTATCAGTAAACTCCGAGCATCTAAAGTATATCTCTTTGTGGTGTTGTGATCAGAGAAAATAAGAAACGCTTTGTGAACATAAGTCTCCTGACACACTTTTTTGAGTGAGAAACGTAGTCTCCATACACATTGCCAAGCCAGATTTGGTATTTCTATTTGAAACAAAACAAAACAGCCATAAGAACTGACCCACCACATTTGAAATAGCTAACTGACCCACCAGTGCAGGCACACATTCGAAATAGCAATTTTAAGAAAAATTGAGTCATGAGTACGTAACTTCCTTTTAAGTAAAGCAAAAGGGTAATTTTCTTAGTAAAACAAACGTGTGCAAGCACACATTTGAAGGACTAATCACATTGTCAGTTAAGGCTAGTCACACCTATAAAATAGTGAGTCATGTGACTTAAGTATTGGCTACAACCTTTTAGTCTATCAGCAGACCTCGTGCATCTAAAGTATATCTCTTTGTGGTGCGGTGATCAGAGAAAATATGAAACGCTTAGTGAATAAAAGTCTCCTGATACACAAACATACATACACATACACATACACATACACACATACACATATACACATGCACATATACATATACACACATACACACACATATACACATATACATAAAAATAAACTCACATACACATAAACACGTATAAGCTCACATAAATGTAAACATACACACACACATAAACTTAAATATAAACATAAACACACATAAATGCTCGATTTAGCACACTAAAATAACTAACGAATTATACACATATACACATACAAACATACATACATACACATACACATACACATATACACATGCACATATACACATACACACAAACATACATACACATAAACATAAATATACATATACATAAACACGTATAAACTCACATAAAAGTAAACATACACAGGATTCTTTGTATCCCAAGATTCTCCTGCTAATCTACTTCGTCCTTCTACCCCAAAATCAAAGCCCTACTCTACTCGCACACCCCAGCTCCACCTATAAACCCACAGGCTTTATCTCAAATCACTCTAAATGCCCTTCACCCTGCGTTTGGCTTACATATGGAGCTGGAGCTCACTTCGTCCTCACCATCTTCATCATCCTCCTCCACTGTTTTTGTGTATGTTTGTTTGTGTTTGTGTTCATGTATGTTTATGTGTATGTGTATGTGTGTTTATTTTTATATTTATGTTTATAAATATAAACATATATAAACATATACACATACATAAACATGCATAAACATAAATGAACATAAAAATAAACATACATGAACACAAACACAAACAAACATACACATACACATAAATATATATATACATAAACATAAACTCACATACACATAAACACGTATAAACTCACATAAACGTAAACATACACACACACAAACTTAAATATAAACATGAACATACACAAATGCTCGATTTAGCACACCAAAATAACTAATGAAATTATTTGAGCAAGCCACTTAAAAATGTATTTACTCATCTTTTTCTTTCCATTCATGTCAGATAATTTAAGCTTTTATATTTTTTGAATCTCTGTCACCAAATTCTATTTAATACCATTGTTCTATAACTTATTTTGGAATTTGTTATTTATAGCATATTAATTAAACTCAACAACTATGAGACTTACATAGCGGATGTGTAGTCAACAACAAAAATGTATGTATCTTTCATCCATTCACTATTTACTTTCCTGTATTTGGTTTATATTTCGTTTACTTGCTTTGTTATCATTATTCTTTCTATACTATTATTTTGTCTTAAATATATATATATATATATATATATAATAACACTCTCACGTTTTTTTATATTCCTGCTACACTCACAGGTTTTCTTATATTACTGTTACACTCTCACATTTTTTATATTCATTTTTTAAAATTTTTTTATAACTACGTTTTTTATATTTGTGTGTTTTGTTCAAATATAAGTTCATATCCTACTTCACTCTCACGATTCATTTTTTTTTTAATAAAGAAAAAAACATTTTACCCAAAATCAAGGAACTATGAGGATGAGAGCGGAGGGCTTTTGGTTAGTTTTAGTTTGTTGGTGAGGGTGGGATCTGAAAGAGAGATAAGGGGCTGTTGGATTGTGGAATTATGATTTTGATTCTTGGGGTTAATGTGATTGACTGGGTTGGTGATGTGATCTGGACTTGAGTGTGAAGACGCGTGACCAAACGACGCACTTTTTATAATGGTATAACTCCTTCATATTCAAACTTTAAATTTCAAACAAAAAAAAGAAACAAACAAAAAAATCTACAGCCACTTCCGTCTTCTTCTTTTCACTTTCACTTCCGTCTTCCATTCAAAGAATTCTCAGTATCTCAGGATTCTCCTACTGATCTTGATCTACTTCGTCCTTCTCCCCCAAAATCAAAGCCCTACTCTACTCGCACACCCCAGCTACACCTATAAACCCACAGACTTTATCTCAAATTACTCTAAATGCCCTTCACCCTGCGTCTGGCTTACATATGGAGCTAGAGTTCGCTTCGTCCTCACCATCTTCATCATTCTCTTCTACTGTTTTTGTGTATGTTTGTTTGTGTTTGTGTTCATGTATGTTTATGTGTATGTGTGTTTATGTTTATATTTATATTTATAAATATAAACATACATAAACATGCACATACACATAAACATAAACATACACATATACACACATAAACATAAAACATACACTTATACACACATAAACATACACATACACATACACACTCATACACATACACATACATAAACAAACACATATACATAAACATACATAAACATAAATGAACATAAACATAAACATACACATACACACACATAAACATACACATACACACTCATAAAGACACATACACATACACATACATTTTTAGTTATCGCTTTAGACCCAAAAATGTCTAGGGCCGCCCCTGTTGCTATGGATAACTAACAATAAAAAAGACAAAAACAAAAGATTGAACTATATTATTTAACTGATTTTGCAATCAACAGACATAATATTTTTTTATTTTTTATTTTTTGAGAATCTCAACAGACATTAGATTGAATGAAATGAAACATTATATTAAACCCCAAAAAAATCATATGACCTCGTTTATGCATATTTGAGAGAGAAAGAGAGAGAATACTGACTTGTTGGGTGTCGCTGTAGTTGTCAAGAGGAACGGCGGGACATCAAAACTTCAGTGTCAGTTGCAATTGGTGAGTGTGTAGTATTTTCAGCCGTTGGATTTTGTTGTTGGAGATAAGTAATTCCAGCCCCTCTTCAATAAATATATGATTGCCCCTTGTACCAAAGTACGCACTCCAACTTTGAGAGTTGGCTCGGTATTGAGATTCTCTCTATAGTTTTATCCTATGCCGTCACTCTTGATGTTTTTATGTAAAATATCAATTGGCTCTTGGTATAGGCAAAAATTGAGTCTTAGTTATTTTATTCAACCATTAGACACTTTATCGGTTAAACTAATTAGAACCCACTAATATCAAGATTCTTTATTTATTGGCAAAGGTTGCTTGTTAAGGTTAAATTATATAAAGTTAGCCCTAAGGCCAATAAACTTGACAAAATAAAGACATAAAGCTGGGTGACTAACAAAACATTAACATGGATTGCGAAAAGAGCTCAACTGGCCCATTATAATTATAATTTTTTTTTTAAATGTGACTTTAAAAAAAAAAAATTTTGAGCTGGAATGATTAATATGTCTTGTTAATATTGATATAATCATAGAATGCAAAATTTAGTTAGAAGTGTGATGATTTGAATATATATAACAAACCAAGTTCTTAAAATTATTGATGGTATTTACAAAAGTTATTAGAATATTATATAACAAACAAATTCTATTGTGCTGTTAATGATGTTTAGGATAAGTGGTATCTCCTAGTATTTTCAACAAAAATCTCCCTGATTCAAACCATCTTCCTCCCCTTAAAATATACTTTAAAAAAAAAACATATCCAATTATTTTTGGGGGGTGGGGGTTGGTTTGGGAGGGTATTTATAGTTAGTATAATGAGGGGAGAGCAAAAAGTTAGATTACCCCAATCAACTTAAAGGGCGTAATATCAGGATTTCATAGGACGGCAGATTGAGATGATGAATCTACGATGATTTGAGGTAGTCACCATCTAAGAGAATGATTTACACTTGGGACAAGTATTAATATAGATTTAGTTACAAGTGCCTACAACAAATTGGCTAAGTACCCGTTTGGATACTAGTGTCATATATCATATATGGCTGTTTAAAGATAAACTTCTAAGAGACTACAAAAGTTTCTCTTAGAACTAGTATCTTTGGTTTAAAAATGGTTTTAGCCTTACAGAGCCACCATTTTAGAACCACATGCAAAAATGCATAGTTATACATCAGAGGCAATCTCATGAGGAATATATTGTATAAATTATTATGGTTGGAACCATCTATACAAATGTTATGTACAGTTTAATACAACAATAGTGAACAGATGTAGCAAATTTTACAAGCTCTCCTATAAATTTCAAGTTCTAATGCTGCAATTGCCTTTCTTAATCAACTGCCTCCTCAATGTCATCAAAACAATGCTTGATATTGATAGTCAATTTCCAAATTGATGCCATGCTTGCAAGTTGCAAGACATCTCTATTCACCATCATAAACTCAGCGACGTAAGCGCAGCCATTAGGACCATGTAGATATCATGAATCCAAGGACATGGTTACACTCATCGAGCTGTATAAATGGAGTAAACAGAATGAAGATGCACACTAATGTTGCTGTTGCAGTGATGCTTGAATGATAGATGTAAGAGATGGATGGATCCGGGCCTTTCTCAAGGAGCGAGCTTCACTTCTTCCTTCAGCATATTCCTCCCCCAAAGGCCACCTTGGCCGCAAATCATACTGATTAATATAGCAAACACATACAAATTAATTGTTGAAAGAAATGTTAACATCTATCAACTTGTACAAGTCATTAAAAAATCCAACTGAAAAAGCTATCAACATCTATAACTTAGTTTACTCTCCATGGCATAGTTAATCTAGAAGCCAATTGCATATCTAAAATTGGAGTAACTAAATTCCACATGCCTAAAACCTATGTCACAGCGAGAATGAATCATTTTGTTGGACAAACAATAAAACTATGGACTATACCATTTCAAATTTCTTATGACATTCATGGTGTCATAAAGGGAGACAATTGTGCAGCAGGGTGAAGAAGTTTGCTAGTTGTAATTATAATGACCATGATAATGACAATAAACTTTTCATATGCCAAAAAAAAAAAAATCTCATGTACCAAAAGAAGGCTTTGCCCTCTTTTTTCCCTCCAGGCCACCATTATTCCTTCTTCTATATTTCCATTTTTTAGAAGAGAGGGAGGGGGGGGGGGGGGGTGGTGTTGGGTGGAAGGGGAGCGTGTAAAGGGCTGTGTAGACAGTGATAAATGATGGGCAAAATAAGACAAATGGAAGACATTTATTGGTGTTTAAGAGCTTGAAGCCAACCACAAAATCTTCAGATTCAACTGCAGGTGGTGGAGGATCAAATCTGCCCATGCGAAAGTGTTCAATGCCAGTCCAAGCCACCATTACACCTAGTCAAATGAAAATAAGGCATTAATCTTGAATGACAGGTATGCGGTATTCCTGACTATCTGACAAGCAACATTAATCATAACTTTGCACATGTAGGAACTCTCCCTTATATATAACTTTTAAACCTGTTTAGTACTGCATGGAAAGTAATATATGCTGAACTCATCTTTTCACTGCTAAAGAATTGGATTGGAATATAATAAACATCTGGATAGTAATGGAACTTTATGTTGCTTCATCTCTTCATCAAAACAGTGGGCAGCAAGAATTTTTAAAGATATAATGAGGGGATTGAGGACCAATAGGAAGATTGTGAACCCATCACAAACAGAAATAAAATACATTCTCTATGATTAAGAAAACAGACAAGTAGCTAATTCCTGCTAAATTTGCTTTCGGTTTTGCAGATTCCAGTGTTGTCAGCTACTCTAGGTTAACATCCTAAGGTCCCTGTTTTACTACAGGTGAATAACCTCATCCACAAGGCAAGCAACTACAGAAATATGACTTACCATTGTCCGTGCAAAGACTGGGGGGAGGGCACACAAGTTGCAAACTGTTTTTCTTCACAACCTGATCAAGGCGAGCCCTAACATTCTGATTTGATGCAACACCTCCAGAGACTACCTGCAGGCCGCAGATTATAAGATGAATGTTGTGATCCTCTATATGTATGGATAATTAACAGAAAGAGGCAGCATTGATTTGAAAAAAATGCAGTTCAAATCACCAAATGTTTTATTAAAGGTTCAATCTTCAATGCCCATTCAATTGCTCGTTGACACCTTTCCTCTAGATGTAATACTGCAACTCGCTGGATGGAAACAATATCAGGGGGAGCAATAAAAATATAGAAAGAATTTACTGAAGGCCACAGGAATGCTTTATTCACCAAATTAAGTATAATATAAATATATTAACCTGAAAAGAAGCAGCAATATCAGCTCGAGAACGTCTATCTTGACTACTTGCACAAGAAATGGGAATTTCAGCATTACTGCACATAGCCCGTACACGCATCAAAAAGTAGATAGTAGATTGAAAGGGAAAGAATATTAAAATTTAAATTGCATGCTGCTTTCATGGTTTGTTACTTCATGGTAACCATACTTATTTTTTTAAGTAGCAACTTCAATATATCTGTAGCTCAGGAATTATACTAATCAAAATCACTGATAAAAGAACTGAGCTGACGTGAATACACTAACCAAATATAACAGTGAACAGAATGTGAACTTAGGCCAGTCATTTTACCAATATTTATATTACTTTGGTAATAATTTATTTGTATTAGAGACTTCATGCCTTGTTGGTTGTAGACTATATTTATTTGTATACAGATTGTGCATAACTGATTTAGTGAACTTATCTGTATGACATCCAAAACAATCAAATATGTATATTGCAATAAAGATGCAACAATTGCTGCAAATACCCTATTAGATGCAGAAAGCATATAGACAATGCATTTTAATTCACTTCCGTGCTAGCTCCTTGGTTCTTCCTGGGATTCTACTTTTAAAACTCATACTACCTTTGACTCAAATGACGATTCCTCCCCCCAGAAGAAAGGGTAGAGGGTAAGTTCAGGGATTCAAAACCCGCTGGGTACATAATTTACCAATCAAAAAAGAAATATTTGAATCGAAAGGCCAAAAGCAAAGACAGAGTTCAATAGAGGCACTTAATTTGCTCTTGACAGCAATAGCCATCTCTCTCTCTCACCCTGCAGCTCAAATTCCGCATCTTGAACCAGATCTATGGACTTAGGGCTACTACACATCCTACAAAAATGTAACTATCTTTCTTCTTTTTTTTGCTTCAATTCTTTTTGACATGCCATGATTCATTCAAAAAGTGCAAAGCGGTGCTTCCCAAGTATATGGGAAGTATTCAAGATTTTTATGCTTCAATTCTTAATCTTACTATCTTTGTATTCTATCCTAATCCTAAATATGACCACTTGTAAATAGCCAGAATCTTGTTACCCAAAACTATAGTACTCTTTACAGTTCAAGAGGAAGAGTCATGTAGAATTCATCAAAGAATGTAAATTGAATTGAATTCACCAGGTAGAAATACATATTTTGACATTTGCTACATACATATTTCTGGATTCAATTGCCAGCCTCACTTGAGTCTTCAGACCAGCATATGAGAAGTTGCAATCTTTATGTTGTTTCATTGGAATCTAAAAATTAATGCAGTGCAAAAACTTAGGATACACATCCAGCCAAAAATTACCAGAATGTGGTTAAGAAGTCCCAGAAAATAACTTACAGAGAACTTGATTGATTCTGCATCACCCTCTCGAGCAAGCTCCTCTATAGCTGGCCCACCACTCCTCCTCATATCAAGACCAAGCCACTTTGCTGTCTTGTCATATGCCTCACCAATTGCATCATCTATTGAGGTCCCAAGTTGTATGTATTGGCCAAGGCCTTGAGCAAGAATAAGTAGATTGTGTCCTCCTAAAAAAAAAAAGAAAAAAAGAAGTTCATACAACAATTAGATAATGCATTAATGCTCAAGGCCATTATAACCAAATGAAATAGAAGAAGCGAACTTAAAATACAGTCCATGGTAATGAATGACTGGGAGTTTTGAAATCGTAGTAAGATGCCAAAACTTATTGTTTAAGTGCAGTGAAGGAATGATTGAACAATTCATCATCTTGTAAACAAACGTACTTATAAGTAATAAGCAGGATTTTTGACACAATGTACCACAGAGAACTAGGGGAGCCAACAAGGACAAAAAGCAAGTCAACACTTACACAATGAATCGTCATCACATCAGTGCCCTAGCTAAATTAGTTTATTTATTTATTGTAATAGATTTTATCTTTAGTGAGTGTTCCTTTTTTTAGGAATGGAGGCAGCTAGAATGACACGTTTTCCCTTCTTTCTGGTTTCTAGGAAATTGCCCATTCATCTAAACTGTTTGTAATCCTTTTTGATGCAATACAGTTTGACTTGTGATCTGGAAGAAATAGGACTTATATATGATGTCTAGCATGGTGAAGTGTGCTCACAATTCAATGCTTTCTACGGCATGAAATTGGGCTGATTTGATAAGAACAAGCATTTAAACAATATCAAACGAGAAACAAGCTAGAATTTAGACATATAAGAAAGTCATTAATATAAACCTAAAGAAAGAAAGGAGTAGAGATTCTGACCTGAAATAAGCAAGGCCATGAAAGGAAATTGCAGCTCTCTTTCCACTAACCTAGAACAGAAAAGACATATTTCAGATGCAGAAAAGCACCTTAGCTTACAATTTTGAATGCAACTAAAGGCACATGCACAACAGTCTTTTTTTTTCTTTATTATTATTTTGGATAACGTAGGGAACCTTTGTACAAAAGAGCCCTTTGGACTCGCCTCTAGCCAGTAAAACCTACGAGCAACTAACCTCATCCGCTAGCCGGGTAATCTAGGGGCATTCATCCCTGACAAGCTAAGCAATTTATGCTCATGCCGGGGAGCATTTTTCTTCAATTTTTTAAGAGCACAAAAATACATAACACTCAATTTGTGTTTTAAACGTATCATGTGTATCCTAATTTATTTCAATTGCAACCTATTCTGCATTGTCTAGATTTTACCATTCTACCTGGCCACTAGAGCATGAGCCTCCATGTGATGTACTCCAATTATTGGTAGATTAAAGCTACCAGCAGTTTTCCTTGCTTTCTGCACTCCAACTGCATAAAGAAGTAATTCTAAGCAAACAAAAAATCCACCTGAAATAATTGGGGAAGGAAGAATCCTTCATGGATGCAAGATTCATAATTCTGCCGTAATTTCTAAATTTTTGGAAAATTCCCTGCAATTAATCCTGAGCAAGTACTGTAACATTCTTTCCAACAAAAACTTGTACTTTAAACAGGGGCCTACAACCTACCAACCCAACATGAATCATATGAGTAGCACTCTTTTTCCCTTCTAATCGTGTATTTCCATTTATTTACAATTTTGACTAATAAATTGACAAACTGATAAATTGATAATTTGAAATGACAAACTGGACAAACCAGCCTTTAAATTGGACTGACAAATCATTCTGACTGTATTTAACAGCCTCCTAACAATGTTCTACAGTTAGTGTCCATTTGGATGTAGCTTTTTGCTGAAAGCCTATTTTCTGAAAGTGGGTTAAAGTATAGTTGTACCTAGAAAAACTGAGGTTTTAAAAACCTGTACATAAAGCAAACAAGCTAAAAATAAATAAATCATTTGCCAAACGCACACGTGTAGGATAACAAAAGTAACACAGACCAATGCATGTTTGTAGTATTCATTCATCCTCTTTCTATTGAAATTACTATTTACATACTATCTAGCAATCATTAAAACTTGCAAGGACATTTCCCACCTCTAAATTGGATAGCAGTGCCAATACCCAACTATTTGGCATCAAAAGCAATAGATAATTTTGGAGGAGATACCACAACAAAGAGAGATATCACTCAAATTACCACGAAGACAAAGGCTTAAACCGGGACCAATAGTAACAGCCACTGCTGATAGATCTGTCTCACTTAAATTAGCTTGATTAAGTGCTTCTTGCACAACCTGAAATCAATAAGCACAAATTTAGGCCCACGTCAGCATTGAAACTTTTATAATGCTGATAAGCCTAATAGCCTAGGCTCCAAGCATCTGAATTTCTTTCTTCCTGCAAAACTTCAAAGGTGAGTGTCATGATTTTAGGGTAGCATATGTTGTCTCTGTCACTGTCAAAGTGGGTTTTGCAAAATAAACGTAAGTGTGACATGAACAAAAATATCATCATCTAGCATGAAAAGAGATGTAGACTACTAGGGAAACTTGTTATGCAGATAAGACACCTGATCAATCACTTGCGTGTGTGCTTCTTCTGCCATTTTAGGAGCGACACCTCCATATCTAACAAGCAGGTCTGCCTTGATCAATTAAGAGTTAAAATTAGACAATGGCAAACCATACAAGTAGAACATAAATTTATCATGCATACCAACCAGAAAACATTAGAAATTATAGTGAATGGGCAAAAACCACTTCAACAGAAAACTTGCTTCCTGTGAGTAGTCTATTGTATAGCAACTCTGAAGAAGCTCTCCGGTCTGCCCATTTCTTCATATTTTAGGATGTTTTAGCAGCATACAGGATATTAGTCAATTTCTATACTTCATGAAAAGGAAACTTTAAATTTTCTTTAATTAAAAAAAAAAAAAAACTTTTAAAACAAAGAGTATTTTAAGAGAGAGAGAGAAAACTTCCATTTATTACATAATTATATATCATGTAGCAAATTTATATATAATAATATTCTTACAATTGAAGAAATTATAGGGATCTTTATTGACCTTCTTAAATTCTGTTTTCGAAAATACATGTAGTGTAGGTTTAGTGAAAAAGTAGAACAAAAGTTAACAGGTTGTAAAACTTGATAACCATGAAATGCCCAAGGGTGAGTGCTGTCGAGATCTTGGGTCAATCATTTAAAAGGATGAAGCAAATGAAGATGGTGTGAATCAAAAGACAAAAGCATGATGGATAAAGTGGAGAAGCACACAATGTTATTGTGCAATTATAGAATACCTACTCTGTTAAAACAGAAAAAAAATTTCAATTGCTCTATGCTTTACGATACAAAACAATGTGTACGAAATGAACTTAGTTGAAATAAAAATATTAAGGTAGATAATTAGAAATACAAGGAAATATAGGATTTTGCGAAATGCGGAAGTTTGTTTAAAGATAGGGGTGACTCTTATTGATAACAAGATTAGAGAGAGTTGTTTAACATGGTTTGATCAAGTAAAAACGAGAGAGATTAATGCACTTGTGAGAATGAGTGACTCACTTGATTCAAGTTGAAGGAACTAAAAAAATACCTAAAATAACATTGGTATGAGCAGTAACAAAAATGACATGTTAATTAAGGAGGTAAGAGAGAGTATGGTATTAGGATAGAATGCAGAGAAAAATATGTGGCCAACCTCGATTAGTCTATTGATGATTGTTAAACACATTTTTTGTAGGCCTTATGGGAGTTGAGTTGACCGCTGCTGCGTTCACAGCCTTGGCCTATAAATTATTCAGCTTCCTTTTATATTGATGGTTTAACTTAGAAGCTCTCCCTACAAGAACTTCAATTAAAAAAATAAAAAGAAAAACTTTTCCCTCGTCATCTTATGAATAAGCAGTCTAGCTATTGGAATAATTTAATGTAACATATTCAACTTAAATTCAGAATATGAGCCATTCAAATGAGGTAGTGAAAGAACAATTAAATTTTTTTTTTTTTTTTTAAAAACCTTAAAAGTACCAAAATACGATTGACTGCAAAATCAAAATCATAAATGCTATTCTCTACAATGAACAAAAAAAAAAGCTTTTACAGCAGAAATTATCAAACTAAATCCAGAAGACATCAAAAGTAATATACCTGAGAAGACACAACTTGACTGAGAATCTCACCACTGCTCCTCACCTAAAACCCCACCACCAAAAAACATAGAAACACACAAAAAACAACCAAAACCCATTAAAGACAGCACAAAATCAGAAACAGTGAAACACCCATCAGAGAGCCAAAGTAAAAGAAACGAAATTTGGGTGACATACAACGGCGGCAGCAGTGTCGTCGCAGCTGGTTTCGATGCCCAGAACGACTAAATTGTCATCTTGGGGTCTATGAATATGGGCTGAGACTGAGAAGGAAGAGAGAGTGAGAGGTGCCCACATGGGTCGGAGGAGTTGGGGTTTATGGGGTTTTAGTTTTAGAGCTCTGAGAGTGGTTACTGTGCAGGGAAGCCATGGTCTGGGAATGAGGTTTAGGCGGGAAAGCGTTGAAGAAAGTGCCATTTTCACACACGCACACAGAGTGGAGCACTTGAACTGAACTATGGGGCGCATATAATAGAGAAAGTGGATTACTTTTGGTTGTAGCGGCCACCACCTATTACGTTCGGTTTGTTTTAAGAATGATGTTTTCTAAATAGTCATTTTTTAAGAAGTATTTTTTATAAAATTATATCATTTTTTAATGATTGGTAGTAATTTTAAATGAGTTAAAAAATTATTTTATAATTTTTTTATTTAGTTTATTGTGAGATAGAGTTGTTTTTTAAAAAATTTAATAAAAAATAATTTTTAAAAATAAGTTATACTTTTTATATTGAACAAAGATAGTTTTTCTTTTACTTTTCTTTTTATGCTATCAAACACCGGAAAATAAGAAAAATTATCTTTATACAATGTTTTCCATCGAAACAAATTTGTTAAGTCGAAATCATTTATTGCTATTATAAGAAAAAATATAAAATAATCAACCATAATAAGGAAATAGGATGGAAAAAAATTTTAGTTAATAAAAACAAATATTTTAAAGTTTTACCTTATAGATTTCAGTTGTTGTTGTTGTTTTTTTTTTTTTTTTTTTAAACTAAAATTAGATTAATTGTATTGTTTCTTGAAGAATTTCAAAATCTCTACTTATCATGGAATTGGATGAAGTGATTTTAAGAAAAATATAAATATTATTTTAAATTATTTATTCTATTACGAGGGAAAATAAACACTTTTCTTCTCACCATAATTAAAGCCCATCAGATTATTGGGTTTTTTTTTTTTTTTTGGGAGAAGGAAGCTGTAAATATAATATAGCTGAGATATGTGAGAGTGAGACATCTTCCATTAAGACAAGAAAACATGTGACATGACTTGCATGTATGAGATTGTAAGCTATAAAATTTCTGTCCTGATGTACATAAGAAAAACTAATACTATAAAAAGACAATAAATACTTGTAGCAATCCCATATTCCGTGCTATTACAAATTTTGTAAATAACAACCAAATCAAATGTAAGTTGAATTTTAGCACTTGGAATTGTAAAATGATGATTTTACCTTTCTTCCAATTTGATTCAAAAATAAACTAACTAAACTGCAAACTATACCCTAAAGATTGGAGGTGTTTGGATTTTACATTCTAAAATTTTAGAATTTAGATTTTACCCTTTGAAGTTCTATGATGTTTGTATCAGCAGCTTCTCCATCTATATTTTTTTGTTAAGTGTTACATAAACTTGTCACGCATATTTAGTTTGTCCAATAAAATAAGCCTATAACTGCAAAATAAAACAACTATTAGCTGTATAGTCCAAGATGGAGACTACGGGGGTGTTTGGTAGAGTTGTTTGAAAATTGTTGTTTGTAGTTTTTTAAAATACGTGTGGGTGAAAAAGTGTGTTGAAATACGTGAAATGCTGTTTAAAAATTAAAAAATGTTGTTTGAAAACACAAACCAAACAGGCCCTACATCTGCATAAAGTGGAGTGGATCCATTTTAAGAAGAGTGAATGCTAAATTAAGAAGGAACCATAACCTCCAAGTGAGCTACAACGAACAGGAATCGGGCAGGCTTTAGCAATATTAGCTATGATAATTGCAGGCATTGTGGAGGAAACTTTGGCAACATAGAGATGGAGTTCTTTTTTAGTATTTTTTGGCAGATTCCACAATGCATACTTTTTTTTTTTTGCTAATACTCCACAATACACACTTCTAGGAGTGTCTGAAGCATTTGTTTATGTGGCACAGATGGAGTTTTTTGCTTCACAAACACCAGACGGATTGAAAAGTTAGGGGATGAGAATTTGTCAATGTCTTCACCGGCAATAGGTAGCTATGTAGCACCAATCATGTTAACAGTGGTGCCAAAAATAACTTCTAATTAAGCATGGCAAACCAGGATTGGTTCCTCCTGATTTAAATTATGGTCATTTGGATTTACTTTTCTTTCTATCAGCTGCTTTGAACATGCTTAATTTAGCTTTATTTGTCGTGTGTGCCAAGCAGTACAAGGATATATCATTGGAGATGCAAGAAGAATCGAGCGAAACGGAAGTTATACATGGAGGTGAAATATAGACTTAAAATTCACTTGCTTTTTCTGGCTTCTCCAATGAGACCCTTGTACTAGCTCAGTAATTGCTTAGCCTAGGAAATGGGCAATGTCCTCAATCTTCATTGATTCTTCTTTCCATTGGTCAGTTGTTTTTTTGGGGACTCAGAAGCACAAACTACATGTATGGGAATTGGCAATGTTTGTTTTATGTAGCGTTATTTGGAGGTGCACTCTCAAACTGACATAGTTGTCCCACATCGGATACATTTGACAATGTTGTGGCAGTAAGATCTTATAAAATAGGCATTCCTACATATCTCAGAATCCACGCAGCCACGCGGTGAGCACAGAGCGAACTATTCTTTCGCCTTTTACTAAAGAATACCGTGTGCACGCCGCAAATAGTGGCATACGCCTATTTTTGGAGGAGTTTCTCCGTCGGAGAAGCTCCAAAAATCTAAGATAAAATCTTTATTGAGTTACTGCAAAAGAGCAAAGGACTCCACTTCTTAACTAGCTGCAACGAGTTGTTATGGAGTTCGAATTTATTATCGAGCTGTACATCGTTCGTAGTGAATCTAAAAGTTCTATTGTCGAAGCTAATAACATTTGTAGAGTATCTAAAACCTTTATTTGAGCGACGAAAATCTAAGTCAATGGAGAGCGTGATCGGGGTGAGATCTGAGTTTTTTGGTTACCAAAGCAAAAGAAGGAAAACAGAAATCGTAGTTTGGTTGAAACTAAGTTTGAAACTTAAAGAAGGAAGAACTCTTTTATTGTGGAATTTACAACAGTTTTAACAAATTTTAAGTGGCTGTTGAGCCAAAAAAGTACTCTGTTAGGTTTAAATTTAAATTAATAATAATTAATTCTCATAGTATTTTTTATTTTTATTATTTATTAACATGATGATATAGATTCTTTTAAGAGGAATGATATACTTATAACCATTTTTTAAGTGAGAAGGGCAAAAAAAAAAAAAGTAACTATAAGTTTAAATTAAAACCAATACTAGTACTTTTTCTTTCTTTGATGTTAATTTTTTTTTTATTCAGCAAGAGGCACTTAAGACCAAAATGAAAGTTTTTAATAAAAAAATAATCAAAAATCAAATTAAAAATTTTCAAAACATAAGATTCAAAAACTCAAAATAAAGATATCCGTTGTCCTTGCGAGAATCAAAAATATGTTTTTGCCAAATAAATTTATGCGCTCATTACCTATATGGTCCTTATGAGAATGTAAACTTTATGGTGATAAACGTCTATTTACTAGGATAGGAATGGAGAAAGCAGAAAACATATGATTCTATTTTCAACCATTACTGTATGATTTGCCCAAGTACCATTGTCGATTATCTATTAGGTGAGTGCTATGCGCTGTTGGTATTACTCATATATATTAGCCACACACACTTGGCAGAAACATAAATCAGAGACCTCTTTATCCAAGATAGCTATCTTGGTTAATAGGAAAACTAATCATTATTATCCTAACAACCAAACTGTTTCCTCTATGATTCCAATAATGTTGTCAAAAACACCTACCCCCCAGGTTCTTGTAAGCCAATTTAAACCCAACTTGCATCTCTTTACCACCTTTTGAACCTTGGTTACAAATTTGGACAAGCTAGTAAATGTGAAAATCCAGCAGCAATAATATGGAGACATCCTGGGAATAAGAGTAATTAATTATACAAATCTAGAGTGACTAAAAATGAAAACAAATTTTAGGTGTTTTCAAATACTTTGAGTTATGAGTTATATGGCAATTTGGTAATTAAATGGAACTTATAGGACTCAATGCTTTGTGTTGTCACATCAAACACCAAAAGCTTTTTTATTTCTCTTTCTTTCTTTTTTCACATTTGCTCCTCCTTTTCTTTCCGCCCGTTGCAGGTTCAGTGCTTCTTTCTTTATTTTTCCTTCCTTTCTTCACATCTATTGCTTCTTTCTTTTTTTCTCTTTTTTTTTTTCATCTCTTCACACTGATGCTTTTCTGGAAGCTTGCCAAGAGTTTGGATGATCTATTCCAACCACATTTTTTTTTTCCTTCAGACAATGATCTATTCCTAATGGATGCTTGTCATCAAACATGATTGAACTTTTGGCAACTTTTTTTTTATATCCTATACATATTTGTGTTATGCTATGATTTGTACCATCTATAAGAACAAAAATAAACATCATTATTTTCCATGAAACCTTTTCCAGAGAAGTTGTTGGGGCATATACAGCTGAAGTTCGCATCGGTTTCTACAAAGCTCAGTCCATGGGTCCCACCTAAAGGTGAGTATTTTGAGTTTTGAGAATAAAAACTCTAACCGGGTTGTAGTGCCAAACATGTCAGGGTGTAAGTTGGAGATTTTTAAGTGATAAGTGATGAGTTATTGAGTAATAAGTGATAGTATTTCCACCATCCAAACAAGGCCTAAGAAGCTCAAACACTTCAGAATCTCCGGTGTCTTGTAAAAGTCAATAACGAACTAGCATGCTGCATGTGTGTTTTTCATGTCTCGAAAATAGGGTAGGAATGATAGCTTAAGTTGGTAGATGGTTGTCTTTCACATTCGAAATGGGCCAAAATGGACTGAACTAGACCGAACTGTATTGAAATTGATTAAATTGTATCAAATGCTACACTGATGTGGCTCAATAGGAGTATAACAATAATAAATACTACGTTTCAACTTTTAGATATCATATAGATAAACATCAATAACACTATTTTATTGAGAACTCCTTTATATATCATAGTTTGAATGTGGTGAGATTGAGTATCTAGAGATAGAGAATACTTTTTTGCTAAGTGTTAAATTATTACTTAGACAATTTTCACAGTGACAAATATCAACATGTCTTTGTCTAACTTTGACAAGGATATATATATATATATATATATATATATATAAAACAAATCCATTTAACTTTCAAAATATTTTTTAGTATTTTAAAAGTTGTTATTTATTTTGAAAACTTAAGATAAATATAGAAAATATTTAAAAATAAATAAAATGAACCTAAACATATTATTTAATTATTTGTTTTATCCTCACCAAATCGTATCTAAGTTTTCAAGAATAGTTGTATTGCCTTTTCTCATGTCATGTTCGTGTGTGTGTGTGTGTGTTTGGGGGGAGGGGGGGTGGTGGTTAGAGGAAATCACATGCTCCATTGCAAAAAATGTGGAAAATGATCAGGAATCATTTACCATATATGTAATATCATATGTTGATAAATATATATATAGGCACTAACAGCAGTGGGAACTGGGAAGAGGGCTATTTGAATTTAGGTTGTTCCCATGGAAAAGATTGGACAATGTCACTTAGTCAGAAGGCTCTTAACTATATAGGTAAATTGTATGACTAATATAGTACGTTGTATTACATGAAAGAACTACAAAAAGTTCAGTAAAAGAAAGAATCAAGCAGAGGACCTTGGCAAAAAATTCATAAGTTTATTTTTGTTACAACACCATAAGCAATATAGTTAATGTTGTGATCAACACATGGGAAGCATTAGTTCTAGTTCAACCTTCAACTCTAAAACATAGAAACACAACATTGAACTAGATAATGGTTGTTTACTTATCTGTTTGGCAGGAGATTAAGTACAACAATGTACCGACTGTAACAGTTGTAAAATTATCATGACTAGTTTTTATGTAAACCCAAATACATAAATCCCGAAAAAAAGTTTTCTCAGTAACTAACAGGAAGTATATTTCTAAAGTCCATATCCTTTTATGAAACCAAAGGATGAACTAATATTTGGTATGCTGGAAGCATTGATTATTGCTGGTACATCAATGAACAATTTGAAAATCTTGAGGGGAAGCCACAGGGTCTATAATTTTGATATCTTTGCAGTCAGTTCTCTCACCAGCTTAGCAGCTACCATTGCAGTCATACCATCAACAGTGTCACGTTGTGGGTTGAACTCAACCACATCTGCAGCAACAACATTACCTTGGAGGTTGTGGAGGATGTTGAGAACATCACGAAAAGAGAGACCTCCTGGCTCAATGTGAGACACTCCAGGAGCAAAAGCAGGATCAAGACTATCCACATCTATTGAGATATACACGCCTTTTACACCCTCCCCAAGTTTCTGTCAAAGCACATTTTAGATAATCAAAATGAAGTTTACAGATTCCACTTCTAACATGTGCACCTGTTTGACCAAAATTATTATCCTATATTCTAAATTTGGTTTTAAGAAGTTAATCAGACACACACAGAGCCAAGAAAACAGGGGGGGTGGGGGGAAGGGTGGATGTTAAGGATAAATGGAAAGTCTAGCATGAGAATCTTTTTGAACATTTAAGTGGGGGAAGGGTGATTTGAATCTGAAAGTCTCATTGGAAAGACCAGGAAATGCCATTTGACCCAAAGGTCATTGGCAGTTTAACATGAGATTTAGATTACTAATTTTTAGCATATATAATAAATGCATATAGATTATTTCAGAGTACACCATCCCATGTAAAATTCATTTCACCAATAATCAGAAATAGGCTAAAATATTATTTTGGTCCCTAAACTTTAAAAAGTTCTTATTCTGTTCCTAAACTTTGTAAAGAGTTTTTTTCAATAGTTTAGAGACAAAAATAAGGACGAAAAAGAACCTTTTTAATAGTTTAGGGATGAAAATATATATTGTTTAAAGTTTAAGGACATAAATTGAAATATTTTCAATAGTTTAGGGATGAAAAAACAAACTTTTAGTAAAGTTTAGGGACCAAAATAATATTTTAGCCTCAGAAATATCTCCAATAGTATCAAAATTAAAACAGATCCAGGTATAATACAATTCAAGGCTTTAGCAAGATTCAAGCAATGGACTTTATTGAGAGAGTAGGAGTGTAGGACTTAATTGACTCACTTCAACCCATAATTGACTATATATTAGATAATGTCCTTGTTAGTGCAACTCATTACTCCATACCTAAATTCAAACTGATTGGCCACATACACAGCACATGAAACTTATATGACTGTTACAAAGTAAATTTCCTGACTTATCTATAAAGAACATTTTTACAGTTTCACATCATAGATTTTTTTTTTTTTTTTTTAATAATGTATTTCACAGATTAACAGGTTTTCTAATACTTGCAGAACTTAAATATACTTCCACTAAAATGAATTTCCACGAATCTTAATACATATCTATATATTTGTGTACAAACATAGAGTGACATGGATATACTTAGTTAAATGAGGAGCATAAAAGTTCTAGCAAAAACCAAAAAGAGTTAGGAGAATAGAAGATAGAAAAAGAGAGAGAGACCAGGTTTTCCAAAAATTCGCGATCTCTTGAAAAGGTTCGCATTTCAAATTGCTCCACTCCAAATCTTTTGCCTTGTTCACGCCCTTCAGTTGTTATTGATCTAAGACCAACCTGAAAAGTCGACATTCAAGTTCAATATTTAAAATCCAGACTCAGGTTTATTACTTACAATTAGCAAGTTTTGATGCAGAACCTATCAAAATATTAAAAACAGGGCTGGTTTAGTGAAGGGGATAAGAAAAGAAGAATTAAAGGTATGATAATAGAGTAAATTGCATGGGAAGGTCAATAAGTTATCTCCAGATATAGACATTTTTCACAGATGAATGGGGTGAAAATTTCCCTAAAATCTTACAAATTTATTCAAATTCAACAGCCAAGGACACTAAATGATAATGTCAAAATGCCAAAAAAATAAAAGGAATAAATGTTTCAGCAGATTGAAATCAAACAGTCACCAACCCAGATCAATCTCGAATTTCAATCATTACTTTCCCTTGATGTTTCTGCTGCTGTATTAATTCAATAAGGCTACATTGAAGCAACAAAAGGATTATTCCAGAATCAAAAGAATTATTTATAATGAGACAATCATTTGTTGGCACTTTGGATTGGGGCCCTGAAAGCAGATTAGGCATGCTGCATCTCTCATACTGGTTGTCTCTCCACCTATTGCCAAAATTTATATTTCATTATGAGCATAGCAGCCGGATGGGAGTAAAGCCATTCCTTTTTTCTCCATTTCCCCACAATTTAAATTCCTTGTCACTGACATCCACAGGATAAATCTCCTTAGCTGATTGTTATAAGCCAGTACTTATCACTCAGCCAACAAAAAATCAATAGTATGCACACATAAGGTAATCAGGAATGTCAGTTAGAGGTTTCTTAATATGGGACCATTTGTATCATTTATTGGTTTTCAATAACATTAAGGTTGTCTGGACTGGGAATCTGCAGACCAGATTTTAATTTTTAGTCTCAATGAGGCAAAGGACTAATTATATCAGTCTTATTGAGTTCCTGTGTTTGGTTTGATTGACCCAACTTTCAGCTTTCAGATGCCAAAGCTTTTGACAAGGTCAATATCTGATCTATGGTATGCCAGATAGAAAATTAAGCATGAGATTTGATGTTTTAACTAGGACTAATTTTGTTATATGAATATTTGTTATTCTTAAAACTACAATGCATCTCAGATATTTTTAATAACAGGGTTCAGCAACTACTTTTAAAATAAAATTGTTGTGATTTATGGCAATTTATAGCCTGATATGATTTGTGGTCTAGAGGAGGTATAGGCGTTAGTTATGTCAGTATATCTTATTATTGATCATTTCATGTGTTTGGACCGATTAACCTCCGCTCTCAAATCCATGGTTGAGGATTCACTATGGGTACTTTGAGCATACATAACCAAGCAAAAAGATGAGTTAGAATACATTGAAAAGTCAAAGTGAGTATTCAAGATGGCTACCATAGTGGCAAAATTTTGTACAACAGAACTCTTTAGAAGTGTAGCAATCAACCTAAAATTCTTATTGAGAAAAGCTTCAATCCAGAAATTGAACTGAAAATGGGGGGTCCAAGCGAAATGCGTTGAGGCACAAAATTTAAATTCATGAATCAATTTGTGATGTGCAAGAAAGGTATGAACTTCAAAGGTCAGTATATCAAATTAGCCACTAAAACAATTATTTGGTCAATATAAGTTAACAGAAAATACAAGGCTGCATTTAATATCATAATACATGATAAAAGTCTACCTGCAAAAGCCGCCGAGCATAACCACCCTCCATAATACGGGCAAAAGAAGAAGCATGAGAATACTTATTTCCTTCAAAGGAATGATAGATATCCGGATGGGCATCAAGATGAAGAATATCTACGGGGCCCCCAAGCTTTTCAGAAACAGCTCTTACAACAGGATATGATATTGAGTGATCACCACCTAAAACTAATGGGCGTAACGGAGCCTGAAAGAGCATGGGTCTCATTAGGATCAAAATGACCACTTTAAACCAAAAGGTAGTTGGCAATAGACAATTATTGGATAGTAAAATCTCACACCAAATGGTCCAAACATTTTCATAAAACAGACAGTATCACTGAAGCTTTCAAGGGAACAGATCTCTTTGGTCAAAGCAAGCATATAAAACAAGCACCATACCAAACGGACTAGCTGACTTCCATTCTATCGCATGTTAAAGGTGGCTGACTTTATTCCACTTGTTCAAGACATTGAGAAAAGGCAAAATCTTAACCCCCCCCAAAAAAAAATTTAGGGAAAGGTAAACACCTCTCACTAAGCCATACAGGACTGAACTTGTGTCCTCATTCTCCACTTCTTCTTTTAGTGATGTGGAGATGCCATTTGGTCCAACAACCATTGGAAGAGAAGCTAGAATTCTCGGCACAACCACACCCTTGCCTCTTTATTAAGCAATCTCATAGTGACAACCCAAAATTTGGGACCTTCCAAATGTTTAGCTTGATTAATTTTTGACAATTAATCCAAGACAGAAATAATCTTACTGATGTGTTTTTTCTTGGAGTCAATAATTTTTATTTGACTAGAATTGCCAAGAACCTCCAAAGATATAAAGTAAAAACAAGTCAATTTAGACTGCATCAAGTGAATGATAAGTATTGCACATAACATTCAGCAAGTAAATAGAATTAACCCAGGGAGGATATCAGTGATGAAGAAGGAAAATTGCAAAAAGCCTTTAACAATAAGAACATCCAACATAACTAGCTAGGAAAAATATTTAATTAAACTAGACCAAAACAGGACAATGCTGCAGGGTTTAATTCAAAGATCTTACCAGAGGAAACCGCTTAGGTTGTAATTTAGAAATTCCAATACATAATGCCCATAATTTGAAATGGAAGCTTACAGAAAAGGACATCTCACCTCTTCCATAACTAGCTTGACAGAGTCACTTATGACATTCATCAATCTGTCATCATCTACACCACAATCTCTAATTTCTTGGACAGGGACATCGCCAACATCAGTTAGCACCCGTGGGTCTTTTAATTCTTTCCCTGCATTTCCCAGCATCAATGTCAGTATGTCACAGTGCACACATTTACTGCTAAATGTGACTGACTGATCAGGTATTATTAGTATCCATCAACACATCTTTGCAACGAAAATGTTCAGAACTCAAATTTATATGAGAGGTTAAGATCTGAATTCGATCCTACCATATAGAGACTCCATGAGAACATGAATCAACAACGCAAAACATTAAAAATATTATTAGAGACATCCATCAGCAATCAATTGAGGGCATATGCATCATGCAGACACAACTTATCCTACAATAGTTAAATGCTTAAGATTTCCAACAGTCAGTCCATAGGCAAACTACTGTTCATACCTTCTTCAGTTGCTGAGTTTGTGCTACCACACCAGATAGCCTCTCTAATGCGAGGAGGTGCAAATGCAGGCCCCTGAAGAAATGATGAGTTATGTCCTAAAGGTACTCCAAGAAGAGATGTCGTTGCAACAGCACCTCCTACAGCACGAACAAGCTCTCCCTAACAAAAACCAATAATAAGTTTTTCAGTATTGTGCCTTTTTGCAAAGCTCCGATTCAGATCATCTTATATCAAATTACTAGTGCATAGAATTACACAAGACAACAAACTAATAATGACTACAACAACATGATAAAAGTTTTCAAAACAAACATCAACATATACCTTAAGCTTTGCCCTCTCACGGATAAGTGTAAGGGAAGCATCAATAACACGATTTTGGCCCTTTTCTAGCAAATCAGTAGGGACATTTGCAGCATTTAGTTTGTGAAAGAAATGAATTCCTCTCCGCCCTAGGCTTGACATGTCTGTAAAACATTTATCAAGAACAAAAAACACTTAATAGATGATAAAAAGGCAAAGAAGTTGCTAAAACTGATAACAATTTGACAAACCTAAGTATAGTTTGAAGATAACATAAG
The DNA here is from genome assembly GCA_032727855.1 of Quercus ilex subsp. ballota. Taxonomy (NCBI): domain Eukaryota; kingdom Viridiplantae; phylum Streptophyta; class Magnoliopsida; order Fagales; family Fagaceae; genus Quercus; species Quercus ilex. Next base: position 57,073,754 of record CM064915.1, read on the forward strand.
ATGTTAACTTATTTTAACTTCATACCTGGTAAAGAATGTGACTTATATAACAAGCAACATAATGTCCACAAAAAATATAGGAGTCCCAAAATTTGTCACAAAAAACAATCTAGGTGGGACTATTTCTTTAATAGCATGTCATAGTAGTATAGTTGAACTACTAATACTAAGATATCCGCATAGAAACACTTTCAAATCACTTGGATAGAAATATCACAGTTGAACCAAACACTGACAATGGATGATAAAAGATGTGGTTCATTACTAAATCTTTTTTCAGAACCGGTAGCAAGCACATTGAAGAGGACAATTGTATTATGTAACCAAACAATCCAAATCCATCACAGTCACAGTTGCAAATATTAACAGGACAATCTTATTTACAAGAACCTTAAAAAGATATAAAACCATCGAGCTTTCTAGCTCAACTGGCACCTCCTTGTCTTATAAGTTCTAGGTGGATGGTGAGGTCGTATGCATAAAAACCTATTGGGTGCATGTGTAACTTACCAATTAAAAATATATATATATATATATATATATTAGTCTTGATGACAAGTCATGCTAACAGGGCATTATGGAACATCATAGTCTCTCAGTTGTGCCAAGATTCAGCATATTCAACACAAACTGGTAACATCCCAAATTGAAATTTTCAAATTTATAAACTATAGATAAAGTTACCTACCAACCCTCCTCTCGTGAAAGCGAGAGCCTTTTTGTATAAACTATAAAACCATTTTTTAAAAATATATATAAGTGATTAAAAATAATCAATTAAACTGCTCATGTCATAGTACAAGTGAACAAATATTTCGTCCTTCCAAATTGACAATATAGTAAATCACGTCCATGTTACTCCTCGGACAAAATTATTACACCCCAATTCGAATTCTTGATTCTCAGTTTTTCACCACCCCAGATAATTCCCATCTTTAAACAAAATCATTATTTTTTTAATTTAAAAACAAAACACAAAACACAAAAACTGAGATGAGGAGTGATTGCATTCGTACCTTGAAGCTTGGAGGCGATGAAGATGAAGATGAATATGCAGAGAGAGAGAGAGAGAGAGAGAGAGAGTCCAAAACGAAAATGACTTGTAAAGTGGTGGGTGGCAATTGGGTACTGGAGTTGGTTTAAGGGGAAGAAAAAACATGCAGCTTTTTGCAGTGACTTAAGTAGAATTATAAATATAAAGCAACCCATAATATGAATATATATATATATATATATATAGTAATAGTACAAGCATGAATATAGATAATGGGGACAGTGAGCTTGCCTTGGGAGTTGGCACCGGATAAATGAAACGACGAGTTTGTCCTTTTGGTGATAATTTTTCCGTGAAAGTTTGAAACCAATGTTCCAATCAGACCGTTTTAATCTCGGCGGATTTTATCCTAGTACTGTTTCAATTTCTTTTACGTGCTTCAAATTACTTTTTTACTTTACTTTTTTCCTAAAAATAGTTGCATTTTGAATTTTATAGTACTATTTCGTTCACTCTTTAATTTTATAATACCTTACATCATGTGCAAAGTTCCCACTTTCTTTTTGCAATAAGTTCCCGATTAAGTGCAAAGTTGCAAACACATTGTGCTATATTAGTCAATGAAAACAAATATTTAAATTTAATTGGAGAGTTCAGTGTACTACATCTAAGGTACTTAACTGTTATACATAAAATATAAACCAGTTACTAGCCCCTATAAAGTAGTAGTAGGGATGTGGTGGATGCGGCAGCAACAATGATGGTCGGAGATAAAGAAAATTAATGACGACAGATAAGGTTAGGAGTTTCATTAGTGTGATTGCTTACTTGAAGTTAAGTTGGCTTTTTATTTGACATGACAAATTTTTATTGGTCCAATTCATCTGCATTGCAAGAGTGGCATAATAATAATTTGGGGTGATATGTTTCTCCCAACAAAAAAAAAAAAAAAATGCAGGTGCTATGCTCCTGATTTTATCTAAAAAATGATTTTCTCTCTTTTATTTACTATATATAAATATGAAATTTAATAATTTTATTAGCTAGTAATAAATTTTTTTATTATGATTGGAGAAATATTAAATGTAAAATTTGATAATTATAGTAATTGTGGGGGGTAAAAGCCCAATTTTATGTATTGGGCCTAGGGCCCTATTTGAAGATTACTGTGTGTCTGAAGAGAAGAAATTTGTTGAGAAGGAGTCCATGTGGAAGAAATATACCTGGAAACGAATGAGGAGTATAATCCGAGGAGGTCACCAGTGGTCCGAAGAGGTCATTCTCCTCAGATACAAAGAGTCTTGGTCAAACAGATACTTGAGAGGTTCAAGTAATCCTTCTAACGATTTTAATGATAAGGATAATCTTCAGCACGTATGGAGATGATAGGAACGGAGAAATATCTAGAAAACAAGCTGCAACCACCACTTTGAATGCACTGCAGCTACTTTTCTGACCGCATTAATGTGGAGAAGACCCCTGAACAGTACAATCTCAGCTACTACCACTCACAGAGAGCTAAAGAGGAGACTTGACGTGACATATACTCAAGTGGATGCTTAGATGAAGAACAAGTGGACGATGAATATGAAGGGGAAGGATGGTATATAAAGGGAAGAGGTCTTTGTTAATAAGGGGGGGGGGGAAGAGAAAGAAAGAGAGGAGGAGAATAATTTTACGGTAGCTCTAAGAATTGTATTCACCTTCCATTCAATAATACACCTCTTCGGACATCAATTTGTTTAACTTTCAAGTGTGTTTTTATGTTAGTTCACCCTTTAATACCATAATTAACTATTGTTTAATTTACAACCAGCTCAGCTCTTTCACTCATTCTCTACAAATTCATTATTTTGGGTTCATTGGGCTCATAATCCAAACCTTTTGGGCTTGAGCTACAAAAACTGACCCCACAGTAATTATTAATAAAATTTATTATGGTTGTGTTTTTCTATGAAACTAATATATAATTATGGTCATTATTAATATATATATTTATTATGATTGTGTTTTTCTATAAAATTATCTTTTTATTTTTTAAAGAAAAATAATGTCACATTATTTTAATTGAAGTTTTAAATATAAAATATAATCAAACTCAATTAAAAATATATATTAAAATACTGATGTTTAAAATTGTGAGGCATAAAAAACTTATTAAAAGAAATATTATGAGATTAATCAAAAGTCAATAGATTTAAAATGGATTACATTATACTCTTATTTTATATATAAAAAAATATAATCTTATTGAGCTCACTTTATGTTAATCTTACATAAAGACACCTCAATAATTAATTTTAGGAGAGTTTTTTTTTTTTTTTTTTTTTTTAGATTATAGTTCTACAATACATACCTTATTCTTATTTATCATACCTACCTAAGTTTAATAGCTCATCTATTATTATAAAATATTCATTAAAATAAGATAATATCCTATGTTATAAATTTTTATATATTTTTCAAAATGAGTTATCAGAATTCTAAAAAATTATCAATATATATTTTTTTAAATTGTAATTAGTCTTGCAACTCTATACGTGGTCCATTAGTTAAACTAGTGATCTATTCTATGGAAGGTAAACAAAAAACATTTATATCATAATTTACTTCTTCTTCTTTTTTGGTAAACCAAGATAACTTCATAAACTACAAAAGAACAAGTAATATGAATGTTATCTTGGTTTACCCAAAAAAAGAGAGTAAATTATGATATAAATGTTTTTTGTTTACCAAGGGCAGTTTTGTCCATGTAGCAGCATAAGAGGGGGCCGATCGTGATTAAAAAGGGCATGGGCCTTAGATACTAGGGAAAAGAGAATGAGAATGATGATACCAACATTGTCAACATCGAAAAAAAAAACATTGTCAGCATCGAGGTTTAGCAATGTCATTTAATTTGCTGAGTCTCACATGCCAAAATCTTGACCAACTCTAACTCTATAATAAAATAAACGTCAGACGGTGAAAAACAAACGTATCGTCATGTGCTTGTCTTGTTCATCGACCTGGTAATGGGTGAGGCTTAGGTTCAATGCCTGTAGTGTATTGAATCTGTTAAGATAGTGATATGTATTTAAAAGTGAACATGTGTTATAATCTCAACTGGTCATGTGTAACTGGACACTAGACCCAAACTTTACCCCTCTAGAATTGTGCTGTTGGTGTAAACAACATACCCTACAACTATAGACCTTTGGGGATTGGGCATTTGGGCTCTGTAAATTCCATGTTTTTATTACCCTATGGTTATTAGAGAGAGGCATACGGGGTTCTGGCAATTGGTCGTTGTTTTTGGGTATCAATTTGGTGAAAAAGTATTTTGTATCAAATAATACTATGTCATTCGTATAAAAACCAGAGACATACGTGTAAAAATAACTACCCACTAATACACGTCTTTCATTTATTAGCAGGATAGTTATTTTTTGCTTGACATGTTTTACACTTATTGGATTTTAGTACTGCTGACATGGTATCATTTGATACCAAACACCTTCTCCAATTTGGCTGGTAGCCAACTTCTATTATCATCGACCAAAACAATTTGGAGAAGGATCATGTTAATCGATACCTTTAGAGCAATTGTTAATAAATTATTTTAGGAAAGTTTTAACGTCACTTTTACGAGAAATATATATGTAAAAAAAAAGTGTCAAAATAATTAATTACTTTATCATTTTTCTTATAAAATATTTTTAAAAATAATTTATAATAATTAATTTTTACACTTACAATCTTGCCTTGGAAATGGAAAATTGCTTGTAGTTGGCATTTTTAGTACAAAGCTCCTGGCCTGATAGCGTTTCATGCCTACTTTTTATCAACAATGTTAGTCCCTAGTTGGCACCTTTGTCATTAAGTTTATACAAACCATGTTTGTTACAAGTAGAGTGCCAAAAGATTTAAACCAAACCTAGATTATTCTTATTTCTAAAAATAATGCCCATGGACATGAACTAGAAACTCATTTTTGACCAATTAGGATTTGTTTGGATTGAACTTATTGTTACTGAAACTGAAAACTGAAAACTGAAAATACTGTAGCAAAATAATTTTTAAATGTGTGAATAGTATCGTAGAACCCATTTTTAATATTTTTTAGTACGTGAACAGTGATTTTTGTCTCCTATATAGTGAACCCATGTAATGTTATTGTTCAAGCGCAGAGGAAAAAAATAAAAAAAAATCTGAAAATGCAAGTTTTGTAAACGCAAACGCTAAAACCAAACGGCATCTTAGTAACTCTAAAGTCCTTGTTAGCTTAAACCATATGTATACCATTTTATTCATCCAGCCAAATCAGGATTTAATCCTGGCACTTTTACATCTAAAATTTATCCAGATAAAGCATACGATAAATTAGAATGACCATTTATAGAGAATTCTTCTTTTTTTTACAAATTCTTTGCTCATTTCATTGAACTCATCATGAATTGTCTTACAACTATTATTTTGTTTATTTTATGGAATGGAAAAAATAGGTTTTATTTTCTGCCCTACTTTTGGTCTTCGACAAGGAGACACTTTATTTCCTTATATTTTTATGTGTCTCAACCACTCGTCCTTGTGTTTTGACCAAGCTCTTTACACCCAAAAACTTAAACCTTTAACAATAAAATGTCATCCCATTGTGTTTAATTATTTCCAGTGTGCCGATGACATGTTCCTTTTACTCGCTCCTAATTTGAGTGTATATAGCTTTTTGCTATCTTTTCCAACTTAATTGTATTTTACCTAATATATTGTACTTAAGTTTTGCCTAAACATTAAAATCTAAAATTTAAAATTCGAGGCACCAAAATCAAAATTACCCAAAATTTGAATTGGCATGTTTTATTATGATTTAGAAGATTTGTAAGAAAAGAGGTCTTATTAGGACCAAGATGATCGGACTTTACAAAAAACTAGTATGTAACATGTGCTTATGCACGAGAATAATGAATTGTTGTGGTGCTATTGATTTTAGCTTGGATTATTAAACATATAGGATATTTGTTCGACCAGAATATTTGGAGATACTAAAATAATTTTTCTTTTCAATTTTCATGATATTGGCTACGTCAAGTTTCTCATTACATTACTATAATGTATATAATTTTGAAAATCACTGCTAGATACTACATATACAATATCAATTCACAATCTTTGTCTATGAAATTCTACTAAATACAACACAATAAAAGAAAAAATTAGTTCAATAGTATCTCCTAAATTGAATGGAAGTGGATGTGATCATTTAGCTCAATTACAGTTTGTTAAGTCCAAATCTTTGCATACAAAATATCTGAAGAGAAACAACATAAAAAATATGCTCATTAGTTTTGAGAAAAAATAACAGCAAAAATCTAAACTATCTAATTTGTATTAAGCAGAAAAGACTAAAAGAAAATTATCTAAGATGTCAAGATTTAGGCTTGATTGTTTGTATTTACCACCTACTCATCATAAGCTTGACATCAACACCACAAATTGGAAAAACTTACCAAATAATAATATGTCAAAATTAAAAGAAAAAGAAAAGAAAAGAAAAGACAGTGAATAAATATTTACCTCAGTTAACATCTTGAATAGATGACTTATGAAGTCACTTAAGTCCATTAGCCTTTATAAAATCCATTGAAAGAATAATCATGAACATTTTATAAAGAAGTAAAAGAAAAGAATTTTGTATTAACGAAATAGTTCAATAACAAAGATAAAAAAAAAATTTGCTAGTAATTATTCCAAAATTACCCACATGACTATTGTGGGGACAGAGAATCTGGTAACCCCGACCTACTTCGTACCAAGACCAAGGCCTATGCTGAGTAGGAAGAAACGCCCAAGGACGAAGTGTGAAAGTCCAAATTGCCCAGGAACCTTGCCGAGGACGACCCTGTCCTCGGCCAACTGAGACCATGGGAGGAGGAAGTAATGGCCCACCAAAAGCAGCCTTCCCGAGCATCTAAAGAGAAGGAACAAGTATAACGTGTCAGCCGTGGAGGCATGGTGGATGAGCAAGTCTAAGATGAACTGTCACCTCCACATTAAATGCCCACAACTAACGTTCTGGCCGCATTAATGAGGAAATGACCCCTGAACAGTGCAGCCTTGGTTGCCGCAGCCCACAGAAAGAATGGGAAGGCGGCTAATGGGACAAGCACTTAAGTAGTGACCTGCTTGATCAATAAATGTAGGGCTAAAATCAACTGAATGGGGGTATATAATGTAAGGAATCCTTCTTGAAAGAGGGACAAAAAAAAGGAGGAAATGAGAAGTATAGAACACTGCAACAATCTGTAACAACGGAAAAACCTTTGTAATCAATCACTGAAAGAATAATAAGAACCTCAAGCTCCCAAGAGGAGTGCCGAGGAACATCATTGCACATTTGAATCCATGCCCATGCTATTCAATCTACATGCAACCATGCCTAGCCGTTGTATCCCTCACTAGGGCCTAGTTCTTGAACCCGCTCTCTACAAATTCATTGTATTGGGCTAGCTGGGCTTGAGTCCACTCACTCAACAGTAGAAGTGCTCAAACCCACCACCCTACAATTGGCGCCGTCTGTGGGAAGAACTCGTGTGTTAGTAAGGGCAATGACCAAGCATGGCAGGATCAGGCCCTCATCAAGCAAGCTCCCATCAGCTTGAATAGGTCAAATCCCAGCATTAGGGTAACTTCGCCAACCCTTAGCGCGATCGAAATGAAGAGAATGGAAGATTTCGAGAGGGAAGTGTGCACATCACCCAAACCAGCAGAAGCTACTCGTGTGGGGACAGCCATGTGCCCCAGAGACAAAACAACAACCGGGCCATTCAGCCAAAGGAGGTTAGGAGCCGCGTGACCCAGAGGCAGAACGATGAGCAGGCCATGCAGCGAGAGATAGATGGCTTGAAGAGGAGGCTGCGCCATGCACAACGAAGGCGACCTCAACCTAGCCCCGACCTGCCCTCTGACGATGAAAGTGACGATAACTATAGGCAAAGGTCGAGAACTCCTCTAAGCGAGACCTTCTCTCATGAAAAAGAGCACTACCGGGAGCGTAAACGTAAGAGCCCATCTCCTAGGGGCTTAGGATACGACGCCATGAGCAGGGCACTGGATCAACTATCCAAGTCGCCTTTCACGCGCCATATAGAGGAGGCTACCCTTCCTCGGCGGTTCCAGCAGCTAACCTTCTCCATTTATAACGGCAAAACGAACCCTGTGGAGTATGTGAGCCAGTTTAACCAAAGGATGGTTGTCCACTCCAAGAACGAGGCATTGATGTGCAAGGTTTTCCCCTTTAGCTTGGGTCCTGTGGCGATGAGGTGGTTCAATGGCTTGAAGACAAGTTCCATAGATTCGTATAGAAAGCTGACCCAGGCATTTGGCTCTCGCTTCGTTACTAACAGCATAACCCCACTACCCTTGAGCGCGCTGCTGTCTTTGTCCATGCATGATGAAGAGACTTTAAAGGCCTACTCGGGTCGATATTGGGAAATATACAATGAACTGGAGGGCAATTTTGATGAGGTGGCCATCAGTACCTTCAAAAATGGTCTCCCGACTGGACATGGCCTAAGGAAGTCTCTCACTGGCAAGCCTGCCACCAGTATGCGTCAACTGATGGATCGGATCGACAAGTACAAACGAGTGGAGGAAGACCAGCTGCAGGGCAGAGGAAAGAAGAAGGCTATCCTTCAAGAGATGAGGGATTTCAGACCGAACCGATACAACAAAACCCGCCCGAAGAGGGACTTTACGGGGCAATTTGGAGCAGCCAACACGCAGGCGGTCCATGCCGTATTCCGAGAGCCAGTGCACAGGGTGTTGGCAAAAATCGAGAGCGAGTCATACTTTAGGTGGCCGAATAAGATGGTGGGGGAATCCACGAAGCGCAATCAGAACCTTTACTGCCAATACCACAGGGACCACAGACATACTACAGAGAGCTACAGGAATCTCCGGAGCTACCTGGACCAGTTGGTCCGAGAGGGAAGGCTGAAGCACCTTCTGCATCACCCCAGTGACCATCCAGGCCAGACCAATCAGGAGCTGAGGAGAGATAACGCCTTAAGGGCGCCCGTAGGGACGATCAACGTAATCTTGGCCACACTAGGAATAACAGGCACGCGCCCTTCGCGAGTGTTATCTTTGGCCCAGATCCTTGCCGAGGAGTCCCAGCTAGAGCCGAAGAGGGCCAGAAGGAATTCTCACCCAACCTTGAGCTTTTCAGAGGAAGACAAGATGGGCACCACCCAGCCCTATGATGATGCTCTAGTGATCACTCTTAGAATCGGGGACTATGATGTGAGGAGAGTGATGGTCGATGATGGCAGTGCGCCCGAGGTCATGTACCCGAACCTCTATAAAGGGCTGGGGTTTAAACCGGAGGACTTAACGCTCTATAGTTCTCCCCTGATGAGTTTCGACGGGAAGCTTGTTATTCCAAAGGGCATGATCAGGCTGCCCATCCAGACCGGCCCAAAGGTGGTGGAGGTGAACTTTATAGTAGTAGACACCTACTCCCCCTACACAGCCATTGTAGGAAGGCCATGGCTCCATACCTTGGGGGCTGTCGCCTCCTCCTTGCACTAGAAGGTGAAATTCCCGTCAGTGGATCAAGTTCTCGAAATCCGTGGTAGTCAATCCACGGCAAGGCAATGCATGGTGGCTGCCATATCACGTCGGCTCGATGCACAGCCCTCGGCCACTACTGAAGGGGGCTTATAGCAATCAAAGACCCAAGCAACGCCTCCTGATGCAGCTGCCGAGGAAGCAAAATGTGAGGATCTGGAGAAAGTGGTGATTGTTGACGACCCGGATAAGTTCTTTCGGGTTGGGGATCGGCTGCCTCCCAAGGAGTAAGAGGAGCTAATTGAGTTCCTCAAAAATAATATCGACGTGTTTGCATGGGATGCCTGTGATGCCCCAAGGATTGATCTGTCCTTCATCTGTCACCATCTCAACGTTAATCCGTCCATAATTCCCAAGAAGCAGCCACCCCGGTGCCCATCAAGAGAGCACGCTGAGGCGATTAGGGAAGAGGTGAATAAGCTTAAGCATGCAGGGGCTATCAAAGAGGTCTTTTACCCCGAATGGTTGGCCAACACTGTGGTGGTCAAGAAGAAAAGCGGAAAGTGGAGGGTCTGTGTGGACTTCACTGACCTGAACAGGGCATGTCCAAAAGACCCATTCCCCATGCCTCGGATAGATCAGCTAGTGGATGCAACTATAGGCCATCCTCGGATGAGCTTCCTAGACGCCTTTCAAGGCTATCATCAAATACCACTAGCCTTGGAGGATCAGGAGAAGACAGCCTTTGTGACACCCATTGGGAACTACCATTATAAAGTAATGTCGTTTGGCCTGAAGAACACGGGGTCCACCTACCAAAGGATGATGATGAGAATGTTCGAGCTGATGCTGGGTAAGAGCATCGAAGTCTACGTTGATGATATGATGGTAAAAAGTAAAGCGGTATCCGAACATTTAGGGGACCTCGGCTGCACCTTTGATGTCTTGAGGAAGCATAAGCTGCGCCTGAATGCTTCCAAATGCTCGTTTGGCATGGGATCTGGCAAGTTTTTAGGATATATTATTACCCACAGGGGAATCGAGGTTGTTCCTGACCAAATCAAGGCTATTCATAATCTAAAGCCTCCGCAAAACCCAAAGGAGGTCCAAAAGCTTACTGGAATGATCGTGGCTTTGAATCGATTCATTTCCAGGTCGGCTAACAGGTGCAGGCCCTTCTATCTACAAGTGGAAGGGATTTGAATGGTCCAAGGATTGTGTCACAGCCTTCCAGCAACTCAAGGAGTACCTATCCCAGCAACCCATCATGTTCAATCCTGAGGCCGACGAGGTCCTATACGCATACATTGCTGTGGCACTTCACGCTGTGAGCCTAGTACTGATTCGGGATGACAATGGCGTTCAAAAACCAGTCTATTACGTTAGCAAGTCACTACATGAAGTTGAGGTCAAGTACCTACCCTTAGAGAAAGCCATACTAGCTGTGGTCCACGCTACACAAAAGCTCCCCCATTATTTCCAGGCTTACACAGTGGTTGTCCTAATCCAATTACCGTTGAAGTCTGTACTCCGGACGGCTAATTACATAGGAAGGATCGTGAAGTGGAACACAATTCTGAGAGCTTTTGACATCAAATACATGCCTGGGACCTCCATAAAAGGCCAGGTCCTGGCTGATTTGGTGGCTGAATTCGCCGAACCACCAGTAGAGATGCCACCCGAGAAGATAAGCATGGACGAAAAATCAGTTGGGGCAATCTCCATCTCGGGGCTACCATGTTAGAGGGTATATGTTGATGGCGCGGCAAATTAGAGGGTGTCTGGAGTGGGGCTGGTCTTAGTATCCCCTGAGGAGTTCATCATTGAAAAATCCCTGAAACTTGGGTTATCAGCCACAAACAATGAAGCCGAGTATGAAGCACTGTTACAAGGGATGGTCATGGTGCAGAAAATGGGAGGAAAAGCAGTAAAGATGTTCTCGGATTCGAGATTGGTGGTAGGCCAGGTAAAAGGAGAACTAGAAGCCAGAGATTCGAGGATGCAAGAGTACTTATGCCAGGTCAAACGCTTGCAGTCAGATTTCGATCTTTTCAGCTTGTCACATGTCTCCAGGAGTGGAAACACCCATGCCGATTCATTGGCCACACTTGCTACCTCCTCGGCAGGGGATTTGCCTCGGATCATTCTTGTAGAACACCTGGAGAGAGCAAATGAGGTGGCAAAGGGCACGATCCACATCCATCAAGTTGGGATGGGTCCCAACTGGATGGACCCCATAGTGAAGTTCCTCAAAGATAATGTTCTGCCCGAGGAGAAGTCAGAGGCTGAAAAAATACGAAGGAAAGCTTCTCGGTTTTGGTTGTCCGAGGACCACAAATTGTACAGGCACTCCTACTCTGGACCATACCTACTGTGTATTCACCCCGAGGCATCAGAGTTACTGCTCGAACAGCTGCACAAAGGGATCTGTGGGAGCCACACAGGAGGAAGATCCCTATCTCACTGGGCCATCACACAAGGATATTGGTGGCCGGGGATGCAGAAGGAGGCCTTGGAGTATGTTAAGAAGTGTGACCAATGCCAAAGGTTCACCCTAAATATTCATCAGCTTGGAAGGGTCCTCAACCCTTTGTCCAGTCCATGGCCGTTCGCCCAATGGGGCTTGGATATTGTAGGCCCTTTCCCCAAGGCACCAGGGAATAAGAGATATTTGTTGGTTGCCACGGATTACTTCACCAAATGGGTCGAAACTGAGCCGTTAGCCAACATCAGGGATGTGGACGCTAAGAAATTCTTTTGGAGAAACATTGTCACGAGATTTGGGGTTCCTCACACTCTCATTTCGAATAACGGACTCCAATTTGATAGTAAGGCCTTCAGAAGGTATTGTTGTGAGCTTGGAATCACAAACAGGTATTCAACTCCAGCTTATCCTTAGGGAAATAGGCAGGCCGAGGCTGTCAACAGGTCATCGTCAATGGGCTTAAGAAGAGACTGGATGACGCCAAGGGAAGATGGGTAGAAGAGCTGCCGCACATTCTTTGGACATACCGGACTACACCACGGCGGTCAACGGGGAAGACGCCTTTTTCCATGACTTACGGGGCTGAGGCTGTCATCCCTCTGGAAGTAAACTTCCAAACACTGAGGACGAGCTCTTTCACTCCAGGCAGTAATGATGGACTACTGGGGAGGAGCCTAGATTTGGTTGATGAACGAAGGGAAGAGGCAATGATCCAGTTGGCCTAATACCACCAAAAGCTCAAGTAGGGATATGACGCCAGTGTGAAGATAAGACCACTAGCAGTGGGGGACCTAGTGTTGAGGAAAGTTGCGGGGGCTGCCAAGAATCCTTCCTGGGGGAAGCTGGGGCCCAACTAGGAAGGGCCATATTTAATTACCTCGGTGGCGGGGATAGGTGCATACTACTTAGAAGACCTAGATGAAAAACCTGTACCTCGTCCGTGAAATGTAAATAACCCGAGAATGTATTATTATTAATGAAAGCATCCCTTTTTTTATTCAAGTTTTGTGTCTATTATGATTATATATCCTGTATTTTGGCGGCCACTTAAGTACTAGACTGAACCAAGGTCTTGCATGGTCCTTGGACTCAAGCCTATGAGGAAATTAACCACTTCAAGAAAAACCTGAGTACTAGACTGAACCAAGGTCTTGTATGGCCCTCGGACTCAAACCTATGGGGAAACTAGTCATTTACAGGAGAATCTAAGTGTTAGATAGAACCAAGGCCTTGTACGGTTCTCAGGCTTAAACCTATGGAGAAACTAGCTACTCAGAGAAGAACCTAAGGGTTCGGCAGCACCAAGGTCTTGTATGGCCCTTAGACTTAGGTCCCTGGGGAGACTAGCCGCATTCAGCAAAGGCGTAAACAAACACAAGCCCATGAGCATCACTTAAGGCATTCTGAGGCACATTGAACCTAACCCCTTAGCATAATCAGCAACTAACAGCTTTCTTAAGCATTTTTTACTGTCTACAGTAACCAATTCATGTGATGTAGAACCAATATTGTGGAGTTATTCCCTCAGTGCTCAATCTGCCAAGAATAGGACGTGGTGTTAAGGTGGCTCAATTATCGTCCAAGGTCCAAGTGGGAACTGTCACTATGGGCTTTACATTTTTCGGTCGTCAATTTAGAATGAAAAACATGCTGAGCTTCTAAGATTGTGAAGCTAATAATTAAAACCCAGGTTATATAAGTAGCAAAACTCATCACAATAACAACAAACACCAAGTAAAAAAGAGGATTCATGCATTCAACTTGAACCGTAGCATTACAGTGCTTAAAAGAAAAAAGGAACAAAAACAACCAAAAAAAAAAAAAAAAAACTAAAAACTAAACATAAGATAGAAGCTAGCTAAAACAGCCTACTTCTTCAATTTGAGCTTCACTTCCCCCTTGGGAGGCTGTCCAGAGGTATCCTCGGGGTCTTGGAAGCTCTGACCTAGGGGAACAGCCTGCAGAGGCACTACCATGAGAGCTGTCTCCTTGGCTGGAGGGGCAACTTTAGGAAGGTTCCCCTCAGCGAGAAGAGCCTAGGAGTCAGCAGGAGGGACTTAAGGACCAACAGGAGGCTTTACCACATCCCGGGGTGCTTCCAGGTTACTGGTTTTTCCTTCCTCTGGCACCCCTTGATGCTCAGCCTCCTCGGCAGGCCTACCAGTAGAAGTGGGATCCTTGGCAGCATCGGCCTGGTCCCCGTCTGCCACTTTGGGGGCGGTGTCGGCTTCAGAGGTGGTCGAGGCAGCCTCTCGAATAGCAGGAGGGTAGTACACTCTCTCGGCCCTCCTAAGCTCAGACGAGGCCTCGACCCCAGCTTGGTTGAGGGCCTCATTCCAAGTCTGGGAGTAGTAGCGCCTGCACACCTCAGGGACTTGAGCCTTGAGGGCAGCCTCAGTCTCGGCCACTCCCTCAGCAAAGGCCTCTTCCTCCGCTCGCTCTTTGGAGCTCTCGGCCTCTGTCCTCGCAGACTCAGCCTCTGCTTTGGCGCTCAAAGCCTCATCCATGGCGTACTCGACAACACCTTTAGCCCCCACTACCTCGGCCAACTTTTGCTTTAAGTCAGTGATGTGCTCCTTGGTAATCTTCAGTTGGCCCTCAGCATCTAGAAGGCGCCTCGTCTGGTCGGCGGCCTGTTTCTGAGCGCTAGCTAGGCCTGACACTGTGCTATCTTTGGCCTTCATCACCTCTTTTAGATCCTCCTTTGCCTTCTTGAGGTCAGACTCGGAGTTCTTAAGGGTCTGCGTGGCTTCCAAGCGCTTGTCGCGTTCCTGGTCCATGGTCTTGCTCTGGTTGTTGGCTTCCTCTTCTAGCCTGTAAGTGGCCTGGACAGCCTGCAAATTGAAACAAATAAACGATAAGTTGGGAACCGAAGAGTAAAAATCAACAAAGTCTCAAGGGTCGGATGGCTTACCATGCCTAAATACCTCTTTAGGCTGAGGATGACCTCCTGACTCCTTAGATCCTCCAATTGGGCCATATCGGCGGGGAGTAGCAGGGACCTCTCCAGCGCATTGGACACGTATGCGCCCTTACCCCCTCTGAAGTTACTGAGGGAGGCGTTATCCATCAAAGGCCCCTCATGGAGCATTGGGGTAGGGAGCCAAGCCTGGGCCTCGGAGTGCACAGTCATCTTTCTTCCCTAGCCCTGGTGCCCAGTTTTTTGCTGCTTAGGGGGCCGCCGATGTAACGACAGAGCCCCCACAGTCCCCCGCTGCTGTGTGCACATACTTCAACCCGGACTCGAACCAGGTTTTCACAAGCTTCTGGGCTAAAAGCTTGTGCACACATTAGGGGTTGCCAGTCACTTATAAGCCCAGGCTTTGGTCGCTCACTTTGCGATGTGGGATCAGGACTTTTGGGCTTAGATCCCCTCACCCTACCACACCTTCAAGAGGAGAGCCGACCTCGGCTCTGATACCAATTGTAACGACAGAGCCCCCACAGTCCCCCGCTGCTGTGTGCACATACTTCAACCCGGACTCGAACCAGGTTTTCACAAGCTTCTGGGCTAAAAGCTTGTGCACACATTAGGGGTTGCCAGTCACTTATAAGCCCAGGCTTTGGTCGCTCACTTTGCGATGTGGGATCAGGACTTTTGGGCTTAGATCCCCTCACCCTACCACACCTTCAAGAGGAGAGCCGACCTCGGCTCTGATACCAATTGTAACGACAGAGCCCCCACAGTCCCCCGCTGCTGGGTGAGGGGATCTAAGCCCAAAAGTCCTGATCCCACATCGCAAAGTGAGCGACTAAAGCCTGGGCTTATAAGTGACTGGCAACCCCTAATGTGTGCACAAGCTTTTAGCCCAGAAGCTTGTGAAAACCTGGTTCGAGTCCGGGTTGAAGTATGTGCACACAGCAGCGGGGGACTGTGGGGGCTCTGTCGTTACAATTGGTATCAGAGCCGAGGTCGGCTCTCCTCTTGAAGGTGTGGTAGGGTGAGGGGATCTAAGCCCAAAAGTCCTGATCCCACATCGCAAAGTGAGCGACCAAAGCCTGGGCTTATAAGTGACTGGCAACCCCTAATGTGTGCACAAGCTTTTAGCCCAGAAGCTTGTGAAAACCTGGTTCGAGTCCGGGTTGAAGTATGTGCACACAGCAGCGGGGGACTGTGGGGGCTCTGTCGTTACAGCCGAGCCTTATCCTCTTCTTGGGAGGAACGAGTCCTGTCAGCTCCCATAAGCCTTTTGCCCTTAGGGCCCTTTTTCTGCTGGGGATCAGTAGGCTCGGGCCTTGGTGGCAAACTCGGCTGAGGTGGAGGAGGTGGAAGCTTGGATTGGGAAGAGGACGACCTGGTCTGAACGGGTTGAGACTTGGGTAGCGGAGGAGAAAGCTTGGATTGGGACTGATAACGCCTTAAAATGTATACTTGTTATATATTTATGTGGGCGTTATCTCCTTATTACTATACTTAATTTGTATAATTAAGTCATGATTTGTATTAGTCCCTATTATTTATCTTTACATAATTTCTTGAATAAGATGTTATTCATTGTATGTAATTTTCTACTTTCAGGAAATTATATGAGAAAAATAAGTTTACAGGAATTTGTGAGAGAATGGAGGCCAAACTAGAATTAAAGTGGAGCTAAAGGACCATGCCTAAATGTTTAAGGAGGTGCAACTGGAGTGCTTGGATCATCTAATATGATTGGAAGCTTCAAATAAGGAAAGAAATCAAAGAGGCAGAATCTGAAAATGAAAAATATGATTTGAGCACTGATCAGTATTTTGGGTGTATCTCTCTCATCAAAAATCCAATTGACACAAGGCTAGATGGGTTGAAGCCGTGACTTAAATATCTACAACTTTCCAGTTTTGAGTTTTTAGAAATTCTCAATTTTTAAAGGCCGAAATTAACTCACAAGTTACCATTGTAAACCTGGACGGAAATTAAAATAGGAAAAGTTTTATTTTCTTTGGACACTTAGACATTAGGGTTTTAGAAGGGAGGCTGTGAGAACGAATTTTGGGCAGAGAAAACCTTGTATTTTCCTTTTCTCTAATGGCAGCCTAAACTCTTTGCTAGGGCTAGGGGTTATGTTTCTTCTATACAGTATGAATATTCAATGTGATTCTTTCTAGGATTTTATCAACGACATATTTGATTGTTCAATTAGATTTCTTTTGATGTATTAGTTCTTCCATGCTTTCAATAAGTTCAATCATGTTTTTCTTATTGTTTAGATGAATTTCTAATAGTTTCAAATAGAAATCAGGTTTTAAAGTGAATGGGTTTTTCTGAAAACTTTTCTAACCGCATTATTAATCGAGGTTATCATGCGTTCTTAAATTGTCTCAGTTCAACCGAATCATAAGTTTTTAATTGTATAAGAACAATCAATTATGAAATATATAATTTCTTAGATCATAAATAATTTCATATCAATATAGGAAAACACCCCGATGCCTTAGTATTTACATTATTGATTTAAATCAGTTTTTATTATTATTCTTGTTAACAATCACCAAGCAAAAGTATTTTTCTTCTTTACCCAAATTTTTGTTTAATTATATTGTCTTTGAATATACCCTGCTCCTTGTGGTTCGACCTCGGTGCTCCGAGAATTATATTGCTACGATCTCCTGCACTTGGGAGTGAGCAAGCAGGGACTTTCCCGGCTCGTCCCCCCCCCCCCCCCCCCGGCTGACCCTCAAGCAGGTCAAGTAGGTTGGATTGGGGTTGCCTCTTAAAGCCCATCTCGGCCTGGGGAGAAGTCCTTGCAGAGAGGAGGTCTGCCTCGGTAAGATTAGGATCGCCTAAGCCACCAGAGGGATCCTCGACCAGGTGGACTTGGTCAAAGACGCTAAATTCGTCCTCGGAGGGACCTAAATCAGCAACTTCTTCCTCTTCTCCTAGCTCTCCTTCCTCGGCCTCCACAGCTTGGGCAGAGGTAGAAGGGCCTGCCAATGGAATACCTTCCGGAGCAAGAGACCCTTCAGGAAACAAAAACCCCTGCTCCACTACAGTTATGCTACGAAGCCGAGGATCTTTGGCTCTAATCACGTGCTTCAGAGCTGGGAATGACTTCTGGAGCAGCTTGTACCTGAGGATTTTGTGGGCGGCTCTAACTTGGTTGTCAACCTCGTTCAGAAAGATCTCCGCCCTAAGGACCTTTTCCAAGTCCTCCTTGTTGACCAGGTTAAAATGACGCTCAAATGCGTGCGGATCTGCAGAAAAGGAAACATGTTCCTGTTAGCAACCAAACAAAGCAGACCTACAACCCGAGAGATTAGACCCTCTCCTACTCAAAGTACCCCACCTGGTGTCCCCTTTTTTGTCGGACAATGAATGTCATCGTGCCATTTGCCGAACACGATGAGAAAGTCTTTGTTCAACCCCTTGCTGGACTCAGGAAGGCACTGGATAAGCCGGATCTTATCGTCCCTCGTCTTTATGTAATAAGACTTACCTTTTAGTTTTTGGAGGTTGTAGCACCAATTTACATTATGATGGGTTAACCTCAACCCCATCTGCTCATTCAAGGCATCCACACAACCCAGGATTCTGAACACGTTGGTGGCACACTGTGTGGGGGCCAACCTAAAGTACCTAAGGTAACCCCTCGTTACCGGCCCCATGGGGATTCTCATACCTCCTTCAAGGAAGGCGATTATGGGAATCACGACCTCACCCTCCTTTCTCCAAATGTGCCATTCCCCTTCCCCACAGTACCTCAAGCCCACATTATTGAGTATCCTATAATAGGCGATGAATTTCTCCATCGCCTTTTCATACTCAACTAACTTCTTAAATCTACCCATCCCTAGCAACGGCTAAGAGACTCAAGAAAGGGTGAAGGAAAGAAAGAACTCAGAGAGGAAATTTGAGCTAGAGAGAGAGAAGAAGACTTACAGAAATGAGGAAAAGCTCCTCGGACAGGCTTTTTGTGCTAAAAAAGGCGTGAGTGTAGTTGGAGATTTGATCGAATTCAATGTACGTGCGCAAGAACTCTTGAGTGCGAAAGTAAAGAGGCCAATCAGATCAAACGGGTATTTATACCCTCAATTAAAGATAACCATGCAAGTTTCCCCGCTCATAAAGCTGGGAAAAGCCCAGCCGTTAGATTGGTATCACGCCATTGAATGTGGGGGGCACAGAACCGCCAGAATTAAATGAAGGCGCGCTCCGTATACCAAAGCACCAGGAACGTGCCTTGGACAGGCGAAAAGACTCTGGCACTGACAGAGGATAAGATGTGACAAGCCATCACGGCGGCCCGAGGATGTCAAAATCCGCCTCTCTGCCCGAGGACCCGGACAGCAGGATTTTGAGGGGCTATTGTGGGGACAGAGAATCTGGTAACCCCGACCCACTTCGTGCCAAGCCCAAGGCCCATGCCAAGGAGGAAGAAACGCCTGAGGACGAAGTGTGAAAGTCCAAATTGCCCAGGAACCTTACCGAGGACAACCCTGTCCTCGGCCAACCGAGACCATGGGAGCAGGAAGTAATGGCCCACCAAAAGCAGCCTTCCCGAGCATCTAAAGAGAAGGAACAAGTACAACGTGTCAACCGTGGAGGCATGGTGGAGGAGCAAATCTAAGATGAATTGTCACCTCCACATTAAATGCCCACAACTAACGTTCTGGCCGCATTAATGAGGAAATGATCCCTGAACAATGCAGCCTTGGTTGCCGCAACCCACAGAAAGAATGGGAAGGCGGCTGATGGGACAAGCACTCAAGTAATGACTTGCTTGATCAACAAATGTAGGGCTAAAATCAACTGAATGAGGGTATATAATGTAAGTAATCCCTCTTGAAAGAGGGACGAAAAAACAGGAGGAAATGAGAAGTATAGAACACTGCAACAACCTGTAACAACGGAAAAACCTTTGTAATCAATCACTGAAAGAATAATAAGAACCTCAAGCTCCTAAGAGGAGTGCCGAGGAACATCATTGCACATTTGAATCCATGCCCATGCTATTCAATCCACATGCAACCATGCCTAGCTGTTGTATCCCTCACTAGGGCCTAGTTCTTAAACCCGCTCTCTACAAATTCATTGTATTGGGCTAGCTGGGCTTGAGTCCACTCACTCAATAGTAGAAGTGCTCAAACCCACCACCCTACAACTATGTTTCAATAATTTTTGGAAAAGAAACGACAAAATTTTCTTTGTCCATCCATGTTCAATCAAACCAAACACATAGACCATCACTATTAAAAGAACTAAAAGATCAGCAACCATTTCCAATAGCTACATTTCAAACATCCATTTTGTATAAACAACATTTGATATGGCTTAAAAATATATATTCACCACAAAGCGCCACTAGCAAGAGGTTTCCAACACCATTAACACAGTCATGGCCAGTCACCCTCCTCATATTGAACCCATCTCCCTTTTACCCACCACTAATTTCAACCAAAAGAACAAATGCCCAAATCGAACTTTTTGTTAAAACAATCACATCTATTTAAAGCAAAAACATCAACACCCATTTGAAAATAAATGAGATTATTGCAGGTTGATTTGAATAGTCACAATAAATCCTTAATAACCCTTCAATATAAAGATGACAATGGTGGTGGATGAGTTGAGAGGGATGAAACGGAATAGAGACGAGTTTGTTGGAGGCAATGGTTGGCCGAACTGCAACGTTGATGACGTTGGCGGCCTCTTGCTAGTGGCGCCAATGAAGGTAGGTGGTACGCCTGTGAGGGTAGGAGGTGGACTTGTGGTTGTGGAGGTGATGGGGTGTACTAGGTTTTTATTTATTTATTATGGATAACTGAAATATTAAAGGAATAAAATTAGAATTTAATTAATAAAGTTATACATGATAAATTTTTATTTCTAGAGTAAAAAAAGGAGGATAGTAGATTCGGATTCCATATTAGGAGTCAATTTCTTAATTACTAATTTACATCTTTCTAGTAAATTTTGAATACAAACAGCCTATTTTGATTTTTTTTTTTCTGACTTAAATTTAAATGGTAACACGAACAATAAATTTTACCCATTACTCTGGGTTTTTACGTCTTTTTCTTTGTTCTTTTTTGGTAGATGTGTTTGCTTTTTCACTCGTTGGTTGGGTGCAGGTGGGTTGCTCTAATTATTTTGTGACATCATTCTTTTTATACAACATAAAAGAGGTTCATGACTATTTAATAAAGTGGGGAATTTTGTTTTTCGTAATATAGTGGGGAAATTAATTTTTATCATTGGTAAATTGAAGAGAAGATTCAGTGTGAACTAATCATGTACCGCGTGGACTTCATTGACCACGTTTGGCCCCGAGTTTTTGAGATGGGATTAGTGGATGCCATGCTTTGCTCATTAAAACACTTGTATGTGGGACATCCCACCAGTCCACAAGTCGTCCCTATTTACTTACCCAGTAAGTTACACAGCCAATCAGGAATATGGGTGGGTAATGAGTCCATTGACGATGTGGAAAAGCTCGAATATATAGGAGATCAGAAGAAGAACAAAGCACACCAGCTGCTATTAATTTCAGTTTCTACTTTGTGAACCACCTTTTCTTCCTTTCTCCACCTTCTGTTTTTTGTATTGTGAATCGCAATTTCACTCTCGATCGGAGTATGGCTGAACTTATTGCTGTTCTCGTGGAGCAGTTTGCTACAATCACTACTCGAGAGGCGAAACAAGAGTTGAGGTTGGTTGTTGGCGTTGATGAAGAAGTCCGAAAGCTTGAAGGCAATTTACGAACTGTGTATGCGGTGCTCGATGATGCTGAGAAGAGACAAATGAAGGAGCATGGTGTGAAGCTTTGGTTAGAAAAGCTCAAGGACGTATCCTATGAGATGGACAACGTGCTGGATGAGTGGAACACTGCAATGATCAAATCAGAAATTGAAAAAGAAGAAGAAGAAACTGCTGCTGAAAATGATCCTATTGTGAAGAAAGAGAAGAAGAAGGTATGCCCCTTCATCCCCTCTCCTTCTTGTTGTTATCAAGTTCATAAACTTGTTTTGCGTCACGACATTGCTCACAAGATAAAAGAACTGAATAGAAAATTAGATGAGATTGTAAGAGAGAGAGAGATGTATGGGTTTGAGCTGACTAGAGGCCCTACCTTTGAAGTAGTTGAGCATCCAAAAACTACTGCCTTTGTTGATATATCTGAAATATGCGGCCGTGATGAGGTTAGGGGTGATCTAGTGAGCATTCTATTGGGCAAGGGTAATGAAGAAGAAAGAAGCCCTTATGTAATCTCTTTAGTGGGCATGGGTGGAATTGGAAAAACCACTCTTGCCCAATTAGCCTATAATGATCCTGAGGTGCAAGACCACTTTGAGAAAAACATAATATGGGTTTGTGTTTCTGAACCTTTTGATCAGTGTAAGGTTGCCAAAGCAATCATTGAAACCTTAGGAGGTAATGACCCAAACATTATTGAATTGCAAAGTCTACTAAAAAAAATTTGTGAATTAATTATGGGAAAGAAGTTTTTTCTTGTCTTGGATAATGTGTGGACTGAAGACTCTACATTATGGGAGCCATTTAAACTTTCACTCAAATATGGTGCCCAGGGAAGTAGAATTCTAGTAACCACACGAAAAAACGTAGTTGCAAAGATGATGGGTAGTGCATGCATGATCAATTTGGAGGTATTGTCTGACGAAGATTGTTGGTTGGTATTTAGTAAAATAGCATTTTCTGATAAGGATTCTAAGGAATGTAAGCAATTAGAAGACCTTGGCATGCAAATATCAAAGAAGTGTAAAGGCTTGCCACTCGCTGCAAAAACTCTCGGGAGTCTAATGCGCTTCAAGAGAAGTAGAGAACAATGGGAGATGGTTTTAAACAGTAGTTTGTGGGAATTAGAAGACGTTGAGAGGGGTCTTTTCGCACCATTATTATTGAGTTATTATGATTTGCCTTCTCCATTGAGACGATGTTTGTCATATTGTGCTTTCTTTCCAAAAGATTATTTCTTTTCTAGTGATGAGTTGGTCTTTATGTGGATGGCACAAGGATATATCAATTCAAAAGAAAATATGGAGATGGAAATCAAAGCAGGAGAATACTTTGAATCTTTAGCCATGCTCTCTTTCTTCCAAGATTTTGTGAAAGACAATGGTGGCAAGATAATAAGGTGTAAAATGCATGACATAGTGCATGACTTTGCACAGTTAATGACAAAAAATGAATGCTTCACAATCAATAGTGACAAAGAGTTGGGATTAGATTTTAAAAATGCTCACCATTTGCGTTTAGAAATTGCAAAAGAGGACCAAAATCTTGTGTCCATTTATAGTGCAAAAAATTTGCGCACCCTCAATTTTGTATATCGAAGTGATTATAACCTATCTAATTTATTCCAACATTTTAGAAGTTTACGAATGTTAACTTTGGATTGTCTAGATGGTAAGTCAAAGGAACTTCCAGATACCGTGCAAAATTTCATACATTTAAGGTATCTCAATTTAGTTAATTACAATGGAGACAAATTACCTGAAACCATCTGCAATCTATGCAATTTACAAATGTTGAAGGTCAATATTCGGAGTGATGGGTTCAAGAAAATGCCACAGGGGATGGGTAAACTAATTAACCTAAGACATCTTATTTTGGGTGTATCTTCCTTAAATAGAAAATTAGAGTTTCCAAGAGGAATTGGAAGATTGATTTCTCTTAGAACATTAAGATATTTCTTTGTAAGTGGAAGGGATGACAACAAAGGATGTAAACTTGAAGAATTAAAAAATTTGAACTACCTTCAAGGGACTCTTGAAATAAGAGGGTTGGAGAATGTTGCAAATGTAATTGAGGCCGAGAATGCACAACTTAAGAAGAAGAAACACCTTCGTGATTTGAATCTATATTTTGGCGGAGAGAATGATGCATTAGTTCTAAATGCCTTAGAGCCACCTCGAGACTTGGTAAATTTATCCATTAATGATTATCAAGGCACCAAGATGTCTCCTAATTGGATGGTGCCCCTAATCAATTTGAAAAGGCTTACTCTCACATGCTTCGCACAGTTAGATTGTTTGCCTCCTCTGGGGAAGCTTCCGTCTCTCAAATCATTAAAAATAACTTTCTTTATGAGCTTGAAAAAGGTGGGTATTGAATTTTTGGGAATAGAAAACGAAATCAAGAAATGTGATAAAATAAAAATATTTCCAAATTTGAAAACTCTCTCGTTTCATTATTTGAACGAGTGGGAGGATTGGATTGGGATTGGAGAAATGAGAGGAGGTGGAGGAGAAGAAGGAGGAGAAGAGGAGGAACGTTGCATTACTATAATGCCACACCTTAAACAGTTGACAATTCTCTGTAGCCCAAAGTTAAAGTCGCTGCCATACTTCCTTCGAACAGCTCCATTACAGATGCTGGAGGTCCGTCACAGTTCAATTTTGAGTGAACGTTGCCAAAAAGGATCAGGAGAAGATTGGGCCAAGATTTCCCACATTCCCAACATCCAGATTGATGGGAAGTATGTGCAAAGAGATGGTCGAGAAGTTAACTCAGAGTCAGAGGTAACTTCTTCTTCTTATCCTTGGGATTTTTCTGCTGTTTTCCAAAGTTAGGAATAACTTTTGGTTGGAAATTTTTTTAATTTCTGAATAATTTGGATAACTAGCATAGCATGCTGTTGCTTAGATTAGGTTATGTTGTCAATTGTCATGTATCCATTGCCTGATGGGTTCAATTTAATTTAATGTACTTAACAAATAATTAGAAATGGTTGAAAATTTAGTTAGACCGATGAAATGAACATGTCATCAAATTTCACTCATTAATTTGCATACAAAGATAACATTTACATCTTAGTTTCTCAAATTTTTTGAGTGACTCTGTAAATTGATTGAAGTGCTGTCTGTCTAGTGTCTACAATGATTCCGACTTCAACAAAGATAAACCTGTTGGTTTCGAAGCAGATATATATACTTCTGTAATTGCTAATTCTCAACCATGTAAACTTTGAAGCACTATACTGTCTTGTGGCCCAGTTAATGCCAACTTATGTTTTCCACTAAACTTGGATTTGAATCGAGACAAGTTCAAAAAATTCCAACTTGATAATCATGAGTATGTCTGATCGTTTTGATGATGATTTAGTTTCTTCTACTGGTGAAATTAATGCTCTTTTGGAAGCTTCTGATTTGCTTAACGTTATTTTTCTGATCCTGTGCAATGTATATTCATGTTGCAGTCTTCTAGTTCCACAATGAATTTACCTGTTTGAAACGTATTGGTCTCTTCTCTTCACATTCGTGGTTGGTGTCAGTTTGTTCAAGTAAGTCATCAATTTTGAGAAAAATATTATTATATTGTTTTTTTTTTTTTGGCTTCATTTGTGTGGCCGTTCTTGAGGAAATTAGGCTTTTCAATGTTCATTACTATTAGTGGCTAATCTGCACAACTTGTTGGTAATAGTATAATATGGTATGCGTTTTTTATAATTCTTATGTTCTAATATGTATTGGTTGCACTTTACCATCTTGGTGTGTGCATTTCATGTTAGCTGTATTGACTTAGGTTTGTTACTTTTAGATGACACATGGCAGAGGATCAAACTTCTTAGTTTCAAGAGAGTGTAGTACGTGTCACCCCACATCATAATTTTTTTTTTTTAATTTTATTTTATATAAATCACAAACCTGTGCTAATGTGCTACACACGAAAACTTGCCTATTTCTGTGGTGGACTCAAATAATTTACTAAAATCTCAAATTGATTATGAAACTATACCGTTAGTGAGGTTACCAGAATCATATTGATCCTAATAACCATAAGATCTCTAGGATTTTTCAAACTCACCTTTTGAATTTCCCACTAATTGAGCTCCCTATAAGCATATACAAAGAAATAGTCAAAGATAAAATGGATCAAATCAATATGCAAGCAATATAAAGTAGATTTCTAAAACAACTATTATAATTGAAATATATTGTGTGTACTTGAAATAAGACTCCAAATGTTATGTCAAAGTGGTTTACTTTCTCTCTCAAGCTCTCTCTTACATCTAGCCTTAGGGATAGAAATTTCACAATATGTTGATAGATCTTAAGTGTTACTGGGTCTAAACTCTAAACAATGAACAAAATAAATCATAAACAAAACAATTGAAGTAATGATAATAAGTAATGAAAATAATAAAATGCTGAAAGAAAGCCAAGAGTAAAGAATTCCCAAAGAAAAGCCGAGAACCTTTCTTAATCCTTATAATATGAAAAAACTACATGGGAGTACTTGCTTGATCTTCACATATTGAGTCTCCAAAGGTCTGGGCAAGAGGTGAAAGATAAAGAAATAAACAATAACAATAATAAAAACACAGCTCAACGAATAACTAAAAGGGCATGAAGCCATTTATCTTCTCATTCTTGTATCAAGCAAAGGTGCAAATTTAGGAATGCTCAACGATAACTAAAAGGGCATGATGAAAAAATACATGCAAAAGTTATAGGTATAAAATTTAGCTCTCTACGAACTAAAAACCTAGATGAAGAAAAAAAGTATGTACCAAGATTTAGAGGCGAGAGTTGTGTAGCATGAAAGAGGCGCAAACGTAGAGAGAGAGAGAGATTTGTGTCTTAGGAACTGTGTCTTAGGAAGGTAATAAGAGGTGCAGGTTCTAGGGTTTTTGTGTAGCGGCACCTTTTGGTGCTATCTCGGCACTTTTTGGTGCTATCATGGCGGTTTAAAAACGTCGAGATAGCCCCGGGTTTTTGGAGTGTGTGTGTGTGTTTTTTTTTCTCCAATAGCGTGTTATAATTTGTTCGGAAGGGAGAAAGAGAGTCAATCTGTTTTATTTTATTTTTTATTTTTTATTAAAAATAATGCTGATGTTTATCAAGTTTTGTTTGGGGGAGAAAGTGAGTTTTTTTAATTAACTTTAAAAAAAAATATTGTTGATGTGGAAAATTGTGAGAGCTTTAAATCCTATGTAGCAAGCTCTTAGGAAGTAAAATTAAATATTGCCGAAGTGGAAAATTGTAAGAGCTTCAAATCTTATGAGGTAAGCTCTTAGGAAGTTAAAAAAAAAAAAAAAAAAAGGTCAAATAAAAGTTAGAAGTTTCGGTTTTATAGTATATTAGTATTATGTCCGTGCGATGCATGACTTATTCAAGAACCCTATATAAACTAAAGAAAATATTTTATTAATTTAATTAAAAGTAAATAACAAAATAAATAATAAAAATAAAGTAAAGTTTTTCTATTAAAAAAATCATATGTAAGTCCAAAATTAATTTAATGGAAAATGGTAGATAATTATGTAACTAATATAAAAGGATTTCTCTAATCGAAATAACTTCATTAACATTTAGATATGATGAAAATTAAGAAGTGATAACTTTTGGCAATTTCCTGCATGCCCAAATCTCTCTCTCTCTCTCAATGTAGAACATATAATTTTTAATTAAACTTGAGATGTATGGATATATTAGCAATAAATATGTAAACTGTGAAGAATTTAATCTAAATAATTCTTTACTTATTCATGTGAGGTTGACAACAACATTCATATAACAAAGTATCAAAATAACCATGTAATGTTGCAACAATCATTTAACAAAGTATTTAGGAATAATCAAGAAATTCATTGTTAGGAATACTCTAATAAATTAATCTATTTCTGTTGATATGCCATACTTGTAGCATTAATAGGTATAGACAATGGTTCATCCAACCTGCAAGTGCATATTTAGAACTTCAATTAACTATGTTATCAAATGGTTTGAATTTTATAATTAAAATCCACAAGAAGATTGACAAACGGAAGAAAATAAGTAAAGCCCCTAAAAAAGTTTATGTAAAAAAAAGAAAAGAAATACACACTGGCTATGTCTTGGGGATTTATATATTGGCGTGAGTTTTTCATCTCCAAAAAATAGATGATATATCAACTCGAAAGAGGATTAACTAATGTAGAATTTTAAATTATAATAAAATTAAGATTTTTAATTTATTTTAAAATAATGAAATAAAGAGAAGGTATGGAAATAAAGAATTTGGAAGTCAAGAGAAATCTACGGCTAGTAAAATACTAATAGTGTAAAAAAATTTTGTGTAGTTAATTATATTAATAATAAAAGGATTAGATGAAGAATTTGAATTGTAATCAAATTAAGATTTTTATCAATTTAGAAATTATAGGAGAAGAAGATAAGAAAAAAATAAAATATATATATATATATGTATATATCTATTTTTTTTAAATCTACAAAAGTTTATGCAATTTGGTAAAATCACTTGGGGTAACTACAGTTTCTAACCAACTCTAACTTTTATTACATAGTATATGATATGATATAGATAACAGTGGTCATTATAGTTTTTCTAAATAGGTACAGAAAGCCCAAAAGTGGTGATGGAATGGTTGGCTTGCAACTTATGTAGTAACAATGCTCACTACTCTCTTATCTGGGACTGCAGGCAACTCATAGGGAAAATACAAGTGAAGATTAGGCACTGCTTCCGTGAGGCGAACCAGTGCGCAGACAAACTAGCAAAAAAGGGAGCTTTCCAAAGTCAGGATTTTGTGATTTATGTGGATCCACCTTCAGACATTAATATGCTTATGTATTTTGATTCGATAGGGTTGTAATATGAGAGGCTATGCCTTAACTCTACCAGTTCAAGTTAATGCAATGCAGTCCTTTTTCTACCAAAAAAGAAAGAAAGCCCAACACATGTCTCAAATTGTGGTTTACCAATAGGCCTCTCCTCTCATCTATAGTAGCCAACTTTACGAGACCTCCCTTACTCTTTCTGTCACTCACTACCTGGCCCAATCCTTTCTCTCTTTTGTAATATAAAAGCCCAAAAACAACAAAAGTACAGTCCTCCCAGGTTGTTGGAAATTTGTAAGTTCCCTTTTGCCTAAAAATATAAGAATCCACCAAAAAAAAACACAAAACTTTGGGTCCATTTCCAAACTCTAGAACAAGATTCTAGAAATGTTGGCTTTAAACCCCACAAGAAGAAAAGAAAAAGAAGAAAAAGTTTAAAACTCATAGATGCCATTGCAATGCAACCGCTTCTTTCTAGTCACAGATTCTCTCTCTCTCTAACCTCACAGAACTCTCACTTCTGCCATTTCTTTCCCTCAACAACCTCCACACTCAAATTCCTCACCACCAAAACTAAAACTTTAATCCCCACCTCCATTATTACCATGTCAATTTCCACCTCTTCTTCTTCTTCTTCTTCTTCATCACAACCCAAAGAAGACTTACACAACGAAAACCTTATACAAGTCCTCAAATACCACAACCAAACCAAGCACAACTTCGACAAGTACGCACGAGGACCACACGGCCTCGACTGGGCTAACCAGCCCAACCCTTTTCGCCGTTACCTCTCTGCTCCTCTCCTTCCTCTCCTTCACTTCCCAACTCAAACCGAACCCCAAAAAAACCAAACTTTACAGCAAAACCCCGATGATGCGTATGCTCCTCTATATTCCTCCCTCTTCCTTTCTCTCCCTCCTCCAAAACCCATTTCTCATTCCACCATTTCTCAATTCTTCTACGACTCTCTCGCTCTCTCAGCTTGGAAATCCACTGGATACTCCACCTGGTCTCTCAGAGTGAATCCCAGTAGTGGTAACTTGCACCCCACGGAAGCTTATATTATTGCTCCACCAATTGAGTCCTTGTCTAATTCACCTTTTGTTGCGCATTACGCTCCAAAAGAGCATTCCTTGGAGCTTAGAGCCGAAATCCCATCTGGGTTCTTCCCCAATTTCTTTCCTGAGAACTCTTTTCTCGTGGGGCTCTCCTCCATTTTCTGGAGAGAGGCTTGGAAGTACGGCGAGCGCGCCTTTCGGTACTGCAATCATGATGTTGGCCATGCTATTGCCGCGGTGACAATGGCTGCGGCGGGCCTTGGTTGGGATGTGAAGCTTTTGGATGGTCTGGGATATGCGGAATTGAAGAAGCTTTTCGGGCTTGAAGTTTTCCCGGAATTCAAATTCCCCTCTAGGCCTGTTAAGGGTAAGTTTCCGGAGATTGAATTTGAACACCCTGATTGCTTGCTATTAGTTTTTCCTAATGGAGTTGGTAAACAATTTGATGTGAATTATAAAGAATTGAGTTCTGCAATTTCGGAGTTTTCTAAATTGGAGTGGAAGGGGAAGCCTAATTTGCTTAGTAAACAGCATGTTTGTTGGGATATAATTTATCGAACTGCTGAGGCGGTGAAAAAGCCGTTAGTGATAGGAGATAGGCTTGAAATTGATCCATTTAAGAGTAGTGGTGTTCGTAATGAAGGTTCTTATAAAGGTTTTACGGTTAGGGAAGTTGTTAGGAAGCGTAGAAGTGCGGTGGATATGGACGGAGTTACTGCAATTCACCGAGATACTTTTTATCAGATACTGTTACATTGCCTTCCTTCGGGTTGTGGAAGTGGAGGGAAGCAAAGAAGACAGCTGGCATTGCCATTCCGGGCGCTTCCTTGGGATGCTGAGGTGCATGCTGTTTTGTTTGTTCATAGGGTGACAGGGTTGCCGGCAGGGTTGTATTTCCTGGTGAGGAATGAGGACCACTTTCATGAGCTTAAGAACTCTACGAGTTCTAATTTTGCGTGGGCAAAACCAGATGGGTGCCCTGATGTTCTCCCTCTGTATGGACTTGATACATCTTCAGGATCTCTGAAGGATTCTTTGTATTACAGGCTCTCTGAAAAATTATCGTGCCATCAGGTGTGTCACATTTTAATGGTTTTATCATTTTGAATGTTTCATTTATCATTAGAGTTGTTCAGAGACTAGAATATAAGCATGTGTAAAAGGGGTATAGATGTTCAATACTTTATCTATGTCATGAATATGAAGTTGAAAGAGCTACTACTAAAGTATGAATCTTAGAAATCAACATGAAATTGGATATGGACTTTCATATACTCTTTATTTTCCTTTTAGAGAATAAAAAAGGTAGTTGCTTTTGGATTTTGTATTTTGAAGCACCATGCAAAATGACCATAGCTCTTTACAAGACACTAAGCAACATGAATCTTTTTCCCCATAACTAATTTGCCAATATTTTCTCCTGGCAAAAAGAAAAAAAAAATCCGCGAATAATTTGAAAACAACTAGAAAAATTTCTTATGGATTAGAAGATGTGCTGCACCCTTTGAGCAGAAACATTAATTTTTTGAGTATTTGTCTTGAAATTTTTGACTGATTGTTTTTGAATGATATTTTGGGATTAAGGTTTGGTGGTGGTTGTTCTTGAATGATATCATGAAAAACTGTTTAAACTTTATCTGAATTCAACGGACCAGAGAGTAATTTGAATTCTTATTTGTTCCTTTACCTATCAGTTATTCAGTTCTCCCATTTATGTGCAGAAGAATAACCTCATTTCTTAATGGAAGTAGAGTTGACAATGAGATTTGCCTTTTTGCATGTTTGCCAATAGCTAAAAAAATAATGCACCTATATGCAGGAAATTGCTAGTCATGGCTGCTTTAGTCTTGGTATGGTGGCTCGTTTTGAGAGTACATTGCGTGAGAAGAATACATGGATGTATCCTCGATTATTTTGGGAGACTGGAGTTCTTGGACAGGTGTTGTACCTTGAAGCTCATGCTGTCGGCATCTCTGCAACTGGAATTGGCTGTTACTTTGATGATCCTGGTAAGCTTCTTTTCCTCACTGTTATTTTGGCAGAGGGTTCTCAATTTAGTTGCAACTGTTCATAGTAATCGAGAATTCACGCAAAGTTTTTTGCAGAAAACAGATAAATGTTACACATTTAGACTGATTATACCAAAATCTAAGTTCTAGTGGGAATTAAGGCAAATGCTTTTCCACATTGACTGAGAAGATGTTGAAAAACAAATCAGTCATGTTCAATTTAATTTAACATGGAAGAAAATATCAAGTAATGCCTAGATTCTTTTGATGAATAAAAATAATTTATTAAAAAAGAACTAGTGGATTCCACTGGGTGTGTACCAACTAGTCCTAACCAATTACAATCTAAAATTCTAGGAATATAGAAAATCAAAGAATGCTACAATAAGGATGCTGCCTAAGGCATTCATCCAATTGTACAAAGACTGTAATAAGGACAGTAATCACATGAATAGGACGTTCAACACTATCAAAGTTCTTGCTATTCCTTTCTTGCCATATAGTCCACAAAATACATAAAGGAGCAGCTCCCCAAACTCAACTCTTACACCCCTTTGATTATGGAACCTTCCTTGCCAAAAAGGTAGCATTTGAACTGTCGTCTTTGGTATAATCCAAGATACTCCAAATAGAGCAAACACAAGAGATGCTCCACAGTCTCTCCACTATTCTCACACTTGCAACACCAATCCACAATCAGTATCGAGATCTTACCCAGTGTTGATGTCCATGTGAAAAAGCAACCTTATGAGGCACCATAGGTCCCCAAATACTTCACCACGTAAAAGAAACACCCCCTTGAATCCCTCAGGACTTCATAATACGAAAATCAAGTGAGAAAACCAAGAATCTGGTTCATGTGGTGAGGACTAATAAAAGAAATGGTTGAAAAATTAGCACAATGAAAGACTGCACCAGAAAAAGATGAAATTTTTTGGTTCACCATAGGTGATGTGTTGTAATTTCATATGACTGGTGTAAAGACAACTTGGGATTTATAAAATCCTGACTCAAAGTAGTTGAACCTGGTAGCATTCTTTGGAATATGGACTTTGTAAAATAGCAATTTCAGGTCCCAGAGCAATGTACCTTCCATGTATTTTCTTCCAAGTTCTAAACAGTCTTTCTCTTATATGAGTTATTCCGAAGTGTGCAAGAGATGGCTTTCACAACGACCATGCTGAAAAATGACTCCCAACTGTTTGTTGCTTACTTCAACCAGCCGGAGGCCATGCCTGTATAAGAGTAACTGTTATTGTCTATGTAAGAGTCATGATAATCTCAAAATCTACATTTCCTAATGATTACTATGAATCTATTCTAGGTATTATGTGATATTACATTTATAAAGATGAACATACTGGTGGCCAGTTATCCAGTCACATATCAGCCGAATGGCTGTCGTTCTTTTCTTTGAAATAATTTTTTTTACTTACCAACAACAGAAATGACAACAAACAACAGCAACAAAAAATGACCTAAAACTATGTTGGCTTCATATTATACAGAGAGATTGGTTTTACTCAAAAGTCTTTCAAGACATTTATAGTTATCACGTTTATGTATGTACATCTATTGAGCCAATGAACTCTATCTCAAATTGCACTTTTTTCCTTGTAAGAGTAAGATGGAAGGTGAGGTTGTGGAGTTAAGAAAAGTTGCATGTTCCTTTAGAGACACCAACACCACATGATAACTCTACGGAATTCCAAATAGGAACTAGAGACAATTTTCATAGACGAGCAGGTGGCACAGGATTATAAACCTTAACCTTGAAGAACTGTAGAAGTAAAAGGCTTTGGCTTGTCTTCATTTAGGGTTATGAGTTCTGTAAAGGGTACTGAGCCTAAAGTTGAGAAAGCATAAGATTTGTTCCCCTCAAGAAATTATAACTAAGAAATGAAAATGATGTTCAAGGAATATGGAAAATGATGAAATAATTATCAAAGTTGGTGAGAATTTTGAGAAAGAATGGCAGCACGAGAAAAACCTCCAAAAGAAAGTGAGAATCTGAGCTAAGTAGAACCATTTTTCGATTGCCATTGCAATAATTATATACTTCCTGGTGTAATTTCTTTCAAGTTGAGTGCTAAAAACCAATATTACTCAGAAATTTATTTAAAATTTTAGAAGATCTGAAAAATGTTCTTAACTCCATAACTGTCATGCTAGTCTAGAGAAATTATGTTTTAAACATGAGGTTCAAGTGATAGCCCAGTCGGTATCATTTGTGGTGTCTGTGGTTCGAACCCCACGTCTCCCCTCCCCACTATCTACCTATAAAAAAAATTGTTTTAAACCAAAGTAGGAGGACTGGACTTGTTGGGATGTAGACATATGTCAAACACTTGTCACATGTCCACGTCTCAACAGATCCAGCGTACAAGAGCATTGGACCCAATTCTTGCTCATATACAGTAAAAAAAAGTTCCACTTTTTATTGTATGTCACAGGACTCTCATTGTATGATCTCTTGTATATTACAGGTCCTAGAATTGTAATCATAAAAACTTTTTTTTTTGTTTGGTTTATTTTGCAGTGCATGAGATCCTCAAGTTGAAAGGATCAAACTTTCAGAGTCTGTATCATTTCACTGTTGGAGCTCCTGTCCTGGACAAGCGGATTATGAGCCTACCAGCATATCCAGGCCCTAGTATTGATACATGATCGCAGGCTTTCCTTTATGCTTGGATCTCAATCAAGACTTTTTAACACTTGCACATTCCTTATAATTGATATAAATAAAAAATTGCCTGCCAAATAGGTTTTACTTTGATAGTGAACTTCACATTTGTCTAAGGTTTTTGTACGAGACCATGCCTGTAAATTATTTTAGTCTTTCAATGGCTTTAGCTGCATGGTATTTGATGTAAAGTTGAATCAGCTCTATCCTCCCTGTTCTTATTCAGGTTAAACTTGAAAATAATATTGATAATGTAATTATGTTGCTAATGTCATTTCACTTTTTCGTTTGATGACAATTGGAAACAAGACTCTAGCTATTTGTTGGTTCAGATATGGAATTTGTAGATGGCATACAGAATGCAACTTGGGTTTGAGTTTAAACATGAGAGGAATGTGATACGAGAACGCAGGTTAAAACCAACACTGTGCCCACTTACTATCATTTGCTCCATTGACTATGCTCACTGATAGGCACCTGAAAATTCATACATTACTTACAAACTGATATGTTTCTTCTTCTACTTCTTCTTCTTCTTTTTAAATAAAAAAGAACACTGATATGAGCCCACGATTCAGAATAAATAGTTCTGTAGGGGGGTGCCTAAGTTTAAATACTAGATGCTGCACAGGAAATGTGCACGCATACATGTGAGAGAGAGAGAGAGAGAGAGAGAGTAAAATGTTAGGAAAAAAATATTCTGGTTAAAATAAACAGTAATCCTCATCAGCATCAAAACTATGTCATCAAACCAAGATTCAATACAGCTCAAGCATAAGACTAAACCAAAAACAACCTTGTCACAAATCTGTTTGTCCAAGGACAAAATGGAGTCAAGAGGAAATCAACCAGATATTCTAGATTCTTAACTTCAAGTCTAAAATTTCTGGTAGGCAGCCTCGATTCTTGACTTCAGATATTCTAGATGCACCCATGCTAAGATAAGGCCTCGATCTCAACTGGGTCCACCTCGGCAAACATCTTGTGGTATACATTATTGTAGGCCTGTGACATCTGTTCTTCTTTTGAGGGTTAAACTGAGCAAATATGCCTTTCTAACTAATAACTCTTGTAAGTTGTCAGTGTGTGTAATGTGGCAACTGAAGGCCGGTGCCCTAAAAAACAAAACCAGAACAAACAAATACACCGCCTTATCTCAGGTTCTTCCGGATCACATCATGGATATTGTCAATCATGAGATTTAACATCATGGGCTGGGCGGACATATAGCTTGATCAATTTTAGAAACTTACCATTTCTGCAAGAGCCCACCCAAATGTTTGTGTGAAAGATGTTTCATGCCAAGCAAAGCAACGTGATAATCAATGCTGCAGCAGAATGGATACATATAGCTGTAGAATTCCACCGATGCCAAGCAATGTTTGTACTCCCAGAAAAAATGCAACAGAAATGAACATAAAGGCCGGCAAAAGGGAGCAGACTCCTAAGCACAGGCTCAACTTAGTTTAGTTCCCCCTTCATAGATTAGTTGCAAGATCTCCATATTGTATGCCACATTTAAATTCAATGTCATCAGGCCTATCCTTACTGCCTTGACTCATGAGCAATATGTATGTGTATGACCCTCATTTTCTTTCCATGGCTTTCAGTTTGCAATATTACTCAGGTCCTGACTCATGCTTTCCAATCATTTCACTATGCTTAGCAAGAAAATACGTATTTGAAGAGCCAAGTGTTACAAGATTATGTGGAACAAATCTATTTCAAAATTAAAGGGGTTAACTGACCCAAAAAAGTCATCCATTCCATATTTAAATGAATCCAAGAAGAGACCTAAGGAAAGCCCAGTCTTCCAATAGTTAAACATGGTAATCAGGCTTTTCATCTTGTTCACTAAAGGAAGAGAAGCCCTGTACATGAGGGCTCCAATGCCCTCAACAACAACCACCGCCAAGGCAGCAGATAGAATGTCCCAATCACCTGTTTGCCCAATAACAGTAGCAAAGGCAGTTGCACAGTAAAACCCCACCAAGAAAAAGAGTAATTTCATTGGAAGATCTTTCCGTATCTCCTGAATTTTTGCACTTACCTTGGTGCGAATAGCTTGAAATGCCCTTATTAAACGTGTTCTTCCATTGGGACTATTTGTGGGAGAAGGATCAAATCCGCTGCTATCCACATTGCTCCTAATGGACCAAGTAATCCTTCTGAACAGTTCAAACAGAAAGCTAAAGTTACGCACAGAGACATTTTAATTAATTTGCAATATCTGTCATGTAGTGAAAAAGAGCTTCTCCCTTGCAGAATCATGACCGTGCTATAAATTTAAAAAACAAACAGGACCCAAGTGAGAGAGAAGAAGTAGAAAAAAATAGAGTCTTTACTGAACTAAGAATTTTTGACATGGAAATATGGATTTGATATAGCAGTCAGTTGAGAAAAGCAAATCAACAAGTATATGAGAAATAACTAGATTCTGAAGCAAAAAAAGCAATCACCTAGTATGCATACGACGTTCCACCAATTTTGAAGTATAATAGCATTATGCTACACTATCTTTCAATGAGCATATTAAGTGACGTATAAGTACTCCATGAAATATCCCACCAAATCCTAGCAGCACAAAATACTAAATGCATTAAATTTGAGCATCAATTGCTGTAGAGACTTACTTGAAATTGACTAAAGATAGTCGGGCTACAGGAAAAAAACTGCACTCAGAGCAGAGTTTCTGGCTAAATACATTAGTTTGACGAAAACTTGATGCAATGCACACAATGGCAACTCTTGATCTAACAACTTGTGTTGGAGATAACGGAAGCATAGCATTTCTTTGACAGTAAGGCAATGTGAACGTAATTGCCATTAACATGAAATAACCTCCAAGTAACTGTTTATTAGGTAATAGAGAAGACACTGAGAAAATCAGTAATATAACTGCAGGCACCTAGAAAACATTAGAGAGGTTGAAAACTTGACATCTATATATGGAATAACTATTCTGATTTTATTTCAAATTTTTGTTAATTTTCATTAATGCCAAACAAAGTGTTGACACTCATTGCATATGTGCAAAGGCTAGTCCTCTATTTATGCAAACACCTATAACATAACATGCCAACAATATAATCATAGCAAAGCAAAGAATGGTATTTACAGAAAGAACAAAGTTATGCACCCTGATCAGCAACATTAATATAAAAAGCTTGAGCACTGAACCACTGATGAATAAATGGCTAACAAAACCTTCACTGTAACTCTTGGATACCATATCGTCATTGTGTTACCACTTTCAAACTCGCAGATTTTATTACAAATACAAATGCCACTCAAAATTCACATTCTTACTTTCAACAAATTATAAACTCCAATGTGGAGCTCATCTATCTGATAATGGGGTAAGTCTGTATTGGATTTCCTTTTTGTCAAAACAGCAGCGGTATTGTGTTACCACTTTCAAACTCACAGATTTTAATTATTACAAATACAATTGCAACACAAATTCACATATTTCCTTTCAACAAATTATTACCTCCAACAAAATTTTTTGAAATCTATATTGTTATTTCTTTGCTAAAACTTCCTTCTTTTGTATGTTACAGGAGATTGGTATGCCTTATGCATTCACATATCCCCACCCCACAAAAGAAATTCAAATCACACACACACGAGTACCAATATTAAGGGGTTGGTCTAGTAGTTTCCAAGTCTCATGTTACACACACACACACACACACACATACACACATTATTGATTTGTTGTATTCTTTCCCATCTTTTTACTCTCAAGTCTCAAAGTCTCATGGTTCTTCCTTTCTTTAAATTCTAACATAAGTAAAGTTGAGCTGCTTTTTTCCCCTAGCTTCACTGATTTTTTTTTTTCTCCCCACTTGTAAATTTCTCAAACGGTTTTGAATTCTGGGACATTTTCACATCTATTCCTTTCTGGGTTTTGCACACTAAGCTAGAAAAAATTAACACATGATAACCATAAACAAAAAAAAATAGAAGAAAAAGTAAATAACCCCGATAAAGAGACTCATTCAACAAAAAAAGCTATTGGGTTTTCTTGAAAATCATTCTGAAAGATGAATTCCACTTAAAGATTGCTAAATGAGGAACTTTCATTGAAAAAACATTGGGTATATTACAGCCAATTCGATTTGCAAAGCCCAGAATGTAAAAGATAAATAAATAAATAACTTACAATAGAAAAACTCTGCGTATATCGAACTCTGACTCAGATTTTAACAGTGAAGAGCTTCGGCTTTGCGTTTCTTCTTCCTCTCTGTTTTACTTATTTTTTTGGTTGTTTTTCTTTTTTCTTATTACTTGGCTTTCAGAAGCGTTTTGGAGTTGTCACGGAGAATAGAAATATTTGTATTATCCGTTTGAACGACATACCGTTTACTTACCTTATACAGTTATACAATATGGGACTTAGGTTTAGGGACAGTACTTGGGTAGGGTTCCTCAAATTTTGTACCTTATCTTATCTAACACTAACTAAAATAATAATTAATTATAGGAAAAAAAAACTAAAATAATAATCAAATACGATAATTTGATTTAAATTTAATTGAGAAAGTTAAGGTACGCTTAAAAATTATACTTAATTTTATTATTGACTTTGAAAGCTTGCTTGGGTTCTTATGGATCTCTAAAACGAACAAATTTAATTGTAGCTAGTGACTACAATTCTCACAAAAAAATTTAACATGATTATGTATTTTGAAAGTTTAACTTTTGAATTGAATGTTTATTATGTTCTTAACAAGTATGTCAAATTTTTGTGTAAATTAGATGTTATTTACTATTTAATCCATAAAATTATTTTTTATACATATTTTTATAATAGAATAAATTGAAATTTAAGCATTTAATTGATGATATGGTATTGATCTTTAATTTTTTGGAAATTTGGCAAGTACGATAAATATAAACAGAAAATGTAATCCAACGGTGGATTTCTCAAATTTTACATCTAATAAAAATATATTAAATGAAATTGCAGTCATTGACTACAATTAAGATTTCAACTAAAGTTTGTCCATTGGAAATTTGGGCTCCTCGTAAATAATTTCAACATTAGTAAGTTTTAAACTTGAACTAATACTTGGTTTGTTTAGCTTAATGATTTGAGTTTGAAGGAGCATCTTAACAAGATGAACTAGCATTATTGGCTAGCAAATGTGTTTTTGTTGATTATGTATTTACTAGAAACATTATTGAAATTGAGGAGAAGTTTTTTATTTTTAGAATACATGGAAGATAAACTCAAAAAACCTAAGAATAAATGATTTTTTTCAGGCTCACCGAAGGAATCTTTGTAGTTGAATTATTACTTTTAGACGTTATCATCAAGGGTGTTTTGGGTTTATATTCCCTCAGTTATTGAATTATTAAAAAAATAAAAAATAAAAAAGCACCCATTGTAAGCAATACCCTCTTGGTGTCTGTTTGGCCAACTTATTTTTTATCAATTTGTTTTACTATTTAGTTTATTTTTTTTACTATTCATGGGTCTTACTGCACTTTTTGTACTATTCATTGGTCCTACTGTACTATTTCAACTAACATTTACCTTTATTTATAATACTTTCAACAAAACGTTTTCAATTTCAGCATAATAAATGGATCCCGAACAGACTCTTAGGGTCTGTTTAGATATTGCTTATTACTGAAAACTGAAAATACTATAGCAAAATAATTTTTAAATGTGTGAATGTGCCGTGGGACCCAATTTTAATGAAAATTTTGCTGAATTAGATAACTTATAAGTCCTGTGAACAGTACACAGACCCACTGATAGAGACGCAAATTAGATTGCATGCACGAATTCATTAAAAAAAAAAAAATTGCATGCACGAACCATGAAGCCACGATTTGGTGAGTGTTTTTATATGTATTTTTTTTTTATTACGTTTTTCCAAAAATAAAGGAGATATTTTTTACCAAGAAAAAAGAAAATAAAAAGGGTTTTACTGCATATTTATATATATATATATATATATATAAAATAGATAAAACAAAGAGAAAATCTAATTAAATTTCAAATTAGAATTCAATTAGAGTCTAATTTTGAGCCATGTGTCTCATCTAATGTAAATTTTAGAATTTTGTGCCGAGTGAGTTAATTTAGTGTAAAAATTGAATTTCAATTAGAGTTTAATTTTGCATCACGTGTCTCATCTAATCTAAAATTTTAAATTTTTGTACCAAATTAGTTAATTTTGTTTAAAAAACACGGAATCCAATATAATAAACCATAAAAAACATAATCATATAACTAAAAAAAATTCAAATTTATAAGTCATCTATATATATATATTAATAAGTAAAGGTTAGAGAAAATTGAATTAGAATTTGAAATTATAACCCAATTTTGCGCCATGTGTCTAAATTTATGTGGAAACTATCCCATAATTATCCACTTAAGCTTGTGCCATGTGCCTACTTAAGTTTTTTAATCATTGTGTCAAGTGAGTTAATGAGTGCAAAATATTAAGAATCTAATATTAATGAACTATTAAATTTAAAAAAAAAAATCACATATACTTAATAAAAATCATCACATGTTTTTCAATAAATAAATAAAATAAAAATCACCACATAACAAAAATCACCACACGTTCTATTTTATTAAAAATTAGAAAAAAAATGATCATAAGTAGTATTAAATTTAGGTAAGAATTTTAATATGTGACTAATTACGTTTACTTTTAAAATATAATTTAACTAATTATCTATATTTTATGATAAAAATAGTGTTTAATTTTAAATGTATTTATATGTATGCATGAATGCATTTTACATGCTTTAAAAAATATTTTTTTTACCAATTATTTATATTTTTATAATAAATTTTGTTTTTTAATTTTAAATGCATTCATGCGTTTGTATGAAGTTACATGCTTGTATATAGC
This sequence comes from Quercus ilex subsp. ballota, assembly GCA_032727855.1. Lineage (NCBI taxonomy): Eukaryota > Viridiplantae > Streptophyta > Magnoliopsida > Fagales > Fagaceae > Quercus > Quercus ilex. The sequence continues at coordinate 57,114,917 of CM064915.1, forward strand.
AATTGCTACATACGATTTTTTATATTTTTTATTTTTTTGAGATACTAAGTAATTGTTGCACATTTGTATACAGCAATTGTTGCATATAGGGATACGTGACAGGGTTACGTGACAGTAAAAAAAAATTGATTAGTGTTTAAGGGACCACATTACCCATGACCTTTAAACATATGTTATTTTTTTCTACTGCCACATAACCTTGAATACTGCAATTACTGTATACAAATAAATACGTAGCAAAACTTTTCAAAAAAACAATGGGATATACTTATCAACCAGCTACTGGCTAGAAAGAATTTAATGATTAGTAATTATTTGTTAAACCATGCTCTCTTTTTTTTGATTGCTTCTGAAACACCTATCATTTTTGTAATGGTGGCAAGATAATGTCTCTCTTTGAGTATGGTGTACAAATTTTTCTCATTCCTCATCTCCTTCTTTGTTTGATATATACGATCATGTTTTTCTTTTTCGTTTTTTCAAAGGATTATGGCTATATGAGAATCCATAATTTTATGTGAATTTTATTCAGCTTGCACACAACTATTACATGTGTGAACCGGTTAATTAAATTAAGATGTAAATAAGATAAAATAAAATATTCATTTCCTTTTTACACAAACAATAATATTTAAATCAAATAATAATATATTACACTGACAATAAAATATATAACAAAAATAAAAGAAAAATCATAATTTACGTGATAGAAACACATTGGGTAAGACAATGTTTTATTAAAACCCAAATTGTGATGGTCCATTATTTAAACTTTTGAAACCATCACACTTTCAAAATTAATTAAACAAATTCTAAATTTAAAAAAGAGAAATGTTAACGAGTGTCCTTACTCATTAATAATCAATTTAAAGAAAGTTTTTATAAGTAATGAAAAAAAAATTAATATTTTAACAGTTTTTTTTATTTTCTATAAAAGTGATATCAAAATTTTTATAAAATAGATTATTAACAAGTGCCCTAAGGGCTTCGCTAACATGATCCTTTAAAAAATAACAAATTAAAAACTCTATAATTTTAAAGGTAATAACAAAGCAAGGATAGTTGTATCATTAAAAACTTATAATAAAAAAGCATTAAATGTTAAAAACGTGTTGGCTATTTGATTATCAACGAAGCATTTAGTGCTCTTGAGAAAAAAGCAAAAAAGGCAGAATTAATACTCCTGAACTGCATTTGTTGACAAAGAGAGCCAAATTTATTTAGGTCCTTAAAAAGATCTAGAATATAATTTATAAAAGAAGAAATATCTAAAATACAAATTAAAAGAAAAATTTTTTTAAAAAAAACATGAAAGTTTTTATTTATTTATTTATTTATTTTCCTTGGCCAAACTGCCAAAGTGAAAGGACAAAATGAAAAAAAAGGGGCAAACAGTGTTGTCCTTATTTGATTCCTTTACAGTAAAAAAAAAAAAAAAAAAAAAATCAGACTTGCCCCAATACTTTATCAGATTTATCAGAAACTAGTTTAAAAAAAAAATTATTTTATTTTTTAAATTTTTAACTCAGCCAAAAAAGAAAAAAAGAAAAAAAGAAAAGCAAAGCCAAAAAAGACTAGAAGAGTACTGAAAAAGTGAAAAACAATTCATTATTACAGTTTTCTGTCTCTTTCTTTTATACTATTTGTTTTAGGGTTTACTTTTGTTTTTTTATTTTTGTCTAAAAAACCTTAACCAGGTTTGCCCTGCTTTTACTTTTATGTCTTTACTCTGGAGCGAGATCTCCGGCGAAATGTCCGACTAGGTAAATAAATACTTCACCTTATCTCCCTGTTTAATTCCCGAGGAAATTTCGTTGATTTGTTTGTTTCCTGAGAAAATTTGCGTGAAAAATACTCCAAAGCTAGTATTTTTACTCTTTTTTCCACCATTGGAGAGTTGGGTCTCTGTCAATTTGGGTCCTTTTAATATAAAGTTCTAGACTTTGGGTCTTCCTCATTTCTCTTTTTTATTTTCTTGCGTATTTTTCTCTGTAAACAAACGGAGGATTTGACATTATTCTCTCTCTTTTTTTCTATTTGTTAATTGCTGTAGTCTATTTGAAAATTCATGATGAATGAAGGAGGAAATGATGTTCGTCTACACTAGAATATGAATGTTTATTCTGTGAATGATTATATTTTATATTTTATTTGTTTCTTCTTGTTTTCTGGGTTTCATTTTAGGTCAGAGAGTATTATGTTTGCTGGACAGATTCTGTTCCTGTTTTGCAATCTTTTCAGGTAAGCAGCTCAGCTCATGCCCTTTTTACATTTATTTTCTTTTGTATAATCTGGCTTGTTTATTTGGCTTTGTATTATTAGTAAGTGATAAAAAAAAGAGAGAATTTTTTCCATTTTGGGCATTTAGTATTTACTTAACATAAGCTGTTAATTGTAGTTTCCTTCTAAGATTTTATCTTTTATTCACTCGTCACAAGGTTCATTTGAATCTGAAAAGTTTTGTGGTTATATGTATGAAAGTTTTACAAATTGCTTCAACTCCTTTAACAGCATTCATAACTTGACTTAGTATCACTATGTATTTTACGCAATTTTATGGTTTGAAGTTAATCATTTCCCCTTGTTGCCACTAAATGGTCATTGGTTTCATTAAATGCAATGGCAAGATTGTAGAGTGTCTGAACTTGTTTCAAGACATTCTCATATGCAAATTCTAGTGTGGATCTGGTCAAGTTTACTTTGTAGTTTGTAATAATACAGAAATCAATCTTCTAAGTTCTATACATGTGATTGTGATTGATACCCTTTTTTTATGTAGTCCTGCTGTCTCATTGGCCTTGGTTAAACACCTGCATTTGTCGTGCTTTGCGCGGTGTTTAATTTAGCTGCATCATTAGCATCTTGTTCTGATGTGGTCAGTATAAATGCTAGTTTATTATGAAGTTTACTCTGAGCAGTGTTCAGATGATCCAAATACTTATTAGAAAAATTTAATTTGTGGTTTCAAAAGGAGTCTATCTTTTTGTAGGTAATGTTTGTAATCACGATCTGATGTGGTTTATTATAGCATAAGAGGGGTACTTGCTGAGTAGTGATTTGATTATGAACCTGCTGTGATTTTTGTTTTTTGATAATTAAAGAAAATTTTATTCAAATTCATAAAAAGGAGTCACCCAAGTATACAGGAAGTATACAGCAGGGGACCAAAACAATCAAATACACAAATTACAAGCATCCATCAAATCATAAACTGAAAAAATAGAATGACTTCCTATGATAGACATCAAATTCAATAGTGTTTTAAAGAAGAAAAGTTTTAAGTTGGCTATAGTTGTTTTAGAATCTTCAAAACACCGGTTGTTTCTCTCCTGCCAAAAGCACCACATCAAACAATGAGGGACAACCATCTAGATAAAACACCATTACGATGGTGACCAAATTTTCCTTGCCAACATGCTAGGAGCTCAACCAGTCTTTAGCATTGCCCAATATATACCAAACAAGATGAACACCATAGACCACAACTCAAAAACAATAGGACAATGTAATAAAAGATGATCTACTGACTCTCTATTACTTTTTCACATATAACACCAATCCATAATCAACATCTTCCTCTTACGTAAATTATCAATATTTCAAATAGTTCTCAAAGCTGCAGTCCAAATGAACCTACTGTGATTTAGTTGACAAATTGTGGAGACCATGTGCTTAAATCATCGGGAAATTACTGGGAACATAAAGAATTTGATTATCTTAGTTGATTCATGCTGCTCAAATGTTGCCTATGAGATTTGATGAAAATTTGGTGGTGTGGTGTCACAAAGAAAAGAGAGGTGTAGGGGCCATAATGGTTAGAACTTAAGTGATTTGTTGGCCATTCATGGTTACCAAAAACTAAAATGTCTCGTAGGGGGTAGACAACTTATATTATTGTTTTCAATTTACATCTGGAATAACTTACTAAATAGTATGGGTTCAGTAGAGGCGTCTGCTTCCTTAAACCTGGAGCATGCATGAAAAGTCGTGACATCAATTGAGGGTTATTTCTTGTATTTTAGATTTGGTGTTGTTATTCTAGCAATGCTATCTAAGTAGAGCTTGGCCTTTGCTTGGTACTTGCAACTACATTGGCTGCATTGAGAATCAAAGGGTGTTGACAAATACTTGTGCTCAAGTGTCCTGATAACACTATACGGGGTGAACACATGCCAAAGGGGCCCTGTTAGTTTTGGTCATTAAGAGTTAACTTGGAGTTTGCATGGTTAGAGACCTCTCTTATGGCATAAGGAATATCTTGAATAGGAATCTTGGACTTGCATTGACAGTCTTACATGGTTTTTATTTATTTATTTATTTTTTATGTCAAATGTAAATTATTTTTAATTTTAGGAGGCTTGATTCCCTCTCTCGTTGGGTATGCTTTGCTATTAGAATTGTTCTTGCTGCATCCTCCTTATTTTCCTTATAGCTTTCATTTTTGGGATCCATTACATCCGTATGAACAATTCAATTCCACTGTTTCCTTTTACATGAGATTTATGCACTTTGAAATCTGTAGTCTTAGATTTACTTACCCCAAAAAAGGAGAAAAAAGAAAAAGAAAAAAGAGGAGAAATCTGTTAGATTTCACCTTGAGATTCCAAAACCTTGGTTAGTGGTTCTAGGCATTGAGTGCTTCTGTTATGTTGGAAATTAGCATCCTTTGTGGTCACTGTGCTTCTTTAGGATGAGTTCAACATGTGCAAATGCTTCAAGGCCTGAAGTGATCATTGTGCATGAGTATACCTGCAGTTTTGAAAAATACCTTCGGCTATGTAGTGAGAGCTTATTTTTTTTATTGAAATTCTTGCTACATGTTCACCTTTCTTCAATCAAGTGTGATAGGTCTAACCTGTAATGTGTACAGATATATACAGTGGCAATTTCAAGTATATGTTAGTGTTTTGAAGATGCGGAGTGCACATCAAATCAATTGCTAACATCTTTCATTAGTTCTCTTTATGAGTGGTCCTTTGCTTTGGGTCTCACAGATGGTACTTCTATTCAAAATTTCATAGAGTCAATTTATATGTAAATATTTTTCAATTGTAATTCTTTAGGTTACTTCATGTGTTTTTTTTTTTTTTTTTTTCCATGAATTAGTCTCTTTGCAATAAAGTTATTATTATGTATATATATGTTAGTATTTTGGGTCCAAGGTATTTGCTTATTTTTGTAGTTACTACCTCTATATTTCTGTGTATTTTAAATATGGTCTGATACTCTCTTGGCAACTCAGCTCAGTAAAATTTTAAAATTTGTTAGTAGTGCTTTAACAATCAATCATCCAAAGTGTTTTGTTTTGATCGAGGTCAACTCCCAGTATTCCTAGTTCTGACAATTTCCGAAAAACATCAAGATGATTAACTGCACCTTGGATTCACACATAATCTATGGCGAGCAAATATTGCTGGCTTTGCATGCAATCTGCCAGTTACAGAATTGGGAGTGGTACCTACATTGTCTGAGAACATTCTAAATTTAATTCTGACTTCTGTTTTTACTCCCTTTCCTAGTTTGTGGAGACTGATAACTGATTCCCACATAATGCTTTTTTCTGTTCAATAAACCGGATTCTTTAGTAACAATTCATGAACATGGAATATTATCAGTGACTCAAATAGCAGGAATATTGGAATCTGATTTTGGAACAGTCTTGTCACATAACAAAAATAACAGTTGGTACATTAGGTTCATGAGATTCTCTGGCAGCTCGTTCAACTGTGAACTGTAACATTTTTTGGATTTTTATTTTACTCTTTCTAAATAAACCAAGCCAACTAGAATCTTTCTTCAGCCATATTGAAGAAATAGAGCTTTGTTCAATGTATTTGTCTATAAGCAGACTTTTCTGTATTTGTGGCGATCCAAAAGCAGTCTCCTTTTTTTTTTGAATAACTGCTTTGCTTTTGTTTTATGACACTATCAATTTTCAGCTGATGCCAATAAAACTTTTATGGAAATTTGCAGGTTGTGTAACATTGGTGTTTTCTCTGAAGGAAGCCTATTCAATTTACCCTGCTGGAAGTAGCTATGCTACCCACTGGAGCCAAAGACTCCCAACTCCGTGAGAGCAACAGTCAGAAAGTCCACCCACAACCCATGGAAGAGGCCAAGAATCAGAAGCCAGAAGCTGTGGAAGCCCTGATATCCAAGATTTTTACGAACATCTCCTCTTTGAAGTCGGCTTACATCCAGCTTCAAGCTGCTCATACTCCCTATGACCCTGAAAAAATCCAAGCTGCTGATAAACAAGTAATTTCTGAGTTGAAGAACCTATCTGAACTCAAGCACTTTTACAGGGAGAACAACCCCAAATCAGTATGTGCTTCTCCACAGGATTCTCGCTTAGCTGCGGAGATCCAAGAACAACAGAGCCTGCTGAAAACCTATGAGGTTATGGTGAAGAAATTTCAGTCTGAAATTCAGAACAAAGATTCTGAGATTAATCAGTTGCAGCAGCAGATTGAGGAGGCATGCCAGAGGCGGGGTAAACTGGAAAAGAATCTTAAGCTTAGGGGCTTGTCTACAAAAGAATCTGAAAGTTCTACAGATGAAAATGGATTTTTCCCTGTAGATCTAACCCCCGATCTGTTTACATCTGCTGTAGAAGCTGCTTTCAAAGCCATTCATGATTTTTCTAAGCCATTGATCAACATGATGAAAGCAGCTGGGTGGGATCTCGATGCTGCAGCTAACTCAATTGAACCTAATGTCGTTTATGCAAAGAGAGCTCATAAAAAGTATGCTTTTGAGTCTCATATATGCCAGAGAATGTTCAGTGGGTTTCAGCAAGAAAGCTTTGCCATCAAATCAGACAATCTAACGGTCACTACAGATGGCTTCTTCAAACAGTTTCTTGCTCTAAGGGAGATGGATCCGTTGGATGTACTAGGGCAAAATCCAGACTCGATTTTTGGGAAATTTTGCAGGAGCAAGTACCTAGTGGTGGTTCACCCAAAGATGGAGGCATCCTTCTTTGGAAATCTTGATCAGCGAAATTACGTAATGGGGGGTGGACATCCAAGGACCCCTTTTTACCAAGCTTTTCTAAAACTGGCAAAATCCATCTGGCTTTTGCATAGGCTGGCTTATTCGTTTGAGCCCAATGTCAAGGTATTTCAGGTTAAGAGAGGGAGTGAGTTTTCAGAGGTTTATATGGATAGTGTTGTGAAGAATTTGATAATGGATGGAAGTGATCAAAAGCCCAAGGTTGGACTAATGGTTATGCCTGGTTTTTGGATTGGGGGCAGTGTGATTCAGAGTAGAGTTTATCTCTCAGGCATGAAGGTTGCTGAATAACTCAAGTGTGTCTATGCTAATCTTTGTCCAGATGTGTATGTTGTGTGTTTAATATGGCCTGTTGTCTTTTCCTATTATATTATCTTATGTAATTGTTATTACTGGTTGTTTGTTGAAAGGAGCTTCCGTTTGTTTATAACGATGTGAGTTCTTGTAGAAGTAGATGTAGTAATTTGTTTAGTTAATCTTATAAGTGCTACTCGAACATCACCTTGGGAGAAGGAAATTCCCTTTCACTGTTCAGGTCATATTTGCCAACCCTATTTGCTTCAAAAGACCATCTTGACTGGTTAAATAATTTAAACAAATACTAATTTAACTATTAATAATATATTTAGAACTCATTAAATCATTTAAACAAGTAATTTATCTATTAAGTGCCCGTTTGTGTGCACTTTTAAGTCAGTTTATTGCTTATTTTTTCTATTATTTGCAGGTTTCACGTGAGTTATATGCTTATTTTATTTAACTTTTCATTTTATTTGTAATATTTTCAACAAAAAGTTAGATAAATTGTTTTCAAACGGACATTTAAGTTATACGATTAAATGCACCTATAATAGGTTGGAAGATTTTCAAAGTTTGGATGGAAATTTAGTCCATAATACAAACAAATAGGATTTGGGCGAATCATGTGGTATTTATCTATCAGAATCTATTGGAAAAAAAGGGAGGAAATGGTTCATTATTATACATTACACGAGACCCACCTGCAATAGATTGACTTTGAATCTTTGATTGAGTTCGTCGGTGTTTTATGCTGAAAGATCACTCTTAGTTCCTCACGTGATTGATGAGGTGCCACCACTTGCAATACAGCTTTAAACTACATACTATATTGTTTAAGACTTTAAATTCATGTCTCTAGAATCTCTGAACCTTAGTTTCAATACTTTGTTGGCTAAACAAGTTTTATCTATAATACTAGAGGACCATTGCCGTGGGCATCGCGGGCACTCTCAGTTGGGTTTTGATGCAACAACTAGGAATAAGTTAAGAGTGAATGGCCCCAAGTTGTCGATCTTGGTCAAAAAGCTTTGTAGAAGAATGGTGATAAATATACACAATACACCATTGAAATCGTGTTTTGACTGTTTCATAATTATAATTGAAATTATGTGTATGATTGTGTGCAACAAGCTGTGTACAACAATAATTGGCATTCATAGAATATACTATTTTCATTAACTTATCATCGATTAGTTTATTATTTGATGATAACAGAATGAACTGAATTTTTCTCCAAATCGGTTTGAAAGAAATTTCCTTCAACCCACTACATGGCAATTCATAAAACCTTCCTCGTGTACTTTTAATGGCATTAACTATTTCATGGTCATGTGGTTTGTTTAATTGATGTAATGACTCATGTGAGTTAATACACCTAAATGGTTTTATGAACCGTCATGTAATGAGTTAGAGGAGATTCTTCTAACCCAATTTGGAGGAAAGCTTTATCAAAAAAAGAATTACAAACTTTATGAGTATTTTTACATTTATAATAAACTTTTAGACAAACTATATTTATAATGCCAAAGTTCAATTTATATACAATATGAAACATGGGTGACATTACATTTCAATAACTAATCATATACAATATGTTCTTGGCTCCACCCCTTCTGTTTTTTGTGACGTTTTAGCGCTTGAGCAAGCTAGGATTTTGGCTTCTTAGCTGCTGTTTCAGGTTCCTTTGTTAATAAAATTGTTGATTATCAAAAGAAAAGACTAGTCATCTAAAACGTCTTTCTTTGCCTGCCTATGTTGTTGAACGACCAAAACTGAGCCGTTGATATTGAAATCTGAAGAAGCCAAGAAATCTCCAATTGTTCCAAGCTCAGGACACTCCTCCCAGTCACAAATACCAGTTGTTAGTGGTGAGTTTCCTCGCCCACCTTTCCCAACTATGAATAATGAATACATATCTCCAATGTCTTTTAGAGCTGCCGCTGTCTGTGCTGCATTGTTCACATACTTCTCCACATATCCAACTTGACCCGATGTCACATACCTTAAAACAACATATTCAGTCATATAAAACCAAGGAGAAAGTAGTAGGATTAGACAAATAAATCAAGTTAAAGACACATGCAAGCACAAGCATGCATGCTACAAATAAGGAAAAAAGATCATTTCAATTTAAAATGGACCCATTTTATAGTTCAAATTAAATACTACGAAATTTAAGAGTTCGTGTTACTCTATACACTAATTCATCTAGAAATAAAATCATAACTGCAAGATAGACTCTCTCTATTTTCAGTGGAATGGAGAGGATCCTGTTTCCTATAGATATTAAATGAAAATGGTTAATGGTGTACCTATTATAGAACTCGGACAAGAAGGCATTGTCAATTTCATTTATTTCATTCCCCTTCTCTAGTCTTGATAGTGTCACAAACATTCCATCATCTTCATCTGATGAATCATTAGTCTGGGAATTGCGTACATTTGATGATGATGATGCTGGTAGGAACCTTATGACAGTCAAATTTACGAGAGGATGAGCAGCAATGCGTCTACTCCAAGCAATAGCCTCACGATCATCTGGACCACCAAAGAAAAGTGTTGCCATATGTTGCACGGTGTCAGAGCCAAGTAGTTGTAAGAACCCGGGGACACCATCAATGCCTCGACTCACAATAATACCAACTGAGCATGGAGCATGGCGAAGAACCTTTTGGTTTGTAGTCCTAATCCCTTCCTTCCCAATATCCATTTTTCCATCAATTCTTTGGTGCTTATGAAAAGGGAGAAGAATAATTGATACCCTTAAGTCCTCAGCACTATTACACACATCCTCGTACAAAGTTGCAATGGATGACACTGCTTTAGTTACGCGGACCAAAATTTTTGTTTCAGAAGTAAAGTTGTCCACGGCTTCATTGATTTCAAGTGCATCATTTCCACCATAGTCTTCTTCGTCGCTAAGTTCATCGGCTTCTAGTTCATGATAGGATACATTGGTCCTACGTTTTGGGGGTAGCTCTATTAGCTGCATCAAATAAGGGGTGATAGGTGCTTTCTGAGACCCGCTTAATGCTGATACAAGTGAAAGTATGGCTGATAGGGGACGAGGTCCATATACACAAGCTAGCATCCTAAGCTCTTCTTTATCTGGATCATGTATTTCAAGTTCTGTATGCATATTTCCCAACAAGTTTTCATGTTTTCTCATTAGCAAAGCCACCACCGGCCCTGATATTATTGTGTTAATCACGATTGATATGAGCAACAAATTGTAAGATTTTGGACTCCATGTCTGCAACAATTGCCAAAGCATATCCAACTTAGACTTTGCCAGTCACATATATATATACACTTGAAAAGACAAGACTTAAAGAGATAATGAATGTAAATCCTGTCTCACTTTATACACTGTAGTAAGCCATGTGTGTGATTTTCTTCCATTTTAAACTTTGATTATTTTATAAGAAAAGAAAAAAAAAAATGTGACAGATAAAGTGGAAGACATAGAGTGGGACAAAGGAATTTTATTTAGAGGTGATGTATAAATGATTTCAATGAAGTAAAACTCACCATAAGTATCTTTGAGGAGGAGCCTATGAACAGAAGATCGGCATGGCCTTTTAGGTTCATTATGAAACCGAGAAGCACCCCCTTATTCAGTGGAATCTTTAGATAACGACAAACAATAAGGGTGCCACTAATCTTGCAGCCAATGCTCAACAAAACCATAATGACAACAATAAGTACATTGTTCCAACTATTCAAAAATCTTCCATTAAATTGGAACCCAATGTAGCCAAAGTAAACGGGAAGAATGAAGTTGTGAACTGAAAAGTTGAGTTTGTGTATTAGTGTCCTTGCCGCTTTACCCTTCTTAGGGAACATTAGGCCAATGGCAAAACAACTGATTATGCTGTTAAAACTCGCCCATTCCACATACATCGCGCTACCTATAACAAGTGATAAGATAACGAAGAGCTCGGTATGCTTCAAGTACTTCTGGTTTTGGTCCCGTTTATTGAACCAATCAGCTAAGTACTTGTTTATAAAAATGATAACCACATCAAGTAACACACAATAGACACCATATTTGTACACCTTATTTGCATGGATAGCGATAATGAGATTAAAAATCGCCAAGCATGTCATTTCAATTATGAGTGAAGAAATTATTGCCAATCGCCCAATGTCTGAGGTATCGAACTTTAACTCTGCAGCCAAACGAATCACAACTGGAGAAGCTGTGTATGCGAAGAGTAAAACGATGATTGCCATGAACATTGTCTTTTGGCCTTGGACTTCTAACTGATGGTGTAAAAAGGCAGAGGTTGCTAGGCCAAAGATCATGCCTATTATGGCACCACCGAATGCAATGGCTGTCACCGCAACTATGTTATTGCGCCTTATATAAGGAATGTCAGTCTCCAACCCAATTAGGAACATGAATATGATACGGCAAAAGAGACCAAAAACTTCATAGAAATCTGCACCAGTGCTCTGATAAAAGAACCTGTTCACTAGAGGAATATTTGACAACCCTGTAGGACCTAGCACCAATCCAGCCTATATCATATAAAACAAAACCAATATGTGTCAACTGGTTGTGACACATTTTATAACCATAAAAACTATTCACGTTGAAAGTTGCAGATTCATAAACATGCATGTTAATTTGTGTGTGTGTTAATGTGTATGTGTTGTGTAACTTACAAAAATTTGAGCAATGGGTCCAGGTTGACCCAAGCCCTTGAGCAATAGGTGGAAGAAGTGTGAGATGACAAGAATGCCAGACACTTGCATGCCCATTGAGGTGAGAGGATTGAACAAATTTTCTTGACAAGCAATGCGGTGGGTAGCGTCCATTGTGTTAGATTGCAAGAGGAACAAGAATTAAAGGAAGACAAAGAAAAATGAAAAAAATTACATGCAATTGGTAAATATTGTCATGGTTTATGACACAGGTTTTTATATGTTGTGATACTCCGTTACATGGTTCAGATCCTCTTTTTACTGATGGAGGATCGGTAGAAATCTAAGGTCTTTGACCTTTTCTTAGCTTACTTTTCAAGTCCATGTATTAATGCTCCTTTTTATTTTTAAGTGAAAATATTTTTAGGCAAAACTGTTTTCAGTAGTAAACATTTTCAAAGAATATGAGTTATTTAATTATTATGTTTGGTTGTGCTCCTAGAAATGATTTGAAAACGTTTTCCTTTATTCGACTTACCCAGAAAAATCTTTTTAAAAAAGTGTTAAATTTGATAATTTTTTTTGACTAAATTGCAAATTACACTCCTAAAATTTAGGGAGTGTTTGAATTTTACACACTTAAATTTCAAAATTTAAATTTTGACCCTTCAAGTTTTATTCTGTTTGCATTAGTAGTTCCTCAATCCATATTTTTCATTAAGTGTCACATAAACTTGTCACGCGTGTTTAATTTGTCTAATAAAATAATGCCACATAACTTTTGTAGCATTAAAAAAAATTAAAAAGATTAAAAATAACACGACATCATTTTATGAATGAATTAAACACGCATGATGCATGTCTAACTTATGTAGCACTTGACAAAAAATATAAATTGAGGGGCTGCTGATGGAAACAGAATAAAACTTCGGGTGAAAAATTTAAATTCTTAAAATTTTAAGGTGTAAAATCTAAATACCTCAAAACCTTAGGAATGTAGTTTATAATTTAGCCTAATTTTTTTCATAATATTTGAGACGAAGATTGTGATCTGTGCAGCATCATTTTCACATTAGACACTATTGATTACTTTTACTGTACACTCACCAATGGTAACTTCCCACCTCAACATTTCTGAAAAAAAAATTGGGTATCTAAATTGATTGAAACGCAAAATAGAAACATTGACCAGCATTATTGCACGTGCTGTGTTCCTAGAAGTTTTTAATTTTAGTAATCTAGCTAAGCCTGTTCCATGAAGGATTTGTTACTTCCTTGTTAGGGTACTAAGATACTAAGCAAAAGCAATATTTATCCTGAATGCCAATCCATTTTATTTGACCAACCAGTTGCAAATATAATACTCTTTTATTTGGTTTGCCCTCAACTCAATACACCATTATTTTTGCTTAATTTATGCACGTAAAGAGCAAGTTAAATCATAGTAGAACATGTTACAACCCCTATATAAGCCCCCTCACACCATGACATTTTTCTCAAGGAGAATTAATCTTTTGTGTTGAGATTGCAAAAAAATGGCACAACTTAGCCTTTACTTGCTAGTCATCATGGTCTCTCTCTCTTGCATTTCAAGCTTAGCTGAACCATCCTTTGCTAGACATTCTCAATCAAATGGCTACATCAAGGACTCATGTCGTATCACCCGCTATCCATCTCTGTGTCTCCAATGCCTCTCTAGCTATGGCAACAGTACTACCATCCAAAGCCCGGAACAACTTGCTCAAGTCGCCTTGTCTGTGAGCCTATACCGAGCACAATACACAAGAGCATACATGCTTAAAGTTGCTAAGGAACTTGAGTCAAGCAAGGCCAAGGAGTACTACCAAACTGTGAAAGATTGCTTGGCAGAAATCAATGATAGTGTAGACCAACTTAGCCACTCGATTAGGGAGCTACGTCGCTTGGGGCAAGAAACTGTGGCAAATGACATCTTTTGGCACATAAGTAACGTTGAGACATGGGTTAGTGCTGCCCTTACCGATGCAAGTACTTGTTTGGACGAGTTTCCCGGGCATAACATGGGAAAATTGAAGGCTACGATTAAGGGAAAGGTGTTGAATGTAGCACAAGTCACAAGCAATGCATTAGCTTTGTTTCATAGATATGCTGCTGCAAAGTATAGAGCAGCTAATAAGAAGCCATAAGGGCTAGCCCGGCTGCCTTTTGAGGCTATGTGTTTCCCTCTTGTAATGGATCAATCTTGTTCTATGTTTCGTTTGCTTTGTTGTTGTAATTAATATATAGATATGAAATATACTTAATCAAGGAATGTGAATATGAAGTTCTGTTTGTCCTCGAGTTTGTCTATATGTTTACCAAGCTATGTTTATGCACTTATGGGAAATTTAATAAAACTTTAAAGATCTATATATATCAAGAAATTCATTCCTCAACTTTAAAGATCTGTATTTATGAGGTCACATGATTGAAGATCCAGTACTTGAGGCGAAAATATAGGTGAAAGACTACAAATTGTGAAACAGTTTTTATGAGTTTCTAGTTTGTCAGAAATTTATGAATTGTATAATATTTTTGGCATATATTTATGAATAAATTAAATTACTTCAAGGGCTGAAATCTGAATAGTTCTCAACACCTCAGTTCAAATTTTTTTTCCTTTGTTTCTCAAAAAAAAAAAAAAAAAAAATTTTTTTTTTTTCCTGGACCAATGACCATATCATTAATTCCCTTAATAATTGAAGGTGGATGGTGTTATTTCAAAATTGTCCTCAACAGTGTCAAATGTTAAATTTAGGATCATGGGGCTCATTTATTAAGTCCAAATAATTGAATTTTTTTTTTGGGGTGACCAGAATTGAATTACTTATTAGTTTGTCCAAGTCTAACTTGATCCCAAGTTGTTGATAACAATGCAAACTCAAGAGTAAGTTGTGGTATATCCATTATTGTACACGAGACTTTGAGTTTAAGCCACCCCTTGAATTCAAACTTCAAAGTTCACATGCAGTCTTCAGTCTTCACCAATATTCGATTGTCCAGCTGAAGAGGCTTACATTAGCTGGTGCCTTGGAGAGCTTTGCTTTAGTTATCAGCTATTAAATTCAGCCATTATTGGTGCCAAGTCTTGCGTTTTCCACCTTCCTTTTTCTCAATATTCTCTTTGATATGATAGAATTCCAATATGTTCTATGGTATTTGCTTTATATTATCAGATCCAATACACTAATTAATTTTTGGTGTAGGTGGGAATTGACCCCATATCTCTTATCCAACAAGAAAGACATCTAAGGATAATCCACTATTTTTAGCACATTTTAAGCCAAAGATAAAAACAAATTTTATGAAGGGAAGCACTGGTTTGGACTTTAGAGCTTTAGACAAAATACCATCACGCAAGCATTCCTGTAGCCATGCTTCCAAACAATAGTGCAGCATGATGGTTATCCAAAATTGAAACCTGCATAAAAATCTCATAACATGCCAATTGTCATTTTCTTGTTGTTTGTAACCATGTTTGATCACATGACAGTGGCTTATGCCCCTTTATATGCTTAGAAGTTATTGTTATTGTTATATCCGAAAAATGTTAAGAATGTCACTCTTTGGCTGACTATCTAAACAAAATGTCAAAAACCACTTGATAATGATATTTCATAATTTCATTTCTTTAATCCATCTTTTGAAAATATCATAAACGAATGATTCACAATTCTTGTACATTGGCAATCAAAGATAGCTGGACTTGAACAGTAAAACTTTTTTTTTTTTTTTTGGGGTGTAAATTGAGGCAATTAATCATTGAATTTAATCCCAAAATTAGGTTTGGTGACACTACTTAATCAATTGGTTTAATCTAAACTTGGTTTTAAACATCATGGATGTGATTAGTAATTTAGTATATTAGAGGTGATAACAAGTTCATTGATCTCGAGCTTTATTGTCAACCCACCAATTGATCTGATCGTATCTAGTTTGAAATTCTTCAAACCACTACCAACCAAACTCATGTAGGTTGTCGACCATATGGTCCATAAGGTAAGATTAAATTGGTGATTGGAATAGTTGAACCTGCAAGTCTCTTGTCAATTTTGGTGACGGCACGTGTGAAGTGGAGACGAGGAGAGGAACAACATGGTAGTGACTAAGGAAGCACAAAAGTGGGCAAAGCGCTTCCAACAAGTCAGGTTTATTAGATTTTCATGCAACAAACCCAATACTAGACTCAATTTGATTTGGTTTTAGACCAATGCCAACTTGATTCCAATTAAACTAGCTTCTACGGCTAACTTCATATTAAAGTGCCTCTAGGCCGGACAGATTTTATTTCACAAGGTAAATAATTAAAAAAAAAAAAAAATCTAGATTCACATTTCTAAATTCCCATGATTTCAGTATTTCACCTCAAAATCCAATATACAATCAACATCATCTACATAACTTTATTATATAGGCAACAAAATAAATAAATAAATATATTTGTGATAATCTTAAGAAAAAAAAAAAAAAAAGTTGTGCGCCGACTTTATTGTGTACACAAAAAGAAACGAAAAGGAAATGAATGGCATTTTGGCGAATCTCTAAAAAGGCGATCCCTTTTTCTATTCCACGGCCCAGCGCCTATAAATAAAGAAAATATCACAGTTCAAAATAATGCAATATCTTATTACATTCTCATCTCCTCTACTCTCTCTCTCTCTCACTCTCAATCTCACTCACCGATCAGATATCACAGAGACGCTATGTTTTGTCTTCAGAGTCTTCCAAGGTCGTCTGCTACTTTTTCTTCAATCTTTGCCCTAAATAATCATCTTTACTAGTAAATTTTTTTTTTCCCCTCAAAATCTCTCTGATTTTCGTCTTCTCCAAATCTCAGATCCTCTGCTTTGCCTTTGCAAAGCTTCAAAGGCCATCAGAGAAAACCTCCCTGCTCAGTCAATACACTGGTACCTTCGTCTTCTACAACCTATGTTTATGTATGCGTTAAATGTAACTTTGACAAATTTTTGAATTATTTTATGCAGGGAGTGATGAGTAATGTTAATCTACATCGAAGTATGGCGGTTAAGGTAACTTCAGAAACCTCAGATTCTGAAAATTTTATAATTATATTATATTATATTTTGTTTGCTCTGTAATTAGCATTGAATTTTTGTTAAATTTGATTTATAGCTTTGGCTTTTACTGTTTTACAGTTTTTGTTTTTGGGTGGTTTGAGATATTGATGATGTTGTTCAAACATGGTGTTACATGTTTTTGTGGGCTGATTTTATTGTCTGAAATATCTTGGGATTTTTGTTTTTGTCGAATATATATATATATATATATTGTCTCCTATTGTAAATGATATCGATATGTGCTATGTATGTGTGTGTGTGTAGCCAATGAGTTTTAGCTCAAATGACATCTCCTTGCCTTGTAAGGGCAACGTGATAAGGTCCTGGGTTCAATACTCACTATTTGTGTGTGTGTGTGTGTTTGTGTTGAGGTCCATTTTGAGGAAGCCAAAATTTGACATTTTCATGGAGAGTGATTAAAGTTGTTGTTGGTAGATACTTGTCCATCATATATGGACAATCTAAAGTTGTTTGCTGTCTTCGTGATGTAGTAGTTTTTATGTGCAAGAGAGGACAATCCATTAAAATCCATGTTTGCTTTGAAATCTGCCACCTTATGGGTAGGACTAGCCATGTTAAACTTACTAGTGTTCATTTTCCTTTATGTAACTTTGGACATGTATTCTTTAGATGGATTATTTACAGTTGTAACATCCTTTTTGATTGCATTTAAAGGTTTCACGTAGAAGAATATTGGATGTATTTTTTTGTAGGCAATTTCAGATCCTACGTCCAGTGCTGAGACAAGTGATGCTAATGTAGAGGAGGAAAAATCAGAGACATATAGTAGCAACATGACAGAAGCTATGGGTGCTGGTAAGTTCGTCACTCTGTCTTTCTAGTTTGATCATTAGGAAGTGTAGGAGACAACTTGCATATGAGTGAATTTATCAACGAGTAGTTTTTAGCTATTTTGGCGGTCTAGCTGCATATGATCTTAATGGCTTGGGGGGGAGGGTGGGTTTCTGTTTTGTGTCTCTAGTTCATCTCATTATTCCTTACTGACATGGTCTGTTACAGTCTTGACCTATAGGCATGAACTAGGAATGAACTACAACTTCATTCGTCCAGACTTGATTGTGGGATCATGCCTACAGGTGATCCTTGTTCCCAAATTTAATAATGTGGACCAGTTCTGCCATTTTTCATGTGACCATATGATTGTTGTCTTTTCCACACTGCCGATTGCCAGACTCCTGAAGATGTTGACAAGCTTCGTAGTATTGGAGTGAAAACGATTTTTTGCTTGCAGCAGAATTCAGACTTGGAGTATCCAAAACAATTTTCTCATTAAAGTGCCATTTGAGCTTATGATTAAATAATATGCCATTGTCTTCTTTTTATAATTGCTAAATATGTAACTATTGATTATTTGAAATAGCTACTGGCAAGTTTGATTGAGCAAGAAAGTGTACTTTGAATTCCTTCACTAGTGTATCCAGATATTTTGGGGTTGACATCAATGGCATACGAGAATATGCTAAGACATATGATGACATTCAACACTTGCGTGCTGAGATAAGGTTAGTTATGGAAAGATTTTAGTTATACCTTAAGAAAAAAAGATAGTAGTTGTGTTGATATTTTGAATTCCTATACTGAAAAGTGGTAATTTTGTCAACACTACTGAATTGTTCAGATAGATGTTGATTTTGACTTTTCACAGTTTCTTATGCAACCATGCCCTTTTTACAGCTTGAAGTTTATGTTGATTTGTTGAGTTTTCTGAAATGTTTATAGTGTAATGTGTCTTCTTGGTGTTAAAATCTGTTGCAGGACAATGAACTCTCAAAAGGGGACTTGGTGTTTGAGTAAACAAAAATAACAAAGGATAGGAACTAGGAATTATCACCTAGGGTTTGCTTGGAATCATCACCAAGCATGTGATAAAGATAGGAACCCAGGAATCACCACCTAGGTTTGCTTGGAATCACCACAAAGCACTATAAGAAAACTTCAACCCAAATTTTATAAATCCATGATCAACTGTTTACAAGAGTGAGACCAAAGGCCTTTTAATAGGCTCTCCAAATTACATCCAACATGGAAAGAAAATAAACTCAATGAGATTACATTATATAAGGAAATAAAAATAAAATAGCAATCAAATCTCTCTAATAGCGTCAATCAATGTCAATCAGCATCATTCACAATCAACATTAATGGGTCCAATTTGGTGTCTGCACCAAAATCACTTTACTTAAGAACATGGAAGATGGCAAATTATGGTAGACAAAATTCACTAGTTATTCTTGGATAAATGAATTTAAAGAGAAGGATTTGGATTAATATATTTAGTTTAAAGGGCTTGATAAAGTATGAAACTATAAAAAAATTTCTTTTGGTGAAATTTATGCAGGTGTTTGAACTTTGTTAATATATGGATTGAAATGACTAGGTGTATGATGTCATTTCAAGTCTATAATATCACAAGAGTTTTTCTTTGAGCAAAAGCTTCAAAACTCACATCATCATGTGTTGTTAAATTTATATCAATAAATTTATATAAGCAATTGTTATTCAAATATCTTGATTTTAAATCCTCAAATCCAAACGCAAACTAGTTTATTTTGTTTCCATACACATTATTTGTTTGGGTCTTTACTTTATGCCATGCAGTGGTGCACGTTTTAAATTATCACGCTATATGTTTGTGCTGTATGTGTGCAAGTGAACATCATCTCTAGTACAATTCTTTACTACTGCAGCCTAACGTTTGATGTGGCAGGGACTTTGATGCATTTGATTTACGAGTAAGGCTTCCAGCTGTCGTTAGCAAATTACACAAGGCCATAAATCGAAATGGAGGTGTGACATATGTACATTGCACTGCTGGACTTGGAAGAGCTCCTGCAGTTACGGTATGCATGTCAGTTTCATTCCTTAGATATGATTTTATTCTAACCAAATTTCCTTCTTTAGCTGTATTCTCTGTCAGATTTATGCAAGGATTGTGGATATTAGGCGGTGCCTGTAACGTTAAATTTTAGATACCTGCAATCACATTCATTAGAGGATACACATTTATCTCTCAACCACATTCATACTGGTCTGGTGATTTTATTCATCATTACAGATGTTTTGAAAGATTTTTTTGAATTTCAGTTGGCATACATGTTCTGGGTTCAGGGCTATAAACTTATCGAAGCTCACAATTTGCTGCAGGTAAACACTCCTTATCTAATGTTTTTTTAAAGGTTTGTGTGTATCTCCTTCTTAGATTATATTCTGCATTCTTTTATGTATTTCTGTCAAGGATATATAACAAAAATCGAGTTAATAAGTTCAATTATGGACTTTTGAAGACATGACAAGAAGTCCATGCATGCTCTGTTTCATGACCAAATTCAATAACTTTTGAGTTTATTAAATTTTTTATATTGAAGTGCTGTCACTAATTTCTCATTCAATAACAGCAGGGGGTAATTTTCATATTACTAATCATGGCTTTCTATTTTTCTGGTATCTTGTTTTAAAAAATTATGGACTTCTAAAGGCATGACAAGAAGTCCATGCATGCTAAGTTTCATGACCAAATTTAATAAATTTTAAGCTGATAAATTTTTTTTTAAATTTTTTTATTGAAGTGAAGTCATTAACTTCTCTCTCTCTCTCTCTGGATAAATTCTCACATGGGAGGGGGATTTGAATCTTGATTCTCCTTACAAAGGAGAACAATCAATACCACTAAGCTACAAGGCTCTTGGTGATGTAATTAACTTCACTAACTAAATTTTTATGTTAAGAACTATATTAGATTATTGATAAAAAAGGCCAAAGAATGTTCTGGAAGCCTCGAATCTTCACAATGTTTCTGAAATATCTCATTGTTTCTTTCTTGTAGAGCAAACGCTCATGCTTCCCTAAATTGGATGCTATAAAAAGTGCAGCCGCTGATATTGTGAGTCACTTTACCTTTCTCATAAATTATTGGTGTAATGGTTGTCTAAAATACTAGTTTCTGGTTTTCTTCTTATACATCTGAACTTTTTTAGTTATCGCTCTTCTTGAACAGCTCAAATATTATGATTGACACAATTTTAAGTGGAATTCTCACTTGATACTATATATTGTGCGCTGGCCAATGAATACAAATAATGAATTATGCACTATATGTTATGCGAGGATTTTATTCGGCACACTGTCCTTGTTTTCCCTAAATTCTCTGGAAACAATTCTAACAGATTGTATCTTTGTTATATCATGACATCAACATTTAATTATTTATATTTAAAAAAATAAATCAAAATTAGTTTTCTTGTGCAAGTTAGGTATCCATTTGGAGTGTAGCTAGACACTTTTATTGAAATCAATCACTAGTCATCTACTGCTACTTGCTTAAATGTCCTTTTGTCCCCAACCCTTATGGTGTTGTACTTCTGTACTTTTTCCATCTTGATGGCATCTTAGGTATTTGGGACCATTTGTCACTGATTTCTTGTTTCTTTGCTTTTACAATAGTGGCTTTCAATTCCAAATGTTCATTAAGATAAAATCCTGATTATCAGTCCTGTCTTTGGAGTGACAACTAGTTCCTGTAGTTTAATTTAATATTTACCAATACTTACATTTATGGGGATAGTCACATTAAGATTTTTGGCAAGAAACCCAAGAGTGGTGGAGATGTAAAGCTTTAGGTTATCCAATACAACATTTATTCTAGTCATTGATTACTATGGAATGACCTAGATAAGTAGCAGTGATTTTAAATTTATGGAAAAAAAAATTGTGTGTTTTCAGCAGCACTATTCTTTAGTTTTGTTTTCTTATGTTTAATTACATTCTCATTCATCATAAATCTTCTTAAAGCTTACAGGCCTCAGGAAGAAGGAGGTCACTTTGACATGGAAAAATCTTAATTGCTCAACGGTGGAAATTTCTGGACTTGATATTGGATGGGGTCAGGTAATGATCATTTATGTAAAACCAGCTTCTTGACTTCATCTTGGATGCATAATTAAAGCTTGCAAAAATGACTTGCTTATCTTCTGTTACTCATAAAAATATGGAAGATCTGGAGTTTGTTATGACACCTGTCACTCTTTTTAAAACATATAATGCTATTCGGTTTCATTGCAATTCCATGCAATTTTTGGACACTACTACTTAGAAGTATTGGTTTTATTTGCATACACACACACACACACACACATAAGAATGTTTTGAGTTAGATAAGTTGATATATGTTATAATTGGTGCTCTGACCTTAGAAAACATTTGGCTCTTCACATCGGGGCAACTAGTAAAGCTATTCTGGAATTACAGCTGTGTTTGGTAAGACAGTTGAGAATCCATTTTTTTTTTCCCCATAGAATTATATATATATATATATATATATCTGTGTGTGTGTGTGTTCTTTATGAATAAAAAAACCCTCTAAACTCACATAAATAAACTTCTCAAATTTCCTTTACTCTTGATCATAACATAGACACTTTTAACAAAACATGAGTTACGCGTGAAAAATTGCCCATAACTACACCCAAAATTTCCACAATTACACTGAAAAGGAATTAATCACGCTCAAAATTTCTACAATTTCTCACCACTAGTTGGCCACCATGGCCATTTACCTTCCCCATGGCCGTCATGCCGCCATTAGCCCACCACTGCAAATATACCCACATAGCCCAAAGCTGAAAATCTTAATCCCAGAGCAAAACCCCAATCCAAATCAAGCCTCCATCAAGAGTCTCTGGCAGCCAATATCATCCCTTCTCTTGAGCTCCGTAGTGCGTGTAGAGTGTGTGGCTGGCAACGTAGCCACCACATCCACGCACATTTGCCACTTTCGTTATTGATTTTTGTTGTTGATTTCCAAAATCCTCATGGCCTTGATCCCCATGGTTGACAACTTCAATGCCAGGTTCACAACAAGGCTCATGATGGGTTCATGATAGTAGTGATGGCGTTCATGACTCTGATCCTGTGGCTTGCAGTTGTTCTCCTGTTTCATTTGCCTTCTGTGGCCTTGAAGAACCAAAGAAGATTTTTTTTTGTGGGGGGGGGGGGAGATGAAAACATGAAAGAGGAGGAAAAAAGAGGAGGAGAAAGAGCCATTGGTGCCTTCTGGAATGTGTTTGTGGGTCCATTTTTTTTTTAAGAAAAATGAGAAGTAGAATGTATAATGAGATTCCTCATTCTCATTCTGAATCATTTATAGAGGTTAGGTAGAATGCATTTTGAGAATCTACTACAAAGTAGACCAAAATAATGCAAAATACATTTTCATGCCTAGAAAACTGCAAAAGTGCATTCTTAGTAGATAGAAACAAGAGCTAAGATGAAAAATATTAATTTCTTCTGTCTAGCCAATGAAAAAGATGAATGGAGAAAGGTTTTCTATGAAATCCTCAAGACATGCATTGGCAGCAGGATTTTTTTTTTTACCGTTAGAATCATCTACTATTTTTCTACTATTTTATGTTAAGACTTGTTGGATAATGATTTCATGCTTTATTTTTTACTCACCTTTTTGTCTTATGAACCTTCTGCAGAAAATACCTCTACAATTTGATGAGGAACAAGGTTTGTGGATTCTTAGGAGGGAATTGGCAGTAAGTGTATCTCATCATGCACTTCATTTGCGTCTTTTTGGTTCAAAATTTCTCTCTTGAAAATTGTTGTACATTCAACACTTGGAAAAAAAAAAACTGCTTTATCATTTGAGTTTCTTGTTAGGTACCAATGCTGAAATTATCCAATAATGCACATGCCTAACTTCAAAAAAAAAAAAAAAAAAAAAAAAAAAACACTCCAAGCTATAGAAATTATTCCATTATGATATTTAAGAATTATGCGCAAGGAAAGCATCTGGATTCACACCAGTATTGCGTTGGTTTAATTTCTTGACTCCCAAGTTTTGCACATCACACACACATGCATGTGTGTGCGGGCACACGCACGTGCACACACACACATATATGATATTGGACCACGAAAACCAATAGCCTTTTATCATTAGCACAGAATGGCTTAGGGTTCATTCCGGCTGATCCAAATTGGTTTGATTTTTTGGAGTGTCGAGATATACATTTTCCCAAATGAATTTAGCCTTAATCTAATTATATTTTAATGATGTCACAAACTCATTCCTGGTTCCTCTAGAAAGGATCTCTTGCAGTTCTGAATATAAAATGTTGCAATGGACTTACCAGTTTCTTGAAATCAAAATCCATGTGAAATTGTGAACGTAAACATGTTTAGAATTATGAGCCATAAGTGTATTGCTTTACAGGAAGGACGCTATGAGTACAAGTACATTGTTGATGGTGAATGGACAATCAATGAGAATGAGCTCGTAACCTCGGCCAACAAAGATGGCCATGTCAACAATTTTGTTCAAGTAAGGTTCAGCTATTTAGCATCATACCTTAAAAGGTAGTGGTAAAAAAAAAAGAGGAAAGGAAAAAAAAAATCTTTCTACACTACCAATACCAATTGATCTGCATGTACACATTTTTTTCTGTGCTTGCATCCTGTAGGTTGCTTAGAGCTCTTTCAAAAAAGAAATCTCTCTCTCTTTTTCTGTAAATTAGTTTTCATAAATTCTCTTGGTCCAGGTTATTGAGTCATAGCTTATTGGGTTGTATGGTCATCAAATTTTCAGATTGGGAACTTAATATGTTCACTACTTTCTAGTTTGATTCCAATCTTTGGAGATTATTCATGATCCTATCCTCTTATGGCAAAATAAGTTTTTGAGAGAGTTCTATCCCCTTCACCTATATAGTTCTATCACACATTCAAATTCTTATTTCCAGAAACTGAATTTGGTTAGATATGCTGTGTTCTCATCACTGTGGCCAAGTTTCATTGAGTTCCATCGAATTCCTGGTTCTTCATCCTCAAATCCCACCAATCCGTGATGCATTCTATTCGTAAAAAGATAGTGCTTCTCTGTTGATGCTCTCATTTTCTCCTCTTTGCAGGTTTCCGATGATAATCCAGACAGTGTTAATGCTAACCTACGGAAGAGGTTCACAGGTGATGATCCTAATCTATCAAAGGATGAACGACTGAAAATAAGACAGTTTCTTGAATCTATTCCTGATGAAGAGCAGTGAATATAGCCAAGGCAGTTTCAAGTAGCCAGCATTTGTAATAAAAAATGTAAAAAATTATCATCAATAATTGCGTGTATTGTTTATGAAATAATTTTAGTATATAGTTAATAAATTGGGAAATACTTACCCAAATTAATAAATTGGGAAAAGACAGTATATAAGAAATTTTGTTCTCAACATATAGTATTGCTTTTGGTGACCCAGAAGTTTTTTCTTGGGCTAGCACTTGGTTTCTGCATTCATGATTAAACTGCAATTATCGCCCCAATATTTAAGCTCATGTATGTAGTTGGGTGACTTTGGGATTAGTAGGCTACCTATGCAAACCTAATTCTAATTGTTATTAATACTATTTAATGCCCGGAAGTTGCTCTTCATCAGTATGGCCTGTGTGACTCGATTGTATATTAAGAGGACATTCATGGTGTAGCAATTTATAATGAGTGCCCTTAGGGCACCTTAGGGAAATGCTAAGGGAACTTGTTAGTATTTTTCATTTATAATTATTGATGATATAATGATATTTGGACAAAGTTCAGCAACAAAATTGGTTGTAGTTTAAGGTTACAATCTTACTCAATAAATAAACATTAATACATATTTTAAAAATCTAACTATTGAATTTCATGTTCATTAAGCTTTTAATATCGATGTCAAATTTTGTGTCAATCAGATATTATTTACTGTATGATTTATAAATTTATATTTTATGCATAATTTTAAACTATAAAAACTTGCAATTTAAACAATTTATTGATAACATAGTTATTGAATTTTAATTTTTTAAAAATTTTGTAAGTATAGAGGATATAAGAAAAAGATGTAATTCAATGGTAGATTTGTCAAAATTCATCTCTTATAAAAAAAATATTGAATAAGGTTGTACCTTTAGGCTATAATTAATTTTATAACTAAATTTTGTCCATTATATTTTCAATGGATGCTAGAGAATTTTCATATCTACTGTGTATCTTCAATTCCTCACAAGATTCGCAACCAATAAAATATATTTCTGAAAAAAAAAAAATTATTATGTTGTTTATTGGATAAGGTTGCATTTCAGGATAGTAATCAAGAAAAGAACAATAAGGTGGATTTAAAAGTTAAAATTTAAAACACTTTTTTAAGGATTAACTATATAAAAGTATACTGTTAGATCTTATTTTTAGCTTAGTCAGTTTAAGAACAATAGAGTGGATTTTAAAATTAAAATTAAAAACCCTTTTTTTAAGGAATAACTAGAAAAAAAAAGTATACTGTTAGAGCTTATTTTTAGCTTATTCAGTTTATTTGGTTATTCCATTTATGTTAACTTTTAAAAAAACTGTTCTGGTATTTTTTTTTTATAAATTATTTTTTTAAAATCCAATAAATCAATAAAAACAAACTCAATCAATGATGAATTTCTATTTATACACAAATTACTTATAACCAATTTGGCTCCACTTCTTGAACATATCTTGTAATCTTAATTCTTACCTAACTTCACTCTACTCCTTGTAATCTTGCAATTACTCACTAAACTTAAGAGTTACACTTACATTTCTCACACACACACACTCAACACACGGCTTTCTATTTTTGGTGTGAATCTCAATAAATTGAGCTGTTTTGAGTAATTAATTAGTATAGCTGTATTAATTAAGTATTAAGTATTAACACAATGTCCTTGTTAAAACTAGATATGGTTGCATTGTACCTAGCAAAATTGACAAAAACCCCAAAAGTCATTTTCAAGAATATTTTTTCTATTCCCATCAAAAAAATAAATAAATCAATAAAAGAATATTTTTTTCTACTTCAACCAATAGAAAACGCGTTTTCATTTTCACCTTTATAAGTAATTGGAAAGTGTGCCTTTTATTTCAGCTTTCAAGTACCATTACCCAATCATTCCAAGAAAAAAAAAAAAAAAAAAAAAAAACCAAAAGATAAAATAAGAAAGTGCTGCTACAAAAGCACAGCTAAAGAACAAAATATAAAAAAGAAAAAGAAAAAGAAAAAAGAAAAAGAAAAAAAAAAAGAACTCGAACTCACAGAGTGAGTTCAATTCGTTCATTCACATTTGATTTGACAAACTTAGCGATTTTTCTCTCTCTCTCTCTCTTTCTTTCTTTCAATGCCAACTCTCACTGTTCGCATCTCAAATTTTCTTTTCTAACTCTCTTTTGATTTTTCTGTCACTTTCTCGAGAAAAAAAAAAGAAAAGAAAAGAAATTTTTTTTTTCCTATCTCTATGGGACGAAGCTCGTCTCCGCCTGAGACTGACGACAGTGGAGGCGGAGGAGAAGGCGGCGGCGCATTCCGCTCGATCCGCGGTCGTTTCCCTCTGAAGCGGAACCGAGTCAAGCCCGACTCGGACGATCGTCCGGTTCTTCACCGCAGTCGATCTCACCCGACCCGATTCAACCGCAAGAGTCTGCCCTGGCTGAAGGGGAAGAAGTCGGTGTTCTACTTCTTGGTGCTTCTTGCTGTGTTCCTCTACGCAATGTCGTCGATGGTGTTGCAGAGCTCGATCACGGCGGTGTTCAGGCAAGGAAGCGATCGGGGAGGGCGGAGGCCGAATAGAGAAGGGTTGAGGATCGGCAGCACGTTGAAGTTCTTGCCGCCTAGGGTTTCGAGAAGCGACGGTCTAGATTCGCTGCGATCGGAGCCGAGGATTGGAGTTAGGGAACCGAGGCTCGCTCTTGTGAGTTTATTTTTTGCAGTTTCTTTTGGTTTTTGAATCTGAGTTCTTGTTTGCATGTTTGAACTCTATTTTGCTTCTATGTAATTAGTAAATCTCATTTATGGTTTCTCAAAAAAAAAAAAAAAAAAAAAAGTAAATCTCATTTATGTGAAAGCGTAAATTAAGTTTATGAGTTTGATTTTTAAGCATTTATTGCAATTGAAATGAATAGGAGCTAGTTATGGCTTTAGTAAATAGTTCTTCCTTGATTGGAATCTGGGTTTATTTCCTTTTATTTTTGATAGTACATTGGAATTTCAAAGCTCACATTAATGCTCTGTTTGGTTGATGTGAAAACTGAACGGAAAAGAATGGCTATCCAAATGCTAATCTTATGTCTTATTTGATTTGGGTTTTTACATCTTACACTTTCAAATGTGACCTGTATATCTTCTAACATTTGAGTAAGAAGCACATTTTGCTTGATTGGAAAGATTCAGTTTCTAAAATGCTGTACAAGATTTTCCATAAGTAGTTATGTATTTATTTTATGATATATTTAGTTGTTATATTGCTAGGAAATGGGGAGCATTGTAAAGATCACTTGGGCTTTTGGGAATCCAATATTGGGTTGAAGTTACAGTTATAGTAGAAAAATGGCATATTGTCAAGATGAGAATAAAAGATGCAAAGAATGGGGAAGGAGGGTCACTGTGGATTGGTATTGAAATAACTAATTTTGTACAAAAAGAAAAGAAAAAAGCAAATAAAAAAAGGTTAATATCTGCTTAAAAGGC
This sequence comes from Quercus ilex subsp. ballota, assembly GCA_032727855.1. Lineage (NCBI taxonomy): Eukaryota > Viridiplantae > Streptophyta > Magnoliopsida > Fagales > Fagaceae > Quercus > Quercus ilex. The sequence continues at coordinate 57,143,508 of CM064915.1, forward strand.
CATTAGAGTAAAAGAATACTTGATATAGTGAGTGCTTTGATGGAATTAAACTCTAATGGAAAACAGGACTGTAGTCTTCCAAGATAACCCCATAAGCTCCCAAGATTGCATCTTTTCTTACTGACTAGAAGAGAGTTTACTTATTGGACCCCATAGGTTAACTTTGATATTATATTGTTAGTTTCTATGTAAGTATAAAAAGTTTTGACAGACAGGTGAAAAGGCCAAACTTTCTTTCTGTAATAGACCTCTGCTGGTGGCATGAAAGATCAAAGATGGATATTTTCTGTAGTTAAATAAATTTTTAATAAAAACTGTAAAATAATTGCAGTTTCTCTTTTAGTTTATAAATTATTGAAGCAGCCTGAGCCCAAGGTCTTTGTTTTTGTAATGCTATCTCATATAATAATTCTTCTTTTCTTGAGATGCTTATGGTCCTTCTCTTTTATACCTATATATTTAAGCATGCAGAGGCTTGTCTTTTGGATGCAGTGTGGTGGTGAACTAAATAGTCTTTTTGATATCTCCATAGTTCAATTTTAGATGCTCCATTGATCAGTATATAGAGGTGTTGTGGATTAATTTCATTCAGAACCATACTCTGCATGAAAAGAATGTTAGTTGATTACTTTCTTCTGCATTAAAATGATTTGCACTTTTTATGTTAAAAATGACTTATTTTGATGAGTGTCAGATCTTAGGAAACATGGAGAAAAATCCACAGTCGTTGATGTTGATCACCGTGATGAAGAATTTACAGAAACTGGGTTATGAGCTGAAGGTCAGTGTCTTACATTTCTGTATGATATTATCACTTTTGTTAGTCATAGCAATTGTTTCTCCATGTTATGGGAGAAACATGTTGAAATAGTTATTTAATAATCCACATAGTTGAGTGTAATAGGGGCATGTTAGAGGTTTATGCTTCCCTCATCAAAATCAGCCATTTATAAGTATAATTGGGGAGTTTTTATTTATGAGAAATGCTATGTCCACAACATTTTTACAATATTTTCACAACAAATCCTAAGTGGTAGGTTGTTACTAGTTGTTATTGTTGGGGCAAAAAAGTAATCTTAGTGTTAGGTTCAAATTTGAACCAATGACAACTAACCACCTATGATTTGTTGTGAAAATGTTGTAGATGTAGCGCCCTCTCTTTATTTATTTATTTGTTATGCGCTGAACAGTTTTTCCAGCTGCTGGTTCTGAAAAGCTTATGCATTCTCATGATGACTGTCTGACAGATTTTTGCACTAGAGGATGGAAAAGCACATTTACTGTGGGAGCAGATGGGTGGCTGGATTTCAATTTTAGGTCCTGAGCAATATGGCCATATAGATTGGTTGATGTATGTTTGCCTTTTATTCTTTGGGGGGGTGGGGGTGTTTATTCTGTTTTATTATTATTTTTGTGGTTGAGCAGGGGGCTCTTTTAAGGCTCATCCAGAGTGCAGTGAATTTTTGGTCAATGACTCTTTTTTGACATTATTGTCTACCCATTGGCTTATGTATGGCTTGTTGAACTCTGTTCTTTTCCTACAGTTTTGAAGGCATCATTGTTGATTCCCTAGAAGCAAAAGAGGCCATTTCAAGGTTTGTTGATATTCTCCCTATAGTTCATGATGCTGATACTTATGTTTGAGAGTTTTTCTCTTGCATGCATTCCACAGATTGTATAATGCTTGATCTGCAAGGGCATGGCATATCACTTCTACCTTTGCAGGCAATTCTTAAAAACAAATTATTTTTCCAGTGGTTGATGATTTGAGCTTTTGGGACTTTGATCTTGTTTGCACTACCAATGACATTAAATTGAGCACACCCATAAGGGAGAAACAAGATGCTTTTTGGTCCACTGTTGATTATAGTGCAATTGACTGAAGCTGTTTGTTTTGAGTTACATCTCTCTCTCTCTCTCTCTCTCTCTCTCTCTCCCCCCCCCCCCTCCCCCCCAGTTTTATGGATACAAAGGAAATATTTCTCCTGTCAGTTTAGGTTTTTTGTGTTGTTTTGATTTCTTGTTTTTTTTTCCATGTATGTGTTAGTTTAGTTTGAGATGCTATAATTAGTGAGTTTTATATTTATGCAGCCTTATGCAGGAGCCTTTTTGTTCAGTACCAGTTGTATGGATAATTCAAGAAGATATCCTTGCAAATCGTCTTCTACAGTATGAGGAAATGGGTTGGAAGCATCTTGTTTCTCACTGGAAAACTACTTTTAGTAGAGCTAATGTCATTGTGTTTCCAGATTTCACTCTGCCGGTAAATCTGCTATCTTACGCATATACATACATGTCTTACTATCATGCTTCGTTTCCAAATGGCATTGTGTTAGAAATTCTTTTTCTGTTCTCAATTTTGTTCTTTCTTGTATCAGATGTTATATAGTGTGCTTGATACTGGAAACTTCTTTGTGGTTCCTGGATCACCAGTAGATGTGTGGGCTGCTGAAAGCTACAGTAAGACCCAGTCCAAATACCGGTTAAGGAAGAACCGTGGATACAGTAAAGATGATGTGTTGGTCCTAGTTGTTGGAAGTTCTATCTTCTATAATGACCTATCCTGGGACTATGCTGTAGCGATGCATGCCATAGGACCACTGCTAACAAAATATGCAAGGAGGAAAGATGAAGGAGGCTCATTTAAATTTGTTTTTCTATGTGGTAATTCTACTGATGGATATGATGATGCTTTACAGGTAGTCAATTATTCATTGGTGCACTATAGAGAGTATGCTCTTTTTCTGCTATAAATTTCACACTTTTTTTCTCTCAACTGCTCTGTATACCTGCAAGTGCCTCTCTTTTCGAATGAGTGAATGGAAGATTCATAATTGAATTGTGTCTGACATAATTTCTGGCTAGTGTCTTCTTACATATAAAAAAAAGAAGAAGTTCTGGCTATCTAATAAACTAAATGACTACATCACATTGTTTTAAAGAAGTATGCCTCAAGCTTTTGAAAAAAAAAAATGGAATTTCAATTAGTTTATGGTTTCATTACAATATAGTTTCTAAGTCAGATTGCAATTTTTGTTGTGAGCTGTGAATCTGAACAGCCTAATTTATCTTCTATTTAGTTCCTGCAATATCTTCTTAGCAACACACACACACACACACGTTATTATTATTATTATTATTTTGTTGCTTGGTAGGTGAATAATATATCAGAAAGGATAATAAGAAACTTAGCAAGGCATCCCAGTCACATTATTTAAATAGAAAAAAAAAAAAAAAGTAAGTTGGCACCTCCTAGTCTCCCAAACAAGGAGGTCTAGGGTTCAATCCCCCAACCCCAACTTAATGTAGCCAAAAAAACAAAAGAAAATAAAAAACAGAGAGAATATAGTAAAGCTAAGAACCAGCCATAGAAAAGCACAGATAATTTGTTGAAGCAGTCCTATGAAAATTACATTGCATACTACACTCAGCTGCTGATGTGTTCAACTCACCTCATGACTTCCATTTGTATGCTTGAGCATCTTCTCTTTGAATTGTGAATTAATTCTTGAATTTATTGCATAGGAAGTTGCTGCACGTCTGGGACTTCTTGATGGCTCTGTGAGGCGTTATGGCTTGAATAGTGATGTAAATAGTGTGTTATTAATGGCTGACATTGTTCTCTACGGCTCTGACCAAGATGTACAGGGTTTTCCTCCTTTGCTTATCCGAGCAATGACCTTTGGAATCCCTGTTATTGCACCTGATTTTCCCGTCTTGAAAAAATATGTGAGTTCATTCAAGTTATTTTCCTTTTGGTTCATTGGTTGCTGTATTGTTGGGGTTTCTTAAGTTCTCTTTCTTACATTTTCAAAGAGGTCTCTGAAATTACAGGTTGTTGATGGAATCCATGGAATTTTTTTCCCAAAACATAACCCTGATGCTTTGATGAGGGCTTTCTCACTTCTGATTTCAAATGGAAAACTTTCCAAGTTTGCTCAAACAGTTGCTTCCTCTGGAAGATTGCTTGCTAAGAACATACTGGCATCAGAATGCATTACTGGATATGCAAGGCTACTGGAAAATGTACTCAATTTTTCATCAGATGCCATGCTGCCAGGTTCTATTTCTCAGCTTCAACAAGGGGCATGGGAGTGGAATCTGTTCAGGAAAGAAATAGAAATGAGAACTGTTGACATGCAAAACGTTGATGAGAAGGCTACTTTGCTGAGAAAGTACAGTGTTGTTTATGCTCTTGAAGAAGAGTTTACCAATTTTGTTTATTCAACTAATGGCTCTGCTAATGGAACTGGGATTCTGTCAGAAGATATGCTGACTAAACTAGATTGGGATGTTCTGAGGGTATTAGAAAGTTCTGAAGAGGATGAGAGGATAGAAATGGAGGAGGTAAGGTGTATCTTGCGTTTACAGTGCCTTCCTTGCCCCCTTCCCTCCTCCCTCTCCAAAATAAATCCCCCAACCCTTGCAGGCAGGAAAAAAGAAAAAAGAAAATCTTTGTTTCAAGTCCTTTTCTTCAGAAGACAGCTAAAATTGATTATTATTTCTTGATCTGTAGCTTGAAGATAGAACGGAGAGAAACCTTGGAGCATGGGATGATCTTTATCGTAATGCTCGCAAAGCTGAAAAGGTTAAGTTTGAAGCAAACGAAAGGGATGAGGGAGAGCTTGAGAGGACAGGCCAGACTGTGTGCATTTACGAGATCTACAGTGGAGCTGGGTCCTGGCCATTCTTGCACCATGGTTCTTTGTACCGTGGTTTAAGTCTTGTGAGTTCCTTTTATTTATATTGCAACATTTATTTGGTCAATGTTTTCTTTATTTCATTTCCCTCCTGTTATCCTCCCCAAAGATCTTTTTTTTTTTCTTTAAATACAAATCATTCTTGATATATTCTGCTTAAGGTATATAATTAGACCGTATAACCATCTAGGATTTCTGTTTTGTTGAGATTGCCTCCTACCCCTGGTAAGAATTAGAGAAAAGAAAAAGAGAAAGAATGAAGTGAGAATTACCAGCCATGTCTTCTCAGCCTCTGGTTTTGACATGTGAACTTTGTTTATCATTTAAGTGCTTTAATTTATATAATTTTTGTTATATATCTAAGACTATTGAATGATTTATTCCCCATTGAGATGAAACCTGCTTATTTGTTATTTTCGTTCAAAATTTAGGCTAGAAATGAAACTAATATATATTTTTTAAATGGCTTGTTTCATATACATTCCTATTAAAGTCATCTATAATTAAATCTGGCAGACTTTAAGTGAACGGAGGTTGAGATCAGATGATGTTAATGCAGCTGGGCGGCTTCCCTTTTTGAAAGACTCTTACTATCGGGATATTCTATGTGAGATTGGGGGAATGTTCTCTATTGCAAATAAGGTGGATGACATTCATCGAAGACCTTGGATAGGGTTTCAATCATGGCGTGCCGCTGGTAGGAAGGTATTTCTTATGTTGGTAGTCTACCTTTAAATATTTTTTAATTTTTTGGAGTTTCGTATATGAAATTCATGATTTTTGAATTTTTGTATCTGAGGTGACCCTTTTAACTGAAGAAACTTTAAAATCTCAATTACAAAGTTGATAGTTAATGAATAAAGTAGTTTTTATAGGATTCAAATTATTACATTTTTTTCAAATATGCTGCTGAACCTGGTATATTCTTCTTGAAATTCATTATCAGTTTTTTTCGTAATTGCCATTATTGCTGTCTCATTTCTTGAAGCAGGCTTCATTGTCCTTAAAAGCTGAAAAAGTATTGGAAGAAACAATACGAGAGAACGCTACAGGAGATGTAATATACTTTTGGGCGCGGGTGGACAAGGATGGAGTCACAGGAAGCAATGACATGCTCACTTTTTGGTCCATGTGTGACATCTTAAATGGAGGACACTGCAGGCATGTTATTAGTATAATTTGTAATAAAGTTATGTATGGATGGTTTAACGATTTGACTTTAATCCTGATGTGTACATGTTCATCCATTGTTTGGAAAGGGTGTGGCCATGTACGTCCTGTTGTATGTATGTATGTATGTATGAAGGTGAACTTTCCAACCGTGACAGTAATGGCTGCTAATGGTGTACTTGGAACCAATTTGATAGAATGGTTTTGAGTTGCCGTTGTAATTATGCATTCAATAAAGTTGCAGACTGTTGGACCATTAGACCCTAAAATTGCTTTGGCACTGTTGTTGTAATCATACATGGCAAGGGTCGGTGCCACTTCCTCTTTAATAGTGTTAGTTTGGGGTATGGTAGGGCAGGGGTTTTCTGTTTCCATAAATTCAGTGTGCTTTGACTAGCCTTGTTGGTTATTTTGTACCTCAATTATGGGGGTTAACTTGAAAATTAAATTATTTTTTAATATACAGATGGATGTTATTTTAGATGTAACTTATTTTTTGAAATCTAAATGCTTTCAGGTCTGCTTTTGAAGATGCATTCCGCCGGATGTATGGATTGCCATTGCATGTAGAAGCTCTTCCACCCATGCCAGAAGATGGTGGTTACTGGTCCGCTCTGCACAGCTGGGTGATGCCAACCCCTTCCTTTCTGGAGTTCATAATGTTTTCCCGGTAATTTACAGAGAATCAGAATATGGATTTTTTTTTTTTTTTTTTTTTTTTTGACTTATTAAAAAAAAAAGAGTCTGGAAATTTTCACCTGCAGTTTTCTATTTCATTATAGCACATCATGTTACAGTGAAAGCACTTGAAGTTTGTCTGTAAATGAAACAACAATAACAACAAAGCCTTTGTCCCAAAAAAAACTTTGGGGATTGGCTATGGATCCTCAACAGACTAATTGGGATTGAGAAGCCCCAATGAGTAGGATCCATTCATGATAAGTGACTAAATTTTACACTGGCAATCAACCTACTGCAACCTTCCTTTTTTCCATACTTGGGGCTGGCTGCGAGCTAAAAATACTACACAAAGCACTAACATAGGAGAGGTTTTGTAAATGAAACTAACTGAATTTTTCCTATTGAGCTGCAGGATGTTTACTGATTCTCTTGATGCCTTGCACACCAACTCTGGTAAAATTAATACGTGCTTGTTGGGATCCTCAGAGCTTGAGGCAAGTAGTGTGGGTCTGAAATTGTTTGATTTTGTTATTGTGGGAGAGTAATATTCCTTACCTTTGTTTGTTTTATGATCAACAGAAACAGCACTGTTATTGTCGTGTATTGGAACTCCTGGTCAATGTTTGGGCTTATCATAGTGCTAGGAATATGGTCTACATGGATCCACACACAGGTTCACTGGAAGAGCAGCACCCAGTTGAACAACGCAAGGGATTCATGTGGGCAAAATACTTTAATTTTACGTTGTTGAAGAGTATGGATGAAGATTTAGCAGAGGCTGCAGATGATGGTGATCATCCCCGTGAGATGTGGTTGTGGCCATTAACAGGGGAAGTGCATTGGCAAGGGATTTATGAAAGGGAGAGGGAGGAAAGATATAGGCAGAAGATGGACAAGAAGAGAAAAACAAGAGAGAAACTTCGTGAAAGGCAGAAGCATGGTTATAGGCAGAAGACACTAGCAGTTATTGATCCAAAAAAAAGGCAGAAGACTATCGCAGAATAGGAAGCATATAGTCAGAACTACTCAATTCTAACTCTGGAACACTTTTGACTCCTAACACGGTTACTAAACCCATATTTCTCCAACATGGGAATTGGAAAAGGCACTTTCAGACTGAGGAGAAGCTTCGTTCATTCTAACTGCATCAGGAGTAGTACATAAAAAATGATTCTGTTAGTATTTTCTCACTTTACTCAATATACATAATACTCAAATGAAGTGGAGGGTAGACACGTAGCTTCCAAGCAATTGTGGCTCGCTAGCTTTCGAGGCCTTTTTACTCGGTCATTTCTAGCAGCACAGAGGATATTGGGTTTTGAGAGGGGTACCCAACATTCATTGATATTCTTTTATACAGTTGAAACCATTCAATTTAGCGAGTATAAAGTTGTATTCTTTCATTACTGTATATTCATTCAACAAGAGGAATGGCAATTTTGACGACAAAAATGGCTGATTTCATGCTTGGAGCTGGTTCTGTTTTGATTTCACTTTGTTTCTTCAGAAGTATAGTTGCTTGCTAGAATGGATCCAGATGTTTCTAGGAGCCACTAGGCACCAGTGACTCAGAAAATGGTCATAACTTTTTATTGGGGTGGTGGGGTGTTAAATACCTTGGTTCTACTTGTAAAGGAGAGCAGGTTATTCTGCTGAGTTATAAGGCTTTTGGCTTCATCATTTGAGTTATAGTAAGGGGGGGTGGTGTTTAAATGCCTTGGTTCTACTTGTAAAGGAGAGTAGGTTATTCTACAGAGTTATGAGGCTTTTGGCATCATTGAGTTATTAGTAATTATTATGATAGGTTGAAGTAGATTCTTGTATGTCTTTCATGTTTGATAATTATTTTAAGATATTTGATTTAATTCATTGTTCATATATATATATATATTAGTTTGGCATTGTATTTATAATTATAAGGATATTGTGAGAAGAATAAATAATTCTTATAAGATTATTTAAAGTAAATTGAATATGAGAATTTCACATTTCCTTATCAAATTTTTAATCAAAAGAAACGTGAGCATGCTTATATTCCTGGACATCAAGATGCTCAAGTGTTACATTCTTAAGAATATAGATGTTGAAGGATGTTGGGAGGACCACGATTTGGCACCCTACAATTGCTCCAAAAACAAATATGCGGGGTGTGATGTAGAATACTATAAAAGACTTGGGTATGTAGTATTTGATAAGTAGTATCAAATCCAAGGTCATTGGTTTGAGTCATAGGAGTGTCATCATGAGAGGGGGGATTGTTGGGGGAACTACAATTTGGCTCTCTATGGCTATTCTAAAAATAGGCATGCGTGTTATAAAAGACTAGAATGTATGTTTCCTCGAACCAAATGTTACTATAAGAGAAGGATTGATTTTGGTTTTTGTTTGAGTTTAGATTAAGGGTTTTTAAATTTAAATTATAAGAACATGCATTAATTTGACTTTGACCTAAAATTCAGGATATTTTTGCATTTTCTCTAAGATTAACACATTCTTTTGGTTATGCATTCACATTTACATACATGCGAGGACAATTTTTGCAAGATCAAACTACGTTGTTCTTTTTAAGCAATATTTAGACAAAGTCAATATATAAATAAATGGCCATGAGACAGATCGTTCAAGGCAAATGCTGCAAGTTTGCACCATCTCTCGCAAATTTTGCATTACTGCTAAATTGAGTGCGACATATGCTGTATTTAATACAAATTCAAGCTTCTTGTTCTTGAAGGATTAGGCAACAAATGGGTTATGCATTTTTTTCTTTTCTTTTTTTGCCGAATCTATTATACTTATAATAGAGAAATCATACTTCCAAGATAAGTAAAAGGATTACTTGTCTCCTTGTATGGCACATTACACGCGTTGAGTTTTGCACACTTTCTTCCATGTCATTGTGGGTACCGTAGGCATGCTTTGCAACGTGCTAGGCGTGCTAGGCGTGCTTGGCATTCACCTAGGCATGCTTGGCATTCACCTCGGACGGTGTCCTAGGATCCTAGGAGTCCCACATTGAAGGAAACCCCCCCCCCCCCCCACTTGCTACCTTATAAGCTATGAAGCGAAGGGAGTAGTGTACCATTAGTTTATAGTTATACAACCAAACTAGTGGTACTCTAATGCCATTGGTTCATGTCCTTTTATTGTGGGGGCATTTTTTGCTTCAAAGGAAACTCATGTGTACTCCTTTAGGCAAATTTTTGCTCTTGTCCCACATTGGAAGGGTTTCCTTCCTCTTAGCACCTTATAAGGCATGAACCAATGGCATTAGAGTAGTTTCCTTTGAAGCAAAAAATGCCCCCACAGGTATATAAATAAGAATTGTTGTAATATTGTATTTAGTTAGTTAGTTGGTTAGTTAGTTATAATTCCAAGCATGTTAACCACATTTAACACATGTTGAAATTATTAATGCACATGAAGAGTAATAGGACCATTAGGATAAGGCCATGTGGGCCAATACAATAGTTTTATAGTTCTATAAATACATACTTGTAATCATATTTCCATTATTGAAGAATAAACAAATTTCTTAATGCATTAGTGCATCTCTTTCTCTTTCTCTTAATCATTTCTCTCTCTATGGAGGGTAACTACATCAAATTAAGTCAATTTCCATACAATTCATATTAGTCCCCATTAGAAACTATCGGGTTCCTAACAGAAATCAACTTACTAAGTATAAGTTGTAACTCAACTCAACCTTCTAGTGTTTCCAATGGAGATGTTCAAAGTTTCAAATCTCCACCCAATTGTGATTTGTGATTTGTGATTAAAGAATTTATCAAAAAACAACAAAAATCAACTAGTGAAGCTAGCTCATAAATCATAAATGATCCAATGTCAAGTTGGGCCTAAACTCAAATCCAAATGAAAGCCCAAGATGAGTACCCTATTTTCCCTTTTTACCACCCCAAACTTAAAAGAATTACCAGACTCCCGCCCTGCCCTGCTCTGGACCAATTGGAATTGGAAATTGCTTAGTTATGGGTTACAGAATACAGACACACAGGCTCACACTACTTTCTAACCTTTTTTACACTCTTCATTGTATTGGCATTTGTCAGTAGGGTTTTTTAAAACCTCAGAAGCCTCTAATCTCTCTCTCTCTCTTCCATGTCCAGGTACTACTCTCACTCTCACCTACATTACTTCTTTTTGCTGCTAAGCTTCAGTTTTGTGTGTATCATTTCCTGGTTTTGTCCCCCCCCATATGTTTTTTTTTTTCAGTTGCAATTCAATCTGGGCATCGTACTGATATCTTTTTTTTTTTTTTTTTTTGGGGTCGATTTTGGTTGTTCTTACCTCTTTTTTGTTGTAGATTATACTTGGGTCTGGTTATTATACTGTGTTTTTGAGTGTATTCATGTTTGGAATTGAACCTATCACTTTCGAGCTCTATTTTTGTGCTTAATTCTGTTATCATTTCCTCAATTTTGGTCCTGCCCCACATAATAATTCAATGTAAGCGTTAGACTAATAGTGTTTGTTTCTTTTGATTGCTGGGTTTTTTATTTTTATTTTTATAATAATTTTTTTTTATTACTACCTCTTTTGTGTTGTGGGTCATATATGGGTCTGTTCATTTTCAAGTATTTGGCTTGGGTCTTATCCTGTGTGATATCAACCACTATATGTGACTCTGATTGTCAATTCCTCATTTTAGTTACAAATTTTGACTTATTAAAATTTCTTCGTGTAGTGCTGTGGTGTGGATGATGTTTTGGGCTTGTACGTGCTAAATGATTGTTATGTTGCTTTTTCTTTCTACTTAATCTTTGTTTGGGATGTTGAATTTTTGGTTGGAAGAAATAACTCATGTAATTGGAGCTAAAGTTTGAGCATGTTTAGTTAATTTGCTGAGTACATTTAGGTGATTGAGTGAGCTAGAATTTGGAAATTTTGGAAACTTGTTTTTGGGTCATGAAAAAGTAATTACATCTACTCAATTGAGCCTACCTCAACAATTTGGTTTGATTAACGTGGGGAAGTTCTAGGGATAAGCCAAAAAAGAGTGAAAATGCATTGAGAGGATATAGTATAACCCTGGCTAATGGAGGACTATGTAGTGAAAGAGGTTAATTTTTGCTGTCATTTGTCAACCACTTTGTTTTATGGCTACTGATTTGTGCAATGTATGGTGTACTGACTAAAATTCAGTACTATAATCGAACATGACACCGGCAAGGTCCACCCTCTAGAGAGGAAATAGGCCAATGTTATTCACAAACTGATTGAAGATCAGTTTCAAAAGGTGATAACAAGTGATTACAGATTGAATTCTTCGTTTAATGCTACGTGATTTTTCTGTTATCAAGCCAAAAAAAGAATAAAGAAAAATAGGCCAAGAGAAAAGGAGAAGTTTTACCTGTGATATTTTCATATTCAATGCAACTGCATAAAGGCAGGAAGCTCCAAATAGTCTTAGAAAGATGCTCTCTGTGTTACTTGTGTGAACTTACTGACCAGGAGGACACTATAAATAGATGACAGCAAAATCAAGTGCACCCCAAAAAATAAAATATCAGATCTTTGTGTGTGCGGGCACGCGCACGTGAGCGTTTGTGTATGTGCCCAACATTTAAATTATGTATCAATAGTGCATATAAAGCTTGTGGTTGCACATATGTAATTAACTCTTGATGTTCAATGATGTGGACACCTGTCACCGTTTTAATTACTATTTTATCCAATTATTATATATTTTTTCCATGCACAATTGTATTTGTATTTCACATGAATGGGTTTTGTATAACATTGAATGATATTTTCAAATTGGATCTATCTTGGTGGATTTTTTGTTTGATGATCGTTGGATAATCTATTGTTCTGGTAATGACCCTCATTGCTTTTTGTTAACATGAGAATTAAAATAAAGTATACAGTTGTGATTTACATGACTTAGTATTGAAAGTTGGCATCTTGATACTCTGGGTGGAGTCTGTGGAATGTCCACTCACTAATTTTGTCTGCTGACATGACTGCCTGACTAGTCTACAAAGAGGCCATGAACAGGGCCTTCAAAACCTGTACCATAAATTTCTGCAAATGAAAATCTTCATATTTTGGCTGCATTTAGATAGTCATGCTTATCTGATTTCTCGTGTTTCTAGCTTACTCATGCCAGGAAAGGAAGATTTTTGTGAACACAATTGTCTGATACTGGTTGTGATGCATGTAGGTTTGCATGCTAAAGGCAGTACGCTTCTAAACATCATGCATGCTGTGAAGGTTGGCTGGGTTGGGCAAACTTTTGCCCTAGCTAAAGGGAATGGGTCTGAAGGGAGGAAGTCTCGGATTCGGCGCTCAAAGGAGGAGAGGAAGGCAATGGTTGAATCCTTTATAAAGAAGTAATTGAATTATAGTTTCCCTTTATTCAGAATTTGGTATAGGTGGTATAAAGTCATTTTCTAAACATCCCTAATCATTCCCACCACTCCCTCTATCCTTTCAAAAAGTGAATCTGGTGCACACTCTCTTTTCTACTATATTTTTCTCTTATGCTGTAATATAGTATTATCATCTCTTAATAGTAGTAGCTGACAAAGTAATTGAGCAAGATGTGACAAGTTACTGACAATTTGAGTTGTAGGTCATTTCTTTGATTGTTTATCATAAAAATCAGAGATTGACTCTAACCACCTGCTAATTAATTAATTAATTATTTTTTTTTTTTTTGGAAATTTAAGGAAAGTAGGTTTGGTAGCATGTCTTAACTAACACTAAACTACGTAGATACATAAACACAAAATGATATCATTTGTTTTGTTTTAAGACCAACTTTGAAGTGAGACTTGTTATAAGCATCCGTTTACTAATAATAAGAAAGTGGCTCTTTTTTCAGAAAATCTAGTAATATAAGTTATTGTTAAGCTTGATCTTGGAGTTCAACTGAATAACAGCATTCGGTAATACTTAGTTTCATATTTAACCAGGAGACTTCATTTTTATTGATTGGCAAATGGATTGAACCTGTGACTTACCCTCCACACTTATTTATGGAGTGTGGATATGCTATTTAATCTAGAGACCATTGGAGACTTCATTGCAGTGATGAAATCCATTATAAGTAAATTAGAAGATTCATAATGTGAATGTGGTACATACAGAAATTAGCAAATTCACTTATTACAAAAAAGAAATTGGAAAAATTGTTTTGTCGGACTGGACTTACCCAAAAATTGTTTTGTAGGACTGGTTTTCTATTGGTGTATATATCATAGGACATATACATTTTGTCTTTTAAAAGGATTATTTGTAACCTAAAGGTGCTTTTTTTTTCTTTTTTTGCAAACAAAATATTTTTATTGTATCTAGGTCTATGTTTAGATTCTTTATTAAGTTGCAAATTGTTTTCTTTTGCTTAATTAATTGCTCGTTTTTTAAAATTGTAAGGCTGTTCAAGTTTCTAGGTTCCACTTGCCGTGCTCTTGAAAATAGCTATTTAAAAGCTGATTATTCCCTTTATTTTTGGTAAACTTGCTTGCAGGTATCAAAAGACAAACAATGGGAGTTTTCCATCACTTAATCTCACACACAAGGAAGTTGGTGGGTCTTTCTACACAGTACGGGAGATTGTTCGAGATATAATCCAGGAAAATAGAGTGCTGGGCCCTGCTATGTTAAGTCCAGAGGAGCAGAGCAGTTATCAGTTCTTGGAACAAGATCCACTTTTTTCAATGGCTACAGAACCTCAAATTCCTCCATCACTAATATCCAATGAAACTCATCTTTTATCCAATCGTCACCAGGGTACAAGAGAAGAACTAGTCATAGGTTCTGATGGGCATGATAGTGGACCTGACCATCAGATGTTTGAGCGAATTGTAAATGGAACTCAGGTAGATGTAAAAGACAAAAAATCTGATGAATCAACTTGTATTGAGTTGCAAGTAGATGAACCTTCTGAAGCAGAGAAACATCTTGAGGAAGAATGGGCTGCACCAATGGCCAAAATAACTCCCACAATAGAAAATGAAGAGCAAGTCTCTTTTTCTGATGGGCATTTCACTGAACCAGAAAATCGGATGCTTGACAACAGGCAAACCATCAATGGAAGCCAGCTAGATGTTAAAAACAAAAACTCTATTGAGCTGACATGTACCAACTACCAAGTAGGTGAACCTTCAGAAGCAGATAGGAACACTGAAGAACTGGCAGCATCTAAGGCTAAAGTAAATCCTATAGTAGCAGATGTTATAGTAGAGACCTTTCCATTACAGCGTGTTACTAAGACAACCGATAGCTTGGGTGGGAGTTTAGGAGAATCAAAAATTTTAAATAATCCTGCAGGACAAAAAGAGAACGGAAAGCTGGAGTTGGAAAAGGAAGTAGTAGATCTTTCAGAGCCATCATTGGGAAGCTCAAATTATTTAATCCCTGGAGAAGATACTAAGCATGATACTCAGAGCATTGAAGTCCTTGAAGCTAAAGTATCCAGTAATGATTTTGGAACACCCCAGTCGTCTGAGAACAGCCAGGATCTGACTGGAGCTAAGGTGAATCTTTTGTTCACTTCTACATGTATGTTTTCACGTGTGCATGCATGTGAAAACTTTTAGAATTCTTAATTTTTGCAAAATTGTATTGTTAGTGATTTGTGAATGAAATCAGGATTGCTGATTTATTTATTTGCTTTCTATTGGCTGTATATATGAAACACAAGTGAGGAGAAAAGTATTAATCATTAGGCACCATTAAACCTTCTGGGAACTCTGCATTTAAAATTTAAAATTGCCACCTGTGGGTAGTCTTATTTGTTCAAGCATTAATTATGCTATAGATATTAATCTAGTTTTGAGGCTTAAATTTCTTAGGTGATCATCTCAGTTTGGTGCTTGTATCTAGCCAATGGGATCTAGCTCAAATGCCACCTCCTCCCTTTGTAAGAGCAAGGTGGAGGGTGAGGTTGTGGGCTTAAGACCCACTGGGTTGATGTGTAATTACCTATAAAACAAGTCTGGTGCTTGTATCTAGTGCCTAGCTCATGCTTAAAGGTTGCTTTGCATATATAGGCATTTGCAGCGCTTCAATAAAAATGATATCATCTTCAAGTTATTATCTTTATCATTTTTCGTCTTTGAATGACAATGTCTTTTAGACTCCCTAGTAACCCCTAAATTTATACCTATAGTTGAAAATATACAACACTTTCTAGATAGTTATCTTTTCTATAAAACCCTTTGATGCCTCACTTCATTTTTACTTTTTTCTTGCTTGATGTTGAGGGGTCTGAAAAATGTTTGCATGTGGTGCTTTTCTGAAATTGCGTGGTAAAATTTTGACGAATATTTAGTTAATGCCTGAAATTTCTAATCAATTTATCTAGCAACATTTTCCAAATAAGATGTTTAGGCCTTGTGCTTGTGCTTGTTTGGGTCCCAACAACAACGCCTTGGGCTTCAGACCATTGATGTGCATAATGTGTATGCCTGCATGTGTCTGTGGTAATTGGATGTGCCCATGATATTGGTCGTCAATTTTGTCATGTTATATCTTTTCAAAGTAGCTTGGGGTAGTTATCCAGTGTAAGAACATAATGATCTAGCAAATCTGCTGTCCGTTTAATCTCTCTGATTAACTCTTTTTTTTTTTAATTCTATGCTGTTTGAATATTCTCTTTCCATAATGATCAAAATCTACCCATTGGCATTCTTTAGCTGAAACTAATTTATTTTACTGAAGAGGTGATAAACCTACTATGCACAAGAAACATATCTTAGCAAATTTATGTTATGAATTATCATTAATTATGCTTTTGCAGGCTGTTAATGCTCTAACTCCAAATGACAATATCAAGATTCTTAATGGCACTTGTACTGGCAGTAGCGGTGTAGATGAAAATACCCCAGAGACCATCATTAATCAACCTAAAGCTGATCTACATGGTGGCAACTCCCAGAGAGGAAGCAATCCAACTTTAGATAGAATAAACCTGTAAGCATCTCTAGTAAACCCATGTTGAAATTTGGCACTTAGATATGTAATGCTCTATTATTTGCAGATTTTGAGCATTTAAACGGGTTCATATATAATCATTGATTTGTCTTTTGCTTATTTTTTTGGCAGTGAATCTTGGGAAGGGACAACCAAAGCTGCCAAACTGGAAACTAATCCACTTTTGGCTACAATTAAAGCATTTATAGCTGCCTTTGTGAAATTTTGGTCTGAATAATCACCTTGTTAGTGTAGTTCTTTTGATTTTCTTTTTCCCCGACTGAGTCATGGATGAAGAATGTACCTGCCAGATAATGCTTAAATGTCACTTGGGTAAATCTAAAGTTGTGTGGTTGGCTTTCTTTTAGTTTGATGTTTTTTTCCCCTCCCTGTTGTTTTGGCCATTTGAGGACACTTGAACATATGGACTACACCAAGGAGATATCACTTTATCAATCCTTAACAGGATGGTACTAAATTAGGTAATACGATGCCAAGAAACTACTAATAAAGTTAGCTAGCATAGTTCTTGGGTGATTTCCTTGAAGGGACAAAAATCTCCATTCACCAGACAACTTCATTTTTTTTTCTGGCATTTCTACAAAAGGAAACAAAGGATGTGTGTACATAGTGATGGCTCTTTGGAATTATTATGCTGACATAATTTGGATATGTTGATTGTGTTTGATTTGCGTATCATTGTGAGCTATGCTGGATCCCATCAAGTCATTGCTGTCTGTTTTTGAATTATTTAAGTCATTGCTAAGTAGTACCATTTTCTAACCACACGTATGAAACGGATTCAAGTTACACCTAGTGTAACTCTATAAAAGTTACATTTTTTATACATCATAGATTTCTAAAAAATTTAATGGTTAGAAAATCATTTTAATCAATGTCATCTTTAAAATTAATTGTTTTTCATATTAGCTAACCTAATTAATTTAAGAGAATATTATATTATTTTCTTTTCTACTTTCTTTCTCACTCTCAATTAATTCATCCCTAACTTTGCACAAGTTACTATTCTCAACATTCTTAAGTTGCAGATTTTATTTTTCTTGCACAAGAAAGATAGCCTCCTTTTTTCGTCATTCTTTGTTATTGTTAACTAAAATGTATTAGATGCTTCTAAGAATACCCACCACTTCAATGTTCTCCTTTTATTAATATTCTCCTTTACCAGTCCACCTAAATAAATTTCCCTCCCCTCTTTTTTTTTCTCCATTTCTATATTTTTCTTACATCCACTATCAAAACCCAAAACCATATATGTCCATTTTCATTTTGATCTTCCAGTTCTAGATCTAATCTTCATTTTCATTTTTATTGTATTGGTAGTGCCATGGGTAGCTTGTTGGTTAGATTTCAAATCCACCAAACTAAGAAAAATAAAATAAAAAGGCTAAATAAAAACTAAAATTAATAGTGTCCAAAATTTCAAAGCCCAATATTCAAACCCTACTCGCTTCTTTCACTATACACGAATTTTAACTTGTTTTTAACAAAAATGGACATAGATGAGGAGGAAAAAAAAAGTGGTAATACCACCATATTAGTATGGGAGGAGAGGGGAAGATGATTGATTAGTGTAAGGCATTAAATGTGGGAAATTTAAGTAAAAGTAGCTAATTTGAGAAATTAATACTATACATTAATGACATGAGAGGGTGATTTTCTCACCCTTAGATTTAGTAAGAATTTACGGTGTATAAAAGGTGTAACTCTTGTAGAGTTACACTAGATGTAACTTGAACCCATCTCATATATATATATATTTCATTATCTGAGTCAAAAGTTCTTCGATAACTTTTATTTTTAGAGTCCATAGTTCATGTACCCGATAGCAGCATTAGGGTTATATAAGTTGTAATGCTGGGTTAATTATTACAATTTACAAGTTGATATAGCAGACATGAGTACTGTAGACTCGGCTAATAATCTCACTTTAGGATATTTAAAATATTAAAAATAAAAAAAAGAACATGTTGCTAATTTTGCATTTCCCAACCCATGCTAAGGCAAGAATTTTGATCTTGGTTTCTGTCGGGTTAGGATTTGTAGCCCAATCCCAAAACAATGAATTTGTAAAGAGTGGGTGAAAGAGCTGGGTTAGTTGTGAATTTAGCAACTGTTAACTAAGATATCCAGGAATGAACCAACGTAAAAACACACTTAAAAGCTAAATAAATTGATGTCCGAAAAGGTTTATTATTGATTGAACAGTGACTACAGTTCTTAGAGTTACAGTAATATCTTTCTCCTCATCTTCTTCTCTTTCCTTCCGATCCCCTTTATCAGAGGCCTCTTTCCTTTATATAGTCTTCTTCTCAACCATCTTCACCGTATACTTGTTCTCTATCTATGCATTCACTTGAGTGCATGTCACATCAAGTATCTTGTTTAGTTCTCCATGAGTGGTAGTAGCTGAAGTTGCACTGTTCAGGGGTCTTCTCCACATAAATGCGGACAGAAAAACTGTTGCAGTGCATTAAACACGGTGGTAGCAGCTTTTTCTTTTAGATATTTCTCCATTCTTACCATCTCCATACAAGCCCAAAACTTATCCTTATCATTGGAATCGCTAGGAAGATCACCCGAACCTCTCAGGTATCTGCTTGATCGAGACTCTTTATATCCGAGGAGAATACACTCTTCGGACTACAGATGCTCTCTTTGGACTATATCCATTGACCGTTTCTAGGTATATTTCTCCCCATGGAATTCTTCTCAATCATTTTCGTTTTTTCGGATACGCAGTAATCTTCAAATAGGGCCGTAGGCCCAGTACATAATGTTGGGCTTTTACCCCCACAGTTTCCATCTATAACTATAAGGAAAACCTGAAAGAGGGTAAATGTGGATTGTTGTTGAACCACTTCTTCCATTCTTGTAGTTGATTATTATTTTTTATTTTATTTTTGTTGTTGTGGAGTAAAAGATAGAATTGTAGTGGGCAACCATAGCGCTTGACTTAGGTGGTAATTTCTTGTTAAGGGTGTTGTTCTACCCAGCCCAATTGTTAAATTTTAATAAGGGTCAATATTTGTTAAACTATACTTTAAAAAGTTGTACTTTATGTGATGTTGTCCAAGGAAATATAGTTAAATCTTAGGTGAGTAAAAAATACAGCTATTAAGTGAATTTTGGTCCTAAAAAGAAGGGGAAGAAAACATTTAAACTAGTGATCTTTGTTTCAGCGTTGCAAGAGACTTGATTATGAGTCGATTATGTTATTTATCGAGTCGAATAAAGTTCCAACTTTTTAAATATAGTCCATTTGGTAAAAAGTAAAAAACTTATTGTATTTTGTCTCACATTTTCCAAAAAATCAACAAAACTTTTATTCCAAAATAAAAAAAATAAAACTAGTTTTTTATTTATTTTAAATAAACTAACTTTTATTTTTTTGTCTTGCATTTAGTAAACAAGTTACCAAAATCTATTGATACCAACCAAACAAAAGTGGACAAATCAAATTTGACTAAAGTTATTGAAAATAGAGATTGAATCTTTCACAAAAGCTTGAGAATCTAACAAGTAACAATGATGAAGAGAGAGAAAGATATGAGATAAAAATTGATTGATTGATTTTTTTTTTTGAAGGAAAAGAAATTGATTGATTATAATTACAAATCACCGTGGTCACTCTACAAGTATAAGTACTTGTGGGGTGTGAGGGTAAGGGCTGGAGTTCAAATCTCTAAGAAAGAGCTTCACACACATATACACTTAGATTATATTAGAGTAGAATTTTTATCTTATATATATATATATATATATATATAAATTACAGGTCAAGTATTTATATACAATATAAACAAGAGAGATTACATAGAAATAAAAAAAACTAAATAAGTTTATTGTGCTGAATTAGCTGTTACACAGTTATAATAGAACCCACTAATCACGCATCTAATGACAGATTAACAAATGGCCATAATAATAATTAATTGCTAATGCTTTAAACGCTGCCGTATTGACTGGATTTATGACTTCTCGTGTTATACCATAAACATTAAACGGCACCATTTGCAGTCTGGCCTTGTGTGTTAAATGGAACACCACCATTTTGTCTCTGAACTTCTTCTATATCTGTTAACAGTTATATGTGAGTAAAGTATAATTAGCTCTTGAAAAAATATATGAAACTGTCAATCTTCTCTCTTAATAATGATATTAAGGTTCAAATTTAATTGAGTATCTTTGAAGGGATCATCATGTCCTCTCCTTAGACTTTAGAGCATTTTCACATGTCGCAAATTTCAGAGCGAAGATAAAAAAGTTACAACTAGGATGAGCTGTAAAATAAATTGTAAACAGGCATAAAGCTGAAATCCCAAATAGCAATTAAAGTTTAATGCATGAGTTTTCTTACTTAGTGGTTATGGAAAATTGACATCCCAGCAGAAAAGTGGAGAGAGAGAGAGAGAGAGAGAGAGAGTTTGGAGTATAAATATATTGAAAAATCTAAAATGAGAAAAGTTAAATGGTGCTCTAAGAAATATTGGTTTTAAATATATTTTTAGAATATTTTTATGAAAAAAATATATAATTTTTTTTAATGGCTATTATATTTTCTATAAAAATTATGTCAAAATTGTCTTAAAATAGTTTATTAGTAATTGCCCAAAAAACACGGTTAAACATGATCCATCTAACCACCGCATACCCTTGGCATGATGATTATTATGCAAGTACAAAGTTTTTGTAAAGTGAGCAAATAAAGGTCGGGGTTTAAGTCTCCAAAGGGAGAAATTATACAGTCTTTTGGTGGACCACATCATTTGTTTACCATTCCACTAAAAGACTCTTACATATTTAAAATTGCCGAGTCAGTAATTAATTTTTGTTTTAAAATTTTTTTAACTCAGCAATTTTAAACAGGTGAGAGTCTTTTAGTAGAATGGTGAACCACGTCACTTGTCCACTACGAGGACCTTATAATTTCTTTTCCAAAGAAGAACTTCACACACACACATATATATACATATATATATATATACACACTTAAATTAAATTAAAATAAAATTTTTATCTTGTATCAAGAAACACGACCCATCTAATATGCCAGCTCTACTTGTGTCTAATATTAAAATTTTTTTTTTTTTTTGCTTTTTTTTGGGTATTTTGAGAAAGGTCTAATATTAAACCTTGTTTTAAATGCAAAAGTTAACTTCTACCAGTTTCTAGGTTCTGAAGTAACATTCAACAACTTTGTTCCCTCCGCAGCAGTAATTAGGTAATCATGATCTCCACGAGATGGACGTGACATTTGCTCTTATTAGACCTTTCTTTTAGCTACTGTAGTTATTGCCTTTGTAAATTCAGTAGATACGCACTCAGTGGACACAATTCATTGCTTCTTGCCCAGTAACTCAAGGTGGGACCAGGCGGCGTTAAGTGTCGTTCAGGGGGTTCAAATGACCCCCCTGACTTAAAAATAAAAATACTATATATAAATTTTTTTTTTTTATTAGCGTACTTTACTTTAAAAAATATTTTTGAACATCTTGATTTAAATTTTGCACATTTTAATCAAAGATAAGTCCAATTTAAAACTAAATAATAACACAGGCTAATTCAGTCTAAAACTAAAACAACACTGATCAGTCTATCTTAAAACCAAAAAACAACATAGATCATGTGGGGTCAAAGAATTTGGCAATCCCGGCCTACTTTATACCAAGCCTAAGGCCCATGTCGAGGAGGAAGAAACGTCCGAGCACGAAGTGAGAAAGTCCAAATTGCTCAAGAACATTGCCGAAGACAGTCTTGTCCTCGGCCAACCAAGACCATGGGAGGAGGAAGTAACAGACCATCAAAGGTAGCCTGCTAGAGCATCCCAAGAGAAACAACAAGTACAATGTGTCAGCCATGGAAGCATGGTGGAGGAACAATTTCAGGATAAACTGTCACCTCTACATTAAATACCCATAACTAAAGTTCTGGCCGCATTAATGAGGAAATGACCCCTGAATAGTGCAGCATTGGTTGCTGCAACCCACAGAAAGAATGGGAAGGCGGCTGATGAGACATGCACTCAAGTAGTGACCTGCTTAATCAACAAATGTAGGGCTAAAATCAACTGAAAGGAGATATATAATGTAAGAAATCTTTATGGAAAGGGGGGAGACAGTAAGAAATAGAAAATACAATAGCAATTTGTAGAACTCTCCCAACCTTTGTAGTCAAGCACTGAAGAAATAATAAGGGTTACACGTTCCTCAAGAGAGTTCTGAGGAGCAGAATTTCATACTTCAGCCCATGTTCTCGTCATTCCACCCACTCACTACCATGTTTAGTTGTTGCAATCCTTACTAAGGCCTAGTTCTTAAACTCATCATCTTCAAATTCATTGTATTGGACTAGTTGGGTCTGAGTCCACTCGTCTAGCAAAAGAAGTGCTCAGATCCAGTCCCTACAGATCATATAGATATATTTCTCATGAATCTCATCTCAGTTAATTATCTGACTATCTTTGTATCTTCAACTCTAAGAATAAAAAGTGAATATTTGTGAGTTGCGAGTGTCTATTTTATTATAAATTTTTATTATATGTGTGAGTGTATTTAATATTGATTATGAACATTTTTTTTAATAATTTTTTTGTGTGAATTGTGATGTGTGTGAATGTGTGCATGTACAGTACAAACATGATATAATTTTATATAATTTAATTTTTAGGAAATACAGAGTGTTTGTAATGATTCAAAATATGAAAATTCGTAAAAAAAAATTGTAAAATTTTATGCATTTGTGTATTTTTTTATTGATACCTCGATATAGTCAAGTTTTATTTAATTAAATTTTATTTTAACTTATATTTCTTAATGCTATCTGGATAAAATTCCTAGTCCCTAGAGTGGCCGACATGAGTGCTTCGAAATTAGCAAAAGTATAATATAAAAAAAAAAAAATTCTCATTTTGCTTCTGCAAATTCATGATATTAATTTCTGAGATGTCAGCAGCTAGTTCTCCCTCAAATCAACTGTTTAAATTTCCTGTACTGTACTTTTTCAGTTATTCGAGCGTTAGAATATATATATTTTTTCCAGTTCCCCTTTCAACAACTTCAACTGTATATTACATTACGACGAAATAATTTACTCTCACATTTTTTAATATGATTATCCTATCCACCAAGTTGTACCATATCTACCCAAAAAATAAATTTATACCTTGTGCCTCCAAGGTAGCAGCCAATAAAATAAAACTAATTAAAGTGTGAGATTGAAGAAAGAGAGAGAGTGGTTTGGCCTGCAAATTAGATTTATAGTGAAAAACCCTTGAACACGAACATCTTTACTATCTTGAATTGTGTATATATATATATATATATATATAGAGAGAGAGAGAGAGAGAGACTAACCTTATAATACTTTACTTGCATTACAATAGTAAGATTAAAATTATTTTACTCGCACCTATTTCATTGAATCTAGACTAATTATAATGAACTTATCATGCCATAAACGGTTACACTCTAACAAACAAAATAAGAAAACCTATATCAATTTATTAGTAAATAATATCCAATACTTAAGGAAACAATTCAAGAAACATTAAAGAAATATTTGATTAGAATTTTTGGAAACAAGAGAGACATCTTGGTGCATATTACCACCTTTGTACTAATGTGCGTTCAAGGCCCATTGTTCTTCTCTATGCATCTTGAGCCGGCCTTGATAGGCTATGTCTCCCCCAGGGTTGGCGGTGAATGATTAATCTCATCAATATGGTAGGTACCCTTAGTGATTCAATTTGAAATGAATTCTTGGAGAACATGTGCTTGTTGTTTTTCAATTTTATATTGCTCCTTCTTCTCTATGGTTTGATTACTCTGCTCTTGTATTGAAGATTCTTATTCTTTTGATTGGGTTTATAATTTTTCTCAGAGAGATTCTCTCTAGAATATAATGTTTTTGTACCTTTCTTTTTTACTTATAATATATTTCTAGCAATAAAATATTGTCTTTTTTCTTTAATATATATATATATATATATTTGTAAAAAAATTCACGCCTTCCTGAAAAAGATTACAAAAAGATAATCAGTAGCCTTAATCTTGAAACAACAATTCCATCTCCATCATCGGTTATCTTATAACTTGGATTTTTTTAAATAGAAAAATAGTTGTCAGTTGTTGTTAGTATTTTGAATTTTGATAGTTACAATACAAAAAAAAAAAATTTAAACTTTGGACATTTTCGTTAAAAACATTGTCAATTGAGTCACAACCCTCTTGACAAATAACTTTGTCATTTTATACCTTGAAATCTTGACTAAAAGTAGAACCCATTATCAACAATTCATTAAAGTGAATATAAATTATATTCATGATTGACGGACCGGGTTTAAATGCTATATTTATGATATAATATATTAAGCTTCCAATTTGCTTGGGTTGAATGTCTTCTGGTATGGTTCAGCTGATGCACTTGGTCATGACTTATGGTTCTTAATTAGCACCTTCCTCTCAGCTACTAGTTTTATTGTTTCATCATTTTAGTAGCTACTTAAACGGTTAATACTTTATGTACTTCAACACATGCACGCATAGCAGAGACTTTATTATCATTTAGACATCAACGTAAACTTTCATAAAGTTAAGAAGGTGCCAGCTTTATTTACATTACTGATTTGAAAGTCTATTTTATTGTTTATAAATTTATATAAATAGCTTTTATATGTTACTGGTAATTTCATTATCATCGAGTAATAGTGCCATACCGTTTCAGCAACTTTCCGATAAAGGAGCAAGAGTGACCATAAAGAGCTAGAGAGTTGGCATGTGGGTGTCAGTCTCTAGTTAATTAAATTACCCTTTTTTTTTTTTTTTTTTTTTTCACAATTTGCATGGGGTTATACTTTTAACACTTTTTTTATCCTTGATACATCGATGGTTGGGCGGGAGAATTCAATCTTAGATGTTTTTGTTAGAAACACAAAAAAGTATTAGATAAACTACAAGACTCTTGACATATTTTTTTCCCTTTAATTCATCCAAAAAAGTTTCCCTTATCTGTAGTTCTAATCTTCTAAACTTTGATATGTTCTAATATTAGGAACGATGATAAATCAAGTTTGAGGTGCAAAAACTTTTTTCCAAACCCAAACCTCTAAATCTTTTATATTTGGCACTAGCTCAATTATTTAGTTTTCTTTTGCTAAAAATTGGTTTAAAAAAAAGTGTGCGCCCTATAAAATATTGAGAATTTAAAAATTTGTACATAAGCAAATAAACTAAAAAGAAAGATAAAGTTGATGACAAAAAGACTCTAAACATTTTACATAACAAACCCTCAACCTAAATCCAATTATGTTTGAAAGATCCAAACCGATCTGTTTATGTTACCACAAGTCTGTTCATATGGGACAGATTAAGTTAGGTTTACCTAAATTTGAACATCGAAAATACTATTTAACAACATTCAAGTATTAGTAAATACGTTTACACTAAACTAAACAATATTTTAAGAGAAAAATAGAGACACTTTTACTTTTAATATTGTTATCTAATTTTTATGTTACAACAATTACTAATAGAATTGTGGGGATAAAAGCCCAAATTTATATATTGGGCCTCGGGCCCTATTTGAAGATATGAGGGCGTCCAAAAAGGAGCAATTGATTGGGGAAGGCCTCGGGCTGGAGAACCATGCAAGGAAGTGGTAGAGGAATATAGTCCGAAGAGCATATCCTTCTTGGATACGAAGAATACTAGTCTAGCAAGTACCTGGGTGGCTTGGGCAATCCTCCAGAAAGTTCCAAAGATAAGGATGAATTTCATGCATGTATAAAAATGATAAGAACAGAGAAATATCTAAAGGAAAAAGCTGCTACCACCGCATTAAATGTATTGCAGCAACTTTTCTGGCCGCATTTATGTGGAGAAGACCCTTGAATAGTGCAGCCTCAGCTACCACCACTCATGAAGAACTAAAGAAGATACCTGATAAGACATATACTCAAGTGAATGCTTAGATGAAGAACAAGTGTACGATCAAGATGGAGGAAAAGAGAACTATATAAATGTAAAGGACCTCTCATGGGGGGGGGATCGAAAAATCAACAGAGGAAGAGAGAAGAAAGGTTTACTGTAGCTCTCAAAATTATATAGACAAAAGTTTATCTCCTCGGACAGAATTTGTTCTAGTTTCAAGTTTGTTCTTGCAATTATTTATCTGTCGAACCTTTGTCAAACGTTGCTTAATTCACTATCAGTCCAGCTCTTTTACCCATTCTCTACAAATTTATTGTATTGGGCTTGTTGGGCTCATATTCCATATCTCTTGAGTTTGGACCACTAATCTTGACCCTACAAGAATAATTTTAGTAATTTAATTATATAATCAAGTCAAATTCGGGTACTTAAGCTATAAAAACTAAACTATTAAGAATCTTGTAATTTAACAAGTTGGCTTCTTCGAATGTTTCTAAGACATCCAGGGTTCAAATCCACTCTTCCTGTTATAACTATTGAATTATGTACTCGGTCATAAACTCACTACTCGTTAGATCAAACCCATTGATATTCCGTATTAATTTTGCACCAAAATTTGACTCATGAATGCCTTCTAATTAAGGAAAAGAAAAGTAGTTCAATATTTTCATCAAAATTTAGCAAGTTTACATATGGGGCAGTCTTGTCACAAGAAAAACAAATTGTGATCTAGCTAGGCAAAGCCAATGCATGCTATGTTGGCATTACAACTTTTTGTCCATTGTTTTTGTGGGGCCAAATAATCCCACGGCCCAGCCCACTTCATTCCTGGGCCGAAGGCCCGAGCCGAGGAGACATCCAAGTCCGAGGATGACCTCATCATCGGACGTCTGAGAGTTTGAGGAACATGTTCGCAGCAAGTGGTCATCTCCACACTAAACGCACCTGACAACCGCCCTGGCCGCATTAATGAGGAAAGGACCTTCACCAGTGTCGCCTTGGTTGCCGCGACTCCCAAAGAGACTGGGAAGGCGGCTGATGGGACAAGCACCTGAGCAAAGGTCATGATCACTCAACAAGTGTAGGGCTAGGATTGGTTGGGCAAGGGGTATATAATGTAAAGGGAATCCCTCCTGAAAAGAGGGGGGGGGGGGAAAAGAAAGAAGAAAGAAAAAGAGAAAACTCTGAAGAAAGAAAGGAAGAGAGAGCAAAAAGGGCAAAGGCCTCCTCGGCCCATGACCGAGGAGCCAATCCCAGTTGTAAACTGTGTCAAGTCTATTTCCTTAAGTAAAAGAGACCGGAGTTCACGCCACACGAGCGCCGGCCGGTGCCTAGACCTTCGACCTACTCTCTATAAATTCATTGCGGGGTTCGTTGGGCTTTTGACCCGTGTCCATTGGGCTTGGGCAACCAAAAACCCAGTCCCCACAATTGGCGCCGTCTGTGGGAAGGATTAGTGCAGCGGTTGGCGCAACAGGCGACTGTTCTAAACAACCATTCCATGGAGGATCGGCGGTGATGCAAAAAAAAAAGAACTATAAAAAAGAAGAGCGTTGCAGAAAGATAAAAGCTTGAAGACAATAGATTCAACAGTAAAAAGAAAAGTCACAGTTACAATCAGAGGCTTAGGCAGGCTTGTTTTACAACTGTTCCTACCAGTTAGTCCTACAATCAGAGGCCCAGGCGGACCCAACCTAAAACTAGCTAGAGGGAGATGTCAACTCGTCCCCTTATTGGCATAAAGAGAATGGGAGAAAGAGAATGGGAGAGCTTGACAATAAGGGGGCGGAAGGGGGCTGAAAGTTTGAACAAAGCGAGGAGCAGATGCAGGGGCTCCGGGACGCCCTCCCCCATGATGTTCCCTTGATTTTCTCCAACCTCCACGAGTGTTGGCCGTTGGTGACGGCAACACTTGAGCGCCGCACATAATGTGAGTTCGCATGTCTCCCCCGTCGGAGGTGCGCTCTGAGGAGGGACGTTAGGTACTTCAACGATATCCCTCCGGGCCACCGTGCATGGCGCCATCGGGGTTACGCCTAGATCCTGTCGCACCGGAAGCCCAGTGGGGGCTAAGGCCACAACGGCTCTTGGCACGGATGTTCTCATGTCCGTCCAAAGCCGCCCCATATCGCCTAACTCCGGTCACAATCCCGGCGGGGTTGTTAAAGGGGCATGGGGAGTTGAAGGGGTATCTTCTTTCTGGTTGGGTTGAGAAGTTCATGGAATGAAGAGAAACCATTCCCCCAGGGGGCCTTATATAGAGGATGAAGGTAGGTGGGAGTTAATCCACGCAGAATTCGAAAAACTGGTTAACGAAGCGTTGGATAGTAATGAAGCGGCCAGATTCCAAGGGAGCCGCAAACCGTTGAGCTCATGGGGATTTACGAGGCCATTAATGAAGGCGCGTCTCGCGCACCGAAGCGTCAGGCGCGGAACACGAACGGCCAAGGGACGCTTCGCAAATGACAGAGATGAGGGCTCAAGATGGAGATGAGATCAATGCCACGTGTAAGATCATGATCCGTCCGAAGGAGGAATCGTCCCCAGTAAAGTAAACCGAGGACAAACCCCAACTTCCAGATGCCAAGCGTTAGACAGAACCAAAGCACTGCATGGTCCTCGGACTCAGGCTTATGGGGAAACTAACCGCTCCAGAGGCCAAGCGTTAGACAGAACCAAGGCACTGCATGGTCCTCGGGCTCAGGCCTATGGGGAAACTAACCGCTCCAGATGCCAAGCGTTAGACAGAACCAAGGCACTGCATGGTCCTCAGACTCAGGCCTATGGGGAAACTAACCGCTCCAGACGGCCAAGCGTTAGACAGAACCAAGGCACTGCATGGTCCTCGGACTCAGGCCTATGGGGAAACTAACCGCTCCAGAGGCCAAGCGTTAGACAGAACCAAAGCAATGCATGGTCCACGAACTCAGGCATATGGGGAAACTAACCGCTCCAGAGGCCAAGCGTTAGACAAAACCAAGGCACTGCATGGTCCTCGGACTCAGGCCTATGGGGAAACTAACCGCTCCAGAGGCCAAGCGTTAGACAGAACCAAGGCACTGCATGGTCCACGGACTTAGGCCTATGGGGAAACTAACCGCTCCAGAGGCCAAGCGTTAGACAGAACCAAGGCACTGCATGGTCCTCGGACTCAGGCCTATAGGGAAACTAACCGCTCCAGAGGCCAAGCGTTAGACAGAACCAAGGCATTGCATAGTCCTCGGACTCAGGCCTATGGGGAAACTAACCGCTCCAGACGGCCAAGTGTTAGACAGAACCAAGGCACTGCATGGTCCTCGGACACAGGCCTATGGGGAAACTAACCGCTCCAGAGGCCAAGCGTTAGACAGAACCAAGGCACTGCATGGTCCTCGGACTCAGGCCTATGGGGAAACTAACCGCTCTAGAGGCCAAGCGTTAGACAGAACCAAGGCACTGCATGGTCCTTGGACTCAGGCCTATGGGGAAACTAACCACTCCAGAAGCCAAGCGTTAGACTGAACCAAGACACTGCATGGTCCTCGGACTCAGGCCTATGGGGAAACTAACCGCTCCAGAGGCCAAGCGTTAGACAGAACCAAGACACTGCATGGTCCTCGGACTCAGGCCTATGGGGAAACTAACCGCTCCAGAGGCCAAGCGTTAGACAGAACCAAGGCACTGCATGGTCTTCGGACTCAGGCCTATGGGGAAACTAACCGCTCCAGACGGCCAAGCGTTAGACAGAACCAAGGTACTGCATGGTCCTCGGACTCAGGCCTATGGGGAAACTAACCGCTCCAGAGGCCAAGCGTTAGACAGAACCAAGGCACTGCATGGTCCACGGACTCAGGCCTATGGGGAAACTAACCGCTCCAGAGGCCAAGCGTTAGACAGAACCAAGGCACTGCATGGTCCTCGGACTCAGGCCTATGGGGAAACTAACCGCTCCAGACGGCCAAGCGTTAGACAGAACCAAGGCATTGCATAGTCCACGGACTCAGGCCTATGGGGAAACTAACCGCTCTAGGGGCCAAGCGTTAGACAGAACCAAGGCACTGCATGGTCCTCGGACTCAGGCCTACGGGGAAACTAACCGCTCCAGATGACAAGCGTTAGACAGAACCAAGGCACTGCATGGTCCTCGGACTCAGGCCTATGGGGAAACTAACCGCTCCAGACGGCCAAGCGTTAGACAGAACCAAGGCATTGCATGCTCCTCGGACTCAGGCCTATGGGGAAACTAACCGCTCTAGATGCCAAGCATTAGACAGAACCAAGGCACTGCATGGTCCACGGACTCAGGCCTATGGGGAAACTAACCGCTCCAGAGGCCAAGCGTTAGACAGAACCAAGGCACTGCATGGTCCTCGGACTCAGGCCTATGGGGAAACTAACCGCTCCAGAGGCCAAGCGTTAGACAGAACCAAGGCACTGCATGGTCCCCGGACTCAGGCCTATGGGGAAACTAACCGCTCCAGACGGCCAAGCGTTAGACAGAACCAAGGCACTGCATGGTCCACGGACTCAGGCCTATGGGGAAACTAACCGCTCCAGAGGCCAAGCGTTAGACAGAACCAAGGCACTGCATGGTCCTCGGACTCAGGCCTATGGGGAAACTAACCGCTCTAGAGGCCAAGCGTTAGACAGAACCAAGGCACTGCATGGTCCTTGGACTCAGGCCTATGGGGAAACTAACCGCTCCAGAGGCCAAGCGTTAGACAGAACCAAGACACTGCATGGTCCTCGGACTCAGGCCTATGGGGAAACTAACCGCTCCAGAGGCCAAGCGTTAGACAGAACCAAGGCACTGCATGGTCCTCGGACTCAGGCCTATGGGGAAACTAACCGCTCCAGAGGCCAAGCGTTAGACAGAACCAAGGCACTGCATGGTCCTCGGACTCAGGCCTATGGGGAAACTAACCGCTCCAGACGGCCAAGCATTAGACAGAACCAAGGTACTGCATGGTCCTCGGACTCAGGCCTATGGGGAAACTAACCGCTCTAGAGGCCAAGCGTTAGACAGAACCAAGGCACTGCATGGTCCACGGACTCAGGCCTATGGGGAAACTAACCGCTCCAGAGGCCAAGCGTTAGACAGAACCAAGGCACTGCATG
Source organism: Quercus ilex subsp. ballota (assembly GCA_032727855.1). Lineage (NCBI taxonomy): Eukaryota > Viridiplantae > Streptophyta > Magnoliopsida > Fagales > Fagaceae > Quercus > Quercus ilex. The sequence goes on from CM064915.1 coordinate 57,175,039, forward strand.
GTCCTCGGACTCAGGCCTATGGGGAAACTAACCGCTCCAGACGGCCAAGCGTTAGACAGAACCAAGGCACTGCATGGTCCTCGGACTCAGGCCTATGGGGAAACTAACCGCTTTAGGGGCCAAGCGTTAGACAGAACCAAGGCACTGCATGGTCCTCGGACTCAGGCTTACGGGGAAACTAACCGCTCCAGATGACAAGCGTTAGACAGAACCAAGGCACTGCATGGTCCTCGGACTCAGGCCTATGGGGAAACTAACCGCTCCAGACGGCCAAGCGTTAGACAGAACCATGGCATTGCATGGTCCTCGGACTCAGGCCTATGGGGAAACTAACCGCTCTAGATGCCAAGCATTAGACAGAACCAAGGCACTGCATGGTCCACGGACTCAGGCCTATAGGGAAACTAACCGCTCCAGAGGCCAAGCGTTAGACAGAACCAAGGCACTGCATGGTCCTCGGACTCAGGCCTATGGGGAAACTAACCGCTCCAGAGGCCAAGCGTTAGACAGAACCAAGGCACTGCATGGTCCCCGGACTCAGGCCTATGGGGAAACTAACCGCTCCAGACGGCCAAGCGTTAGACAGAACCAAGGCACTGCATGGTCCACGGACTCAGTCCTATGGGGAAACTAACCGCTCCAGAGGCCAAGCGTTAGACAGAACCAAGGCACTGCATGGTCCTCGGACTCAGGCCTATGGGGAAACTAACCGCTCCAGAGGCCAAGCGTTAGACAGAACCAAGGCACTGCATGGTCCTCGGACTCAGGCCTGTGGGGAAACTAACTGCTCAAGACGGCCAAGCGTTAGACAGAACCAAGGCACTGCATGGTCCTCGGACTCAGGCCTATGGGGAAACTAACCGCTCCAGACGGCCAAGCGTTAGACAGAACCAAGGCACTGCATGGTCCTCGGACTCAGGCCTATGGGGAAAGTAACCGCTCCAGAGGCCAAGCGTTAGACAGAACCAAGGCACTGCATGGTCCTCGGACTCAGGCCTATGGGGAAACTAACTGCTCCAGAGGCCAAGCGTTAGACAGAACCAAGGCACTGCATGGTCCTCAGACTCAGGCCTATGGGGAAACTAACCGCTCCAGAGGCCAAGCGTTGGACAGAACCAAGACACTGCATGGTCCTCGGACTCAGGCCTATGGGGAAACTAACCGCTCCAGAGGCCAAGCGTTAGACAGAACCAAGGCACTGCATGGTCCTCGGACTCAGGCCTTTGGGGAAACTAACCGCTCCAGAGGCCAAGCGTTAGACAGAATCAAGGCACTGCATGGTCCTCGGACTCAGGCCTATGGGGAAACTAACCGCTCAAGACGGCCAGGCGTTAGACAGAACCAAGGCACTGCATGGTCCTCGGACTCAGGCCTATGGGGAAACTAACTGCTCCAGAGGTCAAGCGTTAGACAGAACCAAGGCACTGCATGGTCCTCGGACTCAGGCCTATTTGGAAACTAACCGCTCCAGAGGCCAAGCGTTAGACAGAACCAAGGCACTGCATGGTCCTCGGACTCAGGCCTATGGGGAAACTAACCGCTCCAGATGCCAAGCGTTAGACAGAACCAAGGCACTGCATGGTCCACGGACTCAGGCTTATGGGGAAACTAACCGCTCCAGAGGCCAAGCGTTAGACAGAACCAAGGCACTGCATGGTCCTCGGACTCAGGCCTATGGGGAAACTAACCGCTACAGATGCCAAGCGTTAGACAGAACCAAGGCACTGCCTGGTCCTCGGACTCAGGCCTATGGGGAAACTAACCGCTCCAGATGCCAAGCGTTAGACAGAACCAAGGCACTGCACGGTCCTCGGACTCAGGCTCACGGGGAAGCTAAATACTTCGGATGAACCTAAGTATTAGGCAGAACCAAGGCTCTGCACGGTCCTCGGACTCAGGATCACGGGGAAACCAACCACCTTAGATGATCCTAAGAGTTAGACAGAACCAAGGCACTGCATGGTCCCAGGACTCAGGCCTATGAGGAAACTAACTCCTTCAGAGGATTCCAGGTGTTGGACAGAACCAAAAGCGCTGCATAATCCTAGGACTCAGACCAATGGGGAAACTAACTACTTCAGAGGATTCTAAGTGTTAGACAGAACCCAAAGCACTGTACGGTCCTCGGACTCAAGCTTATGGGGAAGCCAACCACATCAAGGAGAACTTAAGTGTCAACCTAAAGAATTTTCTACCCAGCCCTTAGGGAAAGATGGGCCCACTCGAGCATACATGCCCTCGCTGCAACAATTGATGCCGCGACTGGCCGAGGTGCAATTAAAGATAAAATTACACAAGTGAAGAAAGAACGAATAACGTGCAAGTAAGCAAACAACCACAACAAACAGGAAAAGAAATAAAACTCGCATTCCATTAAGTTCACAAATATTACGTGGTGAGTACTACATTACAGTCACAAAGCAAAAAGAAAAAAGAAGAAAATGCAAAGGGCCAGGGAGACAACAGGGTCGGAGGGCCTGCCCCACTCACTTATACTCCTCCCTCAGCTGGGGGCTGGACCATAGCAGCATCAAGGCTTTCTGAGCTTTGGCCAGAGGGGACGGCCTGCGAAGGCGAAGCAGGAATAGCTGCCTCCTCAGCAACAGGAGCTCCAGCTCCAGCGCCAGACTTCACAGCCTCCTGGGGTGCCTCCCCAACGGGGCCCTCACCCGATTCTGCCACCTTGGAAGGGTCACTTCCTTGGGCGGGCTCAGCCACGGGCTCAGCAGTTGATGTGTCCTCACCCGTAGCAGTGCCGGTTTCCTCCGCAGCCTCCTCGGCCTCAACGCCACTTGGAGCTGCCTCGCGGATGGCAGGAGGGTAGTATACATTCTCCTCCTTCCAGAAGTCGGATGAGGCCTCGATCCCAGCCTGCCTGAGAGCTTCCCTCCAAACCTCGGCAGAGTAGCGCCTGCACAACCCGGGGACTTCGGACCTAAATGTTGCTGCTGTCTCTTCCATCCCCGCGGCGTAAGCCTCCTCCTCGGCTTCCTTCATAGCGGCCAGGGCTTCCTCCCTGCCCTGGTCAGCCTCAAACTTGGCCCTCACGGCCTCGTCCCTCGCCCACTCGGCTGCCTTCTTGTCCGACTCGGCGGCAGCCACCTTCTTGGGCAAATCTGCAAGCAACCCCTTTGCAGTCTTCAGCTGCTCCTCCGCCTCAGCCAGGCGCTTCGAGTAATCCTCGGCCTGCTTCTGAAAACTGGCGAGACCGGACAGGGCAGTGTCCCGGGCACTGGTCATCGCACTCAGCTCCTCCCGGGCCTTGGATAGATCAGCCTCAGAGTGCTTAAGAACCTGGGTGGCCTCCAAACGTTTCTCGCGCTCCACCTCCATGGCTTTCCCCTGGTCACGGGCCACGTCCTCCAACCTATAAGTAGCCTGAACGGCCTGTCCAATAAAACAAATATGCCATTAGCTGAGACCAAAAAGCGGAAAGGAAAAGCTACAACTAGGAAAAGTCACAAGTATTGAGGGGCTTACCATCCCCAAGTACCGCTTGAGGCAGAGGAAGACCTCCCTGCTCCTCGTAGTCGCCAGCTCTGCTATGTTGGCTGGGAGTAACAGGCACCTTTCCACCGCGTCGGCCACGTATGTGCCCTCGCCCTCGTTGAAATCTCTGAGGGAGGAGTCTTCCCTCAGCGGCGCCCCGTGGAGCATGGGGGTAGGAAGCTAGGCCTGAGGCTCGGGCTGGTCGTCGACCTGTTTGTCCTGGCCTCGGGAGCCTATCTTCAACTGTTTGGACGGCCGCCGATCATCACCCTCCTCCCGTGGGGACTCAGACCTCTCCTCAGCTGACCTCTTGCCCTTATCCTTCTTCTGCTTGGGATCAGAGGGCTCACGTCTGGAAGGCAGACTCGTCTTGGGCAGAGAGGGAGGAAGCCCTGATTGGGTAGAAGCCGACTTGCCCTGGGCAGAACGAGTTTTTGGAGGAGGAGGAGGGAGCTCCGACTTAGATTTCTCCGGCTGGCCTTCGATCAGTTCCGCCAAGCTAACTTACGGCTTCTTCTTGTAGCCCATTTTCTGCCGAGAAGAGGACTTGGACGCTGAGAAATCCGCTTCGGTCAGACGAGGGTCACCCAAATCTCCTGGAGGGTCCTCGGACTGGTGAGCTTGATCAAATACGCTAAATTCGTCCTCGGTGGGGCCAAAGTCAGCAACCTCCACTTCCCTCTCAGGACCTACTTCGGCGGGTTCCGAGATTCTAAGGGAGGAGGAAGGACCCGCAGGTATTGCGCCTTCTGATGTGGAGGGCACCTCAGGGAACCGAAACCCGTCCTCGGTCACAGTTATCTTCTGAAGCCGAGGATCCTTTGCTCTGATCACGTGCTTCGGCGCCGCAAATGACTTGTGAGCCGGGTCATATTTCAAAATTTCGTGAGCGGCCCTAACCTGATTATCGGCCTCGTTCACAAAAACCTCTGCCCTCAGCGCCTTTTGCAAGTCTTCCCGGTTGATTAGGCTGAAGTGGCGCGTGAAGGCGTGAGGATCTGCAAAAAGAAACACATCCACATTAGAAACCAAACAATGCAAGAAAGAGGGACGAGAGAAAAGATGGAACTGATTAGGGTCCTAGAACCCTCTCTCTCTCCATTTTCCCACTGCCCACCTGGGGTCCCCTCCGTCGTCCGGCAGTGAAGGCCATCATGCCACTCTCCGGACACGATGAGAAAGTCTTTGTTCAACCCCTTGCTGGACTCAGGGAGACACTGAATGAGACGGACTCGGTCATCCCTGGTCTTCAGATAGTAAGTTTCGCCCTTCAGGCACTGGAGATTATAGCACCAGTTGACGTCATGGTGGGTCAATCTCAGGCCCATCTTTTCATTTAGGGCATCCACACAGCCCAGAACCCTAAAGACGTTGATGGCACACTGAGTGGGGGCTAACCGGAAGTGCATCAGATAGTCTCTCATCACCGGACCCATGGGAATCCTCATGCCACCTTCAACGAAGGCAACGATGGGAATCACTACCTCACCCTCCTGCCTCCGAAAGCGCCACTCACCCTCCGCACAATACCTCAAGCCCACATTGGCCGGTATCTTGTAGTCGGCGATAAATTTCTCCATCGCCTCCTCAGTGAAGACATACTTCTTAAAAATACCCATCCCAAATAAAGCCTAAACGAGCTAAGAGGGAGCAAACGAAAAAGAGGCAAAGAAGGAGAAGGAGAAAATTCAAAGGGAGATAGAGTGACTTACAGAAAGGTGTAGAAGCTCCTCGGACAGGCCTTTTATGCTGGAGATGTAGACTCTTGAGTACAAAGAAGCAGAGGAACCGGACTTTCAAATGGGTATTTATACCCTAAAATCAAGGAACAGAGCGGGTTTTCCCACCCCCAACCGTTAGGCAAATCCCCACCGTTCGATTGACATCCTCCCGTTGAACGTGGGGAGCACAAAGCCGTCAGGATTTAATGAAGGGCACGTCGCGCCCTTCAAGGCGTCGGTAACGCTTCTGAGGCAGGCGAAAAGACTCTAGTACCCCCAGAGGGCCAAACTTAACGGTACATGACGCGTGCTCGAGGACATCAAAATCCTCCTCTCCGCCCGAGGACGCAGACAGCAAAATTTTGAGGGGCTATTGTGGGGCCAAATAATCCCACGGCCCAGCCCACTTCATTCTTGGGCCGAAGGCCCGAGCCGAGGAGACATCCAAGTCCGAGGATGACCTCATCATCGGACATCTGAGAGTTTGAGGAATATGTTCGCAGCAAGCGGTCATCTCCATACTAAACGCACCTGACAACCGCCCTGGCCGCATTAATGAGAAAAGGACCTTCATCAGTGTCGCCTTGGTTGCCGCGACTCCCAAAGAGACTGGGAAGGCGGCTGATGGGACAAGCACCTGAGCAAAGGTCATGATCACTCAACAAGTGTAGGGCTAGGATTGGTTGGGCAAGGGGTATATAATGTAAAGGGAATCCCTCCTGAAAAGAGGGGGGGGGGGGGAAGAAAGAAGAAAGAAAAAGAGAAAACTCTGAAGAAAGAAAGGAAGAGAGAGCAAAAAGGGCAAAGGCCTCCTCGGCCCATGACCGAGGAGCCAATCCCAGTTGTAAACTGTGTCAAGTCTATTTCCTTAAGTAAAAGAGACCGGAGTTCACGCCACTCGAGCGCCGGCCGGTGCCTAGACCTTCGACCCACTCTCTATAAATTCATTGCGGGGTTCGTTGGGCTTTTGACCCGTGTCCATTGGGCTTGGGCAACCAAAAACCCAGTCCCCACAGTTTTTATGCTTGATGATTCACCCTAGGCCCACGATCGATGCAGTGTAGTGAACGTTTGTCTCCTTTCAATTCTAACAATTATGTGCTTCTTTCTTTGACAATTGCGGGGGTGTTTGGTACCACAACTTAAAGAACAGTTTTTAGTTTTTAAACAACATTACACGTATTTTCACATATTTTTTCACCCACATGTATTTTCAAAAAATACATATATACAACATTACTAAAATAATATTACCAAACAGGTCCACAACAACGTTATTAGAACAACATTACCAAACTGGCCCGCAACATGTCTCTAATTTGTATATTATTGCCACCAGAACTTTGCAGTAAAGCAAAACCGAAAGTTGCTGAGTTGAAATACTCACACTTATAAATCCAAATCTACCCAGTTTATTTATTGGTCCAGATTATTATTATTATAGCTCACAGCAATGTATGGTACTAGTCTAGTAGTCTGAGCTCTGAACACTACATCATTGTCCTTAAAGTATATCCAAATGATTGATCCCTAAATGTGGAATGGACTTTATTTAGGCAACTACTATTCGTATTTTTCAAGAACTTTTACACAATTTTTGTATTTTTTTTTTCTTGCAACAAGTGTAGGAACCTAAATAAATTCTTCCTATATGAGAAGATTCCAAGAGTGCATTCCATTTTTCAATTGATTTGGCATTACTTAAATAAAGCTTCTAAACTATTGGCCCTAGAGGAAAGTTTGAGGTTTGAGGGAGAATTAGAATGACCCAAATGATCTCACATCCATCCCCATATTTATAGATGAGCATATACCATGGTTTTTTGAAAATCAAAATGTTAAAAGAACTAGAAAATGTAAAGCTCAAGGGTTTGGAGGTTTAATAAGGGTGGGATTGGAAGCCAAACTATGGTGTCAAGGCCTCAAGAGTGTTATAGCTCAATTGGTTCACATTTTCTGGTGTTTACAAATAAGACATTCAGAGTTCAGATCCACATACTCCAACTATCGAATTAAAAAAAAAAAAAAAAAAAAACTATGATGCTAACACAATTAATTAAAATTATAATCAATAGATCATACTTATAAAAATAAAAAATACAAAATTTAAAAATATTTTTTTTTGAGAAGAAAATTAAAAAAAAAAAGATTTAAAATGAACTTTCACAACTTTTATATATAAAAAAAAATTAATAAAGCATAAATAATACGTAAACAAATATAAATAAAACATAGGATAATAATATCCTGTTCTCAAATTAGTCTCATAATACCCTGTAACAAAATAAGCCTATCCTATAACTTATTAAAAAAAAAATTCCCACATTTAGAAAACTAATAAATAAAATCTTATTTTTAATGCATTATTATTGTTGTTGGATGGCCGGCCATCCAACAACAATAATAATGCATTAAAATTAAAGTCCCTATATATTTGTATTGTTTCTTGTTTCAAATACTTTTTTTTCCTTCCCATCGTTATAAAAGAGAAACGTTTCAATGTTTTGGTAGCAATTCAGCTGGATCTTTCTCCTCTTCATTTTAAATTTTTTTTTTTTATCAATATAATAAATATCAACTTATGGTATTTGGTCTATGATAATTTTTTTTAATTATCAAACCAAAACATCAATTGATTTTTTCACAAATAGAATTCAAATCCAAATACTTTTTTGGTAAAGAGGATAATGCATTAACAACTAGAAGACCTCTGAAACAAATACTTTATTCGATAACAATGGACTTTACCTATTAACTCATTGAAATCCATTTAATCACGTGTTTTAAAAACACTTAATCGCATACTTGTTAAACCAAAATAATGTTCTACAAACTCTAATCTAAAAGATTCAAATATTGCCTGTATTTCTAGCATCATGGAAGTAGCTAGATCTTGTCTTTATTTTTCATTGCACGTGTTTTGTATATGAATGAGCTAGATGCAACACTAAGTACACGTATTGATTCCTGTAATACAGCTAAAAACACAGCTCATCTTCATCGAACAAAAAAGCAAGAAAATGGAATCCATCTCGAGCGTGAATAGTCTACTTTAAGCTACTCGAAGTGAAACATTTTTTTTTGGTTCCATGTGATACACATATGATACCATTTCAATGGAAAAGCTGGCCACTTTTAATTACTTGCAATCAACTGCACTTCTTCGAACCAAGCCAGTCAAAGAACAAGAACCAATCTCTCTCCTTCTTTTGCTCCTCTCTTTACTGATTTGGTTCTTCTTAATTAAAAACAAACAGAAATTCTAATTCAAGGCTTGTTATGAACTCTTCTTTCTTTGGATCTGGGGGTTTCTTCTTTGTAAAAAAAAGATTTAAGAGAATATTATAAAAATGTAAAGAAAGTGAGAAAAAGGTTAAAAATTCTTAAACAACATTGACATGAAGAATAAAGTGGTGGTTAACGAGGTAAGATTTGGAATGTCCTTGTCGGGATTAGGATTAGCCCAATTTTTCTTTATTATTATTATTTTTTTTGCATGTAAGTTCATGTTACTGTTACTAAGGAGTGCACAGAATCTCCACACAACCATGTTGTTACGGTCACTATAGTGACCAAAGGACGAGTAAGTTTACCGTCACAACAATTTTCACAATTTTATTCATAACTTGGTCTGCGTGACGAGTTGTAAGTAATGAGAAAAAAATGACAGGTTCATGTGAGTTCATATTTTCACTACTCATAAGTCGTCACGTGGACAAATTGTGAAAAAGTTGTAAAAATAATTATAATACCAAACCTACTTCCCCAAAAGAAAGCTAGCCTACAAGATACGACAGAATCATATACTAGTATAAAGAACTTTTTTCCCATGAGAGATATAATAATTAAGAAATTGCTTGAAGAAAGTGAATGATCAATATTGAATTGCATTTGACCTGTATTGTAATGCAAGCATGGTTGATTTGTTGTTCCCTCAGGATGATGATTGCATAGTATTCCATGAAAGTTAGAATTAAAATAAAATTGATGATGACGATAAAAATAATTTAATTATGAAACGTAAAGATTTGACCTTTTGTTTTTTGTTTTTTTTTATATATATAAGCTGATGATTAATGGTGAAAACCAAGCGGTGGGTACAATCAGACAGTTCACGTGGGAAGATTCATTTTTTGATAATTAGTTGTTGTTTGGTAAACCCAATCCAAAACAACCCGATTTTGTTTTTAATATCTGGTTAGGAGAGATATGGTAGATGGGCGTATTTAAGGCTCTAACTTGGTATCCTAGGCAAAATTGGTAAGGATGCATGTGAGATGTGCCGTTTTTTAGAGGACGTACAACATAATACCCTTCACGCTCATCTAAAGGGATTTGAAGAACACACACTTCAAAGACAAGGACGTATTAACTTCATTTCATGAAAGTCAATTCACAACAATCTATTTAAGACTTAAAAGATAAGAGTGGGGTTTAGCCCCAAAAAAAAAAACAAAGACTTGTGTGTGTGGGATGACATAAGCTCGTTTATAATTTCTTTTTTTATTTATTTATTTTAATTTTTTTGAAACGATGAGAATACTTAAAATTGAGGATTATCATCCTAAATTTTAGATATGTATAATTAATGAGACTCATTTCAACACAATTCATGAGACCAAGCGTCTCCCCCCCTCCCCCCGGGTTAGAACAAAACTGGTCCTCTCATTCTTCTTATTCTTTTTCTTCTAGCCCAGTCCCAAAAGTGATCAAGGTCAAGCTATTGGTATAAATTTGTTTGTGTGTAGATTTAAAATTTGTAAAAAAGGGGAAAAATTGGAAGAGAAATTGTAGAGTTATAGAGGAATATAGAAATTGGTTGGAATATGGTTACATGCTTGTAAAATTGAATATTTAATTACATCAAAGGAAATAAATTAGGAACATATCACCTTGTTATAGGAAAAAAAAAGGATTTATTTAAAAATTTATAATTAAACACAATTACAATGAATATACTTGCTTTTCAGTAGAAGTTTTTTTATTATTATTTTTTTTTTTTAAGACAAAATTTAGGTACAAAATTTAGGTATTGTTTTTTAGGTTCTCATCTTAAAATTCAGCTATGTGGCTTTTTTCTTATAGAATGGAAGTGTATTTTTAATTAAGTGCTGCCATATGGTTGAATTTTAAGATGAAAATCTAAGAAACAACACACAAGTATTGTACCTAAGTTTTGTCATTTTTTTTAATTTAAATTTCTAACTAAATGATTGAAATTTTAAAGAAAAAATGCACTATATTGGAATACATTTTGCCAGTAGAATTACCAAATACTACCTTAATAAATTAGTGATAATGTGTTCTTGTATTAAAAAAAAGATACTATATGTTAATGTTAGAGTGAGATAACTTGGATTTAGTGAGAAATATGTCAATTTTGGAAGTTAATTATCTATATGCTTAACTTAATTTAATTAGCCCTTTTTAATTTTTTTTCTTAAACTTTGGGCTAAAATGTTGCTTTCTTCTCTAAACTTTACATGAATTTTATTTTTCGTTCATAAACTTTGAAAAAATCATTTTTTGTCTCTAAACCATTAAAAATGTCACAATTATTAATTTTCAATTTAAAAAATTTATTTTTTGTATCCTTAAATTACTGTAAAAAGTTTTTTATTTGTCCATGTGTTAGTCCCTAACCTATTGAAAAACTCTCTTCATTAAAATTTAGGGGAAAAAGTGAGATTTATGCAAACTTTGGGAATATAAACAATATTTTAGCCAAAAAAAATGTCTTAATTAGTGAATTGAATTATCTTTTCACAACATTATAAAAGAACATATAAAGAAAGAAAATGATATAGCCACAAACTATTTCATAAATTGTTAATGTGGTGAGTAGTTATTATTATTATTATTATTTTTTTTTTTCTGAGAAAGTGGTGAATAGTTATAGATAAGTAAAAAAGTGATATATTAATAGTGGGTTCAGATTAGAATCAGTAAGATTTTGCCACATCATTAGTTTATAAAATGTTATGAAATAGTTTATGGCGGTAAAGAAACAAAATGAGTGATTAAAATCTAATGATCAAGTCTTGTAATTCAACTGACACTTTTAAGTATTTTTAACGAGATGTTAAGAATTCAAATTCTTCATTCTCCTCAACTGTCGAATTATAAAAAATTTCAGTAACCCTCAAAAAATGATTGACATATTTATGTCGTCACATAAGAATTGATCAAAAAACAAATATCTATACATCTTACTCTATTGGTTGATTTTGTAGGGAAAGCTTATCACATCTTGGGTAAAGAATCTAGAAATGCACCATTACGAGGAGGAGTGCGTGTTGTTCACTCCAATAAAAGAGAGTAGGGCCGGTCGTTAGGCTACAAAGTTACCACCTTTTGCCCCTAACGTAAGATTTACGTTCCATATATTGTCAATCCAGAACCAGAAAAGCAAAAGGGTAACTATGTGAAATGAAATCTCAGATCATGCAAGGTGTTTTATGCTGTGGCCCCGTGCGATCAAGCTCAAAGATTGCCGTAAAAAAAGATGCATTAACCCCTTATATTAGGCCATAGTACTCGGTTACTTTTAACAAAATAATCCCTTATCATTCCTTATAATAATTGTTATTTTGAATGGCTTTTAATCTATAAATCTATATAATAGGAAGATTAGTAATATAGGCATATAAGATAGTAAAACAAAGATTAACATACCATAATATAACGCACAAAAAAGAAGAAGAAGAAGAAGAAGAACCCATGATGATAAATTTGTAATTATGGTCAATAAGTGGTAAAGTAATAATCACCATTCACACCACAATGGACAATTCACATTGTGAATATGACAAAACTTCCAAAACATAAAAACAAAAACAGTAAAAACTGTTTTTAATACCAATATGCCAAAGTCCGTAATAAAGCTCAGCCAAATCTCTCAGTTGCAACGCTGCTTCCTATACTCATTTATTTGTTACCTGAAAAAGAAAGAGCCAAACATGGAAACCCATCTCACAGTTTACACACATGAAAATTAGTCCAAACCCAAAAAAACACAATAAGCTAGCACATGAACCCAATATCTTACATATTTGCACAACTATTATATTGACATATATTTTCAATTGCACTAGACTCTGTCATTTGTCATTTGTCACCTAGCATTAACCAAAAGAGAGAGAGAGAGAAAAAAAAAAAAAAAAAAAAAAAAAAAAAAAAAAAACCCCTGAAGTGCAATGCCTCAGCCTAGTTTTAACTTTTAATACGACAATTACCAGGTCATTTTCCTAACAAGATATATAGAATAAAGAACCAGCAACAACCCCCCCTCTCTCTCTCTCTCTCTCTCTTACCTTCGAATGCACGCATTCCCAACTCTTTTGGTCTTTTTTTCCTACATATATAGCACGCCACTCCGCACCTCTCGCCTCTATTTCCATTCAATTCACAAACACAAAAACGACCTCGAACACAATAACAAAACCATGTCCACCGATCTCGAATTCTTACACGACCTCTCCAAATCCAAAACCAAACTACTCACGGTCAAGACTACTCGAACTACATCGTCATCAACAACACCTCAAGTGGGTGGCTTCAACGATAATATTGGTGCCAACAACAACAATAACAACGTAGTCGAGACAGAAAATAAGAAGATTAATGTCGAGGAGGATGAAAACAAAGAGGAGGAGGAGGACTGTTGTCGAACTCCAACATCCAAGGAACATAGAATTCCCAAGACCCTAGATTGTCCCCCGGCGCCACGGAAGCCAAAAAGAGCACCCACATGCAAAAGAAAACTCTCCGAGCTTCAATTCTTCGAGATCGTGAACCGCGACGAGGTCGATTCGTTTTTCAGATCGAGTTTCGAGCAGTTAGCTGTTATTACGTCTAACAAGAGGAACTGTTGCTCATGTAAATGAAGAAGAAGGAGAAAAATACAGCTCGCCAAGGTTGAAAATTTTACACGACTATTTGTTTTCTTTTTCTTTCTTTTTTTTTTAAAATTTTTTTTCGTTATATATAATTTGTAATGCTGGGTATATGGTTGACATGTTCATATATATATCCATCCCACTTCTGCATAAGATTTGGATTCTGGGTCCTAATGGGTGTCTGAAGTTTTAGACTATTTGGGATCTGAACCCTCTTGGTTATATAAATTAATTAAATTATGCATTTTATGTATTTCATTTTAGTTATGTGATTATCAGAACATAGAAGAGTTAAATTCTAGATAACTTCATTAAAAACATAAGAAGGCTTCGATAGTATTCAGTCGGATTTTATTTTTTACTTTTTGTTGATTTTATTTTTTACCCTGTTGTGGGGGCCGGAAAGATTAAAGAGGTTAAAAAGGGTAATGTGTATTGCTAAGTATAATTATGCAGAGAACGATTTCGATTTGGTAGATGTGGTTGGTTGGTTATTTTTTATTTTATAAATATAATTTTATAGGTAAGTAGAAGATTATGAACCTTGATTGTGAATTATTTTACAGGTTGTTGGTTCAGATGGTTGATCTGTCTTGTGTTTGACATATTTGTGTTGAGTGATTGACACGGCTTTGGGATTGATAAACTTTGATTTTCAGAGAGAGAGAGAGAGAGAGAGAGAGGTTTGTACGTGTTGATGACCAGAAAACGATGCAATGTGCTATGTCGTGTGGTACTTGTATTCAATTAAATATACGATCAAAATTCAAAACTGAAAGAAATAATTTATCACATACATCAGCTTTGCGTCAAAACTATAGTCATAATTATAACTAAACCATTAAGGCTGTTCAAGTATCCAATGTCTCATTTTGTCAAACATCCAATTTGCCATTTGGCATACATCAAATGGGAAAAATGGTCATTTGTCCCTAATTTATAAAAACGAAAATCACATTTTTATCTTTATATTTTTACACGATTTTCACTTTGGTCAATATATTTTATTTTTACTACTTTTAGTCTGTATATAGAAAAACGCCATCCATTTTAGTCTTTTCCGTAAGTACCCTAACGACAAAGTCCTATGTTACAGATGAAACTATTAAAATAATAATAAAAATTTTATTTTGGCATTAAAATTGCCACGTCAGTATCTAAATTTAAAAAAAAAATTATTAATTTTAACTAAATAAAAAAATTAAAAACAGAAATAAAAACCAAAAATCACATTAATTGAGATCTAAGTGTGTCTTAAACAAGAACAATAAGAACACAAACCCAGATCTAAGAACATAAAATTAAAATCCAAAAATCACAAACCTAGAAAATAAGAACAGAAAATTAAACTATAGCATTTTCTTGCCCTTTCTTGTCAACCAAACACAAATACACAAACACAAACTGATTTCCAGCAAGAACAAAACCACAAACACAAACCCAACAATAGATCTTCCTTGTCAACCAAACACAAAAGTAACAAACACAAACCCAGCAACTGATTTTTCTTGTCAACCAAACATAAACCCAAATCCAACCCCACCTATCACCTGAACTAGCTGACCACCAAGCCACTACCTTTCTCTGTTCACAACCACCAACAACCCGCAACTAAACCCATCTCTAGTAAACCCAAAAGATTTAGAATACCCACAAGAAAAATAAACCCAAAAACACATCAATCATCAAATCTAAAAAATTCCAAAACCAAACCAGAAAATTCAACTATAATTTTGAGATGGAAATCTGAGAGATTTGAGATGGAAAACGCTGCGGTTCATCTCAGCCGTTCATTTAAGGAAAAAAGAGTACGCGAGCATGATCAAGTGCGTTAGGGTTTTGAGACAGAGTGAAGAAGAGAAAAACCAGCATCTGAGTTTGCCAATAATGGCGGTGAAGGCCTAGTTAGGGTTAAGAATGTTCGGTGAAGCAGAGAAAGAGCTCAAGGGCATGGTGGTAAATACTGAAATTCTAGAGGGTGTTTGGTTGTCTGTGGTGGAAGCCTATTTTGATGCAGCGGTAGGGTCAGCCGGGGCCGAGACGACCAAGGGGCTGTTCTTGGGGCTAATGGGGCGATGCCCTGTCAGTGCGGGGGCGACAATGAGAGTGGCTCACAGGGTGGTTGGGGGTGGTGTTGAGAGTGAGGGGTCTAAAGTGAGGGCTAAAGTGGTGGCAAAGCTGGTATTTGAACATAAACACAAGATCACAAATTCAAAATTTGAAAAGAAACAAGCATCGAGAGAGAGTCATGGATCTGAAAAGAAAGAAGAAAAACAAAGATACAAACACAAATAAAGCAAGTAATGGATCTGGAAAGAACGAAGAAAAAGAAGTATAAAATGAGAGTGAATGAGAGTCGGCCATGGCTGGGATCGCTCAATAAAAGTATTTGGAGGAAAAATTAATTTTGTGTTCTTAAATCTGGGCTTGTGTTCTTATTTTCTGGGTTTGTGATTTTTGGATTTTGATTTTGTGTTCTTAAATCTGGGTTTGTGTTCTTATTCAAGACACACTTAGATCTCAATTAATGTGATTTTTGGTTTTTATTTTTGTTTTTATTTTTTTTATTTAGATGCTAACGTGGCATTTTTTAATGCCAAAATAGAATTTATTATTATTATTTTAATAGTTTCGTTTGCCATGTAGGACTTTGCCATTAGGGCATTGATAGAAAGGACTAAAATTGATGACGTTTTTCTAAATAGGGACTAATGGTGGTGAAAATAAAAGATAGGGACCAAAGTGAGAATCGCGTGAAAATGTAGGGACGAAAATGTAGTTTTCACCATTTATAAATTATGCAGTAAAATGCTCATATTTTGAAATTATTTAGCAAAATGTTCCTGTTTTTGAAACTCAATATTAACAAAATTGAGTTATGTGTAAAACTCGATTTTAACAAAATCGAGTTATGTGTATATTTTTAAGCAGAACTTGATATTAGCAATATTAAGTTTTACTTAAATTTTCAAAAAAAAATTTAAGTAGCAAAATATATATAGAACTTGACATTGCTAATGTTGAGTTCTTAATGTCGAGTTCTAACTGTAACTCGATTTTGTTAAAATCGAATTTCAAAAATAGGGGCATTTTGCTGTATAGTTTGTAAATTAGAACAAATACTCATTTTCTTCTGCATCAAATGACATCTATTGCCTACAAATAAACCCTTAAAGCCACAGTCTTGTTCATGAAAGTTTAGGGGTTAATTACCACAAATGTAGCAATTTTATTTTATTTTTCTTGCAAGAAATGGGATTTGAATTCACGAAATTGAGTTATTGTAAGCTCATTATGTCATGGGTTTCAATTGGGCCAAATTTTGAATTAATTAATTGGTAATTAATGATATGACAACCTTTTTCTAACGGAAAATTATTGTGTACTTCTGGAGTATCACAAATGCGTACTCCATCCTCTCATATGAATGATGGGTTCCATTAATTAAATTCATAGTGGGACCCACAATTTATGTGAAAAGGGGGAGTGCACATTTATGTTACTTCGGAAGTACCTAATAATTTTTCCTTTTTAACATGGTCAAATTCATATACTCATAATTAAGCATATGGAAGGCCATCCTTCCCGTGACTTTGACTACTTATGTGACTTGAAACTTATTTAGAAGAACAATTTCTATCTGTAATAACATATCCCAACCACCTTGATCAGGCAAGATCCACATTATTGCCACCATTACACTTAAATTGTTCACCATTATTGGAGGGGAAAAATTTAATAACATGATGCATATTCTAAAATTGAACAATTTTTTTCTTTCTTAATAAGTCTCACGTCACAAATTTTTCACAATTACTTTTATAATTTGTTGCTGCACAATAAAAATATTGTCAATAAGGATTCATGTAAAAGTAATATTATTCTTAGGAACAGTAGATCATATTAAGCAATCATGGAAAAAAAAACTGTGAAATGTATTATGGTCTAGATATATGTTACTCATTTTTTCGTAGTATATATTGAAATGCATTACATGTATAGATATACTACTAATAGGCTTTTATAGTTGAAATGCTAATCAATATATATATATATATATATTGGTAATAATTAATCAAAGTTAAAGAGTGCATATACATGCATGTACCATGTGAAATAACTCATACCACGTTAATATAATATAAATCTAATTAGAGGCCATCTCTCCTAGAGTAGAAACTAGAAACTAAAACAAGAGATTTTTAATATTGTATCTCGAGCCACATTCACTCAATTGCCATCACTCCACTTCAATTATTAACCAGTTGGATAATGAAAAATAATAACACCATGATGTAAGACATTTGGCATATAGTGTGCGTTTGTGTAGCGTTACAATGTGCATTTTCAGCGTTTGCGTTTTTGGCTGAGTCACACAGCACTGTTCACGACTTAGTCAAAAACGCAAAAATGCGCATACCAATGCATTTTTGGGTCTCACGGCATTATTTGCACATTTAAAAATTATTTTACTACAGTGTTTTCAGTAATAAATTTTTAGTTTTCAACAAATAAACGATATCCAAACACACCCATAGTCTAAAACTTTAATCTGGTCTTACTAGTACATTATTGGAATCCATTTCGATTTATGATATATCATTTACATGTATAAATCATCTCAAATCATGTTTATATGTAAAATACTCTAATTTTAATTGTTTTTTTTTTTCATTAAAAAACTTTCTCAAAACATCGGAGGGAATATATATCACCATCGATCCAAGATCATATACATATGGGACATGGTCCATTTAAGAGGTACCTCCATGTGACAATATAAAAAGCATAGACACATTAATTATATAGCAAAAGAGAGGTCCCTTCTGGGGACAAATCAATCCCAAACAATATTGACATTGATTGAAAAAGCCATGCAATGCATATATTTTAATGGCAAATTATGTGCTTGGCTTCAGTTTTACGTGTCTTTGAGTTGCTGCAAAAGTGGGTTTAGAATATAAATAAGGAAGATTAGTCATCCATGACCAGGAATATATTAATAACAAGGCTTTGGAGAGAGCTTAAAATATAAGCAACTCTGTGTATCTCAATTTTGACGGAATAAAGTTCATTCAGTGCGAAGGAATACGAGACACACAGAGAAAAAGAAGGCGAACAAATATGCATAAAGCAATGGTATATAGCAAGTAAGCATATAAAAAACCCAAGGGAAAAAAAAAGATGGTAAGCATTATTAAGATTAAAAGAGGGATTGCTACTTTTACACAGTCCTAAAAGCCTGTGAGTCATATCCAATCACAAGCTTAGGCAGCGTCAATGTCAAGGATGCTAAAGAGATCATGAGAAACTAATAAGACAACCAATGAGAACTTTACAGGTATTAAAAAAAAAAGGTGTTCTTTTCACTTTCTTTTTTTTATTTATTTTTATCTTTTTTCCAAATACTCAATGTTATATATTTTTAACTTACTATATGGTCCTATGGTATAGTAGAATCATCTAATTAATATGACATATGCTGTAGTGGACTATGTACTAAAAGTGTTCTCTCACGAGAAGTGAGAACTAAAAAATTCACATAGTCCATGCCAATTCCTCAAGTTCCTATGTCTCTTATATTAATTTTTTTTTTAGAAGAATTGTATTATATTAATTAACCTTTAAAACCTCTTACCGTCAATGTCATATGCTCACCAATCGCTATACGTTTGTTCAACTTATTTTTCAAGTCCAATAAACTCATGAAAATAAACCCTTCCAAATAAGCGCACGGTCTAAATTACCCGTTACTATCATCTAAGGAGATGATGAGAAGTGAATTTCTAGAATTATATTATATTATATCCAAATGGGTATTTTTTTTTTCTTATCCCTCAAAATGATTTGAGTAAAATTGGACCTACATGTTCAATGTGTTTAACGATTTATGGATGGATACTTGGATAGTGGGCAACACAATGTCCAAAAATGCGACTGAGATCAAGATCTGTCCATAAATATAGTGGTCTACCGTCCAAAACGTGATGCTAAAGTCGTTTATTAATCCTTTAATTAGTTTCCCTAAACAGTAAACAATCTCTTTCCACGTTCTCTCTTAAGTATTAATGTGCTCTTTATTAATTTATTACTACCGAAAGAAAAAGGAAATCTCACATGAAATGGGAAAGGAATAGAAAATAAATACCAAAACCGTAGGAAAAAGAAAATCAAGGAAAAGTTAAAGAAAATGGATCCCGAGAGCTAGCAACCATTTTGCACTTGAAATGGATCCCTTTTGTCTTGTGAGGTAAGACAATGGTGTTTTTATCTGTGGAACAGTGGAAATTCGATCTTTTAGTTCTTTAAGTGAAGAAAAAGGAATATAATTTCTTGGGAATCGGGGTTTTAGCCTTTTGTAGTTTGTACTTAACGTTGAGCCCTAGGTAAAAGAATAAGAAACAGGAGATTTTCTGGGATTTGGAATAGCACATCTAGCTGGGAAAGTGTGATGCGGAAGTTCTTGTAACTTGGTCTTGGGATAAACTTATAAAAGGTTAAAGAACAACAAAGGGCATCTGGAGATTCTAGAGCCACAACTTTTAGAAAAAATAGTGCTAGCTAGCACATAGGAAATTTGGGACATGTCAAATAGAATTAAGTTCAACTTTTTATTTTTTTAATTTTTTTTTTCATAATAGTTGAAGGCAACATATATTCCATCTTTGGTAAAAACAAATTGACATTTGCATTTCATCAATTGGTGATGAACATTGTCTGACTGATCATCCCCACATTCAGAGGACCAGTGTCCTTATTTTCTGGGGAAAACGTAGCATCTTGCTCAGTATTGTTCTGATTGTTGTATATAGTAGATGTGTTTTATTCATATATTGACCGGTGTTCACTATAATTGGTTTCTACTAGATTTGTGATTGATTGCATTGCACATGATATGTTGGTTGTGAAGTGTAGCCACCATTAATTGTCCTCTTTTATAGTTTAGAATGTGATCCTTAGGCCGCCAGGCCGCCATATGTTTGTGTGGTCACCCTGGTATATGCACATAATATTTAAGCAGAGGCATATAATCACTTCAATTAATTAATTTGATTAATTTGCAAAAACATTACATGATCCACATATATCAAAGCATTTGATACCATCATGACCCAAGTCAGGATTTCGAGTTAGGAGGACCGATGATCTATGAAATGTGATTGTTTGAGCTTAATTTATAGACGAGGCTATCAGAATTCAAGCACATACGCTCTCAACAATGGAGGAACTCATGGAAACCAGAAAAATGAGAAAGAGAGAAAAGTTTGTATGTGAATGATTCTATATATTAGATAAAAATGAACTCAGTTCCTTATATACAATGAGAATAGCCCGGTGAAGCTAACTGACTAATCTAACTAATTAACGATCTACCAATACAGAGCTAACATGTGTCTATTACTATCTAACTAATTACATCAAGACTGAACTACTTGTAGCTCTATAATTATCTATACAAAACGACTTGTAGCTGTACTCTGCTCTGTAGCTTGAAGCCTCAAATGTCCTCAAATGTCATGCTCTAATACTCCCCCTCAAGATGAACTATATATATTAATGAAGTTCATTTTGGAAAGAAGATATAGGAACTATCGTTGTGCTAGGGGCTTTGTAAACAGGTTTGCCAACTGATGCCTTGTAGGAACATGGAAAGTCATAAGCACTCCATCTTGAATTTTTTCTCTTACGAAATGACAATCGACTTCAATATGCTTGGTCCTCTCGTGGTATACTGGATTGGCAGCTATATAAATGGCTGCTTTACTGTCACAATAAAGTGCAGCAGGTTGTTTATGATGAACACCGAATGTAGTAAGCAATGAAAGCAGCCAAACAATCTCACTTGTAACAGTGGCCATTGCTCTGTATTCGGACTCAGCAGAAGACCTGGAAACCACTTGTTGCTTCTTACACTTCCAGGATATCAAGGATTCATCCAAGAATATACAAAAAACAGATATAGACCTTCTGGTATCCACACATGCTGCCCAATAAGCATCACAGTAACACTTTAGTTGCAACTTTGAATCAACAGATAGGAAGAGACCTTGACCTGGTGTCTTTTTCAAATATTTAAGGATCTTGTAAGCAGCTTGTAGATGTGGCATCTTAGGAGTACTCATAAATTGACTCAACTTGTGAACTGAGTAGCTGATGTCTGGTCTTGTCAAAGTCAGGTATAAGAGCTTCCTAATTAGTCTTCTATACATTGAAGGATCAGGTACTGCATCTCCAACTCCACTGCTCAGTTTGACAGATGGATCCATAGGAACATTTGAAGGCTTACAAGCTAATAGGCCTGTATCTGATAAAAGCTCAAGAGTAAATTTCCTCTGACATAAGGACAAACCCTTAGATGTTCTAGCAACTTCAAGACCTAAGAAATACTTGAGAGTACCTAAGTCTTTAAGTTTAAAGTTGTTATCCAGAAACTGTTTGAAGGCAGCAACAGCATCCACATCATTACTAGCTATCAAAATATCATCAACATAGATCAAGAGGATGATGATACAGCCCTTGTCAACTCTGGTAAACACCGAATAGTCTGACTTGGACTGAACAAAACCATGGTTGATGATGGTGGAAGAAAGCTTAGCAAACCATTGTCTTCTAGCTTGTTTAAGACCATACAAAGACTTCTGAAGCTTGCATACCTCCCCTTTGCTGCCAAATCCAGGAGGAGGAACCATGTATACCTCCTCAAGCAAATCCCCATGGAGGAAAGCATTGTTGACATCTAATTGAGAAAGATGCCAACCCTGAACAACAGCCAAAGCAAGCAATGTCCTGACAGTAACAAACTTCACAACATGACTGAATGTCTCAGAAAAATCAATGCCCGTAGTCTGAGTGTATCCTTTAGCCACTAACCTGGCTTTATATCTCTCAATAGACCCATCTGCCTTAAGCTTAATTTTTTAGACCCATTTACAACGTATAGGGACTTTACCAGGAGGCAAAGCAGTCATTATCCAAGTATTATTGGCTTGCAAAGCTTTTATCTCAGCTTGCATGACAGTCTGCCATCTAGGATCCAAAAGGGCTTGGGCATATGACTCAGGTTCTTTATGAATGGTCAAGGCAATAGAAAAGGCCCTATGTGGTGTGGACAATTTATCATAAGAGAGAGTAGAGGATAAAGGGAATAGAATACCTGAACTTGGAGCAATGGAGTCAGATGAGGTAAGGAGGGAAGTTGAGGTCGAGACTGAACTGGAGACAAGATTGCAATGATAGTCCTGAAGGTAAGTGGGAGGCTTATGGACCCTTGAAGAATGCCTAAGGGAAGGAGCATTTTCAATGGGAGGAGGTGAAGGATCAGAAGGTATGGAAACATCAAACACAGTATGTGAAGGAGACACAAGATTATGGAATTCATCAGGTGGCACAGCAGTATCACAAATGTTAAGTGAAGGAGAAAATTCAGCAGAAATGGGAGGAGGTGGAAATGAGATAGAATGAGATGATGAGGACTGATCAGAAACACAAGGAATGGAAGGAAACATATAATCATTGACTGGTGAAGGAGGTGTGACAGATTTGGAAAGCCATGATTTGAATGGAAAAATAGATTCTTTGAAAATGACATCTCTAGAAACAAAACAAGTTTTGGTGGCCAAATCATATAGCTTGTAACCTTTAATACCATGTTGATAACCAAGAAAAATGCAAACCCTTGCTCTAGGATCAAATTTAGATCTGTTTCTGCATAAAGAAGAAGCATAACAAAGACAACCAAACACCTTTAGATGAGCATAAGTAGGTGGATGACCTAAGAGCTACTCATAAGGGGTGACATTAGTTAACAAGGGACTTGGAATCCTATTAACGAGATAAGTAGCAGTAAGAACACAATCACCCCAAAATTTTAAAGGCAAATTAGCTTGAAACCTCAAAGCCCTAGCCACATTAAGAAGATGCTGATGTTTTCTTTCAATAGTAGAATTTTGTTGAGGTGTTTCGACACAAGACAATTGATGTATAATTCCTTTGGAACTATAAAAAGATTGTAAAGCAAACTCAGGACCATTATCAGACCTGATTGTTTTAATTTGAGTGTGAAACTGAGTAAACACAAAATTGTAAAAAGATGGAAGTAAAGATGAGACATCAAATTTCTGTGATAACAAAAACGCCCAAGTGCACCTACTATAGTCATCCACAATGGTAAGAAAGTACTTTGATCCATTTAAAGAAGGAGTAGAGTAAGGACCCCAAATATCAATATGAACTAATTTAAAACAAGAAGAAGAAGTATGAATGGAAGTAGGAAAATGCAATCTTCTTTGCTTTGCAAGAGGACATATATTGCAATCAAATGTACTTTTATTGCTGCAAGAAATTACAACAGGTTCAAAAGAATGCAACAAAGCTAGTCTTTGTGCAGAAGGGTGGCCTAACCTACAATGCCAAAGACTAGAATTATTCATGACAGAAGCAGCATTACAAGTTTGAATAGAAACACCTGAGCTAAGAGGAGAGAACTTGGAAATGATGTCTAGGACAGATTGTGGAAGAATGACAGAAGATGTAGGTTGTAGAGTATATAGACCTCCTTGCTTTTTACCCAACCCAATCATCCTCCAAAGCTGCAAGTCCCGAATTAAACAAAAATGTGAAAGGAAAATGCAACAGCAAGATGGAGACTGGGTTAGTTTACTAATAGAGACAAGGTTAAAAGAAAATGTAGGGATGCAAAGCACATTTTCTAGAATTAGACCAGAAGACAAGTGAACTGTGCCAATGTGAGTGACTTTGGCAACAGCTCCATTAGGTAACTGAACCGAAATTTGAACCACAGATGTGATGGATGTGAAAAATTGAAGTGAGTGAACCATATGATCAGTGGCTCCACTGTCTAAAATCCAGTCATTGGATGTAATGTGTGAAGTGTTGACATGAGAAGAAAAAACTGAATATTGTAAAGAGTGGAAAGGTAACTTTGGAAACTGAGGAGAAGACCAAGTACCTGACATCTCATGCCTTTGAAGACCCTTGGACGGTTGTGTAATGACTGTAGCAACCTGATGAGTAGCAGAGGTAGACTCCTGTGGAATTTGTGTACCAAAGTGAGCTTGGGTATTCAACAAACTGAGAAACTGTTGATATTCTGCTCTAGTAAGATTGACACTCTCCTCAGAAACATTAGTAACAGCAACTGCGTTGGCAAAGGAATTTCCACCTTGTTGACTTTTGTTCTTAGACTTATAGCCAGGTGGATAACCATGTAGTTTATAGCACTTGTCAACCACATGGCCCAAAAGCCCACAATGGGTACACTGAGGTCTGCTTGACTTACCCTTATTGAATCTTTTAGTGAAAGGAGTATTGGTTCTGACTGCCAAGGCTGAGGATTCACTGGTTATCTTCCTTCCAAACTTCCTTTGTTTCTCATCTTGAAACAAAAGAGAGAAAACCTTGCTTAAAGAAGGAACAGGATCCATAAGCAGAATATGTCCTCTCACTGAAGCATAGGTGTCATTAAGACCCATTAAGAAAGACATGACACACTCTTCTGCTTGATGTCCACATGAACAAGTCCTGTATTTAGAAAATTCTTGCCACAGACTCTTGAACTTGGTGTAATAACCATTGATAGTCAAATCTTTTTGAGTCAAAGAACAAATCTCTCTCTTTAACTCAAAGATACGAGGACCATTCCCTTGTGCAAATCTATGTTGCAAATCCAACCAGACCTCCCTTGTTGTCTTGAAATAAACCACATTAGGTTGCAAATCCTTCGAAACAGAATTAAACAGCCAAGCAAGAACAGTACTATTACACTTACACCAAGCAAAATAACAAGGGTGATCAACAGACTCAGGTTTTTGTATAGAACCATTAATGAAACCCAGTTTTGTTTTAGCATCCAAGGCAATGAGAACAGCTCTACTCCAGGTACCATAATTCTCTTTAGTGAGATGTTGAACAACAAGAGAAACACCTAGATTGTCATTATTAGACAAGAAATAGGGACTGGAAGAGTTTTCCCACGGATGAATTGTTGGAATAGTTGGAACAGAGGTGCTTGATGTGCTATCAGCCATATCTACCAACTCAGATTTTGACTAAACAATCAAGATTGAGTATTCTACAATCAAGATTCACAAACATTGAACCAGGACAACAAAATCAAGCACTTTCAGTTCTCCCAAAATTTCTTCAAGAATCAATAATGAATCCCACTAATCAACAGAAACCCTAAGATTTTACCACAGAACAGGATCCCAAAAAAAATCCAAATTCAATCTCACAATCCCTAGGCTTTGAACTCAATTGCCAAAAATCGCAAATGAAATTCAAGAACGAAATAGGGAAGAGACAAAAAAACAGTGCAAGAATCAAGAATCAAGAGAGAGAGAAAAAAAATCTTAGCAAAGAAAACTTTTCTACGTGATTCGAAGGAACTAAGCACTGAAAGCAAAGAAACAAGTAAAAGATTGAACTAGTGAATTCAGAGAGTTTCAAAGAGTACCAGATGAAGCTCTCAACTAGTTCTGCTTTGATACCATATCAGAATTCAAGCACATACGCTCTCAACAATGGAGGAACTCATGGAAACCAGAAAAATGAGAAAGAGAGAACAGTTTGTATGTGAATGATTCTATATATTAGATAAAAATGAACTCAGTTCCTTATATACAATGAGAATTGCCCGGTGAAGCTAACTGACTAATCTAACTAATTAACGATCTACCAATACAGAGCTAACACGTGTCTATTACTATCTAACTAATTACATCAAGACTGAACTACTTGTAGCTCTATAATTATCTATACAAAACGACTTGTAGCTATACTCTGCTCTGTAGCCTGAAGCCTCAAATGTCCTCAAGTGTCATGCTCTAATAGAGGCCAAGATTTTGGCAAGAGGGTGTAAAGTTTTATTTTCCTTAAAATCAATTCAAATAAGGCTCTAATATGTCTACAATTTTATTTTTTGTGCAACTCATGTAGGGTCGGGCCCCCTTGGGGCCTAGTGTGGCTCTGTGGGTGGCATATATGATATAAAGCATTTTACATACTACTTGTTAGTTTCTTACACCTTTATGGCTAGGGTCTTTAGCAAATTTCTAACTAAGTTTTTCTTTAGAAAATCATTTTTATATTTTAGTTACATACCTTTCTGCTATATTTTTTTAAAATTTAATTTAAATATTCTTTCTTTATTTCTTTTTGGTATTTTATAAAGAGGAAGATCTGTTGGTGGATGAAATAAAAAATCGATGGAAAACTATTTATCAAAGCTATAATACCTCAGTGAGTATCATCTAAAAATTAAAATTAAAATTAAAATTACAAGCTTTAGTACCTTACACTATTGTTGAAAAAGGGAACTAGTAAATGAGAAAATTAGTGACAGATCAGAAAACAGGAAAAATGAATTATCTTGTACTATTACTTTATGACAAATGGAAACATGTGATCTTGTTTGGTTCATACACAACAAAGGGTTTGACAAAATAATTTCCATAATTCCATTACATTAGTGTGAGTAATTTTAGTATATAATTACATTTCAGATAGTCATTAATTTTCTTCCTCTACTGGTCACTGGTTCACTGGTTCTGTTCTTTTCTTCCATATCGTACCACTCAAACTCAAAGTACTGTAACATCATCCACCACAACAGAAATGAAATCTCAACCTGAATTTCAGGAAATGCACACTTTGTTGAAATGATATCTCAGTATTGAAACGTTCATATTCAACATTGACACCAATGAGAGTTTCGCTACATGTATGTCTCACTCAAAAATGGTACAGACTCATTGTTAAGGAGCTGTCATGGACAAAGACACATGTCCTTGGACATGAATAAATTTATCATTTATGAGTAGGTGTTTAATGTTTTATGATAAAGATGTTGGAGTTGAAAGTTTGAAAACCCTACCTGATGACAAAACCACTGGCTGAAAGTTTGGTTGTAAAATCCAGAGAATATTATTGTTCAGGACATCATTGAGTAAGACACAAGAAGATATGGTTTACATGTCTAATTTGTTTTTGATAAAATGTGTGTAATTGTTATTGTCTAGATTTGAATAATGAATAAATTGAAATCTAATTACGCATGTGCCTAGGTTTGCCGACAAACAAAACTCCAAAATTGTGATTTTGAAAGCTAGTCATGTAAGTATATAACCACTACAGTTTTAAAAGAAAAAAAAAAGGTTTTTGCAATTAGATTTCAAAGTAGTTTTAGACTTTGAGTACACCACTCTGTCCCTTCAATTGAAGGGCTCAATCTTTTGGGGAAAAGGACCTATGGTTCTCTTCTATCAGATTTTTATTTTTGTACAATTTCGTGTGGTCCTTACTTCAAGGGCCACCTTTTGATGATGGAACTCCAAATCAAAGGGCCTGAGCAGGCCACAAATCTTAGGACTCTTTTTGGGCTTAATTCTGAGGCTATCTTGGATTTTTCAATAGGGCCATTTTTCCACTAATCAACCCACTTGAAGTCTGTGGACCATTTTTAATATTTCACATATATTGATAAAACACTCTTGAATGATTGAATCAATGAAAGTGGATTTCATTTCTCAAAAAAATAAATAAATAAATAAATAAAAAAAATGAAAGTGGATTTCACTAGACCCATGGTCCATCGGCAAAATTTGATTTTTAGGTTTTTTTTTTTTTTTTTAAGAAATTTTTTTGGTAAAGACTTTTTTTTTTGAGAAACTTTTTTTTTTTTTTTTTTTAAAGGCTGGTTTGTTTGGTACATGTGTTGAAACACATGTTTTCAATTTTTAAACAATATCACACTTATTTTCATATATTTTTTCACTCACATGTATTTCTGAAAAATACAAACAACGTTACTAGAACAATGATACCAAATAGCTCCCGACAAACTTTTATTTTTTCCTTTTCATTGTCCTTTGAAGTTTCAAAAATAAAAAGAGAGGTATTTTAGAATACCTCATTTTTTCATATCTCTCTCTTTCTCTCTCTCACCAGCTCTCGAACCCAAGATCTGATACTCATTATAAGTAGTCAAACCATTGAGTTGCTAAGAGAGCCGGTGGCAGATTTTGCATACTTAATTATATTAACATTTGAACAACGCGCCCTAAAATATATCAAAGAGAACAATGTCAAAACTAACTATAATAATTCTTTTTTTGAGGAAACCTAACTATTATTAACCCACCCAAATTATATTTTTTGCAGTCAATATCTTAATTCAAGAAAAATTGAAATGTCCACATTGCTGTCCAAAATATCAATGTACGTGCATTACTTTTGATATGATTCTAGTTACAAATAATAACATGGTTATAATATTGGATGCAAGTGAATTTGCAAGCTCAAGTATGGTGAATTGTCAAAAGGTCTTTTATTACGAAGAGTGCATACATGATATAATATAAAGAATGAATTATGAAATTCTGAGTAAGACTTGTGTTTGATACAATCTTCTTAAAATAGATTTCACCTCTTACAATTAATGAGCGTTTTGAGACTCTTAAGCTTTTATCTCTTAGAATACAATGATCACATCAATAAGAAAAGACAAATAATCCGGATACATAAAGCCATAAATTATCTTTCTTTTAATGATACCCTTGAATTTTTTTTTCAAGAGTCAAGAGAATGAAAAAAAATATATTAAACTTATAATATATAAGATGCAAACTTGAACAAGACTGGGATATTGTTTTCTTACTAATAAGACACATGTATGATGTCAAGTGTTTTATATATATGGATCCATATCAATTACAATGGTGAAAATTTTTATATTTTTTTTTATAATTATTAATATGGTAGGTTGTGAATAAAGTTACATCACTTGATTTAATCTGATGGTGTTTTTATTAAACACAAATCAAAAAACTAGTTTGACTTAGGATTGCCTCTTGGCAGCTATTAAGATAAGGGGTGACTTTGGCAGAGCCTTATAATTAAAATTGATTTTATATATTATTATTATTATTCCTGGTGATCACTGTTTTATATGTCAAATTTGATCCCGCCCAATAATGACAGCCTTTCCACCTAATGCTCTGAGAGAGAGAGATATGGGTTTCACAGAGAAGCAAGAAGCTTTGGTGAAAGAATCATGGGAGGTGATGAAGCAAAATATTCCTGAGCACAGCCTCCGTTTCTTCACCTTGTAGGTAGAGAGAGAGAGAGAGAGAGAGAGAGAGAGAGAACAAAGATTAAGACTTTTTTCACGTCCATTCCATATATAACAATTTTGTATGGTTGAATTAATTGTTGATGTTGAATATTCAGGATCCTGGAGATGGCACCAGCAGTGAAGAACATGTTCCCCTTTCTGAAAGACTCTGTTCAAATACCACGAAATAATCCTAAGCTCAAGGCCCACGCTAAAATAGTTTTCAAGATGGTGAGTTTTTATTTTCCAAGATTACATTTGTGCATGAATATTGTAAACACCCTTTGCTGTTTGTTTGATTTCTTAAGGCCCAAAGGATGAATATTGTAAGCACCCAGAAAACTCAAAACTGTACTTATTATTCAAGATCTCAAGTTTCCACACTTCATACGATTTTGTCTGATTGTAAATGTAAACAATACATGCACCAGCACCACACAATCTCTGATGTTTCTGTATCAAACACGTGTCCGTGTCAGACACACTAGATATTCTACGTACGTGTCACTATATTGAGAAAAAAAAAATTTATTTATCAAAATTCCTTTGATTTTAAATACGTTTTTACTTGAAACTTGTTATTTATTTTTTAAAACTTAAAATAAACACAAAAGATGCCTATAAATAATTAAAATATAACTAAAGTAAATATTAATTAATTAATTGTTTTATTTCCATTGCATTGTATTTTAATTTTTCAATAATTATATACCTTATTGTTGTGTCTTATATAAGCGTTATATATATATATATATATACATACACACACTTTTTAAAAGAAATTGTGATTAATAGCCATGTTTATGACCTTGGTAAATTATTTAAAATATGACAAAACTTAGGTAACTGTTCTTTAGGTTCATCTTTTAAGATTCAGCCATGTGATTACTTAATTAAAAAATTCACTTTCATTTCATGTAAAAAAATTCACATGGTAGAATTTTAAAATGAGAACCTAAAGAACAACAACTAAGCACTGTACCAAAGTCTTGCCCTTTAAAATAAGATTTGATAAAGTTACTATCAATTTTATTACACAACTCATAAAATGACTATAAAAGTGATTGGTATCACTTTTTTTTTTTTTTTTTTTAGGAGTACGTAGGTAAATAATTCTAATGTCCAAGCACCACAAACATCGAGATATATATTTAACCCCAATATTATAAAAATAAATAAATTATTTTCTTGTGATTAGTGATATAAAAGGTTGTAAAGCTTTATATAATAAAATTAGTTGTATTCCATTCATAATTGATTCACTATATATTTTGATGTATGCATCCAAGACATGCGACTCCGCTATTCAATTGCGGGAGAAAGGTCAGGTGGTGCTGCGCGATGTCCCTCTGAAGCAATTAGTGTCAGTCCATCTCAAGAAAGGAGTCGTCGATTCCCATTTTGAGGTAAACTCCCCTAATTGTATCTATGCTATCATGGGAAATTAGTTTGAGGTTTACATTTATATTACTAATTTCAAACATGGTATTTTAGTAAAGATATAGAAGAACATGCAGGTACATATGCATTGTGTAGTATTTGATTTTCTGATGATTTAGGTGGTGAAAGAAGCGCTACTAGGAACAATCAAAGACGCAGTTGGAGAGAGTTGGAGTGATGAGATGGGCGGAGCCTGGGGTGAAGCCTACGATCAGTTGGCTGCAACCATCAAGACTCAGATGGAAGCAGAAGCTGCTCAGCCTCAGTTATCTTCAAATTAACTTTTCTATGTATATATATGCTAGTGGCATTTGCCCGTATTATGCTCATTCTCCACACCGTCTGCAAAAGATAATTTGAAGACTTACTCCCATGTGTTACTGTTCATTAGTTTCCAAGTGATTGTAGAGAAAAATTAATGGTTGTGTAATTTATGCTTGAGTTATGTTATATGGAGTGTCATATATAAAGAAATAAAATATAATAATTAAAGAAGTGTTATAATTCAAAATATAACAGGTGAGCATGATGGAAAAGGATTGATCCTCTCTTGAGAAGGGTAATTTCTTTTTCAAATTAAAAATTAAAAATCTTAAGATATGTTCAATAAAATTTTAAATAATATGACACTCTATACAAATTAATTTTTTTTTAAAATAAAATCTTAACCTTAAAATAAACTTTCTCCATTACACTAATGGAGAATCTTGTGCTAAGTTTGACCTGCCTAATAAACTTTTTGTGGAAAAAAAAAAAAATGACATCATCCACAACTGCCATGGAAAAGAAAATTAATGACGGTGGACGGCAGTCTCAAGAGAAGCAAAGCAAGAAGGGTGAGATTGAGGGAATAAGTCAAAACTATGCAGACTAGTGGGACTTCATAAGAAAAATTGAGACTGCAAAAGGAAATGAAAAAAAGTTTAGATGAAAAACAAATTGAAATTGAGCGAAAGTGTTGGAAAAGATATTTTGAAATTTTGGGTTACTCCGTTTGTTTGTGTGTGCATATATATATATATATATATATATATGTATGTATGTATGTATGTATGTATGTGCGCACGCGTGCATACATGCGTGTAGGTGTTTTCTGAGTAATTTTGAAGTATACGACTATACATGAAAAAGTTGCATGAACTTGAGTATAAAAGAATAATGAACATTGATGATATTCAAATTTAAACTTAAATGTATGCAAAATTTTCAATACTTACACCTCAATACCTTATTTCTTTTGTCTCATAAAGTTATTTTGCTTTTCTAGAATTATACTATTAATGGGAAGATACAAATGAACAATAATTGTATCTGTTAGAGTGAAAATTCACCTTCAATTAGGTAGTTCGTCCAGAGATGCCGATGGAAGATGTTTTTGAAGAAGTGACGTTGGATGATAAGACAAGACTGCAAAAGAGAGGATTGATTGGAGGTGGCACTGGCCTAAGAGTCTTTGATGCTTAAGTTAGGACTCCAAAGAGCTAATATGCATGATGTATAGTGAGTGTATAAACACGTACTAGAAAGTGCATGGAAAACGTATATTTAGTGTACCTCTATATGTGGAGATGAGTTTATCTTCTAGTTATTGGTTATTTGTCAATTAATGTTGTGCATTTATCTTATTAGTGTAATGTTTGGTCATTTAATGTGATAGCTGTTATCCATCCATTGGCCAATGTTGGCTTTGGATGATACTTATTATTTATTACTCTGATTGAAATGTCTTTTGACTTAATGGGCATGTAGTTGTTGGGTAACCGTCGTCTGTTACACTATCAAATGTCTTTGTCACTTACGTCTTCTTATATGAACGATCTTTTAGGTAAGATCATTCATCTACATGGAAGACCTTTTTGATTGTCTACCTGAATATGGAAGACTTTCCTGATTTTTTCTGGTCTAACCAGGGGTGGCAGTACGTTATAGTCAGGGGGTTCAAATGAACCCCCTGACCCAAAATTTATATATATATATATATATATAATATTTTTAAAAAAAAATTGTTTTGAACCCCCTGCAATACAAATTTGCACACCTTCACCATGAACCTGAACCCCCTTTTTTTTTAAAGCCCAACTTAAACTCCGGGAAAAAAAGAAGAAGAAAAAAGTCCAAAATAAAATTTTGGTCTTTAATCTAAAAAATAAAAAGCCCATAAATCAAATTTTGAAAAATCATAAACAAAAAAAGGGGCCAAATAAAGCCTAAGAATTTGTAGCTGCCTAACCTCCAAAATCTCTCATTATCCTTCTTCACTCTCCAACCCAAAGGAAAAAGGCTGCCTCCGCTTCACACACACAAAATTTGCCGCTGCATATTCCCCATGATCTGTCGCCACCTGACTATCCCTAATCAACTGTCGTCGTCGCGTGCCGTCGCTTGGACTGCCTTCTGTCGCCACTTGATCTGGTTTTACAGCTCTCTCTTTCTCTCTTTCTTTCACTGTGAGAGTGTGTTTATAGTATTTTGATATGCTATTTCACTGAATCTCTGTGACTGAATCACCATGTGTGTGTGGAGTTATCTTTTGATTTCTATTGTTGAGTTTTGAATCTTGGACTCTGTGTGTGTGTGGGGGGGGGGGGGGTGGGGTTAAGAACTGTGACTGTGTTCTAATATTTGTTGTTGAGTAATTCAACTAGTCAACTTGAGTTTTGAGTCTATAATAAGGGTGTGTTTGGATACCGCATATTTTGCTGAAACTGAAAAATTATTGCTGAAAGTACTGTAGATAAAGGTAAAAATTAATTGAAATAATACAGTAGGGCCCATGAGTAGTGCCAAAAAGTACAGTAGGACTTATAAATAGTAGCAAAAATAAGCCGAATAGTGAAATAATTTTAATTTTTAATCCTAACCTAAACGCACACTAAGTCTAACTGTGTGTGTGGGCCTGTGGGGGTTAATGGGTTACGGAACTTATAGTGTTTTACTGTTGTAGTTTTGAGTTTCTTTACTGTTGTAGTGTTGCTGTAAGTGTTTGTATTGATTTGAGATAAAGTTGAGTTATGACTCATCTTTTGCACTTTGACTATTTGACTAATTTGTGACTTGTGAGTGGTTTTTTAATTTTGCTGAATGTAACTTGCGAGTTGTGAGTGGTTGTTGGCTATGTGACTTGATCAATACATTAACACTAAAGGACAATAAAAATATAAAATATTTAAAGAATTGTAAACTTATAAATTAAATAATTGCAAAAAAATCACTTAACAATAATTAATATGTTTATTATATTAGAAAGAAATATGTCAAATGAACTTATAGTTTTTTTTTTCCCCCTAGTACTATGGACAAATTTGTAATAAGGAAACCTCGTAAGCTGCAAGATTCATCTCCTACCCAAGATTCATCTCTTATATAATTTATGTTTCTTATTGACCCCCTTGGACAAAATTCTTGAAGCCGCCCCTGGCTCTATCAGTATCCAAAGCAATAGAAATTAGTTTTAAATTTGGCATTTTTACATATATATATTCCTAACAAAATTAATTAATAAAACCTAAGTGTAGACAAACTAGCTGTAAAATAAAACCAGTTCAAATTTTTTGAATTAGTTTTTGATTATACAAGAATTTTGTAGCTGGCAGTTAATGTATTTCCTTTAAGTGTTGGACTTTGATCCGACAAGCCTCTGTTCGAAATGGTCGAGCTGAACATGAGACAATAACTACCTTGTCGACCTTATCCGTACCAATTTTATTTTCTATTGTACTTGGATTAAAAATAAGCTATGATATGGTTTTATGATTTGTCAACCCTTAAGAAAAATGGGGGGAAAGCATGAAGGGTAAAAAGAAAAAGAAAAGCTTAATAAACATTAACTCTATCTTTATAAATGAATATATAATTTTGCTATTAAATAAAAAATAAAACATATGCAAGAATATACATATACACAGACAAATATATATCATTTGTATAGGAACGGGAATAATTTAGGCTGCTTTCGAAGTCAATCTTGTTTCTATTTTCTTGGCTAATCAAAGTCAAGATCCAAAAAAAGATACAAACATATGCAAGAATCCAAATTTCAAAGAATATGTTATCTTATCAGGATCAAATTTTCTTCAAATGTCAACCAGCGAATGTATGTATACCATTTTATTATTTGATATCATGCATGAATTTGGTTGAAGAACTCCTATTTTTTTTTTTTTTCATCTACTTTTTCCCCCACTTAAATAATTGGCAATTTCATGGAAGCTGCATAGAGAAGGTAGCCAGCAAGCTAGTCCTTCACCTACCTTTCAATTTCTTTAATTTACTCTCACAAGTTGGCTTTCACTCCATTAATTAATCTCCATAAACTAAAAGGAGAGACTTTGCCATTTGTTACAAATCTAAGGCTGGCGGTGGAATTAAGATGGCTTTTGTATTAACATATTTTGCTTAATGCAGGTCTGAATGAGATTGATTGAACACATTTTTTCTTCTTTTCCTTTTGAGATTGAGTTGAGTTTTCTTTATATCATGGATACTGCATCTTGCACTTACGCAGATCATAATCACACAAACGCGACGTATGGGTCAGTGAACTTAAATATTTATTTTCAAAAACTATCACTATTAAATTACTAAATTAAATATAAGACTTTTAACTAAGGACAATTGATCACACAAAAGTCTACTGGTCCTGGGAGTTGGATGACAGAACAAAAGAACAAGTGTACAAGTTTTTCGTGGAAAATACTGACAATATAGCTTATTATAAATGCTCGAAAAATTAAATACTATACAATTAAATTGACTTGCTTGAGGTTTAAAAATAACATAAAAATCTTTGTACATGTTGGATATTCTTATAAAAAATTATATATTTCAAATCAAAATATAATATCTTTTAAAGTTTCGATTTTATTTTACTAACTTATTTCAGAAACTTACCAAATATGATAAGAATGACTTTTAATGTATTATAATGTCATGTGTTAATAGTTATAATTTTAATACATTGATTTTGTATACAGCTATAGCCTATATGCTTATTAGTTTATTAGATGACGAATAATGTTACAGACACAAACTATTTTACTATATTTTTACAAACTGTTGATGTATAATATCATCATTACAAGAAAATCAAGCTATTGCGGTGGGTTTTTTGCGGCGGTTGCGAAAAGTGCTGCTATATGTCACTTATTGTGGCACTTTTTTGGCCCACCGTTGTAGATGAGATATATTGTGGTGTTTCATTGGACCACTGCAATAGATGTAGCCTTTTGCGGTGTACTACAACAGTGCTATATAAAACTGCTACAATATACATGTTTTAATGGTGTTAGACTTAGCTATAGTGGCGCTTCATAAACCCACTGCAATAAATATATCCTTTTGCTGCATATTACAGCGGCGGTATATAAAACTGCTGCAATATATAAGCTTTAGCGGCATTTCTATTACTTATAGTGGCGGGTTAGATGACCGCTGCAATAGATACTTTTTTGAGGTGCTGTTTTGTAGTTATAGTGGAGATTTGGATCGCCGCAATAGACCTTTTAATTGCCCGCACCTAAACCAATGTATCCCTCTGTTATTTTGGCCTAAGCGCCATTTTGCCTTTTCATTTCCCTCCTTTTTCATTTTCCAATACACTCTCTCTGTTGTTAGCTCTAAGAAAAAACCCACTCTCTCTCTCTCTCTCTCTCTCTCTCTATTGTTAGTTTATAAAAAAAAAAACCCTCACTGCCACGCATCCTCACTCTCAAAATCCAGCTTGTCTCTCTTTATTAGCACTCTCCGCCACTGCTCACCGATTGAAGGCCTAAAAAACAACCGTTTAGGCTTGGACGAAGCCAAATGCTTGGCTTTTGCCATTGACAACGCCGATGAAGCTATATAAAAATTAGTTCTTTTTTTTTTTTTAAATCTCAATGATATCAGATTTTCTTTTTTGGGTAATTAGTCTTTTTTTTTTTTTTTTTGAATTGTATTGTTAATACTCAAACTGAGTCTTAAGGATTTTGCTAACAAATTTTAAATTTGTTTGTGTTATGCTAAATTTAAAGAGCTATGTGGTTGTTCTTTGTTTTAATTTTTCAAAAGATTAAAAAATAAAAAAAAATTAGCAGTAGTAGAAATTAATATAAATGAGAATTTCTTTTAGGATATAAAATTGGATTAGTCAATTTTTGTTCCTTTTCTTGCATTTTCTTAGCAACCAAACACCAAAACCCATTGAGAACAAAACCCAGGAAACACCAAAACACCAAAACATCTCAAATCCAAAACACCAAAACCCATTGAAACCAAAATCAAGCAATCAACAAACCCACCCCACAACTCACCACCTAACTAACTACCACTTCCACAATCATGACTCATCATCGGACCTAACTGACCATCACCACCATAGAGGGACGAGGTAGAAAGAGAGACCCACTAAAAAAGAGACATTGATTTGAGCGAAAGAAAGAGTGATGCACTGATCTTTGAGAGAGAGACATTGATTTTGATAGGCTACAAACTGAATGACCCCTTGTGATTAAACCAATTAATTAATTAGCCAAATTATTAATTAATCAATTTAACATGCAAACGCGTGGTAGAACAAACAAATCACCAAATAACTAAATATGCAGCGGAAATTAAATGACACGGTGATTTGTTTACGAATGGGAAAAACCTGACGGCAAAAACCCCACCGGGTGATTTTCAGGTCACCACTCCCGAAACTCCACTATTATCAAATCAAGCGGTTACAAGTAAAGGAATCCCAAGTACCTTACCAACCTACAGTTGAACCCTTACCCCAATACCTAATTGCACTTGTTCTGTAGTGACAGTTCCCCCTTTTGATGCACGGCTCCCAAGTACGTGACTAACCAATGCGCAGATTCCAGTACGCAACTTCAAACACCAACTTAGAAGGAGAGGTTGGCTGCAAAGTTCTTCAATTCATCCTACATGATGAAGATCAGGAAGATGCTTGGTCACAAAACCCTTTGGTGCAAATAAACAGCAACTTCTTTAGAGAAGATGAACTAGGTCAAGAATTTTGTCTTTGATCGCAAATTGCTTGAACAGATTTTGCTTAATGCTTGTGCAACTTGTGTACTATTTTACGGCTCTTAAAATAATCATGTTATATGTCTAGGGTTAGGAGAAAAGAATGCCCAAAGACACATTCATAGATCCCAAAAAATCAAATCAGAAAATCTGATTTTATAAATCTCGACAGATAATAGGTGTTGAGGAGCTATCGAGCAGGTGTCGAGTTTTAATGATTTTGCACTTCAGCTTGTTTTTCTTGGACAGACTTGATGACTTCAACACTTGATCTTGAAACCTTGTTTCTTGAAGTATTAAAAACACCTAGAACTATCCGATTACAAATAGAGTGCATTTTGTCAAAGGATTAGCTAATTTACATAAATAAGTAACATATGTTCTTAACAAGTGAAGACACATATGTCCTAACAATCTCCCCCTTTGGCAATCCATGACAAAACCACAACAAACAAATGAACATATGAGAGAAGTCATAAATCACTCAACTTATACTCACTTGTTGAATACAATAAAATCTATCCTATCACAAACCCTTGAAAAACTTTGCAAGAAAAGAGTTTATGGCAAGTAGACTTTGACAACCTGTATTTCTGAAACACTTTAAACAAAACTCATCAATGCATCTTATGTAAAACAGAAATAATAGATTGCATACAAGTATAATGAACATGTGTATAAAGATAGAGAAGAAACAACACATAAAGAAATAGGTGAAAGAAACATACATCCACATATATAGAGAAAATAAGTACAATGTATGTAAAACTAGTCAAAAGACCTCATATACAAGATCAATGTATCTAAAAAGAATAGAAAAGAAAAGATACATCAAAACCTCACTACATCCCTCAAATATAAACACTCTCCCTAACAAAAATGTCCTATACTAACTCTCCCCCTAAGATGACTACTATCATAATCCAAAACTACTCCCCTTTTTTGTCACAAGTGACAAAGGGTAGAGTGTTATGTAGACATCTCATCAGTAGAGCTAGCATCTCCATCATCATTCGAAGCATCATCGTCATCGTCATCCTCAGAGTCAGAAGCCGCTGGAGGAGGTGGTGAAGGAGTAGCCTCAGAAGCAAAACCACCCATGGTCGCCTACCGTCGTACAATACATCCAATACGAACATTCAGCTAATACAACTCAGTGGAGAGTGTATTGAGGCGAGCATCCATGCGCTGCAGCTGCGCCATGATATCTCTAAGAGATACATCCCCCATAGAGGAAGAAGGAGCAGATGTAGATGGAGCAGATCTAGATGAAGCTGAATGGGAGGAAGGAGTGGAATCCGGCTGTCTCGACCTAAACTGAGCCTCACTACGTTTTACGGTAGCGGCATCTATAGCACAAATGTGTGTGAAGTGGTCGGACACAAGAAAAGGGATAGAAAAATGGCGTAAGATCCTCATGATAGCGTGATAGGTCACAATCTGAATGACCCCTTGTGATAAACCCTAATTAATTAATTAATTAGCCAAGTTGTTAATTAACCAATTAAGCATGCAATTTTGTGGAAGCACAAACAAATCACCAAATACTAAATATGCAGCGGAAAATAAATAACACGGTGATTTGTTTACGAATGGGGAAAACCCTAACGGCAAAAACCCCACCGGGTGATTTTCAAGTCACCACTCCCGAAACTCCACTATTATCAAATCAAGCGGTTACAAGAAAGGAATCCCAAGTACCTTACCAACCTACAGTTGAACCCTTACCCCAATACCCAATTGGACTTGATCTGTAGTGACAATTTTCACCTTTGATGCACGGCTCCCAAGTACGTGACTAACCAATGCGCGGATCCCAGTACGCGACTTCAGAAACACCAACTTGAGGAAGAAAGGTTGGCTGCAAAGTTCTTCAGTTCATCCACGTGATGAATAGCAGGAAGATGCTTGGTTACAAAACCCTATGGTGCAAAGACACAGCAACTTCTTGATGGAAGATGAACTAGGTCAAGAACTTCGTCTGTTGAGCACAATTTGCATAAACAGAGATTGCTTAATGATAATACAACTTGTGTCACCAAAACGGCTCTTAAAATAATCCTTTTATATGTTTAGGGTTAGAAGAAAAGAAGTCCCAAAAACATATTCACGGATCCCAAGAAAATCAGATTTGGAATTCTGACTTTTTAAATCTCGACAGATAGCAGGTGTTGAGGTAGCTATCGAGAGGTGTCGAGCTTTAAAAATTCTGCACTTCAACTTGCTTTCTCTTGGACAGACTTGATGACTTCAATACTTGACCTTGAAACATTGTTTCTTAAAGTATTAAAAACACCTAGATCTACCCAATTACAAGTAGAGTGCGTTTTGTCAAAGGATTAGCCAATTTACATAAATAAGTAAGACATATGTTCTTAGTATGTGAAACACATATGTCCTAACAATCTCCCCCTTTGGCAATCCATGACAAAACCACAACAAACAAATGAGCATATGAGAGAAGTCATAAATCACTCAACTCATATTCACTTGTTGAATACAATAAAATCTATCCTAACACAAACTCTTGAAAAACTTTGCAAGAAGAGAGCTTATGATAAGTAGACTTTGACAACCTGTATTTCTGAAACACTTTAAACAAAACTTATCAAGGCATCTTGTGTGAAACAGAAATAAATAGATTGCATACAAGTAAAGAACATGTGTATAAAGATAGAAAAGAAACAACACATGAAGAGAGAGGTGAAAGAAACATACATCCACATAAATAAAGAATAAGTACCATGTATGTAAAACTGGTCACAAGACCTCATATACAAGAACAATGTATCTAAAAAGATAAGAAAAGAAAAGATACATCAAACCTCACTACATCCCTCAAAAGTATCAACACTCCCCCTATCAAAAATGTCCCAAAAATGTCCTATACTAACTCTCCCCCTAAGATGACTACTCTCATAACCCAAAACTACTCCCCCTTTTTGTCACGAGTGACAAAGGGTAGAGTGTCATGTAGACATCTCATCGGCAGAGCTAGCATCTCCATCATCATCATCATCAACATCATCATCCTCAGAATCTGAAGCTACTGGAGTAGGTGGTGAAGGAGTAGCCTCTGGAGCAAAACCACCCATGGTCGCCTGTCGTCGTGCAATACGACCCACACGAACATTCACTTGATACAACTCAGCAGAGAGTGTATCAAGACGAGTGTCCATGCGCTGCAGCTGCGCCATGATATCACCAAGGGATACATCGCTCGAAGAGGAAGAAGGAGCAGATGTAGATGGAGCTGATCTGGATGGTGCTGAACGGGAGGGAGGAGTGGCACCAGGCTGTCTCGACCTAAACTGTGCCTCACTACGTTTTACGGTAGCGGCATCTATGGCAGATATGTGTGTGAAGTGGTCGGACACTGGAAAAGGAACGGAAAAATGGCATAGAATCCGCGTGATAGCAGAAGGAAAGATGAGCTTATCACGGGACGCCGAATCAAGATAAACCTCTAAGATAGACCGGATGAAGTGAGAAGGGAAGTCTATGGTCAAGTGCTCAAGAAGAGAAAGCAAAAATCGAGCACGAGGCTCTGTGATAGAGTTATAGTGAGACAAAGGATGGAGAACAAAAGTCATCACCATGTTCATGAATCTAGGACCTTTAGCAAAAGGCCTACATGATGTGAACTGATGCTCACCCCAATCAGCAGGGCGCTCACAAAAAGCAGAAATGAGCTCTTCTTTGGACACAGTCCTCAGACGCTCACAAGAGGGGTAATCTGGAAACTCTATCCTAGGTACCCTAAGCACATCCGCAACAAGTTGCGGTGTGACAGGAATGCGCATACCTCGAACGCGAGTGGAAAAATGAGGTACTGAAAGATCAATCCCATGGATGTTGGAGTAGAACTCCTGTATCAGCACGAGAGGGCAAGTGACCGGGATGTCACACAGTGACCCCCATCCCCTATTGTGAATGACAGAAGGAAGGTCAGTGTCGGCGAAGTCCGCCAGAATGACTTGGCGTTCCGAATGAACACCTCGTCTAGAAAAGTTCTCAGTAAATGCTTTTTGGGCATCTCCATCACGGAACCGAATGTTAAAAGGAGCAGAATCAAAAGAAGTAGAAGCTCCAGAACGCAGAGGGTTCCGAGCAGGAGTAGATTTACGTTTGGGTGCCATAGACACTACTCACGTAAAAGAATGAGAAAGAGATAGAGAGGGAGACAAACAGAAAAGTCCCAAATCAGTTCAAATATGACAGATATATGAACAAAGAGTACGTATGCATGGGAATGCATGAACATGTGACATGCAAAACAGAAATATCATCATGGGCTCAGCCCAATCCATTCCTAACAGCATATAAACAAAGTACTCACATCTAAATGTATGAAAATATCATTATAATGCACATGAAATGCAATGTATGACATTTTGAAATCATTTAAGTCCAAACCCAACCCAAAATTTCAGTAAAAACTCAATAATTTTGAAAAACCCCAAATTTTTATGAAAAATCCCAAAAACTAGGTTTTCATAACATGAAATGCATGAAAAAGGAAGAGAAAAGGGGTTTTACCAAGTGATTTGAGCAAGAAATAAGCAAGGTCCAAGTGGGTTGAAGGATTAGAGTGAAAGGAGAGTGAAAGGGAGATGAACAGCCACGGAG
Source organism: Quercus ilex subsp. ballota (assembly GCA_032727855.1). Taxonomy (NCBI): domain Eukaryota; kingdom Viridiplantae; phylum Streptophyta; class Magnoliopsida; order Fagales; family Fagaceae; genus Quercus; species Quercus ilex. Next base: position 57,217,359 of record CM064915.1, read on the forward strand.
AGATCGAGAGAGATCAAGTGAAATGATTCAGAATCGCGATCAAACCTTATATAGACCCTTCAGTAAATCTCGACAGCTGAGGTGTCGAGAGGTATCTTGGAAGCTGTCGAGGAAGGTATCGAGGAAAAAGCCTTCGACAGATGCAGGTATCGAGAGGTATCGAGATGCAAGGAGAATTTCAGATACGCGAAGCTCGATCGATCACGAAGGTGTCGAGAAGGTATCGAGAACACAGAAGAAATCTCGATCGATCCACAAGGTATCGAGACAGGTGTCGAGAAAGAAGACACAAACAACACAATTGAATCTCGATCGATCCAACAGGTGTCGAGAATCTATCGAGAGGACAGAGACTTTCTCGATCGATCCACAAAGTGTCGAGGATGTGTCGAGACTGCGATAAGAAAATCTTGAGAAGCTCGACAGATGACCAGGTATCGAGGAGGTGTCGAGGAAGGTGTCGAGACACAGTAAAAGGAGTTTTTCGAGAAGTGAAAAACATAGACATGAATGCAATCCAACACACATCTCTACCAACAAATCCACTCAACATATAAACCTCTCAAAACATCTCTCAACAAGAAATTAAGCACAAAGATCATGCAAAACACACACACACACTAAACAAGTCTAACCAATTTTATATTTCAAAAACAAGTTATGACAGTTTAGTGAGCATACATTAGCATATGTAAACACTTGTGATGGCCAAATCACATTGTACCTACACATGTATCAAAAGTAGCAAAGAATATTGCGTGTTGTGTGTGAAAAACATCGCAAGATTGCATATGTGTATACATGTTATGACGATCTAAGATATGAGTAAATAACTTTTAACTCACACACAATCATAACTGTTTGATGGGGACTATCACCTTCGAGGTACATCCTATAACTCCCACATCTCCTAGAAAACACGCTTGCAATCATATTTAAAGCATCTTTAATCTTTTTGCTTTATATTTTCTTTACATATTTTTTCTTTTAAGCATATCATGCATGGGCATAAAAAGAGAGAAAAGAAATACCCAAGATGTTAAGCATTTGACATCGCATTTTTGCTATGCCGAAGCATACGAATGTCTTTGACACTGCACTTTTGCTATGCCGAAGCATACATGTGTCTATGACACTGCACTTTTGCTATGCCGAAGCATACAGGTGTCATACTATGATTGGCGGGCAACAGTGGTGAGATGGTCATTAATGCCTTTCTCTTAGGATTTTCTAGTCCTACCCGTCAAAAAGAGTGATATGAGTGTTAAGTTTTAAGAGATAACCTAATCTTACTCATCACAAACAAGAGCCACAAAGCTCACTTGCTTAGTTGTGCATAAAGATGCTCATCTAAGCTACAAGAGATACAAAGTTTAGAGAAACTTTGTTTCATTGGCCATCCAAGGTACACAAATACCAAAGTACACATAACACACACTGTTTTTGTATTTTTCTGATTTTTCAATTTTTTTATTTATTTTTATATTAAAAACAAAATGAACAAAACTGAAAAATAAACAAACAAAAACATGTTAAACAAAGCAAAGCAAAAACTAGACTGACTCAGCAGAAAAGTAAAACACATAAGCAATGCAACACACAAAAGAAAAACAAGAAGGGAGAAGAAAGTGATAAAATCACTTAGAGTCCTTTTTCTTCCACTCCTTGGAAGAACCTTTCCTTTGATAGAATCCTTGAACAGGTGGTGAGGGGGAAGAATTTAAACCGTTCAAGTTCGAAAGGAACATGAGGGCTTTCAGAAGATCTCCAAGAGGAGCAAGAGAGGATTGAAGCTGAGATTGGCTTCCAGATGCTATCATGCCATTGCTCTGTTGAGTGGCTAACCACTTATAGCAATTTGGTCGAGTGTGACCGGCAGCTCCACAATAATGACAAAGATGCTGCTTCTTTTGTTTAGGCTTTTGAGAGTTAGCCTTCTTAGCCCTAGGGTTCTTGGCATCTTTCTTGTCTAGCTTAGGGGGTGCTCCTAAGATAGATTTTCCTTTGTCTAAGTTCTCACTAGCTAATTCAGTTTTAACATTTGGGTTCTCAATTTCAATGTTATTAGCAGCAGGAACAAAAACAGTATTGCTAGTAGAAGCAGTATTAGAGAAAGAAATACCATACCCCAAACCAGTTCGATCCGAAGCAGGTTTTTGATTGCTAAGCATCTCATCAAGCTTTGCACTTGAGGTCCTCTCCAGTTGAGCTCTGACTTGAAACAGCTCCACTTCAAGCTTCTTGGTCTTCTCAGCCAAAAAATTGTTCTCAAATCTCAGTGCTCCAATAGTTTGATTCGCCTCATCAAACTTTGTGGACAGCTCTTCACGATCGAGTTCCACTTCACTGAGCTTCTTGGTGGCCAGCCTATATAATTCCTCATGCTTTTCAGAGAGCTTGTAAAGCTTCTCATAGGCTGAATGGATATCATCTTGATCATCCATCTTCTCAAATTTGGACTCCACCAACTCTTCTTCTTCATCCACTTCTTCAACAATCCCTTCAGTAGGATTGACTGTGGCAGTGAAGGCATTTAGGATTCCGTCATCCTCATTGTCGGAATCGTCTTCAGGCTCAGTGTCACTTAGGGTCACAGCAAGGGCCTTGCTTTTCCCAATGCTTTTCAGATATGTAGGACACTCATGTTTCATGTGTCCGAACCCATGACAACCAAAGCACTTTGGTCCTGCGGGAACAGTATACTGACCGGCCTCCTTAGCATCCTTCTTCCCTTTGTCTTGGCTTTTGAACTGAGAAGAACTGAACTACCTACGGTCCTTGTCGAAGCTCCTTCCATTGGCATTCTTCATGAACTTTTTGAATTGCCGAGTAATGTAGGACTTCATCTTAGAATCTTCATCATCGGAAGATTCATCTGTATCACTGCTCTTCGCCTTCAAGGCCATGCTTTTGCCTTTATTGGTCTTGCCAATCCTAGATAAACCTATCTCATAGGTCTGCAAGTTTCCAACTAGCTCAGTCAAAGGAATCTTGTCTATATCCTTTGATTCCTCAATTGCCGTAATCTTGGCATGAAATCTCTCAGGTAGAGATCTGAGCACTTTTCTTACAATCTTGGGTTCAGGGATGGTTTCCCCAAGATTGAAGGCTGAGTTCACTATGTCCTTGAGCTTGGCATAGAACTCATCAAACGACTCATCCTCCTCCATTTTAATTTCTTCAAAGCTTGTAGTGAGCCTCTGAAGCTTTGAGTCTTTGACAGCCTTTGTCCCTTCATAGGTTGTCTGGAGGATGGTCCAAGCCTCCTTAGCAGTTTTAGTTGAGGATATCTTCTTGAACTCTTCATTGGTGACTGCGCTAAAAAGAGCATTCAGCGCTCTGCTGTTGAAGTTGGCCGCCTTGATCTTAGCATCGTCCCAATTGGCCGGTTCTTCTTTTGGCTTAGTCCAGCCAATCTCTACAGCTTGCCACACCTTCTCATCTAAAGACTGCAAGAAAGCTCTTATGCGTACTTTCCAGTATGCATAGTTAGTGCCATCAAATAAAGGAGGTATGATTAAGGATTGTCCTCTATCCATGACAAACAGGGGTCAATGGATCAACACAGCTAAGATTAAGACCTAATCAGAGTGTGCCTGCTCTGATACCACTTGATAGGTCACAATCTGAATGACCCCTTGTGATAAACCCTAATTAATTAATTAATTAGCCAAGTTGTTAATTAACCAATTAAGCATGCAATTTTGTGGAAGCACAAACAAATCACCAAATACTAAATATGCAGTGGAAAATAAATAACACGGTGATTTGTTTACGAATGGGGAAAACCCTAACGGCAAAAACCCCACCGGGTGATTTTCAGGTCACCACTCCCGAAACTCCACTATTATCAAATCAAGCGGTTACAAGAAAGGAATCCCAAGTACCTTACCAACCTACAGTTGAACCCTTACCCCAATACCCAATTGGACTTGATCTGTAGTGACAATTTCCACCTTTGATGCACGGCTCCCAAGTACATGACTAACCAATGCGCGGATCCCAGTACGCGACTTCAGAAACACCAACTTGAGGAAGAAAGGTTGGCTGCAAAGTTCTTCAATTCATCCACGTGATGAATAGCAGGAAGATGCTTGGTTACAAAACCCTATGGTGCAAAGACACAGCAACTTCTTGATGGAAGATGAACTAGGTCAAGAACTTCGTCTGTTGAGCACAATTTGCATAAACAGAGATTGCTCAATGATAATACAACTTGTGTCACCAAAACGGCTCTTAAAATAATCCTTTTATATGTTTAGGGTTAGAAGAAAAGAAGTCCCAAAAACATATTCACGGATCCCAAGAAAATCAGATTTGGAATTCTGACTTTTTAAATCTCGACAGATAGCAGGTGTCGAGGTAGCTATCGAGAGGTGTCGAGCTTTAAAAATTCTGCACTTCAACTTGCTTTCTCTTGGACAGACTTGATGACTTCAATACTTGACCTTGAAACATTGTTTCTTAAAGTATTAAAAACACCTAGATCTACCCAATTACAAGTAGAGTGCGTTTTGTCAAAGGATTAGCCAATTTACATAAATAAGTAAGACATATGTTCTTAGTATGTGAAACACATATGTCCTAACATAGCGGAAGGAAAGATGAGCTTATCACGAGACTCCGAATCTAAATGACCATCTATGATAGAGAGAATTAAATGAGAAGAAAAATCTATAGTCAGATGCTCAAGAAGAGATAACAAAAATCGAGCACGAGGCTCTGTGATGGAGTTGTAGTGAGAGAGTGGATGAAGTACAAAAGTCATTACCATGTTGAGGAATCTAGGACCTTTAGCAAAAGGTCTACATGATGTATATTGATGTTCACCCCAATCAGCGGGGCGCTCACAAAAAGCAGAGATGAGCTCATCTTTGGATACAGTCCTCAGATGCTCACAAGAAGGATAGTCAAGAAACTCTATCCTAAGAACCCTAAGTACATCCGCAACTAGTTGCGGTGTGACAGGAATGCGCCTACCTCGAACGCGAGTGAAAAAGAGAAGTACTGAACGATCGATCCCGTGCATGTTGGAGTAAAACTCCTGAATGAGCACGAGAGGACATGTGATCGGGACGTCACACAGTGACTCCCATCCCCTACTGTGAATGATAGAGGGAAGGTCAGTGTCGGCGAAGTTCACGAAAATGACTTGGCGTTCCAAATGAACACCTCGTCTAGAAAAGTTCTCCGAAAATGCCTTGTGGGCATCACCATCACGGAACCGAACATTGAGAGGAGCATAATCAGAAGATGAAGAAGCTCCAGAACGCAGAGGGTTCCGAGCCGGAGTGGATTTACGCTTAGGTGCCATAGACACTACTAACGTAAACAGAATGAGAAAGAGATAGAAAGGAGACAATCAGAAAAGTCCCAAAACAGTTCACATATATCAAATATATTGAACAATGAGTACGTATGCATGGAGAATGCATGAACATGTAACATGCAAAGTAAAAAGCATCATGGGCTTAGCCCAATCCAATCCTACCAGCACACAAACATAGAACACACATCTAAATGCATGTAAATACCATTCTAATGCACATGAAATGCAATGTATGACATTTTGAACACATTTAAATGAAAACTCAACCCAAAATTTCAAGAAAAACTCATTAATTTTGAAAAACTCCAAAAATTTTCAAAAACCCCAAAACCTAAGATTCAAAACATGAAATGCATGAATAATGAGGGAAAAAGAGATCTTACCAAGTGATTTGAAGCAAGGAAGGGCCGAAAATCACATGGGCTGAAGGTTTTGAGTGAGAAAAAGGAGTTTGGGAGATGAACAGCCGTGGATAGATCGAGAGAGATCGAGAAAATGAGAACCGGATCGCGACAGAAGCTTATATAGGAGTTTCAGTAATTCTCGATAGCTAAGGTATCGAGAGGTGTCGAGACAGCTGTCGAGGTAGGTGTCGAGAAAATGAATGTCGACAACTACAGGTGTCGAGAAGGTATCGAAGAATAAACACCAAAACCAAGAACAGAAGCTCAATCAATCGACAAGGTATCGAGGAGACAGGAACCTTCTCAATCGATCCATCAGGTGTCGAAGAGGTGTCGAGATTGCGATAAGAAAAAGGCTTGAGAAGCTCGACAAATAACAAGGTATTGAGGAGGTGTCGAGCCAGCAGTTAAAAGCAATTTTTCGAGAAGTGAAAAACACAGACATGAATGCAATCCAACATACACCTCAACCAATGATTCAATCAACATATTAAGCTCTCAAAAACATCTCTCATCAAACAAATTAAGCACATGGATTCTCAGAAACACATACACACACTAAACAAGTCTAACCAATTTTATTTTTCAAAAACAAGTTAAGACAGTCTAGTGAGCATACATTAGCACATGTAAACACTTGTGATGGCCAAATCACATTGTACCTGCACATGTATGAATAGTAGCAAAGAATATTGCGTGTTGTGTGTGAAAAACATCGCAATATTGCATATGTGTATACATGTTATGACGATCTAAGATATGAGAAAATAACTTTAACTCACATACAATCATAACTGTTTGATGGGGACTATCACTTTCGAGGTACATCCTATAACTCCCACATCTCCTAGAAAACACGCTTGCAATCATATTTAAAGCATTTTAATCTTTTTGCTTTATATTTTCTTTGCATATTTTCTTTTAAGCATATCATGCATGGGCATAAAAAGAAAGAAAAGAAATACCCAACATGTTAAGCATAGACATTGCACTTTTGCTATGTCGAAGCATACGGATGTCTTTGACACTGCACTTTTGCTATGCCGAAGCATACAGGTGTCTATGACACTACACTTTTGCTATGCCGAAGCATACATGTGTCATAATATGATTGGTGGGCAACAGTGGTGAGATGGTTATTTATGCATTTCTCTTAGGATTTTCTAGTCCTACTCGTCAAAAAGAGTGATATGAGTGTTAAGTTTTAAGAGATAACTTAATCTTACTCATCACAAACAAGAGCCACAAAGCTCACTTGCTTAGTTGTGCATGGAGATGCTCATCTAAGCTACAAAAGATACAAATTTTGGAAAATTTTGGTTCAATGACCATCCAAGGTACACAAGTACCAATGTACACAAAACACACACTGTTTTTGTATTTTCTGATTTTCAATTTTTTTTTTTTATATCAAAAACAAAATAAACAAAATTGAAAATAAACAAACGAAAACATGTTATCAAACATGAAAGCATGAAAAAAAGATACTTATGCATGAAGGCATGATAGAAAGATGCAGATGCATGAAAGCATGATTCCAAAAACAGATAAGAAATCAAGTAAAGAGAGTCCTACTTTAGATAGAAAGAATTAAAGCAGAGGACAAACAGAAAAGACAATTAAGTCTTAGGATCCTTTATCACCCACAAAGCACGAGTCTTTGGCCGCGAAGATGAAAAGGCACGTGTCCTAGTATGATTACTAAAAGACATAGAGGAATTAGAATTCCCCTGAAATTGAGTCAAAAAGCTCAAAACTTTTAATAACTCACCAAGAATAGGTACAGAGCCTTTAGACAAAGGATGAGACCTATTGGACACTCGCTTATGAGGAAACAACTTGAAACAATTAGGGCGAGTGTGGCCTTGACAAACATGAGTAGTTTTAGAGCTACTCGGCTTCCTAGAAGGAGGTCTAACCTTAGAGGTTGACAACTTAGGACAATTTGGCCTAATATGACCAACAATATGACAATGATGACAAGTGGGGACAAATTCAGAATTTTTATTCTTCCTAGGAGGAGTTTTAGATATAGGTTTAGAAATTTCAGCGTTAACATCAGAATTTTTACCATTGTCTATCCTAGCAATATTAGCCTTCAACTCTTCATTATTCCTCTTAAATGGGGTAACATAAAAATCTTTTTCTTTTGAGTTAGGCTTAATAACAAGATTGACACTAGTTAAATTTTCAACTTTAGTTTTGTTAGGACATATGTGTGTTCACTTGTTAAGAACATATGTCACTTATTTATGTAAATTGGCTAATCCTTTTGACAAAACGCACTCTACTTGTAATTGGGTAGTTCTAGATGTTTTTAATACTTCAAGAAACAAGGTTTCAAGATCAAGTGTTGAAGTCATCAAATCTGTCCAAGAAAAAGTAAGCTGAAGTGCACATTCATTAATTCTCGACACCTGCTCAATAGCTACCTCGACACCTGCTATTTGTCGAGAATTACAAAATCAGATTTTTTGATCTGATTTCCTTGGAATCCGTGAATATGCTTTTGGGCCTTCTTTTCTTCTAACCCTAAACATATAAAATGATTGTTTTAAGAGCCGTCAAATTGTACACAAGTTGCAAAAGTATTGAGCAATCTTTGTTGAAGCAAATTGTGATCAAAAGACGAAGTTCTTGACTTAGTTCATCTTCTCTGAAGAAGTTGCTGTGTATTTGCACCAGAGGGTTTTGTAACCAAGCATCTTCCTGATCTTCATCATAAATAATGAACTGAAGAATTTTGCAGCCAACCTCTCCTTCTTAGTTGGTGTTTAAAGTCGCGTACTGGGATCCGCACATTGGTTAGTCACGTACTTGGAAGCCGTGCATCAGAGGTGGAAATTGTCACTACAAATTAAGTCCAATTGGGTATTGGGGTAAGGGTTCAACTGTAAGTTGGTAAGGTACTTGAGATTCCTTTACTTGTAACCGCTTGATTTGATAATAGTGGAGTTTCGAGAGTGGTGACCTGAAAATCACCCGGTGGGGTTTTTGCTGTAAGGGTTTTCCCCATTCGTAAACAAATCATCGTGTTATTTATTTTTCGCTGCTTAATTAGTTTATTGGTGATTTGTTTGTACTTCCACGTGTTTGCATGATTAATTGATTAATTAACAACTTGGCTAATTAATTAATTGGTTTAATCATAAGGGGTCATTCAGATTGTGGCCTATCAAGTTTTAAATTCAACTAGTTGCTCTTCCAAACTCTTAATTTTGTCCACTTGAGATGAGATTTGATTTTTAAAATTCTCATTCAAATTATTGGCTTCATCCAATTTTGCAATCAAATCATCTTTTTCAAGCTTGACCTTTTTAAATTTAGCTTTTAATTTTGTAGAACATTCAAGAGATTTCATACAAAAATTATAAAGCTTGCAATAGGCATCTTGAATATCATCATCATCATTCAGCATAAGATCATGCAAATCAAAACAATCAAGAGTTTCCATGACAACAGGGGTCAATGGATCAACACAGCAAAGATTAAAACCTAATCAGAGTGTGTCTGCTCTGATACCACTTGATAGGCCACAAACTGAATGACCCTTTGTGATTAAACCAATTAATTAATTAGCCAAGTTATTAATTAATCAATTTAACATGCAAACGCGTGGTAGCACAAACAAATCACCAAATAACTAAATATGCAGCGGAAATTAAATGACACGGTGATTTGTTTACGAATGGAGAAAACCTGACGGCAAAAACCTCACTGGGTGATTTTCAAATCATCACTCCCGAAACTCCATTATTATCAAATCAAGCGGTTACAAGTAAAGGAATCTCAAGTACCTTACCAACCTACAGTTGAACCTTTACCCCAATACCCAATTGGACTTGTTCTGTAGTGACAGTTCCCCCTTTTGATGCACGGCTCCCAAGTATGTGACTAACCAATGCGCGGATCCCAGTACGCGACTTCAAACACCAACTTAGAAGGAGAGGTTGGCTGCAAAGTTCTTCAGTTCATCCTACACGATGAAGATCAGGAAGATGCTTAGTCACAAAACCCTTTGGTGCAAATACACAGCAACTTCTTCAGAGAAGATGAACTAGGTCAAGAACTTCGTCTTTGATCACAAATTGCTTGAACAGATTTTGCTTAATGCTTGTGCAATTTGTGTACTATTTTACGGCTCTTAAAATAATCTTTTTATATGTCTAGGGTTATGAGAAAAGAAGGCCCAAAGACACATTCACGGATCCCAAGAAATTAGATCAGAAAATATGATTTTATAAATCTCGACAGATAGCAGGTGTCGAGGAGCTATCGAGCAGGTGTCGAGTTTTAATGATTTTGCACTTCAGCTTGTTTTTCTTGGACAGACTTGATGACTTCAACACTTGATCTTGAAACCTTATTTCTTGAAGTATTAAAAACACATAGAACTACCCAATTACAAGTAGAGCGCATTTTGTCAACGGATTAGCCAATTTACATAAATAAGTAACATATGTTCTTAACAAGTGAAAACACATATGTCCTAATAGATTTGAGCGCGCGAGCGAGAGAGAGAGAGAGAGAGAGAGACCCATTGGTTTGAGAGAGAGAAACCGGCTTGAGAGAGGAGGAGTTTAAGACATTTGGGTTTGATTTCGAGCAAAATTAACAGATAGAGAGAGCATATCAATGGGCGATGAGCGATGAGCGATGAGCAAAGATGGCAGTGCTTGGTCATGGAGTTAGAGAGAGATCTGGTGGTGGTGGTGTGATGAGCAAAGATGGCAATGCTCGATCATGGAGTTAGAGAGAGAGAGAGAGAGAGGATTAAGAATGTCTTAGAAGAGTTGGAGAACCGGTTTGAGAAGGAGGTTTTGGGGTTGAAGTTGATTGTGTAAAAAAATGCTTGATAAAATGTTATTTTAATTAATTGTTATTGATCTAAGAATATGAGTTATATTTTGGAAAGAACACAAAGAACATAAACATGTTATTCCAAAAAATTAATAAAGGAATAAAAAAATTAATTTAATTATCTTATTTTATTTTTAAAAAAATTTAGAAATTCAAAAAAAAATTATGTGATTTATTATTATTATTAAATGTTGACTTGAAATGTTTGATAAGCTAAATATGATTTTTTTAATTTTTTTTTTAATAGTCATGTCAGCATTTAGTGTGTAAACAGTGCACTCCGTTTACCATGTAAGCAATTTCCGTTAGTGAGATGACGATAAAGACCAAATTGGAATGCATTTTTTCATTTTAGGGACTAAAATCGATAAAATAGAAAAGTAAGAACCAAAATAGAAATAACCCCAAAATATAGGGGCAAAAAATGCATTTATGTCTTTTTTCTTTCTTTTTTTATCCTTCTCACACAAAATTTCCCATGCCTAACTATATTTTTCACTCTTTGCCCCCAATTGTTTTTTCTCTTCCCGCAAAAAAATTTCCCTAAATTTTTTTTCCCACTTACATCTTTCATTTCCCACACAAAAGTTTCATGGACCGAACTAAACCGATATATATATATATATATATATATGTATATATGTAACTTTAAGACATAATTGATCAGCCGTCTCATTATTTTCTTTTCTTTTCTTTTTGTTAGGACATATGTGATTTAACGTTAGGAAAATATGTCACTATTTTATGTAGTTGGCTAATCTTTTGACAAAACACACTTTACTTGTAATTGAGTAGATCTAGGATATGTTTAATGCTTCAAGAAACCTTGTTTCAAGTTCAAGTATTAAAGTCATGCAAGTCTGTCCAAGAATCAAGTCAGAAAATGCAGGATTTTAAAGCTCGACAGCTAGCATCTATCGAGGTTTAAAAGCTACTAAAGCTCGTGGCTCGACAGCTAGCTCGATAAATAGCTATCTATCGAGGTTTATGAAATTCAGTTTTTTCAGGACTGTTTTTCGTCCAATCCATGAGTATGTGTTTAGACTTTCTTTTCTCACAACCCTAAACATATATAAGTACTATTTTAAGGGCCGTCAAAGGTTGCGCAAGTGTGAAGCAAAGTCTTGTTCATGCAAATTGTGACCAGAGACAGAGTTTGCCCTAGTTCCTCTCTCTCTTGAAGAAGCTGTTGTGTTTGTACACCGTAGGGTTTTGTGACCAAGCAACTTCATGATCTTCATCCTCTAGATGAACTGAAGAACTTTGCAGCCAACATCCTTCTCAAGTTGGTGATCAAGTCGCATACTGGGATCTGCGCATTTGGTTAGTCACGTACTGGGAACCGTGCACTAAAAAGGAGAGATTGTCACTACAGAACAAGTCCAATTGGGTATTGGAGTAATGGTTCAACTGTAGGTTGGTATAAGGTACTAGGATTCCTTTACTTGTAACCGCTTGTTTTGATAATAGTGGATTCTTGAGAGTGGTGACCTTAAAATCACCCCGTGGGGTTTTTGCCGTGTAAGTTTTTCCCATTTGTAAACAAATCACCATGTTAATTTATTTTCCACTGCATATTTTAGTTAAATGGTGATTTGTTTGTGCTACCACGTACAATTGCATATTAATTTGATTAATTAATAAACTTGGCTAATTAATCAATTAATTCATCACAAGGAGTCAATACGTTTTTGGCCTATCAAGTGGTATTAGAACAAGCACACTCTGATTAGGCTTAATCTTTACTTTGTGATACATTGACCCCTGTTTATCATGGATAAAGGACATCTCTTACTATACCTCCTTTATTTGATGACACTAACTATGCATACTGGAAAGTATGTATGAGCTTTCTTGCAATCTTTAGATAAGAAAGTGTGGCAAGCTGTAGAGATAGGCTGGACTAAGCCTATAGAAGCGCCGGTTGACTTGGATGATGCTAAGATCAAGGTGGCAAACTTCAACAGCAGGGCATTGAATGCTTTATTCAATGCGGTCACGAATGAGGAGTTCAAGAGGATATCCTTAACTGAGGTTGCAAAGAAAACATGGATCATTCTCTAGACAGCCTATGAAGGAACCAAGGCTGTCAAGGATTCAAAACTTCAGAGGCTCACTACAAGCTTTGAATAGATCAAGATGGAGGAGGATGAGTCATTCGATGAGTTCTTTGCCAAGCTCAAGGACATAATGAACTCAACTTTTAGTCTTGGGGAAACCATTCCTGAACCCAAGATTGTGAGAAAGGTGCTCAGATCTCTACCCGAAAGATTCCATGCCAAGATCACCGCGATTGAGGAATCAAAGGATATTGACAAATTCTTTTGATAGAGTTGGTTGAAAATCTGCAGATCTATGAGTTGGATTTGACAAGGATCGGGAAATCGAGCAAAAGCAAGAGCATGGCATTGAAGGCCAAGAGCAGTGATACTGATGAGTCTTCTGATGATGAAGTCCTACATCACTAGGCAATTCAAGAAGTTCATGAAGAATGCCAATGCAAAGGGCTTTGACAAGTACCGTAGACAGTCAAGTTCTTCTCAGTTTAAGAGCTAAGACAAAGGGAAGAAGGATGCGAGGGATGGCGGCTAGTACACTGTACCCTCAGGACCAAAGTGCTTTGAGTATCAAGGTTTCGATCATATAAAGCAAGAGTGCCCTACATATCTCAAGACCATTGGGAAGAGCAAGACACTTGCTGCTACATTGAGTGACACTTAGCCTCAGGATGACTCCGATAATGAGGATGATAGAATCCTAAATGCCTTTACTGCCACCGTGAATCCTACTAAAGAGATTGTTGAAGATGTGGATGAAGAAGAGGAACTGGTGGAGTCCAAGTTTGAGAAGATGGATGAACAAGATGACATCCACATAGCCTATGCAAAGTTATACAAGGTCTTAGAAAAGCATGAGAAGTTGTATAGGTTGGCCACCAAGAAGCTTAGTGATGTGGAGCTTGAGCGGGAAGAAATCTCTACAAAGTTTGATGAAGCAAAACAGACCATTGGAGCACTGAGATTTGAGAATAATTTTTTGGCTGAGAAGACCAAGAAGTTTGAGGCAGAAATGTTCCAAGTTAGAGCTCAGTTGGAAAGGACTTCAAGCACTAAGCTCGATGAGATGCTCAGTCTTCAAAAATCTGCTTCCGATTAAACTAGTTTAAGGTATGATTTCTTTTCTCCTAGTATTTCTTCTACTAGTGCTACTGTCTTTGTTCCTCCTGCTAATAATATTGAAACTAAAAGCAATGATGTTAAAAATGAATTAGCTAGTGAGAACATAGACAAGGATGGAGCACCCCCTAACTTGATAAGAAAGAGATTAAAAACCCAAGGGCTAAGAAGGGAAACTCTCAAAAGCCAAAAAAGAAAAAGTAGCATTTCTGTCATCACTGTAGAGTAGCTGGACATACTCGACCTAATTGCTACAAGTGTTTAGTCATTCAAAAGAGCAACAACATGATCACGTCGGGAGATCAGAATCAGCTTCCATCCTCTTTTGCTCCTCTTGGTGATCTGCTCAAAGCCCTCATGTTCATATTTATGTTCCTTTCAAACTTGAACGGTTTTAACTCTTCACCCTCACCACCAGATCAAGGGTTTGCTAGACGGAAAGGTTCTTCCAAGGTGTGGAAGGAAAAGAGCACCAAGTGATTTTGTCACTTCTTTTCTCTCTCTCCTTTTCTTGTTTTTGTTTTTGCATTACTTGTGCGTTTTGCTTTATTGTTTTGAGTCAGTCTAGTTTTATGCATTGCTTTATTCTGTTTAACATGTTTTTGTTTGGTTAGTTTTCAGTTTTGTTTTATTTTGTTTTTCATATAAAAATAAAAATAAAATTGAAAAATCAGAAAAATACAAAAACAATGTGTGTTTGTGTACATTGGTATTTGTGTACCTTAGATGGCCATTGAAACAAAATTTTCTAAACTTTGTATCTCTTCTAGCTTTGATGAGCATCTTTATGCACAACTAAGCAAGTGAGCTTTGTGACTCGTGTTTGTGATAAGTAAGATTAAGTAATCTTTTGTACTTAACACTCATATCACTCTTTTTGATGGGAAGGACTAGAAAATCCTAAGAGAAAGGCATAAATAACCATCTCACTACTGTTGCCCGCTAATCATGAAAAGACATCTGTATACTTTGGCATAGCAAAAGTGCAATGTCAAATGCTTAACATCATTGGGTATTTCTTTTCTTTCTCTTACATGCCCATGCATGGTTTGCTCAAAAGAAAAATATACGCAAAGAAAAATAAAAAGCAAAAAGAACAAAATGTTTTATATATGATTACAAGCATGTATTCTACGAGATGTGGGAGTTATAGGATGTACCTCAAATGTGATAGTCTCCATCAAGCAATTATGATCGTGTGTGAGTTAAATTGATTTACTTATATCTCAAATCGTCATAACATATAGACACTTATGCAATCTTGCGATGTTTTTCACACACAATACGCAATATTCTTTGCTATTTTTGATACATGTGTAAGTACAATGTAATTTGGCCATTACAAGGAATACTTGTGTCTATGTATGCTCACTAAACTGTATTAACTTGTTTTTGAAATATAAAATTGGTTAGACTTGTTTAGTGTGTGTGTGTGTGTGTGTGTGTTTTGGGATCTATGTGCTTACATTTTTCTTGTTGAGAGTTGAGAGTTTAAAATGTTGATTGGATCCTTAGTTGAGTTGCATATTTGATTGCAATCATGTCTGTGTTTTTCTCTTCTTGAAAAACTATTTTTAAGCAATCTCGACAACTCCTCGACACCTCTCAACACCTGGCTTATCTATCGAGCCCTTCAACTTCTTTTTAGCGCAATCTCGACAGCTTCTCGATAGCTCCTCGATCCATCGAGAAAGTTTCTGTCTCCTTGATAGCTCCTCGATCCATCGAGCTTGTTTTTGTTGTGGACACCTTTGGACAGCTACTTGATAGTTGTATCTATCCATGCCTTTAAGGCTTAACACCTCTCGACACCTCTCAATTTGTCGAGAATTATGAGATTCATACAAATAGGATCCTCGCGATACCGGGTTCATTTCTCTCCGATCTCTCTCGATGAAACCTGACGTTTCACCTCCCAAAACCTCTCTCACTCTCTCTAAACCTCATTCCCACTTTGTTTTCAGTCTCAAGGTCTTCTTTCTTCTCTGGTATGATGCTTTCTCACTCATTAATCATGCATTTCATATCTTTTGACCTAGAATTTGGGGTTTTTGAAAATTTTTAGGATTTTTCAAAATTGATGAAGTTTTTGCAAAATTTTTGGGATTGGGTTTGCTTAAATGGTTTTAAATCACCATGCAGTGCATCTCACTTGCATTATAACAATATTTCCATGCATTATAGATGTGTGTTATATTTGTTGCAATGATTGTGTGCTGGTAGGATTGGATTGGGCTGAGCCCATGATGTTTTTACTATTGCATATCACATGCTCATGCATGCATACTTACTTTACATTCTCTATATTCTTATATATTGATTGTATTAGTTCTTTTCTGCATGTCTCTTTCTCTCCCTCTCTCTCTAGTTTACGTTAGTTGCGTTGTGGCACCTAAGCGTAAATCTACTCCATCCCGAAACCCTCTTTGTTCCAGGGCATCCACTTCTTCTGATCCTACTCCTTCTTCTATTTGGTTCCGTGATAAGTAAGCCCGAAAAGACTTCTCGAAGAACTTTTCTCGACGAGGTGTTCATTCGAAATGCCAAGTCATTTTATTGGACTTCTCCAACACTGACCTACCCACTATCATTCACAGTAGGGGTTGGGAGTCACTGTGTGATGTCCCAGTCACTTATGCATCCGTGCTCATTCAAGAATTCTACTCCAACATGCATGGATTTGATTATTCAGTACCTCTTTTTGTTACTCACATTCGAGGTACGTGCATTGTGGTCACACCGGATATTGTATCCGATGTGCTCCGTGTCCCAAGGGTAGAACATCCTGACTACCCTGGTTGTGAGCGTCTGAGGACTA
Organism: Quercus ilex subsp. ballota; assembly: GCA_032727855.1. NCBI lineage: Eukaryota > Viridiplantae > Streptophyta > Magnoliopsida > Fagales > Fagaceae > Quercus > Quercus ilex. The sequence goes on from CM064915.1 coordinate 57,233,946, forward strand.
TGTCCAAAGACAACCTTATGTCCACTTTTTGTGAGCGTCCCTCTGATTAGGACGAGCATCAGTTTACTCCGTGTTCAACTTTGCTAAAGGTCCTAGGTTCATGAACATGGTTATGATTTTTGTTTTGCACCCTCTTTCTCACTATAACTCTATTACTGAGCCTTGTGCTCGATTTTTGCTTTCTCTTTTAGAGCATCTCACTATAGATTTTCCCTCTCATTTTATTCTTTCTATCATAGATGTATATAGGGATACAACGACCCGTGATAAGCTTATCTTCCCTTCGATTATCACGAGGATTTTACGCCATTTTTCTGTTCCCTGTCCCATTTCCGACCACTTCTCTGTTATGTGTGCCATCGATGCCGTTACCATTAAACAAAGCGAGGTGCAGCTACATTCAAGGCGGTCTGGTACAGTAGCTCCTCCTACTCCTTCTGCTCCATCCGCCTCTGCTCCCTCTTCCTCTGCGGGTGATGTGACTCTGGATGCGATCATGGCACAGCTTCAGTTCATAGATGCTCGCCTTAACACTCTCACAGATGAGTTATGTCAAGTGAACACCCGTGTCGGCCGTATTGCCAAACGGCAGGCTCGCCTTGGTGGCTTTGTAGAGTCTCCCTCTCCTTCTCCCGAGGCATCTGAGGACGACTCCGATGACTCCGACGATGATGATGATGAGGATGAGGATGCTAGCTCACCCAGTGATGACGAGATGTCTACTTGATACTCTTAGCCTTTGTCACTTGTGACAAAAAGGGAGAGTAGTTTTGGATATGAGAGTAGTCTTTCTCATAGGGAGAGAGTTAGCATAGGCGATTTTTGTTAAGGTGGGTGTATATATTGAGGGATTTAGTGAAGATTTATGTATCTTTTTTTTCTTTTTTTTCTATTTTCAGATACACTATATCTTGTATATTGGTCTTGTGACCATTTTTGACATACATTGTACTTATATTTGGTCTATATATTTTTTGATGTATGTTCTTTCACCTATCTCTCCATGTGTTGTTTCTTTTTTTTCTTTATACACATGTTTCTTATAAGTGTATGCAATCTATTATTTCTGTTTCACACTAAAATGCCTTGATAAGTTTTGTTTAAAGTGTTTCAAAAATACATGTTGTCAAAGTCTTCTTGTCATAAACTCTCTTCTTGTAAAGTTTTTCAAGAGTTTGTGTTAGGATAGATTTTATTGTATTCAACAAGTGAATATGAATTGAGTGATTTATGACTTCTCTCATATCTCATTTGTGTGTTGTGGTTTTGTCACGGATTGCCAAAGGGGGAGATTGTTAGGACATATGTGATTCAATGTTAAGAACATATGTCACTATTTTATGTAGTTGGCTAATCCTTTGACAAAACGTACTTTACTTATAATTGGGTAGATCTAGGATGTGTTTAATGCTTCAAGAAACCTTGTTTCAAGTTCAAGTGTTAAAGCCATGCAAGTCTGTCCAAGAATCAAGTCAAAAAGTGCAGGATTTTAAAGCTCGACAGCTAGCATCTATCGAGGTTTAAAAGTTGCTGAAGCCCATGGCTCGATAGCTTGCTCGATAGATGGCTATCTATCGAGGTTTATGAAATTTAGTTTTTCAGGACTGTTTTTCATCCAATCCGTGAGTATGTGTTTAGGCTTTCTTTTCTCACAACCCTAAACATATATAAGGATTATTTTAAGGGCCGTCAAAGGTTGCGCAAGTGTGAAGCAAAGTCTTGTTCATGCAAATTGTGACGAAGACAGAGTTTACCCTAGTTCCTCTCTCTTGAAGAAGCTGTTAATTTTGTACACCTTAGGGTTTTGTGATCAAGCAACTTCATGATCTTCATCATCTGGATGAACTGAAAAACTTTGCAGCCAACATCCTTCTCAAGTTGGTGATCAAGTCGCATACTGGGATCCGCGCAATTGGTTAGTCATGTAATGAGAGCCATGCATTGAAAAGAAGAGATTGTCACTATAAAACAAGTCCAATTGGGTATTGGAGTAAGGGTTCAATTGTAAGTTGGTATAAGGTACTGGGATTCCTTTACTTGTAACCACTTATTTTGATAATAGTGGATTCTCGGGAGTGATGACCTTAAAATCACCCGGTGGGGTTTTTGCTGTGTAGGTTTTTCCCATTCGTAAACAAATCATCGAGTCAATTTATTTTTCGCTACATACTTTAGTTAATTGGTGATTTGTTTGTGCTGCCACATACAATTGTATATAAATTTGATTAATTAATAAATTTGGCTAATTAATCAATTAATTCATTACAAGGGATCAATATGTTCTTGGCTTATCACTTTCTCTGAGTCCCATGGACCATGGCCATGCCTCTCTCTTCTCTCTAACTAGAGGCGAGGTCCACATTTCTCTGTTCTTTCTTCAATTCAAATTGAAAAATCATTACAGAGACATGGTGGCAGGCTCAAGCATTATGAGACATACTGTGGCTCCTACTATGGTGCAGCAACGGTAAAGTTTTTTGCCTAGGATTGAGAGGGACACCGACACACACACACACAAAAAGAGTTTTTTTTTTTTTTGGGAACATGTTCATACATTTTCTTTGTATCCAAACAAAAAGATGATTTTTATTTATTTTTTATTTTAGGATGTTTTTGTGTTCATTTACTACTTTCTATTTCCTTTCTCTTTACTCTACATTTTGTTGCTTAGAAAATGTGCCCCAAGATTTGGTTAAATTAGTATATAAAGTTCCTTCCTTTTCTATGTATGACTTTTCTTGCATTCACCCAAATGGCCAACATTGGTTTCTATGTTGTTTTGATCAAGGGAAATTGTGTTTTTGATTATTGAGAAAACTCGTGGGAAATTATTTTTTGTTTATCTACTGACCCAATAAGAATTTTGATTTTTTTTTAAAAAAAAACCTTAATTTGTAATTTTGATTTTGAATTTGACTACAATAATGTAGAAGGGGTAAAATATTCAATTTTTTGGGGGGTAATTTGTAATGTTTCTACCTTGTTGTGCTTAATTTTATGTTGGGTTTATTCTTCCAAAGAAAAATTGATTCTAGGTTTAGCTAAGAGGCTGAACATGGTTAAGCATGCACCAAAGGTGATTAATTTTAAGGCTTCTGGGTTATTTGTAGAAAATTTTAATTAGTTGATTAACGCAGTCAAGTTAATTTAAACTAGGTGATACTTTTTACAAGAATTTGCTTTAGTGATAGAGTTTCAAGTCTTGCCAAGGTGGGAAAAAATCTTATACTTTACTTTTATAACATGATTTAGTCAGTGAGAATATTGTGGTTGATTAAACTTAGTGATCATACTTGTAATATTTTTCAAAAAAATTAATTGTGATTCGCACATGCTTGATTTTTCTTTGGCTCCTTTCTCTGTTTCCTCTTGCAGCAAATGCTAGCTTTATAGCAGTCACTTTTGTCTAAGCTCAATCAATGGCAATCAACCCAGTAAGTGTGGATGTGTCTTGCTTGATTAGAATTTGGGATTGGTGCCATTATTTTGCTTGCTGCTAGGTTGTAATAAGATCATCTAGTTAGTATGTTGGTGCAGTTACCTGATGAGTTATCAAAGTTGTTTCCTAGGTTGTAATTGCTTGCTAGAAATTGAGTGAATCAATATACATGGCAACTAGTTTATGCCCCTTGATTATAAGCCTCTAATTGAGTATTATTTTTTGAATACTTCTTATGAAAGACAAATTTTGGATATATGGCCATTTTATACTGATCATATTGCCACTACTCTATTTACATCACTATTGACTGATTCAATTCCTCCATGGCTTGTCAAACACACCATTGTTTAAAATACTTGGTGTAAAAGATTCATTATCCCTCAGTTTTGATGAATTCTCACTTCTTTATCTTAATTATGGATTATAGTGCCAATTTTTCCTTGTCATGTCAAACATATTATCTGTGAAAGAGAAATACACCAAAAGGTTTTTAACATGTATTCTTCATATAGATTCATTTGCATTATGTTGACCAGCATTTATAAATTCAATTTGTTGACCCTTAATTATTTGCTGCTCGCTTGCAAGGACAGTGAAATGCTCTGCTATCAGCAGCTCGTCGTTAGGTATGAGTCAAGAGCTTTACAACTTAACTGAAACCTCTTATTATTTCCAATAAAAACGTATAAAAATTGAGTTTATATGAATTTGAAACGTATTATTTTCAATGGCTTATTTGTTTATGTAACTTTTTTAGAAGTTATACTTTTTAAAATATGATTATACTTCGATGAACGTTCAATAAAATAGTTAATTAAATCACCCATTTAAATGAGGAATTAAAGTTGAAAGTCAGAAAATTTGTAGATTTTCATTTACATAATTTTCTCAACAACCAAATTTAATGTTTATTGTTTTCTAATCTCTAAGTGATTTTGTTGATTTAGATGAAGATGGGGCAAAGTTTGTGTAAGTGTCTAAAAATGCAAATGTTGTTCCACTCTATCGATGCATATTCTTTGATCATCTTACTTCGGTTCTAGCATATCAGTGCTTGGTTGAAGAAGACAATTGAGAGACTCCAAGTTTTCTTTTTGAGTCAGTGGAGCTACATCCTGTTGTTCCTAGAATTGTAAGTGTGCTTCAAGATATATACTTCTTTTTTATTAAAAAATTGAATTATTAAAAAAGATGAAAAATAATTATAATACAAGGATAAAATGTATGAAAAAAAAAAAAAAAAAAAAAGGAGAAAGGAAGGGAAAAAAAGGTAAAGGGAGGAAAAAAAAAGATAGAGAATGCATTGAATTAACATGATTTGGTCTTAAGTTGCCTAAGTCCATAGACAAAATGACTTGATTGAAGGCTACGTATTATTGAAAGTAAAGTAGAATTTATGAGTCTCCATAATCATATTTTAAAAGGCAATATTGCATTGATTGTATTAGGGACGATATGGTGTAGTTGAAGCTCAACCAACAATGGAAATTGTTGCAAAAGAAAATAAGGTAATGATAATGGACCATGAGGAAGGGAGTTTGACTAAAGAGTTGGTTGAAAATCCAATGGTGATTACCAGAAGAATCTCAAAGGGCTGGAAACCTAAACTTATTAATGAACTCCCAGGAACATTTTGTGGTAAGAAAACTTTGTTGTTGACCTATACATGTTTCTTAATAAAATCTTGTTAGGTATGCTTGGATATCATAAATTTGTGAGCTATTAAAATTTGGCTCTTGAGTCTTGACTATACATTCCGCATATAATTTGAGAGTTGGTTGGCATGGATTTACTAGCTAGGATCAAGCTTGGAAGTGAAAATTAGTTCATGTTAATTTCTGATTCAACAGTGCCATGCATTTCTATTATTACAACCCACTTTGGATAGGAACAAGATCCTTGCCATTTATAAAGTTTCCATTTTATTGTGTCATACAACTCTTTGACAAACTTGGGTTTAGAAGTAGCTAGGGATGGTGAAAAGTCCCCTACCTACTTTAATTGTTCTGCTCCACTCTATCTCATGTGAGTTTTCCCTACTTTAATTAGGAGACAGGACAAGGACAGGTTTTGCTAATTCCACCTTATCTCAGATGTGTGTGTGCATATATTTACACATACTTTTATTTAATACATACTTATATATTATTTAATCTATTTTATATTGATCTAATATATAATTTATTTATTTTAAGTATTTTATTAGCATCCTCTAAGCATGAGTTTTTTCTTTCTTTTAGTATTCTCTCAACTAACAATCCCCTTTTGTATTCAAATAACAAAATACCTCTAACTTGCCATGTCTCAACTAACAATCCCCCCCCCCCCCTTTTTTACTGAGTTATTCTTGTACCTCTCTTTGGTTAGTTTCTTCTCCTTAAAATTATATCTCAATGTTTGTGTATTTTTTCTTAAAGAATTCATTATGTTCTAATACCATTATTTGAGATTTGTCTGTGTTAAGATTGGACTAATTGTTTGTATTGTTGGTGCCTGTCAACTATTAATTGATTGGCTTTCTACAACATATCAAAGTTTGTTATAGTATTATTAGAAGGGGAAAGAAAGGTATGTAAAATATACTTTTTGGGTAAAGCAGGTGTATGGTGTTATTTTAACTTGAATTAACTTTGTGCATATTTAAGCTCTCTTTTTCTTGCTACAGGACCATTGCCTGATTGATTTGTTGCATGGATGACAAGATGGAAGACTACCATATAACCTATGTAATAAGGTGAAGTTTTGGGGCTTCCACCCTTCAATGTATCTTTTACATTCTAAGGTTATGACTTTACTATGGAAGATTTGCTCTGATTCTCATAAATAACTATTCTCACATCATTGAGTAATCTTGATTTGTATGCACTTACTAAATAAGCAAGATGACAAGTCCTAAATCTCTAAGCTTTTCTTGTCATTCTATTCGATCCATTTATATGCACTTATTGAGTAATCTTGGTTTGTATGTAGGGTATTCCTCCGGTCCAACAATCTCTAGCTCTCCAAAAATCATCAGTTGCATCCTATCAACCAAGCAGCTTATAAGTTTTATGTTGGCGTTCGATGACTTTTTTGTGTAAAAAGAACTACATTTGAGCAACTGCATTTTTTGGAAGTGTTGAAGGATATTTTTAAACACTTTGGAACTTTGATTATGGTATTAGCTTAATTTAAGCGGTAGTTTTATTCAAATGACCACATCTTTTTTTTTGTTAATCTTATGATGATGGTTGTTATAGACAATGTTATGTATATGATAATATATTTCTATCTTAATATAATGTTAATTCGGAGACATATGTGGTGTTGTTAATTAGTTACATTTGTGGTATTGTCTCATTAGAACTAAAATTATTACAGGCTCTTTGTAATAGGACTGTGGTTTTAAAACCTAGGGGGGAAAAAAGTTGACCTATAGCGGCGGGCAAAAAGTGCCGCTAAAGGTCTAAAATTATGTTATAATTGAAGCCCTATAACGGTGTTTATAGCCTGCCGCTAAAGCTTCACACAAAAGGTGCATATGTTCTATTCTATATGAAGCCCTATATAGTGGCGCACATATCCCACCGCTAAAGGTCAATTGACCTTAATTCTAACCTTATATAACGGCGGTTTTCTGCCCGCCGCAAAAAACCAAAACCACCACTAAATGTTAGATTTATTGTGGTGTTTTTTGTTACCACCGCAATAGATCTATAGTAGCATCACAACAGTGGTAGGAAGAATCGCTGCAATAGCACCTGTCGCTAAAGGTCAAAGGTACCTTTAGCAGCGCTTTTTTGGGCTTTAGCAACGTTTTTGGCCCATCGCAATAGTCTGTTTTTCTTGTAGTGCATCATAATTATTTGATTTGAATATATAAACGTTTAGTGGCTAAATGTAAATATAAATATTTCCTTACCAAATACATTTCATAATGAAACATTTACTCTCAAATGTTCTGACCTTTCAATAAGGGAAATTATGTGTGTGTCGTCTCAAGATAGTGACTTGGTTCGTGCCTCAATCCTGCCATCTAAAAACATATATGAATTGACGGTATATGCTTCTTGACATGAGATTAATTTAAAGTATCATTAAGGTAACATCTCTCCAGTACTATTCTCTAATTTTATGGTAATCTAATTTATGTGATATGTGATTATTTAATTGATATTTTGAAGATTAATAATTGATATTTAATTTATGGAAATGTTTGTCAACTCAAATGTATACACATAAACCATGCTTGAGAGAGAGAGAGAGAGAGAGAGAGAGAGAGAGAGGGGGGGGCTAATTATTAGTATTTTCACACTATTGTGCTTGCTTGTACTACTAGCTTATTACTTGTACAGTATATATTGTCTACTTATGTAAAAAACAGTTCCTTATACTTTATTTTGCATAGTTCAATATAATAAGTCATTCAAACTTTATTGTGGTATTAGAGTCAGTATTTGATCAAGGTCAAAATTAGAGCTCAAGTTGTTTAACCTTTAAACAAATTGATGCGATAATGGCATGGTCCATAACTATTGTAGAATGATACATTGGAGAGACTTGTGAAACTAGAGTCAACAATACTGCTTTATTCCAAACTACAGTTTGTCAAGCCATGATCAAGATAAAAAAGAAAAATAAAAAAATTGCTAAAGCATCTCTTAATGAAGCCCAAATATTTTATTATGATATTCAAATTTCAAATGTTTGACCTTGAGACAATTTGATGCAATAATGGCATGGTTCGTAACTATTGCAGAATGATACATAGGAGAACCCTATGAAACTAGAGTCAACAATACAGCTCTATTCTAAGCTAGGGTTTGTCAAGTCGATCAAGATAAAGAGAAAGATATAAAAAATAAATAAATAAATAAAAAGGACTAAAGCATCTCTTATGGTCCGTTTGGATTGAGGGAGAGGGAGAGGGAGTAGAGTAGAGTAGAGTAGATTTAGCCTAAAATTAGCTTTTTTTAGCCAACTCTACTCTACTCCCCTCCTTCCCCACTCTATCCAAATAGGCCATTAATAAAAACCCAAATATTTTATTATGATATTCAAATTTCAAATAGATCAAATGAATGGTAGACATCTGCCATAATCTCTTTACACTTTAAAATAATAATAATAATAATAATAATAATAAAAGATCACCTACCATACGACTAAGACTTCTAATGAAACATAATAAAAATAGAGATAAACTAGAAAAGAAAATAAATATATATTCTAAGCTCAACTAGTAAACTCTCTTGCCGTTGAATAAATCGAAACAATGGCATGAATCATTAATTTGAACTACTATTGGACCTACTGGTTAGGAAAATTTCTTGCAAGTTCAAACAATTCCAACAACTTATTTTTAATCAACTCTCAATGAATATGACCAGTTGGATGTCTTGACTCGCATGCCAAGTGTTGTTGGGTAGTATTGGGAATCTTGGGAGTAATAATGAAAGAACAAAATGATCCAGTAGAGAAAACAAAAAATTTGATTGACTTAGAGGCACAATTGAATGCTATTCTTAGACAATATTTGCCCCCACACAAGAGTTACTAAAGGGTTACTACAAATTTATCCCCATGATACATCCAAGTTTATTGGGTTTTACAAATAATAATTTTGGAGAAGACTCACAAGATTTATTGTATTTCTAAGAAAGTCAAAAGAGAGAAAAATAGTTCCCAAAATGAATATGAACCACTATTTATGCCCAAAGGATTATGACTATTCGATATGCACATTTTCACTCAATAGACATTTTCGTTCAATAGGCACATTTTCATTCAATATACACCTTTAATATATATCCAATATGAAGGGTTATGATATTTCAATAGGTATCTTTAATATATCCAATATGAAGGGTTATGACATTACAATAGGTACCTTTGATATATCCAATATGAAAGGTTATGATATTTCAATAGGTACCTTGATTTATCCAATATGAAGGGTTATGACATTACAATAGGTACCTTTAGATATATCAAATCTAAAGGATTATGACTTTTCAATAGATACCTGTTGATATATCCAATTTAAAGGGCTATGACTTTTTAATAAGCACCTTTTGGATTGTGATGGGTAAAGTGTTGTTTGGTTACAAAGTAATATGCCTAGTTTAAGGATGTCTATCTCTATCATTGATTTTATGATTTTATTTATTTTTATACTTGTTAATGACTATTATTTATGGCTTATTATTATGTTGCATTTGTTTTATAAAAAAATTGTGAAAGTATATCTAAAAGTTATTTTATTTTTTAAAACAATTTTGTTATTTTTATAAAATATTATATATTATTAGTATTTTAAATAGTTATGACATCATCACAAATTAGCCTTTGTTTAATGAAAAATTTATTGATAGGAAGTTCGGTGCTTTTCAGGTAAATTACAATAGGATAAAATAAAATTTTCAAATGCACCTTTTGCATCCTAAACTAGAAAATTTACTATACTTTGCACCTAGATGTTAAGTTTATGGTTAACTTGAATGGAAAAATATGGCACTACTTGAAAAAACCTAATTGTCATTCTTCTCAATTCTTTAAAAACAAATGATAAATTATACTTTACCACTCAAAACTATATTTCTAATTACATTTTGCACCCTAAACTTATAATTTGGGTGCAAAGTGTAACAAGGGTTAGAGTTTAGGGTACAAAAAGTATATTTGAAAATTTTTGGGTACAAAGTGTAATATGGGGTTTAGTTTAAAGAGGTAAAATATAATTTGCCCTTATACTTGTTTATGTTTTTTAAATTAGTTGTCATACTATTATTTATTATTTATTATTATTATACAATCTATATATATATATATATATATATATGTATCTAAATGGAAACGCTAACAAGTGCCCTTAGGGCACTGGTTAATAATCCATTTAAATAAAATTTTTATGGAAAAAAAAAGTAATTAATATTTTGACAGTTTTTTTCATTTCTCATAAAAGTGGTATCAAAACTTTCCTAAAATGGATTATTAACGAGTGCCCTAAAGGCACTCGTTAGCATGACCCATATCTAAAAGCTAAAACGTAATATTTATTGTTACTATGCTCATGTCGAGCCACCTCATCACCACGTCATTGGCCACATAATTAATCTTTTTCATATTTATTTTTTACCTTTAATTTTTTTACAATATTAAATTGTAGGGACTGGGTTTGAGCACTTTTACTGTTGAGTGAGTGGACTCAAGCCCAGCTAGCTCGATACAATGAATTTGTAGAGAGCGGGTTCAAGAACTAGGCCTTAGTGAGGGATACGACTGCTATGCATGGCTGGATATGGATTGAATAGCATGGACGTGGATTCAAGTGTGCAATGATGTTCCTCTGCCCTCATCTTGGGAGCTTGAGGTTCTTATTATTTCTTCAGTGATTGGATACAAAAGTTTTTCTGTTGTTACAGGTTGTTGCAGTGTTCTATACTTCTAACTTTCTCCTCCTTTTCTCGTCCCTCTTTCAAGAGGGCTTCCTTACATTATATACCCTCTTTCAGTTGATCTTAGCCCTACATCTGTTGCTCATGTAAGTCACTACTTGAGTGCTTGTTCCATCAGCCGTCTTCCCGTTCTTTCTGTGGGCTGCAGTAACCAAGGCTGTGCTGTTCAGGGGTCATTTCCTCATTAATACGGCCATAACGTTAGTTGTGGGCATTTAATGTGGAGGTGACAGTTCATCGTGGACATGCTCCTCCACCATGCTTCCACGGCTAACACGCTGTACTCATTCCTTCTCTTTAGATGCTCGGGAAGGCTATTTTTGGTGGCCCGTTACTTCCTCTTCCCATGGTCTCGGTTGGCCGAGGATAGGGTCATTCTCAGCAAGGTTCCTGGACAATTTGGACTTTCATACTTCGTTCTCAGGCGTTTATCCCTCCTCGGCATGGGCCTTGGGCTTGGTACGAAGTGGGCCAGGGTTACCAGATTCTCTGACCCCACATAAATATATAAATATATTGGTTTTACAAATTCATCTTAAGCGGTTTTAACTTTACATATTCATCTACTTTAATTTTGATGTTATAATCTATATAATAAATCAATGGAATATCAAACAAAAGTATTATTTATATATACTCATCTTGGGCAGATTTAACTTTACATATTATTTTTCTCCTTCATCTTCCTTTATTTTGGTTCTTCTTATTCCCATCATCTTACTATAAATTTACCAGACTCTCCCATTTTATGCATATTTTTTCCCATACAAAAAGGTTATTTCTCTCTCTCTCTCTCTCTGTGTCAATTTTTTTTCATTTTTTTTTGGATTTTTTTTTTTAATTTTCCCTATATCTCTACCTTAGATTGATGAATATTTATTTTTTTAGAATTCTACTTTTTAAAAATTTTTTATAAAAAAATATTCACTGCCCATAGGAGGATCTCTTACTAGAGGTTCATTCCTTTATTGTCCTATTATTAACTAACTCATACGTATTCCTTGATGCAAGTATTTTTATTATTATTTTATTTACAAACTAAATACTTTTAATGAATGATGTTTGATGTTGATCTGAATTGGGAAAAAATCATTTTATAATATGTCATATTTTTTATTGTTGTCAGATTTTAGTTTATTTGGAAAAATACAAGATAATCTGGACAAGTTAATGAAGAACAATAAGTGTAGTTGAAGACAATGGTCTTTGTGCAATTTCTTTTCACCGATTGTAGATATTATGTTTAATATTTTAGCGGCAAATTGTTATGTTTTTATTATATGATGTTCTTAGATACTTAAGTAATTGTTTTAAGCATTTACGAATATTTTGTATTGTTTTTCATCTTCTTTATTTCATTAGTGTGTTCTTTGAGATTTTAAGAAAACAAATTCTATTTTGTGTTTAAAATTATTTATTTATCAATTTATTTTTCATATGTTGGATTAGATGTTAGATTAGATTATGACAACATTAACACAATACTTCTTTCTTAAAAAAAAAAAAAAAAAAATTACCTTCTCTACTTTTTCCTCTTCGGAATTGAACTCTTGGTTTTTTTTTTTTTAAAGGAAAAAGAGTTGCAATCTTTTATTTATTTATTTATTTATTGAATTGTAGTTTTGTTGAGTTTTATTAATTTTTAAGATAAGTTTCTCGGTGTTTTTGATTGTATGGTAGAAAATTTTTGGTTGAGAAATTTTTTTAAAACTAAAAGAAAGATTTTTAGATTTTATATAATTTTAAATGATATGCAAAATATTATAAATAACTTTGATTAAAAAGCTAATATTTTCGCTAACTTAGCTTTGAAATTCTTGAGAAAATTTGTATTGTTTTGATTTGGTACGACAAAAATTATATATATATATATATATATATATATATTACATTTGTGATTGTCCTTATAAAAAATTAAAATATGATTATAAATTACATTATTATTTATTAAATTAGTTCAAAATGAAATAATAAATAAATTTAATAAAATCACCCTAAAAAAATTATCACACGCAACACACGGAGTCCGTGACTAGTGTTTTATAGAAATTGTGAATGTCTATCTAAAAGTTATTTAATTTTTTTAGATTTTTTAAAACAATTTTATTTTTATAAATATTATATATCATTAGCATTTTAAATAGTTATGACATCATCACGAATTAGCCTTTGTTTAGTTAAAATTTTATTGATAGGAACTTCGGTGCTTTTCAGGTAAATTATAATAGGGTAAAATTAAATTTTCTTTCAATTTATTTTCATCTCACTATGCATGGGTGTGAATGACTCTACCTTGGTCACGGCTAGAGCCAAGGCTTTTATCATCCTATTGTTTGTCACTTTTACATGGACCTTAATGAGGAAAATTTCGAACCTACCCTAGAAAGGGACAACTGATGCTCAAAAGGGAGGATCATCCCTCAAGAGGGACGATTAAACCCCTGAAGGATAATCAGTCCCAGAGGGATGATCAAGCCTCAATAAGGGACGACCCTCTAGAGGGTTATCGGGCCAAACGATCCCTGGACCGGACGACCTATCCCCTAGGGTTTTCCCACAGTTATTTGGGGCCCATCCACACAACCTTATATGGAAATTACTTGCACACCACGACCAAAGGCATTGCCATGCAATTGGATCTCTTATATATGAAAAAGCAATCCCGAATATCTGGGAACCTTTCTCTCTACAAGGAAAATCCCCCATATCAAGAAATTCGAGTCAGCTCTCTACCACTATATAAACCATCAGCCTAACCTTTCTTGAGGTATGTAAATTCTCCCTAGCTTTTGCACTCTTGAGTTCTTGGAGATTCTTCTTTCACTAACTTAACCTTCGGAGGGTCTTTGGTTGGTACCCCACCAGTGCCCTTTAATTGGTTCTTCTCTTTTGTTCTTCGGGTACACTCATTGGCACATGTGTAGACGATCAACTCACTGAAGATTTTTGTCCATCATCAGTTGGCGCCGTTTGTGGGAACATGTGATAAGTCGTATCGCCATTTCAAAGACAAAGAGTTGTATGGTCCAGATGCGATCAATGGCCACCACCAACCAAGAGATCAAGAACCCATCCAATGCGTTAGAGAGGCAGGTGCAAACCCTGGCCGCAGCAGTTGAACAGCTCACTCAACAGAACCATGAGTTGGAGCGACAGTTGGAGAAATAGAATGATCGGGAGTCAAATGATCAAAACAATGAGCAGAATAGGGACGAACGCAACAACGATCTTCCCCCGATGAATGACCATCAAGAGAGGGACAACCAAGAGGAAAGCAATGCCATCAATTGGTGCGACCAGCAAGATACTAGTCTTTCCTCCAAGTTGGAGGTCGGTGCATTACACGTGGCGCAAGAGATGCAAATGATGAAAGAAAATACGAATATGATGATGAATGCCATAAAGGGTCATGTGTCCACTAGCTTGGACGAATTAGTCCATCGTATCGACTCTCATTTCACTGCACCGGTCACATCTTTCCCCCTTCCAACCAAGTTCAAAATGCCTCAAGTGGAAGCCTACGATGGATCGAGGGACCCCCTTGACCACCTAGAATCATTTAAAACCCTCATGCATCTGCAAAGGGTTCCGAATGAGATCATGTGTAAAGCCTTTCCCACCACTCTCAAAGGACCAGCTTGAGTATGGTTCAGCAAGATAACTCTCAATACCATCTCAACCTTCAAAGAGTTAAGTGGGCTTTTCGTCACACATTTCATTGGAGGTCAGCGATACAAGAGGTCCTCGGCAAGCCTCCTAAACATCAAGTAGCGGGATGATGAGAGCTTGAGGTCCTATGTCACTCGATCCAACAAGGAGGCACTACTAATCGACGAAGCCAATGATAAGGTCTTAGTCACTGCCTTCACCAACAGACTCCAATCCGGGAAGTTCATATTCTCGGTTTACAAGAATGACCTAAAGACCATGACTGACATGTTGTACCGAGCCACGAAGTATGTGAATGTTAAGGATGCCATGATTGCCAGAGGGGGCGAACCGAAGAAACGAGAGAAGCATGACGATCCCCATCCGAAAAAGGGAAGAAAGGTAGCCAGGATAGGTGATATAAAGGACGAACGAAGGTCAAGGCCCTTACCAGGATGAATGGCCAACTTCACTCCACTCAACGCCCCACTTGATCAAGTCCTGATGTAGATCAGGGACGACCCCACTTTAGCATGGCCCTGTAAGCTAAAGGGCAACCCAAACAAAAGACCGAGGAATAATTACTACCGCTTCCACCGCGACCATTGGCACAACACCACTGATTGCTATGACCTAAAGCAACAGATAGAAGCCTTCATTAGACAAGAGCCAAACCAACAAGTTAAGGAGCGACCCACATTACCACTTAGAGAAATAAGAGTGATCATCAGTGGAGGCACAATGATCTGATCCTCGAGGAAATCAAGGAAGACATACCTACGGATGGTGCAAAATGTCCAACTCACCAATCGTCCGCCCAAGCTTTCTCAAATAGACAATCCAATGATCAGCTACTGAGAAGAATGCCCGACGGGTCCATCACCCACATGAAGATGCCTTGGTAATCAATCTGACCATTGCGGAGTTCAATACCTGACGGGTCCTAGTGAAATAACAAAAGCTCAGCCGACATCCTCTACTACCTAGCCTCCCAACAAATGAGAATTGGTAGGGAACGGCTCACACCATCAGAAACCCCTCTAGTGGACTTCGATGGAATGAAGGTCATGCCCGTCGGATCCGTTACGTTGCCAGTCATCATCGGCACCTATCCTCAGCAGATCACAAAGGATGTCACTTTATTGGTAATAGATTGTTCGTCAGCTTACAATTCCATCATAAGGCAACCAACGCTCAATGCATGGAGGGCATCTACATCCATATATCACCTACTACTAAAATTCCCAACGAAGTATGGGATAGGAGAGGCCCGAAGGGATCAGATGGCAGCTTGGGAATGCTATGTAGCCATGCTGGAGATGGACGAACAAATGACCACAATGAACATTGAAGAGCGACGAGTAAATGTAGAACCGACGGAGGGATTGGAGACCATCTCCCTAGACAAAGGACATTTGGATTAGGTAACTCGCATCGACACACAGGCCAGTCCTTCAATTTGGGCTAGGGCCTCATTAGTCATCCTTCATAACGACTCCCAGGTTATCATTGGGCATATCAATGGGGATTACAAAGCCAAGGACGAATGAATGAAAAAGTATCTTGACCTTATTAGGAGGCGCATAAATCAAACCTTTCAGGTAAAATTCTTACAAGTCCCAAGAGAAGAAAATGAACACACTGACCGATTGGCTAAAGCTACATCCGCAGAACACATTATGATTGACCAACGGATCCTATCCTTCGTTTAGCAGTCCCTGCCATTGAGGAGTTGGAGATACAGATGATTCCAAGGGGCGCTGACTGGACTACTCCAATCGTCCCTTATCTTAAGAACGGGACACTTCCTGAAGATAGAGATAAATCCCGACAATTGAAAGTTCAGGCAGCATGCTTCGTGCTGATAGCGAATGTACTATACAAGAGAGGTTTCTCCCCACCATACCTAAGGTATTTGATCCCCAACGAAGCAGACTACGTCATGAGGGAAGTCCATGAAGGGGTGTGCAAAAACCACCACTCAGGAGCCCGATCATTGATCCACAAGCTCATACGAGCGGGGTACTATTGTCCTACAATGCACAAGGATGCCTAATCCTATGTAAAAGCATGTGACAAGTGCCAACACTTCAGCAATGTTGTAAGGCAACCATTCAAACCACTCACCCCAATGAACGCCCCGTGGCCTTTCACTCAATGGAGATTGGACATTATGCGACCCTTTCCGATGGCGATGCGACAACTCAAGTTCCTAGTTATGGGGATCAACTAATTCACCAAATGGGTAGAGGCAGAACCAATGGCAACCATCACGGAGAAGAATGTCCATAGCTTCATCTGGAAGAGTATCATTTACCGATTTAGGATCCCTGGAGTCCTCGTCTCTGACAATGGCAAACAGTTCGACAATAACGGGTTCAGAGACTTTTGCAATCAATTAGGGATCAAAAACCACTAATCTTCACCCGCGCACCCACAAGCCAATGGGCAAGTTGAGGTTACAAACTGATCATTGCTCAAATTGATCAAGACTCAGCTGGAAGGGGCAAAGGGGATATGGCTGGGTAAGCTACCAAGCGTCTTATGGGCATATAGAACAACCGCTCGGACACCCACAGGAGAAACGTCGTTCCGTCTAGCATTTGGGAGCGAGGTTTTCATCCCCACAAAAGTGGGAATAGCAAGCTATAGGATAGCACACCATGACGAAGGGAAAAACAAAGAAGGGATCCATCTGCACTTGGATCTACTAGACGAGGTAAAGGTGGCTGCTAAACAACGAATGACCTAATACCAAGACCTCATGGCCAAACACTATAATGCCAAGGTAAAACCTCGACACTTCAGAATTGGGGACCTTGTCTTGAGGAAAGTGACCACAGCCACCAAAGATCCCACGCAAGGGAAGTTAGGACCCAACTGGGAAGGCCCATATAGAATCATTGATTACAACAGGAAGGGTACCTACTACTTGGAGACACTCGACGGACAAAGGCTACACCATCCTTGGAATACTAACCACCTCAAGAGATACTATCAGTAGTACACTAGCAACAACATATGTTATCGCTTATGTTATCGCTTTCCTTTTTGTCTAAGTAGTTGATAGACTAGCTTTTTGGCTGATCAGATAGCAAGTTATCAACATTTTTATTCAGTTATTTTTAAAGGGAATAATTATTATCTACAAATGAGGAAAGGCTTATAAAAACCAAAGCCCTATTTCAAGGGTAGATGGGCAATCAAGGATGCCCTCATGCACCTGATCCAATCCTAAGCCCTACCTAAGGGTTGGACAGACAATCAAGGATGCCCTCATGCACTTGATCAAATCCTAAGTCCTACCTAAGGGTTGGACCAATGATCAAGGATGCCCTCGCGCACCTGATCAAATCCTAAGTCCTACCCAAAGGTTGGACAGGCAATCAAGGATGCCCCCGCGCACCTGATCAAATCCTAAGTCCCACCTAAGAGTTGGATAGACGATTAAGGATGCCCTTATGTACCTGACCAAGGCCTAAGTCCTACCTAGGGATTGGACGTTAGCATACTTAATCTTTGCCAAAATCCAAAAGTGGGTAACCCGACGGCTGGTGGGGTAGAAGGTTTTAGATGAGATGACTAACGAATCATCAGACTTAAGTAGCCAATAAAGAAATAAAAACCACTAAACCGACAGTTCCACAATAAACTATGGTAAACTAATGACTCAATAATGGACTATGGTGAACCAATGATTCAACAAAAATTGCAATAAACTGATGATTCAAAAGTCAAAGTAAACTGACAAACATCAACACTTGCGCAAAATATGTTATAAAGGGTTAAAGTATGAGATGTCAGCCCAAAACAAGGGGCAAGGATAAAGTTAATGCCCAAAACAAGGGGCCATCATTGTTCTTAACTTACAAACAAAAATCTGATAAAAAAAGGAATACAAGTAAAATTTTCTTTTAAGGTCCAACAGGAGGATTGTCACTTTGCACTAGAGGGTTCACGGGATCGTCAGCCACCCCATCTAGCCCATCAGTCACTACCACCTCTTCGTTAGTCTCCACATCCTCTAGAGTTGGCTTGACAATAGGAGTCATCGGGGCAGTAAGCGTAATCTAGATTTGGGAGAAGTCCAGGTCTGGGAACATAATGACAGCCTATTTTCGAAAGTCCTCGAAACCGTCCCCATAGTAACCCCCCATTTCATTGAAGTAGGGTTAAGATCCTTGATACTCCTCAATGGCCTCCTCTTTCACCTTTCCCATATGCTTATGGAGTGCAGCCACTTCAGACTTTAAAAGAGCATTCTCCTTTACTAGATTGTTGGCCTGATGGGTCATCCCACTTAGCTTGGCCTTTAGATCAACCACCTCTTGATCAAGGGTCTGAGAAGATTCCTTGAATTTCTTCAAGGCATCTGCTTCAGACCCTATGCGCTCCTTCAAGCATTTGATCAACGCCTCCCTAGATACATAACGAACCTGTAAAGCCCACATCCTTACCAAGCCCTGAGTAAGAAGAGACAATCAAAGTAAAAGGACGACTCAACAACTAAGGGACAAATGAATAGACTTACCCTTATCATGTCATGGAGACCAGAGTCGCCCCAAGGGTCGATCTCATACTTTGAGCACTTGTCCATATTAGCGTCTCGGACAATGGAGTGGGCAGTGTCCACGGTATGCTCCTTATCCTTTACCAGCAAGGGAAGGGGAGAAGGAACGACATGGCCCTGGGAGGTCATGAGACCCTTCCCAACTCCGCGACAAAGAGCATCAGCAGCCACCTCGTGCACCTTCAGATGAATGGAAGGACCGCCAATGCCCTTGCCCGATGACTGAACATCAGGGGTGTGCTTCCTCTTCTTAGAAGCATGAGGGGTTTGGGCCGATTACCCCCCTACCTTAGGCTTTCAAGGCAGCAGCCTTCTTAATCTCCTTTTGTCTATTTTTTGCTGCTTGCTTATTCTTTGATGACTTCATCTTTGAAACCGAAGGGTAAGTTAGAAAGTGCACAGGTCCAAGCTAAAACAAAGTAAGCATGACGGATGAAAGAATAGCACTTATGAATTCTCGAAAAGCGGTCTAGTCGTCGGGCTTCCTCAGTAAGGACGGGTCCACCACAATAAGCATGAAGCGTGTCCAAATTAACAAGCTTCTTCCAAGACCTCTCCTCAAAGGGAATCCCAAAAACCCTCTCCAAAAAGGCCTCTTGCTCAAGGAGGATCGTCAGGCAAGCTTTTGCTAAAACAAAACAAAAAGTTAGTCAGTTCAACAATAAGTGTCTATCGACGATCTACATAGATCGACGACCTAAGAAGAGATCGACGACTCACTAGACTTGAGTAATTGCCCCTAAGAATAGTTGTAAAAAGACCCTACACTATTCCACTCGTCGGGATGACAAACCCAATTAACCCCCTGCACAAAGAAAAACTTGGCCTTCCACTGACAATTAGAATTGGGCGTGTTAGATATCAACCTTAGGGCAACTCGACGACACACAAAGTTGTAAAAACCCTTGGATCAAGGAATTTCTTAGGGTTTGTAGCAATGGAAAAACTCCTTCAAAATGAGGGAACGGTTGCCCCCACTGAGTTATCCCCATAGCACCGTAGCCTCAATGAAGATCCTCCAAGCAATTGGGGCTATATGACTAACAGACACACCTAGGTATAAGGCAAACCGATGATGCAGGGTGGAGAGAGACAAACGAAGCCCCGCTATAAAAGTAGCCTCGGGAAAGCCTACGTCAAATGACTTCCCGTCGTAACACTTCTCTCCTAAATCACCCTTCCTAATAGGCACTTGTCAGGAATCTAAAAACGGGGTTTTAGCCTACCAAAGACCTCGTCACTCATATCTATGAGAAAGTCATGGATGAACCAATCGTCGGGCAGAATGACCTCCTGTGGTTGTCGCCCCGACGGGCTAGCCCTCCCCGAAGAAGATTCTGAGGACAAACTCCTATCAAATACCGACGAGTCATCGGAATAATACTCAAGCCTAGGACTAGACAAGTCGTCGTCTGAACCTATGCAGATCGACGAGGTACGCTCACTCGTCGCTTCACTATCTCCAGACATCCTTCACCTAAGGTGACGAATGAAAACTAAGATTCTACTCCACTTCCTACGTCTACGAATCCAACAAAAAAAAAAAAAAAAAGTGGAAACAAAAAGTAGATCGACAGAGCATACCTGAGAAACAAACAAAAATCGACGAACAAAGGATACCAACGAACAAGTGATACCGACGAATCAGGCAAGACCGACGATTGAGCTCTAGGATTGAAATGGAAGAACTTTTGGATAATGAGGACAATAACGGCATTGGGCTATTTATAGGATGACATGGCACGAAAAACGAAACATCGCATCACTTGATACCACTAGTCAGAAGGTGACACGTGTCAATAGGCCGGTCAAAAAGACATAATTGCCCCTATTTATGACACACATTTATGACAACTCCGCAACCCGTCAACCATCCCGACGACTCACGGATTAGGGGTAGCTGATGAGGAAAATTTCGAACCTACCCTAGAAAGGGATGACTAAGGCTCAAAAGGGAGGATCATCCTTCTAGAGGGACAATCAAACCCTTGAGGGTCGTCCCTCCGGGATGATCAAGTCCTAGAGGGACGATCAAGACCTAATGAAGGACGGCCCTCCAGAGGGTCGTTGGGCCAAACAATCCCTGGACCGGACAACCTATCCCCTAGGGTTTTCCTACAGCTATATGGGGCCTATCCACGCAACTTTACATGGAAATTACTTGCACATCAAGACCAAAGGCATTACTGCACAATCGGATCTTTTATATATGCAAAGGCAATCCCGAATATTTGGGAACCCTTCTCTCTACAAGGAAAATCCCTCGTATTAAGGAATTCAAGTCAACTTTCTACCACTATATAAACCTCTAGCCTAACCTTTCTTGAGATACGTGAATTCTTCCTAACTCTTACACTCTTGAGTTCTTGGAGATTCTTCTTTCACTAACTTAACTTTCGGAGGGTCTTTGATCGGTACCCTACCGGTGTCCTTTAATTGGTTCTTCTCTTTTTCTTTTCAAGTACACCCATTGGCACATGTGTAGACGATCAACTCGCTAATAATTTTTGTACATCATCAGATCCATTATTGTTTTTCCACTATTCACAGCCTACCACATCAAAATATTGACAAAGTTATAGTCTTTGATTTTCTCTTCCAAAGAGAGCTGCAAATGGTTGAAAGTTGAAACGTTCTGGAGGTATGGCGTCCCATGGAAATACTTGGTCGTCGTCGCAGCCTCGTGATTTGACTAAACTTGGTCAAACTGTATTCTTTAATGCAATGTAACAAGTCCGTTGACTTCATCTCAATCCCAAAACCAGTTCAAGCAACACCAGTTCACCAAATCTTTTCCACGGCTACTCCTTTGTTTTCTCTCCTATATAAGTGCACCACCTCTCAATTTCTTCTTGCTCCATTCCTCTCTCTCTCTCTCTCTCATAGTAGTTACTTTGTGATCCCAAGCTTTATATTTGTGGTTTCCAAATTAGTACATTCTAGTAAGTCATTTATTTCTTGAAATTATTTAAACTCTACAAGCACCTGGATATTCTTAAAATTTTGATCATTAAAAATTTTCTCTTTAAAGATATATAGTAGCTTTAATCAGCCATGTCACCAGGAATGAGTTTGGCAGGAGAAAATGAGTCAATAGAAAGAGAATTCCAAAAAGGAGTGAAACATTTATGTGAGAGAGGAATAAAAAGTGTTCCAAGCAAGTATATATTGCCAGTCCTTGACCAACCCAATTCAGGGAAAGGAATTTCTAGTGCTAGTAACTCCAATCTAAAGTTACCCGTTATTGATTTTGCAAAGTTGCAAGGCTCAAATAGATCCCATGCTGTCAACTCCCTCAGAAAAGCTTGCGAAGAATATGGTTTCTTCCAGGTGTAGTCTTTAAGTTTTCCTCAAATATATCTTCAAGGCCTTAAGACATGCTTGCGTGCCACAATGAAATAGGCTTTTCTTTAACTTCTTTTTCGATTTGATGCAGTTGGTAAACCATGACATTCCAAGGGATGTGATTGAAAACATGGTTGATGTAAGTAAAAGGTTCTTTGAGCTCCCATTTGAGGAGAGATCAAAGTACATGTTAACTGATATGAATTCAGCAGTCAGGTATGGGACAAGCTTCAACCAGAATAAAGATGCTGTCTTTTGTTGGAGAGACTTCTTAAAGCTAAGCTGTCATCACTTGTCCGATGTTCTTCCTCTTTGGCCCTCTTCTCCTTTGGACCTAAGGTGATCATCATAATTGTACTCTTATTTGCTTTCATCCACAAACACATGCACCAGTTGGCTACTAGCTTAGGTACTAATTTTATTTGCTAATTGCAAAAGTCAATTGTGTTTATTATTATTAACATATATACCTTTTCAATATTTGAATAGGCAAGCTGTGATTAACTATTCGAACAATACTAAATTCTTGTATCAAATGCTAACGAAGGCTATCCTAGAGAGCCTAGGATTGGTGGATACTAATAACAATGAGAAAGAAAATGATGAATTAGAAGAATTCAAAGATGGAAGCCAACTCATTGTGATAAATTGCTATCCAGCGTGCCCTGAACCTGATTTGACACTAGGTATGCCACCCCATTCGGACTATGGCCTACTCACACTTCTTCTCCAAGATGAAGTTGAGGGTCTTCAAATACAACATGAAGGAAGATGGGTGACAGTCGAACCACTTCCTGATTCATTGGTTGTCAACATCGGTGACCATCTTGAGGTTGGTAATTATTAATCAAATTATTCAAATCCGTATAGGAATTTTTTTTTTTTTTTTTTTTAATTATGAAATTCAGTAAGGAATTTCATGCTCTATATATCTTTTGCAGGAACTTTAAAGAATAATTATAACTTTTTTATTTACTAATAATCATTCACCATATAAGTAGTTTGTAAAAAATTTTATAAAATAGTTTGTGGACTCTAGTATTTTTCTTTAGATAATGACAATAGCTAATCAATCTTCATCTTTTTTTTTATTTCATTTTTTCATATTGTTTGACAGATATTTAGCAATGGAATATACAAGAGTGTACTTCATAGGGTTCTTGTCAATCCTTCAAAGTCACGAATTTCCATTGCTTCATTGCATAGCCTGCCATTCAACAACGTGGTTCAGCCGTCACCGAAACTCATCGATGAAGACAATCCAAGGCATTACAAGGATACAGACTTTGCCAGTTTTCTTGACTATAATTCTTCCTGTGAACCCAAGAAAAAGAGTTTCCTGGAGTCCAGGAAACTGACCTGAGGGGGGACAAGAAGTCTACGCAGTTTGATTTTTCCAGCATCGACCGGTGTGTGGCAAAGATTATCAGGATGTGAGGAATTTCTAGATAACTGACTTCTGAATATTATGGTATAATAAAAGCATATGCTTTTATGTTCATGATTGAGAATCTAGTCTACTGATACTAGTCACAATCTTTTTCTTTTTTTGAGAAACTACTAGTCACAATCTTAATCAAGTCAACCAAATGAAAAAAATAGAAATAATGAAAATACAATAGACCTTCATCACCACCAATTCTTTGACCTCACATATTAGGTTAGTCATCACATCCCCTTATATATCTCCATTCATATATAGTTAAAATCTCGTCTTTTTTGAGGGTGGTTTGAGCGAAGGTGATCAGTAGCTTAGCTTTAAAGCTGATCCTCATCAGTGCCAAAACTTGTGAGGGCGTGGTCTCGAGTGGTACCTCTCCTTCTCAGCCAATGAAATAAAAGACCAACCTTTTTCCAACATCTTCGATCGGTAACCATGAATCTGTTATGTCGGAGCAGCCAAGGGCTTAAGAACCTTCAGGTAATTTAATTCCTACGATATTGTGTGAAGGAGAAGGCTCCCAAAGTTGTGTTCCTAATAGAGACAAGGCTAGATGAGAACTTAATCTAGGTTTTCAAAGTGATTTTTGTAAGAATAACGACTCGAGTCTCAAAGTGATGACTTAGCTAATAATATTTTTTTAACCAAAAAAAAAGAAACTAATAATATTTTACCCTCTAAATCGATAGTTTTACAATATTGCAGTTGCTACTTCTTTATTTAAGGGAAAAAAAAACTAAATATATCATTTTTTCATAAAAATTTCAAATTATAAGATAATTAAATATAAAAAAAAATTATAACGTTTCTTCTCCTAGTTATAAACATGAAAAAATTACATTGCCATGAGCCCATGACTCTTAGTAACATTTTAAAAATGAAATAACATGAAGAGCTTGATATTAAACCCTTGATATATAGGAATTAACGGCCTTTCATGTTATGAACCCTTGATGAAAAGTTATGTTACAAGATGAAAATGTGTTGGGCACCTATCCCCAGCGTAAGTTGGTCTTATATATAGGAATTAACAGCCTTTCATGTCATGAACTATGCAATTTATCTGAAAATCTCATTTAAATCATAAAAGCATAAAATAAAATGAAAACAAAGAAATCGTTCATGAAAAAATCTAGAATCAAAGAACAATAGGCTAGTCCATGTGAGATGATGAAATCTAAATTGATGGATAATCAACATTCATTTTTCAGCAAATTATAGGTCATGTGATTCATTTGCATGCATGCTACAATTTATCATGCTATTTAGGGGTGTCCACAAGTTGAGTTAGATTGAGTTTGGAGTGCACTTGCCACTCGTTGCCTTGACAACTTTGGGTGTTGAATTAAGCACCCATTGCCAATCGTGGGCACACGGGTCTTTGATTGCCATGATTTAGCTATTCCAATGGTTAGATCAGTCAAAGCAGCTAGATTTAGTTAAGATTGGATTAATCATAGCATAGTTACTATGTCTAATAGAGACTCGCTGGATATCACCAAATTTGGTCAAGATCTTACTAGAAACCTGACTGGATATGGCATGCAAAGTAGTCTTTTTAAAGCGTTAAAGCTAGGATTGCCTTTATCCAAACCCTTTCACCCTCAATGAGCGAATCTCAAATTTATGTGAAGGGGGGCATGACTAAGGAGTGGACATAAAGTAAAACATTTGCAAAAGTTTAAGAATGAAAAACAAAACTTTTAAATCCTATCTACTCCTCTTTCCTTGCCTACTAACCCTATCATTCCTGTTGTATCACCTTCTTCCTTGCCTTCTGCTTCTACCTATACTCTTAGAAGATCCACTAGATCTCATAGACCTCCTTCTTATCTCTCTGAGTATTCTTGCAAGTCTGTTAGCTCTAAGCCTTGTTCTGGTATGCCATATAATCTTTCAACTTATTTGGACTATTCTCACCTTGGCCCTACCTTTAATTCCTTTGTCATGGCAGTCAATTCCACTCCTTCAAAACCTGTCTCTTTTCATCAGGCAGTTCAATATCCTGAATGGAGAGCTGCTATGGATAGGGAAATAGAGGCCTTAGAGGTTAATAATACTTGGACTTTGGTTCCTTTACCTCTTGGTAAGTGCCCTATTGGTTGTAAATGGGTTTATAGGGTTAAATATCTACTTGATGGCTCCATTGAAAGGTATAAGGCTCGATTAGTTACTAAATGTTTCACACAAAAGTTTGGCTTGGACAAGTTTGGGTTGAAAGACCTTGGTTCCTTAAGGTCCTTTTTTGGTCTTGAAGTAGCAAGGACTGATGAAGGTATAAGCTTGAATCAAAGGAAGTATGCCCTTGAAATTTTGAAAGATACTGGTTTTCTTGGATCCAAACCAGTCAGTTTCTTATGGAGCAGAACCTAAGGCTTTTAAAATATGAAGGGAAGCTGCTAGGAGACCTTGGGCAATTCAGAAGGTTAATTGGGAGATTATTATACTTAACCTTGACACGACCTAACATTACCTATGCTATAAATAGGTTAAGCCAGTTTGTTTCAAAGCGAAGGGAGCCTCATTTGCTTGCAGCTCACAGAATCCTTCAGTATATCAAAGGATTACCAGGAAATGGACTCTTCTTCTCAAGCAATTCTGATTTGCACATTAAATTGTTCAGTGATGCAGACTGGGCTGGATGCCCTGATACAAGGAGGTCACTAACAGGTTATGCAGTCTATTTGGGAAAGTCTTTGATATCACGGAGATCAAAGAAACAAGAGGTAGTTTCAAGATCCTCAGCAGAAGCTGAATATAGAGCAAATGGCTAATGTAGCATGTGAGATTACTTGGGTCCTTCAATTAATCAAGGATTTGAAGATTGAACATCCTAAACCAGCTATGCTTTTCTGTGATAATCAAGCAACATTATATATAGCTGCTAATCCAATCTTCCATGAAAGGACTAATCATATTGAAGTGGATTGCCATCTGGTTCAAGACAAAATTTTGGAAGGAATGATTAAAACCTTTCATGTGACTACAAATGCTCAAGTGGCAGATGTTTTCACTAAAGCTTTAGGCTTGAATTCTTTCAAAAGATTAATAAAGATGTTGGGTTTAAAGGATATTTTCATGCCAAAGCAATTGAAGACTAAAGCTCTACTTCAAGTCCCTGATCTTCCAATTCAAGACTTGAGGGGGAGTGTTAAAATTGAAGAAGGAAAGCATAGTGGGATGAGCAAAGTAAAGAAGAAAATAACATAAAAGGATCAAAGGGAATCCACGTGTCAAAGAAAGAAGAAAAGGGAAGTTGGGAATAGCTGTCAAGTAATGGAGAAGCCAAGTGTCAAAATGTGATTTGTTGTATTGTAAATCTGTTAGTTAGTTATTTTAGGCAGGAAATGTTAGTCCCTATTTTGTGTATATAAACAAAGTAGTTGCTAATTATTTGGTAACCACTTTCATTCATTCTGATTAACAATTTTCAGTTTCTTCAATTCTTTTTCTCTCTTTCACTCTATTTTACAACCCCCTTCCCTGCTCCCATGTGAAGATTTATCTATTTGAGAATTGCTTATTTTCTATAGTTTATTTGCATAATGTGGGATAAAAATAAAAAAGCTAGCTTAATTATTTTTTAAAATGTAAAAGTTAGATTATTTGAAATAAAGTTGAAACAAAAAAAAAATAAATAAATAGTGTAAGACCCGTAAACAGTGAATAATTTAAGCAAAATGCTATATTTTAATCAGTTGGCAAATGAACACTTAAGTCTTCTTTTTACTCCTATCAACAACAAAAATGTCTTCTTTTATTACTCTTGTGTTTTTTTTTTTTTTTTAATAATTCAATTAAGCACAATCATAACATCTTATTGAGTTTGGCATATTGTAATTTTTGGTAACTTATTATTAAATGTGAGACAAAAATATAAAAAATTAATTTATTTTGAAAAGTATAATTTTATTTTTAATTTAGTAAAATGTGAGATAAAAAGTATTAAAAAAACAAAAAACTAGAAGTAGCGAAGCTAAATCTTTAATGTCCAATATGTGCATAAGATCATTGGCATCAGGTGTGCCAAATGCCAATTTTTTTGCATTTGGCACACCAAACACCAAAATCTTTGCTTCATTATGAGGTGTTCCAAATCTCAAATTTTTTTCCCGACATGCTACAATGCTGTTCTATTACATGTGGCATCATTCAAATAAGTCTGTCCAATGTAACTGGACACTAAACCTAATCCTTACCCAATCATCTTCCCCTTGCAATCGCACTAATTGGCTACTTTTTCACCTAGTTTTAGGGTGAGTTTGGTTCAGCTTTTTGAAATTGGGCTTTTTGAAAAAGTGTGGTTTTCAAAAAGTACGGTATGAAACTAGGCTTTTTGAAAAAACTGAGTATTTGATTAAAGCTATTAAAAAGTGTTTTTTGAAAAAGTTGAGTGTTTGGTTAGTACTTATAAAAATAGTGGTTTGAATGATAAATTACCAAAAAGAATAATGTATATATAAGGGATTTTATTTCATTTTTAAATCAACTACTTCATAATATTTGCTAAAAAAAAGCTACTTAATAATAATAATAATAAATATATTATTGTCATAATTATTTGTTATTACTATTACTATTATTGGTATTATTTTAATAATGTTAATTTTTTTTTTAGCATCAAATATTTGTCATTCTAAAAATTTTGAAAACAAGTATGTTATCTGTAGGGACCAGGTTTGAGGGAGTGGACCCAAGCCCAGTTTCTCCGCAATGAATTTATAGAGAATGGGCTCAAGAACTAGGCTCTAGTGAGGAATGCAACGGCTATGCATGGTTGTGTGTGAGCGCTGGTAGCTTAAACGTGGGTTAGGGTACACGATGAGGTTCCTTAGACAGAATTCACTGAGCTTGAGGTTCTTCTTATTTCTTTTTTAGAAAGATTATAAGGCTTCAGAGGATATAAACTGCTACAGTATTTCCCTTCCCTCGTTTTTTCCGTCCCCTTTCAAGAGGGACTTCTTGCATTATTTTAATGTGGGTACTTGACTCCACACAAAGGATTTTGTTCGCTTTGGGGAGCCAGGCCCTCACGAATTTGTCCTCCCCTTCCACTCATGGTCGCTCTAGAAGCTTATAAACCATGAGTGGAATGGTTACTTAGGCGATATAGGACTAGGGTCAAAGCTCGGTCACTTGCGCAAATAGCAAGCCCGTGGCCTCCTGAAACCCCACCCCTTCGTGACAAAACCGTGAGGGCCTGGCTCCCTAAAACGGACAAAATCCCGATAATGCGGAGTCAAGTACCCACATTATCTATCTTACTTTAATAATGTTATCTATTTTTAATAATATCAATATCACTATTTTAATAATGTTTTTTTCTTATTGAATATGGTGTTATCTATTCTAACATGATAGTTTGAAGGGATTTCAAAAGGTAAAGTTGGGTTTTTAGTAAAACAAGTGGGCAATTTGATAATTGAACTCACAATTCCTAAAATTGAAGTGGCTTTTTTGCAAAAGCTGGCCGAATGTCCTTTGGCTTTTTGGGGGTCTTGCACCTTTTGAAAAAGTAACTTTCTTGCTAAAGCAGCTTTTTAATACCCACAAAACACCTAACATTTTGAACTTTAAAGTAAAAAGTGTTTTTTGCGAAAGTGCAAACAAACGAACACTTAAATCATGAGTGGGTTTTACTGTTTACTGTTTTAAATAGCAATGTTGGTGGGAATGGCAGCCAATCAAGATGGCCCACAAGCTGCCCAACCCTCACAAAATTTGTCCTATTAGGATGCAAAGGAGGTTCCGTATTATTTCCTTTTTTGAGGGTGTTTTGTATTATTTCTAATAAATTACAATTTGAGGTAGTAGAGAGTGATCTGTTTGGATTTGTTATTTTCATAACTCAAAACTCTATTTCAATCACCCATAACTCAAAATATGTGGGTCCCACAAAAAAAAACTCTGTTTGGATTTGTTTTCTGTTTTTGTTTCCATTACTCAATTCTCTGATTTTTTTAGTGATGAGTTATGGAAACTGAAAACACATTTTAGGTGTTTTCAGTTTTCAAAACTCAGTTTCCAATGGCATTTTCGTAATTAAACATACACTGAGGGTCCCACTGTCAGAGTCGAACCGTAACTTTTGACCCTTTTTTTTTTCACTGGGTTTGGTGAGTTTGGGTTCTTCTTCTTCTTCTTTTTTCTTTTTCCTTTCACACTAGGTGATCTTCTTCTTCTTCTTCTTTTCTTTTCCCTTTCACATTGGGTCTGGTCTGGTCTTCTTCATCTTCTCTTCTTCTTTTTTTCTTCTTTCACTAGGTTCGGTGAGTTTGGGTTTCTGGGTTTTTTGTTTTTTTTTTTCACTAGGTTTGATGAGTTTGGGTTCTTCTTCTTCTTTTTTCTTTTTCCTTTCACGCTAGGTGATCTTCTTCTTCTTCTTCTTTTCTTTTCCCTTTCACGCTGGGTCTGGTCTGGTCTTCTTTATCTTCTTCTTTTTTTTTGTCTTTTTTTTTTCTTCTTCTTTTACTGGGTTCGGTGAGTTTGGGTTTCTGGGTTTTTTTTTTTTTTTTTTTCACTAGGTTCGGTGAGTTTAGGTATTGGGGGTTGAAGGGGGGAAAAAAAGTAAAAGCTTTCCCAAGTTACAGGTATGGAGCCCACAAAAAGTTGAAAATTTTGAGTGATGTGAACTAAAAACAGTGTCCAAACTGGTGGGGTTGGGAAAATTGGGGTATTTTAAGTGATGAGTGACAAAAATTGAGTAAAGAGTGATGAGTGACGACAAAAAAAAAAAAAAAAAAAAAAACCAAACAGCCCCTAATATAGCATCACTTTCAAAGCAATCACTACTAACACTAGCTAGTTTTATTATATATTAATTACAGTCTACCCCCATAATAATTGTAAAATTTTGTCTTATTAAATATACAAGGTGCAAATATTTTGACCTCATCGCGAAGTGGTATTTGATATAGAGGGAATATATAACATTTATCTTACTAAGGTAACTCCCACACTCACACTAATTCCACTATATATGAAAGAGATGTTATATATAAAAATTTTATCGTTGCTTGTGATTAATTGGACTATTTTTTTTTTTTTTTTTGAGAAATTTTTTGACTATATTTGTGTTGGGTATACACCTAAGAACACAATCTCATATTAAATAATAATAATAAATAGAATGAGCGATTAATATAATATAGTTGAACTCATACTCATTGAGTTTAAATCTTATGAATTAAGTGTATCGCTACATTTTATATTAACTATTTTGTTGCATTATTTATTGCTTACAATGGAACAAGAGAAATAGCAATTGACTCACATCTTTGCTGCTGTTACTCACTGGATCTTTGCTCCATTCCTCTCTCTCTCTCTCTCTCTCAAACACACAGTTTACTATAAATTTTGATCATTACAGATTGTCTCTCTAAAGACAGTCCCTTCTATCGGCCATGTCAGCTGGAAAGGGTTTAGCAGTTGAAACCAACGGGGAAAATGAGTCAACGGAAAGCGAATTCCAAAAAGGAGTGAAACATTTATGTGAGAGAGGGATAACAAAAGTTCCAACCAAATACATATGGGCGATCCCTGACCAACCCAATTCAGGGAACGGGAATTCTAGTGCTAGCAACCCCAATCTAAAGCTACCCATTATTGATTTTGCAAAGTTGCAAGGCTCCAATAGATCACAAGCTATCAACTCCCTCAAAAATGCCTGCGAAAAGTTTGGTTTCTTCCAGGTATATATATATATAGCCTTAAGTTTTCTTCATCTTCAAGGCCTTGAGATCATATGCCATTGAAACTTTCTCAACCCTTGAGTTTCCTTTTTGTTAATTTTTTTTTCTTGGATTCGATGCAGTTGGTAAACCATGACATTCCAAAGGATGTAATTGAAAGCATAATTGATGTAAGCAAAAGGTTTTTTGAGCTTCCGTTTGAGGAGAGATCAAAGTACATGTCCACAGATATGCGTTCACCAGTGAGGTGTGGGACAAGCTCTAACCAGAATAAAGATGATGTGTTTTGTTGGAGAGACTTCTTAAAGCTAAACTGCCAGCCCTTGTCCGATGTTCTTCCTCTGTGGCCTTCTTCTCCTGTGGACCTAAGGTGATAACAGTCACTTTCTCTCATCTCACAAACTCAACACCAGTAATTCTTCTTCTTCCCCTAAACTTTTAGTTGAGCTAGACACCACCATTAATACTTTAATACTAGGTAACAATTATTAGATTCTCCCATACTACCATTATTGTGGTACTTTATTCTTCCGAATTAAAAATAATTAAAAAAAAAAAATACATGCGTACACAAGTGGAAAAACACTAACTTGCCCACACATCAGTTGTCTTTCCACCTGTACAGGACGTGTGTAACAAATTTTACCAACAAAATAATAATAAATTTTCATATTACATTATTACTTTATAATATTTTTTCTAATTTTATAAGTAAAGTTTAGTTACAAACTTGGTTATAGTTAATAGTTACAACTTCATTTAATATATACTTATTAAATGTAAATTTTGACAAATTCACAATTAAATTACATTTTCTTCTTATTTTTTTAATACATACAAAATTTTCATAAGATCAAAAATTAATAGTTATTTCATCAATCAAATATCTAAATTTTAAGTTTTTGTAGTCTAAAATTATGCATAAAGGTTAAGTTTATGGATCAAATAATAAATAACATTTGATTGACAAAAAATTTGACATGTGTGTTAAAAATATAAAAAACATATAATCTAACAATTGAATTTTCAAAATATGTAGTTATGTTAAATTTTTTAGTGAAAGTTCTAGTCATTGACTACAACCCAGTTTGTATCCAAATTTTGTGTGGCTTAATTTTATTAATGATGTATAGATGTGGCAAAGCCAGACACAATTCA
This sequence comes from Quercus ilex subsp. ballota, assembly GCA_032727855.1. Lineage (NCBI taxonomy): Eukaryota > Viridiplantae > Streptophyta > Magnoliopsida > Fagales > Fagaceae > Quercus > Quercus ilex. The sequence goes on from CM064915.1 coordinate 57,266,677, forward strand.
TTAACCCACCCAAACCGAACAATAAAAATGGTTACTTGTTTTTAGCTTACCTGCTAAAATCATTCATTATTTTACTTGTTTGCAAGAGTCAATTATGTTTATTATTAATGTTTATACCTTTAAATATTTGAATAGGCAAGCAGTGCTTACCTACTCGAAGAATACTAAATACTTGTATCTGATGCTAACGGAGGCCATCCTAGAGAGCCTAGGATTGATGGATATTACTAACAATGAGAACGAAAATGATGAATTTCGAGAATTCAAAGATGGGAGCCAACTCATTGTGGTGAATTGCTATCCAGCATGCCCTGAACCTGATTTGACACTAGGCTTGCCACCCCATTCGGACTATGGCTTACTCACACTTCTTCTCCAAGATGAAGTTCAGGGTCTTCAGATTCAGTATGAAGGAAGATGGGTCTCAGTCGAACCACTTCCTGATTCTTTGGTTGTCAACATTGGTGACCATCTTGAGGTTTGCCAAAAGTTTGTTGAATTTCGTGAGCTATATATATCTCTTTTGCAAGAACTATAAGGAATAATCTAATTTTTCTTTTCATCTTTCTTTTACAATGATTAACAGATATTTAGCAATGGTAAATACAGGAGTTTAATTCACAGGGTTCTTGACAATCCTTCAAAGTCTCGAATTTCCATTGCTTCATTGCATAGCCTGCCCTTCAACAGCGTGGTTCAGCCGTCACCAAAACTCATCAATGAGGACAATCCAAGGCGTTACATGGATACAGACTTTGCCAGTTTTCTTGACTATAGTTCTTCCAGTGAATCCAAGAGAAAGAGCTTCCTGGAGTCCAGGAAATTGACTTAAGGGGTCATGAAGTCTGAGCAGTTTGATTTTTCCAGCACTGGTGTAGCAAGGATTATTGGGATGTGAGGAATTTCTAAATAATTGACTTTTGAAAATTATTTTATAATAAAGGCTTTTGTTAATAGGTGTCCTTAGACATTCACTAAGGAAGTATTGATTAGATACTATCTGCAATGAAAAGTAACAAAACAACAAGTGCAAAAGCTAATTAAAACATTGACTTCTTTTGTTGAAATGTCAGCCTTTTTTTTTCTTTTAAGGTTCAAGAGTTATTAATAGTCATTATAAATCACATGTCAATCTTACCTCAATCTCCTTCGACACTATTTTTGATGTGTTGTTAGGATTTATGAGTATTAGCTAATTCTGACCATTTTTATTGTATTTATTGGTTTTGAACTTTTAATGAAAATAGTGGTAATGAAGGTTGAAGGTTTAAGCAATTGTTTACTGTGCAAGAAAGAAGACCTTGGTTGAGCGAGAATCAAGCTCGGTTGCAAGATTAGATAGAAACTCTTACTAGAGTCTTGTTAGACACTTGCTCATGATCAATAGAGATCTTATTATGGAAATTCCAAGATTTGCTTCTACAGCAATTTGCGTAGCCAACTCAATCTCAAATCCAACTTGTATAAAACCCTATTTGCAACCCGAAGTTGGTCAGAAGGAAGATGGCCACGAAAAAAACATTAAAAAAAAACACTTAAAGATAGCCTTTCTTAGTCTTCCAAACCTCTACCATTAATTTTCCTAGAGAAGTTGAGAGATCCAAACACAAAAATCACCTTCAAAATATTGGACATGCCTCCAAAACCATAAAGGAGACGTGAAATCTTTAAGAAGTCTTAAAGTGTACTCAAAGAGATCGATTTGAAGCCAATGTGTCAACTTGTGATAACAAGTAAAGTATGCAAGAGTCTTATTAGCTCCACACACATACTTAATCTACCCTTTTAGGCATTTTCTGCATTTATAGCTCCTATCTACCTTAAAACTTGACTTGATTGCCTCACTTTCTTGGTCGCAATTGCATTTACTGCATTCTCCACCCCGTATTTGGAATCTAGTCAACAATTGAGGTACTTGGGTTTGTGGTTGGAATCTAGTCGACAATTGAGGTACTTGGGGTTTGTGACTGAGAGTCTGAGACTAACTTAAAAACCAAAGAGACGTAACCACCCAAGTACAAGGTGATATTAAATGTATTCTATACATGTATTCACCCTTTTTATACAAGAGTAGAGTCCACGTTAATAATCGGTCTGCACACACATGAAATCTGTCTCAACGAATGAGGAAAAGTCAGAGGACTAAATTCAATCAGGAAGATTAAATAATATGCATTAAGTAAAAATATGATATTAATGATGGGTTCATATTGAAAACTAATAAAAACTTATCAAATTAACAAATGTAAAAATAATTGTCAATTTTTTTGTGTATATAAATTAAATTACTCATAAATATGTTGAAAGCCCTTTTCAATCGGAGAGCAATAGAAGTAGAATGACTTTTTCCCCCTATTTAGCAATTAGAAAGACGGTTTGGTGTAGCTTTCAGGGTGGGAAAATATGAAAAAAAAAATAGTTTTATCCATCCATTGATAAGATTCTAACTAGCATATGCTGATTTGTACCTAATGAACAATTATAATTGGGCTTCATAAACATATTAAAAATTAAAATTGAAAGTTCAGGTCACACTTGTGCTAATTAACGGTTCATATTACGTAACACAGGTGTTAATTAACTACTAAGTCCACACGTCAGTTAGTGAGAGCTGTTTAAATTAATGTGTTTGTGAACCATTTTCTAAAATTAAAAATAAATTAATTAAAAAAAAAAGCCGAATTGGCTAATTCATTAAGTCAAAACTTGTAAAGAAATCTTTCTAGATTTTGTGGCTGTTGCTGAACTGTCCACCATTTAAAACATTTAAAAAAGAGACTGCAAAGTTCTTTATTGCTAGCTAAGTCTTCTTCTTCCTTTTTTTCTTTTTTTTTTCTCCATCAAGATTCAAGATTTTTTTAGAGCTTTTCGAGAGTATGATTATTCCTTCATATACGGGTAGTCATTCCATTCCATACATATTATATAATAATTATAGGGATGGATCTCTTGTAAGTGATCCTAAAATGCTGGTTAGAGATTTAAAACTCATGACCTCATGGATCTTATAAAACCTTAGAGACTACTAAGCCAAAGCTTCAAAAACACAAAGTCATCAAAGCCCTACTAGGAAAACAGGTAAATAATGTAACTATATAATAGTTAAAACGTGTATTTCAAAATTCACTTTTTATTGTTTGTATGCTGTATATTGTAAAATATAAAAACACTTTAAAAATGAATAAAATGTTGTAATTAACATCTAATAACTATATATACATATAAAAATAAAAAATTCATGCAGCTTTCATTAATTTTCATTCATTTTCTTAGTATCTCTTATACGGTATTTTTTTTGTTTCCAAGGTTCACAATATCCTTTATATATATATAACTTATAAAATAAAGAAAGTCTATAAACACAAAAAAAAAAAAAAAAATCTTAACAAATAATGTGGCATCTTGTTAATGGTAGGTAAAAAATGATTTCCTTTCAAAAAAAAAAAAATGATTTTAGTAAAGGATCTAAACAAGAACAAATAAAGCTTATCAAATTAATCAACTGTTGAAAAAAATATTAATAAATTTTTTTTGTGTATGTAACATTGCTCTATAAATTAACATAAACATAAACCATTTGAAACTAACTTTAGCGGGTGTTTTATTTCAGCAATATTGATAACATCATAATACTGTTGGAATAGCACCATCACATAACTGTAATGTTTTGCCATTTATATATTCTATTACTTATGATAACATGTATGACATGATCTTGCATGAAATCTCCTATTTTGTATATTTCTATCATTTTTTTAATTGTGTAATTAAATGGTATAATAATAATTTTAGAAATTTTAAATTCAAGTAACAATGAGAATTCTAAAACGGTAAATCCCCAATTATAACAATTTAATTAGGAAAAGTTTTTGAAGGAAATAATTATCAAAAATTACATATAAAAAAGTATATAAAAATAATGCAAGTCAAATATGTTTATCATTGTTTTGAAATCTAAACTGTTCAAAGAAAGAACTAAAAAAATGAGAGAGAATTTCTATCTAAAAAAGAAACCTTAAAAAATGAGAAATTCAAAATTCTTAAAATCAGACTAAAATTCAACCGAGGTCAAGTATGGCAACATAAAAATTATTAAGTCAACTATATATAATAAATATAATAGTTTATAATATAAAAAAAAAAAATCAAGAAATTGACTTGCCTTAATGGTTAGTGTGTCAGACTTAAGTTCGAGTCCTTGCACATGCATTGTATCCAAAAATTTTCCAAAAAGACAACTCCATTGAACTGCTTGCCAAAAAACCGGCTGGACCAGTATATTACATATTGACAATCTCAAGAGCTCAGGTGGCTGCAGTTAGAGCTTCAATATCCACTGCCGAAAAAGATTGTGACAGTTTCTGAGAAATGTAAGCAATTACCAAACCTTGACTGTTCCCGATAACAACTCCTATTCCAGCTTAATATCATTCAGAAGTCAGATTTGGAAAACTAAACTAATATGAAAGTGCCATGCATGTGAAAGGACTCAAAAGAATTGGTTCCCATACAAAGTAAACTGAGTGCGGCCATATACTCATGTCCCTAAATTCTTCTCTGTGGACTGATCAATCTTTTGCGCGTGATGTTTGGTCATTTAGTTAGTACCTACCTCTCGACTACAGTCTTAATCTGGACTTACAATCCCTATTTGATGAGTTGCAGTCATTTAAGGGCATTAGACTTTAAAGATCGGATATTGACATCTCGAAAAGTTGATTTCGTTTTCTTCTTAAGAACCTCCCATGCTCATTTTCGCTATTGTTATCTTGGATGTTAACGAAAAATAAGATATTCTTTCATAAATAAGATATATCTTTGATTTTTTTTTTTTTTTTTTTTAATAATGATATCTTTGATTTTAACTACACTTGAATTTTGATGTTTACTAAATAATTGTTCCAACAAATTTCTGATTCAAAGTATTCTATACTGTCTTGTTTCTCTATAAATAAAAATAAAAATAAAATTGAAAATCTATACTTTATCTAAGTATTTTGGGAAACAATTCTAGTACCACACAAAAAGTCACAACTTTTACTACAACTATTTTATATGGCAAATTATAATTTATTATTTGTTACTTTCATATGAATCTACCATATTTTTTACTATTCACACTGCCACGTTATAATTATGGCAAGAAATTATAAAAAAAATTAGTGGCCTTGGACTTTCTCTGTTTTGGACCATATTTGGCTATAAAGTCTACCTACTGCAGCTGATTTTTTCCTCCGCTGAAGATAACTGTAATGAACCCAAGTTGCAGCCCAGCCCAACAAAAATCTCTATGTACGTGTGAAGGACATAAGTGAAAGCATAATCAACAAATGATGATGAAACTTTAAATAACCTGACTCATCAGCGTAGTTGTTTCACACTATTTGCTCCCCACACAACACGAGTTTTAAAAGTTCTATGCAAACCTGTTCTCAATAAACAACTAAGCATGTTAAGTTCTATTACAAGTAACAATTTTGGAGAGACCCACATGATTTATTGTGGGTTTAAGGGAAATAAAAAAATTATATTAAAAATGAGAGTTTAAACACACACACACATATATATATATATATATAATAAAGTGTTTTAATTGTTAGAAAACAATAAGAAAGATTGTCCTAACGATCACAAATGTTTTAGATATCAAGTGATACAACTCTTGGTAATAAATTCTTAAGAAAACACAATTTTGCTTAATCTCGCCTCAAATTCAACTGATCAAGTCTTTTAAAAGAACACTTAAAACTCTCAGATAGGAAAATTCATTAAGTCTTGTTAGAATCTTGGTCAACAAATTATTAACAAAAATCTAATGAAAACATAAACATAACAAATGCAAGTTTTCACTTGCATTACTATTGTTTCTCTGTCTCTATCTCTTCAAAAGAGATAATAATACTCTTCAACTTCCAAAATAGATCAAAATTGTATTACAACTTACTTGGATATAAAATATCAAATAATGTATTTATGGGAAATATAGAAGTAACGGGTTCTTAGTAAGAAATGGATACAAGTGCTGTTTTTTTTTTTTTTTAATTTAAAGATAAATAAAACTTTTGTTAGTGTAAGGCATGTACATCTCTAACATCAAGGCTAGTTAGAGAGGGTGGACTGTCCTTCATTCACACCCTACATTATAATAGGACTTAGGACACATTTAGTGCACTAAGTGAAGAGTAGGTCATAAATAATAATTTTTATTACTAAAAATAAAAAATGTTGCAATGAAATAATATTCCAGCTATCTCTTAGTATAAAATTAGGGATCCATGTAGTCAATGCATTATGAAAATTATTCATTTTTCTGAAATTCTCTTCTAAGCTCTCTTCCTAATCCTTATTCTTCTTCTTGGAAAGTAACTACCTCAAATAAATTATTTCCCTTCACATTTTCCCTAAACATATTCCATCCCATATCCCATTGGTGTTATCATTTGGTGATGGCAAAAATAGTGATGATGATAATGGCAATAAGTGATGGTAGTGATAGTACGAAGTATAGTGGCAATGGTAATGGTTGTGATGGACAAGGCATTAATAGTTAAGGATATAAATGAGTTGAATCGAGTCGAGAATTAAAGGTTCAGAATTGTACATTCATCTAATTTTATCTCAAATACAAGCCGAGCTTAAGCTTATGAACATACTATATTATGTTCAAGCTTGATTCATTTTATTATTAAATAAGCTCAAATTTGTTCATGAGCTACTTAAAAAAAAAAACCAAACAAACACACACATATACAAGGGAGAGGGAAAAGAGTTCTAACATAAATGCACACCACAATTCCACTCAAAAGCAATGATAACTATTAGGAAAGGGTGAGGCAAGTTATACTATACACAATACACTCTCTTAAACTAATCAAGTTATACTTAATTAGCTTTTTTTCCCCTTACTAAACAGCATGACTAAAATTTAGTATCCCTTCACAAATCTAAGCTAATAATTAGTAAATACACTATAACTATAATTATATTATTTGATTTAGTTAGATAGAATTGTTTTTGTGGGGGGTGAAAGCCCAGCCTAATGTATTGGGTCCATGTAGAAGAGGGGAAAATATTTGAGAAATAGTCCATGTAGAAGAATCATACCTGAAAGTGAATGAGGAATGCATTCCGAAGAGGTCATCAGTTGTCCAAAGAAATCTTTCTCGTCGGATACGATAGTCTTGATCAGTTAAATATCTGGAAGGTCTAAATGATCCTCCTAACAGTTCCAACAACGAAGATGAGCTCTGAACATATCTGGAGATGATAAGAACAAAGAAATATCTAAAGGGAAGAGCTGCCACAACCGTGTTTAATGCGTTACAGCTACTTTTCTGGCCGCATTTATGTGGAGAAGACCCCTGAACAGTGTAACCTCAGCTACCACCACTCAGGAAACTAAAAATGAGACTTGACATGACATATACTCAAGTGGATGCTTAGATGAAGACTAAGTGGACGATGGAGATGAAGGGGAAGAATGCTATAAAAATGAAAGAGGCCTCTGATAACAGGGGAGGAAGGGAGAGACGAAGAAGAGAAATACAATTTTACTGTAACTCTAAGCATTGTAATCATCTTTATTCAATAAAATACTTCTTCGGACATTCATTGGGTCAGTTGTTCAAGCCTGATTGCATGTTAATTCATCTTTAACTATCTTAGTTAATCACTGTGTGATTCACAACTAGCCTAGCTCTTTCACCCACTCTCTACAAATTCATTGTTCTGGGTTCAGTGGACTCACAATCCATATCTCTTGGACTTGAGCTACAAATTCTGACCCTACAGTTTTCATTTATAAACTAATAAAAATTAGATCAAACTTATATTATCTAAAATTATATATTATTTAACCATGAAATAGAGGAATTAAATTATTAAACAAATTACAAATACTAAGGGTCTGTTTGGATATAACTTATTTTGCTGAAAACTGAAAACTGAAAACATGGTAGCAAAAGAATTTTTAAATGTGTAAATAGTACCATGGGACCCATTTTTAATATTTTTTTGGGTAAAATATCATTTTCGTCCCTAAACTATCACAAAAGTTCGTTTTTCGTTCCTAAACTTTCAAAAGTTCTATTTTCGTTCCTAAATTATCACAAAAGTTCGTTTTTTGTCCCTAAACTTTTAAAAGTTCTATTTTCGTCCCTAAACTGTTCCAAATGTATTGATTTTTGTCCCTCTCACATCAGCACTCTGTCAAGTCACGTCAGCACTCCGTCGGACGGAAGGACGAAAATCAATACGTTTGGAAAAGTTTAGGGACGAAAATATAACTTTTGAAAGTTTAGGGACGAAAAACGAACTTTTGTGATAGTTTAAGGACGAAAATGATATTTTACCCTATTTTTTTTTTTGAATAAAGTGGTTGTGGGTCCTGTGAATAGTGCGTAAACAGTGCACAATGTCTCCTGCATAATTTAATCCGCGTGCATGAACAGTGCAGGTTACTATTCATAAGCCTAAATGCACTGTTCATGTCCCATGAACAGTGCAAGAGGCGCTAAAAAAAAAAAGGGCAAAAAACGCAAACCCAAGGGGAGAGACGCACATCCAAACACTCACTAATTTGATATTTTGAAAACTTACTTACAAACTTACACAATTCAATATCCAGTTTATATAAGTATGTCTTTATATAAATATAGGACACGACTTATGTCCAGTGGAAATTTCCACTTGACACGTCCAGATTCGGACACGTGTCCACAATCTAACATGTCCAGTAGAAACTTCCACTAGACACAAGCCGGATCCATAAATATATGTACACAATATATAATATCATATATATCTAATCAATACGACTAATTACAACTGTACTCCAGACACTGGCCCTGCCTTTGGTATTCCTCTCCTTATAAAATGTGTCATTGTCTTTTTGGTAATTGTTGTTCACATACATTTTCCACCTGCAATTATGTTGCTTTTTTAATGTTCTCTCACACACATTTTTAGTAGTATATTTTATTGGATTTATATGAACCGTTCTTTACCTATGAAGCTGAGAGGTCGTATATATGACCTTAAAATTAATTGATGATCTATTATAAACACCTTTTCTTTTTCTTTTTTTTTTTCTTTTTCTTTTTTTATGAATAGAGCACCTTTTCATTGTAGACATAACTCTAGTAACGTTGTTTGTATTTTTTTAAAATATGTGTGGATGAAAAAGTGTATAAAAATACGTATAATATTATTTAAACACTGAAAACTGATATTTAAATAACAGTAACAAACAAGACTGAGGTTTAGGTGTACCAGTTACTTTACGCAAGCAAGAAATGACATGTTTGTTTTCTTCTTATTGATGCTTATTTGTTTCCCAAGGCCTCTCTCTCTCTCTCTCTCTCTCTCTCTCTCTCTCTCTCTCTCTCTCTCTCTCTCTCTCTCTCTCTCTCTCTCTCTCAGTGAACTTGAAGATGTGGAAGAAATATGGCAAGGTAAACTTTACTTCATTCCTCATTTTCAAAATATATTTTTTCCTAGTTGTTTAGCGAAGAACGCTTATAGATTTTTTAAAATGAAGTTGCTTTTGGTACTTTTTTTTTTCCCAAATTTTCTTGTTTTTAATGATACTAGACTACTAGCTCACCTGCAGTTCATATTTGTAACTTAGCTTTGGACTGATGATCTTACGTTTTCAAACTATGAGCAATATTTTAACAAGCTTGAAACCCATGGGGTTTTGTAAAAAAAAGTTTGTTGATTGAAAATTTTAATGGCATGTTTAGATGTTTAAAAAAGGAGGAGAAGTAGAGTAGATGGAGGAAGAGTAATTCAATTACCTTATTTGGAAGTTTTTTAAGGAAGGAGGGGGAGGGGTTTGGAAGGGTTTGGAGGGGTTTCAACTCCCCCTAACCTCTCATTTTTAATTCCCCCAAATTGGAGAGATTTGGAGAGAGAGTAGAGTAGATAAATTATTGTCCAAGTAAATTCCCTAATTTACCCTTTCTAACAAATTAATCATAGACCAATGTTGCAAGTCCATTTTCAAATATGGGTAAATTTGTCTATTTTAATCATTTCTTCTCATCTCCATCCAAAATTTTAAAACATCCAAACAAGGGGAAGGGCTAATTACTCACTTCCCCCTTACTAATTTTAAAAACATCCAAACAAGGTGGAGGGGAACCATTTCCCTCTACTCTCCTCCCCACTACTCTCCTCCTCTCTACTCCCCTCTACTCTCCTCCCTCTCTAAACTTCCAAACAAGCCATAAAACTTGTAAAAAAGTTTTGTAAGAAAGCAGTCAAACACTGTGGATTGGTGAATAAAATGAGCGCATTCCACATCACATGTGAGCCAAACAGTACTTCCCCCCAAAAAAAAAAAATTTTTTGAAGGCCCTCTTTTCTACAACTTACCTAAGTCATTTGTAAACTTGTGAAACTATTGTAATATAAACTATAGGTGTTATGTCCATACCAAAAAGAAAGAGAAAGTGAGAGAGAGAGAGAGAGAGAGAACAATATTGACATTCCTTTTTATTTGCTAAGAAGATGCTGCAATCAAATTTATTAATTTGGTTATGATTGTTATGAGTCAGCCTGACCTTATACTTTGAGCATGAGTTAAAGTGTGTCAAAGTCTAACAAGATTAATAGAAGATACAAGGGGAGAAATTATAAGAATATATATAACAAGAGAACTATTTATTTCTTGGAAAGAAGTCACGTTTTTTCTTGGGTTTTTTTTTTTTTTTTTTTGAGTGTGTGTACGACGTGTTTACGTGTGATAGTATTTTCCCATATAACAATAGAGCAGAAAGAATATATATACTAAAGGTCTGTTTGGATACAATTTATTTTTATTGAAACTGAAAACTGAAAACACTGTAACAAAATAATTTTTAAATATGTGAATAGTACTGTAGATCCATTTTTAATATTTTTTAGAACATAAACAGTGTTGTGAACAGCAATAAACAGTGCGTAAACAGTGATAAACAGTGTATGAACAATAATTCTTATCTCCTAAAAAAGCTGAAACGCGTTAAAAAAAAAAAAAAGAGAGAGAAAAACACAGAACAATAAACGCAGATGCAATAATTCCTATCCAAACCGCACCTTAAGTGTATGTTTGGTTTGCGCGTCCACGTTGGGCCTTTACGTTTTCAGCTTCTTTTTTTTTTTCCACGCGTTTCAGCCAAAATTGTTACTGTTCATTTACTGTTGCGGCTACTGTTCATGAACCCACAAATTTCACTTTTTAGCAACATTTTCATTAAAAATTGGTCATACGGTACTATTCACACATTTAAAAATTATTTTGCTACAGCGTTTTTCAGTTTTCAGTTTCAGTTTTCAACTGTATCCAAACGGATCTAAATACCAGAGGTATGTATTCACTATTCATGAAAAGAAAACGAACCAAAGTCAACATTTATTGTATTGATTAAATAGTTAACCAGCACCAACAGCCATACTCTCTCTCTCTCTCTCTCTCTCTCTCTCTCTGTGCACGAGGTATAAGCATATATATGATAAGTGTTTCTGTTTGTGGCAGTGATGAAGAATATTTCATTGAAACTACGAAGGAATTGATCCTGCAACAAACATCTGGTTTCTTGAGAATAAACCCTTGAGGTTATGAGGGAAAGTGACATGTATAAAACTCAGCTTAAGAGGTAGGTACAATGGTATATTTCTGTTTATAAATATACCAATTGTTTCCAAAGTAAGACAGAAAAGTAGCAATTGAATGTTTTGAGTTCTCTGATTCCATTTCTCACATATAGATGTAGTTCTTTGAAAGTTTTTAGTTTTCAACTATTTACATCAGTCAAGCATCCTCCAGTATAACTTTACTGAGACTTGGAAGAGCTGCATTAATATTTTTACATCCCACAAAAGAATTTCTAAGTGCCCATAACCCATTGGCCTGATACGTGTGGCGCTTTATTGACCTCCCTAGGCACCCAGTCAAAACTGAACCTATGACACTCCTGAGCTAATTAATAACACTAATGAGATCATTGCAGTGACTTTCCAGCTCGACTTCATTCCTTTTCCTTGAATAGAATCAAAACAGAATTTTGAGTCTCCTCCTATGGTAACATTGTGGCTTCCTTGTTGCTTATTAGTGATCATAGCCCAGTTGCTTCTGCTTCCACTATCTCTGGCTTAGTGGCTTGATATTTTTTAGATGCAGCATACAGCATGTTCCCATGCTATCTCTAATTAATCTAGCTAAGACAGAGTGTGATGATGTCACAACTGTGTTACAATAGATCTTTAGGCTACTCTGATCTGATGTGCTCTACAAGTTCATGAATTGATTCTCATTTTTATACCCAAAAACTACCAACTCTTATCGATTGATAGAAATTCAAAATCGAAATATCCATCTAATTAATTGATAGTTGACCTATTTTCAAATTTTGTAACTCCCACTGTAACTATGGGTTCTATTGCATTGTGTTATAAAATTAAGTAATTTAAGATGTAGTCTTTTGGCCTTTGTTGGTGTGGTGGTAAGCCATTAGGCTGAACCACGTTTGTTTTTTTCTTTCTGATCTAATTGCTTTCGCTTCCTCATCTTCTACAATTTTACATTGTCCTCTTTAATTTTCACAATAATCCTCCATAAGTCAAGACCTCCATTCTTTTTTGGTAGGCAAAGAGCACTCCACGCCTTTAAAGCTAAGAACCTTCCTTCCTCATTCTAAGGCTTCCACCAAAATATTTTTAAGCAAAGAGCCAATGAAATTACAGAATCAAATGACTTCACTGTATCTGCTAAGTATTATTTAATTGTTTCAAGCCAGAATATCAAAATCTTACTGAGACATGGTTGTACATACTTCCCAGACCATTCTAATTAATGTCCTGCCTAGAAAAACCATCCAAATGTTGTTCTCAAATAGCTAGCCTCATTTGCAACTCCAAGAACATACTACATCTCTATAAGATATAAGACACATACCTTGGCACAAAAGTCGCATACTTGATGGCAAATACAAAACTGATGTTAAAGAAGAAACTAAAACTATTCCCTATTATGTAGTGATTCTAAGTTGCTAACCATTTCTGTTACTGCTTCTTTGTGTTCAGTTTATCATCTGAGGGACAAAATCGATATTTGGATACTCCAGAGAAGTTGACAGGCCAAGATCCAGTAGCAAATAAACAGGAATGTGAGCAAAGGATATCATTACTAGAGGCCGAGTTGAGAGACTTAAGTGAGCGCTACTTGCATTTGAGTCTAAAACATGCCGAGGTTAAGGACCAGCGTGAGTAACTGGTGATGAATCTCAAGGCCAATTCTAATGGAACAAAATAGTTTCCATAGTTGTCATGGATTCCCAGTTCTTTGATTTCCATGACCCCCTTTATCATTTTGTTCTTTTATTGATTTTGTATCCTAAATTCATATACTGGCTAAGTACCCTTTTATCATTTGGGGAAAGAAAATTGCTTTAAAATATTCATAAAATTTTTTCAAAGATAAAGGAATAGAAGCTTGAAAGTAATGCTTCATGGCCTAAATTCTACCACCATTGCATCTGGATGTAACTTTTTGTTGAAAGTTTGTCAAAATGTCATCTTAGGAAAAATATTGTTGCCAAATAGACATATAAATATATATACTAGTAAGCATTAACCCCAACTAAAGGGTACATTGTTGGCTCGCCCAGGCGATCCGGACCTGTCAACACCAATGTAGTTGGAGGGGATTCTTCCAACTATCATTTACTTGAAAATTTTAGAAGGCCATTCATAAAACTGGCATTGTACAAATTTTATAATGAATTCGTAATTTTTTTTTCAAGTGTTATTTCAAATCCCATTGCTTCTACACCCTAAGCAGAAGGTTTGATTCATTTAAACGAGAAAATGAGTATTAATCACCAATTTCGTTTTTAATGGAATTGGGAGAAAAAGAAAATCTCTAAAATATCCTGTAGGGTTGAAAGGCCCAAATAAGGATATTGGACCGTAGGCCGCACCCGAGGACGTCAAAGAGCCTGAGGACAGACAAGTTCTAGTGAAAGTAAGTAAGTTATTGGGCCGAGGAAGAGGTCTGGTCATAATAAACAGGTGACGTTATCCGAGGAGCCACCCTTCCTCAGCCAACAGAGTGGAAGCCTGAAGTCCGACCACCCATCAAGTATTGGGCAATGGACAACCGTGCTTGGGAGGATAAGCTTCAGAGAGAAGTGAGTCAGAGAATTGAGAAATATTTGAGAAGAAAACTGCTACCACCGCATTGAATGCTCTGCACCTAACCAACTGGCTACATTAATGTGGAGGTGATACCTAAACAGTGACTTCTAACCTTACAGCTACCCACAAAGACTTCAGGAATGTACTGATGGGACAAGTGTCAAGGAGATTAGCAATCTGATCTACACGTGGACGGCTAAAATGAAAGAAGGAAAGGGGATATAAAAGGAGGAGGATTCCATTACATGGGGGATCATCAGAAAACCAGAAAAGAAATGAATGTGTAACCAAGAAATTGAATATTTGTTTGAGTTTGAGAGAAATATATAAGAACATACCATCCTCGGACCTGACCGAGGAGTATTTTTCTTTTCAAACTGTTTGTCTTATTTATTCTTACACCAACTAGCCTACTGTGATTTATACTTTAACTCATTAAACATTCATTAACAAGCCCACTTTCTAACAAATTTATTGTTTTGGGTTTATTGGGCCACTGTCCAAATCTCTTGGGTTGTGGATCAAAACGCATCCTTACATATGCCATTACTACAATCATGCATATTATATCATTCTAATTTCATTATTGATGCATTTCGCTAGATATATTTATGTCATATCGAATTTTCATATTTCATTTTTATTGGAAACACCACTTGGATTGCAGCTTATGGGTATTGCTTGAAAAACACGATCACATTCAAGAAGTATCATTATCAATATTAGTTTTAATCTTATGTTAATGTTTATGGTTATTTTGTTCATGTTTATGTGTATTGTTATTGATAGCATTATGGCCCTTAAAATGCATTCATTAGTGATGGTCTGCTAGAGTCCATCCAAGTGTAAGTAGAAGAAAATAGTTCAATTTAATTTTCTTCCTCTTCTTCTTTTGGGTCAAGCTTGGGTCTAGTTTTCAGTGACGTTAAGATGGTGACACTGTTCACTTTTGAATACATGTTACCATCTGACTAGGTCCAATGCACTGGATGCACTAGACCTAACCAAGTCCCCTTTGTTATATGTCTTAGTTTTTTTAAAAAAAAATTCTTAGTTTTCTTAAGTTTCAATTTTGAATTGTTATCAAACTACAAGTACTTGAAAGTTGAAATTGGATGCATGGTGTGGAGGGAATTTGTTTTTGGTTGTTGATTTTAATTTCTTCTCATTATTACCATACTCTTACTAGTTGTAGATCTGACAAGTTCAAATCTTGTGATCTTGATTTCATGATTATTTGAGGTAAAAAAAAATTAGTTTCTAATTGAATGTTATTATATTCATTTTACTTTCTTTTCTTTTTTTTTCTTTACCCTCCTCATTGCTCTTTCTCTGTGACCCTACCCATTTATTTGACCTGACTACACCTTCATATGAATCCATCATAATGGGATATTATACTAGCTTAGATGTAGCCAATTTAATCATGTTGGTGTAGGCACAAGCAACATGTTCCTAGCTTATTCATACAATATATAGTTAGCTTAGGTTCAACCAAGCACAAATTAAAATATTGTCCAGGTAAAACAGAGTTGGAGTGAATTTGTTGCTTCTGCTAGAATTATAATGATTTGCTCCTAACCTTGTGACTACTTGATGCGAACCTCAATCGACACGCTTTGAGACCCAACAAAAATATTGGAATACTTGCCCAAGAAAACTAAAATTCAGATTTTTGATAGAAACTCTGACCCAACATTTATAATCGAAACGCGAACCAAAGGTGTAAGTGTAACACCTTGACCCAATAATTATAATTGAATCACGAACCAAAGGTATAAAGTTTGAACACCACAAGAAAGAATCCTTGATAAGTTCACAGTTCTTGAAGAACCAAAAGAAGAGCAAAGCCTTACCTTTTCTGATTTTTATTCAATAATTCTCTATTACAATGAGTGCATGCTATTTATAAGACATGACTTGAAATAGAAAATATAAAAAAAAAATAAAAAAAAAAACGTACCAAATAATAAAACCCTAAATAAAAGTTGATTTGGTCTGAAATTAGCAGATCCAAAATAGGAAAAATAGCTAAAAACGTTCTAAATAATAAAAGCCTAAAATTAAGGTAGATTTGGTCCAAAATTAGATGCTCCAGACTAGGAAAAATATCTATTAACTGATATGGAGCTGGAAAATCAATCAGCCATTAATCCACGCCATAAATCACACCCAATTAAGCCAGATTAGCCCTCAATAGCTTAGATTAAATTTATTATGCCTTCATCTTCCTTTAGGCCAAGCTTGGAATGTTCTCCGTTAGAATCAACCCAAATCTCTTAAATCAGCCCATTAAGTGCTTCTTTGATCTTCTTAGATCTTGCTTTAGTAATAGGCCCAACTGAAACATGCAATGGATCTTTGAATGCTTATTGATTCTCATCACTACTGGTAGCAGCTTATTTTAAATCTCGTTGCTTCCACAACCTAGTCAAATAGGTTTTGACTAGATCATGAATGTTTGGAATCCATATTATGCAAGGAGAGATTACTTTTGCTAATTCAAATTGAAGGATTTGACAATATATATATATATATATCTCACATAACTATAATAGTGTATATTATATCTCATCTAGTTATTCATTTTCGTTTTTGATGGTATTGGAAAAAAAATCTAAACAATATCACATAACTAGTTAACTACAATAGTTTATATTTTATCTTATCCAATTTTGGTCTTGATACATTTTAGTGGATTTGTCAGGCAGCCAAGCACATTTGTTGGGTTTACAATTTCAAGTCCAAATTATTAACGCCAAAAATGCATGACAATAAAATAATTTAAGTATCCACATTTGGATGAACCCTTGCCAACCTATAATTATTGGTAAAAAAATTACTAATGAAGGCTTAAGGTTAAGGGTATTGCTTGGAAAACAAAATCACAATCAAGAAGTATCATCATCATGATTTTCTATCATTATTAGTTTTAATATTATGTTGATGTTCATTATTATTTTTAGTTTATGTTTATGTGTATTGTTATTAACAATATTATGTTGTAACCCATGCTTACACATAGAAACATTTAACTCTAGTGATGATGAGGTGGTCTTACCTAGGTGAGTAAGGTGGTCATCTCGTCTTTTGCGCTATGTATTATGATGAGCCACTTGGATTCAAAATTAAAAAGATTAAATTGAACACATGGTGCAAAATTATACAACAATTAAAAACTAATTTAGATTTTGATTGTGCTTCACATTTAATATAATATATATGATATATGATAATCTTATTAACACACAATATCAATTGGAAAGATGGGTTTTAGCAAGTGTTTGGTTGGCTATTTTTTAGCCAAACTTAAAATGGGACGCATATGCATAGGTCCAAAGTGGAACATATACTCGTCCATGAGGACATTATCACTACCTAAAACTATTTAAGGAGTGAATAAGAAATTGACTCTTAGAGAGCCCACTTATACATGGTTTAAGTGGTAAAATCCGTGTTTCCCACATAAGAAAGATAATGGACATTTATGAGATTATATACTCTTTTGCATGAGTCTATGTTTGCTATATAGTATTAAATAATAATTTATTATTTTTTCTAAATGTCTGTTTATTGTGCATTATTTTTTTATTATAGAACAATATATGTCTATTCATGTTGCACCATCATAAATAGTGAATCTCTTATTTATTCTAGAAAATTTTTAGTTTTCCATTTCATGTTCATAGTCAAAGGGAGAGAGAGACCATTTTGTTCGTTGTAGCATTCCGACTGTTGTGCTTTGTTTGTTTGTCGTGATCAATGTATCTTGGGAGATAGAAGTCCAAGTAACTTAAAGCACTGATTGTGAGGGAAAAATCTGCCTCAAGCAGATAGTGTCAAACAGTAATCTTGATCAGATTTGCACCATTCATTCTTTACGCATCCAACTTGTGAGTAATTCCATTTATTTTACAAATTTCTATTTGTTGTATCGTATACAAATTCTATAATTGTTTTGTTTATAGCAACTTTTTGTGTTCTTCGTGATTGGATTTTTTTTGTGTTCTTATATACATCATCAAAAAATTAAATTAATTTCGGCAAAACTTCCAACAATCCTACCATCAATCCTAAAGGAACAACGATTTAGACAACTTAGGTGTCAACTTTATTGAGATCTCATCAAATCTGTTCGAGATCTCTTCGACTCTGTTTAGATCTCATCAAATCTAGTTGAGATTTGACCAAAATATCGAAGAGAATGGTGAAGAAACCATCATATCGGCGAAAAATGGCAACGTCTAACGATGGAGATTGCTCGGATCGATTGGAATCAAATTTTCTTGCAAAGACCCACTACTTGTCATGCCATCAACCATCACATTGTATGGATTCAATCAAGTCTCAAATCAATCCCAGTCAAATCGCTTGGTTTATCAAGTACCAGATCAGATTTGGACAACCTAATTGTCACACACTACGAAGGAATTGCACCTCATGTAGACTTCTATTAGGATTGATGAAAGTGTCCCTAATTTAATTTGTGACATTTCTCTCTTTTTCTTTGACTTCCATTTTTTCTTTTTATAATACAATTATTTTGTCTGTTTTAAGGATTATTATTGTCGCCAAGGCAAATCCACATCTAAATTACTGGCTTCATAGTTCAACCCCCATAACTTTCCTTTTCCCGCAAGACATGAGTAACGTGGCCTCTAGTCTAAAGATAATGGCGTAGGGACATTATATTTCTTGTGTTCTTTTATGAAAGTTATAAAAGTGGCTAGAGTTCAAATCCCAACAAGAATATTATTGTAATGGAAAGGGAGGGAATTTTTTTTTTTTTTTTAAAAAAAACCAAAAGAGAGGGAATATAAGACTTCTATCTCTACTTTATTCAAGGGAAAAAAAAAAACTTTGTTCTGACTTTTTTTTCCCCCTTAATTACTGGTGTGACGTGATTGGTTCATATGAAAATCATGTTGCGCCTATTGCAATTTGTTACCTCAATATGCTGTGAAAAAGGTAGTTACATTTTTTGCGCTTTAGCGTTGCTCATCTTAAGGATTAGGACATAGGATGGAGAAATCTAGTAACACTGTTAATTAAACAAAGAAAAAAAAAAAAAATATATATATATATATATATATATATATGGACGAGGTGAGAGAGTCCATGAAGAGAGACATGAGGAGTTGGGGAGGTATGGTTTTAACAGATGATTCATAAGTGGTGGAATAAGCGTTGTTGGGTTTAGTAAAAGGAAAATTCTATCAAAAGTTGTAATCTTGATTGCTTGAAGAGCTCGTTTTAAAAACGGTCTATTGGGGAATTTTTATTGTAGAGTGAAACTAGCAATTGTCTTAAGAACTGGATGATTTCTCAAACATATACTAGAGACGTAACAGAAGGGGAATAAATAAAAAGAATCGACATTTTATTTACGCAAGAATGATGAATCAACAATGCCATTTGTTATTCCAATTATACAATGCATGATGTTCCATATATAATCAGAAAAACATTGGCAATTACTAAAACACTCTACTACTCTACAGACAAGACAAGAACCTCAAGAGCTTCCATTTGATGCAAGTGAAATGACATTTGCTCCCTCAGATCTCACCGCACATTTTACTCATAATTTTTATTCTTCTTCTTTTCCTTTTCTTGTAAACCTTTCTTTTTACAGTATGGAGTATGCTCGGATCACCTCAACAATTGGCGCTCGGCACAATGGGCATTTTCCTCCACCACGAACTAACTCATTTGCACATTTTGAACAAGTGCACATGTGCCCGCATCTGCAAAAGGTTACCATTTTTAAGGGAAGGAACACAACCAACAACAGAAATCAGCACACCCTCAGAACAGAAAATAATAAAAGTTGTTCAAAATATTGGTGCAAGTATACCTGTACAAGAGTGAATCAATATGGCTATCACAACAAACACAGCAAGTTCCTTTCCTCACATGACCCCATTTAGACCCATCTTCTGATGTCTCAGCACCCAAGCCTGTAACATAATTGCTTGTTTCAGCTCAATTATATAAGATCAAAGATAGAAGCATAAACAATCAATGTATTTCATGATTATGATAAAAGAAAATCAACAATGAAGGAAACGTGAAGGGAAGGAGCTGCACTTACATTCTGTTCCCACCCCAAAAAAAAAAATATATATATATATATATATATTTTTGAAATTTTAAAAAGTAGAATAATGATGAACGGTATTGAGTATGTAAACAAACCTTTTTCACCAGCTGATCGATTCAGAGCCGCAGAGACTTCCTGTCTAACAGAACGCTGCAACTCTAGTTGCATATCCATGCAGGCCTCCAACATCCTCTGCATGTGGCTCATGCCTTGATGAAGTCTTGCCATGTCTGCCCTCAGATCATTAATCATCTCCCATTCCTGATCCAAATCAATATCCACATTAGGGGCAACTTAAAAGGCAGATATAATATGTAAACTGGAGATGGACCTGGAATTCACAGGTTTTGAACAACATAAGAGAAAAAACCACAGCCCACAACAACAACAACAAAGCCTTAGTCTCAAATCACAGCACACTTCCCATTTATGTTAATCATCAGCAGAACAGGTCTTATTAGCACTGCAAACAAGACTTACTAACCTGGACATCCCATGAATTATTAAGCTACATCAATAATATTCCATATAAATACACATTAGATGATTTCAGATGGCCACAACCATAACACACGATTGTAACAAAATATTGGGATGACCTCAACCTTAGTATCCTCAATTACAGTTCCAATACTTCAATGACCCCATATCTGGTTAAGGGTCATACCTAAAAAGGCTATGTAAAACATGCCATTTAGTCAGGAAGTCCTAATGCTAGCTTCAACTTGTCCTAACGTTATGATAAAAAGAAACAAAATGCCTGACATTAAACTTAATGGGGAAAATTGAGTTTATTAGCAACAGTAATATTTGGTTCCATAATTTGTAGAAGAAAGATTGCTCACCATTTCTGAGCGATGCATGCTATGACGAGACCAGCCAGTGTGATGCAAGTCCTGGTGCCAAAGTGGCTGTGGAGGGGGCACTGGTGGAGATGGTAGAACAAGAGAAGGTCTGTTAATGGCATCACGTTGATCCTCATTCTGGTCATCCCTCTGCTCCTGATCCCGCTCGGGTGAAGTAGGAGTTGGTGTAGGTAAGTTTCTATGCAAATCCCAGTCAATGGGAGCACGACCCTGCCTCTCCACATATGACTGTATTAATTGGTCCAGACTTTCACGAAACCCACTACGAAGAAGATTAGAAACACTTCTCCTACAATATTAAGGAAAAAAAGTCCATGTGAATGTCAAAAGCTAAGGTTCAACATCCACGTGGGTCCTAACACCTATGAAAATTCTGAAAATGATCAAATACCTGCTCAAAAGTTCCCGGAGTTCCATACTGTACACATTATCATCATCTGGCGGATGAAATCTATTGAATCTTCTAAATGGAACAGCACGACGATTTCTTGGAGGAGCAGAAGGCCCTTCTGACCAATTTTCAACAGTTTCCCGAGAGCCATCCTCATGCCAAACCCCTTGAGCTTCTTGTCGATGCCCCTCCTCCCCACTTGTATTCCTTAATGGTTCCTGAGGCCAATCATTGACTGAGTTTTCTTGCCAATTTGTATCCATATCTTCAACATTGTCATCTCTCCACCCATTAAACTGACCATAGGTTGTCTGTTGCCAGTTTGCTCTCTCATCTTCAGTAATTTGATCTTGCCAATCCCCTCCTTGATTAGCAGTTTCTTGCCAAGTTATATTCTCAACAGCTCTGTTGGTTTCCAAGTTCACTGTTTGATCAGGCAACTGATTGACAACACTTTCCTGACTCCTGGACTGTAATTGTTCATGATTTTCATGTTGGATGTCCTGTGAAGAGTTTGTTTGAGTCTGACCATTTCTAGAATCATTGACGTTATTGTTAGATGTGGTGTCAGAATGGCTGCCTACTTGACCACGAACAATAGTTTCTAATCTGGAGCGGAATCCATCCCTAAAAGAGAAAGTGAACCTGTTATTGAACCAATCAACTATCACTACAGTTCCTTTTATATTTCAGCAACAATCAGTAT
Organism: Quercus ilex subsp. ballota; assembly: GCA_032727855.1. Lineage (NCBI taxonomy): Eukaryota > Viridiplantae > Streptophyta > Magnoliopsida > Fagales > Fagaceae > Quercus > Quercus ilex. Next base: position 57,288,921 of record CM064915.1, read on the forward strand.
AATTCTTGTGCTTCTTAAAATAATAGGCAATGACTATCATTACAAAAATTTGTAAAATAAATTGGGGAAAAAAAAAATTTGAAGAGAAAAGCCCAATGTACACAACATGTAGATGAGCTTTGTATTTCTATAAATGCAAAGTATACATCCAAGCTCCAACCATCTAAAGGGGAGAATTTAGAAAACAAATAGAAAAGAAACTGAATGTAACTGCATATAAGAAGATAATGTGTAGGCACGTGTCACATATGCTACAGAGCAAGCAAGACAGAAAATTTTTTATCAAGGTACTTAAAGTTATCCCAAAATACTAACAAATTTATATTTTCAGAAATCTTATTTTATACATATTCAACAAAGGATCAAGCAGACATGAGAACAATCAAGAGATGACCAAACAGATTAGGTAAAACAATGAAGATTGGACACGATATTGTCCAATCATTTAAAAACAATTAATTCTTCACCAACTTTTTTCCCAATGATCAAGGCTACTAATACAAAGCCAGAGAGTATATACTATGGGCTATCCCAAAACACATAACATGATCAGTTCTCCCCCCCACCCCCCCCCCCCCCCCAAAAAAAAAAAAAAAAAAAAAAAAACCAACAACAAAAAAATCTGGAGTATAAAATAAATAAAAAGAGTTTGTGTACCTTAAACCAGAAACAGTATGTCGTTGTCTCAACTGAACTAACTCACTCGCTGCCATAGAAGGAGGTCTCTCCTCTTCAACAGGTCTTTCATTTCGCAAGAATCTGCCTCTAAGTAGTGACTGGAAAATGTTATGGCATTAGTAGCAAACCATGGCTATATTGGCAAGCAAAACATCCTAATGTTGCATAACAAAACATCACATCAGTTAATAAGTGCTAAAGCTGACCTCACCGAAAATGTTTTGAGTACCAAGTACAAAAAACACGTAATCACAAGCTAGGACACCATTAGTATAATAATATTTACAGAAAAATCTGTTGAAAATTGAAATATATACATGTAAAAAAAAAAATCTTAAACTAGCAAATGACATAAAGTCAATTGATAGGAACTGATTCCATAATAACATATTACAGTCATTTACCTTACATCAAAAGAATTCCAGAAAAAAATCTAATCTAATCTCACCTAAGCGAAGACTTAATACAAGTATAGCAAGTTTAGCCTTCTCTCAACAATACATATTACCTTGTATAATATAATTACAATTAATAAGCATCCAACCATACAAGCATGAGTTTATTCTGGTGTTTTAATATCTACAACTAAAGGAGGAAAAAAACAGAGGGGGAAGGAGTGTTTTACAATATATAAATACATGAAAATATCTTCACGTCAACCTAGAATAGAAGGAAGTGCAACATGCTAGTGACCTATCTAATATAAAAAAAATTCAAAAGACTAATATTTACATAATCATATAGATCTAGATCAGTTTCAACAAATTCAAGATTCTTAAGGAAGCAAACTAGAAAGAAAAGTCCAGTAGTCCAGACTATATCCTAATGAGATAAAAGCGAATAGATCAGAAAATCGCAGTAAAAACTGTGAAGAAGCACAACAAAAAAGAGTATTTACATAACTTGCAGGTTCAGCCTATACTCTGCAAGGAAGAACTTTGGGAGTTACATACCAAAACGTTTCTTGGGGCAGGGGAAAGCTATCCTTCAGAAACTGATTTATCAATTCCAAATCAAATGCAGAGTATTTTAATTACAATGGTATACAGCTACATGACACACCATGGAATTCTATTCTACAAATAAAATCTATAAACATTATGCAGCTCAATTCCACAATCAAATACTTTTTGCCAACTTTTATCCATTTTCCGGTAGCTTATTTGCATAGTGTTTATCAAAAGATATCATTTTTGGTAGCTTTTATACGAATTTGTGACAAAAAGATAGCTTATTTTAAAAAAAAGTTAAAAGTTAGCTTTTTTAGGCTTGCTAAACACACAGGCTTGCTAAATGCACAAGTATACTATCAATTTCCTGTTGATGGGGGAAAATATAACATATTCAATATCATGGGACTTAAATTAGTAGCTTAGAAGTATTAAAAATTGAACAACCTTCTCCATAAGCAACTGACCTGAATGCGGTTGCGATGAGCAAAATCTGAGACAGCCCGATGCTCCAACAAACCCTGAAGTTCCCTCTGCCTTTCTCTCTCAATCCTCACAAGCAAATCAAGTAGAGCCTGTCTTCCACGCAACCTCAGCATATCCCTACGGATATGCTCAGGTTGGCCTTCATCATGGTCAGTAACCAACCCATCACGAACTTGATCCACCTGATCACCAGGTCCAGTGGGCTGATCTTCCCGCCGGCTCCCACGAGCTCCTCTCTGCTGACTTGTCATTTGCACCCACTCCCGAACAATTCTCACCCTTTCACGCTCTGTTTCACCAAGCCATTCTGATCTGGGACTATTGTTCCTCTGAGCAACATTTGAAGAAGGCTCACTAATGCCACTCTCCATCCAGCCCCGAACTATTTGCCTCACTCTCTCCCTCTCAACATCGCCAAGATCAGGAGATTGCTCCCTACTAGACCTGTTATTATCCACACGTTCATTCTGCGACCCCAACTGATCATGGGCCCAACTCCCAAAGTCATTTTCACTCTCACTCACGTCTCCCAAACTCCCCTGATTCTCACTCTCCCGACTATCTGACATGTTTGTACTGGACATATTAGTATTAGAGTCCTCAACACTCCTCCGTTGCCTCAACCTCTCCCTCACTCTTTCCCGAGCCCGACTCAACAAATGTTCATCCTCCAACTCGCGCCACATTTGCAAAATCGTAGACGCCTGAGTGCTCGGCCTCTCCACAGCCCCCTGCCGCCTAGAGGTCGGGGACTGCGACTCCCTCAAAAAGGAGGAGTCCAGCATCGAAACAGTGTGCAAACCCGCAAGAGCCATCAACTCCGACTCACGATTCCTCCTCTCAATGGTGGTTATCATCTCCTGCGCTTGTCGGGCAGCCCACCTACTCAAGATACGAGAGTGGCGACGCCTTGCAGCCGAAGACTCTGCCAAATCATCACCCTCCAAATCAGACCTCCTCCTCCTCCTCACTAGCTGATCACCACCCTCATCATCCTCATCATCCGGAGTGCGTGCAGAGCTACACGAAGCGAATGACATACATTCATCCAAGTGCCCACGCATGAATTCCTCCAATCCACACTCAAAATCAGAGCAGGCATCAGTGGATTCCGGTTTCTGTTGCAGTGGTTCAAAATCGGTCATCCTCACCCAATTCCCAATTCCCAATTCCTCCACCAACAGAACCCACCACCACCTTCAACCCCTCTAACAATGCAACCCCACCATTACAATTGAACCCTTAACCCTCCATTTCTCAACAAAAAAAAAAAAAACACCAACCTTTTGCTCTATAATACAAAACCCGCAAATGAAAAAAGCAAAAAAAGAAAAACCCAATTTGGGTTTTCTCAAACTCATACAAAAAATACAGTACCCCACTAATCACAATTAAAATTCACAGTGTCATTAACACACACACCACCTGATAAACAATTACAAAGTCAAAAATAAATAAATAAATAAATAAAAATTTCCAGACCCTATCTAAATATATATATATATACCCACAATTTAAAATTTTTTACTGGATCAATTGTGAGATGGAAGAAAAAGATTGAAGCTTTGAAATGAATTGTGGAAATTAGGGCTAAATGGTAGAACAAGGAAACGTACCTTTGAAGAAGCTCCTATATGTATATATAATATTTATATATGTATTGTATGTATGTGTGTGTGTCATGTTTGCAAAACCCTAAACTTTTTTTTTTTTGTGAAAATGGTGAAAGTTTTTGTTGAAGACCCAGAAATAGAGAGATCAAAGAAGGGGAAGGTATGAGAATTTATAAATTACAAAATGAGAGAGAGAAAGAGGGAGAAAGAGATGGCTTTTTTTATTTTTTATAATTGAAAATGGATTTTTTTTTTTTTAATATTTTTATTGCTTTGTGAATTGAAAGGAGAGACAGTGGATCTAAAGATCAGAGAGAGAGAGGTGATCCATAGTGGATGAACACGTAGATTTTTTGAGATTAATAATTTGGATTTTGACACGTCATAATGTGTGATTAGGGAAGCCAATAATAAAGAAGGACATAATAGTGTTTTTTTTTTTTTTTTTTTTTTTTTTTTTAACTTTTTAGTAAAGCACGTACTTTCCACTAAACTCCACATAATTAACCCTTGGGATATGGTTTGCGTATTTATTAAGTGACTGAGCTAGGATTGAAAATTAGAATGTGTTTTGTATTTTCCATAAAGTTGAGTTTTGGATACTTGAATTTGGATTTGAATTTTAAAGTGATGGATTTAAAATGGTTTAATTTTAAATCTCTAAATATTAAAGTATTTTTTATAGATTTCTAAGATTCTATGGGTTTAAAAGTTTAATTCAAATTCAATGATTTTAGGGTTTAAAATCTTTGGTGGATTTATCCAATCCAAATTTTTTATTCTTTTTAAATTATTCAAACAATGTATTTGGATTTTAATCACTCAAATCTAAATATATGTATCCAAATCCTGTCATCCAAACATTTTTGCATTCATACGAATTGTATGGATTCTTAAAAAAAAGTTGTATAATAGTAATAAAATTATGATTATATTTAGAAGAAATGATATATTTTATATAAATTGACCCTAAAAATAAGAGACTTTTCTTTTTTAACTTAAAAATAAGAGACATTTTAAGTTCAAACATATAGGAACTTAATTTTTTTTTTTTTTTTTTTTTTTTGGGAGTAACAATAGGCCCTTAAATTAGTTGGAAGAAGTAGATAAATTCGTTACTCAAAGAAATCTTTATTAGACAAGTTTAAGCGCGTGCCCATCATGTCCAAGAAGTTCTATCAAACTGAAATTAAGAAACAAAGAAATTGCCTTTTTTTGGGTAAGAGATTCACAATTTTTAGTAACAAATATTTTATGGGTTTTCTTTTACTAATTAGAGGAAAATATTGTTTGTAAGGTTTTTTTTTTTTAAGCTTTACAAAGGGACCAAAGACATTCCTTAAAATTGTGTTGTTGAGAGAGCTTTAGTTTTTTTTTTTGTTTTTTCAAATGATTTATCAATGAGTTATTTTTTCCAATTATGTTGTAAGTGTTTTGAAAATATTAGAATAATTGTATATTATTCAGCTGTATATAGAAACTGTACAAAGAAAAAACTTATTTATAAGGGCAAATTACAACTTACTCACCTGTGATTTTGCCAAAATTTAAGTTGTCTACTTGTGATTTGAAATTGGGTAAAATATCATTTTCGTCCCTAAACTATCACAAAAGTTCGTTTTTCGTCCCTAAACTTTCAAAAGTTTTATTTTTGTTCCTAAACTATCACAAAAGTTTGTTTTTCGTCCCTAAATTTTCAAATGTTCTATTTTCATCCCTAAACTTTTCCAAACGTATTGATTTTCGTCCCTCCCACATCAGCACTCTGTCAAGCCACGTCAGCACTCCGTCAGAACTTTTGAAAGTTTAGGGACGAAAATAGAACTTTTGAAAGTTTAAGGACGAAAAACGAACTTTTGTGATAGTTTAGGGACGAAAATAGAACTTTTGAAAGTTTAGGGACGAAAAACGAACTTTTGTAATAGTTTAGGGACGAAAATGATATTTTACCCTTTAAAATTTAACATTTTACCCACTTGAAGTTAGTTCAATTAGATTTCCTTAACCCACCTCTATTAAAAACATGGCTAAATATGTGATTTTGCTTCACTTTTATGTTTCTCTTCTCCAAAAACAAAAACAAAAACAAACAAAAAAAAAAAAAAACCATAAAAATACAAGATCAAAAAGAATCAAGCGAAACACTTGCATCATAGGATTTCAAACCACAAATAAGCAACTTAAATTTCAGTCAAACTTCAAGTAGGTAAAGTGTAAAATTTTAAATCACAGATAGGTAACTTAAATTTTAGTCAAATCACATATAGGTAAGTTGTAATTTGGCCTATTTTTAATCATATTTTGTGAGTGAAGTATAAGTAAAATGAGTATTATACAGGTAATGGGCTATGACTCTTATAACTAATGAATGATTTAATAGCATTGCTCAAACTCAATATGGATTTGTAGAAAGCCAAGTTGAGTGATACAAGATCATGGAATCAGTTTGGCAAATGAGATTTAGTAAAGATGTCAACTACTTGATCATCAAAAGGAATGGATCGTAGATGTAAGGTACCCTGAAGAAGATAGTGATGAACAAAGTGACAAACGATGTCAATGTTTTTGGTCCTCTCGTAAAAGACATTATTGTGTACAATCTATGTTGGACGCAAGCCCTCTCCTCTCTGTCTTTCCCTTTGTTGGAGTGATCAATAAAGTATCTATTCAGCAAAAAAAAAAAAAAAAAAACACCCACATTCTGAAGAAATCAATGCAACTAAAAAAAACTCAAATGTAATATCAATAATTGCCCTATATTTTGCTATTGTGCTAGAAACGCAACAATATATATCTTCTTGAGACACTAAGACAAGTGAGTTGCCAAGTATAAAACATAAGCCAATAGTAGATAAATGATCGATTGGATTTCATGCCTAATTCGCATCAATGTAGGCACATAATGTAGGTGGTGATGTTGAGGAGAAATTGAGTTTAAGAAACAGCGTACCCTTTAATGAATATGAAGAATAGTTGTAAAGTGAGTGGATTGTGGTACTAAAATGAACTGACTGACGATACGAACTACATTAGAAATGTTTAGATGAGTCAATGTAAGGTATTCTAGGTTGCCAACTAGTTGTTGCCTTTCATTAGAGAGTGCTATAACATGAAGAGTTTAGCCATCACATGAGTTAAATCGTGTGTTAAGCTCGAGTTGTGTATCAAACTATCAATAATCTTTCTTTTTCTTTTTTTTATTATAAGGTGTATCAATAATCGGCCAAAACGGGGATATACCCCTTTTAGCCAAACTTTCCAGCAAAATGCCTCCTATCTGAAACTATTTAAAGATATGCTCCTGTTTTAAACTCAATTTTCTAGAAATCAAGTTTCAATGAAAAACTCAATTTGCCAAAAATCAAGTTATATGCAATCAAACTTTTTTTTTAAAAAAAAAATCTGCATGGAACTCGAGCTCCATGCAAATTTTTGCATATAACTCGATTTTCGGCAAATCGAGTTTTTCATTGAAACTCGATTTTCTAAAAACGAATTTCAAAATAAGGGCATATCCCTAAATAGTTTTAGACAATGGGCATTTTGCTAGAAAATTTGGCTGAAAGGGGTAAAACCCAATTTTGGCCATCAATAATCTTACTAGTTACTATCAACATTTTTGGCAATGGAAATTAGATCATAAATGCACTTGGCTTGAGTGAAATAGTAGTAATCTAAAAACAATGTTACTTATTACCTCAAGACAAAAGAAGTAGGTAAGTTGTCCAAGATTTTCATTTCATATTTAGTGAATGCATTTGGTAAATAACACTTTAAGTCACACAAACTAGCAAAATAATTAAGATGACCTATATACTAGTGTTGAATTTTTTGCTTTTAAGCATAAGTATAAACCGCTTAGCCTAACAAAGGTAAATGCCTCTAAATTACCTAAAAATTAGCTCTGGTCGGCGAAGACAATTACTCATAGGTTTTACTTGTTAGAGGCTAGTCTAAATAGCTCTTCTTTAGAATGGTTCTCTACATTTTTTTTCTTTTTTCTTTTTTAAAGTTGAATTTTGCAAGCTAAGTTTGAGTTGCCTTTATAAGTTCAGGGCATAACCAAGTTGACACAACTTGCTAGGATAATGAGGTATGTAGCACTTTGTTACTAAATAAAATTTGAACTCTAAACATTAAAAGAAGGTTTTTTTTTTTTTTGAGGGTCAACATTAAAAGAAGTTGAAATAAATAATCAAGCCTCAATGAAGCTTATAAAACTTGTTGAAGTCATCTTAACTAACATAGGCCATGTTTAGTATGCTATTATAGATCATATATTGCAATGATATTCATGAAGAATGACAATTCGGTTATTTGATTACATCTTCATTACGGAGAATAGTTATTCCTTAGCAATGGGTATTCCTTAAATTGAGCAATAGTTATTCATTTCTAGAAGGTTTGTAATAACTACTCTATAGTAGGTGTAATAAATTTTAAAATTAATATATTTCTAATAAAAAATACAAACTATCCACATTCACATAACAATTATAAAAAGATAATCTCTCTTTCCATCTACCCAAATAGAAACTTTCTATATGCACATAACAATTATTTTATTCTATTTTTTTATAATTAACAATTAATTTTATTCTAATTTTTCAACAAAATGTATGAATGGTAATAGTTAGTAATATTACAACATCTTTTATTATTAGGAATAAAAATTACCATTCCTATCACAATTTTCATTTAGTACACCAAACATGTCATTAAATGATAATGAAAAGGAAAATAACTTATAAGATTAGCATATAGGGGCATAATTTAATTCCATTTTGATGGCAATAATTGGCCCTTTTGTTCAATACAAATTATTGAATGGAAATTTTACTTGCACAGAGGCAATAGTAAACGAAGAATAGATTTATTTTCCAAAAAGAGAGTGGCTAAAGACCCTTTTTGTTCTTTTTTAAGAAATAAATTTAAAGCATTTTTCACCATATAAAAAGAAACAATAAGTTCTTCTCAAAAAAAAAAAAAGAAACAATAAGTTTATTCATTAAAATGTCAATGGGGAAAAAACTTTAAATTTTAAGAAGTACCAAAAGAAAAAGACGTTAGTTGTGATCTTTCACAAACAATTTGGTGTCGGTGCATATAAATTGCAAGCTTGTCTTGGGAAATTGTCATTGTCATAGCTACCATAGAAAAAATTATTCCTAATGAGAAACACATGTCCAAACTCCAATTTTCGGGAAATTCGTATGGGAGACATTAGTAAAACATGTGTTTTTAGATTTTCACACTTGCAAGTAAACATGTCTTTCTTATTAGTGGTCTCAGATTTTCGGGAATTCTTAAGATCAATTTAATCAATAATGTTTATGGAAAAAATTAACGAATATTATAAGAACATTTATTAGTAAATTATTTTTAAAATGTTTTTATTAGAAAAAAAAACAATTAATATTTTGCTAGCTTTTTCAATTTCTCATAAAAATGTATAATAAAAAAAATTTCTTAAAATAGTTTATTAACAATTATCTTAAAAGCACTCATTAACATAACCCTTCATTTATAATTAAAATCAATTATTTTTTGTTTGAGAATATAATTGAGATCAATTAATTTCTTACTCATGGGAAATATTATTTGTATGGACCAGATTTGAGTTCCTAGCCCAAAAGGTGGATGGACCTAGGCTCAAAAAACCCAAAACAATAAATTTGTAGAAAGTGAGTTGAAAAACTAGGCTTTAGTTAGTCAGATAACAAATAAAGTAGGCCTCGATGACAAAAGATTGAAGCTAGACAAGTTTAAACTGAATAAAAAGGTCCTCGGCGAGGTCCGAGGAGGCTAGTTCTTATATATTACTCTTAAGTTTGATTACAAGTTTGGTTCCTGCTTTGCTACAGTGTTTCTCTCTTGATCTCTCGATTTTTCTGATCTCCTATTCTCTTGGGGTCTCTTACATTATATAGCTCTCTCTAAACAATCTTGGCCCTCCACTTGCTGATCATCCAAGCTACTACTTGAGTGTTTGTCCCATCAAACACCCACTCAGGCCCTTTGTGCGTTGGGGCAGCCAATGTAGCACTGTTCAAGAGTCTTCTTCACATAAATGCAGTCAGAAAGTTAACTGCAGAGCATTCGATGCAATGGCAGCAGCTTTTCCTTAAATATTTCCTAGCTCCCATCCTTCCAGTGCGTTCATAATACGCGTCTCTATCAGTGGAACTTCCTAGAAGGTGACTTTAAACGACAGGATATACATTTGATCTATGCCTCATTCATCCGAGGAGATACCTATCCTCGGACTATCTTCCCCAACCTTTCTATTTGCAACCTGCTCATGGGATTATGAACTTAACACAACCGTTTATTCGCTCTCGGACTAACCGACATCCTCGGCAAAGGCCCAAGGCCCAATATACAATTTTGGGCTCTTATCCCTACATTATTTTTAGAAACTTACTATTTTTAGATGTTTTACAGTATTGATTATAAAAGATTTCTCTTAGACTTTGTCAATTTCTTGCGGAATTTCCATTGTGGTTTCTCTTACCTAAGTCTCAACAGTAACAACTATTTTTTAAAAAAAACAAAATAAAATATATTCTTGAATATTTCCACATTGTAGGTCTTATGTACGCTAAGATGTCAAAGTCCTTCTTAAGTCCTAATGTTGACTTGTGCCTTTGTGCGAGCATAAAGGTAGAAATTTACCTATCCAAAAAAATAAGGTAGAAATTTAGGCTGTGTTTGGTTCCCGTAAAATATTTTCTGGAAAATAGCCTATTTTCTAGAAATGCTATTTTCGAAAAAAGAAAATATTTTCAAGTGTTTGGTTGCATTATGAAAATTATTGTAGAAAATATCTTCATGTGTTTGGTTCTATTCTGAAAATGCTATTTTCCTACTCATTTTTCACATTTTCTCAGCTATTTTCTCAGCATCCAAACAAATTTTATTACAAAAAATTTCAAAATCACAGCCAAATCCCAACACCACACACCACCGAAACTCCAATTCAACCCACAGTAGCAAACTCCGGCAATCAAAAGCCACAAAAGAAACAAAACCAAAGAAAAAAAATCATCAAATCCAGTCAGATCGTTGCGGTGAGGCAACTGGATATTCAAATCCGGTGCGACTTACGCGCGGTGCGACTCGCCGGTCGAAGGTCGAAGGCGATGGGTTCGTGGCGATGGGTCTGGGTCTGGGTCAAAGGCGATGGGTCTGGAAGTGTGATTGACGATCGATGCGGCGCGGTGCTGCAATCGACGATCAGGGTTCGCCGGCGAAGTCGCACCACGATCTGGGCTCTCTCTCTCTCTCTCCCTCTCTCTCTTTTTCTGGAAATACTTTGAAGTGAAAATAGGAACTGAAAACCATTTCCGTGGTCAAAGGGAAAATAAGAAATGATTTTTTCGGAAAATTTTATTTTCTGTAACTGCCAAACACGCGAAAAATGTGGAAAATGATTTCCTGAAATTGTTTACCACCAATTCAAACACAACCTTAAGCGAAATTTTAGGAAAGTTCTCAGAGGAATGATTAATATTAATACAATAAGTTCAATAGAAAAAGAAGAAAAATACAACCAATAAAAAAAACTTTTTTAAAAGTTTGACTACATTTTGGTTTATTTATTATATAACTTTGAACAACAAATAAGGAAGAGGGATTTGAACTCAAAAATAACACCACTTAGCCAAAGAGGCTTTTTCTTTTCTTTTTTTATGGAACCAAAAAAGCATTCAGTTGTGGGTTCCAATTAACTCAACTGATAAAGTCTCTAATAGTTAAATAAGAAATCTAAATTTCAATCTCCGTCTACACCAAAAACAAAAAAATCTTTCTTTTATTTTGAACAAAAAAATCTCTAGGCATCCAGTAAACTCAAATTCGCCACAGATTTTTAATATGCAAAAAGGAGAAATGTTACGTTTACAATATTTTCACAACAAATCACAGGTGGTTAGCTGTTATTGGTTCAAATTTGAACCTAATACTAAGATTATTTTTTTGCCCCAACAATAACAACCAGTAATAACCTGTCACTTACGATTTGTTGTAAAAATATTGTAGACATATCATTTCTCTACAAAAAGAGATAAATGAATGGAAAATTATAATACTAAACCAAAAAAAAAAAAAAAAAAACTTAACAAAACAAAATATATTGATTTCAAATTTTCAACTATGTACAACTCTGCAAAAATCAATAGTGCCTTATCAGATTTTTGTTGTAACTTGTAATAAGGAAATATTAACTTGCCTTCTCAACGAAAAATTATAAGGTTCTCACGGTGGACAAGTAACATGGTCTACCATTTCACTAAAAGACTTCTACTTTTTAAAATTGCTAAATCAAAAAAAAAAAAAAAAAAAAAAAAAAACTGATTACTAACTCAGCAATTTTAAACAAGTAAGAATCTTTTAGTGGAATGGTGGACAAGTAACGTAGTCCACCATGAGAACTGTATAATTTCTCATTTTCAATTGCATTATCTATTCTTTGTCATTTAAAAATTAAAATACCTCCATAAAATCAAAAATATTTCAGAATTTGTGCAATCAATATGTACTAAATATGTTTATCAAAAAATAAAAGAAAAAATATGTACTATATATGAAATTTGGATAAAGAAATGTGTGAGCCAGACATCGAGACTAGGAAAATGTACAGTTTTAGGATCAAATTATGTGCTTCACTTAAAAATTGAAAAAGATACACAATTATGGGAAAACCGAAAACCACATTAGATTAATAAGATGCTTAAGCGATAATTATGACAATGATATATATACACACAAACATGTTGAAAGCGCTAGAGTTCAGTTCACTCTATCGCAAAGGAAAAAAAAAATTGTAGGTGAAACAAGCTTACTTTTATGTGTGTGTGAGATAGAAATTGAATTACAATACTTACCCATAAGGCCACCGGTAATACTTAGTGAAAAAGTGGATTTATAACACTAATTACAAATTGACATATAAACTTGTTGTGAATTTAGGTGTGAGTTTGGGTGTGTCACTAGAGTTTATATATATATATATATATATATAGGTCTCACCAACATTAGGATGGCCATGTTGTTATATCTATTGAGGACCGAAACATCAATAGGCTGTCAAACACACGAAGAATTATCTTTTGCATTTGATGCATGTATTTGAGGTCTTATAACATGTAGCATGTAAGCTATACAAGTGTCTAAATCTTACTAATTATGACACATCTGTTACATACAACGGATACATGAGATATCTTCTTCACATGCATAAACACGTCTATTGACAATATACTACTATAAAATTCTGAGTTAAGGCAATTAATTTTTATGGTTGTTGAAGATAATTTCCTATAAAATAAATACATGTATAATTTGAATTTTCCTAAGATTTTTTTTTTTTTTTTAAATGATTCCTTCCTATTTGTCACTAAGGCCTCCAAAGTTATGATATTCTTCAAATAGAAACCTCAAAGAGGAAATCTGACTTGGTCAGTGTCGGCAAATGAGGGTGTAAAGCTTAATTAGTTTTGACTATTCATATTAGATTGATGCCAACTAGGTAGCCATTTGGTTCATTTCAATATAGATCTGGTCTAGACTCTAGAGCTAACAAGGTACGTAGGGGCAGCAATACGGACACTACAATTTGTCTGCTTGAATGTTGGAAACTAGGTTTAAATTTAACAAATGAATATTTATATGGATATTACTAATGAATTAAAATTCCTTAAAGTTCTTAGGACAATTCTTTCACTGAGTTTATAAAATTCTATTTATTTTTTTTAAAATAAGTGAATTGGATTTTATTATGTCATTAATAATTGATATATACAACTTATCTAATAATGAGATTGTAATTCTATTTAAATAAAGATAACTTGAAATTTTTTAAGAAATTATATGCTTTGAAAAATTTTATATATATATATATATACATATATTAATATTTTGGGAGTTATAAGCCTAGTTACTTTGTCATTTCATATTAATAAGATTTTTTTACATAAGATTAAAATTAAACAAATTTGGGGGACCATGGACCTGGCCTAATGGCGCTCTACCAGTGACAATGAAGTTATCTTATGAACTCTAATATATATATATATATATATATTCCAGATTTCGAAAATTAAAGATTAGTATTGTAAACAAAATTTTCAAAGTATCTCACCAAATTTTGATGTTTTTGGGGGGGATAAATTTGATCGTTACAACAAAGAATGAAATATTTAAACCCAAAATATTTTCGCTAGAGATACTAGAATGTGTCAATTAATCGAGCTGCATACACCTTATTTTGATGTCATAACAATATTTTTGTGAAATTACCTAAAGGGCTAAAAACATATTGTTTTAGGGATTTTTAAATAAATTAATCAAAAGAAAAAGGTGATACTAATCTCCTGCTGACACACAAAGGGAAAAAAAGTTAAAGGCAGAAGGGGAGCTTAATCACAGAAAAAGTTATGTCTATTGAAGTAAAAAAGATAGGGTGACAAGTACAGTAACACCTAGAGGGAGAATAACTTCAGGGTGTACCAAAGCAAGAAAGTAGAAAGTAAGAGGTCCTTTTTTTTAAATTTCATTTTTTCAACAAGAGGGACCAGTTTGATATCTAGGAATTGCCACGAGGGAAATCAGGGCCTTGTCTTACTCTTAACGCTTATTGGAGGTTGAGCATATGTATCATTCATGTATGTTGGGCTTCCTTTTTCAATGCTGCTGATGTTGAAAATTGAACTCAAGAAAAATAAATAAATAAATAAAAAGGTCATGTTTGAGGCACAATTGTCTTTGAGAATGAGAATATACTTCTTCCTTTTTTTTTCCCCCAGATTGATGACTGATTAGGAGCCTCAAAAACAAACATCACTGATTGCTCTACAAGTACTGGTTTTTTTAGACTTGTACCAAGTCAAAAGTCTTTATTGGGTTTGTTTCCAAAATGTCTCACATTTGATCACCTCATCCAAAACACTAATTTTGTTTTTATTTTTTTATCATTTTCTTTGGAATGAATGAAAATATACTATAGGTTATAAGTTTCAAGTAGAGTCTAGCTAGCAGGGAATTACCGAATAAGAGATTTAAATTTGAATCACGTCTATACCAAAATTTAATTAATACTTTTGTTTAATAAAAAAGTAATTATTATAAAACATATACAGCATAGTGTAAGTTCAAATCCTATAAGGGTGTTTGGTATAGTTGTTTAAACAACAGTTTTTAGTGTTTAAATATTACGACGCGTATTTTCACAATACTTTTTAACTCACACGTATTTTTCCAACACTTAAACAACGATATTAGAAATTTTTAACCACACGTTTAAAGGGCATTTGTGCTCCACAATTGTTCATAAATATATCCTTGAGATGAGCTTAATTCCTGGTTCGTGTGGAACATCTATTGTCTATTATATTAAGTCCTTTTATGTCAAAAGCTAGCTTCATCTATATGTATATTTTTCATTTAAAAGAGACAAATTCGTAAAATAAAAACTCACTATTTGAAACCTCTCTTTAAACCCACATTTTCAACAATTTCCAATCTCTTTATCTCTTATCCTTTTTGAAATTTAAACAGACAAATTCTATTTTCCTCCTAATCTCTTATCTTTTTTAAAAAAAATTAAATAGATTCACTATTTTTTTTTCTTGCTAAACTATGAAACTAACCCCCCCCCCAAAAAAAAAGTCAAAGGCCTTGTAGCTGAATTGATATATCCTCATGCACAAAGTGCTTCGAGGTCTAAGGAGGAAATGGTTCGAACTGCGGTGGTTAGCACCATATTGTAATTATCTCTTAAAAAAAAAACCCAAAAAAAACTCACATCGCACGCACAAACCGTATATGATGAGACTAGCTACTTTTATTTTTACTTTTTTGAAGGGTTATTTCAAGTATACTCCAGCATTTTATGTCCTCTCTAATTTGAAATTTGATCTACCATCTTCAATGATATCAAGATTCATGTATGAGCTGGTGGGGTTGAACAATTTTGCCAGAAAACCAGCCGCCTATCTTTTTTCATTTTAATCTTTGAAAGATTAAAGTAACTACAGTCATAGAGATGATGGTCCATAGACGGCTAAGGCCGAAAAGTGTTGATATTTTGTTGTGCATGGCAAGTACAACATCTTTGCCCTCACAATAATTTCTTTTTCACTGTAAAAAAAATCCAAAAAAAAAATCTTTAGAAAATCATCTTCCTTTTTATTTTGAAAATTATTTTGACAATACTAAAAATACTCATTTTATAGTTGTAGGAAAAAAGGAAGAATAAACACAAGCATAACTACTCAATAAACAAGTTGGTAGATTATTGATTTTTTTAAAACTTATCAACCATTTAACACTATTCAAGGAAAAAATATATATATAGGTGGGCTTCATATCTACTACCACCCCCATTAAAATTTTGAGGAGGAAAAAACTAGTATGAAATATAATTATTAATAAAATAAATAGGAACACACACACACACACACACATATATATATTAATTGAAGTGCAATAAAATATTTTAGCTTGAATGAAAATAAAAGGATAATTAAGAAAATATTTTTGCTTAAATACTAAAGTACTTTAGTCACTTATGTTGTGTTAAGATAGCTTAACCCCAGTTAATTAATTCAATTACCCAAGTTGATTAATTAGATCAAATTACATGCAAATCGTGGAGGCACCAACAAATCACCAAATAAACTAAATGCAGTGGAAATTAAATTGACACGGTAATTTGTTGACAAATGAGAAAAACCTTTCGTAAGAAAAAAACCCTCGCTGGGTGAATTTAACGTCACCATTTCCCAGAATCTACTAATCGATAATCAAGCAATTACAAGTATGAGGAATTTTACTATTACCCTGGCCTATCCCAAAATTTCAACCTACAATTAAACCTTCGCTCCAATATCCCATTGCACTTGATCTTGTAGTAGCTTTCTTTCCTTTGATGCACAAATCTCCAACTATGACTAGTTCCTTTGTACGGATCCTAATACATGACTAACTCCAGCAACTTGAATGATTGTTGTTGACTGCAAAATTCTTCACTTCATCAACAATAAAGATCTAGAAGCACTTGTTTATAAAACCCTATGACGTACAAATGCAGTAACTTCTCACAGAGAAAATTAAACTCTTGGTTTCTATATGTGTATGTGACGACTATTAAAATAAGCCTTATATATGTCTAAGGTTGTGAGAAAAAACACCCTAAACAAATACATCAGCATGGGCTGAATTTCAGATCTGGAAATTCTGAAATCATAATTCTCCATAGATCGAGCTTGTGTTGAGCTTCCCATTTAGTCTCAATAGCAACTATCTATCGAGTTTTAATAAAACAGTTTTTCTTCACTTATTTTTTGAATCAATTTTTATGTATTTAATACTAACACTTGATATGTTTGAAAAACATATTTCTTGATGTATTAAACTCAACTTAAATCTACCCAATTACAAATAAAGTGTATTTTGTCAAAAGATTAGCTAATTACATAAAAAAATATGACCCTAACAACTTAAAACACCAAATTGTAGAAAATCATTTTCGAAAATTCTTTTATATTATATATTTTTTCAGGAGGGCCATACGTCATAACGTAACTGTTCATTTCATTTTTCTAGGGCCTCTTTGAACCAATTAATTTTCTGGGGGGCCAAACTTTAAATAACTATATAAATATATTTATTATGAAAAAAAAAAATTAAAGCTAGGGAGAAGAAAGGGGTATTAGAAAATTTGTCAATATTGTATTGTATTGGTAGTGTTGACTGATATTTACTGTATCGGACATTAAATAGGTATAAATACCCCTGAAATGTACCCATTAAAATATTAGCTTGTAAAGAAAGAAAAAATTCAAGTGTTTTCATCGATATAAGAAATAAAAAGGGTTTTAAAACATGTTATTAGGACTAATGTACTTGAACTAGCTAATCTGTTGAACTTATAAAATATATTAATTATAACTTCTATGTTTATTAAAAAAAAAAAAAAGATAACTCCAAAATATTACACCAATATTTGTTAGTATCGAAATATTTCCTTATCCAAATTAAATCAAAATGGCCTTTTGTAAAATAGTTACAAATTTAAGGTTTTTTATTTATTTATTTCTATATTTTAGCTCTATAGTGATTGGAGAACAAGATTCTTTAAAGTTGCTTTCTCTCAAAGTCAAGAAAGTTTTTTAATAAAGAAAATGTATACTTGATTGCAATCTAAAGCTCAAGTAATTAAGCTACTACTCATTGGCCATCTTTTCTATAAAGTAGCTAGATAATATTAAAGGGGTAATTAATTAAGTTCTTTGATTAGCAAGCTTACATTAGATTGAAGCCAAACAAAATTATTTTGTTAGCGGGGCCATTGATTGAAGGGTTTGAATTGCCCGATGACTAAGGTTTTAGAATTAAAGGCTACCCTGGCCAACCTGTTTTTACTTAATCATTACTACTTGAGGGGGAAGATGAAATATGGCAGCCTTTGTTTTATGTAGAATTTTTTCTTGGTTCCAACATTGCAAAGGAGTTTCAAATATAATTAATAATAAAGTTCTCATTTTATATTCTTTGAAAAGCACATCCTATCTCTGGGTCTGTTGAACATAATAATCTACTCTTGGCCAAAAACTAGGAGATTGTTTTCTATCTAAAAACAAAATAATATAAAAATCTAGAAATTGTGTGATGTATTTTTTTTTTTTTTTCATTAAGTGGTTACGGGATTTTTTTTCTAATTTAATAATTCGATAATTAGAAGATAATAAAATTTAAATTCTGAATGTCTTCGTTGGAAACATCAAGAAATGTAAACTAGTTGAGTTATAAAGTTCTTTATTGTAGTTGCATTATCTGTGTATCACGGTGATTATAATAAGCTATATAATGGAGGGTAACTTTTACCTATTAAAAATTTTGAGAGAAATAGAGAGAGCATATGCCACCACTTACTTCTAAAGTTGATGTTATTGCATGGTAAAAAAAAAAAAATCACTTCTCCAATTTTAAAATTTTATTTTATAGTATCCAATTTTCAAATTCAACGTAGCATCACTTGGTATAATATGAGTGGTTCCTTTACTAATATTAGCCTTTTTTTTTTCCTTTTTGGTTGGCCAATAAATTAATAGCCATGAATTACTTCCCATATAGTGTCCGAAATATCTAAATGTCGTAATAAGTACACGACTACATGCGTACGTTGACTTCCATTCGAGATCATTAAAACTCTTTTTTGAAAGAGAGAAAAGGAAAAAAAAAATCCTTTAAAGTTTTTTTTTTTAATTATTTAAATATAAGCATGATAAAAGAAAGGGGGGTGTCTCTTATTTTTCGCAAATAATAGGAATATAAAAACAAATAAAAAAGACAATTTCTAAAAACAAGAATCATAAAAATAATGTAACTTAAAAGGATGGTTCCATAAAAATGACAAATAAAAATCTCTTTTTTTTCTTATTTTTTGCGTTCTATATTATACTATACAAAATTTAATATGTACTGTGATTTTATATATAAGGAGTGTAACTTCAGCCTATCAAATACTTTTTTTTAATATATAAATAGTGTCACACCAACAAATAACAATTGTTATTGTGATATAAACATCTCAAAATTATTACTTTATTAGTAATAATACTAAAATTTGGGAACATATTTAATTCCAGGTGTCATGCATTGGGGTCTGTTGTGAAAGGAGGAATGTTCCCTCATGGAGCCCACTTGCCTTTATGCATTTGCTTGGCAACATAACTACGTTCCTTCCTCTTGTCTTGATTTTCAAGGTTTTTTTTTTTTTTTTTTTTTTTTTTTGCATTTGATTTTGATAATGTAAAACGGTAAAACCCATTCGAACTCTTGGCATGTATTGGTAAAATAAAATAAAGAAATGGATAAGGTGAAAGATCACCTGAATATATTATTGATATATATGCATGATGAACCCATCTAATAATTATAATGATAAGGATAGGTCAAGGAAGTTTTGTCGCCATTTTGTTTTTTATATAATTCTGACATATCAAATCGGAAAAAAGGCTACGTGTCCTTTTATATAAAACTTTTTTGGATTAACCATGCTTAACTTGGATCTGTTTAAGGATAATGTTGTAGGGAAATAGAACAATGACTTGCTTGAACAAAAGAAAAAGTGAATGAGAGTTCCTGAAAATAATATAACTGTTAAATTACCGATTGTCCCAAAAGTTTAAACTTTTTGAGATATGATAAATTTACATCTGCATGACTTGCCTGAACAAAACGTTAATTTACATCTGCATGTTCTTATTTGGTTATTAATTATTAATTTTTAAATCAAATTACAGATAATTTATTATATTAGATAAGTAACATCCAATCAATAAGCCCAAGAAATCATTAGCTTGACCTAACAGTTAGTAGTAGTTTTTACACTTTCATATTTTTAGTTATCTTATTTATAAATTCAAGGGAACGTGGCTTCCTTCATTTTCAGCTCATTTCATTAGACACAAGATTGTGACTGAGGTTTAAGGGCTATTTGATTAGACTAGCAACTAGAAATTCTTGAATAAAACAAAGTTTTACAAAAAAAATAAAACTAGCAAATTGATAACCAGTACCCTGATGTAATTAGGAGACTTTTCAGCATGACTTCTTTATTGTGGACAACTTGGAATTAATTTGAGCCACAAAACCCAATTATGGTTTTCTGAATCATTGAAAATGACCATTAGTCATTTATTCTTGTTGTTCCACCATTCCTATATCTTCCAAAAAGTTCTAATTAAGCATGTGAAGCTAAATATGGAGATCATATCTTAAAAAAATAAAAATAAAAACCATTAAATAGACATCCAAGATTAAAAAAAATGAAAAACATTCTGCCTTTTCATAACAATCCAAGATATGCCAATAAGATATGTAAAAAGGAATAATTGCTTTGAAAGCTATACTATAAATTATAGAACTTTTGATTGTATCTTATTGAAATGTTTTTGACCACATTATTGACATTATTCTTACACAATAATGTGAATGAATATATGAGACCACAAAAGTTGCTCTCGCTCTAAGGAACAAACCATATGCGGTAATGTACAATATTGTGTGCATGAACCGTAATTTTAGGACAATAATTTATATGTGTCCATTAGCATTGAGACAAATACTTTGGGATATAAAAAACAGTGTTAAGTTGTGTTAGGTAATCTATCATTCACCTCCTTCATCTCTATGCAATTTGTCTCCTTTCGATCAACCAAATCATTCTATAATGTTTTAGCAAAAATCCATCTCCATGAAGCCAGAAAATAATTTCCTCCATTACTCTGCACCTTTGGAGTTACATGGTGTTTGGTCTACTGTAGAGATAATATATAACTTGGTCAGAATTGGTAGCCTCTTTGGAAAACAAAATCACATTGCAGTTGGAAGTGTCTTTCCTGGATTTGGGGTTTTGAAAG
Source organism: Quercus ilex subsp. ballota (assembly GCA_032727855.1). Lineage (NCBI taxonomy): Eukaryota > Viridiplantae > Streptophyta > Magnoliopsida > Fagales > Fagaceae > Quercus > Quercus ilex. The sequence continues at coordinate 57,310,074 of CM064915.1, forward strand.
TGGTGATGAATAAGAGTATATATAGAATCCTAAGTTATTGATAGAATTTGGGAAAATGAAGAACAATACTCCCTCCGTCCCAATTTTTTTGTCCTGTTTGAAAAGTCAAACTTTTTAAAGCAACATCATTTATTGTCTTGTCTACCTTTTAAAAATGTATAAGTTTCCAAAACTACCCTTAAAAAAATTTATTAAAAAATTGAATTAGTAAATTAATAGAGGTATAATAGGAAATTAGTAAATTAATGACTTTTATTTTTAGAAACAGGACAATATTTTGAGATATCTCAAAATAAAATAGATGACAAAAAAAATGAGACGGAGAGAGTAATATTTTTGGGTCCATGCATGTAATTGTAACCTATACATGGGTTGGACTTTCCTGCTGTCTAGTTCCAGTGTTGGGATTGGGAATATGCCATTTCTCTCCATGAAAAGCCCCATAACTTTCTGTGCATAATCTTACCTTTTTTCCTCAATCGACGTGCCTGTAATTATTAGAGCACCCGCGTCACAAAATTCTTGTCCCTTTTATAAAAAAAAAACATATTTTTCCTATTTTATACGTCTACTTTTATAAAATACCTATATCAGTTTATTTATTCTATCATCTATTTTATTTAAATAATAATAATATTTCTTTAATTTTTTATTATATCACACAAACCACTACTCACATGGCCTCACCCACCTTTTTCTTCTTTTATTGTGAGAAGAAGACAGATGATAGAGCAACCTGATGGAAAAAGAGAAAAAAGAATTAAAAATTCATTTGCACATGAATAGTTTTGTATATTTACATATTTTTATAAGTACTAATGTAGGTGTTTTTTAAGTTAAAATGTGCAAAATTAAGCACTATTTGTAATTTGCAAATTTTTTCAACCAATGATGTGGTTGCTCTTATGCTAATAGAATCATATATAGTGAAACATCAAGAGTAAGATAAAATATTTTTGTTCGCTACAAATAAAATTGACAAAAGCTAAGAGGAAAATAACTCTTATACACACTCTAAAGTCATCATTCTAGTTTAAAATATGTGTACGTACAGTGCCTGCGTTTGGATAGCAATTTTTCTTACTCAAAGTAAAATTGCGTTTTCTGTTTTTTTTTTTTTTTTTTTTTTTTTTTGCCGCACTTGTTGACTTTGGGGGACAAAATTTACTTTGCATGAACAGTGCGTGCACTGTTCACGCAATGTTTATGTATTAAAAAATATTAAACATGAGTCCCACGATACTATTTACACATTTAAAAATTATTTTGCTACAGTGTTTTCAACAACAATCAATTTTCAGCAACAATCAGTTTTTAGCAACTTTCAGTAACAATAAATTGTATCCAAACGGACACAGTGTGTGTAATAATCATTACTGAACTAAAATTCTCGCCAATTGCCAAATTTAGTTGTGCAATACACAAGTGAACCTCACTCATGTATTTGATATATTATTACTCAAGTTTAGAATCTGTTAGTTACTATTTATATTTTTCAATTTTTTTGTGTATTGACTGTTTGAAACAACTGTGCCTTAAAAAAAAAAAACAAAAAACAAAAAACAAAAACTGTACCATGAGAAAATAAAATTTCAAAACGGGAAGTCACGACTAACTTTAGGTTCTAGAATACCACTCTGTCTGAACCTCCCCCAAAATAAAAATAAAAAAAAGAAATTGATGTGATGGGAATAAAGACTGAGGAAGGAGGACAAGATTTATGAGAAAGAAAAACCTATATGCACAATTCCTTTTAACATATATGAACGAGTGTCAGTTTCTTCTTCAAACTCTTCTCTCTCTTTTTTCTTTTCTTTTTTGGCTGAATTCTTCAAACCCTTCTCATACATTCTTTATATATCTCACTATTTTATCCAATCTTTATTTTATTATACATCTTCATTTATCAATGGGGTATCTCCCATTCAATCTGTATAATTTTTTTTTGAGTGAAATCTGTATAATCTATCATTGTGTGTTTAGGATTTAAAGAGATTATAAATGGTTCTTCACCACTATTTTTTTTAAATACAATAAGTCATGTTATAGACCATGTCACGTTAAAGAGAATGGTATGACTGTATAAAAAAATAATTAAATTAAGAAGATATCAATTCCTTGTTAAAGTTAACAAAATTGCATTTCAATTTTAATTTTTTATTTGGGTACGTAAGATAGTTTAACAAGTGATGAATTGATATAAGATGCACCGTGCACTTTGCTTTGAGGATTTGTTTTGATCATTTTTTTTTTTTTTTTTTTTTTTGATGAACTGGATTTGTTTTGACCATGTTCTTTATGTGGTGATGAGGATTAATACGTTAACTTCCCCTTTCTATTTTAATACAGCCAAAAAGCCCTTGTGGAAGTGGACATGTCCAATATTATTGAGCTTTAATAGATTAACTTAAGCTCTTATTTCCTAATTAATCTCCTATAGCCTTATCGTTCAACAGGCATTTCTTGGTGTATAATTAAATTAAGTTTTTAATTAATTATCTTATTAATAACTCTTTTAAAACTTTACTTTAAAAAAAAATGAAGAAGATCAACTATAATTGTTTAAAACTTGTTTATTAAGTATAATAAACCATTAAAATAAACTCTCTCAAAGGATGAGTGACTTAATTGGGAGAGGGTATATTATGTTTCAAGTATATTCATATATATATCCAACCTCTCATAATGTGTAGGACTCATGACTGGGTGTATGCACCCGAAACATAATATCATCTTGCCTTTAATTGAACAGCATAGGTACAAACTAAAGAGATTTTACTTACCACCAGCCCCTGGTTTACAGATTATAGTTTTATACTTTGTATCTAGTGAAAAGGGAAAAACCAGCAAAAGCCATAGTCATGTCTTCTGCATAATTTCATGGTTCTGATGGGTCAACATGCGAATTATTAAGTGGCTCACATGTGAACATCTCATTTTCTTTTTAGTTTCTTCGTCCATTTGGTTTGTTGCAAATGATTTTCCACCAGATTTTTAGCTTATTAGAATATTGGTGGCAGAGTCTCGTGGACGCATAGTACCCCAAAACAAGTGCTATGCACCACCAACTAAACTAGTCCTCAGACTTAAATAAAAAATGAAAAATTCATTTCAACGTGTATTCTTTTTGGCCATTTGGAGGCCTCTGGTTGTCTTTGCTCTATATTGTTTTGTAATTTAGTGATTAAAGGGAAACATCGATGGATTTTCCCAGATAGCCATGGCCTACATAATGGAACATTATCACTTTTAAGTTTTAACCATCATTCTAATTGAACTCTCACTACTTAGCGTCACTTTCTTATTCTTTTTTTCTGAGTTATGGTAAAATCCTCTCCGTTTTTGTCTTTTGCCCGTGACCCCATATATGTCAACTTTCTAATTAGGGCTATAAATGAACAAAGTGGTTCAAAAACATCTTGATGATTCGATAAAAAGAACATTAATATTTGTTTACTTATAAATAAACTAAGTTTAAGCCTTAATTTTAGATTTGTTTGGCAAACGAGCCAAGCTCGAGCAAAATAAATAAATAAATATTTTGTTTATGAACAAACTAGTCAACAATAAGCTCAATAAAAATATAATAAAAAACAAGTCGAGCATAGGCTCATTTATGGACTTAAAAAATAAATTTATATCTTACTAAATATTTAATTAATTGAGAGCTTGGACCACCCATCCAAACCAAATGGGTTTAATAATATGGATTTGATAATAACTTGTGTTGAATCTCAAGTTCGGCTTGACTAATGAATCAAGTTTAGCGAAGTTAAGTTCAAATTTTTAGACTTTTGATGAGTTCAAGTTCAAACATTATTTGTAAGCTTAGCTTGAGCTTGAGCCAAGCTTGAATATTTTACTTACTAGACAAAACTCTGTTAATTTACAGTCCTAATTAGAGTGACTCAACCATCCAATACTTGGCCTCAGAAAATAATAATAATAACAATAAAAAAGAGGGGCTCATACATTCTACATCCTTATTTTATATTGTTATATTAAAAATTACTTTCCTCTCTAGGACACAAGCAACATTAGAGAAATAAAATTTTAACAACTTTTTCATAACTTGTTAAGCTAATAAATTGTTATTGGAGTAACATTGTTTTAATATAGTTCAACCAATAACACTTCGTGTACACACAACACAAACCACTTCATATAAAAAAAGTTGTAAAAATTTGGGCCACTAAACTTAATGGTAAGATATATTTGTGGTTTTAATTGTTGGATTGGAATTTTGTTCTTGAATAATAGGCACTCAATTGGGTCCTCAAATAAATTGCTAAGAAATATTAGTGTAGACACTCTATTATGCACTCATATTACCGGTCTCTCAAAACTAGCATGTGGCTCTTTAGAATATTTTTTTTAGCCAAATCAAAGAGCATTATTATAGCATTAAAATTTTGTAAAATGCTACAGTTCTCAACTAGTTTGAAGAGCATTATAGCATTTTGTAAAATCGTTCCTTCTCTCTTTTTTTCTTTTTTTTTTGCATTCAAACTTTCTCTCTCCCCCGCTTCCTAAAGAATAACTGATGATAAATCTTAGTTAGGTATATAAGAAAATGAAAGGTGAGAAATAGAGTATGTTTGAAAAGATAACTAAAATAGGAAAGTGGTATTTCATTTTAATATTGATTTAATTTGTAACACGAATACTGTCATAAGATTAAATTAAAAGATTCTCATATCATATGCCGTGGTATATTTTCAACATATGATTAAGTGGATCTTGACTTTAATGATAAAAGTGAATCTCAGTCTCCCTCCAAGGGATACGAGGCCAAAGCTTGAGGAAGTTTACTTACTCCTTATCTGGAAAGGGCATATCAAGACTTTTTATTTTATGGATTTCAGTTAACTCAACTTGTAAAGACTTTGCTGGTTCAATAAGAGATTTAGGGTTCAATCCCCTCCTACACTAAAAATTGATTGATTTCTTAGTCTGATGATAAAAAGCTATCATCAGGAGCGAACATCATAGGTTAAAACTCTCTAAAAATAAAAGACTTTCTATAATTTTTTTTCTTTTTCTTTTTCAAGCAAATATCATTAATAACAAGAATAAAATATAAGAGAATTCACATTAGTCCATCTATAATAATAAAAAATGTGTAAAATTTACACAATTTTGCCTAAATATGACTTGCATCAATCCGTATATAATGTGTAAATTTACAAGTTTGCTACAATAATCATGTAAATTTAAAAATAATTGTGTAAATTTACACTAATACTATTTGTAAGGCTGTTAGGCCCAACAATATATATATATATTGAGCCGGGGGCCCAATCCAAGGACATGAAGTAGTCCGAGGAGGGGTGAACATTATTAGGGGAGTCCGTATTAATAAGTGAAGAAGTTAGTTTTAATCATAAGGGTCCATGAGGGTGGTCCGAGGATGAATGCCTCCTCGGCTGAGCAAAGCTGAGGTCCGAATGGATGGTCTGCCATCCAGGGCAACGTTCCAAGAAATTTTATTGATACGGATAAGTATCACAGAAACGCAAGATAAAGGGAAGTCCTAAAATATCTAAAGAGAAAGCTATTACCACCGCATTGAATACTCTGTAACTAACTCTCTAGCCGCATTAATGAGAAAGTGATACTTGAACAGTAATTTTCAGTCTTACAGCTACTACCAAAGATGAAGGAAGGAGGAAAGTATAAAACAGAAAGAAGACCCTGAATGAGGGGGGGCGAGAAATTAAGAGAAAAACACTGTAGCAATCAAGAGTTGAACTTGTAATCAAATTTTGAGAGAAATAATATAAGAACTGATCTCCTCGGATTATGCCGAGAACGATTTTCTTTAGATTAAACCAGTCTGTCTTTATTTTCTTGTCATCTGGATCCACTTTACTTGTTGTCTAACTCATTAAAGCCCAATTTTCCAACCCACTCTCTACAAATTCATTGTATTGGACTCTTTGGGCTTAAGTTCATCAATCATTTGGGCTTGGGAGCCTAATTGTGTCCTTACACTATTCATTTTGAATTTAATTTTTTATTTTTTTTTACGTATCTCGAGCATGAAGGAAAAGAGTAGACAGTAATTGTTATGTATAAAGAAAGAGAAATAATTTTTAAAAATCAAGAAAATTGATATTTTAATAAAATGTAGTTTAAAATAAATAATCTGATGTGGGGAATTTTGAAAAATGAGTATGTAAAATAGAAAAAATAAATTCTTATACTAATATGTACAAAAAATTTTGCACATGAAAATGCTCTAAGCAATAAAAGCATATATATTAAAGGCTTGGGGTGGAGACCCAAGTGATAAAATTAAAGGCCCAACGGGCTAAAATTATGGGCTGCCCAGTTTTCTATTTACAATAAGAGTAAGGTTTGTTCAAAGTTAGACAACATTTCAAAGAACGGAGTCAATCTTGGCACAAGTGGCTTTTGGGCTACTACCGTAGGTCCGTAGGTAGACATGGCACACAAAGGAATGGAGGAGGAAATTGAATTAATAAGAACTAACCTGGCAGCTCGAGAAAGCAGTTTTGATTCGCATCCATCAATTCACAAAGAGAACATAAGAGATGAGATGCAAAGATTTATCAAATTTACACAATCTTCATTAAACCCATACTAATTCAAGGTTCCCAAAAGAAGCTCCATTACATTTTGTCAAAAGCCTTTTCTGTGTCAACTTTTAGCACTCTCCACCTTCCTTGTCTTTTATGATCCGTTCAGATCAAAGGAGAGGTAGAGAGAGTAGAGTAGACTAATTTCCCGTCGACTCTACCATACTCTACTCCCTTTTTGCTTTCCCTCCCTCTCCCGTCAATCCAAACAAACAAATAATTCATTGATGCGCAATAATGTTATTTTATTGAATTACTCTTCCAAACACAAAGGCCACTTGCGTGATTAGGAATGGTAGATGGTATTTAAGCATATTCGCTAAAAAAATTTGGAGGTAATCTTGTAAGCAACGTTGCAAAACCTTATAAGCCTAAATTGGTTTACAATTGAGGTTCTGGAAATTTGAAAATAAGTGCACTGAAAGTATGGATGAATTCTCTTATGAGCGATTAAAAAATAAATTGTAGCAACTTCATACACTTCTTTTTGATGATATTCTGGGGCTATTTATTAAAGGGTCATGCTAACGAGTGTCCTTAGAGTATTAGTTAACAATCCATTTTAGAAAAACTTTGACACCACTTTTATGGAAAATGAAAAAAGCTGTCAAAACATTTTCTTTTTCTTTTCTCATAAAAACTTTCTTTAAATGGATTGTTAACCAATGCCTTAAGGGTATTCATTAGCGTTTTCCTTTATTAAATAATGCAAACACGCCATTCAAACCCTAGGCTTCGTGGGATCCTAGACAGAAGATTCCAATGGGAGTTTGTAGAGTTATTCATTTTCCAAGTCAATGACAATAAATTGATTAGGTTTTCCAGTTCCAAAAGAAGCTAGGTTTAAGGATGAGAAAAGGGAGGTAATATGCTTAACAAAGCAAATTCCTACTTAGCCTATGTTCAAGACCCATGCCCCTACATTGGTTTTTTTTTTTTTTCTTTTCTTTTCTTTGTCAGAGCTTCTTGAAACTCCTGGATTTAGTTTATTTTTCTTTTTCAAAATTTTTTGTGATTTGAGCTTCCTGTTGGATTGAGTCAATCGCATGTTTTAGATAGGATATTTTGTTTTAAACAAACAAGAGAGTTTTTGTTCCACCACTTCAACTTTTGGTTCTTAGATTGATTTAAGACAACTGTAGGGGAAAGAACCAACTGCTTCTATCCAAAGCATCTGTCACCACTACTGAGTTATTCTTATCCGTTGTCCATATTTCTTCAATTTTGAAGAGTTTAGGGTAGCTTTTCTTCTCTCTGTGAGTGAACAAAACCATTGGAGCATGATCTAAGGATGTAACTAGGAGATATCTAACCAAAGCATAACAAAAACCACTCTCCATCCAATCTTTGACATTTGCATGAGTTGGTCTTTTGTTAGATGAAGTGTAAGGGTTTTCCCCAGAGGTCATAGATCAATTAAACCTTCTTAATTCATAAACCCCCATGAATACTTCTCTTAAAAAGCTTGAAAAAGGATTCCCCAAGGTAGCATTAGAGAAAAAAAAAGGTATGAGTTTGTATCATATGCAATCCTCATACCTCCCTGGCCACACGCAAATTTCCACCAACATAGCAACTGACCAAGCATGGTTGCCAAAGCCATCAAGTTCATACTCTCTTGAAGGCATAAATCCATATCTAACCTTGCCAATTAATTTATCTTTTTAATTATTGGAAATCTAATTAGTTTGGTGCTAAGAGCCTTATAACTCAAAAACACTGCCCAATTCTCTCTATAGGGAGAATCCGAGTTCAAATTATCCCACTCACTCCCACTTAATGTAAGGAAAATGGTGAAAGAGAGGGGGGGGGGGGGGGGGGGTGTGGAGGTTCGCTTCAAATTTTATCAGATAGAGAGAACAAATTTTCTAAAAAACCCTTTCCTGAAGTTAATGAATGCGGATTCAAAATTTAAAGATTTACTAGCAGTTTCAAAGCCCACTAGAATAACTTGCTGAGCACACATTATATTTATTTCCTTTTCAATCTGAGTTTCTCAATATCTCCTGTTTTGAGGTCTATGATTTTTTTTTAAAATGAAGTAGAACCTCACCAAGGTAGGGCTCTTTTGATCCACTCCTAAAAAGTAAACCATGAATACACGACCCTACCCGCCAAAACTGTGTATCAGGTAATCCAAGGAAACTCTTAGTGGGGATGGAACCCAAGATGTCTGGATCTACAAATCGTCTCATCCCAAGCCTCCAACCAATAGGTTGCACCCTGACGAGTTCTATGAAAATATATAGAGCTGAAGATTTAAATAATAATCTGAGCGGCCCCACTAAATCCTTAGAGAGCAAGGTAAATAATTGATTGCGGGAGAACTAAGTCCAAGGAAAAGTTACTCACAAGATGAAATTGTAACAGTCAATAGCAACAAGTTAAATAAATCATTTCCTAAATAAATTTTTTTTCATTCTTTCCTTCCTCATTACTACAATCTAGGAAACAGTGAAACGGTATACAATAAAAATATATAATAAACACGTCAAGAAAAAGCCAGTACAGTGGCAAGTGCTGTTATCCACAATCTCAAATTTCACCTGTCCCAAGAGGCTGCCTTGACGTATCACCAGAAGCCCATGCTTGATAGTCCTTCACAAGCTGCACAACCAAGATTAAAAGCAAAGCATCGATTAAGATTAACATAAATGGCTCTATAGTCTTTAGCTGAAGCATATTCTTATGTGAAGATTTTACTCTTTAGACGATCAAAAAGAATCAAAATGGAAGGTCAACCAACTATTGGAAATAATTTGGGGAGAAGTGTCATTGCAGACATTGTAATAAAGAAAATTTTGGGAAGAAGTAAATAGACCTCAAGCATTAACAGGAGAGTGAGAGATAAGCAGGAATGATACAAGTACTTCAGCACCATTCAGCCTATCTATACTTTCAAAGAAAGCATGCCAAACAAACATGCCTAAGCTCTTACAATGCTATTTAAAATTTTGGGAAAATTCCAAAAACACCCATATAGATTTATACTTAAGAAAAATGAAACCCTACACTTTAAATTGTGCCAACTTAAATGCCACACGTTCCAATAAATATCACATGTATCGGATATAAGCATCCTCTCTCTCACAATGTGAGGGCCCCACATTAATATGGGACCCACACTTTATGTGTGAGTGAGGATATATATACATCTACTGCATGAGATACCTCCTCTGCACTTTTATTACTGAGACAATCAAACTCCCAATCCCACTTCGTAAAACTCAACCTCAACAGAGAGAAATTTGCACCAATATACGCACAAAAATGACACCATTTTTTCCTAAAGACAATAGTGATGTTTTTGTTGAGTGAGAAAGAGAGAACAATAACGGTTTCAATATCAGTTTTTGCATTTTGGATAAAGTTTTTCATTATCTCTCCAATGTTAAATGATGAGTTATACAGGTTAAATAAAACAGTGCCTTTTACTGTGTATATTGGTGTAAAATTTCTTGTCAAGAATTTAACTAGGATGGGGATTTTGATTGTCACAATAATAAAAGTGTAGGGTTTAAATTGACACAACTAAAAGTATAGAGTTTAATTAATCATAGGTATAAAATTAGGGTTTTTTTTCCCCTAAATTTTTTTTTGGAGTATCATTTGATTGGTTTTTCCTAAGGAAAGATTAAGGTAGGCCTGGGTCCATTAAAATAAGTAGGCACAACCAATAAGAAGTTTCCATATGGAACCTTCTCTGCCACAACACAGGCAAGAAGTTGAAATTGAAAATGTTGAATACCAAAATACTATTTAATTATCATATTCCAGATTGCAATATGCACCCAGGTAGAAAACATATGACTAAATCTAATCAGAATGCAATATGTGGACGCTTAAGATTTGCAATTGCCACTTTCCTGTTTAATTGGTAAGAAAAGCTAATAAAAGTTTCAACAAACCTGAGCTGTAAATCGGGGAAGCATAATCCTCAGTACTTGTTCAAGGACTTGGGTACCGGTTGATTCAATTGCTTGCACTGGAATTAGACTAAATGCAGAAGGAATCTCAATGCTAACCTGGATGCAACATAATAATCCCAAATACAATTTTTAGAGACTTATAAACACTTTAAATTGTTATGCAATGACTAGAAACAATCACTTCAAAACCATTACCTCGATGACAGTATCTGAGGTCAGTTGCTGCACTAATGAGTTGCTTTGGTTGCTCCCACATGAAACTTGGTTCACCATAGAAGCTGCATTCCCATACCAAATCAATGTCAAAGCATTCCTGAAAAAAGCATATACCAAATGACTCAACTTGATTAAGGTTGTTTTTCAATGAGGCTTTTTATGTCCACTTCCACGTTATACAAAAATAAATCAAATACATTTACTTGCGTGCAAGCTTTTCTCGTTAACCCCCTGAACTTCAAATCTTCAAAACCATTATCTACATTGACCATTTTGTGAGGGAGTTTCTTTTTCGACCTAAAACCTTAATTAATCAATAATGAAATGCCATCAAAGTTATTCAATAAATGAGAGTCATTACACTCCATAACCATACCACTTCTGTTCTTGCATAGCATCAGACTTATTCAGTAAAGAGTGCTGTTTATCTACATATCCATCAACATCTGTAATCCTCTCTCCTGTTATTGATTGCTTAGCATCAAAGTTATTTAGTGACAGCTCTCTGTCTCTCTCTCTCATACTTATGCCAATAGCAAAATACTTGTCTGCTTATTGATATTTACTACATTTTGGGAGTAAAACAGACAAGAATAAAATTTTGTTAGAGGTCTACTGTTTGTGGATTTGTCTTAAGAACACACAAGGTACGCTACAAAACTAATCTACAACAAAACTGTATTAGCATGACATTAAAGTTTCATTGCTTGGATCAGTGTCTTCTCTTTGGGATAGCTAGATTAGTCGTCATAGTCCTTATTATCAATTACACTATATCCACAAATTGATTTCCTACTTCAATTAAATATCACACACACCCTCTATTTTTCTATATTGCCGTCAAATCTGTATTAATTTCCATGCCATGTAAAATGTATGAAGTAACTGCTTTGCTTGTAAGCTAAAATTTTCAAGTCCAGCCATGAGTTAGCCTCAAAATTATTTCTCCCAATTGAAAACCCATATATGTGAAAATACCCAAATCCATGTGTTTCTAACAACAATAGCAAAGCTAAGATCATTGCACAAACATTTCTCCAGTTACAATGAAGTCTGATTTTTTACTAAAACTGACTTTGAAACTAACCTCAATGACCAAGATCTGTTAGATAAGTTGAAATTCAAAACTCATTCCAACAAATGGTATGGCTATGCAATAATAACCGGCTTAGATACTTATTAAGTGTGTTGCAGACAGTATAGTGATCAAATATGTCCCATAGAAAGTGAAACTAACTGAATTTGCCAGCAATTAGTTTTATCTATATTGCTACTCTGCACATAACATATATAGTCATTATCAATAGAACTCTATCATGAACTCAACATTGATTAGTACATACTTTCTAATTCAAATGCTATAGCAACCACATATCATTCATGTTCTGCAACACACAAAAACAAAATACAATCCATATAATTCTTCTTAACGACACTACAAAACATTCCAATTTGTCTGGTGATAACGCTAAGTCACAAGCCAATTTACAAAATCACTCACCCTCAAATTTGTCATTCTGTGCAGCAACCATTGGAGACCCCTCGAGCTGTACCAACAGACAATTATCAGAACAAAAGCCAAAAGGGTACCACCAGATTCAACCACAAAAAAACATACACACATACACACAAAGTAGAGAGCAAAAGCAGAAACCTTGCAGGACAAGAGCTTAATGCAACACCCATTAGGCTGTTCTTCCACTCTAACAAGCAAAACAGGGCAAACCTCAAAAGCAAAGAACTTGATCCTATAAATGTAACACCTAAACGTGTTCTCATCCACCCTCTCGATTCTCTCCGCATCCAACACCGAGTACTGACTCGCCGGCAACCTCATATACTCAACTGTAACAACAAATAAACAAAAAAAAAAAAAAAACCCATCAAAATTTTCCAAAAACCCAATTCACAGTTATCAAAATCAAAACCAAAAAGTCCATCCTAACATTACTTAGAGGCCGTTCGAGCTGCCGAACTGTAACGGACTCTTTTCGCCGAGCAACGAACCGGGCTTTCTGCGTTGAATCCGCCGAAATGCGAAGCGAGGAGGGTCTCCGAGATTCCTCAGGCTCAGCAGAGAAAGCTAAACCCAACTGACCATGTCTTAGACAGTGACGAGCTTTTCTAGGGCTTGCTCTAGGACATGATATGCCACCAAATCCAACACTAGAAGAGCAAGATGAGCTTAATGCCATCAAAACCCAAACGAAAACAGAGAATCACTGAAATAAATTGCTAGGACTTGAGCCTGAGATTTTGAATAATACTAGTATTTGTGAATGGATGAGCCTTGTGTGTGCGTTACTGTAAACTCAGATAAAGACCACGAACTACGCTGTCTGCGCGCACGTGGGAGTCACGTGACTTAATGACTAAAAAAATATAATTATCTAAAAATTGAAATGAAAATTTTTTTCATTCATCAGTGAAATAAAAAAAAGCTACATTCCAATGAATCTAACCCCTTTACAACAACCAGAAACCCAAAAATCCCCAAAACAACCCTACTGAATAATCGAATTTCCCAAAATGCCCCTACATAGAAAAAAACCGCAATTTTAAGAGCTGGTAAACTTGGTAACCGCCTTGGTTCCTTCGGAGACCGCGTGCTTGGCGAGCTCGCCGGGGAGAACCAGCCGCACCGCCGTCTGGATTTCGCGCGAGGTGATCGTCGGCTTCTTGTTGTAGCGAGCGAGCCTCGACGACTCGCTCGCGAGCTTCTCGAAGACGTCGTTGATGAAGCTGTTCATGATTCCCATGGCCTTGCTGGAAATCCCAATGTCGGGGTGGACCTGCTTCAAGACCTTGAAGATGTACATCTTGTAGGTCTCGACGTTGCGCTTCGTCCTCTTCTTCTTCTTGTCGACCGAGGCGCCGCCTCCGCCTTCCTTCGGGAGCTTCTTCTCCGCCTTCGGCTTCTTCTCCGCCGGTGCTTTCTCCGCCGGCTTCTTCTCCGCCGGTGCTTTCTCCGCCGGCTTCTTCTCCGCTGCCTTTGGTGCCATTTTTCAAATTCTAGAGAGAGAAAAAAGGGAGGGAATATCAAATGCTCAAATGTGTGTTTGTTTCTTGCTTTGTGTGCTCTGTGGGGTTTGGGAGTTTTGTTTATATAGAGGCGAACGGTGAGAGCTGATTGGTTGGGGTTAAGCGGATGCGGATCGATGACGTGGATGGTTGGATCTTTTTAGGGATGTGAATTGACGGTGGAGATTGGTTTTGGTGGGAAAAGAAAAGGAGGGATTTGGGAAATTTTTGAATTCTGAAGTCTCGTGAGTGCTTTTGCTTCTTTCTTTTTAATTTTTGTTTGGGATTTTGGCGTGACTTCGGATAGCACTGAAAGTTCTCAGCTGCGTTTGCCCTTTTTTTGGTCTTATGTTACTGTTTACGGACCACTAAACTTAGTAAATTTTTAGTAAATTGTACATGCTTATGTATGTTTTAGTCTCACAATATTATTTATATATTTAAAAATTATTTTATTATAATATTTTTAATAATAAATTTTTAATTTTTAATAAATAAGCGATATTTAAATTGACTCAAAAGTTTGACAGAGGCTAATTTCGGCTGTCCAATTGGTTAGGTGGGTGAGTAGCTAGCTGGATCAAGAAGACTTCGTTTTAGCTGTTCGGTGGGCTCTGGGCTCACAGTTAGCAAATGGACTTGTTAGGTAAGGACCGTAAGGTTACGCCTTAGGATTGAGTTTGACCCCTTTTTTTTTTTTAATGTTTTATATACTTTACAAATTTCTAAACTATTACCTATTTTTTCCAATAAAAATGAATATTTTTTCAAATTAGCCCATCCAACTTTGATCCCTAGTACCCTATTTTTATAAAATAAAAAATAAAAAAATTTACTTCAACTTTAAAGTTTAAACCACTTATTGTTACTATGGTGATTCATTACCAATAACCTCTAGGTTTTTGGACCTAGACCCCTAATTTACTTGTATTTTGAGTTTGGCTTACCTCACAATGGGAGTTCCAAGAAATGGTTCTAAAGATTACTGATGGAGTTAGAGTGTTGTTTTGGCCCTAAACTCTCTTGATCTTAGCTCAACCGAGATGATAACTATACAGCGGAGCCCTTTCCCTAAAATCTGAATAGGATTTCTTAATTCTCGAGATGTGTCGTTCCTCACTACTCTTGTGTCTCACTTCCTAAAATTTTCTAACCCCCCATTCCTTCCTCTCCTCCCCTATTATATCCTCCCCTTAGTGAGGTTATCATGATGAGAGCATATTCTCCGTGTCAATAAGTCCCCACCGTATCATATCACTGACCACAGGGGACCCACCTCCTTCTAGTGATATGACTTTCTAGTAACTTGTGCATGACGCCGATTATTACTAAGCAGGCAGAATCCCCTAAGGTGTTATTTCTTGTTCACGGCACATCATGGGATATTTAGTTCTAATGTTTGGCCAGACCCATCTTGGCTCGGCTAAGTGGGCTAAAATGGGTCGAGAAAATTCAATGAGTCGGCCTGCATTTTGGGACCGCCCTACTATTCTCGGACCATACAGTTACAAAAGTATTACTTAGGGTATTTTTGTAGGGATTTAACTTTTTTTTTTTAACCTATGCCTTGGTCTAATGAGATCTAAGATGTATATGTAAGAGCATTAAACCTATTTTTCTCACCATTTTGGAGAGCAAACCCACAAAAATAAACTCCAACGGTCTCTCAAAAATGCAAACAAAAATGGGAGTAGCTACTATCACTCTCTTGGCGTGGAAAGTACTGTAGCTTTGCTAAACTAATTTAATGAAATAAAATATTGGACCACCTTCTTCTTCTTCTTCTTCTTTCTTTATATATATATATATATATATACACAGTTATCTCTCTTTCTCTCTCCTCTCTGTCACTACATGTCATGGCTATAGGCTGAGAACGTGGACGATTTTGGCGAAGTAGTGGATGTAGACAACAAGGGTGGTGTCGTGAGCCGCAAAGGCAAGCGAGCCGAAGAACATGAGCACCTAGTTGAGCATATTGGCACAGGCAAAGAGCTAGAGAAAGGCACGACAGCGGGACGCAGCTCGATCTCTCATGACTCTCTAATCTCGTCCTTTGGCTCCAAGACACACACTAACTTAATAAAATTGTTGGGATTGAAGCCAACACCAATCTCTCTCCTCTTTGTTGATCTTAAAGCCACAATAAAACCCACTCAACACAGGCTCTCTCTAACTTAAGATTTGGGTTAAAACAAATAAAAAAATGTGGGTGTTGTTGGATGATAAAATTTGAGCAAAAGAAATTTGGATCCTATTGGTTGGTGAAAATATGGGCAAAAAAGAGATTTGACTGTCATAGATTGTTGAAAATAGAGAAGAGTTTTGGGTGTTTGTTAGTCGATAAAATGTATCAAATCTTGGGGGGAAAAAATAATAAATGAATAAATAATATGTAAATGGTGATTGAAAAATGATAGAGAACATATTAAAAATTGCATTTGAAAAAATAGGTAAACAAAATGCAAAAGTAATTGTTCATTTTTCAAATAGTGTAAAATTTTGGAAAAGCTGGAGATGCTCTAATATGTTGACTATTTTGAATTCTTTTTCTAATCTCAATCACACACGATGAAACTGTAGGTGGTTGTCTCAATTCCTAACTACAAACTCTTCAATTTTGTTCAACCCACAAACAATCAAATATAATAAGTAAAGGTTAAAACTTAAAAAACAATTTGTGTTCATGTACCATATGATATGTTTTAATTTCATTTTTAAAAAATATAGATTCAAAACCTTACACGTTCATATCTTCATCCAGCCCCTAAGAGGCTAAGACTCATTTCGCAAATTACTCGACAAGATTCCCGTATACTATGCCATAGAGGTCGCCATCTCCCATCACCCACTTGATCATGACTACAATAAAACAGCTATTCTTCCTCCAAAGTTGACCATTCATAAAGGGATTGTTACTGTGTTGGCGAGACAAATCAAAGCCATGGCCCAAAGTATAGATCATTCTTTAAAATTGTCTTGGTCTTTGTTTAGGGCACTCAATCATTTATGCCCCAACACACTGCATCTACAAACTAGAAACTACAATAGAATATTAATTAGTAGACATTCGTATTCGAACTTCTTACACACCACATAATTAAGAAGTTCTATAATGTCATGAAGTCAAAGAAATCTCCCAATTAATGATATATATATATATATATATAATTTTTTTTTTGAGAAAGAATGATAGAGATATTAAATAATTAAAACCTTCCATAGTGGACCAAATTAGAAGCCAACATCACAATGTCTCACATCACCGTGAAGCATGGAGTTGTCACCCTAAATATGGCTAAAATTGTTTTTCCACAATAAAAATTAGGTTAAACTGCAAAACCCAACTTCTATGTTTCACCAAAATTCGTTTTAGTTTTTTAACTTTGTATTTGTTCATTTTAGTCTTCTAACTTTTAAGTTTATTCAATTAAGACTGTTTCATTAACTTTTGTTATATGTTGTGATTAATTTTTCAATTTTTTAAATTTTTATCCAAAATTTTTTTAATAAAAAAATTAAATTAATGATTGAAAAATAATTTTCAGATTTTTGTTTCAAAATTTTTTAACAAAAGTTGATGGAAAGACCTTGATTGAATAAATCTGAAATTTAGAAAACTGAAATGAACGAAAACAAAGTTAGAGCACTAAAATTAATTCTAAAAAAACTTAGAGTGGGTTCTGCATTTTAGCCTAAGAATTATATTGGCATATTGGGCATAATAATGTATTGGCAGCCCAATGTGATAGATTGTCAAAACATAGGGACTCGATATGGATGGCAACATTGAAACAACATATAGTCTTGATCTTCTGTAAAAATTTTGGCTTTTAAAACTTCAGAGTAAAGTAGAGTTTGCCGGAAATTAGAAAAATTGGCCCATAAGGTTTTGATCATATTGGTGAATTCATATGATGCGTGGCCTTTGAAGTTTGATAGATTATTGAGAATATCAAAGATCCTTGAGTTATTCTAGGATCATAGTCATTTTTACAAATATTTACATAACTATTTTATGTGGCAAATTGTGACTAGATGTTTGTCACTTTCAAGTTAATTTACTACTTTTTTTCCATCATCTACAATCATCCATATCGGATAATTGTGAAAATTGGTGTGAAATTGATTATGGTCTTAGAAATTTTCAAGAACTTCAATTGTCTATTTCAGGAAATTATCTTTTTATAGTGTTTATTTACGATATAGTTGTATTGCCCAATCTCAACTTAGAACTGGCAAAAAGAACGAGGAAATATATTTTTGGCTAAAAGAGTGCCGTTAGTTTCTTTTTCTGCTTGTACACGAGGATATTTCATGCATAAAATAGCCATTGTTTTATCTAAAGACTTAAAAAAAAAAAAAAAAAAAAAAAAAAAGCCTTCTCAGTTCTCATAGACTATACATGTGCTCAGAGGCCTTCAAAAAGAGTTTTCATTTTTGTTTTTGGTTTTGTGGCTCCTTAAGAGTTGGGACATTTCAGATCAATTTATGGGTTAATATTGGCAATTGAATTGTCGTTTGAGAAAAAAAAAATGGCCATTGGCATTTCACCATATAATTTAAGGAATATTTAATGATTTTACCTAAAACAATAGTGGTGAAGTAATGCGAATGCAAATTTTGTTTGTCCAACTAGTGTTATAAAACATTTGTGTATGTATGTATTATTAATTTATGTTTTTTAAAAAATCAATTTGAACTAGATATTAGGGATATGTTTTTGAAATTAGATTATTAGGGGTATTTTTGAAAATAATGAAAAGTGGACTTCAAAAAAATTATTCTAATCACACTCATAATGAAAATTATTAAATAAATTTAATAAAATGGTCCAATACTAGGAGTGCATTCTCATTGTAATTTCTTCATTTTTTTGTTCTCATTAAATAAGAAAACTTGATGCTAAGAACCTCATAACTCAAGTGACACTTTATGATGTTTCAAACTGAAATATTTAAGATTCAAACAATCTAGTATGAAACATTTAGTGAACGTTTGGATCCCATGTCCATGTCCACGTTTTGCTTTTTCTTTTTTTTCTTTTTTTTTTTTACTGACCAGTGCCTCTTGCATTGTTCATGTGACATGAACAGTAACTCACGTGTAAACAATAACTTTTTTATTATTTTTTTATTGTTTTCAGTTTTCAGCAAAATAAATGATATCCAAACGCATCATAAATATCTCGGAAAAAAGAAGGATTAATTATTGCTTAGAAAAGGAAATCTTTTTTTTAGTTAATCAAATTACTTTTCCCCCCTTCTCTAATCACATTGGCTTTAAATATAACAAAGTAAATTATTTAATTTTAAAAATATATAACCTTTTGATAGGAAACATTTTGACCATGCTCGTTGAGGCAAATTAGGTTTGTCCAAAAACTCCTACTCATTCAACATGCTCCGCACATTCGACCTAAATGTGTTGAGTAGCTAGTCGTTTGTAAGGGTCAGTGATTGATGAGGATCATTCGCCAATTACACTATCATCCATCACCAACATGGTTGGGCGAGTGAGAACCATAGTTCTCAGAACCGGACCGGACTGGACTGGGAGGTTGGATTGTGAAAATCGAAAACCGAGATGAAAACCGATTTTTTAAGCATAAAGAACCGGGCATATGTGGCGATTCCGTGAACTCCTAAAACCGGGGTTTGACCGCACGAACTGGTGGCAAGAACCGTGCGGTCCAACCCCTTAGCAATTTTTATTTTTTATTTATGAAAACAATTTAACACAATTTTATTATACTTAATTAAATTATCCATTTCTTACAAGGAATAAAAAAAAAATTATAATTAAAATCCTTCAAAGATATTCAACTTTAGTTCAAAAATTAATCATAAATTTTAATGTTTTCATGGTTATTATTTTATTTTATGAACTTTCTTATTTAATTATTAAATATATGCTTGAAAATTATTAAATTTCCCTCACATATATAGATATATTAGTCAATTTTGCTAGTTTTATAAATTTAATATCTATATTTAGGCTTTAATTAATTATTAAATTAATTATTGTGTCATCACGGTTCGACCTCAGTTTGACCTCAGTTCAACCTCAAAAACCTTGAACCTCTCTCTTTTATGGTTCAATGAATGGTCCGGGTTTGAAAACCTTGGTGAGAACACTTAACTCCTCAAAGTGATATAAATATTCCACTCTACATTTATGCACACATGGACACAGTTATGCAACATACCATAAGAGGTCCCCCACAATTTTGTACCCCCTAAGTACGAGACATTGAACCCAGTGATTCCAGTGCCATTAACCCACTATCTCCAATACATTGGTATATCCATTATAGCAAACGTGTTCATTTTACGACCCCTATATAAATACCAAGATATTATAATTTTATTTATAACTTAACCATCAAAGGATCTTTGATTTTATGACGACGCGGCTTACGATCTCTTGTGAAATCATCACCTTCTATTATACTGTTTCTTCGGCCAAAATTGATATTTGCCCATTTCGCCCAAAAGATATAGCAAAATGCTCATATTTTGAAACTATCTAGCAAAATGCTTTTGTTTTGAATCTCGATTAAAAATCGAGTTTCAATGAAAAACTCGATTTGATGAAAATCGAGTAATGTGAAAAATTTTAGTTCCATGTATATTTGTTTTTTAAACATAAATATTTTGCATGATAATTTCAAAACAGAGATATTTTACCCTAAAGTTTTAGTGAAAGAAACAAATTGCCATTTTGGCCCGGTTTCCTCATCCTTGTTCAATTTTGAGTTATTGAAAATTCCAAAATTTTGTTTTTAATCATTTACTTTTATTTGACAGCAATTGCAAACTATAAATTAAATAACTTTTAACCATCACATTCTTTATTTTATTTAAAATTTGTCCTTTTTCGCTTTCAATTAACGTGATAAAAAAAGTTCAAAAATTTTTTTTTTTTTAACGCTTTCATTCTCATTAAAAAAATTGGAAAACAAAACACCACACAAGCACGAGAAGCTGTTACACAATAGAGAGAGAGAGAGAGAGAGAGAGAGAGCCTAATAGTCTAATAGATAGGTAGCAGAGTCAGAGGCTCTAACTCACAGCTCAGCCTCTCACAACTCCTTGAACCCAATCTCCACATTTCGCCGAGAACACACGCTATATACTTCTCTCTCTCTCTCTCTCTCTCTCTTCTCACGCATCTTTCTTCTTAAACCTCAAATCTTCTTCTTCTTCTTCTTCTCTCTCTCTAACCTCATTCCAATTTTTAACGCTACAGCGTATTGCTCTGTGTGTGTGTGTGTGTGTGTGAATTTTGCTGCTTTAGCTGAAAGAGGGAGGAGAAAGAGCAATGGAGTCGACGGAGTCTTCTTACGTTTCGTCGCCGGAGGCACCGCGGAAGAGATCTCCCCCGCCGCCTAAGTCACCGACATCTGGTCTCTCCTGATCCGATCTGCTTTCTCTCTCTATGAAATTTTATTATTATTATTATTTTATATATTTTTCCGGTGCTGAGGTTCGTTTTGGTTACTTAGATTCAGTGCCATTGTTTTTGTTCATATATTCGTGTTTGTGTGGTAGTGTGTTGAAAAATAATATTAGGTTTGGAATTTGTGTTTACCTTTTTTTACGTTGAAATTTGAAACCCTAACCCTAAACCCTAGGCTACTGAGGAAACGAAGGAAGAAAGATGGAAACGTAAGATCCCGTGTGTTAGGCCTTGTTTGGTTGATGAGAAAGTGGTGTTTGAAACTCTATTTTGAGTTACACCTTTACATCATTTACCAATAGCTTTTGGAATATCAGTTTTCACTTTTGACCATTCCATTCATTCCTTTTCTCTTCAAATATGGTAGAGAATTGCAGCCCAATCTAGCTTGCAAATAATGCTTTTAGATCTTGCTTATGGCCCACTTTTTTCTCTCGTTGATTTGATAGTCGAGTTGGGGGGATTTGAACCCTGGACATCTCTGTAGGTGCTAGTTGAGCTACAAACTCTTGGCTTATAGCTCACTGTGATTCAGAATCCCAGCTTCCAATAGTTTTGACACAAAGGCACGTCCTTAACACTTATTTACAAACTCTTGGCTTATAGCTCACTGTGATTCAGAATCCCAGCTTCCAATAGTTTTGACACAAAGGCACGTCCTTAACACTTATTTTCGTATTCTTCTCGTATAGGAATATGCGAAAAAGAAGTGATTGCAAGACCCCAGTTTACTTTTACAGAATTGATATAATAAGTCTCCATTGTATCCTCATTTTTTGCCAACTTTTCTTTTGTAGCGATTATGTCTTTATTTGTCAACCAACTTATAAAGCAAGCTTGTTTATGTGGCCTGCAAACCAAATTAACTTCCACTGGGTAACATTTTGCCGCTTTTCTCTAATCTCCTACCAAGAAGAAGTACAGCTAAAAACTTATGAAAATAAAAAGAAAAAAAAGAAGTATTACTAAATTCCCCATTTGTAGTAGCAAAGCATGAAATGGCCCTTGAGCTACCTTGCTTTGAATCAGCTCCGGTCTCATCTGATCTAGCAGGAGACCATAATCAGTTTCCATTGTGAATGACACTTGATAGTTGACCAAACTTCTTGTACAACGGGTCCTCTGGATGCCAATTATCATGCCAAAGGAATATGGGTCTTTTGTTTCCCACTCTAAATCTCATTAGATGCCTAGCAATAGTCCTCAGTTGTAGTAGCTTTCCCCATCCTTGTGTGCGTTCTCTAGGGACTGGGATAACCTCTGCCTGTCAACAAATAAGTATGATCTCATGCCAACCAAATGATAACTTTGTTCCAATCTGCCGCTTTTCTCAACCCCTGCTTGAATAAGATGATTGGTTCTATGCTGAGTTTTGTATTCAATGATTTGCATAATTTTACAGATAAGTATTTGCTATATGCTTGTGATCTTTTGGTTGTTTTTGCCAATTATGCACTCTGTGGCCATTTAAATTTGTCCCAGCTTTGTTATTTCTGCTTGTATGTAAACAAGATCTAACATATACACGCATACACACATTAACTCTTAATGATATATATTAAATTGCTAATAGTTATAAATTTGTACCAACTTTGTTATTTCAGCTTATTGATTCGACTCTCTCATGCTTTTTTCTACTAGATTCAATGGAAAAGCCCACATACATCAGGTTTCTTGTATCAAATGCTGCAGCTGGATCTGTTATTGGAAAGGGTGGCTCTACAATCACTGATTTTCAGTCACAATCTGGAGCACGAATTCAGTTGTCACGCAATCAAGAATTTTTTCCAGGGACAACTGATAGGATTATTATGATATCTGGAGCAATTAATGAAACGCTCAAGGCTGTTGAACTGGTTCTTGCCAAATTGCTGAGTGAGGTAATCTTGATGTTTCTTTCAGTCACATTTCTTAAAAATTGTTCTACATGTATCTGATACTAATTACTGATCAAAAAAAAAAAAAAAAAAAATCTGATACTAATTACATTTTTTTTTTGGTTGGGTAGATTCATGCTGAAGAAGGTGATGATGTTGAGCCAAGAACAAAAGTGAGACTTATTGTTCCAAATAGCTCATGTGGTGGCATAATTGGAAAGGCGGGTTCCACCATCAAGTAAGAAAACCGTACCTTTTAATTTTTCAATCATAAAACACAATTAGATCTGTGCTCTTAATACTTACTGATAGATGAGCAGTTCTTCTTGACCATGACATCAAAACTCTGTTGTGATTGAAATGTTTCTTCTATCTTTTTTCCTTGTCAGAATGGTTGTAGAGTTTCTTCATAATACTCATCTGCATGTTCTCTGTTTTTGAGGATTAATAGCATTAGTTTTGACTACCAATTTAATTCGGATGATATTGAAATGTGTTTCACACAATTTTAGTTTACCCAGAGATAGTGGATCTCTAAATTTGTTCACTGCAGTTGTGTCATTTCCTTTTCATTGTGAAGATATAAAATTTTTCTTCATGAAAATGGCTGTCATGTACAACATGTTCAAAAAAATTGTTTTTACAGCTTCATAGAGCACTTAAACTATGCCACTTACAAATCTGTGAAGTGCAATTAAGGCTGATAATGAACTTGCTTGTGATGAGGCAATCCCGCACACATATAGTTGGGTTTCAGAATTGAGAGCAAACTTTGAGGGTTATATAGGCTAGAGGAGATAATTTTTTTGATAGGTAAGTTATGCACCTAGCGGGTCTTAAACCCATGACCTCACCCTCCATTTAGCGTTTAGAAGGCTTCAGGTGCCAGTTAAGTTGGAGCTCATTGGCAAGGAGATACTATATGTATTTGCAAAATGACAACGTTGAAGCTTGTGGTGAGGTACAGCCTGTGTTTTGCTCAGGAAACTAATTATTTTAAGTCCACTTCTTATGCCACCAAAGAAAATTTGTCCAAGGTTAAGTGTTTCATAGTGAATAAATCTTACATGAATTGGAATTTTTTTTTTTTTTTTGGGGGGGGGGTATGGGAGGGTGGTGGTGGTGGTATTATAAGGTGAGTTTACATAGTGTTTAACAGGTAGGGGGAAGAATAAGGAAATCCATCCTTTCCAATCTACTTCTCATGCAACTAACAAAATATGTCATTTTCAATGTTTTATAGTGATTAGGTATTACATGAAATTGGACTTGTGTTTAGGAGACTAGAGCATGGGAAATGGAATGAAAAGGAATTTTTTTTAAAAGAAAATTCTTTTCATTCTCTAGTTGGGGAGTTTAATAGGAGGGAATGAAGTGGAACCCCTGCTCCAATCCTTTCCCTCTTAAGCCCATTTTTTAATCATTCCAAAATTTGGATACTTTCTTTCTTTCTTTTTCTGATAAAAAAATAAAATTCTATAATTCATTTCCTTTCAAACATCCATACCAGAGAGAGATTAAAGTTTATTCCTTTCTATTCTATCCATTCCATTAAATTCCTTTTTAACCTCCTAAACATGGTGTTGATGGGCTTCATTAAAATTACTATGCTAAGGATCTTGAATAGCTATTGTTACGTTCTGTGGTATATAGTCATTAGATTCTCCAAAAAAGTGATAAGAATTAAGAAGCGCACAATGCTAATTGACATTTAGACTTTGTCTCTAGTTACCTTTTTTCTCCCTGGTAGGGTGAAGAGAGGTTGGGGTTGGGAAGTCTTGAATTACATAATTGATGATTTCTGTAAGTCAACACTCAAGTTGGACTTGGAATACCTTAGGTAAAGAATAGGTGCTCAAAATTTCACGTTAGAGGTAAATCCCACCCTTTATAAGGTGGATATTGAGTCACCTAGAAGATTAATTGTAGAGAGGGAGTATTTTTGAGGTCCTCAATCTTCGAGTGTTAATCTACCACATTTGTATTTACTAAATGTATATTTTATTGCTGCTCTGGTAATCTTTACTTTTCAGTAGTTGCTCAACCCCAGAAAAGCATTGACATATATTGACTGGATAGATGCAAAATATTTCATTATTCCTGGCAGAAATCTTGAGGATATTTGGGAACCTCTCTTTCCAAATTTTTGGTGTATTTGTGCAGGGAGATTTTTTTGAATGTTTCTAGGTCTTTATGATTCAGACTGATGGACTGTCTTTGTAAACTGACTTAATAAATGATTAATGTGGTACAAAGACAAGGAGATTTGTGCTTAGACGGCAGGGAGGCAGGCAGATTACAATTTTATTATGGTGCTATTTATTGAGAATGTGCAACAATCTAGACCACCATCTTTGTTATAATTTAAACCTTGTAACCACCATTTCTCAACTTTGTTACTTGCAAGGTCAAGTATTTTTTGATTTTGTATTGCAGGTTTCTGTTTACATATTTGCCTAAAAAAGTGGCTATTGCTGATATCTAGTTTTTCAATTGAGCAGGTCCTTTATTGAAGAATCACAAGCTGGCATTAAGATATCTCCTCAGGATAATAATTATTATGGGTTGAATGATAGGCTGGTGACAGTTACAGGAACTCTAGATGAACAGATGCGGGCTATTGATTTAATTCTTTCTAAGCTAGCTGAAGACCCTCATTACTCCCAGTCTATGAATGCTCCATTTTCATATCCAGGTGTGCCTTCTTTTATCAGCTTATCAATTAATGATTCTGTATTTTCACTCAGCAGCTCATAGTTTTCATATGCTACTAGTGCTTTTCATGTTTTTGTTTTTGTTTTTTAATCTTCTTGGGTCTTATGGATTGAGTAATGCTCTTGAGTTCTAAACGGTGCCCTATTCTGTATTTTTGTATGCGTTTTAGCTAAATTAGCTCCTGTGAAGTGTGAGTTTACAGTTTAGTTAATGCATATTTGGCTCTTGTTTAGAGTTTTGCGGTGAAAATCTAGTAGATATGTAGCATGCTATAGATATGTGCAAGGTTTAAAAAATGGACCGGACTGGACCGGCCAGTTTGACTGTGAATTGATCAATTTTCTGGTCTGGTTAAAATAAAAAACTGGAGATTTATCATTTAAAACCGGAAACTGGCGGTTTGACTGGTAGAATTGGGAAGCAGACTGGTTTTAAACAGTTCAAGCCAACCCAATGGTCGATGCTCTTTGTCTTTAGTCTTCTCTCTCTAGCAAACACCCCCCCACTCTCTTGTCTCTTCTCCTTTGACAACTTTCAGTCACAGCATCACAATTCATTGGGAAGCAACTTCCAGCTGAGTGACGATAACATTTTTTTTTTTGTTTATAAACATCAGGTGACTATTAGGAATGATGTGTTTAACTACTAATAGAACATATTAAAGTTGGAATTATTAGAATATTGGAAATTAACCTTACCTCCCATTGAGCCTTTAGAGAGAAAAATTGGATATAATATCGGAAGGCAACAGAATATTGCATCTGATGAGGTTGACAAGCAGAGTAATCACCCTCAATATTTCTTGATATACATCATCTCCAGCACCATTATCACTACTCCTATTAATTGGGCTGAGGAGCTTAGTGACCTATTTGATGTTAAGAAATTAGTATGTTCCCTAAGAACATGGATTTGGAAAAATAAGAACGGAAGAATCTCTGAGCTGTTTATAGGAAGAAATCACAAAAAATACGAGTTATCCAATGGCAAGAGCAAAAGCCACAATCATCATGATAGGTAATGTTAACCATTTTTATAGGAAATGAATTTCAAGTATGTTAGAGATAATGGCTCATATTCTAAATGAGAAAATAAAATGGTTTCTAGTTTAGAATACAGGGTCTCATGAGCATAGCTGCGGAGCAGAGCCAATTAGGCCCAATGCGGCTTTATTTAAGTTTGTTATGCCTGGGCTGAATAATGGTTTAGGGGATGCAGGGGTGTGGTATGGATATGTTGGGAAACTCAATGTACAAGGTTAGGGTTTCTTGGGGTAATATTAATGCACTGTAAACTGTTATTTTTTATATGGAGGAATCTCAGTCGCTTGCTCCCATGGATGTAGGCACACTGCCAAACCACATAGATCCTTGTGTTGATCTCCCCCCCTCCTCTCTCGAATTTTCACTAACATTGTTCAGATCTGAAATCTTCAACAAAGTAGTTGACTCCTATACCAATGTTACAAGATGATGAAAGTTGATGTGTAAATTGTAATTAATGAAGAGGATCTGATGAATGGTTTAGTACTTTAGTTCTCCAAATAAGTGAACATTTTATTGAGTTACTAGCTTGCTGGCAAGGTTGGTTTGGTCTAGAATGCCCTTGAGTCTAGTATGCTCATCAAAATATCATGGGAGGGTAACTTTATTGATGAAAAGACTAGGGAGAGAGCAGCTTTAGATGATTTGGCCAATGTGTGGAGGAGAGCAATTAATGCACCGGTGAGGAAGAGTGAATTAATTTAATTCAAGGGAATAAAAAATTGTAAAGGATGACTTAAAATAACATTAATAGAAGTAGTAAGAAAAGACATGTCAATTAAGGAGGTGACAGAAAGTATGGTTTTAGATAGGATAGAATGGCTTTAAAAAATAAATGTGGTCAACCTTGATTAATATGTTGAGATTCCATAACCGACCCCAAAGTTTTGGGGCTAAAGCTTGGCAGCAGTTGTTGCTGTTTAACTTCCTGTCCACTGACTAACTGATTTTAAATAGTCTGTTTAGTGAATCTGTTGCTTAAATTTCCTGTAGGTATTATTGTTTAAATAATTGCTCAAGTATCGTGGACTCCTCTTGAGGATAAAAAATCCCCATAGAACTAGGTGATATGAACTTAGTAGTTCATTAGCATTTAAGCACAGATAATATTGAGTTGAGTCAATCGACAAGGCTCATGAAAAGTCTTGTACTAGACATTCTAATGTTCTATGTTTTAAAACTGATTCTAGATGGCCTTCAAAAATATAAAAGATGGGTAGACCATTATATTTTGTAACAAAGGTTCAACCTATCCTTAAAAAAAGGGTTTATAGCATGGTTTTATGGTTGCTTATAATGTACGCATGGAGTTATTCTAGTAAAGTTTGATATCTAGTAAGTTCTCTTGAACTTGAATTTTAGGTGTTTACTTCTCCGGTTTTCATGGTATGCCATATACACATGTGCTTCCTTCTGTTGCAACAGTAGCCCATAACTCAATGAACTATGGACCAAATGGAGCTGGAGGGAAGTTTCAGAACAACAAGGTTTGTTATATTCCATAATACTTTAGTTTCATTGATGTTTCTTGATGTTAATTACACTTATTACATTCCTGCTCATCTTTGATGAATATATCATTTACCTATGGAGGCTTTATCAACTCTCATTAGTATACTCCAATTTTGCATGCATGGGCACTGATGTTCCAATCTTCAGTGACCTCAATAAAAGACTGTTTTATGTATCATGTTTTCCAGATTATTTGACCTTTTTATATATTTAAATTATAACCTTGAATATATATATATATATATATATATTAAAAATTAATAAGTGATTTTATTAAAGAATTATAAATACTGGAAGAGCACAAAAGGGGCAAATAAATATTACAAATGAAAATTCAGATCCAAAAACTCTTGGAAAAGAAGGGACATGGACAGCATCTTTTTATATATTTAAATTATAACCTTGAATATATATATATATATATATATAAAATTAATAAGTGATTTTATTAAAGAATTATAAATACTGGAAGAGCACCAAAGGGGCAAATAAATATTACAAGCGAAAATTCAGATCCAAAAACTCTTGGAAAAGAAGGGACATGGACAACATCACAAACCAAAATTCAGTCAACTAAGATTTCAAAAATATTGATTTAAGCTCAAGAGTGGAATCCTCAACATGGTTAAATGTTCGGTAGTTCCTCTCCCTATGAATTAATCTACGTAAAGCTGAGGGCAATTGCTTTCAATCTGCATTTCAAGAAGTCGTATATCACTATGGACATCTTTCTGTTGCTAAACATTTATAAAAATAAAAATAAAGTTTCTGTTGCTAAACATTTAGCTTGAATGATTTGAAAGTTTTATATACTTAGTTTTTAATAAATTGATTTGGATATTATTATGTGTCCCAGAAAAAAGAATGAATTTAGAAAATTTCACCTGTATTTCATGTCCTTCTCCTAGACCATGCTTACTGGAACTGAAATTTGAAGTGGTTTGTTCTAGATATTTTCCACTGCTTTGTTCGTAGACAAAGCAAATATATTAAGTTAGAATCTTATGTGGTTTTAAGAATATAATTGAATAACTATATAATTACATAATTGTTGCTGTGTAGCTGATTCATAGACTTTAATAGCTTGATGCACACTAGAGCAACTCATGGGCTTGATCTTTTAATATTTCTCTTTCTATCTCTGCTTTCTACCACATTAAGATTTTAATATGCGATAAAAAGAAACTATGCTTTGCAAGTTTAAGATGACAGATTGTTTTCTCTTTCTATCTCTGCTTTTCACTGATAGAAACTATGCTTTGTGATCAAAAGAAAGTATGCTTTTCTACTAAATTGAGAACCAGCAGGGTGGGATGCATGTTCTTTGATGGGACTATTTAGAACAAACCTATCACTTATCAAAAAAATAAACCCTATGTAAAACAAATCTATCATCATTTCTGGTGAACCCTAGTGTTGATAACAAAAAGATCCATATCAAATTGATTGTGTTTCCGACCAATCTGGTCTGTCACTGTACAAGCATTATCTTAGTGAGTGCATTCGTGTCTGTCCTTTTTATTTCATTAAATAATATTTTGGTATTGTTTTGAGATTTTTCAAGTCGGGATGCATGTGTGCCGTGTATGTTTTACGAATCATGATTTACAGAAAGGCTTCTGATGTTTTCCAGGAGGATCGAAGTAACTCAGTGACCATTGGCGTTGCAGATGGTCATATCGGGTTGGTTGTTGGCCGTGGTGGAAGAACTATAATGGAAATCAGTCAGGTATATAACTAGCAAACAGTGTCATTTCACCCATAATATTGCATATGCACTAATTTGACCACTTTGATTTTGCAGGTTAGTGGGGCCAGAATAAAGATATCGGATAGAGGTGATTTTATGTCTGGAACATCTGATAGGTAAAAAAGGAATTGCCAATGTCATCGTTCATCAATTTGCTTGCCTATAGGATGCGTTCTTTGGCAATAAATATTTTAACATCTTGTTGTTTTGTACCTTGTTCTGCAGGAAAGTTACAATCACGGGGTCACAAAGAGCAATCCGTGCAGCTGAGTCCATGATAATGCAGAAGGTGGCCTATGCTTCTGAGAGGGTGATGGATTAGTTTTCAAATGTTTCCATTCAAATTTCTCGTTAAGAATATTTTGGTGAAGCTACCTGCAATTTCCTTATAGATATGGTCATTTTTTAAAAATGCATCCACATTCGTTCTCACATGATGATATAAGTTGGGAGAGATCTGCATACTTTGGTAGGGGCAAGAGCGGAAATTTCCTTTTTGTTGAGAGAGATTATTGTAATAGGGATTTGTATGAGATTATAGATTATTATTTTTCCCAAAGAAAATGTTGGAAAAAGCCATTGTTGATTGACCATATAGAATTATTAGCTTTATTTATTACTCTGTTCGCAGATATCTAAATTATCAGGTATTATGTCTGACCTGTATCTTCATTGGATATTGAGTTTTAACATTTGAAGATTTTTCTAATGGAGCATTTCTGCTGCAACTCAGGATAGTTATGTACTCTTTGAATAAATTCAAATTCTGTGTCATAATTTTGCGGGTTTCTTCTCAGCCATAGATTTGATATGGACAATCTAGGAAGCTGGATATGTGAGACTTCTGTTTGTAAGTTTGTACTCACATGGTTCACCTTATTTTTTGACTCAAGCACGCCTTGGTAGTCAAAGTTTGGGTTGGTTTGTTTGTTTGTTTTGTTATGATTTTTTTGGGGCTATTTTGAGTCTCAAAATTTTTCATTCTCCAACCAAAAAAAAAAAAGTTTGAAAATTTTCATTTTGACTATTTAGGTTTGATTTTGTTTTCATATTAGGCTTGTTGTACATTTCTATTAGTAATTAGACCGTTAAGTGTCATTTAAACAAATATAATCCGATCATGAATAAATGTATCTCTTTACCTCTTTCCATATATGGGCTTGGTTTTTTGTTTTTTGTTTTACTTTATTTAAACAATGGATTTGTTGGATTTGCTGGGATATGAGAAGCCTTTATTTATTTACTATTTATTTATTTTATTAAAAAAAAGGATAAGATAATAATGGATAAATAAGATTCGAATTATGTTTGACTATTTCATAAAATACTAGTTCTAAAATATTGTAGAATGTTGGAATTTTATCGTTGTAAATAGAAAAACATATTATTGTGGTCAAATTATTAACTGAAATAAATAACTAACCCAATATAAAAATGGAATGAAACATAAAAGAGTAAAATGAAAATTTTAAAATTTAAAATGGTCAAAATGAAAACGACCCCAAAATTTGAGACCTAAAGGAGTACTTTATGGCTTGTTTGGTGGAGGGGGGAAGGAGGAGGAGTGAAGGGGAGTAGAGTAGAATTCGTTAAAAATAAGTAAATTTTGTGTTAAATTTACTTTACTTTACACTACTCTCTCTCTCTCTCTCTCTCTCAATTCAAACAGACCATTAGAGTTTAATTTTGTCCTAATGCAAAGTTGTGAACTGGAAGAAGTGGCTAGCCACAAGCCCACAATTATGGCATGCATTGTGTGGGGAGCCAAACTCTTTGGTTCCCATGCGTAGGCAACATTTTAATGAACCTATCATCATTGGTTATAGTCTTATAGACAGGAGTCCCGAGTCCAAGAGTGTGAAAGCACTGCATGAACTTTGCAACTTATGTATCGTAAGTGTTCTAGAGCATCCACGTTGGTGGAGGTAAAAATTTGGCTATTTAGCACATACAAAAGTTACTTTATCTATTTTATCTCTCCACTTTATAATACACTAAACATCAATAGATCCATATTTTTAGTTATTTGATTAAAATAATACAAAGAACTTATTAGAATAATAATAAAAACATCCACCACAAACTTTAGGAACCAACCACAACCACCACCACTACCACTATGGCAACCACAACCTACAATAGGAAAAAAAAAAAAAAAAATCAACCAACCAGCTCGATCTATCCACAAAACCACCACCACCACCACTGTGGCATAGCCCACAATAGAAAAAGAAAAAGAAAAAAAGAATCAACCAAGTAGCCCGTTCTACCTACACAACCACAACCACCACCACTGTGGCAACCACAACCCGTAGCAAGAAAAAAAAAAAAAAAAAAATCAACAAAGTAGCTCGATCTACCCACACCCACCTGATCCCAGCCACCAACACGAAACCCACCCGACCCACCACCACGAAACACCCACACCCACCTGATCCTAGCCACCACCACGAACCAACGCCAATGAACCCACCCACCCGCCCACACCGATCTACCCACAAACCCACCCACATTGACACAGACATCGAACCTAGTGATCCACCAACGAACCCACACTGACTCAAGATGTGCATTGATAATAGCTTAATTTTGCATATTTATATCATTATTAGAAAGCATTATCATACTTATTTTGAGTTAATTCATGCAGTTTATATTTGGTTTTTGAATAATGTTGAATAATCAAATTTGTGCTTAATTGAATTTTATTGCGTGAATTTATCTTTTGTAGGAGAATGAAATTAAATAAGTGAATTTGTGCAAAGAAGAAAGCTAATGGACTTTACTTTTACAATGACCATGATGAAGTTAAAGAATGCCAACCCAATTAAATTTAAGTCCAATTGGAGTAAGGAATCAAAGAAAATTTGCACAAAATCCAAGTCTAATTTGGATTAGGATTCCAGCCTGTATATCAGTTTGTATTTTTGGCATAACTTTCGGCTCAGATATCCAATCCAAATTATTCAAGTTAGGCTGGAAATTTAACTTAAAGGGCTACAACTTTGTAGTTTACCAAAAGTCCTAATTCTGACATTAAATGGGCCAAAATTGTCGGTTAAGTGAAGCCTAAAAATTTGGAATTTTCTCCAAACGAGAAGTCAACTTGTAATAGAATTCCTTAACCTATTTTAAGGCTCTTTAGGGCAAAATTCAGGGAGGCTAGTGCTAGGGCTGAGGGCTAAATGTATAGAGAGCTGTGGCTACCTCTTTGGTTTTCTTCCATGACAGTTAGTTTTATTTTATTTGTCTAGTTTAATGTTTAGTATTTTATTTTTATGTTTTATTTCAATTACCATGAGTAGCTAAATTTATAATTAGGATTAAGGATGAAACCTTGTTAAGAATTATCAGTATTGTTTATGTAATTTGATTTTTCTCACAATAGTTGTTTTTTAATGATTTAAATTGTTCTTACTTCATATTAATTGATTAAGATGTGATTCTAGATATGAGTTCAATTATGTT
Organism: Quercus ilex subsp. ballota; assembly: GCA_032727855.1. Taxonomy (NCBI): domain Eukaryota; kingdom Viridiplantae; phylum Streptophyta; class Magnoliopsida; order Fagales; family Fagaceae; genus Quercus; species Quercus ilex. Next base: position 57,343,668 of record CM064915.1, read on the forward strand.
TTTCTCATGATTTAAGATTTATCTTAATTAATTGAATGCTTGGTTTATTAATTTTTGATTATAAAATTAGATATCGCTTGTGATTTGTCTGTCAATTGATACAATTTATGATTTGATTTTTAGAATTGGATATATCTTGTGATTTGTTTGGCTACGGATACAATTGATGATTTGATTTTATATTTAAGAAGCGAAGAATAACACGCTTTAGATATTTAAATAGAAGTTTTAATGATAATATTTTCCATGGTAGCAAGATTGATTTCTAGATTATCATGTAGTGGTTGGGAAAAATTAATAATTATAAATATATGCTGATATGAATTAACAAGGCGGATTCCAAAACCTTAATTCATTTTTCTTGATTGTTTACATCTTTTTTTTGCTTTATATCTTTTGCTTAGTTTAACTATTTGTTTAATTTTATTATTTGCTTAGTTTATTTAATCTCAGAAAAACCAATTTTTATTAAACTAGATTATGATTAATTTGGTTAAGGTTTAATTAATTTTTCTACATTCATTTAAGTCCCTGTAGGTTCGACCTAGTTTTTGTCAAACTATATTTCAGTATGGTTTGTATACTTACGAGTACTTTAAAATTTCACAACAACCCACCATCACGATCCCACCCATGAGAGGAAAATGAGGGAGGGGATGTAGAGAAAAAAAAAAAAAAAAGAGAAGGAAAAAAAGAAAAGGGGGGAGAGAGAGAGAGAGAGAGAGAGAGAAAAGAGAGTACATTTTTTTAATCTTGCTACGGTAAACATACCCTTGGCTGTTTACAGTAGCAAGAAGGCAAAATAATTTACCTTTGGCACCGCCAATGTTGAGCACTAATTGGGATTTGTGGTGTTAAAAATAGCTATTTAGCTTTGTGGTGCTAATTCCTAAGCTTCTCTCTCTCTCTCTCTCATACCTCTAGTATGTCAAGAGAGTGATTTAACTTTAATATTTGTAGGCCGGCCTGTTGTTGTGCATGCATGATAGCACTACAATTCATCAATTGCTTTAAAAAAAAAAAATCTGAAATTAAATCATCATACTCAAGTTAACAACAACAACAAAGTAACTTTTATTTTATATATATGAGTAATAACACAACAAAGCAACTTGTATTTTATATATATGAGTAATAATAATGTAGTTAGGCTAGTAGTAACAAAGCTTAATAATATAGTGCGAATTCGCAGACATGCACGTACGTATGCAACTTCCACCAACACATATTCATGCATAAGGTAAGGTAATATGGTGATGAGGCTGCTGCAAATTTTATTTTTAGAATTACAAATGCCAAAAGCCAAACCATCAAATGCCACTAAAACAAATAAGCTTTTTATGTTCATGGGAAATCATAACCACCCCCCTCCCCATATCCTTCTCCATAGCCTGAGCCGTAGCCAGAGCCAGAGCCAGCGCCGGAACCACCGCCGCCACCTCCACCTCCACCACTACCTCCGCCACCACCTCCACCCTTACCACCTCCACTTCCATATCCCCCACCACTTCCATATCCCGAGCCATAACCAGAGCCACTTCCACCTCCTTTCCCTCCACCTCCACCACCACCACTACCACCACCTCCTCCACCTCCTTTCCCTCCACCAGACCCATATCCGGACCCATAACCAGAGCCACCTCCAGACCCATATCCAGACCCAGAAGCACCTCCACCACCTCCCCCTCCTCCCTTACCACCGCCACCTCCTCCTCCTGTTGCACCATATCCAGAACCACCACCAGACCCGAACCCCGAACCATACCCGGAACCATACCCAAGGCCTGAACCACCACCTCCACCACCACCACTGCCACCACCTCCTCCTCCTCCACCAGCTAGTGATCTAGCAGCTAAGGCAAGGTCCACAAAGAGTAAAACCAGGAATGCAGCACCAATCAGCAACCTAGAGCTGGCCATTTCTTATCTTCCAATACCCAACGTGGGTTGATTGAGACTCAGTTATATAATTTTTTTTCTTTCGAAAAGGGTGATTGAGATAGAGAACTCTGAGTGTATAAGCACTCACTTACTATATATGAGAAATGAGAAAGCAATGCTTTGTGGGTGAAAAAGGCTAAGGCAGGGTTCCTATATATAGTCATTCTAAAGGGTCACATATTCCATGCTTGTTTGACATTCTAGTATCTTCTTTTTCACTTAGTACATTAGATAAATGATAATTAGGAACGTGTATGTGGGATTTGATTAGTGGTGTTAGTGGTGACGTTGGCGGTGGTGCTATACATTGTGCATGATAATGTGGTGAACTGTCTTCTACTTGTCTGTCTTCATGCAATTCTGCCTAAAGATTAAAGTCTTCTCCCACTTTTGAATTGGATTTGGATGTATCCTAGCTAGAAGTATGATATGTTGTTGGGACCAATGTGATGTAATAGCACTTTGTTGATCAGTTCAAACTCGGAAGTGAGTGCACAATTCATCAATGACGTACTGATGAGGGACTACAATTTTTTAATGAGTAAATTGTGAATAATCAGGGAATTTGGGAACTAAAAATTTTATTAAAATTGACCAGCCACATTTTAAATACAAAACCACAAAAGTGATGTTAGGACTTACGGGGTACTATAAATTTTATTATATTAGTTTTATAAATTAACATGTCAACTTTAAAAAATATTAAAATTATTACTAATTTTACAACGTAAGATTTATAAACTAATATAATAATGAATGTGATTAATACCACATCAACAATACGATAAGTATTCTTCTTATTTATTTTTTGTTTTGTGTTTAGTAGTTAATATATTAATTTATAAAATTCATACAGCTAAATTTTTAATAGTCACATCATTACTTGTCCTTGTCATGTTAGTTTATAAGTACTTGCAGTGGAAATTGTACTACCTTTAGGATCTTACAAACCAGTTGAGTAAGATAAAAATTTACTTATTATTTTGTTGATTTGATAACAATCACATAAATTATCATGTAATTTATAAATTTTTTTTGTAGTAAAATTAATAATTGATTTAAGATTTTTCTTTGTTAAAAAAAAAGGAAAGAGGGAAGTGGTTACCTATTTTTTTCATCCACTTGGATTGTTAGGGTGACAAATTAAGTAATAATATATAAACAATTATCTTCTTGAGCATATATATATATATATATATATATGTATGTATGTATGTATGTATATATAAAAGTCTAACATAGAGTGATTGAGCCGTAAATACAAATCACATGCAAGAGGAATTTTTTGATACATCATAAATAGGGACGAGATTTAAATCCTGAATGTCTCAATTAAAAATATCAAAAGTGCTTATTGACCTAAAGGTCATTAGTCATCTTCTAGAGGAATTGTACAAGCTAATAGGATATACTCATTTATTCTATTACCAAGTTACAATAGGCTGAATCAAACTACAAATGCTATTTTACGATGTTTTTGTATTACACTATTACCATCTCCTTCTAAATTAGATGACAACAAGATTGTATGAGATCATATCATAAATGCCTATGGATAGGGAAATTCCTTGTATTTTCTAGGAATAAAGAATTAATTTCCGTATCGTTCTTGCTTGCATTAACAAGTAGTGCACTAAAACAATTTTTAAATTTTTTTTTTTTTTATATACAAGATAGAAATTATACTCTAACTTAATGTAAGTGTATATATGTGTGAATCTCTATTTTGAAGACTTGAACCTCAGCCCTTCCCCCCCACACCTCCACTAAAACAAATTCTAAGGAGTACTACGGACTAATTAATGACTAAACAAGAGTAGAAGTGGCTAATCACAATTCTAACTTGGTACTTAACAAGTGAATTCAACCATACATGTCATCTTCTAGAGCAATTGCACAAGCTAATAGGTTATAGGATATACTCATTTATTCTCTCACAAATACCAAGTCACAATCGGCCGTATCAAACTACAAATGCTGTTTTAGGGTGTTTTTGTTTTGCACTAATATCATGTCCTTATAAAATGGCAACGGAATGAGACTGAGATCAGATCATAGATGCCTTGTGGAGTTACAGTCATGGCAATTCCTTGTATTCGTGAAAACATCTATTAGCAGTGCACTGAGGCAAACTCTAAAGGGCTACTACGTACTAATTAACGAACTAAAAAAAGAGTACAAGTGACTTATCACAATCCTGACTTGGTATTTGACGAGTGAATATGCAGCCATGCGCGTCATGATGTCGAACCAACATTTTCTTTCTTTTCGATTGACCATTTGAACCACTTCCACATTATCTGAATTTGATGAGTGTATATTATATTTCACACTATACATTCCTCAGCATTGTTCCAAAACAAAATTATTAATCATAAAGATACAGACACCCATTTATAATATAAAGTATATAAAACAAGAAAAGTGTTGTACCTACTAGTCCTACACGTGTCCAGTCCAATAGTGCTACCCATTATGACATTATACGTACTCCTAGGAAACCTCAAAATCTCAGGCCACAAAAAAATTCCCACTAAAACTCACCTACTTCGAAGTCTTGCTGTCCAGATCTCCCATACCTTAGTGGGGTGAGTGTTACCCTTTTTCTTTTCTTCAAATTTAAGCTTGAATGACATTTGGCAATGGCATTCATACTTTACTATATTCTTTTTCTTGTGTGGTCATATATATATGCAAAGCTAGCTTGATTGCACTTTGCCTTCAATCATAGCAATATAGCCATTATATACGATCTTAGCCAAAGAACATGGGCTAGCTATCGACAATTTTGACTTTGCTATGAACGTATATATGAACCGAATTTCGTTAGCAAAATTTATAATGCGTGATTATTTATTTTCTTCTTTTAGCTAAGTGGGATGATCTGATTAGCTGATTGTTATGATGCTTGATAGAATTTGTTAACAAAGTTTTCAAAGTGATTTCATAGGTTACACCGTTACATGATTCATATCCAATCGAGAATTGGGTTTGGGGACACGAATTAAAAGTAATGATTAACGATGAGATAAGATAGAGTTCCTTGATTAGTAAATTATTTAGAAAGAATGAAAAAAAAAAAGTACTATGCCTTGGTGGATGGTGGTACATATAATGATGATCATGCAATAAATGTCGGTGATTGCAGATTACTCCTCCAAGTTGTTATGAGTTATGAGTTAGAAAATCAACCTATCAATTTCTCCATAGCATTTCACTTTGTAAATTGCTCATAGGTTTCTAAGAAAATTAGTTTTGACGCTGGCAGAATTTGCTCTTAGGACTATGAAACAATTACTTATAAGTAACTTAATTTAATGCCTAATTACCAAAACCCTTTCAAATTTGAACAAATTAAAGTGGATCAGAATTCAGAAATTCCTACCATTGCACACTCTTGGTGTGATGGTCACTCCACAAGTATAAATGCTTGTGGGAATTTCTACTTAGATTAGGCTAAAGTAGAATTTCTATCTTGTATATATATATATATATATATATATATAATTCAGAAACTCCTCTAAGCACTAAGTAGGCTTGGAGAACCATCATTCAAGTGTCGACTCAGTTAAGACTAAAAATAATCAAATTTATGTTTTAAAAATGAAACAGGGAAGTATTTGTGGAAATATTCAAACTCATGTCAAACATATGATGGAATGAATGATAAGATTGAAGAAGTAACCCACATTTAGCAACAAAAATAAAAAATAAAAAAGAAGCTGATGGAATGTCAACAATTTTTATAAACAACATGATTTGATAATTCCCATTTGTTGAGGACTCTTTTTGCACACCACATGGCAATACTTTATTAGCAACCCACGTCACATCAACATATTTTTTGGGTAAATCTCTTTAAAACCCAAAATAAACTTATATCTTATTTAACTACATAGATTGAGCTCACATGGCCCACAAAAACCTTACTTCAAGAGATGGATTCATGGTTCACATTTCCTCTTCATCAATTGGAATCATAACCCACGACATCATCAACATCAATATATGGATTAGGTTCAAGTAATGAATCAAAACTCATGGTCCATATTATCTCTCTCATACTCATGGAAGGTGGCTTCTCCAACAAAAGCCCATATTTACACAAAATGACAGCAAAGCCCAATGTATGTCATCTCATCTTCGGCTCATGATCCAAGCTCATGAGTCTTTTTAGGAAACTTTGGGAGTTGTGATTTGGAGGACCAAGAGGTATGTTCAGTAAAGCTCCAGCAGTTTAAAGTTAATAAAAAAAAAAAAAAACATGTTGCTTGGCGTGTCTTCTCCAAACCACATGTTGTGGGGTGTGGGGAGCAAGAGCTGGGGTTCAAGTCTCTAGGAGGGAGTTTCACACACATATATACTTAAATTAGACTAAAGTAGAATTTCTATCTTGTATCCAAAAAAAAAAAATTCAGAAACTCCTCTAAGCACTAAGTAGGCTTGGAGAACCATCATTCAAGTGTCGACTCTATTAAGACTAAAAATAGTCAAATTTATGTTTTAAAAACGAAACAGGGAAGTATTTGTGGGAATATTCAAACTCACATCAAACATATAATGGAATGAATGAGAAGATTGAAGAAGTAACCCACATTTAGCAACAAAAATAAAAAATAAAAAAGAAGTCGATGGAATGTCTACAATATTTAATAAACAACATGATTTGATAATTTCTATTTGTTGAGGACTCTTTTTGTGCACCACATGGCATTACTTTATTAGCAACCCACGTCACATCAACATATTTTGTAGGTAAATCTCTTTAAAACCCAAAATAAACTTATATCTTATTCAACTACATGGATTGAGCTCACATAGCCCACAAAAACCTTACTTCAAGAGACGGATTCATGGTCCACATTTCCTCTTCATCAATTGGGATCATAACCCACGACATCATCAACATCAATATATGGATTAGGTTCAAGCAATGAATCAAAACTCATGGTCCATATTATCTCTCTCATACTCATGGAAGGCGGCTTCTCTAACAAAAGCCCATATTTACACAAAATGACAGCAAAGCCCAATGCATGTCATCTCATCTTCGGCTCATGATCCAAGCTTATGAGTCTCTTTGGGAAACTTTGGGGGTTGTGGTTTGGAGGATCAAAAGGTATGTTCAGTAAAACTCCTGCTATTTAAAGTTAATGAAAAAAAAAACTTGTTACTTGGCGTGTCTTCTCTAAACCACATGTTGTGGGGTGTGGGAGGCAAGAGCCGGGTTTCAAGTCTTCAGGAGGGAGTTTCACACACATATACACTTAGATTAGGTTAAAGTAGAATTTCTATCTTGTATCCAAAAAAAAAAAAAAAAGAAGAAGAAGAAGTTAGAAACTCCTCTAAGCACTAAGTAGGCTTCGAGAACCATCATTTAAGTGTCAACTCAGTTAAGACTAAAAATAGTCAAATTTATGTTTTAAAAACGAAGCAGGGAAGTATTTGTGGGAATATTCAAACTCACATCAAACATATGATGGAATGAATGATAAGATTGAAGAAGTAACCCACATTCAGCAACAAAAATAAAAAATAAAAAAGAAGCTGATGGAATGTCAACAATATTTTATAAACAACATGATTTGATAATTCCCGTTTGTTGATGACTCTTTTTGTGCGCCACATGACATTACTTTATTAGCAACCCACGCTACATCAACATATTTTTTGGGTAAATCTCTTTAAAACCCAAAATAAGCTTATCTCTTATTCAACTACATGGATTAAGCTCACATGGCCCACAAAATCCTTATTTCAAGAGGCAGATTCATGGTCCACATTTTCTCTTCATCAATTGGAATCATAACCCACAACATCATCAACATCAATATATAGATTGGGTTCAAGTAATGAATCAAAACTCATGGTCCATATTATCTCTCTCATACTCATGGAAGGCGGCTTCTCCAACAAAAGCCCATATTTACACAAAATGACAGCAAAGCCCAATGTATGTCATCTCATATTCGGCTTATGATCGAAACTCATGAGTCTCTTTAGGAAACTTTGGGAGTTGTGGTTTGGAGGATCAAGAGCTATGTTCAGTAAAGCTCTAGCAGTTTAAAGTTAAAAAAAAAAAAAAACATGTTGCTTGCATGTCTTCTCCAACTCCTTGAACTCTAATGAGTTAGTGTGTAGCGGATAACATCTAGTAAGTCCCTCTTATCACTTGAATACTTAAAATGATAAAACTCTCCATTGCTCTTTAACTAAAACTTAATATTCATCATATGACAAATACTTAAAAACACTAGCCATTTAAATGCTATTCAAATAACTATTCATTTTATCTCCAGCTGTTGCTGTACGAATTTGGAAACCTAATCATATTATCTCACATAAACTACATTACTATTTTCAGTTAAAATCCAACTCAAACACATGGCTAAATCTAATTGGTTATCATTAATCCTCAAATATAAAATATTTATAATATCTTTAATATCCAGCTGCCATCTGCCATAATGAGACTTAATACTCCCCTGCCAGTTGCTTGAGTAGAGCATTAAATGCTCTTATTGCTCACCAAGATTAAGTAACAACACAATGAGACCCCTTGACTAGATCTCTAAAGTTTCATTAACTATTAATCAATCATTCTATTACTTACTAAAAATGTATTGTAATGAAACCTTAGACCAAAAATATAAATACCCAAAAGAGGAAACCTTTACAATAGTACACTAGTAGTGTGTTCAGCACTTGAAACTTGGTTGAAAGTGACATCACTTGCCATTTAATGCTCAATCCAGCAACCAGCTACTATACCCAAAACAGCAAGACATCCTTATAAGAGATCTTACCATTTCAGCTAAATCCAAGAAATAAAATCTGAATATTCTCTCTAGCAACCTGACATCATCAGCTGACCTCATCTACTTCAGCCCCAAGTAACAATTGTCTTATAATAGCTGTGACAATTTTTTCAGACAACTGTGATAGCTATTTCAAAATAGATGTGACAGCTGACCCAGCAGCTTTAACATTACAGAATTTTCTTATTTGACTAAAAACTAAAACCAATTAAAGAAACTATATTTTTTTTGCTAAAATCCTTTCATTTTTTGTTGGTCTTTCCTCTAATTGAACTGATTTAGTTTTAGACTTGGCTCTATATAAAGAGGACCAAGCTAAAGCCTACAACAACGCAACACCATTCCATACAACTCTTCCTACACACCTTTACTCATCTTATGTTCATTTTCTCACTCTCCACATTTAGAAAATATATCTATCTTGCTGCCCATATCTTTGAACATCTCTTTCTCCATTTCTTTTTTGTAATATCAGACACACTTACTACACCATTCCATACACTTACAAGACCATTACAACATTATAAGACACCATCACAACACACCACAACTCTTCTAAACTCTACTCCCACACTCTTTTATTATGAAATTCTACTGTTTTGCTGCGCATAAACATATCTCAATACTCTTCTCAACTTCTCTTATAAAATCCCATATCTTGGAAAGCAACACAAACCATCACTATAATCTTTCCAGCAACTCTAACATAATTCCTTTACCACCTTACATATCTCTCATACATCTTACAAAGTACATATCTCACAAAATACCCATACATATCTCTCATACATCTTACAAATTACATCTCTCACAAATTATCCACATATATTTCTCATATATATTACAAACCCATCTCTCATCAAGTACCCATACTTATTACCCATACAAATTACAAATATTACATCCCACAAAACATCTATATCTTTTACCATCTCCATACTTCTCAAGAGATATCAAACACTCATACTAAAAGTCCTACTCATGGAAGGCATAAACTTCTAATACTAAAATCCTTCTCCTAGAAGGCACAAATACTTCTTACAAAAGCATTTCTCATGGAAGATATAGACTTCTAATACATAAAGCCCTTCTCCTAGAAGGTACAATGACCTTATACTAAAGTCCTTCTCTTAGAAGGCACAAAGAGCTCATACTAAAGCCTTTCTCATAAAAGTCAAAAACTCTTCTTATGGAGGGCAATAATATCCATAACTTCACAATAACTAAAAGAGTATTATCAAACACTCATACTAAAAGTCCTATTCATGGAAGGCATAAACTTCGAATACTAAAATCATTCTCCTAGAATGCATAAATACTTCTTACAAAAGCCTTTCTCATGGAAGGTATAGACTTCTAATACATAAAGCCCTTCTCCTAGAAGGCACAAAGACCTTATACTAAAGTCTTTCTCTTAGAAGGCACAAAGAGCTCATACTAAAGCCCTTCTCATGGGAGGCACAAACCTATCTTACAAAAACTCTTCTTATGGAGGGCAATACTATCCATAACTTCACAATAACTAAAAGAGCATTATCAAGAGGAAATTCATTTAAGTGCATGATAGAGGGGACAAACTTAACTAGCCTCTATACACAGCTGTACATGCTCTCTCTCCCTCTAGTTGCACCAATTTTTTCCCTTTCAATCTTGAAGTCATCATGGAAGGACATATCATGGCATACTGCCTCTCTACCGCTGGAGTCATATTGTTGGAATATTATCAGCTCACTGATATTATACAGCTGGAGCTACAAACCATGCAAAGATAAGTCACTACGTTTCCATATCTCTAAATTTACATTATTGAATACATAATTACTTCACATTTAAATACAAATTACTTTACTATTACATTACTATCTAGTAAACACATACGCTAGCTAATAAATTGACCTGTCATTGCTAGACATATATTATTTAGACATAAACCTCTGTTGGACATGTATCATTTGAACATAAACCTCTGCTGGACATATCTTATTACATGAACTATACCATAGCTGGACATGGACTACTTTGGACCCATCCCATTGCTGGACATATGACACTTAATTAATTAGTCCCTAATATTAGACATCACCCAATATACATCATTATGATCTTTAACTCATCACTCAATCAAAGCAATTATATCAAACACATATTATTTATTTATTCAATTACTATCATGATTCTTAGACTTTGGGTTTTACTCATTTTGTAGGTCTAAAAATATGCCGGAAGCCATTGGACTATGTGGCCCAATGTCGAGTTCTGGACGCAACTCTCCAAAATAAATCCGAGTCTAGCAAGGTCACCCATCCAAAGGACAACACGTGGCTACACAACGAAAAACGGCCCCCAACACCATTCAACAAAAAAAAAAAAAAGAGGAAAAAAGAAGAAGGAAATCTGATAATCTTTATCAAAATCTTTGTGATATAGAACAAACAAATTGAATGATTGAAATAAGATTTACGCAGTTTTCGTTAAAGACCTCTTGCTTCTGTTTCTGCTTCCCTGCTTGTTTTTGCTATCACCTCAACTCTTTTTTTTTTTTTTTTTACCTACTTAGGATATAATATATCATGAATCTTCATTGAAGCTCCCTCTCTCCCCTTTTTTATTCTTGGTGTGAACTTTTATTGGGATTGAATTGAAAAAAAGATGCATGCGAATCCATATTGATTATATCATATTATTCTTATTACTAATAATAATTACCAAAAAAGTCATTAGCTTCAACTACACCAAATCACCGTTGGCCCTTTGGCTTAAGTAGCACTTCCTTATTCTCCATTGACACTTACAGACAACGATAACCCCCCTTTTCTTTCAGATTTAATCATACCAATACCAAATCCTAAAATACCATTATGTGATCCATATAAGGCTTCATTAGCTTAATACATGTTGAATTTATTATGCTTCTCAAAAAAAGAAAAATATTGAATTTTTGATTATAAAAAAAAGAAAGAAAAAAAGTCCCGTCTTTGTAATAGCCATGTCTGCAGATTGGTAGGCTTTGAGCCCAGAAAAGGTCAAGCCATGGTGACCCATTTCAGAATTACCGAGTAAAGCCTCCTAAAGACCTAGAAAATGGTCCATTCTTTCATGCACAATACGAATATTTTAGCTTCTGTTAAGCCTTCTTGCTTTGAGAAATTGTTGGGCCTATATTTTTTAGGGTGAGAAAACTGAGAATAAGTTTTGGGCCTATTATGAATTAGCCCATCGGTACACCTATAATAGCCTACATTCGGACCCAAAAAAAAAAAAAAAAAACACGGAAAAGAAGGCCCAAAAAATTCATTAAATTAACGACATGTCGTAGAAAAATAAGCGACATGCAGCTGATCTATCACATTGACGGACACAGAGACAGAGAGAGAGAGAGAGATCTATTTCAACTGAAACGACGACTCCGTGCTTTTCGTCTGTACGGAAACACACACAAACACACAGAGATTGTAGGAGAGAAAGCTAGATCTCTACGGTGCCGTTCGGTTCTTCGCATCAATTCGGAGAATTCGCATTCTGCACCGTCCGATCTCTCCTCATTGTCCTTCCATTTCAACCTCTATCTCCATTCTCGGTCCGATCTAAGGTACGTCTTTTTTTTTTCCTTCTCGTTTTCTATAAATATTGTGCTTCGATTTTGAATTACCAGTTAATTCAATGTTTTTCAGCTCGAAATCTGTGGTCTGTTTGGTTCCTGAGAGAAAAAAAAAAACCGAAAGAAAACGAAAAAACGAAAATGAAAATGAAAATTTGAATTGGTGATTTGTATAATCGAACCAAAATAGTACCACACAACACTGCAGTATTGAATTTTGTGAAATTAGCACTTGTACTCAGTTAATTGATAGTTAGTTAGGATAAGCATTAGAGTATTGTACATTGTTGGTTAAGTCTGTTGGGCTGTGAGGAGTTGTACTCATCTGGCTCAGTTAGTTTAGCTGGGCCATGTAGTCAAGTATAAAAGACTGTGCTGAGATTGTAAAACTGATTCAAGGAATTAGAATTCCAATTTGTTTTGGAGGCCTAGTTCCCTCAAAGAACTACCAACTGAGTGAGTGAGTGAAGTGTTAAGATCACTCATAGAAACACGCAGTTTTCTCGTCTAAGTGAGTCTGTCATGGTTGTTCAACAAAGGTTGGACGATCAAGATACAGCAATGGAAACGAATACCTGAAGAATAGAGGAACTGGGTACTAGTGTCAAGGTTATGCAGACTTCAATCGAGGAAAGGCTACCACTACCAGCAATACGACAATCGGGACCACAGCAAGAAGTGCCCCTTCTTGGGGCAGAAATTGTGGAGCAACCAGTACAGCATGAGGTAGGTGTATTGATACCCAAACCCATTAAGCTGGAATTGCCAAGATTGGATTTTTAGAGCCGTGTAATTGTTTAGTTATTATAACGTACTTGAAGAAGAACAAGTCTTGACTCTTGAATGCTTCTTATCATTTAGATGATGAACCACCTATTTGGTTCAAAGATTGTGACAGATCTTTGGATTCTTGGGAGACTTTTGTTTAGGCTGTTCAAGTTAGATTTTGACCCTTCTTCATATGATAATCCTATGGAAACCTTGACCAAATTGAGGCTTACCACAGCTCTGGCAGCCTACAAAAGCCAATTGAAATACTGAGTAATAGAATTAGGAATTTAACTGAATCTCATAAGCTTAGCTGCTTCATGAGTGGGTTAAAGGATGAGGTTCGATTGGCAGCAAGGATGCAAAATCCAATAACCTTGAGTGCTACCTTTGGAGCTTACATTTTAAGAGGAATATTTTTCCACCTGTAGGAAAGCCTGTAAACCTTTGCAAGAAGTAATTGGCAAGCACCTAGGTAAGGGGGGCCCTCCATCCCCCCATTTTTTTTTAATAATAAAAGTGTAGTATATATACATATAAAGAAAGTTTGAAATTTTCCCAAAATATATTATTGCCCCCCATCCTCCCAGAAAATTTACAAATTAACCCATGATATCCCACCAAAAAAAAAAATCCTCCATGACTCCATACCTTTTCTCCAGCTGTACCAAGAACAACCACTAGACAAACCAAAATTAACAACAAAATAAAGAAAAAATCTGGTCTAAACAAACCCAATTGCCCCAAAAATAACAAGAATAGATTTTAGACAAATCAAAAGTCCAGTCTAAACAAAAATGTACACACAATACAATCACAAATCCCCAATTTTTACCCATTTGGTTTTTTCTAGCTCAGTATGCCCCTCTCACCTCTCATTCTTCCTCCACTCCACCAGTCACCTCCGTTAATCGATTCTCACCGCCGCACACCAATAAGTCCCATAGGCATGGGTTGGAATCATTGTGTACGTGTCTCCATCTCTCTGGTATGGACTCATCACTCATGATTCTCATGAATTTCTGATCTCTCTTCTCTAATATCAATCGTTTGTGTGTGCATGTTGTCTCTGCGCTTTTATAATTTTTATGAAAGCCTGTACTTGCCTCTCTCTGATGTAATGATGATATCTCCTCTGAGTGAATGTGTTCTGTGATGAGTAACTAACATGTTGATGTGTTAGGTCCTTAGTACAACACAACACTGCTGTATTGAATTTGTGTAATAAGCACTCATACTCAGTTAGTTGTTAGTTAGTTTTTTTTATTATAAGTTTTTATAAATTTTTTTGATAAGTGTTAGTTGTTAGTTAGTTAGGATAAGCATTAGAGTATTGTACTTTGTTAGTTAGTCTGTTGGGCTGTAATGAGTTGTACTCTTGTGGATCAGTTAGTTAGTTGGGTCATGTAATAAAGTATAAGACTCTGCTGAGATTGTAAAATTGATTCAAGGAATAAGAATGTAATTGTTTTGGAGGTTGATTCCCTTGAAAGGATCATTGGAGGCCTAGTTCCCTCAAAGAACTACCAACTGAGTGAGTGAGTTGTTAAGATCACTGAATCTTAACAGGTGATGCTACTTTACAAGTGCTGAAGAAGACACTTTTTAATGTAAATACACAGAGAATTTTACATAGTTAAAATTGAATCTTTGGTTAAATGGTTTGAGTTACGCCAATTTGTTTGTGATAAAAAAATATTTATTGAGCTTTTTTTTTTTTTTTGGAGAAGTACTTGAGTTTGTTCATTTATATAATAGTAGCAGCGTTTTTTTTGCTGAATTAGATTAGGTTTTGGAACCATTTCATAATATGTTTATGTTATGATATGTGGCTTTCCCTTTTGATTTTCTTTTGGTTATATTTTAGTTTGTTAATTTTGCTTCTTTTTTTTTTTTTACTACATTGATGATCAAAATTAACTGAGATCATCTCAATGGGCCACGATTATTGAAGTGGAGGTCACTAGTTTGAATTTTCTCTCAAAAGAGAAAAAAATTGAAAGAAAACTTAGCTTTAAAAAAAAAAAAAAATATATATATATATATAAATATATAATTCAATAGTTATAATGGGTGTGGGGGGAGTTTGAAGTCTGGATGTTTTCGTTGGATACAACAAGAGGTGCTAGTTAAGCTATAAAGCTCTTGGCGAAAGAAAACTAAGCTTAATAAAGACTTAAGGCTGGCTTGACAGAAGTTCTTTAAGACCAATCAGCTCAGGCGTAGGCCATAATTTCTTTTATCAATGGCTTGACCAATTCTTTTGGGCCTTCTTTTTGTATTTGTAATGTCTTTTGACTTGTTTTGCATCACCCCTTCTTACAAAAGACTCTAATTGACTATTGCATTTGATGATCAAGTCAGTCTAAATACCTTCTATCATCTTGTTCTCCATTAGTGTTATCCCTATTCCTTCACAATCACAAGATCATTGGCTTCTTATCCTAGTAGTGGTTGTATCTTTTTTCTTCGATTTAAGTATTTTTTTGCTGTTTATAGTTATATGCTAGCCTTTCCCATTGGAAATTTTATATTCCTTGTGATTTTTCCCCATATTTTGTAATAAATTTTCTCCAAATTATCGCAATTTCTTCATTGAGATTATTGTTAAAACAATTTAAATTAATGGACTTGAGTGACATGCAGCCAGCTTTTATGGAAACAGAGTGGCAATCAAGGTTGGCCTATGACCAGTGGAAAGCAGTCCCTGTATCTGGTTCTCGGCCACCGGCCCGCTACAAGGTGAATGAACTGAATTATATTGTTGGTTCTAGCTTAAGAAGAGGTGGTGAGGTTGTGGATTAAACCTATTTTGTTCATTTGTAACCTACCAATAAAAAAAAATGTTTGTTCTAGTACTTTTTGAACCACTAAGGTTAAGCCCATTTTCATTTGACTATTATAAGTCCATGATTGGTGGCATATTTTTATGAAGCATTTTACTCTTCATTATGGACCATATACTTATCATACTGTCTTATCTTTTAACTATAGCATGCTGCAGTGGTAGTTGATGAGAAACTATATGTTGTTGGTGGGAGTCGTAATGGCCGGTACCTATCTGATGTTCAGGTATTGGATTTGCCCAATTTCCCATCCAGTTTTTCATATTAAACTTCAAGTCCCTTCTTGCGGGTCATTTGGTAAAGGGATAATTCTGCAGGTATTTGACCTTAAAAGTTTGGTGTGGTCTAATCTAAAACTGAAACCAAATGCTGATAAATTTGAAGAGACAGGCTCACTGGATATTCTTCCAGCCATTTCTGGTCACAATGTGGTAAGAAGTTAGATGCACATTGTCCACGTGCGTGTGTGTATATCCCTTTTGTCTGACTTCCATCTTTTAGTCTAGTGATTCAACTTATTTTTAAGTAATTACTTATTTTAAGTATACATTGTTTTGATAGGTTAACTGGGGAAATAAACTATTTCTTATTGGTGGGCATTCAAAGAAAGTAGCCGAAAAAATAACAGGTTTGTATATTTAAGAGCCATATTGGCATTGGTAAGGGTTATCTGATTTTGAATCTTTTGATGCTGCTGTGCAATATTGTGTATTGTTTAGCCCCTTATTTGTGTAAATTTACTTGTTTTAGTGCTATTCATCGATCTTGAAACACATCTCTGTGGTGTTGTGGAGACCTCAGGAAAAGTTCCGGTAATTAACTGATTCTATTGGCTGCTAAGTTCACTTCTTCCCTTGTGCTTATGCTTTGTCAATTTGCCATCTAAACTTTCTTTTGTTATCTATTTATTTAGCAAGGAGAATAATTGAGTCTTTTGTTTCTGCTGGAGTTGATTTGATGTTCTGTGAATTTGATTGGCATGCTGATGGAGAATGTTCCAGGTAGCTCGTGGGGGACATTCTGCTACACTTGTTGGTTCTAGAGTGATAGTTTTTGGTGGAGAAGACAAGAGCAGGAGGTTGTTGAATGATGTCTTCGTTCTTGATCTGGAGACAATGACTTGGGACATGGTGGAGGGAACGTAAGTGTCTACTCCACATTTATGGACGGCTACTTGTGTGCTTTCAGAAGATTCTTCATCACTTTCTTGTGTTTTGATAGGCAGACACCTCCAGCTCCCCGATTCGATCACACAGCAGCAGTGCATGCAGAACGCTACCTTCTAATTTTTGGCGGTTGTTCTCATTCTATTTTCTTCAACAATCTGCATGTACTGGACTTGCAGACCGTAAGTTTTTTTGGCAGGATTTTTTACACTTATTTTTTGGGTCCAAATTGATATATAGACTCTTCCACCTTGAACTCCAGACCTTCCCACCACCTTGCTCTTACAAGAGAAGGAGGTGCCATTTGAGTTTGAGCTCATTGGCTGCTTTGATATATAGGCAGTAAACTGAGTATCTTTTTATTTTACTTTTTGGATAAAAGAAATGCTACTTTGCTTCCATTCTATATTAAGAAGTGTCTCACTAGGGTAAAATGTATACTGCAGTTCATTTTTAGAATAAAAATGTAGTTTCTTGATGGTTAATATTTGCAACACTTATGAATACAAGTGTGCTAGAAAGCGTTGAGTTGCAAAAACATATTACTTGTATGCCTTTTGTCCTTAATTTATCTGTTTTCCTGAATTATCCCATGTATCATAAAATTATGGCTTGTCGTGAGGTTATGCTAGGAATTCATCGAGTCTCTTAATCCACAGATTTTTTATTTTGATATAGAGGGGCATGTCCTATATTTTTTGAATCACGACCGATCTTTTGAACTAGATTATTGAAGGAAACTTCCCTTTCTGGATTTTCCATGGCCATTGGATTGGACAAAAACTATCACACACCAACAAAACAAACATGCAGACGTGCCCAGATTTTGGAAAGTTGTCTTATTTGACACTTAGGAAGTGTAGCAATGATGTCTATTAGCACATGTATTCAATTTCATGAATTCTATGTTAATGTCAAAGATTTATGCTTATAAAGGATCTAATTATTAAATTGCCAGTAATGGTTTCACATTTATAAAACTTTCCTAACTTTGCCATCAAATAGAGACCTCCATCCATTTAAGATAACTTCATTAGATGGACTTTTGACACTGAGACACTTAGACTTTGAAGAAGATTAAAATATTCCATCAATTTGTGCTTGTGATTGCTTTGGTCACTGTATGCCTGCCTTCTATCTTTTGCTTGGCTTTCTGTGGGGTTCTAGAATTATTGTTGATATCATTATGTGGTATTTCTATGTCAAGCAGTTGATGTTGCTAATGTATGTAAGACCTGTAGAAAGAATTATCAATCACCATGAGATTTAGTCATCAACATAATCAAGGGGGCCATTCTCATTTCTGTTCCTTGAAGTTAGTGCTTAGCAATTTCATTACTTATTCTTCTGAGGAAGATTAAAATTTCATATTTTCTGTTAATACAAAGAGACAAGGATAAAATTTCATTCACCTACATTTGTTATATAGTAGGTTGGTTTTAATCTGCTTTGAAGCTCTTACTGGGTTGAAAGTTAACGTGGGTAAAAGTGGGATAGTGGCTGTTGGGGAAGTGGGTAATTTGGCTGCTCTAGCTAATATCTTTGCTGTAATATTTGAAGTCTACCAATAACCTATTTGCGTATGCCTTTAGGGGCATCCTATACGACAGCCTTGGTTTGGAAACCCATTTTGGAGAAGGTGGAAAGGACATTTTTGGGCTGGAAGAGACTATATCAATCTGAGGGAGGTAGCCTTACTCTGTCAAAGTCCACTCTCTGTAGTCTTCCAACTTAATTCTTGTCTTTATTCACCATTCCGAAGGCTGTGGCTGATAGAGTGGAGAAGATTTAGAGGAAGTTCTTATGTGGAGCTTTGCAGGAGGAGTTTAAATATTCTTTGGTTGCTTGGGACACAGTTTGTTCACCATTTGATACTGGGGGTTAGGGGATTAGGAGGTTGGTGCATTTCAATCAAGCATTGCATGGTAAGCGGCTATGGTGCTATGGACTTGAAGTTTCCCATTTGTGGTTACGAGTGATCATCTCCAAATATGGGGAGGATGGGGAGTTTGGTGTACGAAGACAGGTAGGGGTACTCATGGGTGCAGTTTTTGGTGGAGTCTTCGATCCACATTTGATATTTGGAATTTGGTGCTGGCTTGTTTGGAAGGAGAGGAATGGTCATACTTTTGAAGACATGGAAAGCTCATTGGATCAATTGAAAGCTCTGTTTGCTCGTACTCTCTTTGATTGGTCCGGGGTTTGGGGTTTTACACAATGTTCTTCTGTTTTAGTATTTTAAGTTTACCTTAGATTTTCCTTTTGAGTCTTTTGTACTTCTATTCCCTCTGTGTTCATCATTGTGAACATAAGGTTCTACTTGGTTCTCAATAAACATTCATTACTTATTAAAAAAAATGAAAGAAAAAGGAGGGATAAAAACTTTTTTCAAGTATAGTTGAATCGTTTACTGAAATCATACTATTATTTGTGCTTACCTATAGTGTTGCTAGATCTTTTAGTCTTTTTTCTTTCCCTTCTCTTATTGTTTATTCCCACTATGTTAGTGTGATAAGCTGTCATGTATTTGCAGATGGAATGGTCTCAACCACTTGTTCAGGGTGATTTAGTGACTGCCAGGGCAGGCCATGCTGGTATAACCATTGATGAAAACTGGTACATAGTTGGCGGTGGAGATAACAAAAGTGGTATGTTGAATTATGTGCTCATCAAATATTATTCTGCATGCATATGAACCCTTTTGTGCATTCATGGATGTATGGCTATATATGTTTGCAGGTTGCCCTGAGACTCTAGTGTTAAATATGTCTAAGCTAGTCTGGTCAGAATTGACAAGTGTGAAGCAAAGGGATCCGCTTGCTAGTGAGGTCACCACTTTATTCCTTTTCTAACTTTTCTCTCCCATTGTAATGTCTTCTGATGTAAAATTGCATTTTCTCTAGCAGATTGAGATTGTTTGTTTGATAAAAACACCTAATGAGCAAAATTGGTATATGATTATAGTAGACTGGTTCTCATGTGGCAAAGTAGTGGGGAGGCAGTGGATCACCTTTTGATTCACTGCAAGGAGGCCTATCAGCTGTGGAGTTTTGATTTTTGATCTTTTGGGATCTACTGGGTTTTACGGGAGAGTGATTGATCTTATGTTTGGCTGGAGGAATTGGATGGGCAAACATTCTTCGGATATTTGGAATTTGGCTCCGCTATGTTTGATGTGGACCATATGGCAGGAATGAAATAGACGTACAGTTGTGGATGTGGAGACTCGAGGGTACGGGAATCAGCTAATAGCCACCTTTGCATTCTATCTATTTGATTGGTCTTGTTTTATGGATAGAGATTCCTTTTCTTTTTTCTTAAGCGTCTTTGTTCTTTTTGTAATTCTTTAGGCTAATTTGTGTCAATTATGCATGAGCTAGTCTCATTTTATAAAATTATTCTTACCTTTAATAATAATAAAAAAAAAAAGAAAAAAATTTTCTGGCATTAGTTTTGGCGTTTACCATTGTTTCCTGGCATGAACCTATAAATTTTTTATTTATTATGGACAACACTACTCAGGCTTAGTTAAGGAATCTATGGTTCTGCTTGAAGTGTGACGATGAGTTGTTTAAAAAACTTATATCTATGTTAGGTTGGAGAGTTGGTAATGTCATGCCCCTTGTGCTTCATTTTATTTCATTAAGGGTTTCACCTTAGACGTTATTGAATTTGATTTTGGAAAAAGCCATGCACTTGAATACATAGCACATGAATATGTTGATTTTTTACTTGATCAGTGATCGTAAATGTGAAAACAGGGACTCGGTGTTTGCTCGGCTATTATTGATGGAGAGATGTATTTGGTTGCCTTTGGTGGCTACAATGGGAAATACAGCAATGAGGTATGTATTGAAAGTTTAGTTTGAATGAATACAAGTTCTCTCTGAAGATTAAATTTGTTTTGAGCGTATCAGCATGTATTGAAACGTAGTGCTGGTAATGTCAATTTTGAATATTAGTTGTGCCTATGGCATCCCACCCCCTTATGTGGGGTTTAGTTCCAAGGTTCAAATCCCCTCATTTACACTTAGAAAAAAAAATTCACATCGCACCTAGTATAACTATTGGCTAATGTTGCATTACCCAATATCTTTTATTGGCTAAGTATATTGTCAAACCTATCATTGGATAATAAGATTTCCCCATTCCTGGCAGACTCGTCAAATAAGAGATTAAGAATCCTCTCATCTATAAATTGTTCAAAAATTTAGATGCTTATGTTTTTAAAATATACGAAATGCATAGATTTATGGATCGCATAAGGAATGACATCTGGTATTAAATTTGGTGTGCATGTTTAGCAAGGAGAGAATGTGTGATCTAATGGTGGGATTCACATTAATTGAATTTAAAGTTATTATGTTGTTTAACTTTAACAAAAGATGCACTAGGTGTAACTTAAGTTTTAACACACACACACACACATATGGGTCAAGATCAAATTATATATTTTTTGGATAAGTAAGATGAAGTTATATTTGGGGTAACTCTTTGTTATATTTTAAAATTCGACCATTGGATTATATTTTCTCATTCTTAACAAGTTTTCCAAATTTCATGCTAATAAGAATGGTATTTACTATTTGATACATTAGCTCATGTTCTTTGTATGATTTTAAAATACAAAAACTTGAAATTTAAACATTTTATAGATGAGATATCTATTGATCTTTGATCATCTTGAAATTTTGCAATCATGAAGGGTAAATGCAATATAATGGTGGATTTTTTCAAAATTCTCGCATCCAATAAAAAATTATTAAGTGTTGTAACAAACCAAAAGTTACATTGTGGAACTTGAACCCAACCCTATATGTATACACTCACTTCCCTTCACTCATGTCCTCAAGGCTGTTTGAGAGATCTCTATCTCTGTTTCTTACTATAACTTGAGTACAGTACATAACTGATCAAATTTGTCCTCTTAAGGGTTAGTGGTGTGTGCACCTCATGAAGCGTCATTGTAAAATTGTTGATATTCATTTGACACTATTTTAGCAATATGTAGTGTTCTAGACTATCATGACTAGTGAGATGAGGATAGATGCTACACAATGTTTCTGTTTCACCTCAATCTAGAAAGGGTGGGAAAAGTCATATCACTCTGCTTTGGGAAGTGGCACCTCAATGGCTCAACCTAATTGCCTCTTCTTCATTTTTTTTTTTTTTTGGTTTTTTTTTCCAAGATGCATTTTTGTTGCTTGTAAGTCCGATTCACTGCAAATGCTTTGATTTTTAGGTACTGACTCTTAAAGTGCAAATTCTGCTGATTTTTATTTCTAGCTGGGTTTCAGTTATTTTCCTCTAGATTAGTCTAGCAGTAGGCACTAAATCCTAAAGCCTATTTGTCTGCTAATATTTATTCAAAGTTTCCAGTGTGAATTCTTGTCAAAAGTTCTGGATTCATATCAGTTGTTGCAATCTAAGTCTGTTCTATGCTTTCTGTGCCTGCCCCTTTTATTTCCTAGGTTTTTATTATGAAACCCAAACCTAGGGACTCATCACGTCCCAAGATTTTACAGTCACCAGCAGCGGCTGCAGCTGCAGCTTCTGTTACTGCTGCATATGCCTTGACCAAAGCAGAAAAGTTAGATTTCACCAAAGCAGAAGATCCAAACTCCAAGGGAGCTGAAAACAGCATTTCTGAAAATGATGTCACAAATGGTGTTAAGGCCATTAGAGAAGAGAAAAATGTGTTGGAACTGTCACTTGCAGAAGTCAGAGCAGAAAATACTAGGATCAAGGGACAGATTGACGAGAAAAATGGTACTCTTTCTGAGTTGTCCAAGGTATGCTTTTATGATTTAGTGCCAATTAAGGTGATTTTCCATTGGTCAGCTATTTAAAACTCATGGTTTCAACCATATCCATTCAGGAACTCCTTTCTGTCCAAGGTCAACTTGGAGCTGAGAGATCAAGATGCTTTAAGCTGGAGGTCTCCCTTTCTCTCATTCCTTTTGCCATTTTTTAATCTGTTGTTCCTTTGTTGACTAACTGGGTCACTGACCAAATTTATTTGGTATTGGTGATGTCCAGGCACAAATCTCAGAACTGCATAAGATGCTGGAATCAATGCAACCCATAGAGAATGAGGTACAAGAGCTTCGGACGCAAAAGTCTGCATTTGAACGGAATATAGAGCTAGCTTCAGCAGTCCAGAAGCAAGGTTCAGGTGGTGTTTGGCGATGGATAGCTGGGGGAAATGGCAATGCATAAAGGTTGAAGGTTGGTGCCTAAAAATTAAATCCGGGAGCAACTCAATTTATCATTAGCCATAGCTTTTTTCAAGCAAATATACAATCTTAAGCTTAGGCAGATTATAGCAGTTGCAATTTCAAGAACTAATGGTGAAATTCAATCATGGTCAACAAGCATAATCTTGGAAATGCTTGCAACGTTTGACCATTGTTAAGATCTTCTAATGGAGATGAGACTAAACTTGATACAAGAATATAGTATATGCTCTTTTTTCTTTTAAAATTTTTGGAATCCACAATCTGTTCATTTTTTTTTTTTTTTTGTCTTTTCTAATTTCTTCGTATTTGTTCCTTGTGTATGTGATGGTGACAGTCACTCATTTTACCATTTCATTAGTTTTTGTACTTGGTACAATTGATTTGTATCAGTTACAAGATTCTTCTGGCTTGGCAATGAATTCTTACATATTCTGGAATTTCATTACTCATCTTGGTAGAATTTGTTCATTGATCATGCTGAATAAGTTTCACCTGAAGGTATAACAATTCACATTAATTAGTCGTGGTATCTATGTATGTAATTTGGAAGAAGATCTCCTACATCATGGTCCTTTTGCATGCTATCCTTTATTTTTTCCTCTTTTTTAAAAAAAAAAAAAAAAAAAATTCCAATAGGCTAGGCAATGGTTCTTTTAATTGCATATATATAATATTTAAAAGCCGAAGTGTAGTATTTATTGTTTCTACACTACCGATAAGCCTCATCAATTGTAAATCTATAAGTAAATAATTAGATGATTTAATTTAATTATTTTGCTAATTCATTTAAGCTTTTTTTATTTTTTATAATAAATATATATTAATCAAACAATAAGGTCTTTTAAATAATGCATCTTGTGAATGTTCTTATTTAAATTATTAATGGTAAAAAAAGAAGATAAAAATGATATCATTATTGGTTAGTTTCACATCAATAACATATTAAACAAATTCTTAATTATTTTTTAGTTTCTGTTGAGACACATCATTGTAGTATTTGGTCAACTTCGGTCGATTCGTGTTAATTCGGTTCACTTCAGTCCATATCAACTGTGAAATCTATTTGTAAATAATTAAATGAGTTAATTTAATTATTTTGTTGAAATCTATTAGTACATGAAGTTATTTAAACATTTTTTGAACTAATATTAATCAAACGAATAAGATCTTTTAAAAAATGCAGCTTATGAATGTTTTTATTTAAATTTATAATAGTTCAAATTAACCAATCAATTATGGTATATTTAAAAAAAAAAAATCCATTTAATAACATCTTCTCCATTTATATAAAACAATATTATAATTATGTAATTTAAAATTTTATTTATTAAATTACACTTTTCATTATTATCACTATGTATTGTGTTTGAATGCAAAATATATTATACGTTCCATTGCATATAAGTTATAAAAATAGAAAATATGTTTAAATAACACATGTACTATTTAACCTACAAATTTTATATTTTATTCTTGTAAAATAATTATATACTACATTTTCTAGCTTAGAACTAGTTTTGTTATAAGAGTCATGTCTTACCAATTAAGCAATAGCCCCACCATAATGGTTTGTGCAAAATGAGATATGTATCTATGACAATTCTATGCCAAATGGAAGAAAATGTTACCTCTTATTATAATGGTATGCCTCGTATAATGCAGAATATTAAGATTGAACATTATGCTGACAATGACATATTATTCAAACGACAGAGTTAATATTCTCAACCCATCAAAAACTATAATAATCTGTTACTAATAACTGGTCCTATACTGTTCTAAATTCGAACCATCTCACATTTGGGAACATTAGGGGCAAATGAAAGTTGTTTGAACTGTATAACACAGTCCATTACACAAAATGACCTTTGAAAGGCCTACATATCTTCTAGACTGCTGAAGATATAATGGTTGATTACTTCATCTCTTGAAGCTCTCTTATTTAGGTTCCAACAGCAAAGGAAATCAAAAAGTGGAGAGTTTTTTTACAACTTGGAGATAAGTTGTTGTTTGCTTTGTGAAACCAGATCCTTTCTTAAGATCTTGCCTGCAGCTGATCCTTGAATAGCACTAGTGAAACTAACTCTTCTTACTTTCTTGTATGGAGCCACCTGAAATTTCCATATACACAAATTAGGGGGGAAAAAAAGAGAGTGCAGCAATGGCTACTGAGTAAAGAGGACAGAGTTAGAGCCATGACAAACCTGGCTGGCTACGAATTGAATTACTTGGTCTTCTGTGAGTTCAGAACCAACTGCGTTTGCCACGTATGCCATTGGTATCTGCCCTGCTTCATCATCTTCAACCCTGCATTTTTTTTTGGTTAGAGAGAGAGAGAGAGAGAGAGAGAGAGAGCTAGAGTGAGAGAGAAGTGTTAAAGGTAACACACGGTATAACTGCTGCATCCATAATAGTGGGATGACTCAAAAGTATTGCTTCCAATTCTGCTAGAGCCACCTGCATACACATTGAGCACCGATCAAGTAATTAGTTTACTATATCGTGTTGTCCAATAATTATATTATGCTTTTGAGAATAAAAGTCCTCTATCTCACTTTGAGTATTCCACTTTATATTTAATCATTCAGAGTGTGTTGCACTCTTTTTTTTATATTTTTTTATTATAAAATAATTGAAATTAACCCTGCTTGTATTTGTGCTTAGTGCCATTTGTTTAGTTCACAGCCAGTTTCAAGCCTAAATAAAGGAGGAGGGTTGTGATAGGTTGACAATTCAGACTAAAATTTAGTCATTCTCTTATTATATGGATCCAATATAGATAAACATTGGGGCTCTTTCTAGAATTAATATGACCGGCCCATTTTAATCTATTGATGATACATAATTGACCCCAAATTTTGAGGCTAAGGCTATGTTATTATTATTGTTATAAAATAATTGAAATTTAAAAAAAAAAATCAAAAGGTTGGACATTAACAATGAGATAAAAGATTATTATTAGTTGATCTGATAATATATGCATCATTTTTCTCATAGCATGTGAATCTCACATGATACATATTGTAAGAGGGAGGATCCATATATCAGATGAATGAAATACATTTTCAAAGTTTGGATTAGTTAAAACTTAAAAACATTGAATTTGTGCTAAAATTTCAAGATACCTGATACCCATTATGTTTGATGAGCTCCTTAATCCTATCCACAACGAAAAGAAATCCGTCCCCATCAATATAACAAAGATCACCTGTTTTCAACCACCCATCAGAATCAATTGTTGCTGAAGTAGCTTCCACATTTCCCAAATAACCTTTCATAATAGTAGGGCTCTTTAGCCACAGCTCTCCTTCCCTATATGGTGGCAAAGCCTTTCCAGTTTCAATATCCACCACCTTAGCACAGAAGCTTGGAACCAACCTTCCTGCTGACCCCGAACGAGCTTTTGCATCATTGTCTGACACAAAAATTGTCGCTGCTCCTCAGCTTTCTGTTAGTCCATATCCTTGCCTTATCTCCACCCATGGAAACCTCTCTCTGAACCCATCACCCAGTTCTTTGCTCAAAGGTGCAGCCCCTGAGCCCACCCTTCTCAACGAAGATAACTCAGACTCAAACCCTGCTTTGCTTGTGTACTTTACTAGCCCAAGTATCACTGGTGGCGCAGCAGGTATGTTATTAACTTTGTGTGCTTTAATTGCGTGAAGCATAGCTTGGAACTCAAACTTTTGCATCAAAACCGTAGTGGTTCCCGAACAAAACAATCCTAGTGCAAAAAAGGCAAGCCCGTAGATGTGAAACATAGGAATGAAACACAAAAACACGTCGTTTTGAGCTGAGGTTACGTCCACAGACCATCTCAGTAATGTCATAACGGCAATGAAATTTGCATGCGTTAGAATTACACCTGTTAAAATAAAAGAAAAAAAAAAATTTAGAGAGCAGAAAGAAATTTGCATGAGTTAGAATTACACCAGTTAAAATAAAAGAAGATAAAAGATTTAGAGAGAAAAAAAAAAGGATTTACATGATTTGCACGTGCATAACCAAAAACTTTTTGTGATTACATTTTTACTGTTCTAAATTGTGTATTACCAAAACCCAATATAACACATATAATGATATACATAATAAATAAGGCATATTAGCCATTGATTAAGCAAGGAAATTGACATGCGTTGATTCCTTGATTCTGGACATAATAAAGATACATGACTAAGATGCATATACAGTAACATATAAAGGACAAATATATTAAGTCATAGTGCATATACAGTAATACTAACAATACCTTTGCTTGTCCCAGTAGTCCCAGAAGAGTATAGTATAGCTGCTGTGTCTGACTGAGCCAACTTGGGTTGTGGAAACTCTGAATGATCACAACATTCAATCAACTCTTCAATGGACAAAGAATCGTTGTTGGGTTTTCTTCATGTTAAAATATTAGGCACCCCACTTGGGACTAATTTGTGAAGCTCTTCAGGTGCTGAAATAGCTAGCTTGGCTCTCGAGTCACGTACTTGCTTGACTATTTCTGACTCGTTGTTAAGTGGATTGGCTGTGGTTAGTATTGCACCAATTGAGAACACAGCAAGACATATGGTTGGATACAAGAGCGAGTTTGGTGACAAGACAAACACCACGTCACCTTTTCGGACCCCAAGAGCATGGTACAAACCTGAAGCAAGTGAACGAATTGATCTTTGGAGTTGTGCAAAGGTGACTTGTTGATTAGCATAGGTGACTTGTTGATTAGTGGAAGAGTCTATGAGTGCAATTTGTGACTCTGCTTGGTGGGGACGTGGGAATTGTGAAAACACATATGTGGCAGTGTCAAGGTCTGGCATAGTGGGGATTTTTTGGCGTTCATCAAGTTTATCAAGGGAATGTTAGATTCCGGATTGTGGGTCGAACCCACTTTTCAGAACATGTGGCAGTTGAGGGTTGCCGGAGAATTCTTTGGTGGTGGTGTTCCATGCCTCTTCTGCTGACATTTCTTGATGAATTTGCTAAGCTGTAGGAAATGTGCTTAGACAAAACCTTGGGGTGACAAACTAATGTTAATTGTTGTGGGTTATATATATGGAAAAAATATAGTACTAAAAAAAATTACACTTCACTAAAACTGTAATGTGGAAGTGTGTGACTGGTGGAAAAAAAAAATAGTTTTATATATAAGTGATAGGTAACCATTCACAATCTGCTATATCAGAATTATGGTAAAAAATTGTGAAATAATTTGTAGTACTGTACCTATTCTTGTATACGCTTTGCTATTGGCTTTTGCTTTGCTACTGTCTTTTTTTTTTTTTTTTTTGCTGAATGCTTTGCCTACTGTCTTTTGTGTTAGACAAGATCTAGCATTGACATTGATTAGTACGTCAATTAGTGTATGTGATGACTAGGCGGTCAAGGCATGGTGTCTTGTAGTTAGATGATTCGTACCTGATACCTTAATTATCTTTTTTATCATCCAATAAGCAACCGAACAAACAAATCACAAAACAGCATGTAAAAAAAACAAATCAGGTGCAAATAAGAGATAAAAAGACAATCTTATACAGCTTTTGTTGAAGTTGAAAGACATTATAATACTGTAATTCAGCCGCTAAATTGTAAGAAAGGTTAAATAAACAGATGATTTGATGACCACATGAATTGAAACCCATCGTAAATAACGTATTAATTGACTTGTCCTTGTACATGTCATATCATTATTGTTATATAATTATATGTCTTCGTATAGCTCACATAGTTACTCTTATATATTAGCTATACTTCACTAAAGCTGGCCGGTAGAATATTACTATATATGATCCCTCTTACCCGTTTTTTATTATTAAAAATCTTAGAATTATATATTCTTCTACATTTTCTGGGTTAACAACAACTGTAGTTATATATATATATATATAGAGAGAGAGAGAGAGAGAGAGAGAGAGAGAGAGAGAGAGAGAGAGAGAGAGAGAGGGGGGGGGGGTTGGGTTTAAGTTATATATGATGTAACTTTAAGCAATATTACACCACTCAATATTTTTTAATTGGATTCGAATTTTGACAAATCCACTGTTAGATTATATTATCTTCATATATTCTCCATACTTAAAAAATTTTGAAGTGATTAAAGATTAATAACCATGTCATCAATCAATTGTTTAAATTCAGGTTTTTGTAGTTTAAAATCAATATATATATATATATATATAAGTAGAGACCTCATACGGGAGTGTATGAATTCTTGCCAAGTGGTACTCTAATTTTACATTTAGCCTTTTTTACCTATTTCATTAAGTTTTTCTATATTAATATGTGCTGTGATGGTCCCAAGCGTTTTCACTTTTCAGTTTTCTATTAAAAGGTGAGAATACACAATTTGACTGATTCGCCAATATTTCATACTTTTTTTTCTTTTTTGATGAAGTTTCATACTTTTCTCACAACCCATAATTTTGAGAAAAGATTATGTTCTAGAAATTTTCTTAGCACAATCCTTCAGGCGGTCCCATTATTTTTTCAAAGAATACCTTTCTTTTGAAGAAATTGTTTAATGCAATCATTCTATGTACAACTCTCTCTTCTTCCCTTACTTTTTCCTCCATTCTTTCCTTTTCATCTCACTTACAACCAAACAATATTAGTTTCCAAATTCAGCTAATAAAAAAAAGTGTTTTGAGGATTTTAATAAAAAAAGTTTGAATTTGGTAAGAATGAGGTGTAAAATTCATATTTTACACCATCCAATAAGAGATGTCACATCAGCTTTTTATTTAAAACTCAGTACATCATAACACAATTAATAACATCTGAATAAACTCCCAATTTGGTTGAATTTCAGATGAATATTATAATTGATTGAGTGTGGTTGTTCTTATTCTTTAATATGTGATAAGATGATGTGGCATATTAGGCTTGGAGGGTGTGAAGCTTGGGTTTTAAACCACATCCTTATAGAATTTAATCTTTAATAAAAATATGTAAAAAACATGTTTAATTACTGTTTTAGTCTTTAACACTTGTACAGTTGTACTATGTATCAAAATGGTTTTTAACATCTTAAACGTGTCAATTTTGTTTCTAAACTTTTGGTATTGCGTCAAAATAATCCTTATTATTAAGTGGTACATGAAAAGAACTGATGTATCTAACATTAATATCAAAATAATATTTTTATGCCATCTAAGCTATACACCACTATCAATTTCTTTAAGACATTCTCCCTTCTCTCGGTGTGTGTGTGTGTGTTAAAATACTTAGTATTCTCAAAAAAAAAAAAAAAAGAAAAAAAAAAAAAGAAGAAGAAGAAGCTATCCTTTGAATTATCATGTGTCCTTAATTAGAAAATAAAATAAATATTTGAAAATATATTTGTAGGGTCACGTTTTGCAGCCCAAACCCAAAAAGTATGGGATATTAGTCCAATGAGCCCAGTATAATAAATTTATAGAGAATGGGTTAAAGAACTAGGCACCAGGTGAATTTAACAACGGCTAGTATAGACTTAAAAGATGATCAAGCAAGAATAAAGCATATGGGATTGAATGAATTCATTGTCCAAGGAGGAAAATCTTGGTATAAATCAATAGAATTAATTACAGATGCAACTTTGATTGCTACAGTATCATTTTTTCAGTTTTTTGATCTCCCTCTCATGGAGGGTCTCTCATATTATATAGTTCTCTCTGAATCATCTTGATCTTACACTTGTTGATCATCTGAGCCTTTACTTGAGTATCTGTCCCATCAGACATCTGATTTGGCTCTCTATGAATTATGATAGTCAAGAATACACTGTTCAGTGGTCTTCTCCATGTAAATGCGGTTAGAAAAGTAGTTGCAGTGCATTTAATGCGGTGGTAGTAGCTCTTCATTAGATATTTCAGAGTTCCCATCAATCTTATACGTGTATGATGAACGTTCTTATCGCTGGAGGCTCCCTGGAAGATCACCAGGATTATTGGAATACAGATTTGAAGTGTATTCATCACATTCGAGGAAGATTTGCCTCCTCAAACCACCCTCCATTCGTTCCTTACTTGTGAAACTTTAATTGGAACCCCTCACAATTATTTGCTCCTCCTCAGACACAGCCATTTCTTCGGATTAGGCCCAATGCCCAATATATAATTTCAGGCCCTTATCCCTACAATATTAATATCATCTCCATAAATAAATGAGAAGTCATTTTATTAGCAGAAATTGAAAATTTCTTTTCTTTTCTTTTCCTCTACTTTCTTGGCAACCAAATGGGGTTTAAGTCTTGACTTTTTAGTTTAAGTGCTCATGAACATCATCTAAAAAACAAACTATTTACCTAATTTTAAAATGAAATTAAAAAAAGAAGAAGCCAAATGTCAATTTTTTACATTATCATTTTTTTAAGAAGTTAAAGTTATTACCAATTATATTATAAAAATCTTGTAAACTAACATGGTAATGAATATAATTAGTGTCATGTCAACAAGGTAATAAATCAATTTCCTAATTATTTTTCTATTTTGTGTTTAAAAATTGATACATTCATTTAATAAAGTAGTGTGTAATCCCGAGCATATGCACATGAACATTTAAAAACAATCATAGTTATGTGTGTGTGTATATATATATGATTTAAAATCTAATTAGATCTAGACTCTTTAATTTTTGTAACAAATAATTCACTTGCTACAAAAATTAAAATATTAGATGGGATACATGGTGCAAAATTAAACTCCAATTAAAATTCAATTTAGAATCTAATTGATTTTAGACTCTTTGATTTTTGTACCTAATAATTCACTTGACACACAAATTTAAAAATTAGATGAGACACGTGGTGAAAAATTAGACTCCAATTTAGAATTTAATTAAATTTTCTCTCAGTTTTGGCTATATATATATATATATATATGTATGTATGTATGTATAGCTATCTATGATCACTCTATTTAAAATTGCATGTTGTTCATGAAATCACAATCCCATATATGGCCCTTTTTTAGGAGCCACTATCTCATCACAAAAACTATTTCATAAAAAAAAAGTTAGTATATTGCAATGTATTTGGAATGGTGAGTCCATCAGTATTTGGAAATCATTTTTAAAAAAAAAAAAAAAACCTTAAATTGGACACATGGCGCAAAATTAGACAACAATTGGAATCCAATTTATAATCTAATTGGATTTTCCCTCAGTTTTGGCTTTAATTATATATATATATATATATATATATATAGACCGGTTATTAGCTTGTGCGTTGCATGATTTTTTTCTGGTAAATATTATGACTGGAGAACATTTTTTTGGGAAAAAACTTCTTTCATTTTTATGTAGTGATTTTTAAAAATACAATGAAGGGTTTTATGATAAATTTTGTTAATTTTATGAAATACATTTATATAAAATAAAACTCATAAAATGCATAAGATATATGTAAAGGTATAATTCATGACTATGCATGAAAGTTATTGTATTTTTTTTTTTTTTAAATTTCTATTAGCTAGATCACATTTCTTAAATAAACTGAACAACCATTTCATCACCCCTTTATGCACGTAATGTTTGGAATGTTGTTAGTTAGTACATGATTACTTGATAAACAATATTGCGTAAAAATTATTTTAATTCTATTTAAGAAATTTTTTGTGAAATTTTCATTTTCATGTCCATTTTTTTTAATCTAATATATTTAATTTTTCACATTAGTTTAATTGAATAGTATTGTGCTTATACTTTTTTTCTTAACTACAATAGATAATTCACAAAATGAGTAAACAACTTATTGAGTATTGCAAAAGATACAAATATGAACATTAACATGAGCATGAACATGAAGGGAGATTTCTATTCATTTTCTTGAAGAAAAAATGTACTTACAGAAAATTACAAACTTTATTAGGCAAAGAAGAATCAAAGTTATGGATAGCAAAATCAATAAACCAAAAATTTTAAGTGTTTAAGAGGACCCATTACTCATTTGAAACAATCCAAAATACTCAAGGACTAAAAAAAACCATCCATTCCACACTTCCATCGCAACTACTTTAGTTCAAGGAAAACAATATATCTCTATATCTTTTTATTTTTATTTTTAATAATTTAGAAATAATTACAATATACTGCTAATCTCGCATTTTGAACCTTTTTCCCTGACTCCTGCAATTTGAACATTTTCTCCCTTAAACCCCTGACACTTTGTATATGGGGAGGTACCAATTCAGCTACATGGCCTTCAACGTGTATATATATATCTCATTTAATAAATATAGAACTTCCTTTAAAACAAATTAATATGTTTATCATAATTAAGGGAAATCCTAATGGATACTTCACTTGAGTATATGTGAAAAAGACATATACATACCACAAATGGTAAAGGAGAAAGAAAAAGTTGCTAATCCATTTTAATATAGTTAATTGCTTTGCCTCAATTAGTCGCCTAAACAACATAATGCTTATTCATACCACAACCACAAATGACAATGCAGCATTAGCCATCTGTAATTGCTAATCTGAAAGTACAAATTTCTTTAATAGCTCTACCTTCATTTCTTTTGGCTAATATGTCTTTACTGAATCAAAATCAAACCACAAAAATCATATTAAAATTACCAAATTAGAGTTTAAAATTATAATTAAATTTTTAAAAGAAATCTAGGCACAGTTGCACAAAATTCCATGTAACTAAGTCACACTTAGGAATATTGGACCCTTTTTCCTTTGTATAAATAGGGGGGTCCCAATGGGATGAGGGGACTAACAATTTTCTCCCCAAAACATTTATTGTAGGAATATAAAAGTTTTCCATTGTATACTTTTCACGATTAAAGAACATGACTTGCCAACTAATCAAACTAGAGTTTTTAGTACCTATAACAATTTCACAACATCAAGAACAAACCCCAGTGTATACATTGTCAAATTCCATAGTCTCCTGTTACATCTGTTACATCAAATGAGTGTTTAATTTTTCTCGCAAAGTATTTGTCGGATCGTGTGCCTTACAGATCCATCCAACCACCAATTGGTGAAGGATGAGTGGGCACAAACCTTTTATAGCATTCGATCGCAGGCCAAGCCCATTGGTATTGGAGCAAATTGTGAAATCCCTCCCTCACAATGCGGCTCCAACAACTCAAACCTATGACCGGGCTCTAATACCACTTGTCGGACCGTGTACCTTATTGATCCATCCAACCACCAATTGGTGAAAGATGAGAGGGCACAAATCTTTTATAGCATTCAATCGCAGACGAAACCCATTGGTATTGCAGCGAATTGTGAAATCCCTCACAGTATTGAATAGTAAAGCTTCTGGGCCATAGTCTCAATTACAACTCTCAATCATGTTGGACTTGGATGACACCTATCAACAATGTATAATTATGAGATGCAGAAAAAATTTGGAGTGTACACAATGTTTATTGTGGATGGCAAGAAATTTCATCCTATTCCAATTGGTTAGGTTAGTAAGGGACCTATTCTAGTTTAATGATCCTGGAATTTTGTATACAAATAATAATCAAGGAAACTTCCGCCTAAAATAAGTCGGACTTTTGGCAAGAGAGAAAATTGATGTCTAGAAAAATCAAGCTAAGGCCGACCAAAATGGACCATATTCTTAATTTCTTATCTCTATTTGTTCCATATACAAGACTTACAATCAATGCTTGGCGTATAAAAGTTGAAAATCTTATCTAAAGTCCATCCTCTAAAAGCTTGAGAAAAAATTCATTTAAACCAACACAATATATAAATTATAAAGGAATCAAAGAAAAATTGTCAAAAATAATGAAAATTTAATCTATGCTTAAATTCTTATAAGGATGAACACAATAGCAATATCTTTTTTTTTTTTTTTTTTTAAATAAAGATAAAAAAATCTATGCTTATTTTGTACGTATGATAAAGTCCTATCACAAAGTTTTTTGAGACTCATGTTGATTAGTGATTAGGAGTTATAAATAAATAATCATCAATATATATATATATATATATATATATATAAAAGTAAAGATCTCATGCAGAGTGTATGAGGTCTTGGCAAGTGACGCTCTAATTTTGCATTTAGGATTTTTTTACCTCTTTCATTAAGATTTTTTTACTATTACCTAAAAGTTTACATTAACTTATTTTATTGTTATCTCATTAGTCTCTCATTAATTGCCTAAGTTTATATCACACATTTCTCTTTTTTTCATGTCTTTTAGCATACCCACCTTTTTAATATTTAAAAAAAAAATAATAATAATTAAGGACTAATAGTAATAGCTTACCAGATAAGGCTTTGGAGGGAGATAGAGAGACACAAAATTGTTGTAGATTGTAATTTCAATACAAAATCAAAACACATTGTTTCACTATAAAAGACTTGAGACTGACAAAATATTTGAAAGAGAGAGAGAGAAATCTGAGGGACTGCTGCCTCCGTCATATTGGCCTCCCACCACTATCAAGACGCCGAAATCCCTATGGGTATTTTTTTTCTTTTTAAATTAGGAGATTAAATATGATTTAGGTTTGGGTAATTTGATTGGATAATTTTTGTTTTGGGTATATAAGTAAAGAGAATATTTGGTACACAATGTAAAGCCATATTCTATCATGATTTTAAATCATCTATATGACACGTGCATACACACTTGCCCATACCATGTTTTAATGTCGCACTATCAATGGGTGGATGACAGTGAAAGGGTTGGACATACTTTTATTTCATAGTATTTAATATGTGAACACAACACAAATTATTTGATTTTCATGGTCCCGTTATTCTTTTGCATTTATTTTTGGTTTCATGATTTTTTTTAAAAAAATAATCTTATCTTGAGAAGGTTTTAAATATGTAGTGAAACAACAATTATAAATTGCACACACATAACCATTATAATTATTTAGTTCAAGGAATGAGTAAAATTTTTTTTTTTGGAGGAATATTGTAAAATAAAAGTTATTACAAAATGTCTCTCTCTCAGATACTTCATGCAAGAGTGCATGAGGTCCTGCCAAGTGGCACTCTAATTTTGCATTTAGCATTTTTTTACTTCTTTCATTAAGCTTTTTATTTATTGTTACCAAAAAGTTCACATTATCTTATTTTATTGTTATCTCATTAATATCTCATTAATTGTCTAAGTTTACACCATACCTTTCACTATTCTCATGAATTGCCTAAACTTACACCACACCTTTTACTATTCTTTGTCTTTATGGGTTAGGTTCAAGACTGGTGATTTTTCTCCACCTCTCAACTTAGCAAATGCAAAATGAAGTTCTTCAAAAATTAGAGTAGGGCGTCGCAAAGTTCGGCTGTCCACATTAGTTTAAGTTGGGCCTTATCAATGTTGATCCAGTGTCTGTCTAAAGTTGACTTATCAAACCATCAAACTTAAAGTGGGCTTAATGAAATTAGGAAATCTAATAATCCAAACCTAGGTTTCAGTGAGATTAGTATTCAGAATTCACCGAGTATACATTAAAAAAACACACACACCCAAAGAGGGGGTTGGGGTGGGGTTAGTGCTCAAGTGAACATCTCATAATTGAGTGTGTTCATTGCAACACTCTCATGATTGGGACTGTACATTACAAATGTTCTAATGGTTTAAGATAAATAGTTAAATGTTAATTTTGAAAATTTATCCGTTAATTTGCATGTTCTTATTATATCTCTCATACTTGCAAAATTTCAAAAAGATCAAAGATTAATAGATATGTCATCAATAAAATGTTTAAATTTCAAGTTTTTGTGGTTTAAAATTTGAAATAAAAAATAAGTTTATTAATCAAATAGTAAATAACATCTGATTTGAATGAAATTTTATGTATATGTTAAGAATATAAAAAATATGTAATCCAACAGTTAAATTTTCAAAATTGACATTTAATAAAAACGATATGGGAAGTTTAAAGGGTTTCTCTCCAATATTTTGCATTTAACATTAAATTACAGTATTAATTATAATATTTTGCAAACATATCCCTATAATACTAAATAAGAAATAGGTTTGAACAACAATGCATAGTGGAGGCAAATTACGGCCTTCAATTTAAAACTTTTAAGCATTTTTTATTTATTTTAAAAATACAATTTTAATTTATTACAATAAACAAAAATAAATAGATGTAAATAAGTTCATCTAAACCAAACATATTAGAAGTGCAATTTCCAGAAAGGGACAGGATTGGTTGGTTTTTTTGGTATACTACAAAAATTTGGAATGATTTAACTATATATAGCTTAACCATACTTGCTACTCCATATAATTCAAATCAAGACGTTTGATTTTCCCCCTCATCACTCAAACAGATTATCAACTAAAATTTTAAGAATAGCATTACATGCAAAACCCAGAAAAGCCCAACATTTAAAAGGATGAAATAAATAATTAAAAGTCTTTAAAAAACATTACCACTATCATGCAATATCCAATACAGCCACTTGTAATAAGCACTATGAGAAGCAAATATACAACAAAATACCATTAAATAGAATAACACATCATCAAGAATATACCTTCTTTTCTTTTTAAAACTGCACCATCCGGCATTGGTGTGGACGCAAGAACTTCTTTGTACACAAATGCAAATGCAAATGCAAGTTATAAGTTGAAGGAGAAAAAAAGGATAATAACTATGTAGGTTGTCAAACATGATCACTTGAAAGCATTAAAATATATGTTTTAAGGGTAACAATTCCTCAAATTCAATTTGTTCAAGGAACCTACAGAATCAAGACCAGTCCTACAAATTATAAAGAAAATTAAAATAAAAGACATTGCAATAGCAAGTTATGTTCGCCTCAAGTAATGTGTTCCAAGTTTGAGTCTTGAAACCAGCCTAACCCACCTTTCCCAAATCTTTTTTTAATTTAAATAGTAAATATCTACCACATCAGTAACATTAATCATATATAAAAATATGGAATGATATTCTTACCTCTCCCAATTGCGATATGACATTTTCCCTACAGTAAAAAATATACATTATGTAAACAGAAGTTGAGGAGAGACAAAAGCATTAAGAGAACATAATAAGCAGCCTTGTATCATTGAGGAAGACCAAAATATCTTGCAATGAAAAGCAAGCATACCTGTACCAAAACCACCACAATGGTGGAAGCTATGACTTTTGTGTGTACCAGTAAACAACAGCATCTTGCTACAAAGAGTTTAAATTGTCTATTAGGAGGATATTCTTCCTAGTAATATCAGGCTTTACAATTTTGTCAACGAAATTCACATATATTTATATATAGAGATATATATCACTTATCAAACAACAACCTTTGAGTGTGACTTTTTCCAAAAAAAGGAAGTGATATACAGGGAAAAAAATTTAGAAGCCAAATGGCATTGATTTAAATAGAAAAAAAAAAATGTTCCCAAAATCAAAGCTAATCTACAAAAATCTGTAAAACCAAATCAAACACAAAGTCAATAATTTATCCAAAATTTTTTAATCTAGCCAAAGAATTAGACAAAGATGTAACACATCCTCAGAAGCATAGACAATTGAGAAATCATCACTTTAGAATCAAGTTCAATCCTAAACAATGAAAAGAACATAAGACCTAAGATTAAGATGTAAAACCCATTTTCTTTTTCCCTTAGTCCCAATATCAACAAATCTATATTAATCATTAAAACATTAACTAATGAAAAGTTAATCAAAATTAAATAACCGGATAAAATATTTTTACAAAAAAACAAAAGGAAGTATAATACCTAAAGGTCAGATGTCGTTTCCAAACTTTTCAAGGGCTTCATACTCCTTCATCTCTACCTCTACCTCTACTTCTACCTCTACCTCTACCTTTACTTTTTCCACCACTTTTACACCTTCTAAAACACCAAAATAACCAAAACTCCTAAAATGAAGTTGTTTAATGCAATCTTATTTAAATTAAGTCATTAAAATAACAGCAAATGACTAACAGCAAGATCCTTTTGAAAACCAATTCTAAATAGTTCAAGGCTTCCAAAATTTGAGACTTTCAAATTTCTTCTAGATTAGATAACTCTAAGTTGGGCTGATTATGCTCTTTTGGTAGTATTGCCTAGCAGATCTACTATTCAAACATTACAATGGTTCCAAATCAACCCTTCAATATTCTATCATCAACGTGGAATTCAGCCAGTAGCTTCAAAAAGAATTTGATTTGCAAAGTAGGCCACTTACCATTATTCGGGTTTCTTTCAAAGACAGAAATTAGTCAAGAGCATTTATGAATATAATAAGTCTAGAGGATAATTCAATGATATAAAAATAGGGGAAGTGGCAACATAAATAAAATCTAAATGCATCTTATAGGGAGTAACAATTAGCATAGCTGCTCCTTTTGGAATTTGGATCAAACATATTTTTGCAGCTCTCCATACCATTTTAAATCACAATCATATCATTGAAAAAATTATAACACTATAAGAAGAAACTATACAATATATAAAAAAATTGAAATGGAACAGAGCTGATATTGTACAAAATTACAACATAAATTGCTATGATAAGCCTAAAGACTGAGCTAACCTACATTTTTTTTATCAATAAATTACACATACATTGGCTAGATCTTGAACCCAAGACCTCACCATCCACTTTGCTCTTACAAGGAGAGGATGCGTGATTTGCTAGAGCTCATTGATGCACTGACAACTAACATACAAGCAAGTTTAGAACACAAAGAGCCTCCACAAAGGTGATCAAGCTTGCTCTCCAGAATTCTTCGCAGGTTTGATACCCAATAAATTAAATCAAAACCAACCAACCAAAATACAGAAAACTAAATCCTATGAAATGCAAAATTAAAAATATTTTTTTTTTAGCGTTCATATATTGATGAAGATTAAGTCTTTCAAACATGGAAGACTCATAGATTGTCTACAATTATATGGATAACAACAAATAGAACCCAACAACAATTAACTGACATTGACACCCACAAATCTAAAATATATTTAAAACCTTATTTAGAAGCTTTGAATTAAAAGAACACAAATTAGTAAACCAAAGTGCTAAATTGGACCCAAAAACGACAATTTCACTCCTACTAACAAATAAATAAAGAGAACAGATTAGGGGGGAAATCCTAAATTAAATTAAAAACATCACTAACCATTCCTCAAAACGCCAAGAGACAAATCCTAGGTAGAATTTGATCTTCTATGGTGTTTCCCTGGGAAAAACCAAAAAGAACAAAGAGGAAACATATTAGAAATTGAAATCTATAATTGCAGCAAACCCTAATTAGGAACCCCAAAATCCCAAAACTAATAAAAACCCCAAATGAATCCTTGAGCCTCAAAGTCATTTTGATTACGTCCTAATTCAAGAATGTTCAGAAACTATGGAAACAAAAACCACAAATTAATTATAAGCAAATAGATTAGGACAACAGCAACAAAAAAGGAAGAAGATAAGGAAGATTGAGGGTTTAAGGTGATCTTACCAAGGAGTTCTTGAGAAATTGAACCAGGAGATTTTGGGGCAACACTCACTTTTGGGTATCAAATCAGAGAGAATGTATTTACACATATTGGGGCCTAGCCTGGGTGTGCAAACTGTAACGGTGAGAGTCGGTGGATGTGAGAGAAAAATGTTAAAAAATAAAGAGGTAAAAAATTAGAAATTAAAAGGTTTTTTTTTTAATTTTTAATTTTTATCCAATGACTAAGATCAAAAGCGCTTTTAATCTTAGCCCTTCAATGTGGTGTTGCATAGTGCAATAACCTTAGCTATAGCATAAAATCCCAATTCCTCTCTGTGTATACATAAAAACAAAACACATAAATGTCCCCACCCCAAGCAAAAATAGGTAAATTGTAACAATTTTTTTTTTTTAAAGAAAAAAAATTGTAACTATCTATCATAAATTATATGGTTATTTATTTATTTATTTAAAGAATTAAATTATCAGCTTATTTGTCACATGTACCATATACTTCAAACTTTTAAAATCAACATCCTATCTGGAGAGTAATTTACAATACTACCCGCCATCTAAATTAGTTAGAGTTCAAATTAGTTGTGTACGTTATAATACTCACAATTTTGTGTGGACTAGCCTGTTTTTTATTAGGGTGGAGTTTTCAAGATTAGCATCCCTTTTAAAGTTAAAATGTCTAAACCACCTTAACTATCCAACCCAAGTATATGAATTCCATTGTATCAAACATGAAATACCCAAATACCCTTAAAAGCTTTACCAAACCCAATAGCCTATAGTTGTTCCTTATGTTGTTGGGGTACATGAAGAGCGTCACTTTAGCTCATTAATTGTTTAACCAAAATAATAAAATAAAAAATAAAGCCCAAACCTCCAATGTACAAATAAAAATGAAACATAATACGAGAAATGTTAAAGAATGTCCCAAGGGCAGTAGTTTATAAATTAATTTTAAAGATATTTTATAGGAAAATAATAAAACAATTAATTTTGCTGAATTTTTTTTCCATAAAAATTATGTCAAAGCTTTCATAATATGATTTATTAACAATTACTCTAAAGGCATATGTTAACAAAACACAATAAACAATACCATGGATGTAGAATTTAATTAGGAGAGAGGTTGGACTTGAACTTGCGCTAACAATGCCACTGTTACAAATGAGGCCTAGTCACTTTGCCCCAAATGCACCAATAGTGGGTAACTTAATCATGTAGCAATTTTAAGCTTTATGACATACCTTAATATATATGAAAATATTTTTTATAATAATATTCTGATTTTCGGTTGTGGTCAGTCCATATAAAATTTTCATTAATTTACTGTGACACTTATTTTATTTTGATTTTTTTATTTTTGTGAGTAGAAGAACTCCATTAGTACGGGTTAGAACATGTGTCACCATGTAGTTGGATTTCCACGTCCTTGTTTGGATTAGTCATTAAAGTCATATATATAAAACACGTGAAAAATCTGAATCTCCTCCGTGCATTTTCACACTCTAGCTTTCAAAATTTTCTTAGCTTTAATTTGTGGCTCAATGATTTTGAATGTGAACCAAAGAATGAAGCGATGCGATCGACTTTAACGTGCAAGTCTGTCCAACCATCAAGATGGTTTATTTGATTGATGCCTCAATTATTGAATAAACTTGCTGCCTCTCTATCAAAATATTGAATATTGATGCATGCCCTAGCAACGACCAGCCAATGGCCATTCCAGAAGCAGAAAAGGAAAAACCCACCTGGAACAACAAAACAAAGATGCGCAAGTGGGTGCGTAGTGGGCAGTATTGTCTTTGAATTTGACTAAATTAATCTTCTTTTGAAAGTTTATCAACTAAATTTAAATTTGAATATTATTGGCTCATGGGCCAACCCCATCCATGGTGTCTTTAATCCTTATCTCAATCCCTTGAAATAATATGTAAATAGACGAGGAAGTCTATAACCACAAAAACAAATAAAAAATTTTTGAATTTTTTTTTACTATTTAGTTGATGTAGTAGATTGTTAGTGATATAAATAAAAAAGTGATGTCAGTAAATTCAAATAAAAACTTGTAAAAAATATATCAACTCAACTATTATAAAAATTTATGAAATTTTTTGTGCCTATAACCTTGCTTGTTTCAACTTTCGAGATTTGACAGACACGTGGTATGCAAAGATGAAACAAGCAGACAAAGCCATGCAATAATAAATAAGGGTTTGACTTATCTCAAGTATTTTTTTTAACTGAAATTTCATTTTGTTTTAATAAGAAACTACCACATCACCCACTAACTAAATAGAAAGTGGAGATTAAAACTTACAATCACTAAAGTATTTTTAAAACACCTCCAGTTAAAAAAGTACCGAAAATAAGCTAAACTCCAAAAGCTTTATGTGTTCTAAAACAAAGGTGTTCCAATTCATGTAGAAACAAAAGTGAAAGTGATGTGCGAGCAAAGTCAAAGTCGAGCTTGATTTAAGTAAGTCAAGCCACACGTTCAGAAATGAGCCCATCTCAAGAATTAATTAGTTCCTCAAAATTGCCAAATAAGTTCAAAGCAATAGTGATAGTGGGTAGGAAAAGTAAAGCAAAAGGGTTAGTAATTATTTAGTGGGTCATGCTCAGTCGCGGTTCCAAAAATTTTATTTAGAGGAGTCATTAAGAAACTTGAATTAAAAATTTTTAAATAAAAAGAGAACTTTAATATATCAAGTTATCGACAAAAACATTCTCAAAAAAGAAAAAAAAGTTATAGACAAAAAAAAAAAAACTTTTACAATTTTCTTCTACAAGTTTTCAAATTTTGAACAGTGATTAGTTTTTGATTGAAAGTTTTGAGGAAATACTATGGGAAACCCCCAAAAAAAAAAAAAAAGATAATTCATTATGAGTATTTATTGCCATGGTTTTGAAACCCGGACCGTTCATTGAACCGTAAAAGAGAGAGGTTTAAGGTTTTTAAGGTTGGACCGAGGTCGAACCGTAATGACGTCATAATTAATTTAATAATTATTTTAAATATAAATAAATACATTAAATTAGTAAAAATTAAAAAAAAATTAACTAAAATAGTCTCCAAATAAATATAAGATTTATCTTTCAAATATATTTTTCATATCATAATTTTCATAAGACAAATAAAAAATATTAAATCTTAAGCAAACTTAATAAATAAACAAACAAATAAGTATGTAACCATATTATAGCAGATGATATAACAAGTATAACACCACTGTTGTAGTAACCAACTAGCAAACTACCAGTTTCTCAAAAAAAAAAAAAAAAAAAAAACCAGTAAACTACCACTATCAATTTTTTCGTATAAAAAAAACCCACTATCAAATTTAAATCTAACATTAAAATATTATTAAAATAGGAAAGCTTAAAAAGCTTAAAGCCGTAGTACTGTAGCAGCAGTGTTGCAGTGGAGGTACTGTAATACACTTATATAATATTAGCAAAGATAAAAAGTAAATATAATAATTAATAAATACATCAATTTATGTGGTTTGTGGTGATACACGAGGTCCGGCGTTTTTTACAAAGTATATACTACTTTACATCTTTACCCAACAGCAACAGAGAAAGACTTCAATAAAATTCAAACAAAAGAGAGATCATCTCAGTAAAAAAAGAGAAAGCAACACAGTGAGAAAAAGCGAGTCTTTCACTGGTTTAGAGAGATCCGA
Organism: Quercus ilex subsp. ballota; assembly: GCA_032727855.1. Lineage (NCBI taxonomy): Eukaryota > Viridiplantae > Streptophyta > Magnoliopsida > Fagales > Fagaceae > Quercus > Quercus ilex. The sequence continues at coordinate 57,388,104 of CM064915.1, forward strand.
TCGCTGGTCATCAACTGAAGGCAGCAGCAAACGGCAACGCCAACAAGGACAGAAGCTTTAGCTGGCATCTGGAGAGTTGTGGAGGATATTATCAGAGATTTGACTAAGCTGAGGAGTGCAGTGGCCGACGAAGGAGAGAGGCCATCTGAGGCGAGGGAGGGTCCGAAAGGAGGCGATTTTTCTTGAGCTTGAGGACCGAATGATGAAGACCTGGTTTGGTTTCTAATTTTGACTCTTTGAGCATCCTAAACGACGTTGTATAGGGGAAAAAATAGATCGTGATGCCGTTTAAGGTTTTTTTTTTTTTTTTTTTTTTTTTTTTTTTTTAAGGGTCCGTGAGGACCGCTGAAACCGATCACGGTTGTCAAAACCGTACGGTCCGACCACGGTTTGCACGGATTCCAGTTTTTTTTTCCGATGAGCGGTTCTTGTAGCTAAAAAAACCGCAAAGCTGAGAGGTTCGAGGTTTTCCTGGTCGGACCGTACGGTCCGGTCCGGGTTTTAAAACCATGTTTATTGCCAATGTGGGTAGTTATGACCATTTTATTTTGTTAAATTTGTCTAACATTTTTATTTTTATGTAGTTGTTATTTTTTTTTTTGAGAAATAATTACAATATGCTGCTAATCCCACAGCTCGAACCCTTTCCCCTAGACTCCCAAACACTTTGTACATGGGGAGGTGCCAATTCAGTTACAAGGCCTTTGGCTTATGTAGTTGTTGTTATCTATTAATTTGTCATTGTTTTTATAAAAATATTTTAAACTAAATGAATAAACTTAACTCATTGGCTCTGTATTAATTATCGATGCACAAAATCACACTTATTCATACATAAAATAATACATTACGTGTCTACTTAACTAATTAAATGCTTGAACAATAACTAAATTTACAATTTTTCTTCTTGAATTTTTCTAATTTTATAACAAAAAATTATTATAACATGATAACAATACGCACACATGTAATAAACCCTCTCTATTTCCTAATTATTAAATTATATAAAATTATATTATATTTATACTGTACACACAAATATCCACACACACCATCATTCACACAAATAACATTATAACAAAAAGTAATGCACACAATTAATATTAAACACCCTCACACACATATAATATAAATTTTTAATAAAGAGTGACACTTACAGTTCACAAACACTTACTCATAATCTTAAAGTTAGAAATACTTGAGTAAGAGTGTATAAAATTTAAGTTAAGGTGTGCAAAAATATTTTTAAGAATAAATTAAAATATTAAACTAACAAAAAAAATATTATAAATATATAATTTTTTTTTGGGAAGTCAGGGGTTCATTTGAACCCCCTGAACAAAGGGTAAAGCCGCACTTGATCATGCTAACTAGTGCCCTTAGGCTTTAGGAGAATGGTTAACAATTCATTTTTAGGAAAGTTTTAATATCACTTTTATGGAAAATGAAAAAAAAAAAAATATCAAAACATTAATTGAATTTTTTTCCCATAAAAACTTTCTTTAAATGGGCATCCATTAATATTCAAACCATTGCTCTAAGAGCATCCATTAGCATTTTCCTTTTTTTAATATACATTGAATTTTTTATATGGTTTAAATATAAGAAAGTCCAAAACAAAAAAATTTGTTCCTCAAAAGCCAAAGGTCATGCTATTAGCCACATTCTTGGATACACAGCATAGTCTTTAAACCTCTTTAACTCATACTCATTTTCCGATGTGGGATTAGACCCTTTTGGATATATACCACTGTCAGTTTTTTTAAAATCTTTTCCCCTCTTCTTGTGTGTGTGTTAAAACACTTAGTATTCTTTAAAAAGAAAAAAAGAAGCTATTAGACACATTCAAGCCGAAGAATGAAGTTGATGTGATCACAACTTTGAATTTGTTTTGAAAAATATTATGTTTAATTATAATTTTTTCACAATTTTTTTATAACATTTTCATAACAAATCTTAAATTACGTGGTAGTTGTTTTTTTTTTTTTTTGATGAGAACGTGGTAGTTGTTATTGGTGGGTAAAAATATGATTTAAATAATTGTTTAGCATTTAATTAGGAGAGTGGTTGGACTTGAACTTGCGCAAACAATGCCACTATTACAAATGAGGCCTAGTCACCTTCCCCCAAATGCACCGATAGTGGGTAACTTAATCATGTAGCAATTTTAAGCTATATGACATGCCTTAATATATATAACAATATTTTTATAATAATACTCTGGTTTTGAGTTGTGGTCAGTCCATATAAAATTTTCATTAATTTACTGTGACACTTATTTTATTTTATTTTTGTGAGTAGAAGAATTCCATTAGTACGGGTTAGAACATGTGTCACGATGTAGTTGGACTTCCACGTCCTTGCCTGGATTAGTCATTAAAGTCATATATATATATATATATATATAAAGCACGCGAAAAATCTCAATCTCCTCCGTCCATTTTCACTCTCTAGCTTTCAAAATTTCTTATATAGCTTTAATTTGTGGCTTAGTTATTTTGAATGTGCACCGAAGAATGAGGTAATGCGACTTTAATGTGCAAGTCCAACCATCATGAAGGTCCATTTGATTGATGCCTCAATTATCTACGAGTTACTAAAAACTTCAAATTTATTTTGAAAAGTACTAGGTTTACAATATTTTTACTTTACTTTCACAACAAATCTTAAATTGTAAATTGTTATTAGTAGGTAAAAAAATAATTTAAATAATTATTCAAATTAGAAGTAATAACAATTTATTACTTACAATTTATCATAAAACATTATAAACGAATCACTTCTCATTTGTTTTTGCTTCTTAATTCTCATTTAATGCGCCAAGGCAACCATTATTTTGCTTAATGTGGAAAGGGCAACCACGTACAGATAAAACTGGCTGCCTCCCTATCTTACTTTTTCCCTTTAAATATTGAATAAATATAGGAATGCAATTATGCATGATTAAAATGTTGAATAATGGGAAGTGGGAAACCAAAAAAAAATATTGAATAATGATGCATGCCCTAGCAACGATCAGCCATTCCACGTGCAACAACAAAATAAAGATGCGCAATGCGACGTAGTAGGTACGTAACGTTGTACGTCGTACATGCATAAAGCCCTAATGCCCTTTTAAGAGAATCTTTCTATTAATTAGTGCGCTTGAAGTTATTTTTCGCCGAAAGTGCGCTTGAAGTTGGACAGAATTGTGTTTGACTCTGACTAAATTAATCTTCTAGTAGAAGTTTCTCTACTAAATTGAAATTTGGATATTATATTAATTTGTTTCTCAAGCTGCGATGCAACTTTGACGTGCAAGTCCAACCATCTAACTATCTAAGAAGACACCGCACACTTTTGGTGCGATGGTCACTCTACAAGTATAAGTGTTTGTGAAGTGTGGGGGGTAAGGGCCGGGGTTCAAGTCTCCAGGAGGGAGCTTCACACACATATACACTTAGATTATGTTAGAGTAGAATTCTATCTTGTATAAAAAAAAAAAAAAAAAAAAAAAAAAAAAAAAAACTATCTAAGAAGGAATTTTTTTTTTTTTTTTTTGGGTTGATGCGGTCAATTATTTGCAAGTTGGTCACAATGTTGAATAATTACAATATTTTTACAGATATTTTCAAAACAAATTTTAAGTGTTAAGTTGTTATTGGTAGGTAAAAAAATAATTTAAATAGTTGTTTAAATTAGAACAATAACAATTTACCACTTATGAATTGTTGTAAAAATGCTAAGGATCTGACACTTAATTTTTTTTTTTTTTTTTAACTTGGCTCAAACAATATGCCCACTGTTACAATGAGGCCTAATCACCTTGCCTCAAATGCACCGGTTAGTGGGTAACTTAATCTCATTTAGCAATTCTAAGCTTTGTGATATGCCTTAATATGTTTAATAGTTCATGAACATTAAAGCAACCTGGCATGCCTTAATCATTGACTAATTACTTGCAGCAAGGAATATGGAAACGAAATGTTATAGGAATAATAAAAGGGTGCGTGGGGTTTATTTCTTACTTGTTATTGCACACAACGGTACAAAATCATAATTTCAATTCAAAACACCACCCTTTTATTATGGGTAGATACTAATACACACAACCATATACACATACATTTTATTTAAAAGAAAATCATGTTCTAGAGAACCAGCATCAAAGACAATAAGTTTAATGAACAGCTAGAAAATGGATATTTTGCAGCACTATTCAGCTCATAAGGGGTTGCCAATGGCATCATGGTCCATCTGTGGGTGGATTAGGGGCAGAAGGTGGGACTGGACCTTTTTGCAGTGGAACATATTCACTACCTTGAACCATCTGACCAGCACTCATATGCATCTCATGGTTTCCGGGGTGAGGAGGAGTGGCATACAGAACTGGCGGACCTCTTGGACCTGGAGTCTCTCCTTTATTGGCTACATATTGCTCTTTGACCAGTGCTTCAACAGTTGAGCTAGATAAGGACTGCTTCTTCCTCCCCTCTACTTCCATGCTTGGATTCAGAGGCCGAGCTTCAGATCTATAAACGAGAAAAATTAAACAGAGAAAGATAGTTTGGTATAATAAAATAAACTAACCATGCACACTAATTAGAGGACGAATTCATTTTCTAAGAGTAGATCTAAGTATACAACAAATTTTTAAGGAGCAGATCTAAGTATATTTCATAAGTTGTTGAATAAATAAATTGTAATCAACAGATGAAAATATGATGGTAGTAATTAATAAACTCATATTCATTTTATCACAACTAGCCATATTATTAAAACATTATAAAATATAGGTTAAAATACTAATTTTCTTCTCAAGCTATTAGTAAAATTCATTTTTTTTACTTCCCTAACTATTAATTATTTTTCAATTTAATCATTAAAATTTTAAAATCAAGTTTATTTCATCCTTAAATCTTTTCTTTTTATATGTTTAACAATAATTACTATTTTTTATGGGAATAATTACTATTGACTTAATTTCAAAATTTTACACTTTTTATAATAGCATTTTTATGTATATTTTATTGGTCAGTTGTCACATCAATTCAAAAATGAAATCCAATGATAAAGTTGACTACATTTCATAGGAAGTTAACTACATTTCATAGGTTGTTGAATATGTCAACACTCTAATGCTATATTCCTTCCGACTACGATTTCCCACTAATCACTAAAAGGATATGTATCTATATGGATAAATAAATAAACATATATATATATATATATATATATATATATATATAGGGCAAGAGTTAGGATTCGTTTGATTATAGTGGTGGAAAAGTAAGAGAATAGAAAACGGTGGGATGATAGAAAAGATATTAATTTCTCTCATTTTTATTTGGTTGGAAGTAAATTAACAAGTGAAGAGATGGAAAAAGTGAGTTTATATAAATTTATTCATATACCCTTGTTAAAAATAATGTCCAATTAAAAAAAAAAAATGACAAACAACCAAGAAAAATACAATCACCCAAATTTATTAAAAAATAAAAATCATTTCTAGAAAAAAAAATCATGTCTAAACCAAAAAAAAAAAAAAAGAAAAAAAGAAGAAGAAAAACAAAACAAACATTGTCATGCCCAAGGCCAAAAAAAAAAAAAAAAAAGGAAAGAAAGAAAGAAAGAAAGAAGAGGCAACC